>OX411332.1:19689152-21081341 GCA_948150665.1 Conistra vaccinii
AAGTGCCTCCATGTAGCACCGTTGCGCGTGCCCAGTCCCCAGTACCACGTACTCTGGCCACCCAGTTCCTCTATTTTACGAATGATCTCTTGGATTCTAATCCTACAAACGATCCGTTTACGGACGAATAGACGAAGATTTTATTAGTATGTCAGAGGTACCGTGAGAGGGATTTATGAGTGTTTTTAATTCAACTTGATTATTAATATTTTCTCTTTTATGTGCATGGGTAATGTGTATCTATTTGAATCAGCTCTGATTGGATATTATACAGACTGAATTTGACTTCACTGGAAAGTTTTCAGGGGTTGAAAGCACCTACTCATATTGAATATAATACAATCTCAAGACCTAATACTATTCCTAATGAGACCAACTCTGAAATACCGAGCAACATAGTTTATAGAATGCAATACGCACGCGAACTGAAGTTTTAATACTCCATAATGTTCAAACAAAGTAAGAACGACGGACAGTAACTTATCTAATTATTATTAATCGCCAAGTACTATAGTCCTGTCTGAAAGAAACTGTCCGAAAAATAAATACTGATATTGGTAGAAAAACAAAACTTTTTTCATTAAACGCTCTCACAGAAAGTTACGATTAGTTTTGTCACGTAGGACAAATAGATGGCGAGCAAACAAAAACCTAGAAAGACTAATTGTTTGTCAGCTGCGTGAATCCAAACTAAAGGAAAAATACAATGTATTATTTGCTATTCTTGTAACTAAATTGTCAAGCGTAGTTAAAAATGTAGACGGATTTATTAAATCAAATTATAATGACGCAAGTTCTAAGCTCATAAACCGCTTTCCAAAGATAGGTTTTACCCGGAAATGTAGAGCCAAACAAACAAGATAATACAGGTACAATACCTTCCACAGCCTATGACAAAATTTACGGCACAATTCACTTTGTCGACAAAGCAACAGATGAGCAGGCTGCCAAATGAAACTTACCCGAACTCCCTTTGTGTCAATCAAGTACTAATATTATTGCATAGATCTGGGTCTGGCTAGAGCCAGATCCAGATTCCCCACATTGACGAGGTCACAGAAATAATGTTTCCTATTTGATATGGAGTGGAGACGGATGTATAGACGGAAAATACCCATTGTTTATAAAATATCCGAACAGATGCAACATTAAGATGTTTTTGATATCCGAAGAATGTTTAGGATATTCAGTCGATATATGAATCCACTAATCTCCGCTCTTTTGTACTCTACCATAATTCAAAATAATGGTCGGAGAAATCATTCATACACTAAAAAACCCATATCAATGGGAGAAATGTATATAAATTCCGCTTTTTGTATTAGACTTTTCTTGAAATAAAATACTACTAAACTGCTTAGAAAGTCTGAAAGTGGAACCAGTGACTGAAAACTTGTGTGTAAATAATTGATCAGTTGTCATGGTATGGACATTTGATGAGGAGAAATGAGGAATATGTCGTGAAGAAAGCTTTGAGTATGAATGTGGAAGGCTATAAGAGTAGGGGGAGACCAAATTACCAATGGATGGACTATGTGCAAGATGACAATGGCTATAAAGGAGGTGACTACTAAGATGACGACTAATAGAGAAGTATGGAAGAAAAACGACATGCTGCGCCTACCCCAAGTCCCCAAAATAAACTGGGAAGAGGGCAAGAGAATGATGTGAACTCTACGAATATAACTCATTGAATCATGTCTAGTAGTGTGTAAGTAAATCTATTTCCAAATCAATATATTTGATCAAAAACATCGTTAACAGTAAACGTACTAAAAGGTTTTACTAATCAAGATACGAGCTACGGGGGAGGGGAACCCAAAACACTGGATATCCAAAATGTGACTAGGTTTTGCGGTATAGCATTTTCGTTCTTAATGCCAGAAGTTACAGTTCCAAATCCTAAAGCTCTTTTCGTTAAAAAAGATAATCTGATGCATTCAATACCAGTGCGATTCCCTAAAAGGCTAACCTTTTCTGTGGGTGTGGTAGATTCCAATAAATGATTTAGGTGTGGCCTGTTTCCGACTGAAGTTATATAGTCAATTTGTCAATGTCTTTCAATCCGTATAGAATTAAGATTGATTTAAATCAACTCTAACTCTTCCAGTTGAAATACAACTAGAATGAGTCATAGTCTAGTCCATTTACATGAATATGTGAAGATAATAACAAAGTATGATGTTGCTAAAGAATAAAGATATATATGAGGAAAACGTAGTATTATTTTTATTAGACCTGTCCTTCCTGCAATCTGTATTAATCGAGAAAAACAAGACAGCAGTAGACGCAATTCACGCAATGAGCCAGTTTGTCACAGTTATGTTGTCATACAAATATGATTTTTCTTTCATATTGCTGGTTTTTAACCCCGGACGCAAAAAGACGGGTGTTATAAGTTTGACTACTATGTGTCTGTCTGTCTTTGGCACCGTAGCTCTTAAAAGAGTGAACCGATTTAAATGCGGTTTTTTTTAATTGAAAGCAACTTTTTTAGCGATGGTTCGTAGATATGTTTAATCAAAATCGGTTCAGCCGTTTGCAGTTTATCAGCTCTTTTCTAGTCGATGAATGGATGTGAGCGTCTTCCATAGGTGTGGTCGATTTGGAATTTGGTATTCTGTTACTTCAATGATGTTAGACGAACATAGTAACCTTGAACTGATGCTGCAGCATCACCTGGAATTTGCTGGATACCCAACTCCCTTACCAACTTACAGCACAGGTATCGTGTTTCGGCTCATTGGAATGATCTCAATGAATTGGTTATTAGATGGTGAACAGGGTCTGGTGATGGAGTAAGAAAGAGAATCGAGGAAATGTTTATAATATAATTTCACTTGTTGTTTATAAGAACATAAGTTTTAATCATATTTATTTGGCAGGCTGGAAAGTGGAAATATTTCTGAATTTCCATCAAAGCACTCGATTCTCTCTCTTTGCATTTATTTATGGAACCTTTATACTCAGACAAATATTATTACGATTCAGTGTACCAAATATATTTATTTAATACACGTGTGTGTGTATCTTTCGTACATAAAATCGAGAACCTGCAACGTCCGTTACGCCTCGTGGAGACTGGCGCGACACGACTGCAACAAAACAATTTCTTAGAAAACTTCACGGTAGAACAATTACCGGTGTCGGGTCGCGTCGCGCTAGTCTCCACGAGGCTTTAATTGGTATCAAATTCAACCTGATCGTGTTACATCTCAGTTCAATCCCTCTTACTTACTGCCTTCAAATACTATCACTAACCTCCAGATGGCCTCCAATTCTGTCGTAATCGTGCGTGACTCATATCCATACTATTAAAATAATGGACAAAATAGGTATATTATATACTATTATAATAACATTATACATGCGAAAGTAACTCTGTCTGTCTGTTACCTATACGTGCGTTAACGTTAACGGCTGAACAGATTTGGATGAGATTTGGCACACAGGTCATGACCTGAGTTAAGAGTGGACACAGGATATTTATCCCGGAAGTCCGTTCCCATGCGATAACTTCCGACCTCGACGCGGTCGAAATCGCTGGCAACAGCGAGTAGAGTATAATGTATAGACATCGCAGTTTAATGATCCTACAGTCTCCCTAGGCTCGGTCACATTTCCGATTTGAATGAACATCGTCTTAATTGCTAAGCGGAGAGTCCACTCAGACCGTCAGACGGGATTAATTGAGACGTAAAATTGTTATTGAAACTCTATGACGATGTTTATCGAAGGCCTTTGAAAGATCGACGAAAGTTGACATATCGAGTTCTAGAAGATACGCAAGGAAGAATCCCGATTAAAGTTAAGCATAGTATACTATGTATCACTGTAATTTTGTATTTCAGTCGAGATTCATATTTGTGCATGAATCTGACTAACAGAGGGCCTAGACAAATGACATTCGCTTCGGAGCGATTCTATTTCGACAATCGCTATCGCTTCAACGACATACCTACGTTTACGTCTACGTTTCGCTATCGTCTGATCCATTGGTTTCTTCGACAAAAATTACATATTGTCTCTGGTCTTTCGTTAGCAAGTTATCGTTCGAGGCTGTATGAATGGAATGATGTTAAATATTGTCTAGCTAATTTCTATTCGTTGAGCTATGATCACGTGACGTTTCGATAGCTTTTGTCAATCCCATACATTTTTGACTTTTCTACTAGCGTTGTCGCTAATCGAATGTTACTTTGTCTAGGCCCTCGGATTCGCGAAAAAGTATATGTAGTTTTAATGATGCCGAGACTGTATTAAATACGGGTGGTCTAAAAACTGGAGCAGAAACTTTTTTAAACTAATTCTGTGAACTGCAAGCGCTTTGCATGAGTCAAATAAATCTAAAACTATCCTCGAAACATGCCCGTTGAAATGGCACGCGACTGGACTGAAAATTATTTTTCGAGTTTCTACAGCTATCCTCTGCTTTTGCTTGTAAAGAGTAATATTTAATCAGACCAAAGGAATGATGTTATTGTATAATACTCACTAGACCAAAGTATTTGTTTATATATTACTTATGGTCCTTTTAATAACAGCAGATTTATTTTAAAATAACATAGGTATTGCTGCTGCATCCGGTTAGACTGGAAGCCGACCCCAAGATAGTTGGGAAAAAGGCTAGGAAGATTGGAAGATTGATTTGATTGACATATTATAAAGCTAACAGTCTTAAAATAATAATAATACATAATTATGTTCATTTATATGTATAAAAAAGAGAGGAAGGAATCACAGGGCATAAAAAAATTCGTCCGTGTCGCTGTCAACAGGAAAAGTGCCCAAAAGCCTGACAATATTACCACGGTGTATGGCGATGCTGATTGTTACAACAGTTTCATGTCTAGTAAAGTAAATATAAATATATCTAAAATGTTAACTCACTAAAATGATATCTAAAGAAAACCCAGCTCCTCAGATTAGCCCCACAATTGCAATTCAAAGTTCAACAAACGCTATATTCTATTGCCAAGTGTTTCGTAGGCGTCTCGCTGTCTGCCCGGTTATCTTCTGAATCATCGTAATCTCGTGTTTACTTCGCATTATAATGTTTTGATTTCTAAATGTTGTGGTTATTAAAACGTTGTTTATTAATTTATTCTTATGTCTCATTGTTTATGTTGTCTATGGTGAGATTGTTTTTAGATACAAGTTTGACGACTGCCTCGTGTATGGGACTCAAATACTATGCAAGTTAAAGGTGTAGGTGTACTGTTCGCAGTTGACTTCTTTTCTTTAAACTTATAGATAGACAAATAAACATGTTTTACATACATAACATGACGCCCGAATTCCCCGACGGGTTAGGCAGAGGTGTATAGTACACCCACATTTCACTAGTTATGTTTAAGTCCCATGCAATAGGAGCGAGCCTATTACCATCAACTGGGCACAAATGCAGACTCAGTGCTCCGCAATACGTTTTAATTGATACATATTGTAGCTTGTTGATTCTCTGTATTCCAAATTATCACCGCCGATTTCGGAAGATCCACAAAAATGTGCGTTCACCAAAAACATTTGGCTCAGTCCTCAAGTACGTAACGTCTCTTTTCGACCTATATTTCCAGTTCCAAGTACAGTACAGAAGCATTAGTCTCCAGTTCCTATTTCCTAAGCAGTTGGCCTTTGTCGAACATCGACTTAACCACAAATTCTGTTAGCATTTCTTTGTGACAAAATTTGGCTTGGAAATCCGGTAAAACAAAATTGAAATTGGATAGCTTCATGTATTCCAGCCCAGTCCAAAAGTAAACTCTGTTTACTTAACATGCACATTACAATAAAATAAAACAGTACACAGTTAGTCAGGGGTAAATGAACTGTGGCTTGCTTGAAATGTTCAGTTCGATGTTTACCTTATTTTCTGCACCGTTACACTCGCCCCGAAATGATATTCAGCGAATTGCATTTTAATTTTCACATTCGTTGGTAAATTATTTGGTTCACTCGATGAAACATTTAGATGATTTAACTTTATCAGCCTTTCTAGTACTACTGCGTGATTTGCCTTCTTATTTTTTTAATATAAAAAATACTATCCCATTTTTACCCTCGTAAAACACTCTTTATACATCGACGAATACAGCTAGCCAAAAGACTTCTCAAATAAAACTGCAAGAGATTCTTGGCTTCTCTCCAGATTTAATAGTAACCCGTAGTAAGTATTCTGCATGGCCATCAATATTCTAATATCATCCATTACAGTTCGTCTATTGACGTCTGTATCTGACGTTTGATTTATTCATCTTTTGCAATATGATTATCTTCATTGCTCATGCGTAGTTACTGCACTCAAGATAATTGCGTAGACCGATAGCTAATTGATGTCTACGGTCAAGTGTTTTTAGAATATTATAATTATGATTATCAAAGACTGCAACTTAATTACTCTTGGTACTTCTAGGACTATTAAAAAACTACTTGACATTCATAAGCACTGGAGAGTAGATCGATTTACGGTTTTTCCTCCTTAGAATTTTTAAGTGTCGTCCATGAGTGCGAAGTATGCAGACTATAGACTGAATTTTGTCATCCACAAATACAGATTTACGTTACTGAAATGACCAATCATGTCTGTATAATAACAATTTCCTTTTCAATAAAACAGAACGACAGGAGTCATAGGTTTCATAGCCACAGAGCACCGACGACCGTTTCCGAAAAATTGTGCATTAGGGCAATTTAGGAAAGCTATTTCTATTGTCAGTTCTGAAAGCATAATGGCTAGTCATACAATTTTCAAAATGCCATTAATCCAGTCACAGAACCGTGATCACACTAATAGAAATGATGGCAGAATAGAAACAAAGTAGTAATGTAGTCGTCCCAATGATACTGCCTATCAGTATGATTATCGTACCTACTTTCTAATTCCCGACCTGCAATGCAACCCAGTATTAAATGGAGCTGAACTGTTGTCTCTGATAACTGGTACGATGTTTCAGATATGAAATCCGGAATGTTATTAGTAAATAAAATAGCTGATGCTAAACTTGTTATTGCTGAGAAAGTACTAAGTCTCACGTTGGTTTCGGCAGTATTTATAACAGAAGCTAAGTATTTGTATATACTTATGGAGTGTTTCTAATGTTAAATGACTAAACAAAGGTAGAGTCAGGAGCTAAAGTTTCTAGACTAGAACCAACGAAGACAATAAACTGTTTTGTTGCAATAGAGCAACTGGCGTTTGTGAATCAAATTGTCGAACGGTCCAGTGAGGCAGTTACAATAGCTTTGAAGATGGGAATAGTGGCTTTACTAGCCTTTCGCAGATTGTAGTAAATAGTGAGTCTTCATACTAATGAAATGCCCAGCAGCTTGATAATTTCTCTGCTTCCAGAGCAGCAAGAATGAGGACATCCATTTAGAATATAAAATGCAAATGAAAGCGTGTATGTAGCTTCATTTTGCACAAATTGCGATACTCGTTAAAAGGAAACGAGCTAGTCTAGAGACGATATGCATGCTGTTCCTATATAGTCATGCGCCTAATGGGAGCTATAAACTAAATATGTTACAAGTTTGCGACATGTGTCTTTAATATGTATCGAGTTTTAGAGCAAATATCTTAAATTCCGATGGAAGATAGGGAAGGAATATATTTACATTCTTAACATACAGCTTTTACAATGGAAGCATTTGAAGGATAAAAGGTCGGTCACAGTTGACTGGATATTGAGAGGTCAAAGGTGCCCCACGCAAAGCCATTATGCTTTAACCACTCCTTAATTCTGCACATTTAACCTTAGAATGAAGGGTCAACGGCGAGATCAATAAAAAGGTAAAAGTTGATAGTATAAAAACAGCTTTCTAAAGGAATTAGCATATATGATTTTATTTCTGTAAGGTCTGTTTCTTATATTATTTAAAATGTACTGACGCTTGAATTTATTGTATTATTTCTCACTGTTATATACTGGCCACCAAGAATCGACGTCTGTCGCGCTGACGGTTGGTGACGTCTCTCTACCTTTCATTAATTTTGAAATAAAGATTATTGTTTTACGAAAATGTGTATTTAATACTCACGTATTTAAATACCTACCTTAGAAATGCAGAACGGACGTCCGTAGTCCGTACGTACAAAGCAAGATTGGATTTCCATTAATTCAACTTCATTCAAGTCTACATCAGTCAATATCATGTATGTACCTTACCCTAAAAATCTCAAGGTCTATCCATGTCTGCGACAACCCCTTTTATCTGACCACCTCGCCCTTTCTAGTTTTACCGGTTCTCGTGTGTCAAACACGAGGATATGATTCATGGCAGTTTATTCATGTTACTGGCCAGGCTACCAGCCGCTATTGCTAATATTAGAATGGCTAAATATAGGTAACTAGCCCGCTGCAGTTCCGGAATGGTTGTTATGGAACTGTTTTGACAGTTTAAGTAACCGAACGGATTAGTTGACTTTTTAATTTAGAATACTATTTTAGTTACTGAGTGAGACTTTTAATATTGGTAAAGAATTTAATAGAAATGACGCCGATTGTCGACACTAAAGGGAGAAATTCATTGTGAATATTGTGATGGATATCACAACTTGTCAAGCGTTCCGCAACAAAGTGGTTACAAAAGAGATTCCGAAACGGAATATTGACTAATTGAAACATTCCGAAATGGAATAAGAAGTAGCCACTGTTCATAAAACTGCAAAGTAATTAGCAATCTATCAATTTGCATAAAAATGAGCCAACATTGAATGTTGTTAAAGTCGCAATGAAAGCAACAGTTGCAAGATGTTATATTTTTAGATCTACTCTCTGTTTTATAAAAATCTAAACATCTTGTCATAAGAATGTCACAACAATATTTCAAAGATTTTGTTGGTAAGGAATCTTACCACCAAAATCTTCAAAATTTTAAAAATAATCGTCCACTTTCCTGTCGGGACATGTTTTGAGAGGTGTTGACTCATCCGGAACCTTCCGTCAACCGTGGGTGGACCCTTTTGGGATGGACATATTTTTATATTGGTCTTATTTTGAATTAAAATTTCGTTACCTTAATGGCCTGTCCTGAGTGGTGCATTGAGTTAAAATATAATTAATCGGTAATTCGTTACGGGTAAAATGAAATTGAAATAAGTTTGTGCGAGATCCATAATTTCATAAGCGCTAACCTAATCGATTTATTGCTCAGTTTTTTTTTCTCAATGCGCAGAATACCTATAATATATGGATAAAATGACGATAGTATGCCTAA
Source organism: Conistra vaccinii (assembly GCA_948150665.1). NCBI lineage: Eukaryota > Metazoa > Arthropoda > Insecta > Lepidoptera > Noctuidae > Conistra > Conistra vaccinii. The sequence goes on from OX411332.1 coordinate 19,698,369, forward strand.
AAACAAAATCGGGATCTTTGATGGTCATATTGTTTGCGTGCACAAAATAAGACACAAAGAACATTTAGCCTGAATCAGCCTGATCGAAAAGTTCTTTATAACAATAAAATCTAAATGAATCACAGTGTCACAATTTAGGTTAGTCTAAATCGAACGCTTTTCTTTTTAGACTAACTAGTTTGCTCTAAATAATTTGCTAAACAAACTATCTGTCTGCCAAACAAATTGGTTCTTCATGTTGAGTTGGAATTTTTCAGGCGAGAGTGGTTTGACCTGAACTGTGCATTTCAGACTGGCCTAGATACGGTCAAAACTTTTTGCGTTTGGTCACGATTTGCGGTTTCTATTAAATACTCGTTCGTGTTCGTAGTCTATGAATTTTATTTCCGATTTTCGATTTCATAAATGGAATCTGGGAATTCGAAAAATGAAACTCCAATTTTTTTGTTGCCGTTTATTGTTAATTTGTGAGTGTCATTCATTTTTAATAATAGCATGTCGATATAATTTTTTCTTTTTGTTAACGAAAAACAATATCTGAAACAAAAATCCCGAGAGCGATTATAATACCGTTGTTATTGTTTCACGTGTTTTGTTTTTCAATAGACTGTTGAATTTCATTTCTTTGTTTAAATAAAATATAAAAAATTGGGAGCTTTTGATGTTTTTTTCTAGATTTTACAAAACGCCTTTCATTTTCAACTCCTTCAACTGTCGGTTTTGAAGTCCATCAGAGCCAAAGACATAAATTATGTATGATGTCTAGAGTTCTGAGACAGTCAAAGCTGTGAATTCGTAGAAAAAAATTGCGTCCAACTTTTTGCCGCTAAATGCACGCACACTAGAAAAGCCCAATGACATGCATGGCGGAAGTGTAAGACGTAGATCTGCACCCTAATTGCTGCACGCGTAACACACGATCAATCATAATCTGAATAATTTTGAACGATATTTCTAATCCATTGCTTCATAAATTATGTTAGAAAAATTTGTCTGTCAACATCGTAAAGTTCTCTTGCAGCGCGACACTATTATAGAAGTAGACATATAAATAAAAATCTGAGCAATAGACTATAAGTATATTTTCAATTGTTAGATCTTAGTTATCAATTATTGTATCAGAATATGCCTACAATATAATTTCTGTCGCATCTGAGATACTAGCTTTCTCAATCATAGTTGAGAAACAAATAAATGATGATTTACGTTCACCTACATGATCCATTTATTCCTTGGTTAGCATGTTTGTTTATTTACATGAATACGTATTACGTTATTAAGCGACCTATTTTCTCTATTACGCGTCGATACAATATCTTTTAGATTTGATATGATTCATAATATAGTTTTTAGAACATCGATAGAGATATGATTGTATCTAATCTTATCTCTATCGATGTTCTTATAAAAACAATAGCACTGAATTTTGCAGTCGTGTCATTTGTAGTACTTACTGTTCTGTCAGTCGCCATTTTGAACCCTATTCTATTAGTATTGAAACTAAGACTAGAAAATTCAGTGTTACGAATCGTGTAATGAACGCACTGTACTTGAGCTTTTGCAGCCTGTGGTAGAGCTTTTGAAGTCCGCGGTACCGATGGTTATAAAATCTAGGCACCGATTTATAATGAATTGAAAGGGACTGAAATAGCAGTGACTTGAGGCTCTTTTTGATCTTCTTGTGCCGAAGGTTGAAAGTCGAATGAAGGAAAAAGAAAGTCGGTTGGAAGTCGGTGTACCCACTCGTGGTTTCAGGGACAAAAGAAATAATCTAAAGTAATCTAAACGATTGGAAAATGTTGTAAGGAAAGTTTTGAGAATGAATGTATATTATATGGCTATAGGAGTAGGGGAAGACCAAAGAAACGATGATGGACTGTGTGAAAGATGATATGGCTAGAAAGGGCGTGACTACTGAGACTACTGAGATGACGAGTAATAAAGCAAGCATTATGGAAGAAGCCATGCTGTTCCGACGCCAAATAAATTGGGATATGTGCAAGGGAATGATGAGGTTGTTCTATTTTAATTTTTTTCATCTTTCATCATTTAATTTGAAAAGGTGCTTCCGATTTTTTTTTTAAGTTGAGTCGGTGTTTTTAGTTTTCGTTCTGGACTCCATAAATTCCAAAAGGAGCACTTGGATAAGGAGCACTTGATTTTGGTATTACTACTACTACTACTACTACTAATTTAAGACTGATTGGAGGGTCTCAGTGTCTGTCGTGCCGTGTAATTTATATCTTCAGACCGACCTTCAAATAATGACCCTCGTCAGTCAGTGTTTATGACAAAAACAGCATCAGGGAAAGACTAATATGTTTTTGTACATATTTTCATGTGAAGATTTACTCTATTTCGTCCGCAATTTTCTTTTTCAGGGTTTCGTTTTTTAAAAAAACGGAACGCTGTCTGTCCGTCTGTCACAGCCAATTTGCTCCGAATCTAATGGACCGATTACGTTGAAATTTGGTACACATATGTATTTGTTTGACCAAACACACGGACGTAGGTAGGTATACTGTGAATAAATGAATTTTGAATAATGGGGGTCACTTTTTTAGGTTCTAGGTTCTGGGATCTAGGTAGGTAGGTACCAACCTGCAACCTGGTTTATAGAAAGATACGCTAAAATCGGTAGGTAGGTATAGGTACTACTTAGGAGCTTAAAATTAAGTAAAATTGGTTTACTATCAGCACACTATTAGAGCAATTAACAGGTAAGGTAAGTAGGTACCTATATTATTAGCAATTTATTTTATTGACAACGATAAATACACCTACGTAAGCGTTTAACCGATGCTAGCTAGGCATTTATTTTAATAGGTCATAAAATGCGTGAGAGTGGGTGGTTGTCGTGTTATTAATGCGACCTAACTGGTTTTTCCCAAAGAATACGTTGGATCAAGAGGTAAACAAACACAGTTTTATAGGCTGCCTGTCCACCGGAGCGGAGAGGAGCGGAGATGTGTCAAAATTAACCAATAGAATCAAAACTCCGCTCCAGAGGTGCGATTCTATTGGTTAATTTTGGCACATCTCCGCTCCTCCTCTCCTCTCCGCTCCAGTGGACAGTCAGCCTTATACCTACCTACTAACCTAGGTATCTACCTTTAGGGAATGCAATCTCGCAAGATAATTTCAATCCCGGTATATATTACGGGACTGACCTTTTTTAATCCCGCGGGGTCCAGGTATTTGCGTAATCCCGCAGTGTGGACTTCTCAAAATAATCACAATAAAGATAGGTACTTACAAGTTTTTTGGTACTTACCTAATATTTTTAGTTTTTGTTTGTTTTACCCTACCTCTTATATACTTCTACACTAATATTAAGTACTAATTATAAAGCTGAAGAGTTTTAAGTACTAATACTAAGTAATTATAAAGCTGAAGAGTTTGTTTGTTTGCTTGAACGCGCTAATCTCAGAAACTTCTGGTCCGATTTGAAAAATTCTTTCAGTTTTAGATAGCCCATTTATCGAGAAAGGCTATAGGCTATATACCATCACGCTAAAACCAATAGGAGCCGGGCACCAAAAAATAATGTTTTAAAATCGGGGGGTTTTTTTAACGAAGTCGCGGGTTAAAGTAAGCTTTAGCCCAAAGTAAAACTATTTCACGCGGACGAAGTCGCGGGCAGAAGCTAGTTAAGTATAAAGAAAGAGGTAAAGTTTGTGGGGTTGTAGGGAGTAATCTCTGGATTTACTGAATCAGTTTTAAAAATTATTTTACCAATAGGAAGCCATGTTAATTGTGAGTGTCTATTATATTTATATTTACCGCCCAACGAAGTGGACAGGGGTCAGCTAGTTATTAATATTTGTAGAAATTATAACATAGTAGGTCACATAAACAAATAGGTAATTCTCTCAAGAGAACACAAGAAAATTAAATATTAAGTATTATGAAAATAATTGAGCAAAAGTTTTATTTGTTTCGTCGGCTAACGTCTCCTAACCTCACAGACCACCAGCAGCAGAAAACAGCTGCAGGACTGCTTTGTTGGTCTAGTGCTCGCAAGCGCTACTGCTGAGCATGAGGTGCTGGGTTCGATTCCCAGGTCGGGCAAAGTGTTATTGGGTTTTTCCACCAGGAATTTCTCAGTAGCAGCCGTCTGGATTTCTGCCCTGTCGATGGCAATAGGCTCTCGCCCCTTATTACGTGGGACTTAAAACTCTTCGGGGAAACAAGGCTTGTTGTTATGTTAAAATATGTGCCTTATCCATCTGATCCGAAATAATTCATCTCCTTTATCAAAACGCGCTGATAACACGATAAACTTTCTCCGTTTCTCCGTCATCCTGGCGAATCCCGCTCAATTATCGATCGGGATTAGTCCCGCATAATGCACATGAGATTCCGGTATCCCGGTACCTATTGCATTCCATAAACACCTTTGATACATACCTACCTACATTTTAATTATTCTGAAACTAGAAAGGACCGTTTTAAACTTCGCAATTGTTTCACAAATAGCATACGATACGCGCGTCTAAACAAGTACATACCTTTACCTACCTACACAAGTACCTAAGTATGTAAAATACGCTTTCTTCGTTTGCACAAAATGGTTCACACAAAACCAGGCGAAGGACTCACACATCCACACGCGTAGGAAAATCAATAACAGCGCACAACAGACAACAGCTGATCACGACAAAATAAAACAAACGTAAGGATAAGTTGTAGCAACACTCACCACGACTTCTGTTGACTATCATCGGGGTTATTAAAGTTAGTTATAGCGGGATATCTGCAATACAAAATAGCAATTTTCAACGATCACAATAACACTACAAAAGTCAAGCATATTTAACATTTTTTGCGCACTAATGTTAGGTAAATTAATGAACTAAATGGCCGTGTTATTTCGTTGCGTTCAACTATATGCGAACAAAGGATTGTGCTTATTTTGCAACGCAACTCACCTTTGTGCGGTGCACTCCAGAACTTTCTTCTTTTCCCATCCTTCTTGAGTTTTCACCCATTCTTCACCTGGTGACCGCCAGTCTTTTGAAATAAAAGGCATTTTATAACACAAAACACAACAAAGTTTAACGCGATTCAAGTGCGCAGCCAACGAGTCGCACAAGTAAACGTCTGCAACGCGAGACGGGATTTGACGATTTTGTGACACGAGAAGTGCGAGGTTGCGAGTTCGAGCCGATGCAAATGCATGAGTGCGACAGAGAAGTCTTGTTTAGAAAAGGATGAATGTGCGCATGGCTTTTGTTTTGTTGATTTTATCGAAAACGTCAAGAACAGCTGTTTTTGTTTTGCATCATTATAGAACTGAAGGCATTATTTTAATGTGGTAGAAGTGTCATTAATATTTGGCAAAATTCGTGCATTTTTATAAATCATGTTTTAAAATTAATAATTTACGTTTAAAATAATAATAAAAACCTTTTTTGTCTGTTAAAAAGAGTGGCATAACGTGACGCTTAAAAATTCAACTTTGCATAGCCCTGGAATGTTACACTAGAATCATTCAGACATTCATTCATTACATAACATTTCGTTATCTGTACTGAAATAACCATTCGTTCTCTGAAAGTTTGCTAATCCAACTGCGTTTTGAGGTTATATTTGTCGAGAATTTGTGTTTTCGTAATGGGAGACTCCGACGCAAGTTTCAAGCCAAAAATCAACAGTACTGCTCAAGATCCAGTACTTAAACAGGCTGAAATAGCTTACATGAAGTTGATAGAGCAGAAAAACCGTGAACGAGTAAATAAACTGCAGCAGATTTCCAAAAAAAATAGAATCACCGGACTAGCAATTGGAACTGGTGTACTTAGTGTTTACTTGTACTCCATATTCGCCGTGAAACAAGAAACCTTCCTCGACGACTTTGAGGAACCCGTCAAAGTGCAGCAGCAGTAATATGGCGGCGGCAAAGAAAGCTTTACAGATAAGATTACCTCCTCTACCAAGTATTAAAGATGTTATTCGACTGTACAAACTACGTGCTCTTCGGGAACTGTCTCAGAACTTCCTCATGGAACCGCGTTTGTTAGAAAAAATTGTGAACGCTGCTGGTAATATAGAAAAACACGTCGTCTGCGAAGTTGGCCCTGGCCCCGGAGGAATAACAAGATCAATAATCCAAAGAGCTCCGAGAAAATTGATCCTGATCGAAAAAGATCGACGTTTTGTGCCATCACTGGAACTTTTAGCTGATGCATGTAGAGATAAAGTGGATGTAGACATCATAACTGGTGATATTTTAAAGACTGACATTGGTCAGTTCATTCCTAAGGATGTGAAGACAGATTGGCTGGACTCACCTCCACCAGTTCATTTAATTGGCAACTTGCCTTTTAGTGTCTCTACTATACTGATAATACGCTGGCTAGAGATGATATCTAAGCAAGAAGGTCCATGGGCTTTTGGCAGAACTAGAATGACACTGACATTTCAAAAAGAAGTAGCTGAAAGGATGGCAGCAAGAATTCTCAGCAGTCAGAGATGCCGGCTATCTGTCATGTGCCAGAACTGGTGCACAGTGAAATATAAGTTTGACATTTCAGGGGGCGCATTTCTTCCTAAACCAGATGTTGATGTTGGAGTAGTGACCTTAACACCTTTGAAACACCCTATAATACAGCATCCTTTCAAAATGGTTGAGAAAGTTGTTCGGCAGATATTTTCTATGAGACAAAAGTATTCAATTAGAGGTGCTCAAACTTTGTTTCCTGAAGATGTAAGAGATGAAATGGCATTGAGAATGTACAAGATGGCCGATATTGATCCTGTTACAAGACCGTTTCAGATAGCTAACATGGAATTTGCCAGAATTGTTCATGCATACAGTGAAATTATTAAGCAATATCCTGAATTCGAGCACTGTGACTACAGGGCTAAAAAAGTAACACCAGTGACAAAAGTGGTAGAGGAAGAAGTATAAGTTATACCTAGATGGTTTAGATGTATATATTAGTTACGTTTCAATAAATAATTTCTGAGTGAAGCAGTTTATTAATAAAATTAGTCTAGAGTTACATTACATTAACACGAAATTACAGTTTTAAACAAGCACATTGCAAGCATCAGAAGTCTTCTTCTCCTCAATCAGCTCCATCTTTGTCTTTAGCTCTTCGAGGCGTTTCTTTTTCTTCAGCACTTTATTATGTCTTATGGACTTAAGATGAATGGCATACACATTATCCCCTATGAAAATTCTGTTGCAAACATCACAGTGGTTGTGTGAATTTCCATCCACACCTCTTTTCATTTCATCGATTTCGATTGTTAATGGTTCAAAGTCACATGGAGTTTCGTTCAGGTAACTTTCTACAATGTGTATAGCTTTGTTTTTAACTTCATCATCCCATTTTGAAACATCTGTAGTATCAAGTTCATAGATAGGTGGTACCTGAAAATAAAATGATTTTAGCGCCATCTATTGTTTGAAGATGTATAGCAATTAAAAGTTGCGATTCGTTTTCAGTAGTTCATCTATTCGACACCAGATGTCTCTGTTTAGTTTTCTTCATTGTAGTTTTGCTACTTGACCCGAGATGGCTCTATTAAACATGTTTTTTTTAAAGAGCGTAAGCAACTATAATAAAATAATAAAAATAAATAAATGGAATTATGAGTACTGTACTGTATCGCCTGACAAATGATTTAAATATTTCGAGGTACACAATTCTGTGTATTCAAATACCTATGTAATTACCTAGTACATACCTACATGTAAAAAATAATGTATTTTCATGTGAACGTTTAGTACAAATGAAACATAAAATATATGCGCAATAAACTAATAACACGCAATACTTAGGTATCGTTTATTTTGATCTATCGTCTGTTGCACGATACCGCGATACGAATAATGATGCTACTTTTTATGTCCTGTAGGTTTTTTCTATTACCAACGTACCTACAACGCTGATAATACAAAAGTCCTACAATACGTTGTTGTAGGTATTTGACATTTAATTAAAACCTGCTTACTTCTCTTGTAGGATGTTCTAAGAATCTTCCTCTAATCATCTTGTTCTGCCGGCGGGCATACCTTCTGGTGCCCAATTTCATGTTTTCTATGCTTTCTTTTAGCAATTTTTTTCCTGAATCACTGTTTTTTTCCTCATCGGATAACATTAAATACTCATGAAATTCTTTAAAGCCAAGAGTTTGGAAGACGCCTTTGGTGTAGTCCGGTGGCCTGGAAAATGATAATAAATAGGATAATGTATGAAATAAATTATTAATGTTGCGCGGGGTACGGATACCGCCAAGGGACTTTTACCCGTCGAGGATAAAAGCAGGATATGCGTACCTATATGGAACACAGAAGTGAATAATTAAACAAGATACGAATGTTTTTTGACGTCAGATTTTGAAACGTTGAAATTACGATAAGTAGGTACCTAAGTTGAACTTTCTACGCAAATTGATTTTGAGTAGGTATGATCGGTAATACGGAAAGCCGATTAGGGAAGCCAGAAGCAAAGATTATGACTTTAAGTAATAATGAATCATCTAAACATGTAGGTATTGCACAACCTGTCGAGGTAGATACCTATTTCAGGATTAGTTTAATTAAATACTACAATGTATTATAAATCGTTCAGGGTCAGTCCGGTGCCAATTAGCTTCAGATAAGTATTTTCCAACATAAAACGATGCAAAAATATTTTGTTTATCTTTTCGATACCGTATATCTTTCAGGGAAGTGGAACTTATAATGATACGACAGAATTCGGGCAAAGACAACAATTTATTTCTTTATACATAAACAAAGATACATGAAGGTACCAACCTCATTTTGTTACATGCAATCAACACTCCCACTTAACAAAATAAGTATAATATGTATATTTCATTCAACATAACATAACTTTTCACTTTATATTAAATAAACCAAACATAGATAACAAACTGTAATGTTTACTCTTACACAAGCCCTTGGTCAACAAATCCGCGGGCATTTCAGCAGTAGGTAAATATTGAATTTTGACAATTTCGTTAGCAACTTTCTCTCTACAGAAATGATATCGCACGTCTATATGTTTAGACCTCTTATGGTGTACAGGATTAGCAGACAACTTATGGGCAGATTGATTATCATTGAAAATTGGTATTGGATACAATTCATTCGTTATTTCTAACGTTAGATTTCGTAAGTATACAGCCTCTTTACAACAATCTGATATGCCCATGTACTCAGCTTCTGTGCTGGACAGAGCCACAGTAGCCTGTTTCTTGGTTTCCCATGAGATAGCACAATTTGACAGTCTGAAAAAATATCCAGTATAAGATCTGCGGTCAATGACGTTGCTGGCCCAGTCTGCATCCACGTATGCTTCTAAATGACTATTACCTTTTGCAGAAAAAGTCAAACAAAACGATTTGGTTTTCTTTAGATACTTTAGGACTCTTTTTGCATAAGCCCAGTGTTCGTCATTGTAGCAGTTATTAAACTGGCTCAAGAAATTTACAGAGAAAACTATATCAGGCCGAGTAAGTACTGCGATGTACATAAGACTACCAATCAATTGCTGATAGGGTAGTCTCCTATCACATGTTTCACTTTTCGTTACATTTATTTTCGATTCTATAGGTGTATCAGCAAATTTACATTCAGGAATATTAAATTTTAACAACAATTCTTCAATATAACTTTCTTGGTCTATAGTAATAGTACCCTTCTGTTTATTGACAACTACTCTCATTCCTAAACAATTTCTAATACCTCCTAAATCTTTAATCTTGAACACTAATGACAAACTTTTCTTTAACTCACTAGTAGCTTCCTCACTATTCGAAAAAATAAAGAAATCGTCGACATAAAGTGCAATTATGATTTTTATATCTTTATTAATCTTAGTAAACAAACATGGTTCTAGCTGTGACCTTTTATAACCCAAAGATTGTAAAAATTCATCAACTCGTTGATACCATGCTCTAGATGACTGTTTTAAGCCATAAATAGCACGTTTCAAACGTAAAACCTTGTTTACATCATCACTACTACTTTGAAAACCTGGTGGTTTCATCATATAAACAGTTTCATTTAGAAAGCCATTTAAAAAAGCAGTACAAACATCTAAATGACAGATATCTAAATTAAGTTGGACTGCTAAAGCGAATAACAATCTCAATGTTGAATGTCTTAGGACTGGTGAAAAAGTTTCGTCGAAATCAAGACCTGGCCGTTGTGTGAAACCTTTTGCGACCAACCTTGCTCTATATCTAATTTTACTATCGGCTTCAATTTTTTTTTTAAAAACCCATTTACATTGAACAACTGTGCCATTAGGTGGAACATTCGCTAACTCCCAAGCGTCATGGTCTTCAAAAGATTTTAGTTCACTCTGAATGGCTAATTTCCATTGTTCGCTTTCGGGTCCATTCAACACTTCTTCAAGACATAAATCGCCAGCACTTAATTCTCTGCTTACGCACACATTACTGAAGCCGTACCGATCAGGGTGTTTACGGACACGCTTCAAAGGGAGCGCTGAAGAAACTTCATACCTTGTTGCAGACTCGACACCTTCCAGACATTCGGCTCTTGTCACAGGCTCAGCCGCTGTCACATCAGAAGAATCTTGAAAATCTTCCACAGAGCTGGAACTTTCCTCTCCTGTGTTCGGCTGTGCTACTACCTTCTGTTCCTGCTCCAGTTTTCCTTGATTAGTATCCCCCACTTCTTGGGTAGTTTCTCCCAATTCTACGAAAAAATCGCCTGTGTCTTTATTCGTATTCAAATGTATTACATCTTGCTTCGGCTCAATCCCCTCCTCAATCACAACAATATCTCTGGCTATTGTTACACTGTCATTGTTGGGATTGTATATGCGATAACCCTTTACATTGTCTGAGTAACCAACAAGAATACACTGTTTTGCTTTTTTATCCCATTTCAGTCTTCTTTCTTTTGGGATATGTACCATAGTCTTACTCCCAAATACACGTAGATTGCTGACATCTGGCTTGGCACCGGTCCAAATCTCAAAAGGTGTTCTGTTGTTCAGCCCAGATGCTATGGACCTGTTTCTCAGATAAATAGCAGTGTTCACTGCCTCTGCCCAAAAACGTTTTGGTAGTCCTGCATCATACAACAAACATCTGGCTTTTTCAACCACAGTTCGGTTAAGCCGCTCACATAGACCGTTTTGTTCCGGAGTGTACGGACAAGTTTTCTGGTGAATAATTCCAGCATCCTGTAAGTATTTCTCAAATTCCTTACAGCAGAATTCCATTCCATTGTCTGTTCTAAACACTTTCAGCTTTCTGCCTGTCTGGTTCTCTACTAGTGTTTTGTATGATTTAAAAAATGAAAACACTTCATCTTTACTTTTCAGAAAGTAAACAAATGCCATCCGACTGTAGTCATCTACAAATAGCAAGAAGTATTTCTTTCCTCCGATAGATTTGGTCTCCATTGGTCCACAAATATCTGCGTGTACAATATCGAGTAGCTCTTTGCCTCTGTTACCCGTATTAGTAAATGGTAACCTGGTGATCTTCCCCTCGCAGCACACAATACAATTTGTTTTACTGACCTGAGCCTTTTCAGTGTATGACATTCCATGAACAGCACCATCCCTCATCAGGTTAAGATCTTTGCTGTTAATATGGCCAAACCGTCTATGCCATACATCGCCAGACACTGATGTTAACAACAAACAATCAACATGCTTGATTCTTAGTTTGTACACACCGCCAGTCATATCTGCAGTAGCCACAAGTTCATTCTTTCGGTTGTAAATATAACAGCGATTGTCCTCAAATGTCACTTTGTTGCCTTTTTTTATCAATTGGCTAACAGATAATAAGTTAGTTGCCAAATTTGGCACATATAAAACTTCTGTAACTGGAATCTCGTACTCGGTATCTCCAACAACTGTAGTTATTTGCACATCTCCACAGCCTTTGACGGGAATTTTCGATTTATTTGCGATAATAATCTCCTCGACATGATGCTTTTTTGTGGTATTTAACAACCACTCTTTCTTGGATGTTAGATGGCAACTGGCACCGCTATCAACGTACCAGTCAGTTTGACTAAAGTTTCCACCTAGAAATACGGCACTGAATGCGTTAGACTCCTTCTTTTTTGGTACATTTTCACATTTATTCATAAAATGTCCCATCTGTTTACATTTATAACATTTGACATTTGGTTTCAAATTTGAAGTTGACGGTTGGTTGTTTCGTTTTTTATGTTGCCAACCTTTCGTCGCGAACGCGTTTTGTGTGCAACCAGCAGCAATATCTCTTCCGTCTTCCATATCTAGCAACTTGGATTTGATGGCGTCAGCTGTTAATTCAATGCCAGAGTGTTCAACCGCCATGATCATAGGTTCGAATTTCTCAGGCAATCCCGCCAGCAATAATGAGCCAATCCACTCGTCGCTGATTTTGAATCCTGTATTGTTCAATCTTTGACTCGTTTCTAATATTGAAGTCACATATTGAGACATCGATTCACAATTTTCTCGACGGATAGATATGAGATTACGAAGCAAGGCGATGCGTCGCGTGAAGCCATTGTCATCAAAAAGCTTTCTTAACTTTGTCCACAATCCTTTTGCAGTAATTTCAGTTTTGATATGTACAAATAAACTGGGATCAATGGTTAAAATTAATTTTGCTTTGGCTTTTGCGTCATTTGGATCGCCTTCTTTTGTAATGCATTCTTGCATGCCTTCCAAAATCAAAAAGTTTTCCACTGCGAACGCCCAATCTTCATAATTTTCTCTTCCTTTTAACTTTGATATACTTGCTATGAGATTAGTAGACATTTTTCACTGTTATATTTACTAAAAACTAACTAAAAAGAATTAAAAACGTGTACGGGCCATAACCTATAATGATACGACAGAATTCGGGCAAAGACAACAATTTATTTCTTTATACATAAACAAAGATACATGAAGGTACCAACCTCATTTTGTTACATGCAATCAACAGAACTCACGCGGATTGTTTACTTGTGGGGCGTGTTCGACGTTTGTTTTATTGGGTAGTAGTAAATATAGGTATTATAGTGTACACGACGACGGCTTCGTAGGAACATTTAAATTCGGAAAGTTTTCATTTAAATTCGGAAAGTTTTAGCTGTGTTGTTATTGGCAATGGAAAGAGACTGTAGGATGCTCGTCATATCAGTTGTTAAAGTCGGTTTCTATGTAGTCCCATGAACCCATGCTAATTTTAGGATGAACTGTATCTTTCCTTTTATGGTAACGTTAGAGAAAGCTTTTGGCAATTAAGTAGCTTCTTTACTAATATCATACCGAGATAATGTTCATGTTGTTGTTGTTGTTGTTGTTGTAATTCATGCGTTTCACTGGTTCATAGTTTTTCACTGCCTCAAATACTACCCGTATTTGAGGCAGTGAAAAACTATGAACCAGGTCTAGGTAGATTCTATATCAATCAATTTAGTTATGTACGTGCTAGGAAAGTGTATTTTTTGTAAATTTTATCGAGCACCTAATATTCAAAACAATACACGAAGCTGTCTAACAAGATACTAGAACAACTGATTGAGATATAAATAACCAACTAGATATCGATAACAATAAATACGCTCAATGCAGATGATGCACGACGAACGTATTTTGCATAAAACGTCAATAAATTATTCACAGACAACGTAGAAACCCGAATATTTAAAAATGGACTATGAATGTTTGCGCGCCATTTCGTGGCGGAGTTTTTGTCGATGTTATAATTATTTAGCGAGCGATCATCGTTTACGTAACGTTTGTTAGGTATCGTTCGTTCACCTCAGGCTCGTTCGTTTCACGCTGACGTTTAACCTTCAAAAGTTATTCGATTTATTTCCTATAATTTGATATTTTTATCGTACACGTGTGTTTTAGTCACGTGTTCGTACACCAATAGTATGTATACGCATTTAATTATAATTTGTAATGTAGGTACCCTGTTCTCTATTTTTGGAAACCTACCTATGCCTACATATTATATTATTATATGTGCGAGATTGATTTGCGGTCAGGTTTGAATTTTAAGAGGTAATTAGGGCATATTTTTAAACTTGTTTAAAGACACTATGTACCTATATGTCAGAAAGGATCGTAGCAGGTGGCGTTCTGTAGTTTCTGACTGGGCACCTCCCTCCACGGGAAGAAGGTATGATCTAAGTACAAAGATAGATCATTATTATATCAAAGTAAACTTAATATTTAATCGACTGTTTAAATATTTCGAACTAAATCAAAAAGCAATAATATTGGTCGCACAACTTTATCCTCATTTTTCCAACTGTCGAAAGTTTTTAATAAAAATATTTGACTCTAAGCTGGTGGTACAGGATCGTGACACATCAATTGATTCTCAGAATAAATAATAAAAGATGTTAGGCATAACGTGGGAACCATTCCAACCAATATATTCCATTTTATGATTATTGTTAATAACTTAATGCAGTTCACCTTGAAAGCTTTAGGAATTTCGTGATTGACAGAAAAGAGACTGGTGTTAGCTATGAGTGTCTTAGGGCATTTTCTTCATTCTTCTGTAGGTACTTGAGGACCTAGACAACACTTTGCCTAGGTCCTCAAGTACCTACAGAAGAATGAATGCCACTGCATTCATCTATCAGCGACAACGGTGATGGAGAAGTCCAAAATGTATTGAATTGACATACGTATAAGCTACCGAAAAGCTGATGTCAAATTGATGAAGGGGTATTTATTTACAAACGTTGCTTAAAGTTAAGTAATGATTAGCAACTGTTTAACCATACATTTTTTAACTTCAATTTTTTACTTTACGACGCAGATATATTATTATGCCAATGGCTTTGAGTGGTTAGCTTACGTGTTCTGTGCTGAGCTCACGCAACGCGTCGTACGTCCAGGTCCCTAGCCCGTAATAGGAGCGCTGCCCCAAATTCGATGCATTATTAATTTATTATAAATAAAACACGCAAGTATACTAAGATAAATAATTAAATTACTTATCTTTAAAATGGTGAAAGTTTCAGAAAAATACGCTGCATAGTTTTGCGTGATTATCAGTTTTGTATCCGTGTTAGACATAACTTTGCAAATTAATGTAATATTAACATAATCTAAAATATTCACAGATGAAGTTATTAAGAAAATGCTGTAATTTAACATAATTATATACTTATTTTTGTCTAATCATTAAAACTACTCGTTTGGACGTGATCTTTAGTATAAAATCATTAGAACTCTGTTGTCGTCGCCTTAACCAACGTTTGTAAATAAACCCCATAGTCCGCGCGCGACTGCTAGTCACCGCCTGAGCTATGTGAGCGGTGAGACGGGGGAGGTAGACAAAGGCCAAGCTAACTCAGTCTGTCTACCAATTCTGTCAGTGGCGCCCTCCCCCGTGTCACGCTCACATACTTCAGGCCTGCGGTGACTAGCAGTCGCGCGGACGTTGAAAGAGATTGCCACTTTTCTAGTCAAGAGACTAGATCAAGCCCAAAGTTTATGTTCAAGAATCTAATCTGCTAAGCTCAAAGTAAAACTACCAACGTCTATAAATAGCAGCGACTGTAATCCTGGGGGCCAAGTCTACTAATTTACAAACGTCACAATGGTCTCTCGATTGTTAGTTTTTGACAGATTCGCCATACAAAAAAGGTTTGTAAATTAGTAGACTTGGCCCCCTGGTCATACATGTTCTTGGGTCTTGAGTCCTGACGTAAAACCTTTTACAAAACCGCCGTGGATTTTCCGTCAGCACGACTTTTTTTTTTTTTTTTTTGGGTGGGAAATCATCCAATGACTTCTCCCGCTCTGGGCGGAGCGGAAGGGCGTGTCAGACTTTTACTGACTAAAACCCACCCGTGTTCCTTCCCTTGCCATGCCAGGGGCCACGGTTTCCCCTTGGGACTACCAGGGTTTTCTTTCCGGTTTTGAATCAATACAAGAGCAGTAAACAATGGTACAGATTAATTTATAGGTACTACGATAATAGTGCTTGATAAGATCAAAATCCGTTTATAAATTGCACGTAATCTTAGCTTACAAGAATAATTGCAATTCACAATACATTTATGGTCGTGATTGAGTTAATTAAACAAACCAGTGCTTAATCAATTAAATTGTAGACACGAATATTTGTGGGCCAACAAAGGGTTATTTGACAACAATATTGCAAATGTATCTAATGTTGTACCTTACAACACTCTCTTACCTTTCTTTACAACATGTAAGGTTAAGTACTTAGTTTATTTAGTAAAACAGTCTTGTAAATATGAACCTGTTCATTATTCCGAAATAGTTAATGCTTTTGTCAAACTATTTTATTTTGTCGGTAAGAGAGTACCTAGTGAAAGGTGTTAGGGTCATCTGTCACTACTCTACACTTACCTACACAAAATTACCTACACACACATTTTTGTATTGTTTCAGTGTTTCTTGTTTTTGATGATGCATTCATTGATGCATCTTTTTGCATGTCTTTATTACTCCCAAGTACCTACTAGTACTAGCCTATAAGTATGTGTAAACCGCTGTATTATTTTTGGTGAAATAATTAAATCAAACCAAAATCAAAAAGTTTCAATAAGCCTAATTATTAAAGCTGTCCAATGATATGAATTGAATTTTTAGATAGACTGGGACCTAGAGAAGGAAATATGCTACTTTTCATCCTGGATTATTGTATAAAAAAAAATGAAATACGCAGATGAAGTCGCTGGCAACAAATAGCTCTTAATAAAGCATATAAATTTTGCACTATACCTAGAGTAAAGAGAAGATAGAGTACAAGTAGTGTAGCTTTGAGTTTGAACTCAAGAAGACTTCCCTAAAACATCCGCTCTTTATGAACCATCTTTCCACTCCCTCCCAATTTTCTCAATCACCAAGGAACTACAGCCCATGCTGCATAGCAACAAAACATTTGAAGAAGGGTCACTAACAGCTCCAGTGCCCTCATTCGAAGGGTAGGACCGCTGAAGTAGGGTAAAGGGTAGTTGTTAGTAGGGTGACGTATTACTTGCGCGTAATGAACCCACCGGCTAGATGAAGACCTATAAGTTTACCAGGAGTTAGAGTTACTGGAAGAGATAGATTGTTCATATGGACTTTGTAGTTTCGGATTTAAAAGTAAAAAATGATAGTTAATTGACTCAGGCGTGAATTTGCGTTAATCCATTATAAAATACAATAGACGGCGTATATTTATTAGTAACCTAATCCGCTTTACTGTTCTTAAAGAGTCCTAAAGAACCCAGCAAGAAGTCGACACGTGTTTCACCTCTCAACGAGGCATCCTCAGGATGACGATTGACTTTTACGAACCCACGGTGTTGCCACGACAAGCGCCGAATGCAAAGTCACTTTGCGTAGTATGTAGAATATCATTTTAAACAATTTAAAATTCCAAGAAAAATTTGTTTTTTTATTTACTGAGCGAATTATTTTAGAATCCACCGATTAATTGCTGAAAAATGATAATAATATCAGCAGAGAATTGTCCCCACTGTAGGTAGGGCAAAGCCTGTTTCTTCAAAAGATAAAGAAATTGATCTATAGTCTTGGTTACTGTATATGTTGACGATTCCGGACTACGTACCTACATATTTGTTCATTACAGTACAGTACAACTAAGTACCTAATTTCTTAAAGTCCCTCGGCAAACTTCGTAAAGATCGACATCTTCGTGGAAATCGACTTGACAGTATATTGAGAGCGTCCGGTCTGCACCAAGTGCAAAGGGCAATTGATAGAAATCCGATGACTGATTAAACACGAAGTTTGCCGAAGGACATTACGACAATAGTTGTACTGTACTTTACGTTAGTGGTGTTCAAGATTACCAAAGAAAACAATAACATACGACATTAAACATTGATACACCAATACTAAATTTTATAAGACTGAAACTTTCGATTTATTTCCGTGTTTCAATCGATTTCCATGTGAAATGAAAGAACTGCTGGCTGGTTACGTGTCTTCCCATGCTACACAAAAGGGGCCAAGTGCGTGTGGTTTATGGATAGAGGTATAGGTACCTGGTTTATGCACAATTTTGATCTATCACCCCGTATTACTTGCTTGTTGGGTTAAGGGTTCACCGTCAATGAATTTTAATATAGTAAGAGCACATGAACGTGTAGAATAACAGAGCTTTTCATCCGTGTTAAGGCTAAAGCTCGATTCTCGTAAATTAGAGCAATTTGAAAGATTCAAAACTTATCCGAATAATTATCCTAGTACTTATCTGATACTTTCTTAGGTCGAGTTGGTATGTTGAATTATTGTATTTCTAAGATAATATTTATATAATACTAGCTGACCCGGCGAACTTCGTATCGCCTAACAGTCGATTCTTTAATGTTTTTTTTTTTTTTTGAATTTTTCTCTCCGTAAGAACCATCCTCGTACTTCAAGGAATATTTAAAAAAAGAATTAGCGAAATCGGTCCAACCGTTCTCGAGTTTTGCGCTTAGCAACACATTTAGCGACTCATTTTTATATTATAAGATAGATAAAAGCTAACAGTCTAATAATAATATTAATATTGGACCGCCGCCGGTAGCTTGGACCCTGTTCCCGATATCGGTGGGTTACTATTTTTTATATTTTAAAATGTTTTTTTTTTTAAATGATTTTTATAAGTACAAATATTTTAAAATGTAACAACAATCTTTTGCCAAAATGTGTGCGGTTAATTCTTCTCTTTGGTTCCTAGCTTGGTATTGTTATATTGACAGTGTAAGATGAGCTTCGTCTACGGGTTAAGGTCCTATGAAGGGTAGCAAGTAGGCTCACATGCCATCGCTTGTTGGTAGGTGTTCACTGTTTGCTACCGCCGCGCTTACGCAGTGCCCCTCTAATTACCTATTCTTGATACTTGCAGTTAAAATACCTAATTATCCACAGGTTCTGTTTAAACTTCATGTCAAGATAGTTAATTGAATGAGGCGTGACTTTGCGGAAATCCATTATAAAAAATACAATAGACGACGTATATTTAGTAACTTAATCCGCTTAACTGTTCTTAAAGAGTATGAGAGAACCCAGTAAGAAATCGACACGTGTTTTGCCTCTCAACGAGGCATCCTCAGGATGACGATTGACTTGTTGCGGACTCGGACACGACGTGTTGCCACGACAAGAGCCGAACGCTTTGGGTTTCTTACAGGGTTCTCTCAGACTCTTTGAGAACAGTTAAGCGGATTAAGTTACTAAATATACATCGTCTATTGTACTTCATGTCAAAGAATCTATTGGCTCAGGGTTAATTTTATTTTGGTCAATTTCAATGGTAAGCCCGTTACTTAATCTTTGTGTCAATCAGCTTTTCAGAAACTGAATTTACTCCTAAACATATTTGTATGAAAAAGAAAAATAAGTAGACCCTTGATAAACTTGAGTCTATGACAGGTATACTTCTTTTTAAGTTCATTGGAAAGGTAGAGTGTAACCAGAAACTACAGCATTGATAACCTAGTGGTGTAACCGTCGGATTCCCAAGTCATAGGTCTCGAGTTCGACCCCAAGGCACGCACCTCTGACTTTTCGGATTCATGTGCGTATTGCTACTTGCTTCAAAAACGGTGATGGAAAACATCGTGAGGAAACCGGCATGCCTAAGAGATATTTCTCGACGGAATGTAAAGCTAAGTCAGAGGTCCATGGGCGGGATAAAAACTCACACCAGGTTAGTTACTAACCAAAAAAAAAACCAGAAACAACTTTCGCTTTTGAAAATCAGAAAAACGAAAGTTCCGTTCATTGGTCCCGGAAGATTGGATATCAATTACACACTGCATTAAAAAAGAATCAATCAGAAATATTAAGGTTTTTGTTCCATGGATTTTCAATTAAATAAAAAGCTAATCAATCATGAAAGTAGGTTAGATGATAGATGCTGTTATAGCTGTTTCTAGATTATTAAACGTAAATACAGTTACTAAGCGCTATGTGATTATTATAACAAACTGAAAAAGAAATGGTCTGTGAAACTATGTGCCTTTTTAGTAAACAATTAAACCTAAGCCTAACCCAAAAAATAAAGGGAAGGAACACGGGTGGGTTTTAGTCAGTAAGAGTTTGACACGCTCTTCCGCTCCACCCAGAGCGGAAGAAGTAATTTGATGATTTCCCACCCAAAAAAAAAAGGGTAGCTGCAAAACTCCACGTATGTAAACTTGTAAAGTCTGTTCCTTTGTCGCTAGACGATTTCAGTGAACGGTTTTATTTGAGAGAAAAGCAGTTAAGGTCTATTTTCACCAACGAAATTGAATCCGCATTCAAGAGTCAATATTCCCCAACAATGATGACACTGACAGCTCTTAAATGCGGTTTAGATTAGCTGATCATGTGAAATTCGCCCTTGATTGGTAACAGGTATGGGTTCCTTTTGTAATCTATGTTGTAGAATACGATTTACACCTGGAATTTTTTTAAAGACAGTATTTTCCCTAATATAATGCAAAGTACCAAATAATGGGATCGTAGTAAAATAGGCTCGGCCGTGTAACACGACCCTGTGCGTAGTACGCGACCGCACAGCAGATGATGACACTCAGGACATTGCCCGCGAACGCCATATTTGTTTTTGTACAACTTTTTTTTAATACCATAGACTTGCTAACCGCGGAGGTGCGTTGGTATTTTTGTAACTGTAAAGAAGTTGGCAATTCGGAGAGTTTTATTTTTGAAGTGCAGTTAGCATTTTGATTAAAATATTTTTAGTACTTATTAAGAATTGGTTTAGCTCTGCTGATCTGTTGCATTTGGAACTAAAAGAAAATTGAAACTATAACGCTGCAAGTATTTGTAGCCTACCGCCTGCCTGTTTAGAACTTTGGACTGTCTCGTTGGTCTAGTGGTCGCAAGCGCTACTGCTGAACATGAGGTGCTGGGTTCGATTCCCAGGTCGGGCAGTGTTATTGGGTTTTTCTATCAGGAATTTCTCAGTAGCAGCTTGGCGTCTGAATTTGTGCCCGGTTGATGGCAATAGGCTCGCCCCCTATTACATGGGACTTAAACACACCTAGCGAAATGTGAGTGTACGAGAGGTACACCTCTGCCTAACCCTACGGGGATTACAGGTGTGATGTTATGTTATGTTTTGTTGTATTTGCCTGTTGTACCTTCATATCGTATCGCGATTGTACGAAATTTTGGTATGGTTGGTTATTTATTTATAGGCTAGAGTGAGGTGGGCCCGTTGTAGCCACATAGACAGGTAAATGTCTTGAACTCTTGATCTGATTGATTTATCAACTGATAAATTGTTTGTTGGTGGTGCGGCGGTTTCGCGGTCAGGGTTAGAATGGGTAAATGATTACCCGTTTACCACTACCGAAAGATGAAAGATTGGTACAATGGAGAAAATACAATCAGGTAAGAGATTTTCAATGAAAAAGGAAAGTCATGGACTTTCATTGTTCAGCAAATTAACTTCCGACTTAAATTGTTCGTTTAGTCAAATCATAACTGTCATTCTTTGACAGTTGTATGAAATGGTTGGGAAAATTGACGTACTGTGTCAAATTGATAAACAATTAATGTCAACGCTATGTCTTCAAAGCTGGAGTAATATTTCAGAATATGAAATCCTGTCAGCTTTTAAATTAAATTGACCTGATTATTAATTTAACGATGATTAATTTAATGATTGATTGATTTAATGATAATTTTTTCTGATTGTTTTTTTTTTTTTTTTTTTTTTTGGATGACGCGACATCTACCAACCCGCACTGGGCCCGCGTGGTAGATTACGGCCCACTCCCTCTCACAGAGAGGAGGCCTGTGTCCCAGCAGTGGGAACATTAATAGGCTGATGATGATTAATTTAACTACCTATCTCTCTATATTTTTTACCACCACCCCATAAAAAAAAAAAAACAATAGACGACGTATATTTAGTAAAAGAGTCATAAAGAAGAGACCACTGCTGCTCTCTGCGTTCGGCGCTTGGCGTGGCTTCACGCCGTGTGTCCGCGTTCGCGACAAATCAATCGTCATCCTGAGGATGGTTCGTTGAGCGGTGAAACACGTGTCCATTTTTTACAGGGTTCTTTATGACTCCTTAGGAACAGCAAGCAAATTAGGTTACTAAATATACGTCGTCTATTGTATTTTCTATTGGATTTCCGCAAAGTCACGCCTGAGCCAATTAACTACCATCCAATCAGACTCACTTTTCAGTGGAACTTTAGGAGTCAAGTTCATTGAAGCCATTATCGAATATAAAGCTTTGAAAACCATTCAACCAGTCAATACGGCTATAAAACTTATCAAACACATAATTACGCAAATAATACCTTGTCCAGTATATTTTGAAATTTCAGGGTGGCGCCACTTTCTTTGCCAAATGTCAAATTTTGTATAAGATTTCTATTTAGTTCCGTATCTCGCCACATGTCAGGTCATGCTGGTCACATTCTAAAGAAGAGTTTCCTGTCAATTTCGCGTTTCTGACTAACAAAATGTTTCGCTTAGCGCCATTTAATTTCACGGATAATTTGTGTGGATCGAATGCCCTTTGTTTTTTCGTAAATTAACTATCGATCGACAGACTTCACTGTCTGATGGTTCTGGCTTTTAAATAATAAGTTTTTTTTTTATGTTGGAATTTTCCATACTTGAGACGTAGATTTTTTAGGTTTATAGAATTAAGCCTAGATTTCCTTAAAACATTTTCCTTAACCAACCGCTAGTCAGCATTTTTCAAGTTAGATCGACAATCAATAAAATTGTTATCATAATTTTTACTTCTTTTTTTTTATTTTCATGTATTTAATAACTATTTTAATCATTATTTTAATAATGAATGTAACTACTATTTTGCTACTATTTTATATTTTTTTGTTTGTCTAGTAAATTTTTATGATGTGATTGCATAAAATCCAGAACCTACTGATTGTGTTTTTACCTAGCGCAGGAGTCAAGGCTTCATTTTGTTTGTACACATTTTTTAGGCAAATAAAATAATTTCATTTATTTATAAACGGCTAGACCGATTTGTATTTTGATTGAACTCTCTCTGGTCTGCTGACCCAGGACCCAGGACAACTGTACTTTGATGAGGGACCCTCAAACCTATATACGTCCTTCCCTGACATTTGCATAAAAAAACAAACTTGAAGTTCGTAAAATACATTAGATATAATTAATAAGCTTTACTCACTTTCCATCTTGTATCCTTTGCTTGTTGTGTTGATCGTGGAAGTCCAGTAGCTCCTGTATGAGTCCCTCTTCTATCATCGAGTCCACTCGAGCGTTCAGTCGTTCCTCGTGTATGGCCTGGAACAAAAATAATTGCTAATTAGATTTTTTCGACTGAGTGATCCAGGCGAAGGGCAAAGTGTCTTGCCTGGCTTGGACGAGGAATGTACAGTAATATGCATATACAGTAGGTATAGAAGGACTTCGCAAGGATTGTCTATCATCAGCATATGGTTGAGGAAGGCTAGAATTAAGTGAGTAGGATTCTGATGTAACCATTTTCCAGAAAAATTAAAATACTATGTATTTATCTGGTATATTGATTGAAATGCAACATTATTTTTTTCTACGACGATATCCAGAAGTAATTCTAATAAAAGTAAGTAAATTTTCTTTTAAAGCTTAGTAGCTTACAGAATATAATTATCATTATTAGGAAATCATAGCCCCCAAAAATAACCACACAATCATCATGTCAACAAAAAACCAGTCTTTTTCATACTTCACAAATTGTAGAGGTGGCAGCAGGTGTCCCGAATTCAGTTTGATTAGCAGGACGAAGACCCCAGTCCCCCATGTAGCGACATTACCTAGGGAACGAAGCATTCCCGTGTGAACCGCGAACCTGAATTCGCGACAGCAGATAAGATAAGGTGATAAATGTATGCATTGTAGTGCAATCAATACTTACCTTACGTCACTGGATATGTACAGGCCTGGACGGAATGTTTTAAAATTGGATCGTGTAAAGAATTTTGTTGATGGTTTAAAAAAAGAGTAAATTAAAGCCTGATTTACACGATACGCAAGTCATTTGATGCTTCAATTTTATTGCATGACACTGGCAAGAAACTTGCATCATGTAAATGGAGCTTTAGAGTCTATTTCCCCATTTTTAGGGTTCCGTACCCGAAGGGTGACAAACGGAACCCTATTCATAAGCCTCCGCTGTCCGTCTGTCTGTCAGCGAGCTCTATCTCATGAACCGTAATAGGTAGGCAGTTGAAAATTTCACAGATTGTGCATTTCTATTGCCGCAAGAGCAACAAATAATAAAATTAAAAAATAAAGGGGGGTCGCCATACAACAAAATTAAATTTTGAAAAAAAAATAATCTGTCCCTGGCATGTGGGGTATCATTGTCTAGAGCTCATCAAGTAGAAAATAAATATAAGTTTTATTTGTTTTTATCTTCAAAAATGATGAATTAGGGGGCCGTAGAAGTTGTCTGTTTTAGACCATTTTTGTACGAGCTCTATCTCAACAACTAAACAAATTAGGAATTTGAAACTTGTGTGTATCATGTACCATATACTGTTTATAATCAACAAATACTAAAAACGCCGATTAATAACGTATTTTATATAATATGGGCGATTTACTGCAACTTAAAAATAATATTTTGTATTTCATGCTAATATTATGCGATTTAAATTCCACAGATAACTATTTACTAGTCGGAGTAATGACATGGAATTAGTAAGTACCTACTATCATGGCAGCATATACTATTTCGATCATTTAAATTTCGATCATCCAAAAAGGTCTACAAAATAAGCTCTCTTCAAAAGATTTTAAAACCGGCCAGTATTTTTTGAGTTTAAGAACTTTATCGACTTTTTTCAAAGTATCCCTAGACGGTGTTGCCGTGTTGATGTGTGTACTCGTACCTCATGTTAAAACTACACTCCAATAGGCAATAATATTCAGTAACATTGAAATGAATGGTGGTACAGGGTACTATTCAGTTACCTTAAACCGTTGTGGATACAATTTCATATTGAGAAAACTTATTTGTGTAAAAATATTCAGCCACGGCGGCCAATCTCAATGGAGACTAGCCTTCGGCGTGGGAGATATTATAGTGCACAAGTGTATGCGCAGACACGAGTGCACTCTCTCTTCCCTCACTCTCATAGTCCAATGGGATGTGTAAAAACAATTTTTATTTTCGCTTGAGTTTAGATTTCGATATTTTTTTTTGTTGGTACATTGGCGTGTGCTAGCTGTCATTATGGCAAATATATTTTATTTAATGTTTTGTGTTGAGTAATGTAAAATATTTGCATACTATTGTATAGAATCAAGTTTTTTTTCGTAACTGAACAGACAGCTGCGCTGCTAGCGAGTTTGTTGCGCCACTTCTTCTTTCCAGCAAAAGCACTAGGAAGTGGTGAAGGGCGGGCGTTTTTGGGGGACTGTCTTATGTAATTAGCCTAGTTTGAATAAATGACTTTTGAATTTGAATTATGACTATCAAAAATAACGTAATACCTGTATTGACGGAATGTTGTAATTAAAATTTGGCGTACTACTTACATTCTATTTTGTACAATATAGTCTGATGTAGCAAGAGAAATCCTTTTATTTATAAGTAACTAGCTTTACCCGGCCCGGCTTCGCACGGTTAGCACTAAGTACTTATCTACGGCGCACCTACCTTTCCTAATTACATATTTCTACCTAATTACCTACCCTACCTACCTACCCTAACTGCTACCTAACCTAACCTACCTACCCTACATATCTACCTGCTTACCTACCACATATACCTATTTCAATCAATCAATCTTCCTAGCCTTTTTCACAACTATCTTGGGGTCGGCTTCCAGTCTTACCGGTTGCAGCTGAATACCAGTATTTTACATGGAGCGACTGCCTATCTGACCTCCACAACCCAGTTACTGTTACAACACATATACCTATTTATACCTACTAATACTATGTTAGTAGCAAATAAATAACTTTGAATTTAGTTAATGCATGTTACTAAAATAAATGAAATAGACTTCTACACCTATAATTTAACACAACAAAATTTTTTCATTAAAATTAGACAATTTCTTTACAAATCTTTATGTTTTTTTATAGCGCCTCTGTTGTTACCTTTACGAAAGTATTACAAAAATGCATAGTGTTAAATCTTGTACGACATGGTATGGATGGAACCCTTCGTGTGCGAGTCCGACTCGCACTTGACCGATTTATTCTATTATTTCTAAATCTTACTAATACGAGTAAGAACGCGAAAGTTTGTGAGGGAGGATGGATGGATGTTAGTTACTCTTTCACGTAAAAACTATTGAACGGATTTGGATGATATTTGGCACACAGATATTTTATAACCTGGATTAACCATTCAAGAGTATCCAATGGGATACTTTTTATTCCGATATTCCCACGGGGTTGAGACTTATGCGGGTAACACCCCGGGGCGCTGCTTGTAGTTCTAATATAATTATTATCTGACAGATTATTTCATACAAAGTCTTCCAATCTGAATTAATATGGTGGGCGCCCAGATGTGGAAATCCCCCGACTTGCTAAGTTCAGGAGGACGGGATGGGAACAAAAATGTATATTACTGTTTACCTGATCTATAAATCAGATCAGGCCTTTTGTTATTGTACTTTTAGTGACCCCATAATTCATGACATGACTGACTATAATTTAAATTATTCATGCAACTTTTTAAAGTTACGACACCCGTCATTAGAATTTCATATTAAACGCAAAGTACTAGGCGCACATAGGCGCGCGAAATTTTCATCCACAAACAGGTAAACACAGTGAGACAACATCTTCCATGAAAACCTTTATGAAGCTGAGGAAGACTTGAAAAGATGTAATTTCCTTACCCTAAGCTGTTTGGCAATCTAGACTGTATTGAAGCTGGGAAATCGGTTTAAGATTATAAGAGGTTCGTCGTCCGTGCGCGAATAAAATACGGATCGCTGATCCTCTTGTGATCAGATTTTGTGTTAGGTAAAACTTATTTTTATAATATTGATTATATGAATACTGGGAGGTGATTAATTGGTACTTGCAATGATATTATAATAATATCATTGGATACTTGGTAAGTAAATCACTAACCATTTACTGGTTTGCTTTCATTCTTTGGTCATGTACGGCCGTCATGAAAGTCTGTCTGTCATCAGAAGGTCACTAGTATTTAACATCAAGGTGACAAAAAACGCTGTGTATTTTGACAGCCGTTTAGAGGTATGAGGAACAGGGTGTAAAGTTCACTCGTCCTCTATTGAAAAGGGAGGATCCTCCAACCAGACGAGTGTTATGTCTAGTGGGCAACTGCCCGTAAGTTGATTTCGGATAGTCTTATCTGTTTTTCGGTCGGTAAACTCTAACTGCGCGATGCAGGAATTGTGTGACGTCATGTCTTTGCTGCGTAGTTCGTATGTAGCGGTGTAATCGCTACAGCCGTTGTGTTTTCAGAAATAATTCTAATAATGCAGTAAAAATGTCTAAATACGACAACATTGCTGATAAGATGACAAGTTACTTAGAAAGGGTTATAAGATACTTAAGCAGCTTGTAAACTAATCGTAAGCCTTGATTTTCAATTTTTCACTCAAAACTATGCTTGAAACCTTTTGTCCGGAAAACTTACGGTCTTTCGTACGCTTACATTAAACGCTTGAAACTTATTCCCATACTAAAAGTCATGAATATGGTAATTACAATGATTAGAGGACAACACTCGATTAGTCGAAACATGGGTATTGTTGGTCGTTAACACGTTATAACGATCGCGTACGACTTCTAACAATTGATTATTGTGTTAGTCACGACTCGACAAGATTGGGCAGTTGGGCTTATGGGCTTATGGTGTTGAAAATCTGTTTCTCTGTATGTATGGAATGAATGGTAAGGAGACCACTCACATTTCATACAAAGTTGGCCCCAAACGTAAAGTCTTTCCAGACGCGATAGATGCGTTCAAGGTAACTAGATTTTTCAACTTTAAAAAACAGCTGAAGGAATGGTCGTAGAGAGTCGGAGTCATAGTAAAAAATGATTAGGAGGACGTCCCCGACTAGGGCAACACATTTTTTCCGCTGTTCGTCACTCTGGGTTTTGGCCCAATATGAATGGTTTTTATACTGGAAATGAAAAATGTCCTTGTAAGTGTAGGGAAAGAGTCAAATAGGGCGAATAAAAATCTGCTCATATAGCAAGATAACTGGCATCAAAGGTTATGTTACAAGCGGCAATAGCACAACGGATAAGGGACTGATGAGATAAAGGTTCGAGTTTGAATCCCATCCTTTACTAAGCATTATTACTATGCATTAGCATATAAGCATTTTTGTAGGAGGGGTTAAGTAAAAATTTAATTTCAATTTTAAATAAGGTTAAAAATACAGACAAATCTAGGAGACGAAAAGTGATTTTCTGTCCGATACATCGTGAAGGGCTAACTAACGGGCAGAACCTATGTTTAACAAATACTATTCATAGTTTCCATGCGATGAATCATGAACACGTATTTGACGCATTGTATTTTCCGAATGCGTGCGGTAGTATCAATGAGATAGGAATGCTATAACCGGCTATACCACATAGCAGAATACAGTAATCTAGGTCCAGTCATGTAAAAGTAGGTGTATAGGTAATGCAGATACATGTCAAGGATGAATAAATAGAACACATTTATGTACGCTTTTATCTCAAACTGAAAAGTTTGCAAGCACTGCATGTCTGCATTTTTGCTTCATTCATCTGGAAATTTAGACGGATAGCCCGCTGCAGTTACCCTATTATTTAACCTGCACTACGAGAACAGATGATAATGCTCCTTATAGGCAGTCTATGTGATTGTGAGGTCACCAGGCCTTCACCAGATCATCGGTTCACCTTGTGGGAGGCCTTTCAACGCTACGTCTTCCGGTACACAGTTGCCCCTCAAGAAGCTCTCGGCTCCATCGGCCATTTGTTCTGCGAGCAATGCCACTGCCACTTAAGTTTGGCAAATCTTCGGGCTATGTCGGTTCTTCTACGGATATCTTCATTTCTGATTCGAGCACGTAAGGAAACTCCAAGCATAGCCCCTCCATTGCCTTTGAACATAGTACTATCGAAACCATAGATACATCATCAATTCATCATAATCAGCCTATTAATGTTTCCACTGCTGAGACACAGACCTCCTCTCTGTGAGAGGGCGTGGGCTGTAATCTACCACGCGGGCCCAGTGCGTGTTGGTAGATGTCACATGTCTTCGAATTTTTGGTTCTAAGACATGACGGTTTCCTCACGATGTTTTCCTTCACCGTTTTGAGAGCAGTGGTAAAACACTATTTGGAAAAAAAGCTTTTCTGAAAGTTTCAATTTTGAATTTCATGAGAAATACGATTTTAAATTTTGCGTAAGTTTCAGGTATTATATGCTCTTGCCTGTACTCTAGCTCTAGGTTTCTAGTAGGTACGTCCGTGTTGGTCACGGTTGTGTCATTTGGGTCGAGCGTGTGTCAGTCCGTCACTGACCTTTCTCATGCACGATTACAGGTGCACAGTACAGTCACACTAAGAGTTTGGTATACAGGCTAAACTATTCATCATTCAAAAAAATACAATAGACGACGTATATTTAGTAACCTAATCCGCTTAACTATTCTTAAAGAGTCATAAAGAACCCTGTAAGAAATCGTCGCACGCAAACTTTACTTTGCGTTGGGCGCTTGTCGTGGCAACACGTCGTGTCCGGGTTCGCAACAAGTCAATCGTCATCCTGAGGATGCCTCATTGAGAGGTGAAACACGTGTCGATTTCTTACTGGGTTCTTTATGACTCTTTAAGAACAGTTAAGCGGATTAGGTTACTAAATATACGTCGTCTATTGTATTTTATAATGGATTTCCGCGATAAGTCACGCCTGAGTCAATTAACTATATTCATCATTCTACTCGTATTAGGTACACTGCTAATTTGATAATTATTGAGTGCGTAATAGCTTTTTAGGAGTGCTGGCTAAATATTAACAGCCAGGGTCGTCCAGCCAACAGGGTCGATCGAAGGTTAAGGTATGCATGTCGAGGTTGGTCCGTGGATGGGTGACATTCATAAAATATCGAGACTACGCTAAGCCGTTGATCCTGGCTGTTATTCGTAGATCTTTCAACTTTCGTTAAGGTTAGTCAGAAGCCCGGAAGTCTGACAACCACTTTTACCAAGGGGTATCGTGTTAGCGTGTTACCCAGTAACTGGGTTGTGGAGGTCAGATAGGCAGTCGCTTCATGTAAAATAGGTAAAGTACTGGTATTCAGCTGTATCCTAGACTAGAAGTCGACCCTAACACAGTTGGGAAAAGGCTACTCAGATTTTGCGAAATAACTTTTAGATTTTTTTGGTAAAATTTAAGAGTGATGTAAAAGATTCGACCATTCAGCACACTTACAACATTGTTTTAAATTGTTGCAAATTATACTTGCCTATACACAAGGTGGAGACGACAATACAACAAAAAAATTAACGGCATGTCCCTAATGACGTTCCCATTCTGCATACAAAAATTCTATTGAATATATTCAATAGTTTAGTCAATATAGCTAGGCAAAATCCATAGTCGGCTCGGGTTATTCCGTTTATCCACCCCAAAAATCCACCCTAAGGTGGATATTCAGAATCGTATGTCCGAGAATCCACCCTAGGCCTAGTTGGATAAACGGAATTTAGGATAGGGTTAGGGTGGATCCACTAGATGATACACTAGATTTAATGTGATTGAAAAACATTTTTTTTATTTCGAAGCTAGGATTTATTTGACAGTTCCAAAATACTCTTATGCATTTGTAGTGCCAGTATTTTCATTTATTGTTGTATTGTAATCTCCACATTGTATACAAGTCTCTTAGTTTGACTGTACACTGCATGTGCACAGTACACTGCACTGCTACCTTAGCTCACTTTGGACGCTTACAATGTAATTGTGTCCTTTAGTGTATGAATAGGTACGTTTATAATTGGTTGCTATTTGTGCGGTATAAACCCAACTTGACATTTTGCGGGGGTTTGCCATACTCGCCACGCTTGGCATGCGGGTTTAACGATAGCAGTGCAATCTGCCTAGCCTTTTCCCGACTATCTTGGGGCCGGCTTCCAGTCTAACCGGATGCAGCTGAATACCAGTATTTTACATGGAGCGACTGCCTATCTGACCTCCACAACCCAGTAACTGGGTAATCCGATACCCCTTGGTAAGTCTAGTGGCAGAATTTCGGGCTTCTGAAGACTCGTAACGACTGTCCACGTCCAAGATCCACGAATGACAGCCGGGACCAACGGCTTAACGTGCTTTCCGAGGCACGGAGGAGTCTCGGTATGTACAGATGGCTGACTGCATCCACTGACTAACCCCGGCAAGCGTAGCTTAATCTGATGGATCGACCCGTGCGGCTTGTTATTACTTAGCCACGAGCTCCACAGCTCCGAGCAGTATGGTGTTAAATTCCAGCCATTCTCTAGTAAGTCTCTTAGTCGCCGTTTACAACACCCATGGGAAGAAATAGGGTGGTGTTATTCTTTAAGTCTTACGGCACGGCAAGTTGGATCGATGTCCTCGTGAAGGCCGCAGGAATCCGCTGAATGCGGGAAGCACAGAACCGGTCGAAGTGGCGGTACTTGGGGGAGGCCTATGTCCAGCAGTGGACGTCTTTCGGCTGATATGATGAGGATGATAAACCCAACTTGGAATAGGTTTACCTACTGCAGTTGAGTCTAGTCTTGTAAAAAGCAATGTCCTACAGTAATCAATCTGCCTAGCCTTTTCCCAACTATGTTGGGATGCAGGTGAATACCAGTAAGTATTTTGGTCCCGGAAGGTGTCGAAGGGTGCCAAGGTATACTTATCCACATTTAAACCCTCAATTCTTTGCCATACTAAACGACGTATATTACGTAATGCACGATTAATCAGAATTTGAATCGCTTTGAAACAGATTTCTAGTCCATTGCTTCATAAGTTCGAAAAAAAATCTGCTTAAGAGGGTTTACGTTGTACGGCATTTCATACAAACTTTCAAGCCCTTATTTTTCGAAATGACTGAACCGATTTAAATGAAACTTCATACACATATGCAGGATACAAAGGTCAAAAAACTTAGTTAAGAACATTTTTGAAATGTCTTATTTATAAACAGATAACTGGAATACCTACTCTGTTTCTATGGAAAATTTAAAATCGGTGTAATTTGGCTGTAACACTATTTTTCGAAGATGTTCTTAACTAAGTTTTTAGACCTTTGTATACTGCATATGCGTATGAAGTTTCATTAAAATCGGTTCAATCATTTCGAAAAACAAGGGCTTGAAAGTTTGTATGAAATACCGTACGATGTTCACCCTCTTAACAACGTAAATAACGCAATGAATATTGTTGAACTATCGAAATGAAACAGATTAGTCGGAATCGTTTACGAAAATGTGTTGCATAAATAGATAGCTGTTTTATACCGCGCACAATCTTATGTTCAAAGAGGTGAAACCTCGCTCTACCATGTAACACTGTAATACTAGGACTTAAATGCATAAAACTGGGAAGAAAACAGTTTAGACTCATATATTAGTCCTTCATACATCCCTACACGTGTACTTTCTACACGTGCTTGTAGTAAAACGATCTTATCCTCCAGCGTATAGCCGAGTGCTGACTACGAAAACAAACTACGAGATGAGAAAATGATAGGTGGGTGGAAAGGGGAGTACCTACGGGAAGAGGAGCTACACGAGGAAGAGTTGCCAGGTTGAGTTTTATATTGAAAAGAAACAGTTTTATCTAATAACATTTATTAGTTCTATCTTGTTTTTAAATGTGAAACGAGCAGTGATAGCCTAGTGGAGTAGTGAGCATCGGACTATCAAGTCATAGGACTGCAGTTCGAACCCAAGGCACGCACCTCTGACTTTTCGGATTCATGTGCGTATTGTATATTATCACTTGCTTCAGAAACGGTGAAGGAAATTATCGTGAGGAAACCGGCATGCCTGAGAGATATTTCTCGACGGCTTGTGAAGCCAAGTCAGAGGTCCATGGGCGGCTTTAAAACTCTGACACCAGGTTAGTCACTAACCACACGACAATAAGAAGAATGTGAAACAACCGGATTAACTCCTTTTAGTAAACTAAACTGGGTTTAAAATTTTCCATACACGGAAAATTGTATTTCAGTTTTGTAACGTGACAGATGGGGTTCTATATTGTCAGACGTCTGTTGGGCTACTGGCGCTTCAAAGTTTCAATTGGTCCTTTGATGAGGATCTAAAGACTGATTTACAAAAGGGCTTTCTCCCATAGTACATTACTGTTGCGGCCTGCAACATGGGCATTGATGGACGATCGTGAAAATGTGGGCTGAGGCACACATACGTGAGTACATCAATGCCTGGTTGCGGCCAAGGCTTGTATGGTACTTTTCTCAAATAATGCAAAGAAATTCAAACGAAGTACTTAAATTAGTTTTAAATTCCAGAATCAATGACGAACAACGATCATTTTTGAATTAGTTCTTTTGTTTCTTCTTTACTTTAACAGCTTTATTTGCAAGCCAAATCATATGATAAGTTTCCATGTTTTGGTGTATAAAGTTCGTTTCATTTTTAAATAGCACGATAGATATGAGTTTTCATAGTAATTTAATCGGCCGCTAAACACAACAGATATGGATTTTCATACAAACATTGCCGGGCCGGGCGCTCGCATGTGTTCGACCAGTACAGCATTTTCGATTTATCTCGAAGAAGGTTGTAAAATAATGTTCGAATTTCCAAGCTTGTTTGAGAAAAAAAAAAAGACAAACTTTTTAATAATAACCTGTAAAGAATATGATACATAACATACATAATGTAATAAGTGTTTTAAAATATAATAAGTAGGTATGTGGAAAAAAATCGTTACCATAACTATTTTATCTTTCGGTAATAAATTGCTTTGTGGACGTGTATCTATCACTGTATCTAAGTCTATATTACATAAGTTATATTACATACATTAGACTATATTACATAGGTACATGTAAACCCTATACAAATTGCTACTTAAATAGCACACAGTCTAAATATAATCCCCATTCACCTCTAATACAATCAGTACACCAATAGATTTGCAACAAACACCTCTCACACAGCGATTACCCCACATATAAGGGTTATGTTCGGACGTAGTCGGTCGGATACGCGCGTAAGTGCATCATGCGCTCAGCCTAACACATGCACTCGTGTGCACGTGTAGATACTTTGCACGACCACAGAATGGGAAGAACGGTAGGTTCACTTTTGAATAAGTAATGGGTGGTGAAAAGTTCATACACGTGTGGACTTTTTCCCTTAGGGTACCAGGCTAAGCATAGCCTGGTCCTACCCAAACCAAAGGTTTCACGATAGGTATCTAAGGAGGATTTACACTATCTAATAATCATGTATGATCATTGATCATAGATACATGACAATGAAAAATAGACATTTGAATCATTCGTGAGCTTCGGTGCAATACATATTTCATATAGGACTAGCTTTTACCCGCGGCTTCGCCCGCGTGGATGTCGCAAAATATCCCACGGGAACGTTCTACCGGGAATACATAACTAATAGCCAAGGAAAAGATCATTGACTAACTTTCAGCGGACGCAGTGGTAGGCTACTACAGCTCCCGCGTGGTCAACCATAATTATTTTATTACGCGTAATTTTGAAACTGTGATATCTCTTAAACTATTCATTTAAATGATGTGATGTAAAGGCATATTTTAATCGAAATTGAATGCCCAATTTAAATAACCTATTTAATTGGATAAGGATTAATAAGATACCGGTCAAAATAGCTTCGGAAATAACAATGAAAATTTTATACAATTTTGAAAGATAAAAATGGTTATTGTGGGTCACCCTTAAAAGATAGACATATGCCATCGCGGACTTTTTTGTTGCAATTTTTAAGATATACAATACTCTAGAACATAAATTTGATTTATCTCTCACGACTTACGCAGCGCACGCCAGTAAAGCTCCCAGTCGGCATGATTTTTTCCGACATCTTCAACAATAATCGTCATATTTCAGCCAATTTACACAAAACCTTAATGAATTATACATTAAAACCTTCCACATGAATCACTCCGTCCAATGGTGAAAACCGTTTGAAAATCCGTTCGGCAGTTTTTGAGTTTATCGCGTTCAGACAGACAGACAGACAGACAGACGCGGCGGGCGACTTTGTTTTATAATATGTAAGGATAAGAGATAAGAATAAGGAATAACATCAAAGAATAGGCAGCAAGCAGGGTCTTCCCATCTGCAAATGCTATTTAGATTACAAAGCTAATTTTTCGCACCAGAGATGCAACTGCCCAATTTTTCTTTAACTTAAAGAATGGTTTTCACGTTATTTTTGTATTGTTTGTGTCCTAAGCAGGTAAACTTAAAATCAGGGTGCATTATTCGTATCTGTAAATTATTGTTAGATTTTGCACGTTCAGCGGCTTATCTTATATACAACAATGCGACAAATTTTGTCAGAAATTGTCAAAATTGCCACGACAAGTGCTGTCGAATAAAGGCTAGTACACAAAACTGTGATGCGACGTCGCATCGTAAAAATCGAACAAATCCGCAATGCAAAAAATGTGAGTGCGAATTCGCATCTGTTTTGCTGAATTCGCATTCAGCATTTGTCGCCTGTCACCTGTCGGTTTAATTATATAGACCTCTGGAGACATAAACGGTTTTATAGCGTCTGAGTGCATTGCAAAAGTTTCTTATCGCGAAACATATTGGTCCGGTCCTACTTACCTACTGTACTCATCATCATCATATCAGCCGAAAGACGTCCACTGCTGGACATAGGCCTCCCCCAAGTACCGCCACTTCGACCGATTCTGTGCTTCCCGCATCCAGCGGATTCCTGCGGCCTTTACAAGGTCATCGGTCCATCTTGTGGGAGGCCTTCTAACGCTACGTCTTCCGGTACGTGGTCGCCACTCCAGAACCTTTCGGCCCAATCGGCCATCTGTTCTGCGGGCAATGTGTCCTGCCCATTGCCACTTAAGTTTGGCAATTCTTCGCGCTATGTCGGTTACCTTGGTTCTCCTGCGGATCTCTTCATTTCTGATTCGATCACGTAGGGAAACTCCAAGCACTACTACTACTCCTACTGTACTACTGATATCTTTTTACACTGTGTCACGGTTCACATGAATCACGTAACTCATTTGTGTCCTCGTGCCCAATAAAGAAGATAATTTCAATTCTAGATAAAATTGACTTTGACTCCAAGCCTTTGACTGAGTTATAATCGTGCCCTTGTCATAACTTCGTCCGACATTTATTATGAGTTTAGATAAATAAACAATGCTATGATATCGACACACATAATAATGACATGTGGTTTACTATTGGGAATACATAAATAAACAAATAGAGCACTCGTTTCACGTGGGTGCCATTTCAATCAAAGCTGATTTATTTACACAACATCACGCCTGGTTTCCCCGAACGGTTTGGCAGAGGTGTCTCTATAGTACACCCACATGTCACCAGTTATGTTTAAGTCCCATGTAATAAGGGGCGAGCCTATTGCCATCAACCGGGCACAAATCCCGACTTCGGGCTGCTTCTGATAAATTCCGGATGGAAAACCCAATAGCACTTTGCCCGACCCGAGAATCGTACTCAGGACCTCACGGTCAGCAGTAGTGCTTGTGACCACTCGATTTATTTACTAGTGATTTTTAAAATTGAGCAAACGTGAATAGTCATTTGCACGATCACGATGGTTTTTATCTAGAATCAATAACAGGAACTAAGAAACTACCCTAATGAGAGTACCAAATACTGCTTATCAATTTATCAAATATAATCCCCGTTTTAGTCATCTTTAGATGGCGTTTAATAAATGATCTCATAGTGCAAGTTGGACCTGGCTGTCATTTGTTGTAGATCTTTGATAGGCGTTACGGGTAGACTCAAGCCCGAAAATCTGACATCTAACCTTACCAAAGATATGGTATTACCCAGTTACTGGGTTGTGGAGGTCAGAAAGTCCATGTAAAATACTGGTTTTCAGCTGCATCCGACCTGGGGGCCAAGACCCAAGTCTACTAATTTACAAACGTCACAATGGTCTCTCAATGGTGAATTTTTGACAGATTTTGTATGGCAAATCTGTCAAAAACTCACCATCGAGAGACCATTGTGACGTTTGTAAATTAGTAGAGTTGGCCCCCTGAACCGACCCTAATATAGCTAGGCAGATGCTGATTATGAGTGCAGATCATATCCGTGGTGCAGATTCAAATTGCGGTTTTTGGCATCTGCTTAAGATGTCTAAAAGCCAACTCCCACGGTGCGCCATATCGCGGACGCGCACCAGCCCGCACGAGGACGCACCGCCACGCACGCGTACAACGCGCGTCTGCGCTACCACGCACGCTAGGTTTCCCACGGTGCGTCGTGCGCGTGCGTCTGCGATATGGCGCACCGTCGGAGGGCGGCTTAAGACGTCCTGTTGCCAGGTGGCATTGGATAAATGGGCTTCCTTAATTGCATTGAAGTTTTTTTGACAACTATTTTTAACTGTTCCTAATATACTAGAGCATGGCAATACATGGATTTGAGCCTGTTTGATAGCAATAGGCTCGCCCCCTATTACATGGCACTTAAACATAACTGGCGAAATGTGGGTGTACTATTGGTGCACCTCTGCCTAACCAACCCATCGGGGAGACAAGGCGAGATGCTATATTTATGTAAAATACTAGAGCTTTCGTTAAACCAATACAAACTTATGTTTACCAGCCCGTCCATTGGGCGAATATTTTACCATTTAAGTTTTTATTTCGGTCAACATTTACATAAAATCGTATTTTTCAATAAATCTGTTATTTCGTAAAGTGGATTCAATTAGCTTAACAACCATTTTGGGAAAGCGACTAATCGTTTTATAACTCAATTCGCGAAGTATTTATATTTTATTTGATTTTAATTAAAACCAAGCAGACGAATGGTTTAATTACATTAAATTGGCTGTTTTTATACAAAATATTTAAGCCTTAAGATTCTCACGAATGGATTAAGATTTTAATGTCTTATTTTGCATCTATCCACAACAACTAAATATCAACTTTTGCTTTTATTGCGGTCTTACCAATGTGTATCGTGCTACCCAGTAACTGGGTGCGGAGGTCAGATAGGCAGTCACTCCATCCATGTAAAATACTGGTATTTAGATGGATCCGGTTAGACTGGAAGCCGACCCCAACATAAGTAGTTGGGAAAAGGTGCATTGATTTTGTCTTATTTTGCACCTATTGGTAAAATATCGTACTGGTAGGAATAAACGTCACTCCACCTCTATGCTTAATTGCTTCTACCAAAACCTACCAACCTACTATGCATCGGTATTCTTCAGCGTGTTTTCCAGTGTAACATTTTCCATGCATTTATAAAACAAATCTTGCAACTTTAAGGCGGTATCTCCACGGACGAGAGAATCGCAGCGATAGTCACGCACTGCCTTCAAATGATCGCCGCGATGATATCGCCGTGAGGAGATTGATTCATAGAGTTTCTATTGAATTTGATGGCGCGGCGAGACTATCGCCGCAATTATCTCACCCGTGGAGATGGCGCCTAAGACGGGACAGCAAAGCGGAGATGTGCGGAGATGTCCGAAGCGGAGACGAGCAGAGATTTTCAGGTTTTTCAGCTAGGGTGTATCCACCGAAGCTGTGCGGAGATGCGTACTGGCTAAACTGGAGTGGAATGTGTGCTGGCTAGAGCGGAACTGAGCTACGTGTTGCGAGCGTTGAATTTTAGTGAAATTACGGCGTCGTTCACATTTCTTCTCATCTCCGCTTTGATCGCGCCATACAAATATGATACATCTCCGCTCAATGGTGTCCACTAAAGCTGAGTGGAGATGAGATGTGTGAATAACGAAATTCTATTGGTTGTTTAAAATACATCTCACCTCTCGTCTCCGCTTTGATGGAGTCCGGGCCTTAACCATACCCAAAATTATATACTACTCAATTTTCCTGCAATAAAACAGAAATTGACAAAAAATAGTCTTTGGGGACTGCCGATAGAAGTGAAAACTAAGTAACTTTTTGATTCTCGCGTTGATGTCTTTCGTTCGATACATTGCCTTCGGTGACGGTGACGTGAGTTCCATGATTTTTGTTCACCCAAAAAGTGCTCAACGCGTCTAAAGGAGTTTTCACTTCAAAAAACAATTGACTAATTATTATTGTGCAAATGAATTGCACTCTCTTAAATGCACTTGCGCCGTAATTATTATCACGAATGATAACACGATATCCTTATGCATGAGAATTACACTTATTGTGCAATATAGTGACACAGCGCCGGCGCAGGCGCCGCGGTGCAATAAACACTGCTGATCAGCTGACTAAGTCGAGTACCTACACAGCTGATATTGTGTTATTGTTGTTGTTATTCACCTTTTGGAGAATACGTCAGATAAGGAAAACGATAACACATTAAGTGGACTTTTCTTTAGTTGAGTTTGTTTTTTTTATTTTATTACATAACATCACGCCAGTATTCCCTGAAGGGCTAGGCAGCGGTACACCCACATTTGGCCTGTAATGTTTGAGTCCCATGTAATAGGGGGCGAGTTTATTGCCATCAACCGGGCACTTATCCTCCGGGCTGCTACTGAGAAATTCAAGATTGAAAAACCCAATAACACTTTGCCCGATCCGGGCATCGAACCCAGGATCTCATGGTCAGCAGTAGTGCTTGCGACCACTAGACCATGAGGCAGCTTTACTTATATTTATTTATTATGCAGGTACCCTACTTTTGTTTAGTAAAACTTTTAGGATTGACACGTCGTCGGCAACGGTCTTATTTTATCCCTGAAGATTCAAGGATTCAGCAAAAAAAGACTCAGAATATGATAGAAGCAGTCAGTCAGTACCATCGGGGTTGCGGGTAGTCCCAATGGGAAACCGTGGCCCCTGGCAAGGCAAGGGAAGGAACACGAATGGGTTTTAGTCAGTAAGAGTCTGACACGCCCTTCCGCTCCGCCCAGAGCGGGAGAAGTCATTTGATGATTTCCCACCCAGTATAAAACTTAAACTAGTATTTAATGATTTTGTTTGGAAGATGAGAAGATGGATCAAGCATGGTGAACCTCTTCTTAAGTTCTTCAAACATACGTTAATTTGAAAAAAGCTTTTTCCTAAGAAAATACAAATAATTAGCGAGGAGCTCGTGGCTAAGTTATAACAGCCGCACGGCTCGATCCATTAGGTTAAGCTACGCTTGCCGGGGTCGTTCCGTGGATGGGTGATCATGTTTACATACCGAGACTCCTCCGTGCCTCGGAAAGCAAGTTAAGCTGTTAGTCCCGGCTGTCATTCGTGGATCTTTAACAGTCGTTACGGGTCGTCAGAAGCCCGAAAGCCTGACAACCAGTCTTACCAAGGGGTATCGTATTATTACCCAGTTACTGGGTTGTTGAGGTCAGATAGGCAGTCGCTCTATGTAAAATACTGGTATTCAGCTGCATCCGGTTAGACTGGAAGCCGACCCCAACATAGCTAGGAAAAGGGTAGGCAGTTTTTTTTGGTAATGAAGTATAGTGTGTCATCGGGAAAGTCCAAGTGGTAGCGGCAAGTCCTTCATACAATACGCGAAACTATCCGACAAAGCAGTAATAACAAGCAGATAAATACAGCTATTGTAACGACCTTCCGGCTGTGGTCATACTGTGAGCGGACAATCACTTGACGATGAATCAATTGATTATTAAGATACCTATTAATTAAGATATGGCAGGCATCAAAGTCAAATCATTTATTTTAAATAGGCCCATATACGTATAAAAGGCGTCAAAATTTACAGAAAAATGTAATTTATTTTAGTTGCCCTTCCAAAAAAACTTTTGAAGCTTTGGAAGAAACAAAGTGTTCATAAAATTTCTTGCCCGTTCTTCTCCACACGAACCTACTACGTTTTGGTAAAAGTGCCTGTAACTGGTTTAATTGAAATAAATGCGTTGTGTTTCGTGCATGAAATATTTTTGCAAAAATATTGTGACGATATGGCAGGAAATAATGAAAATACACTCAAGTGCACTAAACATGTCGCATAAAGAAAAAAATAAAGCACACAAACATTTAAAAAAACATGTTTACGGAAAATATGCGTCATATCCACGCAAAATGACACGGGATTTTAATATTGACAAAAAAGATTGTCATTAGCTTCCATATAGCAAGGTGCGTGTATTGAAACCACATTATTTGTGAGTGATATCACAGTTAATTTAGAGGATAATTCCAGGAGTTGACACTTGAAGTTAAATGAATATACGTTTGTCGCACCCAGGACAGTTGGCCCCCGCTACAAATTTCTGCGGCTTGAAGAGTTAAAGACAATTTAGCACCCAACCATCCTCGCTGTCACTGCACCCTAGCCTTACACCACCATTATCATTATTAACCAGCATGCAGCAGCATGTATGATTAATAACCAGCTATAATCATATGCGCCAGGCGTCTGATGACTCGTGACTGGCGCAGCATGACCTGTACTCCTAATTATGTGGAAACATGGCTGTTGGCTGCCCATTACGGAATTACCTACATTATGTATTTCCTTTTACATAATCAGCCTATTAATGTTCCCACTGCTGGGACACAGGCCTCCTGTGAGAGGAAGTGGGCTGTAATTTACCACGCGGGCCCAGTGCGGGTTCGTAGATGTCACATGTCTTCGAATTTTTGGTTGTAAGACATGCCGGTTTCCTCACGATGTTTTCCTTCACCGTTTTGAGAGTAGTAGTGATGAAATTATTTACAAAAACACAACTCGTCGGGCCGTTACCACTGGGCCACCACTGCTCTTCCTGTATTTCCTTTTATGTGGAGTCTCGTGCGTCGTATGTCATCTCTAGCGTTAGTTACGTCAAGAGGTTGCATAATTATTTTTAGTCTGTGTTGTCCCACTGCAGGGCAAAGGCCTCCCTCTTTTTTCTCTTTCTCCTTTCCACTGCTCTCTGTTTTGAGCTAGTGTGGACCAATCCTGTCTGTAGGCGTCAAGCTCGTCTCGCCATCTT
This sequence comes from Conistra vaccinii, assembly GCA_948150665.1. Lineage (NCBI taxonomy): Eukaryota > Metazoa > Arthropoda > Insecta > Lepidoptera > Noctuidae > Conistra > Conistra vaccinii. Next base: position 19,740,403 of record OX411332.1, read on the forward strand.
CTCCTGGGTCTGCCTCGATGTCGACGGACGTTTTCTGGGACCCACAAGGTGATAGATTTGGCCCATGACTCATTCGACATGCGGCAGACGTGTCCGGCCCAGTTCCACTTAAAGCTTCACTGCAGAAGTAGGATGCTTTCATCATCAGCATCATATCGGCTGATAAAAATATGTTGAAGGCATCTTACTTATTAACAAGTTAACCTTGGAAAACTTTGCAAGGTAAATGATTAACTTTCGATGTCCTATTAATTTTTGGTGAAAATACATCAGAACTAAATCTTGGATTTATAGTTTGAATTTTGAATAAAACTTAATATCTTGTTTAATGACCGAAATCCGGACCCCCCACACGTATTTACAAATTTTTGCACCCCGCCTGGACTACGTTAGACGGTTAGACTCTCTCAGAGAATACTGAAGCCAACCAAAACAAAATCATAGTCGATAAAAATACCAATATTTAAGCGTACTCTTACTGCTTTTGTAGATTATAAAGTACGCCTTTGCGAAATAGATTACAATTATATGTATTAGAGTACGGAGGTACCCTAGGCGGGGTTGGTTGGCCCCCCTGCCTACGGCCCTGATACTCCTGTTGTAAAGAATATATTTCTGACCTATGAGTATCTATGCTGTGTAAAAGTAAGTGCACCTGAATTAAATGGAAAGTATAGAATTCCTCGGTCGTTTGGGGGGGGCCATGGCCCCCATGCCCCCCCCTGTATCCGCCAATGACAGTGACACACAAATGCGTGCAAACTACTCATTATAACTCGTCAACTTCACAATGGGTGCATCGCTCTATGCACTCTATGCAACATAATGACTCAAACCTTATGTCATCTGTAGGCTTCTAGTGGGCGGGGAAATTTGACGTTCAAAATTTGAATTGGGCGTTAAATCTCAGAGTAATAACTAAAGCATAGAGGGAGTCTATAGATTAGATAAATGGACGCACCGAAATTGTCAAAACGGTCACAGTTGATCTCTTTTTACACGACCAATTTAAAAAGCACAATAGTTGCCTAGTAAACGGTTAACCGTACAAGTATTTGATCTAGCCGTATATTACGTCGTGAATGTCAGTACGTGTGCTGGTTGAGGTGCTGGTCATTTTTTATTAAAAACCAATAGATTTTTGAGTATTTTTGTAAAAACGAAAGGTGCAAAGGACTTATCAATAGTCTGTTAACATGGCTTGTTTTGTGATAACGTGTAAATCACATTCGTCACGGAAAAAAAACAATGAATTTGTAAGCTTTCATCGGTAAGTGTTTTTTTACATTTTTCGTATAAAATCACCCAAAATATTTGGATGTGATCACTGATAACATACATATTAGATTGATAATGATACCTTCAAACTATCTTTATTACAAATTATGTTGTGATCGCGAATTTATTTTCAAAAAATAAATTCGTTAAATTGTGAGGTTATGTTAAGCTAGTAATGTAGGTAATGTAGATACTTTTTATCGATACGATAATTACATGCTAATAAATTGGAGAAGATATCGTTTTCTTTTCGAGCCATTGCAAATTATACGAATTGATCACAATTCTCCTACAACAAATCATGCTGAAAGTCAAGTTCGGTATCTTTACAAGCTGTCCATTTAACATTGTGTCAACTTCAAACTGTAGCTGAAAATCAGACAGTAGGTTCTAAAATATATTATTTGTATTGCACTATCGGAGAAAAAATCAAAAGTATATACTTTTTCAGGGTTCTTCAGATGCTATGGAAATAGATGAAAATTAAATGCCAATTGGATGTCATTCATGAAGAATGAAGAATCGCTGTTGGAAACAAATGAACATGAGTACATTTATGATCCGTGTGCTCTTTCAGAATACGCCAGAGATATTATAAATTATATAGCAGGGAGTGTTGTGCGATTTTCAATTTATTTTATTTTTTATCCACAATCTGTATAATACAAATAAATAAAATTGTAGTGTCTAAATAACAGCTTTTTACTAAATGCATATGAAAGTATATGATCCATACAACAAAAATACATTTATACATACATACAAATAAATAAAATTGAAGTGTCTGTTTATAATGTCAAAATAACAGCTTTTTACTAAATGATTAAGAAAGTATATAGTTACGATCCATTACAAAAAAAACGCTTTTTTTTTGTCTATCTGTCTGTCTGTCTGTTTGTCCGGAACAAACAGACAGACAGATAGACAAAAAAAAAGTGTTTTTGATGTAATGGATCGTGAAAGTATAGATGATCCATACTACGAAATTCAATTTTTCGTCCGTCGGGGTAGGCTGTACCGATTTTGACGGGACTTCCACTGGAAGATAGCTTATGACATAAGGAGTAAAATAGGCTACATTTGTTTTAGAAACAAACTTAGGGTTTCGCGCAAAAAACTAATACCCATGAAATCTTTTGATAAACCTCGTACTGTTCCCTAAGTTGAGAATACATAATCCAATAAAAAAAATAAAAAAATGATCTCGATCCGATTACGAGTTTCGGAGAAATGTGTGGACAAAGGAGGATGGCGATGGCGATCGGCGGTTGGTCGACCCAGACCCGTAGACAGCTCGACGCGGCCACGCGGGTTATGTACATGGCGCGGAGCTCGTCGTCAATCGGATACACCGGAAGTTAGTTTGCCGTAACATAAAGTACGGATGCCAGTGATGGTTCTCGATGTGAGCAACCTGGGTGGTTAGCCGCAAATTTGGAGATATTGGTAAGCTGGAACTTTGAACCCCAATATGGGGATTTAACACTGAGTTAAGGAGTAGGATTCATGAATATATACGTAGTCAATTATAAAATAAGGAAACCGTTGCAAACTGAGACAACCGCGGCTGTAGGGGAGGTCTCACTAGTCACGGGCAAGTGTAGTGGAGCTGAGAATGAGCGACGACGGGAGCGTAAACCTCCCTAGCCAGCATGTGACGGTGTGTCGAGCCGGCGCGCACAGATTGACGGCCGGGCTTGCCAGGACGGTGACGGGGGAGAGGGAACAGATAATCGCTAACCCAAATGGGTTCTTTTGCGACCCAAGGTCACGCATTGCGTTGAGTAGGAGCATTGGCAATTTGCTTTTATTAATTAAAGTAACGTTTGTTTAATAAAACCAAATTGCCAATGCTTAAAAGAAGCCTAGAATTAAAGCTCTAACAAATATTTAATGCATTCCACTATATACCTTACAAAACGGCACGTTACAACGTTACATCATCCATGGAATATAAGACATGTACATCCAATACATTATATAAATTATCTGTCAAAAATAAATTAATATCGATACCTCTGCACCTCTCTGCACATCACTACCGAGACCAAAAAAGTGGACAGTGGTGGTCCTTATAACTATATACCTGTCCTTTTTTTTCACACGGAATGTGTCATAAGTATAAAGAGTATGACTAGACTGAGAAATTTCACCCTCCCTCTATGCTTTAGTTATTACTCTGAGCGTTAAATAAACGAGTTGGTTATGGTTGTTGTGACAGTTGACTTATGGGGGCGTAAAGCCTCCTGTTCACAATGCGATTATTCAATTTTTATTTTCGTGTGTTGACTGATTTAAGAGCACTCGGTCAAGGAATTTGCTATTGAAACTAGAAAGGGAGTGTGTGCAATGTGCTTCAGCGATATAACATTCACATGTTACCGCAGATTCTGGAGATTTAAACTTTTAGGAATGAGTTGTCTGTTCCGCTGATCTGCTGGCTGGTTTTTGACAGTGTTAAAGCAGTAATAGTTTTAAACTTTTGTATAGATCCGTATATTTCCAAATATAAGCTACGAAGCTACATACAACATCAAATATTGAAAATAATCTATAAGTTTTGGCAATTAAAGCCAAAACTTATAGATTATTTAATTCCGCTTTAACTCTAAACTGTGATTATACTCGTAAATACTCGTAATACTAACCACAAACATAGAAACCGTAGTTCATTCATGACTATCGCCTCCTTTCACTAAGCATGTCTGCCGTACCACGCAAGCGCCTTACGCATTACTTTATCAGCAACTCGTTTAATTTTCACGGTCTCACGAATATTTATTCAGCGGACCGGTTTTTTTAAATACCTTATCGTTTTGGACTTTAAACGTTCATCCATGAAAACCTGAATGTGAATTAGGTGTTGAAATTGCAAATGATTTTGGTAAACGATGCCGCGATGTTAAATGGGTAAAATATGAACAGCACTGTGTTGTTAAATGTTTTTATTGAGGACAACAGACAAAGCTAATTTAGATCTTGGTTATTGTACATTCTTTGTTGGATTTACTCTGTATTTCTTCTATTCTTTCATCTATACTTCTTATATCTTATTTTATACTATTATAAAGAGGTAAATTTTGTGAGTTTGTATGTAAGGGGCAATCTTCGAAACTACTGATTCGATTCCGAAAATTCTTTCACTAACGGAAAGCTACAGTATTGCGAGTTTCATAGGATATATATTATGTTAAAACAAGAATTTTACGCAGACAAAGTCGCGGGTAGATGCTAGTCGCCCATAAAAGTATGGGGCTTAGATAACCATGACACCATAACACCACAGTTCGTAAACCACATTTCAGAGACTTCAGACTTCATCTTTCAGAGACTTTTCTTCTTTTTGGGTTTGATTTCATTTAGTCCTGTAGAAGTAACAAATACATTCTTTGTTCTATGCTAACCAACCATGATCTTATTATAAAGCCAAATAATTTAGCCCATTATAATTAGCTTCGTTCTCATAGGCATTCCGAAGAGGTCAGAATTATCTACTACAGATACAAACCCCATAATCTAAGTCCGAAATCAAAGGTCTAGTCAAAGTGATATTTCCTCGATTTGCCACGGTTATAGCACGGTCGGTTTATTCAAGCACTTTATTCAACTGCTTTATTTATACGCGTAATTTTATAATAGTATAGTGAACTGCATTTTGCACGACCCATGACCAAATTTGGGCGTATCTGGTGTCTCGAGTTCCGTTTGCTAGGAACCATGAATGGATGATGGATGAGGTATGTTGCAATATTTCGGTGTTGCAATATTTCGGTTGGTTATAACCGGTGTCGCGCGACGCGACACCGGTTATTGTTATACCGTGAAGTTTTGTATTGTTCGTGTCGCGTCGCGCGATTAATCGCGCTGGTCTAAAAACAGCTTTAGCGTGAAAGCGTAACAAATAAACAAACAAACAACAAATTCGCTTTCGCATTTATAATATTAGTTACGATTCGCACTTAGACTGTCATATCAGATTAGCAATAGACCGAAATAAATCGCGATAAAACTAAGCCTGTCTCAAAAGAAGTGGTAAGTGGGTGGTATCAAAAGAAAACATAATTAAAGCGTTATAAAATACATAAGTTTCTTGTAAAGATAATTATAACGATTCCAACAAAAACCATCAAAAGAAAAAAAATTGACAACTAGATAACAGATGTACGCACGACTTAAAAACACAGACAGTTGTATATTCAAGTAATTACTACTGCCACTACAAAAATATTTTATAATATCAGACAGGCAACTTGCCAGTTTATTGATCTCCAACATTTAGAAAAACTAAAACATACATCGCGGCAAATCGAAGAACGAAACAAGTGGAGCTGTCACATCAATTTATTTATTAAAACATGTTCGCGCATCCGAGTGCGAAATTCGTGCGAATTCGCCGGCGCTCGTGGGCGTCTGACTAACAGAGGTGGAATGTAGTGTCGAAACATCGCGCTGTAGCGCATTGAACTGCACTCATAGGGTTGCACTGGACGATTGATTTTCGAAGAGTTATAAAGACAGTTCAAGAGCTCCTCCGGCACAAGTACCTACTACTAATTGTAATTACTAGGGCTGGCTCAATTTGTGCATGACACAATGTTTTTTTTTTGTTATTGTTTGTTGTAATGTCAATGTCAAATTGTATTGCAATGACATATTGGATATCTCAAAATTGTCTAGAGTGCTAAACCCATTGATATATATATTATGTTACACACATATGTTATTTAACTCAACGGGTAAACCCTAATGTAGTCAAACCATTGTTCGTAAACTATTGACACAATGAGCAGATTTGATTGCTGGTCAGCATACCACCGGGGTTTCAGCAAATTATGCCAATACCGATAAAGAAGTGCTTAAACTTCGATCTCTGTTAACAAATTGATTTTTTTAAAGATTTCGCCGCAATTTGTATGCTGAATTTAGAGCTTAGACGTATAAACCTGGCAACCCTGTCAATGTTGTTTAGTGCATACTAATAGATTAATTAAGTAGTAAGAAAAAACGCTTAACGAGAACATTCAACTCGTGCACTATCGCGAGTCGCGGCCGAGCCTGCGTTCAAGGTTAGTCGACACGTTTCCAAAGTTTAGATCGCCTAAGTTCTGACGCTCACATTCATGGCGCGATTTCAGACTTTGTAGTGTTGCGATTTTAATTCTACAGTCGCTCGCCGCTCGGTAGGAAAGGAGAACTGGCGCATGGCGTAGCTACTTTTGTTGTACTAAAGGATGTTAATGGCAAAGGTCGGAAGATAGCATCTAACCATAACATAATTATGACTGCTAAAGAGTCAAAATTAAATAGCCGAATACGAAGACTATACAATTTAGTCTCAACTATAAATAAGTAGCTATGTATTCTATGTTAATAGCCCCATTTATTGTCCCAGCTTTAGTAAACTATCAAACATACGACGTAAATATAAGAACTCGTTCATCTTCTAAACTACTTGTGAAAATAACAGTATAATTAAGTGACAAAATAATATGGATAACGACCAGTCAAACTCAATTCCATATTTCAATCACGACAAATTTAATCGTTATTATCTGCGAAAGGCCATTAAAGTCGTCGCGTATATTAGTCGTCGTGTGAATGGGTACCTTTATTCCAATATAAGTGTCATTGTGTAAAAATAAAAATAATGAAAACGAAATCGAGTTTGAAAGGAAAAATAATTTTCAATAACAATGAATTAATTAACTTTCTGTAAAGATACGTGTTTTGGTTCCTGGACTCTTTATAGTCAATTTATAATTTAAAAAAAATCGCCATTAATATTAATAAAAAGTAAAACTGACCAGAGTAACCAATTTAATTCTCATGCCGTAAGTTACATAACTATTTGGTTTAGTTCAGTGGTTAAGGTTTTGTGAACTATTAATTAATAACTGGTAGTTTGATGTTCAGATAAATGTGGATATTTCAGCAAAAAACGACGCAAATTCGCGACGATTCGCTACATTAAACTTACAAAAACTATTTAATGCTATGTTAAACGAGTAATTGAAGACGTTTATATAACAGATAATATCAAAATTCGTGTCTAAAATTTAAATACTAATACCACACATAATTTCTTTGTTCCAAAAATATATCTAATAATCTTAATAACTGGGTAGCCAGCAATTAACGTTGTTTTTCGTGGTAAGTCATAACATTACCAAAACGTATGTGCCCGACGTAAAATAAATTAAAAAGTTTACTAGGTGCATCATTTGAGTTCACGTCCATACTTTTGAAGTGCTTTTTATCAGAACTCTCAAAAATGAATTTCCTCAGTCACGCCTTATAAATCGTCTTAAATATTGAAATAAATTCAAACCAAATGGGCGCTTTAAAAGTTCAAGCGCTACGTAGCGTCTGACCTTGGATTGAGCTCACGGAGCCCAGAATTTTTGGGGATTAATTTGAATTAAGTACCTAAGTTACTCCATATCATTATAATATTACGCCGTCTGCTACTATGCTAGAATTAGTTAATTTATGCTCCAACATTTAATTCACAGTGAATACGCTCGCTCGTGCCAATGAATGAAAAATTCCACTCATTTATTAAAATTTATTACGTGGTTCAAGTAAATATTGGATGTTTAAAGTTCAAAAATAGAATTGCGTGTTATCTATGACACTGATCGGTTTCTGTCTGGACATGCGTTCCTATGTCTCAAGGATTTCTATATGTCTACAAGTCCTACCGAAGGAAAGTTTATGTGTAAGAAATATCGAAAGTGAATTTTATTTGCGTAAATATATGAAAGTTACAACTTTGGGCACGCCTCATGCGTGCTAATCCAAACGGAGATCGATGTTGACAGAAATATTGATGGCTTCCATGCGTCCTTTGAAAACTAAATGCTTTTGAACGTTCCAATTTTAAATTGTTGTCAAAATATTCGATCAATGAACGCGTTTATGTTTTGAATTTTGATTTTATTTAGGCTAAAAATTTTGTAAACAGTTCTACGATGCTTTTGACAATACCACTATTTTTGTAGTAGGTACATTTTAAGCGCTACGATACAACGCAAATTTAAAAGATTTTGTACTCGATCAAAATGAATGGCAGTTAAAGTGTGTAAACATACCGCATAAATCGACTGAAAATTCTGCCAAAATCCAGATAGCAACCAGTTGCTTATCGCTAAGCACACATCAGGTTACTGACACTACTGTGAAGGTCTACCGCCGTGCACCATACATAAATTAATATCATACGATATCCAAAGAAAAAAAAATTTGGTACCTGCACATACGAAATACATAATTATGTGAATAAACAAATTTTTCCACGCGAAATCGCGCGTAGTAACAAGACTACAATTTGAGTTGTGACCTCGGGAGCGGTCGTAAACTAATATAGCGTCGTAGTTTCTGAATCGGCAGCGTATTAAAATTCAGTAGGAAACCAGCTGCCTCGGTGACTGCCCTTGACTCAGTACGACGCGACGCCGACGCCGACGGTACGCGCTAATTGTCGCGCGATAGGGTTGACGACGCGATTCCAAATTGAAATCGAAAAAGGAGAAGTACAAAACAACATTTTGTGGTTTATTTTGAAAAATATTACCGGATTTATTCTTGGATTTTTAGATAAATAATTAAATACCCGATTTAGACGTTAAAATTGGATTAGAGGCCAAGAAAAGTAAAAAATAATGTTCGTTTTTTATTGCTGTAAATTATTATTGGGAATCTACTTTTAATTACCTAATAAATATAATATATATACAACAGTGTCTCAATTAATTTTGTTTTTTATTTGGGCAGCAGGTATTTGGGCGATAAACTTATTTTATGCCAGGGTTCAAAAAAGTATTATCCTAAATTCCCGTTAGGTAATCTGTGACAATTTAATAATATTTATCTTATTACGCAACTATCTGTGCGACTTTTATTATTCGTAGGTGCTACAATAAAATCAGACAACCCTGCCATTGCAACAGCCGGACGTTTCTCCAATTTTTTTTATATAATCACGATTTTTTTTCTTTTCCGTGTAAGAGTAAAAGTGTTATTTCACATTGTGCCTTTTGATGCCAGTTTAAATTCGTTATAAAAAAGCATAACAGATGTTAGGCGGTGTTGACACGATACTCATGTTTTACCGCGAAACGCATTTAGTTCGACAAAAGAGGTAGATTGTGGTTGGGGTCGGTTGAAATGAATATTTATTTACTTTTGTCGCTGCTTTGGTGAGAAATATAATTTATTGCCTTAAAACTCAAAAGGCTTGTTGATTTACATGAATATTTTAAATTTATTATAGTTAGAGGTAGGAAATCGAGGTTATTATAGTTTTATTTGCCCTTATATATTATGTTTACAAAAAAAAGTTCAATAATAACATCAACTACAGGTTGGACTTATTTTCAAGATATAATAAACATATGGTTACCGCTCCAGGCCTGATATAATACAAAATGTACGGAAGTACGGATTAGGCAGATTACAAATTGAATGTCTGTCAGCCACAGTTAATTTTATTTAGAGAAACTAAGATGAGTTTTCCATATTTCAGCAGATAAAAAATGATTTAAAAACATAATTAAAAAACGGGTTCTTGTTTACCGTTTTTAAAGTTCTGTATCAATTTGGTAAGGCAGTAAGGCTCTGATATTCAGCAAAGCAAAAGTGATTTTCTATTTTTTCTCAGTCAAAACAACTTTATTTTCCCCGACATTAGATGTATTTTTTTACATAAATCAAATTTGTATGTTGATATAAGTCCGCTGTTAATGTATGATTAGTTCTAGCCTGTTCAACAAGGAGTTCTCAGAAATATTGTTAACTTTGATAACATGTTTTTTCCTCCTAATAACTAGAGTAGGTTGGTAAGTAAATGGTGACTTGACTTCAGTCAGCCATCAACATTTTAATAAGGTAAGTAGGTACTTACCTGAAAAAGTAAGTGGAAAAATTTAAATACTTATTAGGTTTTTTTTCTGACCTTTGAGGGACAGCGATTTAAATAATGACTTGTCTATGCGTAATTGTGTGCGTCTTTGTGCTATTTTTAGCATACCTCAATACGTAGATCTGTACTACGTCGTTGTTTAATAAATTAAATTAGAGAAGTACCTATCTAAATCAATATTTCTTCAAATATAAGGATTAAGGAAAAATATTTCTATGCAAAACGCGACTTCAATAAAACAAAAATAAAGTTGTCATATTTTGTGCGAAAAAATAAAATTACATCGAACCACATCCGGTATCACACATCGATGTACACTGGGCCTTAAAAAATTAAAATATTCTGTCACGCCATATTTTTAAACATTTATAGGTATGGTAATGGATTCAGCAAATCTAATTGTGCATTTAAAATCGATCATTCGCGTGTCTGAGGTTTGCGTAATCGTTAAAAAAGTTAATTCCTCGATGAGTTGGCAAATAGCAATCGACAGATTTAAATCGTCCCATTCATACTCGTTTAGAATAATCGTAAATGCTATTCAGTTCCGAATAGGGATGTCTCTACTCTATGCTATTTAAAACGAATTAGGAATATTTGTAGTTTAGATTGTAATAAACAGAGTCGTAAGTAGAATAGTTTGTTATTTATTGTTGTAAGTAGGTAAGTGATTTTTATGTAGATTTTAATAAATCTGTTAGAGATTGATTCAGTTTAAATGATGATTTAACCATACATTTTTGGCTGATGACAAAAATAAAGAAACAATAACTGAGAGTAGGTACTTCTTACAGGTTTGGTATTCTTCATATTTTTTTGAATACTCAGTATTTTACATTTTACATACCAAGTTACATATAAGCGAAAGGATAGGAATTAATGTTAAAAGTTCCTAAAACTTATGAGAACGAAGAAAAAAATAAAAAACAAAACTAAAATGATTTAGGTGTGACTTTATCTAAAAAACCAGTTGTGTCTTCCTACTTCCTAAACAAGTTTTCTAAAATATAAATTAAATAACTCATAAAATAAATTCACAACTGCTCCAGAAAGAACAATAAAGCAATAAATTATAATATTCCGCAACTCGACTCTTTCTGAACAGAACGTTTCGAAATTGCAACGTTAAGGCTTGCGCAGACAGACGCGACGCGACTCTAGTAGAACAATTTCTATGAAAATTGTTCTACCGGAATTGGGTCGCACCGTCTTCGCGAACGAGACAACGAGAACGAAGAAAAAAATAAAAAACAAAACTAAAATGATTTAGGTGTGACTTTATCTAAAAAACCAGTTGTGTCTTCCTACTTCCTAAACAAGTTTTCTAAAATATAAATTAAATAACTCATAAAATAAATTCACAACTGCTCCAGAAAGAACAATAAAGCAATAAATTATAATATTCCGCAACTCGACTCTTTCTGAACAGAACTTTAACACGTTTCGAAATTGCAACGTTAAGGCTTGCACAGACAGACGCGACGCGACTCTAGTAGAACAATTTCTATGAAAATTGTTCTACCGGAATTGGGTCGCACTTGGGTCGCACCGTCTTCGCGTCGCGCCTGTCTGCGAGAGCCTTTAATAACAAAACAAAACGCCTCAGCGACAACAATATGGCGGTACAAAAACACAACACACGTATGCTTATTTCAAAACGATCTACATTTTAGTTTTTATCGATGTCAGTGCTTTTTATCGCGTCGTGATGCCATTAAATGGCTATCATTGATGCGAGGTACGGGCGACTTTTTGTACCTCTGCCTCCTAAAAAAGTTTAGAGAAAAACATATAGACAACCATAGACACTGATGTTTGACGTTTGGTTCGCGCCAAAAATTGAGCTGGGCGTTGGCATTGCGATTCAGAGGTTGTTGCTCATTGAGCCTACGCTTCGAGGAACTTTAGGTCATGCGATGTCGCCTTTTATATCGAGTATTGGAAATTCAGAACCATGTTATTAGGTTTCTTTAGGCATTATTTATTTACTTTTCGCTTTGTTAACGTTCGACGTGAATCGTGATACTATTAATAAGCTGCATAATAACTTGGAAGTAGAAAGATATTGTTGAGGCTGTTTATTTTTTATTTTTGTTCTAAACTTGTCGGGCTTCTGGGGCTCTTGGATAAGTAATAACAGCCGCACGGGTCGATAGATTATCAGTTGCAGGTTAGACTGGAAGCCGACCCCAAAATAGTTGGGAAAAGGGTAGGCAGATTGATTGGTTTTTTTGTTCTAAACTTATAAAGTATTCATGAAAAAAAAAACACCTCGGACACCTAAATCTTACGGTTCACGGAACACATTAATATCAATGATATTTAAACTATAGATACGTTACCCGCGCTCTGTAGTGGCAAGATGAATGCAAGGCATTTACCGGACTTCGATTTAGTCGCGTACCAACCAGTGCCGCGGCTGCACACGTGATATTAAAATAACTTGTGTGGATAACTTCCTACAAATAACAAAAAAAAATGCCGTCCTGTGTGTATAGAAAATGTAAAAATTATACTGCAACTGTGAAAGATAAAAAAGTATCATTTCATGCTTATGTATCAAGAAAAAAATCTTTTATTTTATATTTTTCGATACCTTCTAATGGCGGCTGGCGCCTGAAGTAAGTCACGTGCCGTTAGGGGAAGATGGGGTACTTTGCATCAGTGTGATAGTGTATGTTTGAAGGAATTTGAAAACTGTGAGCTTTTTTCAGTTACATTTCGTGATTGTCTGGCAGTTTTAGTGCTCCTTTAATATAAGCGATTGTTGTACTTTCTATTTAAAATTTTTAATTATTCACATTTTTTTAATAAAGATTTTTATGTTTATAATAGTACATTTTGTTTTAATAATTAAGTAACAGTAATTACTCTTACGAAATCTGCATTCATATTTAGATCGAAAATAATATTATTTTACCCGTAAATCTACTACCTATATCAACAAGAGAAAATAGAGTGTCCATTTATTCCCCACATGCCTCCTTTTGTACACGTTCGGCCAATCAGCATGCACCTTAGAGTGACAACGTAATGAAAGAAATATATTTATCTCTCTCTAACAACAGGAATTTCGTAGATGACATTTAATTTTCTTTCCCTTTCTTTGTTCGTACCGCTAGCTACCGATAGTATTTACGCTGTTTTCGAGTGCCGTGATGTTCATGAATGACGCGTCTATTTATAATACGTCATTGATTAATATAGATTAATAATATATTTAACAGTTTCAACATAAAAAAACGATTATAATTATTAATTACACATCTTATAGTATTTTAACGCTATGAAATAAGTAAATTACTACACAGGTAGATCTTTACTTATTGTTGAAATTCACTTATACTTATCTACTTTTATACTCATGTTTTTGCTAATATTGTTTACATAAAATTGCTTTTATCTTTACTATATCTAATCTTCATTTCGTTATGTTCATAGTTTAGCGTAAAACGAATGCAATTTACTAAGTACAACACTAAAACAGATTCCAAAAAACAATAGTAGATACAGACAAACTGTTTCCGAGTCTAGCACACGCCAAGATAATGCCCAAAAAAGTGCAAATGAGAACGAATCATTTATGTTTTTCCCAGAGCAAATACTTGCGAGTCATTGAAATCTGCGCAAAAATTACTTAATCAGTCTGTTAAGACGGTTTTTAATTTTTTTTCCACGCGTGCTTACAACCGAGCGATCGCTTTTTGTCATTTTATTTGGGGTCTATGAACTTGGTTTCTCAACCTGTCGGGACTTGTAGATTCGTGGGAGCTTGCTAGACTGACAGAAGAGGACAGGGCCGGATTCAGGTAGTCAATGGTGAGCGAAAAGAGTCGCTTGCAGTCAGTGAAACTAGGTTTTCTGAAATGTATTTTTTTTGAGTTTTGTGTTTGTTGTTAATTTCATAAAGTGTTGCTTTGGGACAGTTGATAGCCAATTGTTAATGACAGTGAATTGATGACACAGCGGACTGTACCTTATAGCGTTCGTTGTGGGCCTGCCATGTTCAGGAGTGGATGTCTACAGAATTTGTACTTATTTTTAATGAAAATAATTATAACGGATGCTCTAGCAATAACATCTATGTTTATGCTAGACTGGTGAACTGACTGAAGACTGACGGTGGACTGATGTTTTGGTTTTTTTTATATAGTGGCCTAAAAGATACTAAGCTTTTCACTCAAGTTGACCAACGAACTAAGTTGTTCAAATGAACACAGTACATTAAAGCAAATTAATAAAACATCTTCCGAACAGCACCATCGCCGAAAGCACCCATCGCCGCCCTAGTCCGCCCCTGTAGTATCAGCCTACATTACAATATCAGTATCTGGTATCTGTCGGCACTTTGATACCGGCGTGGTATCGACAATTTTGACGTTCACTGATTGAGAGGCGTTGAATGGACGTGAAATCATTTATTACCACGCATTTGTGCTAAGGAGGCTGACGGCTTATTTAACAAAAACATGGCGAGTGACGTCAGAGATGGGTAAACTTACTGGGTACTGAGAAAACTGCATCCTATTATGTTTTTGCTGGTGTATTAACCTCAGTAATGTTTACCATATGCATGCATTTCTAATGTGTGTTTTAATATGTTTATTATGCCTATTATAATTTGTAACTTCTGACTCAATGAGCAAACTGTGTACAGGTACCTAACACCATTTGCAAAGAGACTTGTATCACATATCTTCATTTGCGAAGCCTCAGTACTTGGCCTCGCAATCCCGCTGAGCTTACAGAAAAGGAAAATAATCGGAAACGTGTTTTTAATTACTATAGAAAGATATAAAATCATCTTTTACAAACATGAGGAGGACAAAGAAATAAATTAAGCAATTTCAGCAACCCTACCACGCAACGGTTCAAATAATTCGAAGAATGCGAGCCAGTTCCGGTGCAAAAAACAACAACATATTAAAAAGGTTAAAATACTGATGTCAAATGACCTACCATAATACATACTGGCTTATTATACTTGCCAAGACGGGCTAAAGATGGGGAAACAAAGGAAAAAAAAAGAAAAAAGGCGGGAAAACAGCAGGTGCACGAGACATACAGGATGATTCAGAATTAAAAGTAATTATGTTCGAAGCTTGCATCAATTTCAGCTATTTGACAATTTTAATTGCTAGTTTAATTTATTGATTGGTTGCAATTTATTTTAGACTATAATAGCTTCTGCCCGCGACTTCGACGTCTTCGTCCGCGTGAAATTTCGCATCTTCCACCCGCGCTTTTACTTCGTTTTCGCTTATCGACTTTTACTGACTTTTTTTTGCTCGTCTCCTAATGGTTGTAGCGTGATGTTAAGTAACCTAGGTATAATAATCTTCCTCAAGAATTAGGCTATCCAATGCAAAAATAATTTATCAATTCCGACTGGTAATTCCGGATCTACGCGAAGTCTAGTCTAGTCTATATTAATATAGACTAGCGATCCGCCCCTGCTTCACACGGCATTTACGACATGACAAAACATGGAGATTTCTTTATTATATGCAAATATAATAAAAACAAAAATCTTCTGGAATAAATACTCTAAATCCATGGCGTAGTTTAGAAGAACAACGCTGTCACACAGACAGACACGAAAATCGACTTTAATTTATAATAAGTATATTTATAAAAGTTCTGTTATTTTAACGTAGATGAAAAATCGACTAACGATTAATATGATACCATTTAACATTTAATGGACTGTAATTAAACGTTGATTCATTGAACTAGTGTAAAAAAGTAATGAGTTGTTTAAATATAGCGCTAAGTAATTGGCGGTCTTCACAATTAAAAAACAAGTTCACTTATACTTGTATAATCGGATTTATCTTCCCAATAAGGATAATGATGATGAGGATTATTAATTTCTCGATTGAAAATAAGAATAAATTATCAACACATTCGTTCAAGGACTCTAGGTCATTGCTGGAATCATAATGACTTGTAAAGGCTTTTGACCGACGATTCGATAAATGGGTTTTGTATTTATAGCTACTGTACAGTGTGCTGTGCAGTCACTACATTTTCCACTTGGCTTTTGAATGGGGAAAAACTGACTGTCTGACATTCTTTACAGGATAAAATTGAACATGTAGACGGACGGCCATAGGCCATGGATCTTGGCACTTGAACGCCGAGTTTCTTTTTAGACGAAGAAGGCCAAAAAAAACTATACCTACAAGCTCTTTGCTCATTATTTTTACAATCATCCTGTATAAGCATGGAGGGTGCGCAGCCACAACAGGTGGTTGACTGCGCCACACGCCGCTCACGTGCCGACAACAGCCGAACATAGCCGATTTACGACGAACAGGGACACATACATCATCATCGTAACCTTTCCTGTGTTTCAGTCCGCTTTCTTGATAGGTCTTCGTTTATCGCGTGCCGACAGCAGCCGATTTACTTCGAGCCGGATTATCCGGATGCTCGCAGGTTTCTTGCAAGTATGTTCAGTTTGTTTTCGAATCTGTCCGACTTGATATGGTGTTCCTTGCGAGTCCTGCAACTCGACTTATCGTGGAAACTGAGCCGATCAGGTGCCTCTCGAAAATGGAGTTCATTTAGCGGCCACGGAGTTCCCTTTTTAGCCGACTTGAAAAAGAAGGAGGTGATATGTCCATTTGTTTTTTTGTTTATGTATGATCATCAATATTTCCGATTTTGAAATTATAATATGTTGCACGACTCATAATGCGAAGCATTAGTGTGCTCTACGATCGAAAATGTTTTTTTGCCCCATTTCTGTAACTGTTTTTATTGTTACACTCCTGCTAGTACACATAACCTACTTAATTTATATACCATTGTATAGATGATTAAATGGAGATTAATACTGTACTTTTTAACAATTGATTTAATGCAGCAGAAATGAAAAAAGCATCAAAATAGTTGAAAAATAATTCCTGTCCGTCAATTTATGAACCCTGAAAACATTGTAGCTTGCGATAAAATAAATTAATTGAGTCAACTTTTTTTTTATACATTTGTTTCAGCCATAGAAGGAACCCTATTGAAAATGGCTCTTTTATTCAAAGTAGTTTAATTATAATTAATAAAATACTAACTAAAATATAATTATCTATAACTAAATATTTCCAACCTTAGACTTGACGTCCGTAAGTTGCCTAGCAACCGCCAAGTGATCTTTGTAAATAGTCTTTGACATTACGACTTCATGAAAAGTGATAAATTGTTCATTTTTGTTAGAAACTATGTTTTGAATATCTTTTTCGTTTATGAATGAGTGTTATGTATGAGGCGTGCACTTTTGGATTTTCCAAACTATTTTTTTTTTCATTTGGTAGAGGAAGCCTGGTGGTCCCATATAAATGTTATTAACTTTGTTTGGGTAGTTTTTGAATTAGCTTCGATAATACGCATTCAATCCACTTTCTGTGTCTTGATGATATTGTAATACTTCCTGTCACTGTTGTTTACATAGCAAATAGTGGTATACGAATTGGTGTGGGGTAAGTACCATAACTAAAAGTGAGTCACTTGTGGGGAGCAAATACGAAATTTAAAAAAAAAGATTGCCTAATGTACCGTGACATTATCATATGAAAGGGCTTACTGCGAGCCGAGGATCTCAAATATTCTATTTTCATAATTTTAAAAATATTTAAGAAAATTGATGGACCAATCCCCTTATTTCCGGACCTCTTTGTCTGTCTGCGATGTCTTGTTTATACCTTTTTAGTTATCTTTTCGTCGATGGGTTTTAGTTTTAACTTCAAAAAAACATAATAATATGCATTAGAAATAAAGGACATCATTCAAGTGTCGAACATTTTGTACCCAAAAATTAAAGTGCCGGCCAGAAAAAAAAAACATGGTATTCTTATGGAAAATAACACCCTTAACATTTTTTACTACTACAATGAAAGTATACAATTAACCCTTCCGCTGCTATTTAAGTTTTAAAAAGAAAATATTAAAAATCTTATTTTGAGCATTACAATAATGTTTAAAACGAGAAACAACCTTCATAATCATCATTTCATCTTCATCATCATAATTTCAGCTGGAAGATTTCCACTGCTGGACATAGGCCTCCCCCAAATATCGCCACTTCGACTGGTTCTGTGATTCTCGCATTCAGCGGATTCCTGCGGTCTTCACTAAATCATTGGCTTGCTGAAGACCGTAAGAACCTCCACCTTGAACCTCCACGCTTCGTCTTCCGGTACGTGGTTGCCACTCCAGAACGTTTCGGCCCTATACCCATCGACTATCTTTTTTGCGAGCAATGTGGGCTGCCCACTGCCATATAAGTCTAACAATTCTTCGGGTTATGTCGGTTGCCTTGGTTCTCCTACCGATCTCTTCATTTCTAGTTCGATCACGTCGTCAATGAATCTACAAGCATAGCCCTCTCCATTGCCCTTTGGGTGACTTTCAGCGTTCTAACGAAGCCCGTTGTAAGCGACCACGTTTCAGTTCCATAGGTCATCACTGGCAACATGTGAGAAGAGAAGATAAAGAGTAGCTTCCCGAAAACCGCCCAGCCAAGGATTCGGATTCCACGATTGACCTCGAAATTGGACCTAGGTACCTAACTGGACAGTTTGTCCTAGGTTAACCTAGTCGTCTATAACTTCGATTGTAAAGTCTCCGATCTTCATGAGGGCCATTTGACATGAACTTAGTTTTATCTACGTTTTAAGACTTTCTCTTTCGGAAGCTCTACTGAGGTCATCGAGCATTGTACTGGTCCTCCGATATAGTAGTCATGGCTGAGACTATCTAGCCATCATGACTACTATATCGTCGGCAAACCGAAGGTAAGTGACGTAGTTGCCATTGAAGTTGATTGCTACGCCTTTCCTGTCCAGAACCTTGAAAACCTCCAATCCAGCGGTGAACAGTTTGGGAGAGATAACGTCTCTCTGTCTCAGCTCATCTCGCTGCAGAAGGATAATTTTCGAGGTGTGGTCCTGGAGTCGGAACGACTTAGTAGTAGTGTTTTCATATAGACACTGCAGCACCTTGGTTTACCGAAAGTGCACCTGGCACCGTTGAAGACACTATAGTACAGCCTAAGTCTCGATCGAATCGAAGGCTTTGTTGTAGTCCACAAACGCTATGCAGAGAGGCAGGTCATACTCTTCAACCTTCTGTATAGCCTGCCGCAGAGTATGTATGTGGTCTAAGGTGCTAAAGCCTTTACAGAATCCGGCTTATTCGGGAGGCTGGAAGTCGTCAAACCTGCGCGCGAGACAGTTCGTGATTACTCTAGCTTGTAGACATGGTTCAGAAGTGCGATGGGCCAATAATTCTTAAGCAGGGCATTGTTGCCCTTTTCAAAGAAGAGTACCACCACACCTCTGCTCGCCTGTGGCGTTTTACCCTCGAGTCTGCCTGCTATTGTAAAAGAAAAACATTTCCCTCAATTTTTTTCTCGTAATTTTTTTAATACTTATCATACCTTACTATACGTAACGCTCAATTCTCATGTCTATTTCTGCAATGGGCAATAAATGCTTGCGTCTTTAAACGAATGTCCAAAATATTGTTGGCAAAACATAATTTTTGGTACCTACTTTCAAACTCAAATAGCAGCCAGGGGGTTAATTGTAGACTTTCGTTGTAATATAAAAAAATGCTCAGGACGTTATTTTCCATAAGAAAAAAGCATTATTTTTTTCTGGCCGGCACTTTAATTTTTGGGTACGATTTGAATGATGTCCTTTAATTATAATTAAAAAAAACATTACCTACACCCAGTAAGCGTCTGACACACACTATGGTTAAAAGATACCAAACCTATGGTTAAGAGACCTTAGAATAATGGCATGGCAGCATGGAATTGGTATGTACTGTAGATGGAATTAGTAAGAACGATTGGTTCCCTCTATGTCGAGTCCCTTTACGTCGAGTCTGAGAGTCTATTCTTGCTAAATATTGCTATTTTACGCTTTCTATTACCGCTACATCGAGTTTGGTTAATAAGTAGGTACAGTCAGGATATAAATTAAAAGCCAGTATCATTCAAATATTGTTTTATTATTTGTTGTAAATACACTATGATCAAGTAATTCAAATAGGTAACTTTCTTAATCTTTTAACATTATATTTTCTTACTAGCTTTTTCTCGTCGCTTAGCTCGCGAGGAAGTCAGAAATTAACCCATGGTAACGTACTACCGGGATAAAAAGTATCCTATGTGTGTTAATCCAGGTTATAAACTATCTGTCTGCTATGCTGTCATCCAAATCCTATAAGTATAATGCATTAGCATAACATAATGATTGAATACTATCGTGAATTCATGCATGCCTAGTACTTTTTGTTAGGATACTGCTCAAAAATTGTGCAGAACGTCTAATGATTGAAATACTATCTTGAATTCATGCAAGCCTAGTACTTTTTGTGCCAAGTTTATTAACTCAAGGAAAAAGATTTTTCATACAAACGAAATTCCCCCCTTTTTGCCCCAATTTATATAAATTATAGAAAGTTACTTATTTTAGAATAATTATTTACTGTAAAACTGTATACTGATTTACATTTACACTAATAGTAATGATTGGACTGTGATTTATACAGGGTGTTAAAGTAATTGCGTGCCATAGCTTAGTGGTAGGTTCAGTATCGATAAAGGAAACTAGGAAAAAAATAAACAGAAAAATAATTAAAAAAAACATTTAAAAAAATTGCAAGGTCAACCTAATTTAGTTTGGAATCAGGTATTTACAAAGATTAAAAATCAACTTATTTACTCATGTTTTAAGTTGATTTGATTGCTATTTAAGTTAGTAGGTAGAGGTACTAAATTAGGTTGACCTTACAATTTTTTTGAATGTTTTTGTTTTTTTAAATCTGTTTTTTTTTTCCTAGTTTCCTTTATCGATACTGAACATACCCCTAAGCTATGGCACGCAATTACTTTAACACCCTGTATAAATTAAGAAAGTTACTTTTTTTAGAAGAATTATATTTACTGTAAAACTATACGAATACATCAATAACACATAAAAAATGTGAACCTGACTGTACTTCAAAATGTGATATTATTAAACTCGACGTAAAGGTAATAGAAGCGGAGTAAAGAAACTCGACGTTAAGGGAATATAGAAACGGGACAGAAATCGTAGACTCGACGTAGGGGTAATAGAAGCGAGACAAGGTTTTCGGCTCGACGTAAAGGGACTCGACATAAAGGGTACCATTCGTAAGAACTATCCTAAAATATCCTATCAAAATTAACATTTAAATGACTTATGGTCGAATTTCGACCACTGGGCGACCACTAGTTATTATAATTATGGGTGGTTATTATATTTGTTATGGTCACGAATCATATTTTGATCAACATACAAGCTGATATTGACTTGCAAAATGCAGAAAACGTAAGAAAAATTATATTTCATGGGTGACTTCCCATGGTGCGTAATCTTTTTGAAACACGTGTGCCGGTTTATCCTGTGACGTGTCGTCTGTAAGTAACCCTTGAACTTTGATAAAACAGATTTTTATGACTTTGGGTTTTCCCAAAACATAGAATTAGGTGAAGTGCGCAAATATTATTGTATGTTTTGTTATCAATTTAACCTTTCGACACCCCTGTCGAAGATAACTAAAAATGAAAAGTAATTAGACAGTCCGTTATGAAATTTACTAGTAGTTCTGCGAACAGTAGACCTCGAGAGCACAATTTCTAAAAACTTAGTTAAGAACATTTTCGAAAAATTGTGTTACAGCCGAATTAGACCGATTTTTAATTTTCCATAGAAACAGATATTTCCAGCTATCTGCTTTTAAATGAGAAATTTTGAAAATGTTCTTAACTAAGTTTTTAGACCTTTATATCCTGCATATGCGTATGAAGTTTCATTAAAATCGGTTCAGTCATTTCGAAAAATAAGGACTTGAAAGTTTGTATGAAATGCCGTACGACGCGACGTAAACCCTCTTAATATAGGTACCAACAAAGTTATTTAAAACGGTTATCTCTGACTGCCTCGTTGGTCTAGTGGTAGCAAGCGCTACTGCTGAGCATCAGGTCCTGGGTTCGATCCCCGGGTCGGGCAAAGTGTTATTGGGTTTTTCTATCTGAAATTTCTCAGTAGCAGCCCGGAGTCTGGATTTGTGCCCGGTTGATGGCAATAGGCTCGCCCCCTATTACATGGGACTTAAACATAACTGGCGAAATGTGGGTGTACCTGCTACAGGTACACCTCTGCCTAACTCTTCGGGGAAACAAGGCGTGATGAGGTTATGTTATTTACTATGACACAGTCAAAGCTGCACTTCGTTCGGCCCAATCTCTGCATTTGCTGCAGGCATATCCTATAATACAGTCAACCGGGGTTACTTTGAATCACGGGGTGACTTTGATCGAAACTTCCATTCATATAAAATCGCGAATTGCGTTAAACGAAACGCAATTTGGTAGTTTTTTTTTTCAATGTTAGCAACACTGAAGAACTGTTAAATCCTTTTTTGAGGACGCGCTGGGAATTCATCAACAATTTTTAATTGAAAAAGTTAAATGTATTGTTCTTCTAAATAACTGTAATCACGTAATAAAACCGGGGGTATCAAAGTAACCCCCATTCTACGTATAACTTTTTCAGCCAGTTTTTATTTTTTTTCTCAATTTCAAGACATATTTTTTCACTTATGATTACAGTAATCGATATCAATAAAAAAACCGATAATTAGACATCTTTTGTATTTTTTTACACCCACAAATTTAAAAGATATGGACTTTGAAAGTTCAATATTGATCAAAGTAACCCTGGTCGACGGTACCTATCGCCAGATAATAAGTATAGGTCAACAATTTTCGAAATTAATTCCGTTCGCAACTATGATACGGAGTCGCCATACGATTCCGTATCAAAGTTGCGACAAACAAATGCGCGACAAATGCTAGGGCGACAGTACGATAGGTCGACCATCAGCGGTGCGACAGCACATCAGCTCGACGAACGTTAGTGCGACAGATTGTTTTCACGACATACGATGGCACGACGAAACTTTTAATCTACGAACGATAGCGCGACACAATTTTCGCTCGACCAACACTAAACATTTTTATAATATTTTGTTGCTAATAGCAGATAAGAAAAAAATGTTAAGTACTAAGTAGGTACTTTCGTTTATAAATGTTTTTATTGGCAATATTATTTTGTATATTTTCTCACTGCGTTGTTTTATTTAAAGTAACCCAAACCTATCATAAAAACCATGTAAGTATTAAAGAACCAAATTTTTTTAATTTGTTTTCTTGTCTGCTATTAGCAACAAAATATTGTAGAAATGTTTGTCGTGCTTTAGTTTGTCGAGCGAAAATTGTGTCGCGCTATCGATCGTCGTGAAAACAATCAGTCGCACTAAAGTTCGTCGATCAAAAGTATTGTCGTGCCATCGTTTGTCGTGAAAACGATCTGTCGCACTAACGTTCGTCGAGCTAATGTGCTGTCGCACCGCTGATGGTCGACCTATCGTACTGTAGCATTTGTCGCGCATTTGTTTGTCGCAACTATGATACGGAGTCGTGCTATACACGACAGCAGTTGCAGCCATGCCGAAACTTTGTTTATTTGGGTAAAAACAAAAACAATAGACGACGTATATTTACCCATATAACGCTTTTTGGTAGCCGTTACTAAACAACTCGACCCTATCGCGTCGACACTGATTCATTCTAGAAACATTTTTTGGTCGGTGAGTCGTCTTAGTTCCGTCTCTACGACAAAAAATGGGGAACAGTCGACACAGTAACATTTTGTTTTAAAGTAACGTTGCTGTGTGGTAACATTGTTCTTAGTCTGCAACCACTTCTCAGAAATCATTCGTTCGCTCATTCGTTCGCTTTTTGTTCTGCGACGTGAAGTTTTAAAATAAAAATAATAATATGAAGAAACATCAGCCATCACTGTTTTGCCAACGTTAGTTTTTATTTATATGTTAATTGGTTTTTACTGTTCAAATATAAATGGGAAAAGATATTCATCGTAGTAATTTCTTCAAATAGTTTGAAATGTATCAATGCGCCACCCTATAAATGTAATTTAACCTGTGTAGTACAGTGTAAACAAATGTAAATAATTGTTTTTACTAACAAGATTTTACATTCCCAGAGCTTGGAGGCTTTGGTTTTATTAGATTTAATACTGACTATACAGGGTGGCAGGAACATCGACGCGAATGGATTCAGTACATGATTCTGAACCCCCCTGCGTCGAAATTTTTTTCGGTTATAGAAAAAAAATCTGCTGCTCCATACATTTTGACCGCGTAGGTATTGCACTTTTCTATGAAACAACTGTTTTTTTTTAAATAACCGACGAAAAATTTTAACGCAGGGGGTTTCAGAATCATGTACTGAATCCATGGTAACCGGCTTCGCGTCGATGTCCCTGCCACCCCGTATGTTATGGAACCAAAAATAAACCTTTAACATGGTAAATAATTTAAAAACATATTTTTATTTAAAGAAAATATTTTAGTCACAACTGGTCAGGATGTTTCTAGACTATGTCGACATATGACGACGTGAAACCAGAAGTAGTTATAAAGTTACGAAGTAACATAATGGTTTATTGTTTCCAGCGATTCTCAAACGTTCGGAGGCCATCTAATTTCACGTTTGATACATCGGAACTTGATCCACCAGCACTAGGCAGTTTGGAACTAAACTGTTCTGCACCAGGCATTTCAAAACTCTTTTCTTGATTTTTATATGATGAAGACGATGCATTTGGTGTATAGTCTGGAAGATAAGCTGTAGATCAGTGCTGTAGTTATACAACTTTAATAAATCTATTCTGATGATGCTGTAAATATATAATTTTTAACAAATTCCGTCTGTATTTTGGTAGCATAATTGAAATGCACCTGTGTTGGCCCGAATTGCCGAGAAGATGCAGGTTTAAAACCTGTCCAGGATTGACGATGTTTTTAATTATTCGCTTCGATGTGAAAAAAAAATCGATGATTCAGTTTTTAGATATTCTTCTGTACAAATTCAGTCTTTCTATGCTTCTACACGTTGAATGAATTATCTTGTATAGTTTTAATAGCTAAAAAGTAATAAAATATAATTACCATGCATATTTGGATGATATTTTATTCTATAAATAATTAAGTTGGTTTAATTAATATAACTCATGAAAACTAAATCATCAAAAGTAACTAAGTAATGTTATTGACTTATTTATGACCATAGATATTTACATGATTAAAATCTAACAGAATTAAAATAATAATAGTAATATGTACAAGTATATAAAAAGGGGGGGGAAACGGTCATAGGGCATCAAAAAATTCGTCCGCATCGCTGTCAACAGGAAAAGTGCCCAAAAGGCTGGCAGCATTGCCACGTTGTATGGCAATGCTGATTCTTTGGCCGAAGAATAGGCCAGCCCTCGGGTCACGTGAGGAGTCGACCAGCCGCTTGGCGATGTCCCGAAATACTCGATGAGCACTCGGACCCCACGGCCCCAGTGTTTCAACCCCAAACGGCTCAAAGATATAGCTACCAATAAGGTTGCTATATTTCCGCCGCTTGAGGTTTTCTGCACCAGAAGCTGACTTATGTTATTGACTTCTATATATTATGTTTAAAATCTATTGCAGTACACGTTTCGTATTTGTAAGAAGTCATTAAAACTTTTTGTTTAATTTTAACCAAAATAATTCTTTTGCTTATATCAAATCAAAAGTACTAAAATATTATGTTAATAATTTTTGTCAAATCAGGAACTCAAAATATCAAATGTATAATAGTTAAATGATTTTATCCATTAACAAATAACAAAAAAAAAATTGTTAATGATTTCTTAGTATTTCTATCTCTGAAACTGTAAAAGATGGAAAAAGAACGATTTTTGATTCTTAAAGAACTCGTCAAGATGACGTATTTAATGCAATTAATGATTTCTTGTAGTTAAAGATTTTCTGGAGTAAGCCATTAAAATATTACTCGGAGGTAGATTTTGTGGAACCAGTAATTTGTTTACTTTTCTGTAGAAAGACGATGTGAGACTGAATCGTTTCGGTTTTTTATTCATTTTCCACTGCAATCATTTGATCACTTGTTGAAACAGTTTGAGAAACAGTGACTTATGATTTATTTATTTAATACTTCAAGTACAGAAATGTACAGAGGCGGACTTAATGCCATAGGCATTTTCTACCAGTCAACCTTAAGGTGATGCAGAGACAAACAGTGGTAGGTGCAATTTACGAAAAATTGAGGATGTTTTATTTTATTTAAGTTAATATAAAGAAACACATATACCTATTACAAACTATAAACATAATATATATGCCTAATTATATATAAATATAAGTACAAATAAATATACATAAATACACGAATATACTAAAACAAATAAGACAAACAATGGGAAAACATTAACGTTGTGATGATACTGCCAGCTTCTTACGAATATGCTCGCGAACTTTAACTTTAAAGGATAATCGGTTGGTTGCCATCCTGATTTCCTGGGGAAGAGCATTCCACAAAGAGATAGACTGAACGAAGAAGGAAGAATGAATGAAGTCTGTGCGGTGAGTGGGACAATGAAGAACGTGATTATTTGATGACCGTAGATTTTTATTGTGGTTTTCACAAATGTATTGAAAGTAGGGGGCTAGATAACTAGGGGAAGTGGGAGAGTCGAGAAATGAAAACAAGGTGGTCAGCGCCCTTTGCTCTCTGCGCTGGCATATGGGCAACCACTTTAGAAGTGACCGATGCGCAGAAACGTGATCATATTTACGCAGATTGAAAACAAATCGAATGCAGTTATTGAGAAGACGGTCAAGTTTGTTGAGATCTGCATTCAGGTCATAGTAGCACACATCACCATAATCGATGATAAGGAAAATTATTAAGGACTGCACAAGCATTCTATATTGTTAGACCAACTAAGTTCCCCAATTAGACTGCAAGTGCAGAAAGAAAATTTTCTGAACATTGACATAGGTCATCAAGACATTCCTTTATAGTTAAAAAAATTAAAACAATGGGTTGACGACCCATGCTAACTATTTATATAATTTATCCGTTAAATTCTAAAATATAGCTATGTTTCTACGAGTTACGAGAAAATATTTATCATAATTAGATGCTTGCCCAACCAATCTAAAACATGCACAACAGCTTCCTTAATTAACCTAATAAATAGACGATTTTATTTTTTCCTCTATCAAAGCATAGCAGGTGCTGCGCTCGCGCACGAGTCAGGTGCGTTCGGGTATCTTCGGCACCATTCGGTTTTATGATCAGGTTGTAATTGATTGCGTAAATCACTTTAATGATAAGTTTTAGGGAGAACGCTACAGTCGATTGCTGTCTGCTAAGAACAACAAGCCATCGCCTTAAAGTGACTTCCCATGTACTTACGTGATTATTTTAATTTAATAATAATTCATTATTATTTATTGTGGTAATAGATCGACGAGAGCGCCGCACAGTGGAGTATTTATATCAAATTTCTGGCCAAAATAGAATGAAGGCATTTGTATGCTCAAAATTGATTCGAAAGACCATTTAGATGCAAAAGTACCTTTTATTTGGCAAAATATTAAAACTAACAGAAATTAAAAAAAAAAAAAAAAAAATCGTGTCTAAATTCTTCTTGGGGTAATTTTTAACGAAACCATATAGTTCTTCATAGGAGAAAGTCTTCATGTCACCTGATAAATCTGAAAAAGAAATGAAGAACTTACAACCTTTATAACATTCTCAAAATTCAATATTATTAAGCATACTTTATCTCTTAGTCTTAAAAAAAAGGCGCAACTACGCGCAAGTTTTTTTTTCGTAAACATGTTCTAGAATACATAAACTTTGCCTTGTTACAAAAAATTTTGCCCGATAAAACCTGACACATAAACAAAAAGCTTCGAGTTTGATTTTAATTTTTAAAAATTCCTTTTATAACAACTAATATGAATCACAAATATTTAACTATATTAAATAGAAACATTAAAATTAAATACTAATAAAATAAAGCACATACCTTCTTCTCCAATATCCATTATAAATCTTTACTTAATTGCACCAACAAACACAGTAAACGTAAATTGAATGACGCTATAAATCGAGAGCTACAAAAACAATTACGTGCATCCGTAAGAGCAGGTAGATTGTGACTGACAAAACAAGCGGGGGGCGAGTTTATAACTCAAGTGGCCTGTTTATGACGCTGTGGTTATCCTACTACACGAAAAAACAACTTTGAATGCGAAACAATAGAGTTGAGTTTTCTGACTTTTGACCGGGTTCGTCCATAGTAGTACTCCACCGTGCGCCGTGCAATGATTGTTGATATCGCTGTCCCTCATAATCTCGTGAAAGCTAAGAAAGATCAAGTGTCTTGACTTAGCACACGAGGTTGTCGACATGTGGGACGTGGACTCTGCAATCATTGTACCGATAATCGTTACGGTTAATGGCCTAATAGCGGAGAGCCTCGACCAACACCTCAGGACCAGGAGGCTCTCATTGCGCGGCTGGGTCAAGGGCTGGATTCAGAAAGCAGTACTCCTAAAATCAATTGTTTATATTTCTTCAGTTCTTACATTAATTTTGCAACATCTGTAAAACATGTATATGGGAACAGCTTGCCAACAACTTTTTCACGTGCCATCGTCACATATGTTTTCCACAATTAATTTGATGGGTGTACTTATTAACTTTCAATGATAAACACTTCCTTCTAATACATTATAATATCTATTCACACATTTAGTTAAAGTAAAAACTGTAATTGTGTCCACTGCATTACTATGCAAAATTATACAACTTTAAAATGCATCTCTACCATTCCACAATGCCCTTTATTATATAGACAACAAAGTCTTTAATTCCCGTAAAACGTTGTTGTTGACAGTTATTACAGTAGGCACCTACATAGATGATTATAATTATTGCAGCCTTAACATGTGTTTAGCATAATTGTTAATGGACAAGATTAAATAGCCCCAAGGTGCTGCCGGTATTAGGAATTTGGTATTTATAATATAAAGTAAGAAATTACTTACTGCAACAGGTGTGAATTGCTTAGATATTATGGAATCAGCTCCTTTGTTTTATGATTGCATACCATAATCACCCTATAATGTTTCCACTGCTGGGACACAGGCCTCCTCTCTGTGAGAGGGAGTGGGCCGCAATCTACCACGCGGGCCCAGTGCGGGTTGGTAGATGTCACATGTCTTCGACTATTTGGTTCTAAGACATGCCGGTTTCCTCACGATGATTTCCTTCACCGTTTTGAGAGCAGTGGTGATGAAATAATTTACGCAAAGTAAATAAAGCGCCTGTCAGGGTTCGAACCTACAACCTACAACTCGTAAGGCTCGGCAGTTACCACTGGGCCACCACTTATGACTTCATGTAAGGTTTTAGATAGAGATAGGTATCCGGGAAGCCGAAGCCTTAAATTCCAAACTCGGTTCATGTTTAAATGATGTGTTTTTAGGCGTGCTACACACTTGTTCGCGTGGGATGATTTGGCACTATTCGGCATACCTGAGCAGCAAAATATACATTTGATTTTGCCGCCCTGCCTGTGCTGAATCCCGCCGACCCGAACGTGCGAACCCCTGACTCTCCATATGACCATCGCTCTTTTTGAAAATTCAACCATATGCATTGCGTCGTATGTTTTATAATCCGATATCTAACTAAATGTATTGGATGTTGTTGAACTGTCAAAATGACAGCGATTGTAATTTGGAATTAGAGCGCCACTCAGAGTAATAACTAAAGCAGCGCCACCACGCAAGTTCGAGACGCGGGGCTAGTGTCTATGTCATTAATTACTTTAAATTGCATTCAAAATATGTAGTTCGACAATTTTCCGCCAGACTTCAGTGATGGCGCGGACTCTAGTTACACATTATGTTATTCTACGGTCATTCGTAGATAGAACTTTTGTCTACAAAGTCATTGCACTTTCGCAATACTGAAATTAAAAACACCAAGAAGGTCAAAAGAGTTGGTAACTATAGAGATCCTATCAATAGTTCGTCAATGACGGAATTAATTAGACACTAATAGGCACGATTGGGCGAATGTACCTATTCATTATAAATAGTTAAAATAATAGGAAGGCCATACAGTGATAAGGTGTTACTAGTTGACCCAAAATTAGAGCAATTATAAATCCGATAGTTGTTGCTTACAATTTTATTTGTTTCCTGTAGGAACCCTCATCATGTACGCAAAGAAGGTATTTTTTGTGTAAATCCAGGGTATAGTCTACTTGTGTGCCAAATGCCATCCAAATTGGATCAAGAGTTTCTGTGCATAATCAGCCTATAATGTTCCCACTGCTGGGACACAGGCCTGCTCTCAGGGAGAGGGAGTGGGCTGTAAGCCCGTAATCTACCACGTAGGCCCAGTGCGGGAGACAAAAACCAAATTGTGTGATGAAGTTAACATAAATTCTGTCTTCTTCTTTTTCGGTGCACTCTTGACAGCGGGCGTGGTCATCACGCTGCAGTGAGATTTCGGACACCGTGATTTACCTCACGATGCGACGCCATCCTTCTCTGTCGGCTGTAACATGCGTGCATTCGTGTAATGGGCGGCCAACTGCGGATTTAATCTGGTCGGTTCATCGCTAGGCGATCTGCCTCGTGGTCTTGTTCCATCGACCATTCCCTCCACTACAAGACGTTCTATGGAATCGTTTCGTCGTGACACATGACCAAAGAATTGGAGTATTCAAGCCTGTACTGTGGCCGATAGACGCTGCTTCGTGCTGAGTTCTTGGAGTATAGATGTGTTGGTGCGAAATTCTGTCCACGACATTCCAAGCATTTTCCTCCAGCACCACATTTCCAGAGCGAAGCGAAGAAATTAAATTGTAGGAACAATTAATTTAAAAGGTATGATAATAATAGTATAGTATCTGCCTAAGGTTTAATGGGTTATACAATGATAAATGAAGGTTTAAGATTTTGTTGCTGTCCGTCCCCTTGATATAGCAGCCTTTAATTGACATCATCACCTTCAGAAACCAGTCTCTCACAAAGGATCAATATATTTTTGTCAAAAAGCTATAATAATATTCTCTATGTTTATGACTATGTGAACCTTTTTGAAGAGAGAAAAAGACTTTTTCAAGAAGCAAGAAGCGCGGCCATTCCAACTTATATATACAAAGTAACGAAACAAGACTTAAACTTAAAACTCATGTTATCGTAAACATATTCCTAAAAAACGAAAACAAATAAGAATTCATATTTGAAGACACCTGTTGTACCGTTCTCCATGTGAGCATAAATTATTTTAACCCTCCATCTGCTGACTGCTTAGAATACAAGTAAAAAGTAGCCGTGTGTCTATCCGTGTGCCTGTGACTATATTGGGAATGTCACATGCGGTATGCGTACGGCATTAGGTGGACGATGTGTTTGTAGTTGCAGCAGTTGTAGTTTTCTTTTTGTTTTGT
The DNA here is from genome assembly GCA_948150665.1 of Conistra vaccinii. NCBI lineage: Eukaryota > Metazoa > Arthropoda > Insecta > Lepidoptera > Noctuidae > Conistra > Conistra vaccinii. The sequence goes on from OX411332.1 coordinate 19,772,035, forward strand.
TTTTCTCTGGGCTAATAGAATGTGGTAATGTTTCATGCATTCTTCATCCTATGCATTTAAAACAATATAAAAATAAGTGTGGTACCTATAGAACATAATGCACTTTAACTGTTTCTGTCAATGAATAATGTCTTATGTGCAATGTGCAAAAAAAAAATCTCTTGGCTAAGTACATATATACACAGTGCATATGTATGTACTTAGACAAGAGATTTTTTTTTACAGGTTGTGTGAAAACCAGCATGATTTTTACTATGGAAATGTCATCATTACAGATCCCGATCAGAAATCCAACTGGTTGTTGCAATTTATAGAGATCGGGAATTGCTAAGTCAGGCCAAGATTCAACTGCCAGCCAACTTGCAAATATAATTCAACTATACTTGAAAACAAAAACTAAGAAAAAATAAATTATGCAAAATCAGAACTGCACCAGCCAGTATTGAGCAGGTTAACCGTATTCTGAATTTGAGAGTCCGATGACATTAGCATTTTTAATGGCGGCAGAATGCGCGGCAAAAGGTGCAGTACCACAGAGGTTACATAGAGCCGAATGCGCATTAGTAAAGATAATGGCGCCGGGATCTCGCGTGATAGGGTAGGTACTTTAAATAAAAAAACATTTTTAATTAAGCCAGGTGGAGCTACCTTGTTATTTTTCTATTTCCACGGAAACATGTTTCAGTTATCAAAAGAAAAATATTGATAACTAGCTGACCCGGCGAACTTCGTATCGCCTAACAGTCGATTCTTTTATTTTTTTTTTTTTAAGTTAATGTCAACAATTACATTATGTCAAAAATTAAAAATTATAAAACTCACTTTTTTTTTTTTTTAATGTTTCTCTCCGTAAGAACTATCCTCATACTTCAAGGAATATTTAAAAAAAAGAATTAGCGAAATCGGTCCAACCGTTCTCGAGTTTTGCGCTTAGCAACACATTCAGCGACTCATTTTTAGGGTTCCGTACCCAAAGGGTGACAAACGGAACCCTATTCATAAGCCTCCGCTGTCCGTCTGTCTGTCAGCGAGCTCTATCTCATGAACCGTAATAGGTTGGCAGTTGAAAATTTCACAGATTGAGCATTTCTATTGCCGCAAGAGCAACAAATAATAAAATTAAAAATTAAAGGGGGGTCGCCACACAATAAAATTAAATTTTGAAAAAAAAAAATCTGACCCTGGCATGTGGGGTATCATTTTCTAGAGCTCATCGAGTAGAGAATAAATATAATTTTTATTTGTTTTTATCTTCAAAAATGATGAATTAGGGGGCCGTAGAAGTTGTCTGTTTTAGACCAGTTTTGTACGAGCTCTATCTCAACAACTAAACAAATTAGGAATTTGAAACTTGTGTGTATCATGTAACATATACTGTTTATAATCAACAAATACTAAAAACGCCGATTCATAACGTATTTTATATAATATGGGCGATTTTCTGCAACTTAAAAAAATCATTTTGTATTTCATGCTAATATTATGCGATATAAATTCCACAGATAACTATTTAATAGTCGGAGTAATGACATGGAATTAGTAAGTACCTACTATCATGGCAGCATAAGCTATTTCGATCATTTAAATTTCGATCATCCAAAAAGGTCTACAAAATAAACTTTCTTCACAAGATTTTAAAACCGGCCAGTATTTTTTGAGTTTAAGAACTTTATCGACTTTTTTCAAAGTATCCCTAGACGGTGTTGATGTGTGTACCTCATGTTAAAACTACACTCCAATAAACAATATATTCAGTAACATTGAAATGAATGCTGGCACATACAGTGTACTATTCAGTTACCTAAACCGTTGTGGATATAATTTCATATTGAGAAAAATTATTGGTGTAAAAATATTCGGCCACGGCGGCCAATCTCAACAGAGACTGGCCTTCGGCGCGGGAGATATTATAGTGCACAAGTGTGTGCGCAGACACGAGTGCACTCTCTCTTCCCTCACTCTCATAGTCCGATGGGATGTGTAAAAATAATAAGTAAGAAATAATAGATTTCTGTATGACTATCAAAAATAACGTAAATAAATACCTGTATTGACCCGTCCGTTTGCACTGGCGAAACATCACGACAAAACATGTTGAAATCTCTAGTTCCTATCAAACATTGTAAGAAAAATTGACAGAAAATAGAGATTCCAATATGTTTTGTTGTGAATGTTTCGCACTGGCGAAACATTCACAACAAAACATGTTTAATTTTAATTTTCAAATTTTAATTATAACTGTGCGTTTGCACTGGCAAACGCACAGTTATAATTAAAATTTGGCGTACTACTTACATTCTATTTTGTACAATATAGTCTGATGTAGCAAGAGAAATCCTTTTATTTATAAGTAATTAGCTTTACCCGGCCCGGCTTCGCACGGTTAGCACTAAGTACTTATCTACGGCACACCTACCTGTCCTAATTACCTACCCTACCTACCTACCCTACCCTACTTACCAGGGTAGGTAGGTACTTAACCTACCCTACCTACCCTACATATCTACCTGCTTACCTACCATATATACCTATTTATACCTACTAATACTATGTTAGTAGCAAATAAATAACTTTGACTTTAGTTAATGCATGTTACTGGATAAAGTTAACTTAATATTTTTCTCTTAAAATAAATGAAATATACTCCTACACCTATATTTTCGTCTTGAGACACTGTCTCAACACAGTGTCTTGACAGTGTCTCAAGACGAAAGTCTTTGACCAGTGCGTGTTGCCAGCGATGACTTATGGCACTGAAACGTGGTCGCTCACAATGGGCCTAATTAGAAGGCTAAAAGTCACCCAAAGAGCAATGGAGAGGGCTATGCTTGGAGTTTCCCTACGTGATCGAATCAGAAATGAAGAGATCCGCAGGAGAACCAAGGTAACCGACATAGCCCGAAGAATTGCCAAACTTAAGTGGCAATGGGCAGGACATATTGCTCGCAGAACGGATGGCCGATGGGGCCGAAAGGTTCTGGAGTGGCGACCACGTACCGGAAGACGTAGCGTTGGAAGGCCTCCCACAAGATGGACCGATGACCTAGTAAAGGCCGCAGGAATTCGCTGGATGCGGGAAGCACAGAATCGGTCGAAGTGGCGGTGCTTGGGGGAGGCCTATGTCCAGCAGTGGACGTCTTTCGGCTGATATGATGATGATGATGACCTATATTTTAACACAACAACATTTTTCATTAAAATTAGACAATTTCTTTACAAATCTTTGTTTTTTTATAGCGCCTCTGTTGTTACCTTTACGAAAGTATTACAAAAAATCATAGTGTTAAATCTTGTACGACATGGTATGGAACCCTTCGTGTGCGAGTCCGACTCGCACTTGACAGATTTTATTATATTATAGATTAGACTATGTTGGTATTTTAGGGGCATGAGGAACAGGGTGTAAAGTTCACTCATCCACCATAGAAAAGGGAGGATCCTCCAACCAGACGGGTTGTTATGTCTGGCGGGCAACTGCCCATATGTTGATTTCGGATAGTCTTATCTATGTTATTCGCTCAGTAAACTCTAACTGCGAGATGTAGGAATTGTGTGACGTCATGTCTTTTTGTTTCGTAGTTTTTTTTTGTATGTGGCGGTCTAACCGCTACATCACTCCCCTCCGGAGACCGGAGGTCGATAGTGGGCTGAGTCTTGGATCTTGCGATGCTTCACAGTGCCAGCTGTGGTTCCAGTGAGTCGGAACCGGGTGCCGCATAGTTCACGGTGAGTCGGAAATGTCTGCGATGATTCCCCAGTGAGTCGGGGTGGTGCTGCGTCGCCATCCAGTGAGTCGGATGTGGTACAGCGCCGGGTTGTGGTTGAGGGTGATGACCAGGAATGCGCGTTCGCTGCATGCTGGTGGTCAGGATACCCGTTTTAAAGCCGTGGGTGCTGGCTGGCTGTGTGACTTGCCTCACGAAAGCTTGCGGGAGTGATGATGATGACGTCACGCTGAAGTTGTTGCACGAAGGCTGCGTTGACGTTCATACTCGGGGTCACCAATTTAGGTACATGAGGAACAGGGTGTAAAGTTCACTCATCCACCATAGAAAAGGGAGGATCCTCCAACCAGACGGGTTGTTATGTCTGGCGGGCAACTGCCCCATATGTTGATTTCGGATAGTCTTATCTATGTTATTCGCTCAGTAAACTCTAACTGCGAGATGTAGGAATTGTGTGACGTCATGTCTTTTTGTTTCGTAGTTTTTTTTTGTATGTGGCGGTCTAACCGCTACAGTATCATGTGCAAAGGTATTATGTCATTCGTCCAATTATTATATAGGTATAGCAACAAACTTGACCCGTGACGCGCTTGTAACACTGAATTTGGCACTCTTAATTTAAATACTAATAGAGTTCAAAATGGCGAATGACAGAATAGCCTACTACGAGTACTCACATGAGTGCAAAATTTCTAAGCGCTACCAATCGCGTCACGGGTCAAGTTATAATGAACGAACTTTATGTAATTTTGTGCAATATATTAGAAAAAATAAGGTAACATTTAACTTTCTAGACTGCTACTTTCACTTTAGATTAATGTTTGCCGTTAAAAGGTATCATAGAAAAAGGCAAAAAAAAATAATTAAAAAACTTAAAGAAGTTAGTTACTTTTAATTGTAATGGTAGACAACCCGCCATAATAAATCATTTCATAAAATAACCAACCATAAAAGTTGACACATTAGAAAGTTACCGCAAATAAAGAAATCGCAACCCTAAAGAATGTAATAACACTTTAAACACACTAAACGGCATAGGCGTTATAACAATAAAACTTCTATTGTGTCTCGTTCAGTTCCTTAAATTCCTTTGAGTACATAATTATACAGTTATTCATAATATGATAATAGGAGACACCCTTTTCCCACCTTAAAAAAATAGAATCTAATAGATGAAAAAGACAGAAAAATAGCTGCCAAATATGACACCTTTCACAAATTTTGACAATTCACCGAAGCAACTGTCAAAAACATCACATTCCACCTCAGTGTACATCACTACCACAAACGTCAAATACTTGATCAACCCTAAAATCCCAATTAAACTAAACAAGGCTGCAACAAAGTAACGTTATTAATCGTTCGTTCGTGGAGGTCGCAGCGCGGGGTTGAAAAAAACGTAAACACAGTTTCACCTGCGCGCCGAGATTGGCAGGTGCGACGCGGGCGCATCTGCGTGGTACTAAGTAGATAGATGCAGAAGTGTCACTTAATTGGTGCACCTGCAACATGCAAGGATCTGTTTAGCGTAGGGTGTGATGACGTCTAGCCAGGGGGCCAAGTCTACTAATTTACAAACGTCATAATGGTGTCACGATGGTGAGTTTCTGACAGATTTGCCATACAAAATCTGTCAAAAACTCACCATCGTGACACCATTAAGACGTTTGTAAATTAGTAGACTTATCCCCCTGATTGACAGATAGTCTGTGTAAAGCACTTTCATGTGTTCTATGTTTGTTTACGGTTTTACTCTTCTGACTTGGCTGGATCACCTCCAGGCTCAAAGACCTCTATTAAAGATTAAATGCAATAAATGCAGGCGTAGAATGGGATGCAAAAGACATGGAGTTAAATGTACTACGTACGCAAAAAAAGGGAAATTTAGGTTTGCGGAAAGCTAGCTTGCAGGCTAGCTGTAGGGAACTGCGGTCATTCATATATCTAATTATTATTTTTTTAGAAACGGTAATAATACATACGTGAGTCCATTAATGCCTGGTTGCGGCCAGGGTCTGTATAGGAGAGAAGAGCTTTTCTCAAATAATGCGCGGAAATTCAAACTAAGTCAATTAATTATTAATTCCAGAATTAATGACGAACAATGAAAATTTTTACGCGCCAATAGGGACATCTATTTGCAAGGCAAATCTTTAAAATAAAAAGTTGTCCTTGGTTGCCATGTGTAAAAAGTTAGTTCCATTTTTAAATAACACGACAGATATGAGTTTTCATAGTAATTTATTTGACCTCTAATCATGACAGTTAAGGATTTTCATACAAACATTGCCAGCCAGGCGCTGGCATGTGTTCGGCCAGTACAGTAATTTCGATTTATCTCGAAGAAGATTGTCAAAATAATGCTCTAATTTCCAAGCTTGTTTGAAAAAAGTCAGTTTCTATGTTTCAACAGTATGTGGATAAAACTAGTAGTTCTGCGAACAGTAGACCTCGCGAGCACAAACTTTTTGGGAAAAATTAACCGCTTAGCTTGAGGCTTAAGTGCCTGCTACACGGTCGCAAATTTTATTTTACGATTTTGTCGGCTTGATTGATAGTATAGACCTATACCTACCAAATTACAGCTTTCTAGTACTAAGATTCTCTGAGCTAAGCCGCTGACAGACAGAAAGACAGGCAGACGGACATGGCAAAACTAAATCAGTTTATTGTGTACTACAGAACCCTAAAAACCAGACAAATTATGAGTAAAAAATTTGTAGGCCAGCTAGAAAAATTAACAAATAGGTTTGAATAAATAGCGAGCAATTTACTGCATTTGAGGAGGTATTCTGCTCATCATGCCGAAGATCCTGATCAGATCTTTACCAATTTTTTTTGAGACTATCTTAAAGTTACTTTCTTTCAAATGAAAAAAGAACCATCGAAAACGGATTTCATAAGGCGGAGATATCCAGTAGCCCCCTTTTTGCCCCATTTTGGAGGAAGTACCCCTCCAATCAAAAATCCCCGACGACAAAAAATTACAAAAAATTCATAATACCTGTATGCCAAGTTTCATCCAGATCGGTTGTAAAATACGACCTGTACACGAGTACGTACAAACTGACACACGAAAGAAAATTTTGCCAGTTGATGCAGAGACGCTTCGCTCGCTACGCTCGCTCGGTCAATTATTAGCTCTGATAAATATTCACAATGGTTATCATGAATGGGACTTCTGTACTTTTTGATATTGTGTCACAGGACGCAGAGGGGGGAGGCACCTACCCTTGCACATGCCGCATTAAAATATCGATGTGTTTAGTTAGTTTATAAATAACTTGTTTATTTCAATACTGGCGTGGGTATTCTAATTAATGCATTTAGATAATCACACTTATGGGATGCAGTAATTAGTTGTTCGTTTTCTAACTTTAACTGAAACTTTTATAAAATCGGGTGACGAGGAAAATTTGAAAATAAAAGCATTTAAATTAGTAAGTAGTTTTTCTAGGAAAGACCAGAAACGTGGTGGCGCTTGCATATTAATAAGACAAGGGATCGAATATGAATCTATTGAATGGCTAAAAAATATGACATTAGAAAAACATTTCGAAATATGCGGTATACGAATACAAAAATACGGCATTAATTTGCTGTGTGTGTACAGAACGCCAAATTCGGACATAAAAATATTTTTTAGAAAGCTTCAAATATTATTAAACAGACTACATCATAAAGATAATTACAAAAACATTTTATGTGGTGATTTCAATATTGACATATTAAATAATACACAGTCTAAAAATGAATTTATAAATATTTTACTCAATTACAACTTTAAATGTCATATAAACAAACCAACTCGACAAAATACCTGTATTGACAACATAATTAGTGACATCAAAGATGCTAAAGGAGAAGTACATGAACTGGGACTATCAGACCATAACACTGGTCAAACATTGACAATAAAAATAAAATCAGATAGTAATTATCAAAAGCATTGGTTTGTATATAGAAGAGACCTATGCAAGGAATATATTGATAAGTTTTGTTACTACCTTGGCAACCTATCTTTCTCGGAGATTTTCCTAGAAACAGACGTTAATAAGGCGTTTAAACTGTTCCATGACGAGGTCTGCCTTTATTTTGACTTGTGTTTTCCTCAAATAAAAATCAAAATGAATCAAAACTCCTATAACCCAAAATGGATTACAAAGGGCCTAAAAAAATCTTTTGTGACAAAACGAAAACTACAATATGAATACTATAAAAATAAAAATAGCCAAAACAAACGAAAATACGAAACATATGGTAAAATTTTGAGAAAATGTGTAATAAGTACTCAAAATAGTAATAATAAAAAATATATAGAAAAAGCCGAAAACAAATGTAAAGCCACATGGAGAATAGTTAACGAAAGACTCAAAGAAACCAACCGAACGAATGAAATCAGAGAAATTTCGAACGGGAATCAAATGCTTTTAAATGGCGACGAAATTGCCACATATTTCAATAATTACTACATAAATGTTGTAAACCCGGTAATTAATGACCACCCTGCAGACCAAACAATAACTGGAAGAACGTTAGCCAGCTCTATTTACCTGGAACCAGTGGATTCGGTAGAAGTATATAGAATTGCAATGGAATTAAGGAATACAAATTCAGCTGGGTATGATCATATTACAACAAAAATACTAAAACGAACTATATTTTCTATATTAAAACCATTGACTCATTTGATAAATCTGTCTATGGAAAACGGTATTTTTCCTGAAGCACTTAAATTCTCCGTAGTTAAACCACTGCATAAAAAGGGTCCGAAATCTGAAGCAGGAAACTACAGGCCAATCACATTGGTTCCGATTATCTCCAAGATATTCGAGAAAGTAATGAGTACAAGGTTGGTAAAGTTTTTTGATAAAAATGATATAATATGTCAACAACAGAACGGTTTTATTAAAAATAAATCTACTACTTTGGCAAGTTTTAAATTAATAAAAGAAATCCTTAGTGCAATAGATACAAAAAAGATTCCAATAGCTGTATTTCTGGACATGAGTAAAGCCTTTGACATGATATCTCTTGACAAACTATTAAATAAACTAGAAAATTACGGTATAAGAGGCCCAGCCTACAATTGGTTTGATAGCTACCTAAGGGGTCGAAAGCAATGCACGGAGATCGTGAAAATGTGCCGTAAGACTAACACATACGTAACGTATAGATCTAAGTACCTAGTTAACAAATGTGGCGTACCTCAAGGGACTGCGATTTCGCCGATACTATTTTTAGCATACATCAATGAACTACCGAACGCAACAGACCAATACACTATACTGTTTGCAGACGATACCACTATTCTGACTAAAGAGGCTACTGTTGAGCGAGCAATAAATGTCACAAATAAAGCTCTAAACGATGTACATGACTGGTTAAACCTAAATAATTTACAAATAAACACAAATAAAACTAAATTTATGACATTTTGCACAAATAATAATAACAAAAAAAAAATAACCGACACGATTGACACACAAATAAAATATAATAATGACAGAATTGAAAAAGTAAATACTATAAAATTCTTAGGAATACATTTTGATAATTACTGCAACTGGAAATCACATGTAGACATGGTGTGTAAGAAATTAAATAAATTTATATACGCGCTACGGAAAATAAAACAGTTAACGAATGTAGAAACAGCTCTAATTGTGTACCACAGCCACGTGTGCTCTGTACTGAGATATGGGATAATCGTCTGGGGAAACTCCACGGACTCCCAAAGAGCATTTATAGTTCAGAAGAAATGCCTCAGATCGATCTATAACCTTAAATGGACCGATTCCTGCCGACCCGTGTTTACTAACAAAAAACTGCTTACACTCCCATCCTTATACATTCTAGAAATGTGTAAGTTTGTTAGAAATCACCCTTCGCTTTTTGAAAAGGATGAAAAAGCTCCTTTAAAAAGAAAGGTAGCACAAAAGCCTCTGATAGTCCCTCGAAATCGACTAAAACTTTGCGACACGAACTGCTACAGTATGGCGGTTAAGCTATACAACAAGCTACCGGAAAAAATGAGAAAACTAAATGAATTAGAATTCAGTAGAGCCTTATTTAATTGGCTGTGCGACAGATGTTTTTATTCCATAGATGACTTTATGAATTTGAAATCCTTTTGACATAGTGATTTTTTATTTTTATTTTTTATTATTGTTGATGTTAATTTTCTTGTTTGTGTTAATAATGTAAGAAGACAGAAAAATATTTAATTGTATACTTACCTATTGTAATTGACATAGTGATTATTTTATTATTTTATATTATTGTTAAGGTTAATATTATTTTTTGTGTTATTAATGTAGGAAGACAAAAATTTGATATAATATTTATTTTATTTTATTTAAAGCTTTGACTATGTCTATTTTAAAAATTTGCACGACTAGAAAGTCGAATATAGTGAAACCATATAAAAATTTACCATAAACAATGTACCTATATTCTGGCAAATAAAGAATTCATTCATTCATTCATTCATTCATTCATTCATTCATTCATTAAGATCAGGTGCTCACTGAAGCGGAGACGCGGGTTGTAGACGCGCGTGTTAATAGCTCTGGTTTTGATGCAGCTTGTCGCGTGCTTGTGTTTAAGGTCCTTATTAGGTGCATTCTACACGTGCGTTAAGGCGCGAGTTCTTGTCTTAGAAAAGACACCTATAAGTATAGTTTTATGTGGAGGAGAGTTTCGTATCTATTATTGTGCCATAGCTATAGCTCTAAACATATTCAGATGGGTGGATGACATTATAAAGGTCGAGGGACCTGTACCCTAATTACGTAATGCACGATCAATATTAAATTGAAATGAATTGAAACAGATTGCTAGTTCATTGCTTCATTAGTTCGAAAAAAAAATCTGCTCAATTTTTTTTGTCGATCTTATGAAGCAATGGACTAGCAATCTGTTTCAATTCATTTCAATTTATTATTGATCGTGCATTACGTAATTAGGGTACTGGTTGTGACTCGCAAGGACCTGGAAAGCATGACACAAAAGAGAGGAGGCAGCAGCAAGTGTGGAACAAGGCTGTCAATTACGTTAATGATAGCTTTATTTATTTAGGATCTCCAACAAAAGACATACATAAATAAACGGGCAAAATCAGGTATTAAGTAGGGGGACTCCTTCACTTAAAGGATACCACAGCATGCACAATAAAGTTGACAACTAATCTAACAACGTTAAACTATCAATAACTAATTGCGCCCCGTGGTTTCACCCTCATAAGTCTCTATCCCTTAGGTATATCGGAATAAAAAGTATCCTATGTCGTAACCTAGGTCATGGTCTACCCATGTGCCAAATTTCATCCAAATCCGTTCAGCCGTTTTAGCGTGAAAGCGTAACAAAGAAACAAACAAAAAACTCACTTTCGCATTTATAATATTAAGTAAGGATATAAGTTAGGATACCTAAAATGTTTAAAGAAAAATTGAACCAGTTTTAGTATCATTTCGAAAAATAAATTAAGTAATCAAATTAAAAAAGTATAAGTAGTACAGTTATAATTTTTTACTAGCTTCTGCCCGCGACATCGTCCGCGCGCCTATAGATCCTTCCTCAAGAATTGGGCTACCCAATGCTAAAAGAATTTTTCAAATTCAACTGGTCGTAGTTTCGGAGATTACCCCCCTACATACTTACAAACAAACTATTACCCCTTTATAATATTATTATTTAATAATAAAAGATGTTGTGTGATGAGCTGATGACGAAGCATGCTGTTTACAGAGAACTATTCTACAATGTGTCATCTTGATAAAATGCTTTAGATTTTTACTACGAAGAGACCGTACAGTTTGTTTTTTAATACAGGTGTAACCTGTGATGGTAATCATGGTCGCAATAGTAAATGTCAGAAATCATTACGTGATGTAATTATGATTAAAGAAATGGTGCATAAACACTGAATGATTGACATAATTATTACAAAAGAATGCTCGCTACACATGCAAACATAATGAACTGTTTACATCGCAGGAAGCGCTGCATTTTGTACAATTTTAATGGCAAGTATTACAACGACAGCTGTTGCGGTGGATGGAACTTTTTTTAATAAGCATACTTGAGAATTCTTCCGTTTTCTGTCATATTCATAACGTTAGTTAGGTACCTTAAGGTGCTGATAGACTTGAACATTCACTTGTAAAAGAATAGAATAGAATAGCATTCGAGCATTCGCCGTTTTTAAATTTGTCGAACTGGACAACCAATAGAGCCAAGCATAGAGTCAAACATCGCTACGAACATGTTCACGATCATTCTAGCAAACGCTCTAGTCAATGCTCGTCAAAAAAATATTCTTCACCAAGATGGAAACGGAACAATGACAGAATGGCTCGGCTCGGCAGAAAGCTCGAAGAAAATGTACTGTCCTTTCGCTCGAATGCTCGCTATAATACTCGCAAAAACGCTCCCGTTTATTTTTCTGTAATGTAAAATTAGCTAGAATGCTCCTTACAAGTGCATGCTCAAGTTTATCAACACCTTTAGGTATTCTGAGTAGCCAGGCTTCAAAGCAGAGAAAAAGACAGGGCCGATGTCAGACGTTTCGCTCAAATGAACGTTTCACTTCGAGTGTAAGATCACTGAAAACAAAAAATTGAAGCATCTGATATCGACTTTAAGCAACTAACCAGCAAAAAAAAATCTCGTACTTTTACTGCTTTAAAAAAACAAAAGTAAATAGAGTTGTCTGCACCAAAAGATATGTCCGAATTATTATTTCATTGTAAAAGCCTCATTGATTTCACCATATCGGTTTACCCAGCTTCATAAGCAGCTGCTACAACATTATAAATATCCCAAACAATTAATACTTTACATATTGACCACTGACAGCTACATAGATACAGGACTGCAAGTCCTATTAATCGTCCATTATGAGCATTGTGATGCAGTACCGCCTATTTTAATTAGAAGGTACACCTGCGTTGTAAATACAAGCGGCTTTTAAAAACAAATTAGAATTGACTAAGATTATCCTACTACGAGTGCTTAAAGCTATAAACTCAAGGATATAGCCATTATAATTTGAAATAAAAACAGCTCAGGTTAGTATCTACAGACTTTAATCTATTTTTATTTTATTATAGATTTTTCAATAAGCTATAAAGTCCTGTACCCTAATTACGTAATACATGTCGGCGCATCATGGCCGTCGTCGCTGGAGTCACACATAGGTTGCACCAATATATCACACAAATAGGAAAATATTTAAGAGAGTACAAAGAAAATACTTTACTTCAACTCAGGGTGTTTATTCCAGGAGCAACACACAAAGAATGTCTTTCCATTCGTATTACAACAGTATTTATTACACAAAATTACCGCTAAAGTTTACCGCCAAACTTAACCGCGAAACTTTACCGCCAGAAAGAATATAAATAAATCAAGCGGATATGCGAGTCAAAATAAGTCCATAATAATATAAACTTTAAAGGAAATTACATTTAAAATAGCAAGCGGATGTCAAGATATATCCTTTAAACTAACATAGAAACTTAAAATAAAGTAAACCGGAAACACAATATTTCAAATAAATCAAACGGAAGTTTAGGAAAAGAAACTTTATACAAATTCAACCGGAAACTACAATATTTTAAATAAATCAAAAGGAAGTACGTAACATAATTTAAACTTTTATAAATTCGACCGGAAACCACAATATTTTAAATAAATCAAAAGGAAGTAGGTAACATAACAGAAACTTTTATCAATCCTACCGGAAATACAAGTATTAATTCAATAAATAACATGAAAGTCAGATTAAGTACTAAATAATGAAAACAAGCTTAAAATTAAAATCAAATAATGGTTTGGCGCCCATACGGCCATTCTGATCCAGCGCGCTCTCTGCGCTGTAAAACATTTTACATCAAAACGGCATCACTCACTTCGAGCTTAGCCAAAATAACACGGCATCACCCGCCTTGGATCTAGTCATATCACATGACATCACCCGCCTGGGATATAGCCCCCTAACACGGCATCACCCGCCTTGGATCTAGCCATATCACATAGCATCACCCGCCTGGGATATAGCCCTAAGACCAGGAAAAAGGATACACATGGTGGCCAGCCAGTGTAATAGGGAGGAAGGTGGAGTAGCTAACCCCCTAACACGGCATCACCCGCCTTGGATCTAGCCATATTTCGGTTTAAAGAATTTATTTCTCATAAGAACTTAAATAACAGTTCACTTAAAATGAGATACAAAGTGCTTACATCTAAGTAATTATAATAATATTTGCCTCGGTGGTCGCTGGTGACGTCACAGGGTGCATACATGTTTCTTGAGTTTTGCTTTAAATATGTTTATACTATCACACTTCTTTAATTCCTTATTTCATGGCATCACCCGCCTGGGATATAGCCCCCTAACACGGCATCACCCGCCTTGGATCTAGCCATATCACATGGCATCACCCGCCTGGGATATAGCCCTAAGACCAGGAAAAAGGATACACATGGTGGCCAGCCAGTGTAATAGGGAGGAAGGTGGAGTAGCTAAGATAATTTACAAATCATCCGCCCATACGGTCGGTTCATTATCATTGTCATCTATATATGGATAATTTTGAGCCAGAGGTGCTGGTCTCAAAAAAACATGAATAGCGATCTTTTCGTAACAGAACACAACCTTAAATTGACATGCTTTACTTTGTAGCGATTATTATGCAATACTTCTAGAACTTCCAGAGGACCTTAAATTCATATTAAGGACTAAGTTTAGTCGTATGTCTTTCACGCTTATGCATGAAAAAAACATAAAAAAAAAACAAAAACAAAATCAAAGACAAAATCTCCCTTTTCAAAAGGTTTGATTTGAGCTTTGCCTTTGTCAAATCTTAACTTGTCTCGAAATGATCGCTCGTCCATCCTTAATTTACATAATGATCTAACAGTATTCAAATCTTCAATTGGTTCGTCATCATCGATTAGAGCTTAATACCCGGTGGTGAACAATTTTTCCCAAACAACAACTCCATAGGGGTATTGTCTTGTGTTCCATAACATTATTTGTACTATTATTGTTTTCCAAAATCGTCCCCTCTCATAATATTTACTTGCACTATTATCATTCATACTAATAACGCTTGCCATATCAACTTATTAGTCATAACCCAAGCACCACCACCAGTACCAGCACCAATATTAGTTCCATAATAGCATGTGTCACAAGCAATAAATTCTATAAGTAACATTCCATAATCGATACTTGACCTATGCAACATTTTAACATAATTTAGAAACGTTTATTGTTTTGTAGAAAAAAATGTCATTAAGGCATTTAGGCATTAAGGTCTGTAATCAAATGATATAATTACAGCAAACAATCTTTAGACAATAAGCAGTTTGTCAAATTCGAAACGAGTAGGTTAGGTTAGAACTGACCACACAACGCGCGAAGGCGAGCGTGCGTAGCGAGCGTGCCGCGGCAGCGGCCGCCGAGTGCTAGATTTCCTCCTTTGCAAAGCAAGCATGCATGGTACATACTGAACCAGCATTGTTTGCCAGCTAGTATTGGCAAATGAATATTAATAAATGTTATGAAAAACGACATTATTGAAAATGAAAAATATAGCAAATGTATTTATGGATTAAAATTATTATGAGTCTTGATCGATTATGACCAATGAAATGAGTGAAAATGATTTTTCTATCATTTCCTGATTATGGCAACTGAAGCGTTATTTCTAATGAAATTATGGCAAATACAAGTATGGCATATAAAATTATGGAATTTTAAATTATGGCAAACATTAGTAAACCCTCCATAGAAGATCTTCCCGTACTTTTAAAAACGGTAGAATTAATAGTCAACTGTAAATCTCGAACAGCAGTGTGCCACTGTTTATTAAGCTCCACAACATAATACGTTTTACCTGACCGATTGAGAGCCACTGCATGCTCATGCACCGGGCCGCGATATGTCCTTTTTTTCCCACACATGAAGCAAACGAAGGGCTTCGCCGACTGCTGTGGGGCTGCTTGGCACGATAATGAAGATGTCGCAGATCTTCTGCTCCATTTGGAACTCCAGAAGAACCTGGTACTTGGCACGATAATGAAGATGTCGCAGATCTTCTGCTCCATTTGGAACTCCAGAAGAACCTGGTACTGCCTCTCGTCCAGTCTCCACAGCATAGCTGCGAGACGCTCTTGATCTCGTTCCAGCTTCTTCTCGCGTAGACTCAACCCCCAATTGGGGTTGACAGGCGCCGCGAGCTAGTGCTTTGATCCCGTGGCATGGTTCATAAAACAGAAATAAAAAAATGGGTTAGAATTGGTAAACTACACAAAAAACGTTATGAAAACTTTTGCAGGGTATTTCGCAAATATCTCAGAAACGGTGCGTCTGAGCTCAAAAATAACCAAATTTTATCACCCTTTTATAAACCCCACGAAAGGGATAAGAATGCTAAATCCACAAAAAAAACTTATTTTTCTGTCCTACCCTCGAATTTTATTATTTTTTATTTTCAAAAATACGGCACGCTAACGGTCATTTTACCGTTTTCTTTGTGCCTGAACCAACACGAATCCGAATTCTGATAACGGAGACTAATTTGGGCAAAGAGTCAGGCGTATTACGTAACAGTTCACATTTAAAAAAAATCAGGGTAGACCTGTGATAAGAGCATCAATTACCTCGGTGTCCGCAGCTTCGGGCCGCACTCTCTTAAACAGCGTCCATCCCGTGGTTGCGTAGTCCGCGTAACTGCTCGCCTGTTCCGACGTGTAGTCGCGCCACCGCTGGACGTCGTCAGCATACCGGAACTCTTCGCCGAACGTCTGGATCAGGTCTTTCTTAACTTGCTGAACGTGGTGGATTGAAGGGACCACGTATCAGCCCAAGTCTTTGGGTCTTCCTTTCAGCTGCAGTATTGCCTTCATGCGAGCTTCATGCGGCGATATGCCAATAGTTGCAATGGTCTGGTCAACATTGGCACACCAGTCCCTGATGTCGTGTGAGCGCACATCGGGATCGGATGGCGGTACGTAGAAATTGCCACGATCCCATGAAGGCGCTGGAGTAGCGGACAGCGCTGCGGCTACGGCGCTCGATGAGGCTTGCTTCGTGATTGATGTCACCAGACTCATCACTTGCTCCATGGAGAAAGTTGAGTCTGGCAGTCGGCACTGGTTTTCGTACCCGGAATCCAGAAGTCCTCAGTAGGGGCGAGGTGGATCCCACCGCTGCTGTCGGCGCATCATGGCCGTCGTCGCCGGAGTCACACATAGGTTGCACCAATATATCACACAAATAGGAAAATATTTAAGAGAGTACAAAGAAAATACTTTACTTCAACTCAGGGTGTTTATTCCAGGAGCAACACACAAAGAATGTCTTTCCATTCGTATTACAACAGTATTTATTACACAAAATTACCGCTAAAGTTTACCGCCAAACTTAACCGCGAAACTTTACCGCCAGAAAGAATATAAATAAATCAAGCGGATATGCGAGTCAAAATAAGTCCATAATAATATAAACTTTAAAGGAAATTACATTTAAAATAGCAAGCGGATGTCAAGATATATCCTTTAAACTAACATAGAAACTTAAAATAAAGTAAACCGGAAACACAATATTTCAAATAAATCAAACGGAAGTTTAGGAAAAGAAACTTTATACAAATTCAACCGGAAACTACAATATTTTAAATAAATCAAAAGGAAGTACGTAACATAATTTAAACTTTTATAAATTCGACCGGAAACCACAATATTTTAAATAAATCAAAAGGAAGTAGGTAACATAACAGAAACTTTTATCAATCCTACCGGAAATACAAGTATTAATTCAATAAATAACATGAAAGTCAGATTAAGTACTAAATAATGAAAACAAGCTTAAAATTAAAATCAAATAATGGTTTGGCGCCCATATACACGATCAATCAGAATCTGAATCGTTTTGAAACAGATTGCTTGCTAATCCATTGCTTCATAAGTCCGAACAAAAATCTGATCTACAACGTAAATAACACAATGAATGTTGTTGAACTGTCAAAATGAAACAGATTAGTCGTTATCGTTTACGAAAATGTGTTGCGTAAAGCTGGGAAGAAATTATCGGACGCGTCCGCGGACGTTTCCGTAAGACGCGTCTTATTTGATAGTACAATTAGTACTACACTGTGCAAACTATCGGTCGTAAGTCGCGGACGTGAATTGACGTGATCGTAGGGAACTGACAGTTCGCGACTTCGGACGCATCCGATAATTTGTTCCCGGCTTAATTAGATAGCTGGTTTACGAGTCTAGGAGTGTACATATTAAAAGAGTATGCTTAGATGGTTTGGTCATGTTGAGAGGATGAATAAAATGCGACTATTACAAGGCAAATGTGAGTGGAAACACCGGGAGGGTACGACCTCGACAGACATGTCATTAGTAACCTTATTGGTGATGTTCTTCAGAAGGGTCAGGTGCGTAGTACTCGCAACCGGCGAGCGTGTATGACCAGATGTATGAACGTAAACGAGGCAAAAGGACACGTAAACGAGGTAAGGATCGTAGCAGGTGGCGTTCTGTAGTTTCTGCCTACCTCCATCGGAAGAAGGCGTGAGGTTATAAATGAGTGTACGTCAGGAACATCATTTTATATTTTTTTAAACTTAGTTAATCTAAGTGTCAGTTAAGCCAATCAAATAAAACGAGGTAACATTACTAATCCTGCGAGTGTTTGTAATCCTTAATCTAGGATCATGGAACTAATCCTCAGGATTGAGGAGGGGAGGTCTCTTTAGTAGGTATTTGCGGGCTCTTTAGACGAATTAATTTAGTCCATACATGAGCAGTGGTAACGGCCTCCACTTACGACTTGTAGGTCGTGGATTCGAACCTTGACAGGCGCTTTACTTTGTGTAAATAATTTCATCACCACTGCTCTCAAAACGGTGAAGGAAAACATCGTGAGGAAACCGGCATGTCTTAGAACCAAAAATTCGAAGACATATGACATCTACCAACCCGCACTGGGCCCGCGTGGTAGATTACGGCCCACTCCCTCTCACAGAGAGGAGGCCTGTGTCCCAGCAGTGGGAACATTAAAGGCTGATTATGTAATGTGGTGGCCCTGAATCTGCAGGTGTCCTCTCTTCCTTTTTTTCATATGGTTAGTGACTAACCTGGTGTCAGAGTTTTAAAGCCGCCCATGGGACTCTGACTTGGTTTCATATACCGTCGAGAAATATCTCTCAGGCATGTTTCCTCACGATGTTTTCCTTCAATGTTTTTGAAGCAAGTGATAATTGGACAACACGCACATAAATCCAAATAGAATAGAATAGCATTTATTTGCAAATATGGGTTATACATAAGTAGGTAGTAGTAGGTTTTCATCAGAGTTCTGCCATATTTCACCATTCGGCATGCAAACATTTTCATTACATAAAATTGTTAAAATTTAAACTCTTGTTGGAACAATTAGTTATGTCATTCTCATTAAATAAAATTATTAAAATTCAAATATTCATTTAAAAAAAAAAAAATTGTCAGTAACAGTAGGTATACAAGAAATACAAATCGTGGTCCGAGGACAAATAAACAAACAAACATCAAAATTCCAGGTCATAGACAACATACCATAAATATTCCATAAGCAAAACAATAATTAATTAATTAAAAATTCGAGGTAGTCTGATAAAAATTGTCCGTTAAAAACTCAGTTACACTGTAATATGCTTTATCTATTAACAATTTACGAAGTGTACTTTTGAATTGCAACGTTTTCAAGTCTTTCCATGCACTTGGCAATTTATTATAAACAACTGGGGCCATGCAATAAATACTTTTGCGCATCATAGTGGTTTGACACGGTACATTATTTAATTTTGAATTGTCACGTCTGTTTCTTGGGTATACATCAGCCAAACGTTCAAAACGATTTGGATTGTTCTTCACAAACATAGCCACTTCAAAAATATAATACACGGAAGGGTCAATATGTTGTACTGCTTGAAATATGGCTTGCAACTGTCGGTGGTTTTTAGTTTAAACATTGACAAAAAGTCAAAGGTGCGTGCCGTGGGTTCGAACTCGAGCCCTATGACTTGGGAGTCTGACGGTCCCACCAATAGAATATTTTGCTCATAAAAAATGGTTTAAAAAATTGCATGCTTATTAAATGCCGTTGTAGTAATCAATACCTTACCTTTTCGCATTTCAGCCAGAATATGACAGTGGCGCCTGGTCTCCGCAGCTGTCCCTCGGTAGTCTTCTGCTCTGCCAGGATCTCGCTGTGACGGCGACCAGTCTTCAAAAAGATTTCTATTGACCTGGGGACAAAAATAACATATTAAGTTCTCGAGATCATGCTTTGGCATTATTTTGTTAAACGAAACAGCATTTTTAAAGTTCTAGATAGCCTCAATTTACGACAGATTTTAGATTTTGGCAATTTTTTTGTATAGTCCTTCGTAAATTAAATGTGGTTTTATCTACCAAAAACAAACAAGCATAACATAGCATTAAGACTGTATTCCCCTAAGAGTTTGGCAGAAGTGTACCAATTTTTTTTTTTTTTGCTCTCGGCGGAGCGGAAAGGCGTTTCGGACTCTTACTGACTAAAACCCACCCGTGTTCCTTCCCTTGCCTGTTCGTTGCCAGGGGCCACGGGCTCCCCTTAGGACTTCCCGCAACCCTGGCAGGCATTGGCCCTAGCGGACCCCGTCAATTTTGCTGGCATTTCTTTGAGGCGTCCTTATCGGACGGCGAGCTACCACCTCCATCCAAATTACACCAGTTATGTTTAAGTCCCATGTAATAGGAGCGAGCCTATTGCCATCAACTGGGCTCAAATCCAGGCTCCGGGCCGATACAGAAAATTCCAGATGGAAAAACATAAATAATAGCTTAATATAAAAATAAACATTGACTAGACATTTAAATGATGGCCTTAGTTCATACTTAGTAGGTAGTTGATGCATAAATTAAATTCTATTCTAAAACAGAATTTCATTTATGCATCATTTGAGGAAGGGAAGATAAACATTAGTGTTATTAGAACTTCTCTAGCGTAGGCGTGAAAAATTGAGTAGCCGAGCTCCCCTATTCATTGACGAGGAACAAAATACATTGTTCATTTATCATATTGAACCTCATTTTGTGTTTTGTTCCCCTGACCCTTGTTACAGCCATGTTTTTTAAAAGCAGTTCGTCAAAGTCCACGAACTAGATGCTACTGTTTTAGACAATGGACTTGTAACGTGGAATTATGGAAAGTTTCGATCTTTCAACCTAATCCGAGGCATGAGAATTTACTGTTGTCTAAGGAAAGAGTTGTTGTCCTTTTAAAACTTTAAAAAACACTTAGAAAGCAAGACAAGATAATGCAAAAATGATGGCGCTAACTTAACAGCTTTGTGAAATCAAAAATATTACATGGAAAAGAGGTCAATTGAAAAACAAGCAATCCGCCATCATGCTAACAAACAAACAGTCAGGTTAACGAGCAAATTGTCGTATAAAAGTGTCAAATGTACATTTACAAATATTCTCACGAAACTTACAATACGGTAAGCTTATGGCGGTAACTATCGGGTTACCTAACAATTTCGAGTCATCAACAGCGTAGAAGAGGAAAAAAATAAAAATTACAATGTCACCACATCCTGCGAGACATTTCATACTTTAAACTTGTTTAGGGCGCATTTGTATCAGTCGAGTGACTCGCTCAAGTAAACAGAGGCACTATTAGTCATCGGGAACTAATTGCAATCAATAAAGACAAAAGCAAGGGGTTCAAACGGACAGACAGGTACTTTTTCTTAGTGATAAATGACTACAAATGCGTGCAGGTTATTGATGTGATCTTTTATTTTGTGACGTATCCATGAAATACGGGTGCTTGTTGCGTCTTTGAAACAATACCTAAAAGACATTTGGTTAGTAATGTAGATGCTCAACTGTCCGAAAGACTGATGCAGCTCGATAACAATTAAAATTTTATTGTGTCTCATTAGTGACAGTCAAGCGGATAAGCCTTAGTACAATCATGGCAGTTTAGGAATAGCTGAAATCTTTAGCCGTCAAGTATTAGCGACTTAAGAACAAAAGTTCCGTTATGAAAATGATAAAATACTAAGTAATCAAAATTGAATTTTCCTTATGACTTGCACAAAAAAGATAAGCTAACCATTTATTTACTCAGACATCGACAATAGGTACATAAAACACAAATTGTTAGCATGCAAGAGATGTTAAAAGTAGAAATAAAAACAGATCATCACGTTTGCTTTAAACCCAACAGAACTCAACAGCTGGGAAAATTATTGTAGAGACATTTCTTTAACACTCTTATCCTTATTTGTTTGATCTAAAAACAACCCCTTCTTTGGCAGTAACCCTTCTTTGGCAGTCGGATAAAAATAGAGCTCGCAAGACTAAACAGAAAACCACGCAGTCTAAACGCAGCACAAGAAAATTTCCGTGCACGAATCCGTGCACCGTGTTCTCAACATAGAGACATTAAGTTCGGCCTTCTATCGCCATAATGGCCACTTAAAAACTCATAAAAGTGAACTCAGACGAGCCCCCGAAACCGTCGATGTAAGGAGATCATACTCTTAGATTGGACGTGGTTAAAAACTACCTCGTGGAGGAGGGCCTTTATGGCGCAGTGCAGCTTATCGCAATGTTTTCTGGCGCGTGATAAAACAGCTTTATTTGGCTTAAAAAGAACAGTGGTAGATGAGTTTCTGTTCCTCTGTGTGGGGTGAGAATTATCAGTTTTTGTAACAATGCCGATGGTGGCAATTTGAACAAAGAGATATAGCGGATGTTAAAAAAAGTTTCGAAGATACGGAAAGTTCGATTTAGCGATGAAATATTGATTGCGTTCTTTTAAGCCATCGTAGGACTATCTAGAAAGCTGGATCATGTTATGCATATAATATCTAATATATAAAATTCTCGTGTCACGGTGTTTGTTGCCAAACTCCTCCGAAACGGCTTGACCGATTTTTATGAATTTTTTTGTGTATATTAGGTAGGTATGAGAATAGGATGTAAACTATTTTTCTTACCCCTAAGTGATAAGGGTGGTCCACCCCAAGTTTTTTTTTCTTTTTTTGCACAATTTTTTTTTATTGTAATTTTTTTATGATTTGGCATTAAAAAATACATACAACCCTTAATTTTCACTCTCACTATTAAAAAATAGGGGTTGGTGGTAGAACCACCAACCCCTATTTTTTAAGGTGATATATTGAAAAAAGGGGTCTTTTTCTTTTTCGTGTACCTTATTAGGTTTAAGGAATAGGGATTCAATATTTCGGTGTATGTTTTTTGACTATATGGCCTAGTATCCTGCAAAAGGAATACACGATACAATGAAATTTTCTCGATAAAAAAAATTTGCAAAATTTCATCTATTTTTATGTTTTTTTGAGTATCAAAGCGTATCGCTTATGAGTTATTTAATGGATTTTACTTTATAACATAGAGAGTAATCATATCTAGTTTTAAGATAAGCAGTTTTAGTTTTAATAATACTTTTAATTTATAAAAGACGGCATTTGGTTTTGGCACATATGCTGTTTTATTCTGACCGAACACACAGTATCGTCATCTCTTCTTTCGCCTGTAAAAAGTATTGTCATCACTTTCGTTCGTTCATAAATCAGTCGCTCGGTGGAGCTCTTCGACGATGAATCTATGTCATTTTTTTCCAGATCGGTGCTGTCAGATGTACGTAATTTGAATAATTATATTTACAGGAAAAATCGAGTTCAGCAGATTAAAGTTATTTTAAAGTAAAATTAGTGTCGAATAGGCATATAAACTGCGTATAATAGAATAAATTTACGTGACTGTGAACAAAATAACAATTATTTTTGGCTATTTGTGACGTCATATATATAAATTATTTATTAAATATGGGAAGGAAAACCAAAGCAAAACTAAATAAAGTACAACATTTGGAACACATGAGGGCGAGGGCTCAGTACATGAGGGAATGTAAAAGGTAAGTAAACAATAATTGTTTCTATATACATACTTACAATATCTAATGGGCTCATGAGCTACTTTTGTTGTAGGATTGTTCTATTGTTGATAGATGCCCAATTCCCATCCAATCCATTCGTAACAATAGACTCATTTAATACAGGGAATCAATAGAAATTCATGATGATAACGAATCGGAGTCACCACCTTCACTCATCAATTTGTACAACTGGCAATAATATATCCTACCATTACAAAGTAATACTGGGTAAGCACTCAATTTTCTAGAACATAATGTTTGTTTTATTTTTAGTAATTATAAAGAAACAGGATAAAACGTATTACTATTGATGTTACAAAAAGGTACTTCAAAATTGTGTCAATTTGTCGTTCTGAAGTTAGGTTGCGCATGCGTGCTGGCAATGCGCGCTACTGTTTTATAAGGCAGATTGACTAGTGCGCAGTTATTTGTAATCTACTTCAGAGCGGCTTCAGGGCGCACAGTGGGCTGAAAATCGATCTTCATAGACTTAGGGATCTACTTAGTAATTTTTTTCTTTTTTCGGCAGAAATGGGTTTAGGTATCGTATATTGATCAATTTAATGCTATTTCAGTTTTACAATAAACCTTTTCTTTTACTTTATAGCACTTGCTTGAAAAAAATGTATAGAGATATATAATATGTTACTGTAAAAGCCCGAACTGCGGTAAATCTTAGGATTTACCGGTAAATCCTAAGATTTAGCAAGTCTCACCGGTAAAAGTCCGAATTGTTCTATAATAATCATCAATTTCTGACTTTTACCGGCATTCAGTCGGTAAATCTTAGGTTTTACCACAGATACCGGTAAATGTTAGTTTTCAGAGTAAAACAATGCAGTTAATAATCAGAAACGATTTATTCAACATGACTATAGTTATTATTATTATTAGTCAAGACTTAAAAGATATTTAAGACATGCGTTTATTTTTCTAACATGCTTTAGAAAAATAAACTGCAGAAAAAAATACTCAAATAAAAATTACTTCTCACTAATATAACACCGAGCCTCTCACTAATATAATATCTAGCCGAGCGGGTGTCGAGTGAGACACGAGTTGACACGACTATTATTATATTTCAATCTTTCATTTCGGACATTTACCGGTGTCTGCGGTAAAACCTAGGATTTACCGACTGAATGCAGGTAAAAGTCCGAAATTAAAGATGATTATAGACCAATTCGGACTTTTACCGGTGAAACCTGGTAAATCTTAGGATTTACCGGTAGATCCTAAGATTTACCGCAGTTCGGGTTTTTACAGTAACATATATAAAAAAGCATAATCGTTTTCTAGGACTGCATCAAGGTAAAAAACAAAAACTCGTTATTGTGAATTAAATTGGGGCAAAATAGTTAACAGGAAAAAAAAATCGAGTTGCACAACTAATGTCATATATTTGGGACACTTATACAAACATAAAACTTCATATAACATAACAGCATAAAGCGTCACGTTTCTGAGATATTCAAAGATAAAAATAACAATCGTTAATAACGAATTTATTTATTTATATTGTAGTTACTTCATGTTTTTAAGTTATTTACACATGAATTAATTGACTATACCTAGTGGATAAAACATAAGATTTTGGAGCAGGAGGCTGAATAGGATTTTCTTGGTGTCGCGCATACATATACCATATATCACACGTCCTCATTCGGTGAGGAGTATACATATACTTTTGTCTCTTTCTACCTATAAAAAATCCTTGTTTCAAGGTTCAGTTTTCGACTTATATTTCGGTGAATAACTCCGAATCCTGACGCTTTAGGGTATTATGTTATATGACATTTTTTAATTGTATAAGTGTCTTCTATCTAAATATATAACTTTCGATTTACACCGCGATTCTGAAAAAATATTAAAATGGCGGCTTCACGTTAGGGCCACCCTCCATACAAAAATCTTCAAACCACTTTTGTTTATATTATGTTAAAAAAATTGTAAAACTAATATATTATTTCAGAACTAAACATTTTACAATAACAAAATCCAGTACCAATCCATGACAGTCAGTGCTATTGAATCCAGAACGAATTTCTTTAACGCGGCTTGCGGTAAGAATTTGTCTTTCTTCTTTAAAAATGTTCGTCATTGGTGTCACTTTCATAGTTTTTGAGGGTGCTAAAGGGTCGCCAATTGCGAGGTTAAAATGTAAATCCAAGATGGCGGCTATGAAATATTTGTTTTTGTTTTAAATCATACGTAAGAGGGAACATCGATCTTGACGGGGGTTCCCCAACCGCACACGTTTTTATTTATATTCATGAATTATTGTCCAATAGTTCTAATATTCTGCACAATCATAACATATTTTCTTCTAAATACAGGTACATGACCCAGTTTGTGCCCAAGGTTTTCTGGTGTTTGTACAGCACCCATATTTGACTGAGCTCTTCTTTGAAGCATAGCTTTTATCTTTTACAACTTGATAAAAATTTAATTGTTATTTCCGAAGCTATTATGACCGTTATTTTAATAATCCTTATCCAATAAAATATGTTATTTAAATTGGACATTTAATTTAGATTAAAATATCCCATCACACATACACACACATACATCATATCATTTAAATAAATAATTTAAAAGATATCGCAGATTCAAAATTACGCGTAACAAAATAATTTTATCGTTGACGCGAACGCGGGCGCAGCGGTAGGTAAGAGTCTATGACCTCCTCGGCTTTTAGGTATGTAATCTCGGTGGTACGTTCCCGTGAGATATTTTGCGACATCCACGAGGGTGAAGCCGCGGGTAAAAGCTAGTAAATTATAATTTGCTACACAAGCGGTAAAAAAATATAAATTAAATAAGGATAAATTTATCCCAACTACGGAACCCTTCATTGTGCATGCCGTGCCGGTTTTTATATAAATAATACAGAAGATTAATTAACAATTTTTATTTTCATGTTGTATAACTATAATTAATAAATATTTTAGTTGATAATTATATATTTTGTATTATTTGTGTACTCCTTATCTCGCTATGTGCAAAAGTTTCATAGACCGAGATAAACTAACGTTCCGTACTCAGCACGCACTATTTTCATAGATAAATGTTTCCGTCTTTATCTTGCACTTTTAGTTTGACAGTTGTGCGGTAGTGACAAAAATAATGCTAAGCATGCTAAATAAGTAATATTTGAAATTCCGGTCTGCGATTTCGTTAGTTCAACTTTTGGTCACTGGTTCAGATAAGTTTGTATCGGTGACGTGGCAGCCGACCACTAAAGATGGAACCGCCACTCCCCGCGTGCGGGGGAAATAAGCCACACCCATCAAACTAATATTTATTTTCAAGGTAGGCCCTTAATAGCAATATTAGTACTTTAATAATTTTTTACTCTATCTACTCGATCAGTTATTCCCGTCAGGCGTCTACCGGTGTCACTTCTCATCCCGTAAACAGCACAGAGTAAGGATGAGAACGAAGCCGGTCTCCTGTCGTTCTCTCACAATAAGCTTTCTCTGTCTCACTCACTAAAGTTTTGGGCCTAAAATGAATCCCTATTTGAACACGCGTGATGACGCGTGAACGGCTGGACCGATTTCACTAATTCTTTTTTCGTTATTGTAAGGAGAAGGTTCTTAGGATAGGTAGGTGAAGGTAGGGTGTAAGGTAGGTAGGTAGGGTAGGTAGGTAGGGCAGGGTATGTAGATAGGAAGATAGGGGAAGGTAGGTAGATAGGGTAGATAGGTAGGTAGATAGGTCGGGCAGTGTAGGGTAGTTCGGGCAGTGTAGGGTAGGTAGGTAGGTAGGTCGGGCCGGGTAGGGTAGGTAGATAGGGCAGGGTAGGTAGGTAGGGTAGATAGGTAGGTAGGGTAGGTAGGTAGTTAGGGCTGGGTAGGTAGGTAGGTCGGACAGTGTAGGGTAGTTAGGTAGGGCAGAGTAGGTAGGTGCGCCGTAGATAAGTACTTACTGCTACCCGTGCGAAGCCGAGGAGGGTAGCTAGTATGATATAAAAAAAATTTGCTGTTCCATACATTTTGACCGCGTAGGTATTGCACTTTTCTATGAAACAGCAGATTTTCTTTTAAATAACCGATGAAAAAACGCAGGGGGCTTCAGAATCAGAACCCTGCCACCCTGTACTTAGTCTCAGTGTATAGTTTAATCAGACTCGCGAGATATTCTCGTCTCGTTCTTGGACGTGACAAAAAATCCTCGAACCCCCCGGGTTCAGAATCATGTACTGAATCCATGGTAACAGGCTTCGCGTCGATGTCCCTGACACCCCGTATAACATCGCGTAACACGACGTCTGTGTTCCCCGAAGGAATAGGCAGAGTTGTACCTACAGCACATTTCCCCAAGTAGAGTAGTACAGTAAGTAATTGGTGGCGAACTTCGATCAACAATAGTACTATCAATCAAAATAGTAAATATATTGCAACCGATAATAACCTTTATGTTTGAGGGTTAAGGGTTATAATCAAGTTATATGCAATCGCGGCCATTTGACCGATGTGTTTTTGTTCTTAATTCATAATCTAGTGCTATTGTTGGTCGAAGGTGGCGAGCCTATTGCCATCAACCGAGAACAAATCCAGATTCCGGGCTGTTACTGAGAAATTCCTGATGGAAAAAATCAATGACACTTTGCCTGACTTGTGAACCGAACCCTGGACCTCATGCTCAGTAGTAGTGCTTGTGACCACGAGACCAACGAGGCAGTTATGTTAAGGATCTATGTTGAGAAACTTAGGTACTAAGTACATATTAATTCCAAAATGCTCTGTTATAAAGAATAGTACTTACGTGGGCGACCGAGCTCTGCTCTGGTGAAAATAGAGAATGCTCATTTTATTAAATGATGATGATATGATGATGATGATAATCCTGTACTATTGTACAGGATAGTTCATACTAATGTCATGCTGCTATTATAGTACATACTAATTCCATGCTGCCATTATAGTAGGTACTTACTAATTCCATGATGCCATGTCATTATCGTAAAGTAGCATCTTCTTCTGAACTTTGGACGACCGACCTCTGCTCGGGAGAAAATACGGAGAATACAAATATTCCCAGATATGAGACCTAGCTAGATGGATTTTTCGCCCCCGTAAACCCCTACCTATATTGCCACTTACATCGAAATTGTTAGAACCGTTTTCGAGAATTATAATACATACTGCTCGTTTAAAAGTGTTGGATTTAAAATATGTTTTCCTCTTACCCCAGAGATTGGACACTGATGTAGTACAAAAGTTTGAGTGATACCAAAATAAAAGTCTGCGTGTGCTCAAGGATACCTTCACAGGATGTTATGAAAGCCGATACGAGCCAACAACATGACCATGGACACGAGATTTCACAACACTGAACGTGGTGAACAACAAAAAGTTCTTAAATGAACTGCTTTTTTTACGGTGTTGCGATGTAATTGGCTTATTAGTTATCTTTATGGAAGATAGACAATGCAACCATTCTCATTTAAGCGAAAGCAAAAAAAAAAAATTAAGACAAAATTTTTAGTACCCCCGACGCAAAAAGAGGGGTGTGTGTGATTGTGTGTGGGTGGCATCGTAGCTCTTAAACGGGTGAACTGATTTGAATGCGGTTTTTTTTATTTGACAGCAGATTTTCTAGCGATAGTTCTTAGAAGAATATCAGTTATTTTCTAGTTGATGAATGGATGTTAGCGTCTTCGATAGGTTCTAATCGATTTGAAATTTGGTATTCTGTTACTTCAATGATATTAGAAGAACATACGATGATGATGATGATTGATGTTGAACTGATGCTGCAGCATGATCTGGAATTTGCAGGATACCGAACTCCATTACCAACTTACAGATCAGGTATCGTGTTTGGGCTCATTGGAATGATCTCAATGAATAAGTTATAGATAGATGATGAACAGGGTCTGGTGATGGAATAGGACAGTGAAATGAGGAAATGTTTGTGTCGGGGGGTTAACATAATTTCACTTGTTATATGGTGTATGGGTATGGTGAATTTGGATGTCCATAAGAGACCAGGAAGGCCAAGGAAACGACGCATGAATAAAACTAAGTTTGATACAGTTAGTAGAAAAAGACATAGTGGCTGATACCAATATAAATGGAAAAAGTCATGCAGTGCCAATTCTAAATAAATTGG
Source organism: Conistra vaccinii (assembly GCA_948150665.1). Classification (NCBI taxonomy): domain Eukaryota; kingdom Metazoa; phylum Arthropoda; class Insecta; order Lepidoptera; family Noctuidae; genus Conistra; species Conistra vaccinii. The sequence goes on from OX411332.1 coordinate 19,801,897, forward strand.
GGGGTTTAGGGCCAAAAGATAATGCCTATGAAGAGAAAATAACGTTTTATGTATGATAGTACCACAAATGGCAGACTAGAGGTAAAAGCATTAGCATCTGCAGAATAGTTTTGTTATTTTTGGTCCTGCAAATAAAAGCATGGAGATCAAACGTTCGATGAAAAGTTGTTTTATATTGACGACACACTGCTAAACTTCGGATACAGCTCAAAAGGTGAATGTATGCTTCGAGAAACTTCCAAATCCCCTTTTCATGGGGATAGGGATCGATTCTCGGTTACAAACCCCGCTTTTATCTCTCTAAAGCCTTGAACTTTTCTTTCAAATCCAGCGTTGGAGACGCTCACAACTTTAGTTTTTCTTTAGCAAACTAAAGTTGTGAAAAAATGTTCCAAAACAAACAGGAATATTTTTCTTGTGTTTGTTGGCAACTATTTATAAAATATTCTAGAAGTGATCAACTCTGATCCAAAGTTTTACCGTTTACTTTCTCATTTTTTACTACGTTTAGTTCTGTTACTCTACCCTCTTTACTATGCCATCTGCGACCGACCAACTGGGGAAACTACAACGCAATACGCTTCCCCGACCACAAATCAATAAATCAACTAAGAGGTTACTATAAAAACTAAGTGCTTAATACTTAATAGACCAGTGCCCATCGCAGACATGATTAAAAAAAAAAAACATAAGCAACAGGTGTTGGGTCGTCGACCTCGCTTACATCATGGCGGGAAAAAATGGCGGCAAAAATTGTGTTAAGTAAGATTCGGTCGTTGAGTTTGAACTAACAGTTTTTTGGGTGCTCATTGAGTTTTTAGTCGGAGTAATATGATAAAAAAATTGTCTGCACTACTTAAATTAGACATTTTGTTTGTTTATTACCTTGTTCTCAGTATGTCATCATCATTATCATCAGTCCGTCTGCGTCTAAAAGACCTGCTTCAAGGCTTTTCCCATGATATAATTACTTATAAGATATTATAAATGCGAAAGTGAGTTTGTTTGTCTGTTTGTTACGCTTCCACGCTCAAACCGCTGAACGGATTTGGATGAAATTTGGCACACGGGTAGACCATGACCTAGGGTAGGATATAGTATACTTTTTATCCCGGTAGTACGTTCCCTTGGGGTAATTTCGGACATGACCGCGGGCGAAGCCGCTGGCAAAAGCTAGTTACTTGTAAATTATAAAAACAAATGGCCTGAGTCACACTCACACAATAGTTGGAGACGGAAGCTATGATTAATTTTATAAAGTTTGGGGAGTCATTGGACTTCATCTGAAGTGCCAACTGACCTTATGAATATTTTTGGAGTGAATACTTCTTTAGCAGTGTTGTGCACTTTTTTTGGGATGGGTAAAAAATGTTAAACTCGCGTCAGGACACGTGACCTGATCGAAAATTCGTAATAAATTCCTGACATTTTCGTTAGATGGCGTTACTTAGTTTTCACTTCTAAGTAACCAAAGACTGCCTCGCATATTTTTTTTATTACCATCTTGAAATCTGGGGTATATTATATTGGACCTTCGGGGTAATTGCGTAACACAGTTATAGTAAGTAATGGCTGTCATTTTGACAGTTCAACAACATTCATTGCGTTATTTACGTTGTTGAGCAGGTAAATTTTTCGAACATATAAAGCATTGGATTAGCAATATCCTTCAAAATCATTCAGCTTGTGATTGATAGTAAGTTACGCAATTAGGCTGCTGGTCTAGTGAGACGTATAGGTATAAAAGAGCGCTCATCTATCTACTACGAACTACAATATTAATAATGAATTGCAATTATAACACTGAATTTGATGTTAGAACCGCTTTAGGTGTAAAAATTTTTTTTTTATTTAAGTACATCTAAAACTAAATATTCGGTGTTACGATATTGATTATTGCATTTCATAATCAAAATTTTAGTTCACTAGTTAGCCATTAGGTATTACATATTTCCATACAGTAAAATTGCGAAAAAAAATTATTTGCTGTTCATGTGAATTGTGCATTTGTGTTTGCATAACTTGTCAAAATGTAGGGCAAACCTGTATTTTTTTTGCGATTCTGGATTGGTCTCATAGTAAAAGTTGTTCATAATGATGAGTAAAGTTACGCGTTTAAGTATCGGTAGCTAATTACCAGTCAGCCTGTAAATTTAAGACACCATAACAAACTTAGTCTCGCTACAAAACTGAGTCGGTACAGTAAACAATTTAATATCAGCTCCTATTACAGCCCTTTCACACGGCAGTCCAGTTTTTAACAGGATCCCGTTTTCTGCAGGATCCCGTTTGATGGCGAATGTGTTTATATGCTAGCGTTCACACGAGCATCCCGCATGCGGGATCCTGCAAAAAACCGATCCGGTCGAATTGTGCCGTTCGGTTTTGTCACTAGAAACTGGATCCGAAGTCCAGTAAAAAGCGGGATCCCGTTTAATCACACATATATTTCAATAGCAGTGTTCACACGGCTTCCTGCGTGCGGTTTTTTGCTGGACACTGTTGCTGCTGGACTTTTTACTGAATCCTGCAAAACTGAACTGCCATGTGAACACAGCGTCCAGTTTAGCAGGATACCGTAAAAAGCCGATCCTGCAAAACTGGACTGCCGTGTGAAAGGGCTGTTAGTAAGGATAATTCTCAAGGTCCACAGAAGATCCGTATTTCGAAACAGCCTGAGAAATAACAGCTAACTAGAACGTACAACTAAAGGCCAAATATAAGAAATATGTAATGGCAGAACATCTGAGTTTATTGTACAAGTTTCATGAGGAAGTTTTTTGGCAATCGAACATATAATATCTTGGTGGAATTATTTATATGAATATAATTTTAGTGAGCAATCCCATTTATATGTTATATGTAATGTTGATATTTCATCTTTTCCTGATGGTTGGTTGCTATGGAGAAAACGGTATCAATTTTAGGGTTCCGTACCTTAAAAGGAAAAACAGAATCCTTATAGGATCACTCGTGTGTCTGTCTGTCTGTCTGGCTGGCTGGCTGTCCGTCTGTCACAGCCAATTTGCCCCGATCCACTGGACCTTGGCTTACTGCACGTAAAGCCTCCTCTTTTCACGTATTTCTATTTGCTTCTAGTAGTATACATAATCAGCCTATAATGTTCCCACTGCTGGGACACATGCCTACTCTCTGTGCGAGGGAATGGGTCGTAATCCACCACGCGGGCCCAGTGCGGGTTGGTAGATGTCACATGTCTTCGAATTTTTGGTTCAAGGACAAGCCGGATTCCTCGCGATGTTTTCCTTCACCGTTTTGAGAGCAGTGGTGATGAAATACTTGATAGTATAGCTTCTAGTATACAGTAGCAGATGGGGAGCCAAATCTAAATCGTTATAATAAATATTTCATTACTATAAGGATCGATTTGGCAGTTGAAATCCATTTTTTAATTCGTCTTGGTCATCTCAGTTCCATCTTTGAAAAATCAGTATTTCATTACTATTAGGCCCGATTTGGCAGTTGGATTGGAATCCATCTTGAAATTCGTTTTGGTTATCTCAGTTCGATCTTTGCACTACATGGAAAGCCAAGTTATTTATCACCAATTTTAAACAAACAAACTTAAACTTCGTGAGAAATAAATAGTAAACGTGTATGTCTTTTGACTCCACAACATCGAAAGTTGTGTCACCTGTACAATGTACTACATGACTGCAAGTGTAATAATATTATGCATAGACAATTTAAAGCCTTCTTTTGGTGGGAATCTTCGGTTAGACGAGAAAAGCTTTCACTAGTTGGCGCTTGTCATAGAGATCCATTTATATCTATTACAGTCTGGCCGTTGAGAGAATGAGTTCCTAAAACCTGTCAGTTGGACAATTTCTAGTTGTAATAGGGCTCAAATTTGCAAAACACATATTCTTTAGTATGAAACTGACAGGTGTCAAGAATGACTGTGTTCTTCATCTTACTTCATTGCTAAACAATCTTTTACACAGTTATTTTTTTTGCGTCTGTCAAAAGTTTTATGTTTATCGGCTAAGGCTTATTGACATTTATTATTATGCTTTTCTTCTCTGGTATTCTGCCTTTAAACTCAATTAGTTCAATTAATGATTACGTCATATCCAATTCTGACATAACCAGCATTATCAGTAGCAGTTCATTGACACTTGTCACCAGTCCCACATTAATTAGTAATCCCTTTTGCCCTTCACAAGTTCTTGCATTATCGCACAACGAATGTTGTTCCCTGATTAAGACAGGAAGTTCTTCGTTAGTTCGATGCAACAGCGGTTGGTGACGTCAGGATTATTTTTGGAATATTTTCTTCATTATCCTTATACATAGTATTTTTCACAAATGATTCACATTAGGTTAATTTTGATACTAAATTTAGCTACTGCAACCGATAGAATTTCAACTTAATTATCGACAAAAGAGATAGGTATGTAAGTATTAACATTTTATTCGTCGTGTTCTTATTGAAAATTTGCTATTCATGAATATGAGCTTTATTGAAAGCCTGAATAAAGTTTTTCTTTGTTATTTTAAATGAAAGTTTTGGGTCATAAAACCTTTGTCTATAATAGACTGCAGTTTACATACTGATTCATCTCCGATGACTCACCCTTGAAAATCGATACCTCATATAAAATTTTTCTAAACCCAAGATTTAAAAGAATCCATTATAAAAATATCCATTAAGAACTACAAGTTTAAACCATTGATTTGAAAATTATAGCTTGGTATAAAATCGTTATTGAATTGGAAGCTCAAAGTGTCAAACCACAGAATGATGTATTATTGTGCAGTATTTTAAAAGATTTAACGACACTCCTCTTCAATGGGGTATAAATCTTTTTATTTTCCATAAATAAGGGGAGATACAATAGTCTTCTGCAGTTTCAATTCAGGTTCTTATTGCACGGAATTATGAATGTGAAAGAAAATGTTTTGATTTCGTTTGAAAGAAAAAAGAAAGAAAAATGGTTTATTCTGTACAAACTAAACGCACGTTCAACAAAAAAATAAAAAAAAATAAAAAAAATACATTTAGTACCCCTTTATAAATTAGCCAAAATTTTTCATCCTCGTAATCGTTTCGTAAAAATATTACTTGTCTATTGCTTTGTGTCAGGGCTAGATGCCAGGCGCTAGAGGCGTTTCAAATTTTTTGCACGCTGCCACATTATCAACCAGTCTATCTGGATGCAGCTGAGTAACAGTGTTTTAAACCATGCCTATCTGACCTCCAAAATCTCTCTAAGTCTTGGTAAGACTTGTTGTCAGATCTTTGGGTTTCTGACTATCAGTAAGGGCTGGCAAAGCCTAGCCTACACAGCCTAAGTTACTAATGGAACTAAATGTTGTGGAAAGAGATAGGTTGAAAGTACCAAGGTATTCTTTAGCATCTCTCTTAAGATAATGGACTTCCATAGGTAATTGATATGTCTCTAAACAGGTGCAAAACAGTTACATGCCTACATAAATCTCCATCAAACTAACGCATTAATATAGTTATACTAATGTATGTTTAGCGTCAAAGCTCGTTCGTCGGCTCCCATAGCGGCGCACGCATAGGAATGCGCAGGCGCATACTCTTAGGTTTTATTTGTTTCGTGCTCTTCTGTGCAACGAATTCCATGGCTTCAAAAGCCTGTTTTTTTGTAGATATGTAGGTGCCTACTGTGTTTGTTTACACAGGCATGATACAATTTTCTTTTGGTAAGTATACAGTTTTCTTGTAGTCAGAATATGGAAGGAAAGTTTTTGACTTTTTGTTACTCAATTGCGTTTATCCTAAAAAAACTTTTTTGCAAAAAATTAAACCGACGAAAAAAAACTGAAAAGCGAAAAATAAAAACTTTTTTGCAAAAAAGCGAAAAATAAAAATAACTATGTATTTAGTGACAAATTGATGACCTTCAAATAACAAATTTTGAGGCGGCGCCTAAAACACATTCAACGAAGATCTATCAAGCGAACATTTTACGCTTTATGTATTTTATAATATGTTTGTTTGGCGCCGCCTCAAAATTTGTTATTTGAAGGTCATCAATTTGTCACTAAATACATAGTTATTTTTATTTTTCGCTTGTTTGCAAAAAGTTTTTATTTTTCGCTTTTCAGTTTTTTTTCGTCGGTTTAATTCTTTGCAAAAAAGTTTTTTATTTTTATTAGCTTTTGAGTTACCATTAACCGCCTGGCCACGGGACATTCGCTACAGCGAAAATTCGCGCGGTGCGAACGGCGAAGCGTCTTGCGATGCGACTAAAACAAATGTATAGAATTTCGCCCCGCAAGACGCACCGCCGCCGCGCCGTTCGCGCCGCCCGTTCCGTGGCCAGGCGGTTTTAATGTTTGCCTCAACCTCTGACCGTCGATGACAGTCATACCCCAACTAGGTGTAAAGTTCTCATCAGGGGGAATGAAATAAGCCCAAACACGATGTAGTTGCTGTAAACTGGTGAGGAGCTCTCGCGACTGTCTTCTGACTCCATCATCAGATCAACTCCAGGTCTTTATTGTGTAGTTGTGTCATCAGAACTACATATGTGTGTGAAATTACAACAGAATCGGTTCACAGTTGAAAATTCAGTACGTGAAACATCAATCAACCCCAATTTTTTTAGACTTAGGGGCGGGTTTCAAAATTTATTTTTTTATGGGACCAACTTCGAGGTATACCCTTCCCAATAAAAAAAGAATCGTTCAAATCGGACCATTCAGTAAAAAGTTACGCGTGGTCATACATAAACAAAAAAAAAAAAAAATATTCGGTGTTACGATATTAATTATTGCATTTCCTAATAATCCATATTCTAGTTCGCTAGTTGGCTTATTTCCATACAGTAATATTGCCAAATTAATCAAATGAAATATTTGACATCTATTTGCGACGTTGCCCACGAGTTTTTTACGGAAATGCCAGATGACACTTTTAGGCCGGATTTATTTATGAACTTATGATTACTTATTCGAATTAAGACTGAGATTCAGATAGTAGTTATAATAAAAATCTCAACGCTAACGCGAAAACCAGCACTGTGCTTGCTATTTACCAAGTATGGTGTTATCAGTTGACAGATGAGATGTGGGTTTTAAAGAAATGCTATGTTTGGTCTTGTCATTTACGGGCTGCTGATGGCAATAAGCGGGGTAATAAAATATACTTTCTTTTAGGGATTATTTATAGTATTATCTACTACGGGACAGGTCCTTATGAGTTCCTTCCTTTTCATTGAACTTTACGACACCTTTAGGCTGTCTGTCCACTGGAGCGGAGAGGAGAGTTGCGGAGCGGAGCAGTGTCAATATTAACCAACGGAATTGCATAAAATCTCCGCTTCTGTGGACAGGGATTTACGAACTTGTTTAAAAATTCATACAAAACCAGGAAGCGGAGCGGGGAAGCGTAAAAATCCGGTCGCGGGTATTGCAGCCTGCTCAAATTACTCGTCGCGTGAACTCGGCCTAGCTCCGCACAGTCCGCAACTCCGCTCGGCATTACCTTGCTCCGCATCAATGGACAGACATAGACCGCAACACCACTCCGCATTACTCCCTCGCTCAGCTCCGCTGCCTCGGTGGCTGTGGTTCCATTTACGAACTGTGTGTCGTTCAATGTATTGAGTAAAAACAAAGACAATCATTATATCTACAGTCCAGCCGATGAGAGAATGCGTTCCTGACGTATGTCAGTTGGAAAAATTCTAGTTGTAATTAAATGATGAAATTCGCAAAACACACAATCGGCAGGGCTATTACCTATCTTGCAGAAGCAATGCGATAGCGATCATTTGTTTCATTTTGACAGTTCAACAACATTCAATGCGATAATTACGTTGCAGAGCAGAATTAAATTTCGAACTTATGAAGCAATGGATTAATAATCTGTTTCAAAACGAATTGATTGTGTATTACGTAATTAGGGTACGGAAGTATGAAACTGACAGGTGTCAAAAACGCATTCCTTCGACGGCCGGACTGTAGTGCCTGATTCTACGTCATAGGTACTGTTAGGTAATTTGGCGATACACCAAATCGCAAAGCTGGGGGCTTACTCTTGAATTCAATACCGATCTATCGACATTGGAATTATGACGTTTCGTACTCTTGAATTCGACACTAGCGCCACATTGGTTTCAAATTGCGTGTCCATTTTGGGAACTAAGTGGGATTGGGATCGGGCTTGGCGTGCTCTAAACGCTACTCTTGACTTTATTTTGACAGCTGTGTATTGCGCCGGAATTGAGTTGGGATTGTTTGTTGATTGGGATTTTTCCAATAGCAAAAGTGTAACTTTTTAGAAATTGTTTTGTGTTTTAAGTGATTTTTAGTAAGTAATAAGTGTATAATATGGCACGTTTAGCAGTTATATACAGTATTTTGCATAATTCCCATAAAAAACGATTGAAAATAAGACGAGATGAGCGTCGGATGATGCGATATACGGACAAAGCGTTTTCTATGAATGAAGACGAATTTAAAGCAAATTATCTTAGAATAATATTATTCTAAGCAAATTATAGAGTTAGCAAGGATTTGTTTGAGGAAATTTACGAAAACATTAAGCCCTTTATGCCAACTCCTACGAGAAGAAGACGTGATATATCACCAAAATATAAGGTACCTATGTTGTCTTTAATACATGACTTTTATCAGTGATATAATGAGTTTATTAGTAATTCACTTGATAACACATTATTTAAAGTCCTTGTTTTTTATATTTCCAGATAAGTGATGCAGACTTAAGAATTCTGTCAGTAGATGCTTCGTTTGGAGGAGAACTGAACAGACAGCTGTGCTGCTGGGGAGTTTGTTGCGCCACTTCTTCTTCCCAGCTTAATCACTAGGAAGTGGTGAAGGGCGGGCGTTTTTGGGGAACTCTCAGTAATTTTGACATTCCAAAAGTGCTGATTCTCAGCCTAATTTGAACAAATTACTCAAAACTCACTAAAGTCATTTATTCAAACTAGGCAGAAAAATTGGATTAAATACCTAAGTACTGACATATTAATTCTTGAAAAATTGGGAACTGAATAAATAGTTTATTTTTTTACTTAAATGTACTTTTATTTACATAATAATAAAAGTAGAAAAAGAGCAGCACGGTCGGCGGGGTCATGGTGGTATGTGGTACTCTGAAGTGGCGTGTAGGCGCAGGAACTGGCACTGAAATAAAAAATATAATAATGTAAAATCGACATTTGAAACCAAACAAGTTTCAAACTTCTGAGTTGTTACGTAAAACAAGTCAATAAATAATACAAAAGTATTTTTAGGGTTCCATACCTTAAAAGGAAAAAAACGGAACCCTTATAGGATAATTTCGTTGTCCGTCTGTCTGTCTGTTTTTCATTCTGTCAAGACCCTTTTCCTCAAAAACGCGTGGACTAGGTCTACGATCCCTTGGTGCTCTAAAAAAATCAAGCTTTGAAAGTCAACGCAATAAAAATATACCGCCATTTACCATTTATGCGACATATTGTGATACTCATAAATAAATCAAAACCTAAAGGGTACTTCCCGTTGACATGGCATGAAGCGAGGTCTCACAGCACAAATATAGGTAAAAGTCCGAAAATCGTTAGTATTATCACCTAAAAAAATGTGATTACAAATTCAGTTGAAGAATTGAGTGTGACGTATATCGATGTATGGGAGAAAGGACTGTTTTTCAACTACAATGTTTTTGTTTTTGGGATTGTTTGGGATAAATCCATCCCTACTACGGAACCCTTCATAGCGCGTGGTCCGACACGCACATAGTCTTTTTTTTGCTATGGCTCGAAATGTGATTAGTCCCAAAACACTTCAATGTTACACACTTACGTTGGGTTGTGACTTGTGTAACTGATGGACAGCTTATCAAAATGTATAAACATTCCTAAACAAATTCGAATAAAGACTTACTTGTGGATGATGCTGTATTGCGTCATTGTTTGACGTGCTAGGAATAGGGGATATTTGGATAGTATGCAAAGAATGCATTTCTGTGTCTTGTAGGTACTGGTACTACGTATGAATCCTCTGTTACAAGTACAACATGAGTACAACTGATGACTCGGTAGCTAGGTCTAGTCTGAAACAATGAAATTGTTATTATTAAAAATAAAATAAATATACTACTAATACTACTACTAACTTGGTACTTATAATAAAATTTAAAATATTAAAATATATTTACACAAATTCAAAATTAAATCAAGTAAAATATTACTTAGTAAAGTAAGTATGATTGTATATTTACTTACCAATTGTAATAAAACTTAGCCGCGTCACTTAACGGACATTCAATTATTATTACTGAAAAAGAACCACACGCGAACAATATCTTTAATTTGCTAAACAAACTTGCATTTCGAATTCACTTCTAATTTCTAAAACCACTTTACTTGTCTTGACTTTATTATTGAAATTGGAGAACTTTTACGCTGTCTTTTTTTCGTTTTTGTAGTATAGGCAACGACCCTACCGCATACAGCCAAAGACATGGTTAATTTTATGATTAATCTTGTTCTTACGCCCAAATGAATTTAATACGTAACAATTAATCAATTAAACAACTATTTATATCATATTTATTTATTAACCTTGTTATTTATAGGATAAAGCATTTTAAAGCCCTATTATAGGTTTATCGTAATGAGCTGAACAACTCTATTGCGGGGCGTAACATAGCTAACTTCACGTGTATCAAAACAATCGCGGGGCGATCCCAATTCCAATCCAATGTTGACAATATTGTTTTCAAGAGTACCGAATCACGTGACTGCAAAATTAACATTGGAATCGTATTGGCTTAAGATTGGAATTGGAATTAGTTTGAAGAGTAAGCCCCCTGTTCGGTATGTGGTGGCGAATATTAATGTTAATTAAACATAAGTGTAAAGTGAAAGGCTACCATTGAATACGGGCGACATCGACATTATTCCGAGAATGTGGAATGCACATTCACTTGCGAACTGCATGTGTCAGATTTCTCGTGAACTGCCAAGTCCGGGAGACAAATTTGTAGTACAGTATAATTGTTTAACTTATTTCATATAAGGAAAATCTGTAGTCCTTTTAATTTTTTTTCACGTTTTTGTAAATAGTGATTTTATGGCGATGGAATGACTTAAAAAATGAGGGGCTTGTGGCTAAGTAATAACAGCCGCACGGGTCGATCGATCAGGTTAAGGTACGTTTACTACGGTTGGTCCGTGGATGGGTGACCATCTTTACATACAAGATCCGTTCGTGCCTCGGAAAGCACGTTAAGCCGTTGGTCAAGGCTGTCATTTGTAGATCTTTGACAGTCGTTACGGGTAGTTAGAAGCCCAAAAGTCTGACAACCAGTCATACCTAGGGGTATCATGTTACCTAGTAACTAGGTTGTGGAGGTCAGATAGGCAGTCGCTCCATGTAAAATACTGGTATTCAGCTGCATCCGGTTAGACTGGTAGCCGCCCCCATCATAGTAGGGAAAAGGCTAGGCATATGATGGAATGCCTTCAGAACTTATCTTTATGTTAGGTTTAAATGTCTTTTGACGTTTCATAAGTGCCCTTATAGGTTTTTGTGAAATAAAATCACACCTATTCCAAAAACGACAATTGCCTATAGAGGATACCGGGAGCCAAATTCAATTTTGCTCCCGTAGGAGTTTGAGCTTTCTCTCTTCTGATTGGTCCGCTTCGTGCTGCTGATAGATTTGCGTAGTTAGATTGGAGACTGGGAGAACAAAATATTACTTTGTCCCCTTGTAACACAAATAACTATTGAATTTGAATTTGAATGTTCTTTGTGATAGTTTCTGTCATTTAGTGAGTTTGATTTGCCATAATTATAGTCGTTCCCTTTTATATAAAAATCATAACTTCCCAATGATAACGGTCTACCCCGATTTCCTAAGGATTAAGTTCTTCAACAAATTATCAACAACCTTTCGATGGAGAGCGGCGTTTTCTAGATCTGTCGTCGATATCAAGACAAGCCACAGTTGGTTGACCAATATGGCGGTTATGACTGTAATAATGACTATTGTAATTACCCAGAACTTTAAGTTCTCTCTTAATTAGCTTAAAATAATTAATGTAAACAATGCTGAATGATTCTTGGAAGCAGAAAAAATTTGCGGTCAACGGCACCTAGCCTACCAAGTTAGGTAAAAAATTATCTTATTAATAGTTCATATGTTACTTGTCTTTATTACAATGCGATAAGGTTGATTGTCGTGTGGTTTTTTATTGGAAACTGTCACTTTGACACACGCGGAGTGTCAGGCCGGGAGATAATTGATGAGCTGTCGTTCTGTCAACCACCTGGCGGTTGTGTCGTGATGATAGAAATGTTGCTCGTTGTCTGTATCAAGCTTGTATTAGATTAAGTATTTTTTGCTCTATGAAGTCATACGGATCGGAATTAATTTCGTTTTTTTTTGTTAGAGTTACTTTTATCGTTAGGCTGGCTTATCAGCCTTCGCATCAGAGGTACCAGTATCATATACATGCACCACGAGACGCAACAGATAATCTTTCGTCGAACAAGAATGTTCTTATAATGTTGGCCAAAGACAAGAGTGCAAGTGTAATAAATAATCCATCAAACGTGCTGACAGTATCACCAGAATCATAACTTTATAAGAACATAGACAATTAGACATGCATAATTCTTACCAAGGAGTATCATATTACCTATCCTGGATTGTTGTAGAGGTCAGATAGGCAGTCGATCCATATAAAATACTGGTATTCAGGTGCAGTGCATCCGGTTAGACTGGCAACCGACCCCAACAAAGTTGGGGAAAGGCTAGGCAGATACATAAGATTCAACATCTCCGCTATAGTTTCTTCTGTCTAGTTTTTATAGCCTAACTCTGCGTACCTTTCTAAAGTCTATAATATTGGGGGCACGTCATCATTAACTATCAAATAGGCTATAGATGAGTGCATCGCGTTGAGTGCGAACCGATTCAATTAATGATAAGTTAGATACAGTTAGATATGAGTTAGTGAAAGGATCCATAAGAGGATGTGATTAATATGGGTAATAATAGGTAGTGTAATCTATACTTTTAAACGAACAATATTTGCATATATATAAAAAAAATATACAGGATGTTAATTAAAGTAATTGCGTGCCATAGCTTCAGGGTGAGTTCAGTATCGATAAAGGAACCGAAGAAAACTAAAAATGCGAGTATAACAAAAAAAAAAAAAAAATGCAAGATCAACTTTTTTTATTTGTAGGTTTTAATTTTGAAGGAGATAAGCACGCTAAAGTAGGAAGAAGAAATACTTGGAAATGTAATTTACGTACCTAGTTACCTATCCTTCACTCGGCGTTATCGAAGTGTTCATGCGTAGGTATTTCATTGCGTTCGATAGTAGATAAGTAGGTAACTCTAGGAAATTATGAATTAGCATTTAAACAAAATAAAAACATATTTTAAGCAATTTTCTAATCAATTATAAACGATTGCTATTTAATTAGTAGGTACATTAGGTTCATCTTATGATAATTTTCGGTTTTTTTTTTTACTTTTTTTTTTTTACGGGTCCCTTTATCGATACTGAACTCACCCTGAAGCTATGGCACGCAATTACTTTAACACCCTGTATATTAGATAATCACGTTCTCGAAAACGGCTCTAAAGATTTCGAAGGAAGTTGCAATAAAGGAGTTTACGGGGGCGAAGAATCAGTCTAGCTAGGTCTCATATCTGGGAAAATTCGTTTTCTCCGCATTTTCACCCGAGCAGAGCTCGGTCGCCCAAAGTTTAGAACAAGATGGCTACCTTAGAATAATGACATGGCAGTATGGAATTAGTAAGTACCGATTATCATGACAGCATGGAATTAGTATGTACTATACATGGAATTAGTATGAACTATCCTATACTATATTTTTTTTAAGCTATTGCATAGCTTCTATCGCGGGCCTTTAACGTGCAGACCGAATCCAGAAATTCCGTAACGAAAATACCTAACACTCCTGTCTCTTTAGTTCAGCAACTCGCCTCTAGGTGGCATTGGTTGTATTATAATTGCATAAGTTGATAAAAACAGCTATGCAATAGCTTTACCGCGGCAGTCTCCGAGTGCCACACGTCTTTTTCAGTCTTACCAGTCTTATCAAGGGTTATCGTATTACACAGTAACTGGGTTATGGAGGTTAGGTAGGCAGTTGCTCTTTGTAAAATACTGGTATTCAGCTGCATCCGGTTAAACTATAAGCCGACTCCAACATGGTTGGGAAACTAGGCAGATGATGAGTTGTTTTTTCACGGATCCATCGAATTTCCTCTGAGCCTTGAAGAGCGTGTTGATTTGTCGGTTCCGAATCACTTACCACTATCGGTTCCCTCTATCTTGGGATCAGCTTCCAGCCTAACCGGCAGGGCTATTACCTATCTTGCAGAAGCAATGCGATAGCGATCATTTGTTTAATTTTGACAGTTCAACAACATTCAATGCGATAATTACGTTGCAGAGCAGAATTAAATTTCGAACTTATCAAGCAATGGATTAGTAATCTGTTTCAAAACGAATTGATTGTATAATACGTAATTAGGGTACGGATGCAGCTGAATATCAGTATTGTATAATCAGGAACGATCGAGTTTCATAATAACTTTTAACCAAAGCTTGAAAGTCTGACTGCCGGTCTAACATAATTAAGTATTTACGTTTTCTTTAGTAAAGGCAATCATTTGTGTCATCTGGATAGATCTTAAGTCGATCCTATTGTTAGGATGAGGCTTTTAATCCATACTTTGTACTTATTACTTCTGGATTTCCCACAGACCTGAATAATAAAAATCCGGCCAAGTGCCTGTCGGACCACGCATAATGTGTGTGTGGGTTCCGTAGTTGAGATAATTTTGTGGTTTAAAAAATGCTCTCTTATACATCGATGTACATTACGCGTTCCTCAGAAAAAGGGTCTTGACAGACAGACGGACGGACAACGAAGTGTCCTATAAGGGTTCTGTTTTTTTCCTTCTGAGGTACAGAACCATAAAATAAAAACGTATAAGGAGGTCGTATTCCCAAAGCGCATTAACAAACAAATCCACGTACATGTTTCAGTCAGCAAATAATTAAAATTCAAAGATCAAATCGCTCAACAAGATAAGTATTTAGAATGCTAACTTGCTAAGCCTTTCGGCCATACACCTATTTTTTTGCCTAGATTTTTTATCTTAAGATCTAGAACTTTAGCCATGTATAACAGCCTCCTATTCATCAAATGTTTAGACGTGAGGCTAAGCGAATGATTTTTTAATTGATCATGACATGTAACATTTTAGGAAGGCAAAAAATCTTTTTTGTTCGATGAAATTCTAAGAGAGGTATTTAATGGAATAATAATGATATGATAACTGTTTTGTTTTTGTGGTGTGTGTGTGGCTTGCAAAGTAATTGGAGGCTTGATCTAGAATAAATAGGTAGATACTTGATACTTGTAAACTTGCTAACTAAACGAGCAGCTCGTGGCTAAGTAATAACAACCGTACGGGTCACTCCATCAGGTTAAGCTACGCTTGCCGGGCTGGTCCATGGATGGATGACCATCTTTACATCACCGAGACTCCTCCGTGCCTCGGAAAGCACAGTTGGTCCCGACTGTCATTCGTGGATCTTTGACAGCACGCTGTTAATTAACTGTAAATTTCTCCTTATTACATTCATATTTTTACGTAAAATTTATACCAGAATAAACATTGGTTCATAAGAAATTAAAGTTGCATACTTAAAAAACAAAAACTTAATCATTTAATTAACTCAAAATAAGCATAAGTCAACTGCCAAATTGCTACATATTGCGATGCATCGGGTGCTCGAACTGTCAAAACGCAAATTTGTGATAGGTTTCTTAAGCGTAATAAGCATATAATCAGCCTATTAATGTTCCCACTGCTGGGACACCGGCCTCCTCTCTGTGAGAGGGAGTGGGCCGTAATCCACCACGCGGGCCTAGTGCGGGTTGGTAGATGTCACATGTCTTCGAATTTTTGGTTCTAGGCAGACATGCCGGTTTTCTCACGATGTTTTCCTTCACCGGTTTGAGAGCAGTGGTGATGAAATTATTTACACAAAGTAAAGTGCCTGCCTGGGTTCCATCCAACCTATACAGGGTGTTAGGGACATCGACGCGAAGCCCGTTACTTACACAGTAAGTACATGATTCTGAACCGCGTAGGTATTGCAATTTTCTATTAAACAACAAATGCTATTATGGCAGTCAGTCCACTCGAACCCAGTTCGCTGAGATGTAAAATTAGGGTTGAGACGAATTGAAAAAAAAAATGAATGAAAATGTAATCACACAGCAAGCAAAAGTTAATTAAAATATGAAATTGCTTAATCCCAGATATCTCGGAATTAAATTATAATAGTGTATTACTTTCTACAACTTTCATAATCATAAAACTTTTCTTGTTCAATGGGAAGATAAACAAGAAATTTTCAGCGGAGAAAATTTAATTTGAAGACAAATCTCGTTCATTTTATTTCTATAAAATCTAGATTTCTCGAGGCAGCATCTGCTACAATAATGTTCTCTTAATAATCTACATTATTACTACTAATAATAATGTTTTAATCTCAGTTATTAATGAACTCAGCGGGGTAATGATACCAAATTATTGAACAGTTCTGTTTCCAACCAAAATTGCTTCGTGGTAATTTTGGCAATTTCAGCAATATAAATGATAGTTATGATATGAAGTGCGACCCATTCAGAGTGTTAATTGTAATAAACGTTAATTAATCGACATTAGCACTGTCCGTGTGGCCGTAAGTATTATATTAAAAGATTTGTCAAAGAATTCTGTGCGTGTTTCCATTGAGATCTCGGACGATTAATTACGATTCGAGATATTTTGTTGACAGATAAATAGACATGAAACTGACAAATCCTGGTAGAATTCAAAAGGCAAAAACGTAACGTGTCGGCAAAAATGTGTCAACGTTTATGGTAAAGTAAATCTTCTTTCTTCTTCTTCTTTCTGAATACTTTTTGCTTTTGAGTTTTTGTTAATTTTTTTTATAACTAGTTTATGCCAGCGGATTGGCCCGCTTTGAATTCGGAAATTATCTTACGAACCACCGGGATAAAAAGTATCTTATGTCCTAACCTAGGTTATGGTACCTGTGTGCCAAATTTCATGGAAATCAGTTCAGCCGTTAAGACGTGAAAGCATAACAAATAAACTCACTTTCGCATTTATAACATTAATAAGTTACGATGTGCGTTTTCTGTGTGCAGAAAAAACATATTTTTTTTCCATGGTAGGTAAACTGTATACTGGAGCTGCAGAACTTGCTGCGTGCATAGATACCTTTTACTTGAAGTTGCCTATTTTGATTGCACTCACAATCACATTTCATGCTTTTATTATTTGCAAGGTATATTTAGTCTCCATGTACCTATATTATTATCAGCCTCGCGAAATATTCGACGATTTTCTTCTCACGTGTGAGAGCGAGACGTCGAATATCGTCGAATTATCTATTCATGCTTTAAATTGTCGTATCGTGGGCAACAGTGGAGCCGCGTCAATTGGCGGAAGCAAGCACATGCTGCCGCAACATGTGACAATGTAACAGGTGGCCGCCATCTTTATTCTATAACTGCCTATCAACCAGTGGGTCTATAGCCTAAAATAATCCTAATAGGCAGCGAAAATCTTCCTAGATGTTAACTTGTAACCTAGTTTCTTTTATTTTTGTACCATTTATAGATTTTACTTTATAGCTTATTACATCAATCATCTGTTTAGCATAATCAGCCTATTAATGTTCCCACTGCTGGGACACAGGCCTCCTCTCTGTGATGGCACTCCCTCACAACGGAAACAGAACAGAAAAAACGTTTTTTTATATTTATATTTTTACCCTCAACGGGGATGCTTGCTACTCTTGGCCTGCATCTCACCTGATGGTAAGTGATGATCAGCCCAAAGGTGGAAGCGAGCTTCACCCGGAATCCTCTACCACAAAGGAAGTGGCTATCTTATTTATAACTGCTGAAACACAACAATGCTGTTAATATTGTTGTAATCTCGACAGACTTAGATAAGATGATGATAGTTAGCCAGGCGGACTTAGAACAAGCCCTACCACCAACCAAACCTTGCAGAAAATTTTGCTCCGACTGGGAATCGAACCACTCGGTCTGAGACAGGTGGTTTTAACCACCAGACCACAGAGATGGTTAAATCTACCACGCGGGTCCAGTGCGGTTTGGTAGATGTCACATGTCTTCGAATGTTTGGTTCTAGGACATCTGTGTAATTTGCAACAAATTGTGTTTTAAATAAATCTTTGATTGCTTTTGTGTGCTGACGCTTCTTTTAATTTTAAAATAATTTAATTTTAATTTTATTTCAAGCTTTCTTGTGTGGTCGAAATATCAAAGGGCCCTGAGAAAGACTTTACACTGTGTTGTACTTTAGACGCTGTATTCACAATTTAACCTAATACGTAGTTGCAAACGAGTATAAAAAAATTGATTATTGTCGATGGTTTAATAAGGTGGGATATCTAGAGCTTTTCATCAATTTTAATCAGTGACGTTTAATAAGTCACTCGTCATTTAAATTAGTAGTCAATTGACAGAAATATGAGTTTATAACACAACCGTCGTCGGGCCTTTGAACATGAAGCTTAGCGTTATTTATACCTATACCAGTTAGTTCACCATGTTTTTTGCATGAATGAATTCCCCACAAGCAAATTTAATTCGTCCTTATCGACCCGATTTACATAAAAATGCACTTAATTTTGACATAAGTAATGTTTTAGGATTAAATAGAAACAAAACTGCAGCTTAATTGAACTTCGATAAACTTCACGTATTTTTTGCCTACATTAAAAATGTTTGTCGTAACCAAGAGATACCGTGGCCACAGCGTTATTTTGTTATTTATTTACTTCATTTAATTAAATTAGCCTGTAATTGGTTTGCCTGCTGGCCGCCGAGAAAAAAAGAAGTTTGCAAAACATTTTTTGAATTACGAAGCTTTGTAATTTATGGGTTCTTAAATTAAAATAATTCGTTTTTCTTGCTAATCATAAACAGCCAGTGAGTTTGAATAAAGAACGTCGACCTGCCTCTACACTTTGGTCACAGTTAATGGTTCTGCTGTAAACACCACTAGGCTATGCAAATAGGTACCTAATTAAAAGTTTGTAAAATCAGTCATGGAAGGAAAAGGGGATATAGAATAATTAATAAGTTCTAGAATAGGTACTGGTATGGCCGTCCTTAATTACCTACGAAGAGAAAAAAAAAAAAAATTAAATAGTTTGGAAAATCCAAAAGTGCACGCCTCATACATATTACTCATTCATAAACGAAAAAGAAATTCAAAACATAGTTTTTAACAAAAATGAACAATTTATCACTTTTCATGAAGTCGTAATGTCAAAGACTGACAAAGATATTTACTTGGCGGTTGCTAGGCAACATTAATTCAAAGGTTGGAAATATTTAGATAAAGATATTATATTTTAGTTAGTATTTTATTAATTATAATTAAACTAATTTGAATAAAAGTGCCATTTTCAATAGGGTTCCTTCTACGGCTGAAACGAATGTATAAAAAAAAAATTACTCAATTAATTGATTTTATCGCAAGCTACAATGTTTTCAGGGTTCATAAATTGACGGACAGGAAATTTTTTTCAACTATTTTGATGCCGTTTCCATTTCTGCTGCATTAAATCAATTTTTAAAAAGTACAGTATTAATCTACATTTAATCATCTATACAATGGTATATAAATTAAGTAGGTTCTGTGTACTAGCAGGAGTGTAACAATAAAAACAGTTACAGAAATGGGGCAAAAAAAATTTTTCGATCGTAGAGCACACTCTGCTTCGCATTAAGAGTCGTGCAATAGGCAAAGGAGCATATATATTATTTCAAAAATAGAACCTAACCTTGTGTCCTTATTCGGGTGGGCCAAACAAATTTAAAAAACTTAGAACATAATTATATTATGTATTTATTTCGTGTTATTTTTGCCATCGACACGCTAAGAAAAAGATTCGGGTCAGCACAAATTATTATTCGTCAAATAAAACGCCATAGCCTAACAATGTACCAGTAAGACAATACATAACCCATAGGAGACCATAGAATATTAACATACCGTACGCTTATTACCGATGCCATGATCCGACGCACGTGAAATCGATGTATCGGACGTAAAGTTTTTATTGCTGACACTGGTTTTGGTGCCTGGCGTTGCTTGTTATTCTACAAAACGTACACGAAAATGTATGGGAGAGGTCTTTGCGAGGCAAGTGATTGTGATTGGCCGGTTAGGAGGGGATCATGAATTGAATAACCCAAAGCCGATCGGTCCCCATCGAGGAGAATAGACAATCCTAGAGGTCTGGGTGGATGGATGTCAAGGGTAAAGAACTTTATGTAACAAAAACCCTGTTCGATCGAAAAGGGGCGCATATGTACTGCAATTATAAAAATCTTATTATTATTGACATTAAAAAGTTATTGATAAACTCAAACTCAAACTCAACTCAAAGCATTTATTTCAAATAAACCAATTACAGGCACTTTTGAATTGTCAAGGGGTCGGTCAGTCAGAAAAGATGAAGCTAGATGCCCATTCCAAAGCGTAGTAGGTACCTATGGAGAAGAACGGGCAAGAAACTCCACGGACACTCTTTTAAATAAAAATTTGGTTACAAAATATTGGTTACATCATTCATGTTGAACTTATACATGTGAGAACGATGCAAAACGTTAAAAGCGTCCGTAATAAAAGATAAAAACAAAAATATAACAATTAAAAAATTAAATCAAATTAAAATAAGCCATGGCAGCTATGAGATGACCAGTCACAACTGACGGCGCCCGTTCACGAACATGACGCATGGATTAGCACCATTCAGCTCAACCATTTTGAAGGGAGCTAAATGATCCAACACACACGCCACCGTCAGCGTGACATTAGAGTGAGCATGACATACTCTCAGCCGCCAGGGCACATTCAAGTCAATGAAAGACATACCCAGTACCTAAATGGGTGTCCTTCACCACACAATCCTCACCCCCGAAAAGTTCATGAAATCGAACTTTGAAAACGCCAAAAAATAGTCAATAAATAGTCACAAATAGTCACCAAAGTTAAAAAAATAGTCGCATCAAGACTCCGAAGCCACAGCCACAAGTTGGCGAGGATTGCGGGGCGAACGCCTCCACACAATCCCCACCCCAGCGCAAGCAAACGGCTGGGAGCATCGACCCGGCCCCAACTCCAAAAAACAGTCAACAAATAGTCGCAACGCCACGCCAAACCTCGAAAACAGTCACCAAGAGGTTCCAGAGATACAAAGGTGTCCTGGCGAGGACCACGCGGCGAGCCCCTCCCGCCACAACCCCCACCCGACCACCGCGGAACGCCCATGCTCCTTCACTTGAAATTGGTGCCAAAAAACAGCCAAGAAATAGTCGTCTCCAACCACCACAACCTCGACCCGGTTCAACATGCAGAAGCATGCCAAACCTCCATCCAAACCTCCACACACATTATGTTTTGGTACAGTCGCGAATACTTAAATTGCAAATTTATTTTAATATACTAGCTTCTGCCCGCGGCTTCGCCCGCGTGGATGTCGGACTTACAATAGCAATGGGTTTCATTTTGACAGTTAAACAATGAATTGCGTTATTTACGTTATTTCTCGAACATAATTATTCCACTCGGCGCTCTGGCGCGTCATCCCCTGGCTGGCCCGCCCCTCCACCCTCGTTCTGAGCGCCGTCGACTCAATATCGCAGGTCATTCTTATCGTTCTAACTTTTAAACTATTTGTCCTTAGTGTAAAAGACAAACTTTATCTAAATTAAATACCAAAAGCGATGAAGGTATTTATTTTGATAAGAATTAACTAAATACTCTAAAATATGCAATGTAAAAAAAGTATTCAATGTAACTGTATTTATTGCTCACTATTTTGGTTATAAAGGCTTCCACATAAAAGGTGTCGCGGATATGCTGTCGCGGACTTTTATTTAGAACTCTTTAAGACAAACAATCCCACAATACATTTTCTTCATGTAACTCTAACGGTTTAGGCAGCGCACGCAGCAAACGGTGGAGGTCTGCCCGGCTTAGGTGGACCACCGCCGTGTCCTCGTGGAGGCGATCGGCGGCGGTGACCTCTCGCGTACGGCCCTGGTTCAGGCCACGGTGCGGAGCGAGAGGGCATGGCAAGCCGTCACCTCCTTCTGCAAAGCAGTAATGCTCGCGAAGGAGAAGGTGGAGCGCGCGAGGGAGTGGCAAAGGCCGCGCCCTACCAGCCCTAGCCGCCGCCGCCGTAGGAGACGTCCCGGGCGTCGGGAATTGATAGCCGATTTCCGGCCACCGTAGGCGCGGGCCTGCGGACGGAGAGCAACGGGCAGCTCACCGTCCGATAAGGACCAGGCCCGGGTCGACGGCGCATCGTGTTCCACGCGCACCTCAAAGAGATATCATCAAAACTGACGGGGTCCGCTAGGGCCGATGCCTGCCGGGGTTGCGGGTAGTCCCAAGGGGAAAGCGTGGCATCTGGCAAGGCAAGGGAACGAACACGGGTGGGTTTTAGTCAGTAAGAGACTGAAACGCCCAGAAATCATTGGATGACTTCCCAACCAAAAAAAAAAAAAAATGGTAGCGCACGCAAAGATAGATCTCAGAGGGCAGGAATTTTTCCGATTTACTTGATACTTATCGTTATGTTATGGTCAAATCACATAAAATCTTTATAAATTGTAGCGTATGTGTTATTCTAATGTATAAGCTACATTATTGTAAAGTTTCATCAAAATCCGTTCAGTAGTTTTTGTGTGAAAGAGTAACAAACATCCATCCATCCATCCATCCATCCTCACAAACTTTCGCATTTATAATATTAGTAGGATTAGTAGGATTAATGTAGGGCAGTGTTTTTCAACCTTTTTCATGACTCGCTCGACCCCCTTAGTATAAAAAATTTTTCGCGACCTCGACCATTCGAGAACGATTTGAACTCAGTCGAGATTCCCGCTGAGTCGAAGTTTCTGCAGCACGAAACCTAGCCTGATGTTCCCGAGTTGCAGAGAGCCTTCCCTCACGACGTTCCTCAGATTCCTGTGATCGAACTAATCTCATCCTTTTAGCATTTCTGCTACATTGGGAGAGGTTGGATCTTCTTCGAAGCATTCTTACAATAAAATAGTACTTACTACTTAATACACAGTTATTTAGTAAACACGTACTATCGTAAACAATTAAATTATAAATACTTACAGATTATTATACAGTCTAAAATTATCACAGTTTAAGTAATAAGTGTTAAGACGTGTAAACCAAACGTTTAGTACGTTTGGTTTACACGTCTTATCTAACTTTATAAAACAAAAGAATTGTTAGAAAAATTAATTACTAACCTGAGCTAATAAACTTATACTTAATAAAGAAAATCAAGAAAAGAAATGCCTAACCTATACCAAATACTTATAATATTTATATACAAACCCTAAATAAAAATTAAGATAAGTATACCGAAAATCAAGGAAAGAAATGCCTAACCTATAACAAATGTTCGCCGTGATTCTTTAAATTGACATAACTTTTTTATTTATGAACCGATTGACATGAAATAAACACTAAATGTTAAGTGAAGCTTACTACAATATATTAGTGAAAACCGCATCTAAATCGAATAAGCCGTTTCTGATATTAGCGTGCACAAACACACAGACAAACAGACAAACAGACAAACAGACAAAAAAAATTTTAATTACAATCTCGGGTTCAGCATCGATATAATAACAACCCCTGCTACTTTTTTTTCATATATTTCCATTGTACAGACACCACTTTTCTACAATTTTATTATATGTATAGATAGATAGATAGAAGAAGATTGTTGTTTAATAATATACGGTAATAAAATATTGTAGTTATAATTACGTATTTATTATTTCTGTCAGAGTTTAATAAATACCAATCTACCTGTACATGATATTCCTCCAATTTTAAATATGTTTCTTGCTATTATTTCATTTAGACATTTCCTTCCGGTTGGCTTTGAGTTAACTGATTTTACAAATGAAACTGAACGCGATCAGCATTTTTAAAACGCGTTCAAGAGCCAAAATTGTTATATTTCAACGCGTTTAGATGTGCTGAACGCGTTCAATTTCACTGCTGAAATCCGCACTCCGTCTCTATTCTCCGTCTCCGTCTTTATTTCAGATTAATTTTATTGTAGTATGAGAAATTAAGACTTCTACCTACTTACCTATTATTAAAATACCTACAGATATTCATTATAATTTTATATTCTCTACTTTTTTTAAGTAGGATGGTATAATATTTATTTTATACGTGCTCGGTAAGCACCATTATACTTTTTTTTTAATGAGGCAGAATGTACGTCATCATTATTGTTGTACAAATGTGCGGATCGAAAAAAATTATGAAAATTCATGGTTAACGTGCTGAGTAGGCAGAAAAGGTATATGAAAATCCATTGTTAACGTGCTTTTTGCTATTTAAAATTCACGTTTTCAGTACTAAAATAATCCCAATTTCATTAAAAGTTTGTGAATTTTCAACAGAGCTCGGACTAGGCTAGCGGGTCTACACCGCTTCAGGAGGGCCGCCCGCACCCCTTGTATTACCAGGTAAAATTGGTCATAAAAAAAAAAATGAGAGTATTCTTTTTTTAAATGAAAATTACCACATCGATATTAACACGATACATACAGTATGACACAACTTAGATGTAGCATCGGCAAAATTCGTAAAACCGATCACCATCCGAACTGAGTGCGCCTTCAAAGTCACGTCAAGTCTCATAGCCGAATACATTCGTAAAATTGAAATGAATGAATGAAAATTTTCACATCTATGCTACATCTAAGTTGTGTCGTACTGTACCTAACATTGCTCACGGATCAGACAGGGTTTTTGTAACATTTGGTATACACAACTTAATATAATTGTTCCACTAAATTGAGACTGAAAAATTGTACTGATGTGTGGGGTGCTGGCGGCTCCAAGGCGCCAATAGTTTAGGTAATTGCTTTTTACGGCGAAAATAATGGTAAGTAATTAACAAAAAAACATAGTTGCTGCTTTATAGTTAGTTCAGATATTGTGCAAAGTTTCATGATTTATTAGTATAGTAGTATAATATTATATTAAAACAGCATAAAACTTTCTGACTACGTTGAATTTTTCCAACTTTCAATCTTTAGGGCGCCTTCAAATTTGCTGCAAAGTGCCGCGCGGAGCCAGCGCGGCTGCAGCGCTGCGGTCGCGCTGGTTTGTAAATTCATATAAATAAATAAAATCAATGTACGCGACCGCAGCGCGAGTGTAGTGTTGCAGCCGCGCGTTTTATATTATATGGATTTACATAGCAGCGCGGCCGCAGCGATGCAGACGCGCTGCCTCCGCGCGGTACTTTGCAGCAAATGTGATGGCGACCTAAAGGTTGAAAGTTGTCAAAATTCAACGTAGTCAGAAAGTTTTACGCTGTTTTAGTATAATAAACACAACAACAAAGAGACAAACACAAAGAAACAGAATACAAACAAACATTTTAACCCAAAATCCATATATCGACAATCTCATGATATAACATAAGAAATATTGGACGTAATCGATTAATTGACGTAAAAGACTCGTCACGGCATCGATTTAATTGATGGCGATGGTTTATCGATACTTCGATACTCCACTACCGTAGCGTATCAGGTGCTTGGGAGCCAAGGACCAGGAAGGAACTGGTTTTTAACTTGAGTGTTTATGAAAGACTGTGTAATCATCTGCCTAGCCTTTTTCCAACTATGTTGGGGTCGGTTTCCCAGTCTAACCGGATGCAGCTGAATACCAGTATTTTACATAGAGCGAATGCTTATTGTGCCGTCAAAAAATTTACAGGACATCGAAAATATATATCATTTAGCAACTGTAAGTAACCTTTCAAAGCTTTCCAAAGTTAACTTGTTAATAAGTAAGATGCCTTCGTCATATTATTATCAGTCGATATTGCCCGATTTGATGACGATGATGATGAAGGCATCCTACTTCTTAGAAAGTTCATTTTAGAAAGCGTTGTGGAGTTAAAGAGGATGGGAGTTTTAAGGATTAGGAAAGTGTATTGAGACAGTTTGGTGACACAGAGAGGATTGGCTCTCATAAGTCATAAGAAATCTTAGATTCGTTGTAGTATTGATATTTGGCTCCTTGTCTAATGATGCTTTATAAACCAGAACCTACTGATTGGGAGAAGACACTAGTTCCTGTAAAGGTCATCGCTCATTATAGCAGCACGGCTCCGTCACGGCAAATACCTTGTCATTCAAGTTAGGATTCTAAGTCAAATCCATTAAAGTCTATTTTACGATGGCTATACAGAATAGTGGACGGCTCGCAGGCAGTGAGCGGCCCACGAGCCGTCACACGTCGGGCCGACAGCGCGCTTCAAGCGAGGAGCCCGCTCGCCGGGCGCCTCACCGTCCGCGGGGTGACGCCTCGCCGTAAGCGCGGTGACACCTCGCCGGCCGCACGGTGACGCCTTGCTTGTGAATAAACAATAAACTGTTACCTCGCCGGTGGCGTGCCGACAGCGAGCAGTCGCCTTGCTGACGGCGCGTTGGCGACTAGCCGTCCGTCGCCCTGCTTACGGCGCGTTGCCGACTAGATTTTTCGAGGCAGTGCCGGGGCGCTACCCTGCTGGAGCGGTACTGTTATAATGGGTGATGACCTTAACACAGGTGTTTTTACCTAGCGCAAGAGTCAGGGCTTCACTTTATTTGTACACATTTTGTATGCAAATAAAGAATTTATTCTTGTAAAACATCGTTTCAGCCTCTATTCACGTTCTTAGGAACTAAAGTTCAGCAGGTTTTACGGCTAATTGCCACGTCCCCTAGCAATTTTATTAAAACACATGCAAAACCGTTGGCAGAGCATACAAATAAAAGAGACGCATACTTGCTGGTCACTGGCACTCCATATGACAAGATCGTATGGCTAGATTGTGAACTGGTGTGTCTGACCTATCACGTCATCCAGCTGTGTGGCTCATTATTGTACACCTACATAGTTCTTGTGGCAAATTATTATTGAACATTGAATTTTATTGTACTAGCAAGTAGCAATTGCTAATTATTTTTCTATTGGAGATACTGAAATGGCCTCCACGACTGGCTATAGTGAAATGTACAGACGCCAGCACATCAAGTTACTACAATCTGTCAAATTTCTTTAATAGATTTTCAACTTTATCGCTAAAGAATAAGGTTCAATAATGATTGGGAAAATTTGACAGATTGGTATAGGTTGATGTGCTGGCGTCTGTCTGTACCTATGTCCGGTGTAACTTATACTCCGTGGTTTAGGTAATTAACTAAAGGTAAACAAATCGTAAAAAGGGTTTTTATAGATGACACTTTCTTGTTAATATTACGTTATAACGAAATTAAAATTATTTACGATTTTTACGATGGCTTCCACTTTTATTAATGTGTGTTGAAACTTTATAATTTATTCTTAAACTACTCATCGTAGATGTAACTGCTTCGTCGGGAATTGATAGCCGATTTCCGGCCACCGTAGGCGCGGGCCTGCGGACGGAGAGCAGAGGGCAGCTCGCCGTCCGATAAGGACCAGGCCCGGGTCGACGGCGCGTCGTGTTCCACGCGCGCCTCAAAGAGATGTCAGCAAAACTGACGGGGTCCGTTAGGGCCGATGCCTGCCGGGGTTGCGGGTAGTCCCAAGGTGAAACCGTGGCCCCTGGCATGGCAAGGGAAGGAACACGGGTGGGTTTTAGTCAGTAAAAGTCTGACACGCCCTTCCGCTCCGCCCAGAGCGGGAGAAGTCATTAGATGATTTCCCACCCAAAAAAAAAAAAAAAAAAAGATGTAACTGCTTGCGCACAATTTTTTTGTTAGATTTATAATAATAATAATATAATATTTTGTAATCTGCCTATTGTAAAGAGCCCAAAAAGGCAGGTTCTCTAAACATCAACGAATTATACCGTTGCTAAATTGAAGAGTACAACTGTGACGTAGTATGACAACTGAGTGAAAAGTATTACGTTTAGTCGGTTACTTGACAGATCTCTCGTCACGTGTTTTTATTTGTTTACATTTAGTTAACTCCCTAAACTAACGGAGTATAGGCTGACAGCAGTGACAGCCCCGCTACCTTTCTGACTGGCTAATACTTTACAATGGAAAAATGCTATTTTCATATAGTTCTTGTCTATACGAAATAAGAAGGGGCTTCCTTGTTAGATGGACTGACGACCTTAAAAATGGTTGGGACAGACCTGATGCAGAAGGCGGAGGTTAGGGTGTTGTGGCGCATCTTGGGTGAGGCGTATGTCCAGTATTGGCCTGCGAGCCCTGCGCCCGCTGTAATACTGCAATATGGTTACTGGTTACTGTGGTATACTGTGGTTTTTCATGTAAATATGATGCGGAATCATTTTCGCACAGCAGGACCAGGGTGCATCAAATGTCACACCATGACTATTGATAGTACGTATAAGATACTATTCTGCTGTCACCAAACGCACTGTTACGTCGCCTCGCTCATAAAGATATGGGCAACCTTTTGTTCATGGAGTTTAAACAGAAAGAAAAAAAGTAAGAAAGCAAAAATAAAGAAAGAAGGCAAAAATAAACAAAGAAGGTAAAAATAAATAAAGAAAGAAAGAATGCAAAAAATAAAGAAAAAAAGATGGCAAAAATAAAGAAAGAAAGGCAAAAATAAAGAAAGAAGGCAAAAATAAATAAAGAAAGAATGCAAAAATAAATAAAGAAAGAATGCAAAAAAAAAATAAAGAAAGAAAGAAAGAAGGCAACAATAAATAAAGAAAGAAAGATATATTAATGTTTGGATATAGTTCGTGAAATACAAAATAACAAAATAAAAAAGTGAATCAATATAATTAGCAAATCAATACTTTTCTTCAATCCTTTTTTTTTAATGTGTGTGATGCTGATTATCACATCTGCTTGGTACATACAATGACCCTCATACATCGGTATAATAATTTATTACAAAGGAAACAGTTGTTTAATTGACCGTTAATCAACAACTTAACAAAAATATCAAGTTACTGCAGCGATGAAATCGTACTGTACCAAAAAGGAACTTGAATCGATGTTTTTTCCTTAAAAGGACCAACGATATAATTAAGAATCGATAAAATTAACTGTGGTTAAATTGATGAACTCGTCTATAAATCTCCCGTTTAATTTTAACCTGCCTTTAACTGCTGGTTTACGTTCCTGACATGACAAAGGTGGATCCTAGTATGCTAGGTCATTGTTCCCATGGTTTGCGGAAAAAAGTACAAAGACTACAAGTCTTTAAATAATTTGTTTGTGCCTAAAGTCTTGTAGCTTCTCTGAGGAAAGTAGCGAAATGTTGTTAGAACTGTTGTTTAATATTCCTAACAAATAAATATAGGTATTGTGCCTAATCTTTTCACTCTCATGGACGAACGGCCATATTGCGACAATATAATAGGGATGCCAAAAAAATTTTTTGTGCTTCAGATACATTTTTTTTTTATACGTAATTAATAGATTACGGCAATACATTAAGTCCCTCTGACATACATGTGTCCCAGCAGTGGGAACATTAATAGGCTGATTATGATTAAGTTAAAATGTGGCATGACGTCACTCTCCGGTAGATTTTATACTAAATTGTGACGTAGCGAGCCCCACTCCCCAACTTTAATGCGTTTAAAAAAAAAAATATGATAAAGCAAATAATAATACATGTAATTTTTTTTTATCTGACTGACGGACTAATTTTTTTTTTCTTTAGTCAATATCCCTATTGTTTTTGTTGTTGAATCAAATAAACAATGCTTAGATTTGGTTTTAATTACTATGATTTACAATTGTTCATTAATATGGTAGTACAGTACAACCATAACGTTAGTTTTAAATCAAAGTACGCTACAATTTATATACGTACTATCATTTAAAAGCTCAAAGAACAAGATATATTACTTCATTAACGTAAATAAGTATCAATTAAATCAAAATAATTAACTTTATTGCCATCAGAGTGCATGTATCATTAATTCATTACCATTACTGCTCTAGTCTGATTTATAAAGAAGCAAATACTGTTAAGATCGGAGTTGAACTCTTTTAAGGGAATAATGAATGTTAAGATTAGGTCCTGGGTTTAATCAATGATCTCATTACTAAACTCAACTCTAACCGCTATTACACAATAGGGTATGCAGATGACCTCGTTATCCTTGTATCGGGGAAGGTAACGGGAACGATCTGTAACCTCACTCAGCAAGCACTACGCATCGTAGAAAGTTGGTGCAGGGAATTTGAACTATCAGTGAACCCCACCAAAACTGAACTAGTCATGTTTACCCAAAAACGCGCATTAGGCCCATTTCGCCTACCCAAACTGTTTGATACAGAACTTCAGTTGGCCAATGAGGTCAAGTACCTCGGGGTCATTCTAGACAGTAAGTTAAACTGGAGTAGTCATGTGGACAACAAGCTAAACAGGGCCTGCATAACCTTCTGGCAGTGCAGGAAAATGATAGGTAAGAAGTGGGGCCTATCCCCCAAAATCATACTGTGGCTGTACACAGCAGTGATCCGCCCCATGATCGCTTACGGGGCCGTGGTCTGGTGGCCCCGCACTCAGCTGGTTACAACTTCCAACAAACTACAGCGCATGCAAAAGCTAGCCTGTGTGGCGACCACGGGCTGCATGAGGACTACTCCGACCGCAGCAATTGAGGCCATGCTGGGTCTGCCCCCGCTCCACCTGTTTATACAACAGGAAGCGACAATGGCGGCGGTGCGCCTTAATACAATAAACCTCTGGGGTAAGAGAAAAACACAACACACCGCGCTGCTTGAGGGGTTCAATAATGAGCTCCCTATTACGAAAGCCATTAATGACCGGGTACCCAAACAATTTATCTTCGATAAAAAATACAAGATCCAACTTCACGAGGATAGCCGATGCGAGGGTTTGCGCCCCGCAGAGCTGCGGATCTTCACCGACGGATCCAAAACAGGTAGTGGCACAGGTGCTGGAATCTTCTCGGAGGACTTCAACATACACATAGCCACGCCATTGGGAGTCCACAACACAGTGTTCCAGGCCGAATGCATGGGTATATCTCTTGCCGCTTCAGCCATCATGGCCAGGGATCAAGGACCACTCGATACGCATACTCTCGGACAGCATGGCTGTTCTGCAAGCGCTAAACAGTTACACTGTTGACTCCGGGCTGATATACGAGTGCCACCAGCGCCTTAACCAGGTGGGTAGCCTCAATAATATAACCATTCAATGGATCAAAGGACACAGCGGTTCGCGGGGCAACGACGCAGCTGACGAACTTGCCAGAAGGGGGTCGAGCATGGCACCAGTGGGGCCTGATCCCATTGTGCCACTCCCCTTCGGGTACCTACGCACTCTGGTAAGGAAGCGAACCAGGGACCAACATCACAAACTATGGTCGGAGCACGGTGAGTGTAGGCAAGCCAAGGAGGCACTCCCTACAATCGATGGCCGCCTCACGAAAAAGGTTCTCCGACCATCGAAACAACAGCTGCGCACAGTCACAGCAGCTGTAACTGGCCACGGGTCATTTAATAAACATCTCTATGTCATAGGAGTCACAGACAGTCCGATGTGCAGAGCCTGCATGGAGGACGACGAGACAGCAGCTCATGTGCTGTTAAACTGCCCGGTGGTCGCCGATTACAGGGCAAAGTACTTCGGTAACCCAGGTACCCTACGTGAGATTGTCAGTGACACCAAGGCGTTGCTGGCCTTCTTTGAGGAGCTGGGGTGGATCGAATAACCTATTTTCCCACCCGTACGTAAAATACGCGCTTTGACGTGGAGTTGCGGATACCAGCCCGTTTTACCTATTACCTATTAGGTCCTGGGTTCGATTCCCGGGTCGGGCAAAGTGTTGTTAGGTTTTTCCATCTAGAATTTCTCAGTAGCAGCTAGTAGTCTAGATTTGTGCCCGGTTGATGGCAATAGGCTCGCCCCCTATTATGTGTGACTTAAACTTAACTGGCAAAATGGGCTGTACTATAGGTACACCTCTGCCTAACCCTTCGGAGAATACAGGCGTGATGTTATTTGAATTTCGAAAGTCAATAATTTAAAGTCGCTGTAAGTCCTTCGGCTTATATCGAACGGTGGGCTCACGATTACCTATGTTCAACACACCACTAAACATATGCACTTAAGATGACTGATTGGATGCACTTAAGTGCTAGCTAACCTTATTCTAGTTAGATGAAGAAGCAAGCATTTTTTCCATTACGCCTACGGAAATAGGTAGAAAATACAAACAAAAACCCATCTTTCCACCCTAATCTATGCCAAGACAAGTCCTTTCACTTAACCCGCATGCAGTGTTCGATTTCAATTACCCCCTCACCTTGAAGGAAAACTAAGTGCGAGCGAGACAGGCATACCACAACCCCCAAGAGTGAAAGAGACGCAATATAAACAAATCGTAGGCCCCGTAAAAACGCCATATGTCGAGCCATGACAGATGGTCCCCACCGCAAAGTAGTCTCGCGAGTTCATTTGCTTGGAGAAGTTTATTTTTGTTCTGCTGGTGTCACCTGACTTCGATCAGGTAAACGAACCCTTACGGCAGATTGCTTGTTATTTATTTTTAATATATTTCTCGTTTTGTTGGCGGGAATTTAAGATAAATATAGAGCAGGTCAGTGTTGTTTATTATCTGATGTCGGGAGTCTGGGCCAGAAATAAAATTGGAAGAATAAAAAAAGGATGGTCATCATCAGAATCGTTATTTGATTAGCATCCACATAGATTGATATGATAAATAGACGTATCTTAAAGCTGTAAGCACCAAGATTGGTGGTATTTTTTTATTAAAACAACCGGCCAAGTACTTGCAGGACCACGAACAATAAAGGGTTCCGTAGTTTGGAAGAATTTTATTCCAAAAACAAGCTTAACATTGTAGTTGTAAAACATGTTCTTCCAACATTGATTTACGTCACGGTCAATCCTTCAACAGCATATGTAAGCACAATAGCAAAAAAAATGTGTGATAAAACTACAAATTAACGATTTTCGGACTTTTTCCTTTACGTGTGCTGTGAGACCTTCCTTCCTGCCAAATTTAATGATTCTAGGTCAACGGGAAGTACCCTGTAGTTTTTTATTTATTGGCGAATATTAAAATATGTCGCATAAATGGTAGTATTTTTTTATTGCGTTGACATATAAGCTTGTCCTTAATTACTTGCTTGCTTGCTTGACCTATGTCTGTAATTTTTATGGTGTACATAATAAAGAGTATTCTATCTATCTATCTATCTATCTTGATTTTTTTAAAGCTCCAAGGGACCATAGACCTATATGATATTAATTTCAACTTGATACCTGCGTTCCTGAGAAAATGGGTCTTGACAGACTGACGGACGGACAATGTAAGGATCCTATAGGGTTCCGTTTTTTCCTTTAAAGGTGCGGAACCCTACACACAAGGTGTGTTGATCGATTGGAGAAGGCACAATAAATAAGGAAAAGTGAAAAAATATGGAGGAGACCTTCACTTAGCGGTGGGAGGTTAGCTCAAAAAAAGGAGACCTACCGATATACGTGGTTGGATATCATAAAATCCCTGTCCATGAGTTAAGAGAATACTAGTATTCTCTTAAATTTAATTCATGTTTTTTTTTGCCAATTTTACCTACCTAAGGCAATTTATACTTATAAGGCCATAAAAATCGACCACCCGCTTCATATGAATTCTCTCGTGTTTGTACCTTAAGTTTTTATTTAAAAAAACTTTTGGCATATACAATACACATAATCTTTCCACCTTACCGGATCGCTACTTTTCCTCATTTAGGGTCATTAAAATATTCATCAACTAATGTTTTATTTGAACTTCGAAAGTGTTTTATTACATCATGAGTTAAAAAAATTAAGACAATTATGGTGCTAATTAAATATTATTGTTGTACCTATGGGTCAGTAAAAAACGGAGCTACGCACACAAAATTTTATGATTATCATAAAATCGGAACAAAATTACTTTAAACTCATACTAAGTTACTAAATGAGGAGTGTTTATTAATCTGTAGTTGAAGACAATAAATTGAATAAGTTTTTGTTGAGGTCGTGGACCCCGGCATAGTACACTTGAGGACATGAAAAGTGGATCAGTTTACGTTTGCAATATAGAGTTAGATTGTTATAAATACGGTTTATTTTATAAGTATAAAATAAACTGTATTTATTTAAAAGGAAAAATCCGTAAAAAAACTTGTAACGGATTGTCATCTGTGAAAATATAAAAAAAAACTTCATTGTGTTTGAATAATGACTGCGTGACAGATGTATCCATACAAACTTTATTGTAATGAAGGGAAATTCTTTAGAAAATGGAAAATTATTATAACTCAAACACTGGTTCCCACTACAGTTGGAAAATGTTATCAAAGAATCTTTTGCTTTCAAAGGAACTAGTAACAATGTTTTTGTTGTTTACATCAAAACCTTTATTTGTGAGAATACAAGTTGTTGTACAAATAGTCGAATAGATTCACCAGACCATGCCTTGCATGTTTCATTTGAGTATATTATTACTTATTTAATTCTTAAATCAAACCCTATCCAACCAATGCATTTTTAAAGGGCATGTCTATGAGTCAAATGATTTTATTACATGACACATAATAAAATCTCCCTTAAAATAAGTTAAATTGCTATAAAAAAAGCTTTCATTAAAAAGATACAAACTTTGTAATCGTCTGTACAAACATTATGAATATTAAAATTATAGTTACTTTTATAACCACACAAAAAAACACATCACCATTTTATTGTTATGATGAAAAACTTAATGATGTATAAAAATAAACAGCTTACGAACTTTATATGGTCGGAAGTGTATAAAGTCATAACAATAAAAAAACTTAAAATATATTAGTTAACTGGGACGTGTGATAATTAACTAAGTTTAATTTAACTGGTGGTTCAGAAAATGAAATAAACCGGAATTATTGGTAATAAATCAATAAAGGCTTTGTTTGTTTTACCGACGCCATAGTTCTATCGTTCGTCATGGTTACGACGATGTTTCTAAACCTACAGCATGTATCATAAATGTGTGGTCATAGTTAAGGGTGTGTTACAGCAGACCATCAAACTGAACCACTTTCTCCGCGGGACTTTAATCTTATTTTTTAAATTAGCTTTCACCCGTGGTTTTGCCCGAGTAGAGGTCGGAAATTATCCCAGTTGAACGTACTACCGGGATAAAAAGTATCCTATGTGTTAATCCAGATTATAAACTATCTGTGTGCCAAATTTCATCCCAATCCGTTTGACCGTTTTTGCGTGATTCAAACATACAAACTTTCACATTTATAATATTAGTAGGATTGTTTTTGATACATTTTTTTTACATTGTTCTCACATATTCGTAGAAGCGACAAGAATAATAATATACCCAGGATTTTGTAATATGTATATTTAAAAGAATTCAAAATTCAAAATTCAAAATTTATTCAAACTAGGCTGAGAATCAGCACTTTTCGAACGTCAAAATTACATAAGACAGTCCCCCAAAAACGCCCGCCCTTCACCACTTCCTAGTGCTTTTGCTGGAGAGAAGAAGTGGCGCAACAAACTCCCCAGCAGCACAGCTGTCTGTTCAGTTAGAAAAAAACTTGATTCTATACAATAGTATGCAAATCATTTACATTACTCAACACAAATCATTAAATAAAAAAATATATTTGCCATAATGACAGCTAGCACACGCCAAAGTACCAAAAAAAAAAAAAAAAAAAATATCGAAAGCTAAACTCAAGCGAAAATGAATACTAAAAAAACTAAAAACGTAAACAGAACTTAATACCCGAATTATAAAGCCTCCAGGTATAAAGGGCGTGCCCGCTTACATATAGCTAATAAAACTGTAACTCGAAGTCACATAATTATGATAAACTAGGACCATCGAAGAAAAATAAATCAACAGTTAGGCAAGAATAATATAATGATCTTCTGTCGAGGTCGCTAGCTAACCACATATGTGTATGTCCTGGGAGTTTCTTGCCCGTTCTTCTCCATTGAGATCTACGTTTTGGAATGGGCAACTCGCTTTAACTTTCTGAGTATTATAACTGACAGACTCTTTGGAAATTCAAAAGTGCCTGTAAATGTTTTAATTGAAATAAATGCTTTCAATTTTTTTTTTGTTTTTGAGAAAATAATCAGCAGTCCCATATATGTGGGTTGAGTAGGTATTGAAGTTTTTTATGGGATAATTGTAGTACTTACTTGTGATACTGTATATCCATATTTTTTTTTCGCGATTACCATGTTGGTCCCGTGGAGAAAGTTGGACACACCCTTAAATATAACCACTCCTCTCTGACACATGCTGTATACATTTTTAATTAAATATCGCTTCTGGACGATTAGAGGAAAGAAGAAACACATAAATTATTACTGTCTATTGTACAATTTTGATGAGTAAAAGTCACAATCGGCAGCATACATCTCGCTTTTAAACTTTGAACTTTGTTTCCAGTCAAAACATCACACAATGAAATAATGACGCCTGTATAAAGTACCCTTTATGTAAACAAAAACATTTCAATTTCCCCACACAAGCTTGTCAAAGTAGCTGCGCAGACAGGTGGAATTCTGTCGTGAAACAAACTTTTTGATTGAAGCCTTGTCGCTCCTTTTAGTGACAAGGGAAAAGGTGTATAATGAACTAATGAATGAATGACGTAGTAGCTAGAACTGGTACTTTTCTCTTACGTCAATGATCATCATTCATCATTATGGGAATGTCATCATCATCATTATCAGCCGAAAGACGTCCACTGCTGGACATGGGCTTCCCCCAAGCACCGCCACTTCGACCGGTTCTGTGCTTCTCGCATCCAGCGGATTTCTGCGGCCTTCACACAGTCGGGGCCGTTACCACTGGGCCACCACTGCTCGCACATTCCTCAACACAATTTCTCCAGCACTTTCACTAACAGTCTATGTATTTCCATAAAAAATATTGCACCATGGGGGAACCCCCATGTCAGGACGTTTGCATAGGCATCCAGGTAATTAGACGAATAAGTTACTAGCATACACGAGCTCGATACGACAGTATTATGTTCTGACATTTTTGCGTAATATTGCCCAATAAATATGCAAGTATTTGTATTTTAAATGCTTTTGCTGATAGAAGGAAAGTGTTTTTGTGAAATTGCGAATGAAGAATTTTTGATTTTACGAGCTGTTGGTTGCACTTATGCCCGTTTTCACCGACAACATCTAAATGAATCGCTAAATAAATCTTTACTGTACTGTTGGATTTTCAACTCTCAGTGCTGAGCCTAGTGTTGAAAATCAAACAGTGCACAGTGTTAGTGAAAACGGGCATTAATTGCTCTATTTATGGGATTGATTTTGACGCTTCGAAGTTGGCAATTTAGGATTTCCAAATTTCGATCTGAATCGTCGTGTGTCTAGTGGTCACAAGCGCTACTGCTGAGCGTGAGGTCCTGGTTTCGATTCCCGGGTCGGGCAAAGTGTTATTGGGTTTTTCCATCTGAATTTTTCCGGGAATAGCTCGTAGTCTGGATTTGCGCCCGGTTGATGGCAATAGGCTCGCCCCCTATAACATGGAACTTAAACATTACTGGCGACATGTGGGGTGTAGGTACTATAGGTACACCTCTGCACAACCCTTCGGCGAATACTGGCGTGATGTTTTGTTATATGAGTCCCAACACAGCCTATTTATTGACTGTATAAATTGTTATTGGAACGAAGTTCCTTTTCGCGCGTTGCGAAAGGGGGCTAGACGGAAAAAATTGGGACCAAAAGTTGTGACGACACTTTATTTTTTTTATTATAACGCCATCTGTGAGCGACCACATGTACTAATTAGTGGCATGCCTTTGTGAGGTTATTTTTTTTTATTATAACGCCATCTGTGAGCGACCACAGGTACTAATTAGTGGTATGCCTTTGTGAGGTTAATTCCATAACTTCGTTCCATTCGGGTGTCCCTTGACACCTCTCAGCTTTTTTTTCTGAGATCTTCAGTGGTTTAATATAATTTAATAGGTCGAAAAAAAAACGCCTATTATAAAAGTGAAGATTCGGGCACCTAACACCTTCCCCCCCCCCCCCCCGTCAAATGCGACGCGACTCGATTCTGGTAGAACTATTTGAATCAAGTTTTCATAATAAATATTCTACTAGAGTTGCATCGCGTCGCACCGTTCTGCTACCTTTAGTTGGTAACGCATCGGTAATCATTTTGACGTTACAGGTGTCTGAGAGGAAACGGTAGCCACTTCCATTTGGTTGGGTTCTGACCCGGCCAACATACATACATAAAAAAACTGGCCAAGTGTATGTCGGACTACGCACAATGAAAGGTTCCGTAGTTGGAATGAATTTATCCCAAGAACAAACTTCAACATTTAAACTCAACATGTAGTTGAAAAAATGTTCTCCCATACATTCCAACTGTAAGTTTGTACACACAATATCTAGATTTACCATGTTATTTTAAGACCATAGACTTCTTATAGGTTTTCCTGTGATCTATGAATAAATAAACAAATTCTGTTTTAAAAAAAAAATATTCGCCATAAGCCCTTTCATTTGATACGACACACTGACACGGTACAGTTTTCAAGACTTTTTTTTTATGTTTCTTTTTTGCCTACCAAAACTGACCACCATATTCAAAATTCATTTATTTACGTTACGCGTCCGTGTTTGGGTCACAAAAATACCTACATTTGAGTACCAAATCTCAACTTAATCGTTCCATCAGATTCAGCAAATTGGGTGTGCCTGTGACAGACGGACAGACAGCCAGCCAGCTAGCCAGCCAAACACACGAGTGATCCTATAAGGGTTCCGATTTTTCCTTTTGAGGTGCGGAACCCTAAAAACATTGTCCTTTACCCCATTTAAAACGGATAGACACAAAAAAAGTGTCTCCAAAAAAAAACACCGTTACTTTTCGCCTGTTATCAGTTTTTTTGTCTAAAACTTTACAAAAGACTGGTCACACTATGAAGTGTCATCTGTCCACCTGTCCATTGTTACCCGACGGCTGCCGACAAAGAGGTATTGTGTTGCACCCGTTACAAGTATTAATTACCGTTTTTGTCATTATAATATTTGTGGGTATCGATTGCATTTCTAGTTGTTTGTAGAATTGCGAAATTTTTGTACGTCGGCTGTGGAATTCTTTTCGTTGGTGGTTTTACGGAAGCATTTACAAATGTATGTGACATTTAATTATTTAATGATGGTTTTGTCAAGATGTCCACGTCATTACAGTCAGGATTATGCTAAGTACCTTGAATGGTTGATAGTTTCGTACACTTCGAACGTGTTAAAAGTGGCGCTAATAGCCACTGATTAGAGAAAATTTTCTTTTCGCAAAATTTTCAATGTAAAATAAACAAAATTTTAATAAATTTATTTATTTCCAACTGACATCTATCATTACAAGGTAACCTATTGCGATAGCGTACTAATCTAACTCTTATCCTAACTTATTATTAACTTATAATTGTAATAAAATTTTGTAACTTATTAATACAAATAATGCATTCTTTGTGAACTCACTCAGAGAACAACAGAACAAAATAGCCTTTTATTTCTTGCCATTTGAATCTTACAAAAATGTTCCAAATATTAAGTATTTTATTCTTCTTTATGATTCTGCGCTGCAACGGTCCATTCGTTATTTCAAGCGCATTCCCAAAATATTCTCCTCCAAAAGTTTATCTCGTTGTCACACTGTATCTGTGTAGAGCCTAATAGTCTGACCCGAATACTTGTCCGGCAGCAAGACAGACATAGCTTTAAATATAGACAAACCATAGCTTCGCGCCGCGGCCCCGCTCGCATCGAAATAGACGCGCCGAATAGCGATGGCGACTAAAATTGTCATTATAGACTATATTTTATCTTGAATTACGTTTTGTATATAAAATATTTTTTATAGTAAATTATTTGTCGCCAGGTGAGTTACTGAAATAGGTAGAGGGAGACAGAGGAGGTTAGAAGAGTGAAGAGATGTTTCGAACGCCATTGAGCTCAATAGTCTTGCATATACTTCCTCATTCACAGATTTAGTACCAGCTCGCCAGTAAGTAATCATGACTCTCGAAGTGACTGAGTCTGTATGACGTAGGTCAAGTTGCGATAGGTTTTAATATAAAAGAAAATAATCATACACTTGATAAAGATAAGTCCTTACAAGCGAGGAGACGGAAAACGTGCTGAAGAAAAGTATAAGCTCAGCAAAGTTTTCTTTGGCACCCCCTAATGTGACAGCGAAATAAGCTGACGACTAAAGGTCATAGCACACCTATCAACTCGGAAACGGATCGTCACCGTATCGCCGCGGTTCGTGAGCTTGTCCCGCGGCGAGGCGATTACGTTACGATTCCGATTAGTGTGCGTTGCAGTAGGGAGTTTCATACAAAGAATACTGAATGGCTCGAGTTGATACGGTGACGACCCCTTTCCGAGTTGATATGTGTGCTATTTTCTTAAGCCATCGGCACTGCAGCTGTGACAGCTTTCAAATTATAAAAATACAGCTTATCCTTTACAACGACCTGAAGTAAGCCCAACAGAATGACTCGAGGACCCAGAACCGAGACATTTGGCGAAGAATGACGAGGAGAGCCGACTCCAAATGAAGCATAAGGCATAAGGCTAGGCAACGAGAGAGAGAGGTTATCCTTTCGATAAATTATAGTTGCAGCGGTACGTCATTATTGCAGCACGTACAAAAACGTAGTATGGCAACTTTTTCCTCACATTTAGCAGTCAATATTCACTGAAAATCATAATAAAAAACGTAAAACGTCATAAGCCATCATGCAGTGCTGCCATTGCAGTTTGTTGTTTTTTGTTTGGACAAAGCAATTCGCCTTCGAAGTTTAGAGATATGAGGAACAGGGTGTAAAGTTCACTCATTCACCATAGAAAACGGAGATCCTCCGACCAGATGGGTGTTGTGTCTGGCGGGCAACTGCCCGAAAGTTGATGTCGGATAGTCTTATAATATATCGTTCGCGCGGTAAACTCTATTGCGCGATGCAGGAATTTGCGTGACGTCATGTCTTTGATGTGTAGTTCGTATGCAGCGGTGTAACCGCTACAGAAGTTTCCCCAAAAACTCAGACAGACAGACTTCAGTTATTAATAAACACAGCTTCAGCAGCCTACGTGACTGCCGCCTCATAATAATATATCATTTTTAACGCGAACACGTTGAGAGATACAAATTCTTTTCTGCTATTAAAGAGGTGGAAAATCACAGATTAAAAGAGCTGTGATATAGTATGCTGCCCTGGTATTTTAGCTTTGTTATTTCGCCCTTTATGTTGACAGATGAATTAATAGTATTTAGGATTTTGAAGCTTGTGTGTGGTCGTTGAATTGGTCGTGTGGTTACGTTGTATTTACACAAATTTTACTGACGTCGAAAGTCTTCGAGGATGTCTGCTTGGCTCGGTTTATAGGAAGCTTGGTGTTTGGAAAAGACCCAGGACAAATTTCATTTAAAAAAAATGTTTTACTAGTATAGTAGGTAATGTAGGTATGCAATCAATTTCTGATAAGTAATGCGTCAAGAGATCAAGCAGATCAATCAGACAGAGATACTTAACTTATTTTTCAATGTTTTTGATTTCAGCTAATTTCCTGCTGAATAGTCATCAAAACCACAAGCATAAATTAAAAAAATTATAAATCCCCAATATAAACATTTCCTCATTTCTTTCCTACTTCATGACTAGACCCAACAGGGTTTGAATAGGTTATAGAAAGATGGTGAACACACCATCTTTCTATAACCAATTCATTGAGACCATTCCAATGAGCCTTCCCCCCCCCCCCTCCTTGCCTATGCCTGTGCAGTAAGTTGGTAAGGGAGCTTCTATTCCAGGTGATGCTGCAGCATCAGTACCAAATTTCAAATCGATAAGACCCGTGGAAGACGCTCACATCCATTCATCAACTAGAAAAGAGCTGATAACCGATTTTCTTGAATCATAGCTTAGAACACTCTCGATCAAGTACCCTTTCAAACCAAAAAAACTAAAAACACAATCAGTTCAGCCGTTTGGCCGACGATGGCGCAGACAAACACACAGATACACACGTTAATCTTATAACAACCCTGTTTCCGACGGGAGTAAAGACTGATCTTTTTGAATTTCTGAAATAATGCTACGTTGACCTTACTTATACCTGCTTACCTCCTTCGGGCAACACAAGCGTGACCGTATATTCCTTTCAAATACCCGCTCGCGTGCAATACCACATAAAGAATTAGTTCAAAGAAAAGACTCTATCTATTATTAGAATCTCCATAAAAGACGTACTTTGGATTTATTTAGCCATAAAACTGTTTATTACAAGTACATATTTTATAGTTAACAGTCTCTATACATTGACCTATCAGATTTACAAGGCTATAAAAATATGACCTACACTTGTATTAATAGTTGATCCTATGGCAAAAAAGTTTCATAGGTGGAATGAGGAG
The DNA here is from genome assembly GCA_948150665.1 of Conistra vaccinii. Classification (NCBI taxonomy): domain Eukaryota; kingdom Metazoa; phylum Arthropoda; class Insecta; order Lepidoptera; family Noctuidae; genus Conistra; species Conistra vaccinii. The sequence continues at coordinate 19,844,502 of OX411332.1, forward strand.
CTATTTATACATACTAATATTATAAAGAGGAAAGATTTTTTTGTTTGTTTGTTTGTACCGAATAGGTTCCGAAACTACTGGTCCGATTTGAAGAATTCTTTCAGCGTTACATAGCCCATTTGTCGAGTAAGGCTATAGGCTATATATCATCACGCTAAGACCAATAGGAGCGGAGTACCAATGAAGAATGTTTCAAAATCGGGGGGTTTTTTTAGCGTTAGCCCAAAGTAACTATTCCACGCGGACGAAGTCGCGGGCAGAAGCTCTAGTATAACATACATACATAACCAGCCTATTAATGTTCCCACTGCTGGGACACAGGCCTACTCTCTATGAGAGGGAGTGGGCTGTAATCTACCACGCGGGCCCAGTGCGGGTCGGTAGATGTCACATGTCTTCGAATTTTTGGTTCTAAGACATGCCGGTTTCCTCACGATGTTTTCCTTCACCGTTTTGAGAGCAGTGGTGATGAAATTATTTACACAAAGTAAAACCACGAACCCACGACCTACAACTCTTAAGTCGGGGCCGTTACCACTGGGCTACCACTGCTCGCTCTCCTATAGCAATCTGAAAATACCATCAGACTGCCTCGCCGGTCTAGTGGTCGCAAACGATACTGCTGAGCATGAGGTCTTGAGATCGATTCCCAGCTAGAGCAATTCATGGACAATATTCATAGCTCTCATAAACAAAGAGTTTTAAAACCATTTGTAAATCCTAACTATATAATATTACTAGCTGACCCCTGCCCACTTCGTTGGGCGGTAAACATAAATATATATAGGCTATGTGTGCTTTCTATTGGTAAAATCGGTTCAGTAGATTCAGAGATTACCCCCTACAACCTCGCAAACTTTACCTCTTTATAGTATTAAGTATAGAAGTATAGATAAAGTGATTTGTTTGTTTCGCTTTCACTCTGAAACGACTGCACAGATTTGGATTTAATTTGTCACATGGGTTTTTTTTTTTTTTTTTTTTGGGTGGGAAATCATCAAATGACTTCTCCCGCTCTGGGCGGAGCGGAAGGGCGTATAAGACTTTTACTGACTAAAACCCATCCGTGTTCCTTCCCTTGCCTGGACTTATCCGCAACCCCAGTGGTAGGCATCGGCCCTAACGGACCCCTTCAGCTTCGCTGACAACTCTTTGAGGCGCGCGTGGAACGCTACGCGCCGTCGACCCGGGCTTGGTCCTGATCGGACGGAGAGCTACCCATCACTCTCCGTCCGCAAGCCCGCGTCCGCGCCTACGGTGGCCGGAAATCGGCAATCGATTCCCGACGCCGGGGCGTCTACTACCGCGGCGGCTAGGGGCTCGAGGGAGAGACCTTTGTCTCTGCCTCTCGCGCCCCGCCTCCTCCTTCACGAGCATTACTGCTTCGCAGAAGGAGGTGACAGCCTGCCATGCCCTCTCGCTCCGCACCATGGCCTGGACCAGGGCCGGACGTGAGAGGTCACCGCCGCCGATCGCCTGCACGAGGACACGGCGGTGCTCCACCCAAGCCGGGCAGACCTCCACCGTATGCTCCACCGGTAGACCATGACCTGTGTTAGGACATAGGATCTTTACTACTTTTTATCCCGATATTCCCACGGGATCTAGAATTACGCGGGTGAAACCGCGGGGCAGGCAGGTAGTTACTAATAATTTAATTTAATAATAAATAAAAATAAAAAAAATATTTTATTTTATTTTATTTCACTGTATAGAGCATAAAATTAAACTAATAAGACAGCTAGTATGAAAGATGATATACATAAGAACGAAACTGACGATGAAACGAAGGCTATACACGTTTTTCTTGCCGTGAAAAACGATGGCTTATTCGCCGTGCGTAGGCACAGTCGCCTGTGTCACAGTATAATCTGGACAGTACAGAAACTACGTAGTAAACGTTCGAAACGGCACACTCACACAGACGCGCTCATTGACGAGAACCCAAGCGATTGTCGCGGTGCTGTCATTTACCGGCTGTCGAGACGAGTGGTCGCCGCGATCTTTTTAAAAATGTAGCGTAGGTAATTATTTCAACAAATAGGCCTAGTTTCCATACAGTCCATATTTATATTATGTCTGTGTTGTATGGAACTCCATGGAGGCTTGTTGACAGACACGTTTTTTCTACGGCGCGGTTTATACGCCGTACCGCTAAGAAACCGTGTCGTATACAAAGAACCTAATGCTCCGTAAGTTATAAGGGTCTAGAGTAAATAAATAACATCAAATTGTTATTATATCAAAAGCGTTAGTGAGTAAATAAAGAGCCTAATAACTTACAGTCCTATTGTTATTTTGACACTAAAGTCTACGTCAATCCGCTTCAGCCGCATGACAAGACAGTATCCTGGTAAAGGTCCCGTCAAGGGCTCCGAAGGCTCGGTACGTCTGTACCTAAGCGCCGGGAAGGACGGAGAAAAACTTTTGAAGCCTTATATAGGTTATTTAGGTATTTTCTGAGGACGAACCCAAATATTTTCATCTAAGTTTATAAGGCATAAATCCAGACTAATATTTATGTAATAATTCGTGAATACTTTGTGCCCCTTTTTACAAAAACTACGCGGACGGAGGAGTATGAAATTTGGCACAGTTAAAGTTTATATGGAGAAGGGGTGCAGAAAGCTAATATTTTTATATAATATGCATTAGAATTAAATTGCCACAGCACACACCATGCGTTTGACACACACACACTTTAACTCTTTTGTTTATGGCTAAAGGTGGCTCATAATCAGCCTATTAATGTGCCCACTGCTGGGACACAGGCCTCCTCTCTGTGAGAGGGAGTGGGCTGTAATCTACCACGCGGGCCCAGTGCGGGTTGGTAGATGTCACATGTCTTCGAATTTTTTGTTTTAGGACATCCCGGTTTCCTCACGATGTTTTCCTTCACCGATTTGAGAGCAGTGGTGATGAAATTATTTACACAAAGTAAAGCGCCTGCTTGGGTTCGAACCCACGACCTACAACTCGTAAGTCGGGGCCTCTACCACTGGGCCACCACTGCTCTATAGAATAATGACATAGCAGCAGGTCTCCCCTACTAATTCCATTAGTACCTATGTACTATAATAAATTACATACTAAAAAAAAACATACTAATTCCATAATATGCATATAATATTATATGGAATTAGTATGAATTATTTGATCTTGAGTTATGGTCGAATTTCGACCACTGGGCGACCACTGGTAGTTATTATAAATTCGAAAGTAACTCTGTCTGTTACCTTTACACTCCTTATCAGTTGAACGGATTACGATGAAATTGGGGACACGGATAGCCCATAACTTGGATTAGGATATAGGATACTTTATGTCCAAGTATATTTCCGATATCCTCGCGGGCGAACCGTATATTTACCAAATGTATACAGATCGTGAAGATGAGCAGTCCAAGGCAGAGGGGCATAAACATTGTTGCAGTTACGGGTCATGCAGAGATATTGCTATAACTACAAACATTATTAGAGTTCGACGGTATGTGAGGCCAAGTCAAAGGAACGTGGGCGGCTTTAAAACTCTGACACCAGAAGGCCCATTCCCGTAAATATAAAACGTTCACTTTCAAGTCGCTATCTGTCAAACTTGTCAAAAACTTTGGTAAATTGATTGTATTTTTGACAGATTGCGAATGAAATTAGAATGTGAACGTTCTTAAAAATTACGGGAATTGGGCCCGTCTGGTTGGGCACTAACCACACGAAAAAAAGAAGATTAAGAGCATACGAGCATGGTACAACTCTTTTTTGGCACATTCACATAATATAACAACAATTAACAATGCTCACGAAAAAGTGAAAGATGTGCCAGACACTGTTCGATGTAACCGATATGAATGGATCTAATCTCGGGACGAAGAAACTTCCCGTCTAAAACAGGCATCCTTGACATTTGTTCCTCTTCTAGCATTAAAACACTTTGACAGTTAGAAACAAACCGCTAACTAAATAAACATCATTTAACATTGTAACACCAGGTCCTTTCGGCCACACTTGCTTTTCCTGAGGCACCTCTCCAACCTCCCCTGGGATCTATTCTCGGGAACACTCCGCCAAGTATTCTGTTCTAAGGACACGTTAAGTACGAGCTTAGATCTCAGTACACCCGCACTTGTCAACAAGACAGCCAGGACGAAAGGACCAAGAATATTTGGTCCTTCAAGACAGACGAAGAAGAAATCTGGGCGAAACAACAACTGTCTACGCACTATACATGTAGGTAAATTTTCTTGTTGTTCTTAAATAAATGAGCATCGATTATCTTCTACGAAGGAGACGTCTTTGTTTATGAAGGCACGATAAGGACGAGGAGAAGCTTCGGTACGCGTGTACTTACGACGAACGAAACCACCGAAGTAAAAATAAACGAAAAATCTGCCTAAAGGCGACGATAAGCTACTTTTAATGATTTTATACCGAAAATTACGTCTAAACGAATAGTATTAATGATTTGGAAAAAATATATGTTAAATTAAAGCATTTTCTTAATAATTTAATATACGAATATTTTAGATTATGTTTACATTACATAGTGAAATTAATTTGTAAAGTTGTGTCTAACACGGATAAAAAACTGAGAATTATGCAAAAGCTATCAAGCGTATTTTTCTGAAACCTTTACCATTTTAAGGATAATTAAAATATTAATCTTTTTTTAATTGTCTTATCTATATTAATTAATAATGCGTCAAATTGGGGACAGCGCTCCTTGATGGGCGAGTCCTATTACTGGCTGGACGTACGACGCGTTGCGTGAGCTCAGTACAGAACATGCAAGCTAATCACTAAAGGTCACTGGCATGTATCTGCGTCTTAAATTGCTCACACGGAAAGACTTACGAGTGGTTTCTTTGAATACTAAGTATTGGCTAGTCTACCTCAAAGTAACTCAGAACATCAATAGACGTCCAAATCAGCGACTCCGGGTGTAAGGACAAAAATAGGGCGCCGGGAAAGCTTGGTGCGCGCGTACCAAACCAGACATTACCAAGAAAAATCACCTCAGATCCGTAACATAATTAACATTTATTAGTTTGATATAGAAAATAGACTTTAAACACTGTACTGTAGAACTATATTATATAGCAGTAAAAAATAGTTTGGAAAATCCAAAAGTGCACGCCTCTTATTTATCACTCATTCATAAACGAAAAAGAAATTCAAAACATAGTTTAAAAATGAACAATTTATCACTTTTTATGAAGTCGTAATGTCAACGACTGACAAAGATATTTACTTGGCGGTTGCTAGGCAACTTCAAGTCGAAGGTTGAAAATATTTAGTTAAAGATATTATATTTTAGTTAGTATTTTATTAATTATAATTAAACTACTTTGAATAAAAGAGCCATTTTCAATAGGGTTCCTTCTACGGCTGATACGAATGTATAAAAAAAAAATTGACTCAATTAATTGATTTTATCGCAAGCTACAATGTTTTCAGGGTTCATAAATTGACGGACAGGAAATTTTTTTCAACTATTTTTATGCTTTTTCCCTTTCTGCTGCATTAAATCAATTGTTAAAAAGTACAGTATTAATCTCCATTTAATCATCTATACAATGGTATATAAATTAAGTAGGTTCTGTGTACTAGCAGGAGTGTAACAATAAAAACAGTTACAGAAATGGGGCAAAAAAATTTTTTCGATCGTAGAGCACACTCTAATGCTGCGCATTACGAGTCGTGCAATAGTTTGGAAAATCCAAAAGTGCACGCCTCATACTTATCACTCATTCATAAACGAAAAAGAAATTCAAAACATAGTTTAAAAATGAACAATTTATCACTTTTCATGACAAGAAGTCGTAATGTCAACGACTGACAAAGATATTTACTTGGCGGTTGCTAGGCAACTTACAGTCAAAGGTTGAAAATATTTAGATAAAGATATTATATTTTAGTTAGTATTTTATTAATTATAATAAAACTACTTTGAATAAAAGAGCCATTTTCAATAGGATTCCTTCTACGGCTGAAACGAATGTATAAAAAAAAAATTGACTCAATTAATTGATTTTATCGCAAGCTACAATGTTTTCAGGGTTCATAAATTGACGGACAGGAATTTATTTTCAACTATTTTTATGCTTTTTCCATTTCTGCTGCATTAAATCCATTGTTAAAAAGTACAGTATTAATCTCCATTTAATCATCTATACAATGGTATATCAATTAAGTAGGTTCTGTGTACTAGCAGGAGTGTAACAATAAAAACAGTTACAGAAATGGGGCAAAAATAATTTTTCGATCGTAGAGCACACTCTAATGCTTCGCATTATGAGTCGTGCAAAATTAACACCTGACTGCGTAAAAAGTGAACTTTAAAAAAGGTGAAAACAAGATGACCTATTTCTTCTCACTTTAAACAATCTCATGTAGTCGGAGGCTTTATTGAGGTCTTTATGGTTAAATCCGTACCCGTTGTTTTTTTTTTTATTTTGTCCCTCAGTCTGTTTGTTCCAGCTAATCTCCGAAATGGCTGGACGGATTTTAACGGGACGTTCCCTGGCAGATAGCTGATGTTAGAAGGAGTAACCTAACGGCGAAACCGCGGGCAGCAGCGAGTTTGTATATATTTTTGTAATCACCTTTTAAAACATTTTTTTTTATACTCCTACTATCAAGTGGGGGGTGGATGGTACATACGTTTAAAAAAGAAATCTCCAATACCGCGGTAGTTTAAAAAAAAATACGTTCACCGTACCGTACCGTCCCGTACCGCCATGTTGATTGTTTATAATAATTTTATTATACGCAGTGACATTCGCGCAATAAAGACAAATCTAACGACGTATAATTCCTCAAAATAGGTTTAGCCGTTTAGTAGTTACGAGGGAACATAGAGCCAGACATACATACATACATACAGGTCAAACACATAGCCCTCTTTTTTGGCTTCGCAGCAGTCGGGTAAAAATACATAAGTGACGTGAAATTTGGATATTGGGTCGTATCCTGTTTTGAGGGCAGGGTAAGGGCGCCGGGGCCCGCTCGGTGCGGGTGTACCGGCCCGGCGAGACATTCGCCCCAGACTAATGACCTAAATTACAGAAGCGACGTCGGCTGTGATTTTTTTTACCTATTTAGGTATTAGCGGTGAGTGATGACGTGATTTGACGTTGACTAAATTAAAGCTTTGTTATTTGAACTACATTTTGAGTGCGGTATTGCCGACGGCGATGTGGTTGGTAATTTTTACTTTTGGGTTTAATTTTAAGTCTTGGAATAGAAAATGTCTAGATGATTCGCTTTCATTAAGCCCTAGTTTCACGAAGTAAAAAATGAAATATTTAACAAAAGAAAAGTTTATCAAAATAAAGATATTACGAGTAATACGAATTTCGTTAAAATGTTCGTATTTTTTTTTATTGCCAAATTGGCCAGCTTTTGAACTCGATCTCGCTTGGTGGAAAGCGAGAAGAATGTGAAAACTAAATTCCTAGAAAATTGTACCAATTATGGCAAAGGTCAAGAAATTAATAGAAACGTTAAAATATCAGTAATTCGACAGATTTTTTTTATGTCGGTCTACATAAATATTTCTCAATTTTTAGGTAATTTAACTGTTATCTCAGGTAGGATTACGCTACTTGACGGCAGATGTGCGTTTGTAAATGAATCTAATTTCATTAACAGACGTACATTTACGGTAAAAAAGTCGGGAGGTGTCGTGAGACCCCCGATTGGGACGAAGTTCCTTTTGCTGTATATTACGTACTAGCTTCTGCCCGCGACTTCATCCGCGAGCCTTCCTAAGGAATTGGGCTATCCAATGCAAAAATATATTTTCTAATCCGACTGGTAGTTTCAGAGATTACCCCACATACACACTTACAAACTATAAAAAACAAACAAATTTTACCTCTTTATAATATTAAGTAGAGATTTAGAAGCTAAAAACTTATACTAAATGGCTCTATTAATGGCTATATAAAAAAAAAAACAAAAACTTTAGACACGCAAGATGCGTTAAAAAACTTCGTTCTAAAAAATCTTTTCCCGCCGAAATAGATCCGCATCTGCGCCATTAATCAAAGATTGATCTTTGGGAAAGGGCAAAGGGCGTCGGGAATAGGGCGCAGACAGGGGGAAGTCTGTCCCCCACAGACGCGTTTACTATTCTAATCGAATGTCGAACTAAGTACTTACTGTACTTAGGAAAACTTGGCGCGAATTATAAGTTGAAAGTTTGCTGAATATTTCGCTGTTTGCGCCGTTTATAATGGTTTTGGGGTTTTTCTTTGGAATAATCTTTTAGTGTAGCGGCACACCTGCGGAACGTTCGGCGCCGACACTTCAGCGACGGAATTATCGGTCGTAGTATTCGGTTGGCATGACACACCCAACGCGCCGAACGGTCGGCGGCGTTTACTTTGGCGCGTTACGCGACGGAAAATTACGTTACGTCGTCGTCACAGTGTTTCCACTTTTTGGGATTTCTCCCATTTTTAGGGAAAAAATGCCAATGATACAATAAAATATCCCTAAACCATGGTTGGTTTAGGGATATTTTATTTTGAAAAATTGAACTTGAGTTGGTAGCCTTTTGTTTATAGTAGGTAGCACCTTGGTAGCACCCAATGTACTACTCAAGTCTGTGGCACCACCGATTGATTAAAGGGGATTCCCTCAAACTCGCAATGAATGTAATTCGTCTAATTTTAGTATACCATGTTATTGTTAATTTTACTATTACCGTGGCTAAAAACGACATCGGAAATAGCAGTATCTCTCGATTAATAATGAATATTTTGTAATCTCGTCAATGAATGGATGTTTTTTTAGGTATTTAATGCTATAAAATTTAAAAAATCCTTAAACCGAGTAATGTTTATATTTTTTTAGGGAATTTTAGGGATAATTCATTAAGAAACTGGGGAAAAATTAAAAACGTAAGTGGAAACACTGGCCGCCGAACTTTCGGTCGCGTTCCGTCGCGTCATGTGACGCTTGCTCATGAACGCGACGTAACGTTCGGCTGATGTGTCATAGGTAACTTGAAAAACATTAGGAGCGTATTCAACCGAACCTTCCGCGCCGTACGTTCGGCAGGTGTGGCGCGACCCTTAGATAATATTTGTTTAGATATGGTAGGAGGTAGTGGGCGGTAAATTAAGCTTCATTCCTTATCCCTATCTAGTAAAATAAATAATTAATTACGGCTAAATTGAGGCACCGAATTAACCTTAATAAATGGTTAGATGTTTTTGCTAGGTATCGTAATCTTAGGATGAGCTAGTAGACTAATAAGCGGATTAATCTGTCTAGCTTTTTCCCCAACTATGTTGGGTCAGCTGCCAGTCTTACCGGATGCAGCTGAATACCAGTATTTTACATGGAGCGACTGCCTATCTGACCTCCATAACCCAGTTACTGGGTAACACCATACCCCTTGGTAAGGCTGGTTGTCAGAGTTTTGGGCTTCTGACGACTCGTAATGACTGTCAAAGATCCAAGAATGACAGCCGGGACCAACGGCGAGACGAGGGATGGGCGAGGAGGAGTAGACTAACAATAAGTACCTACGTATTGTAAGAAGAATTATTTTCTTCAAGTACATTTATTTCGAAAGAAAATGTCTTGTGTTGTGAACTCGTGAACGTAGCCTAATATTGTTTGTCACGACAAATTACCAGCTCGTCACATCAACTTTCTCTTTCAAAGTTAGACTGACTTTGAACAGCTTGTTGTTTAAAGATTAAACTTAATCTCGAACTTGGCGTCAATGTCGTTTATGTAAACAACACATGAACACACGTATCAGTTGCTTTTCGCGCGTAAATTGACGTCTGCGAGGGAAAACTGTGTAGTCTACAATTTCCGCGCGAAATGATTGTTTACGTTTAGCTTTTCAAGATGGCGACTACGTACAATTACCTGCATATGAAATAAACCTAATGTGATGTGGTTTCTATAGAATAAATAATAATTAAGGTTTAGATAAAATAATCTGCTTAGCCTTTTCCCAACTATGTTGAGGTCGACTTCCAATCTCACCGAACGCAGCTGAATACCAGTATTTTACATGGATCGGCTGCTTATCTGACCTCCACAACCCAGTTACTGGGTAACAAGATGATACCCCTTGGTAACACTGGTTGCCAGACTTTTGAGCTTCTGACTATCCGTAACGACTGTCAAAGATCTAAGAATCACTGCCGGGACTAAAGGCTTAACGGGCTGTTCGAGGCACGGAGGGGTCTTAATATGTAATGGGTGGTCACCCATCCACTAACCGACCGCGGCAAGCGTAGCTTATTAACCTTTGATCGACCAGTGCGTGTTATGATGTAAATAACATGTTAATTAGTTAATTCTATCAGTACAAGATGCTGGTTATATTACTAAACAATTTTCCAAGACTTCAACAAAACCTTTGACTAAAAAATAAAACAATTGTTTACAGACGATAAACGGACCATTTGACAGAATTCTTGAAACAAAAAACTTCGATTTGAATAATAAATAACATATCGACGGGTTCCGGGCTAATTGTATTAAGCGACACTCTGAGCGATATAGACTTTTATACATATTTGGAATCAGCGAATTTTTCTGCGTCATTTGAGCTGGGTTTGGTGACGATCGGAGCACTTTTTTGTCGCTTAATACAACCGCATTTTTGGGCCCATTTTGGACTGCAATGTATGAAGCGACACAAAATATTGACAAATTTAGGAACTGTGTACTTAAGCTAACTACCAAATACCAGGCAGTCGTTTAAACTTTTTTTCCTGGAGCAACAATTTACAGGCAACGTACGTTAAAGCATTTAGCCTGGCTTTATAAATATATAGAAATGTGGCTTCATACAATTAGCCTCTTTGTTAAATTCTTATCCAGGGTCGTTTAATACAATTAGCTTTACCTTATAAATATACAAGAATGTCGTTTAATACATTTAGCCTCTTTGTTAAATTCATACCCAGTGTCGATCCATACATTTAGCTCTGTACATGAAATGTTAGATGTTGTCACTTCAACCATTTAGCTTGCAGTAGATAATGATATGTCGGTCGCATGAACTATTTAGGATTTCAACAGTAATCATTTAAAGATTATGGTTAAACCTATTTTTTTTATTCAATATTTGATTTGCAGTGTCGTTTCAGTTATAACAAAAGTATAGTTCTAGTACTTCAAACAGTTTATCTTAAACGGACTAAGAAACTAGTATACACATACAATCAAAATTTTATATCGTCCGCGTAGCTGATATTATTAATACAAAACCCATCAATGTGACACCCGACATTTGTGTTGCTGAGTTCAACGATCAGCTGATTTATGTACAAATTAAAGAGGCGAGGTGAGGTTATTCCCCCCTGCCTCACCCCGCATTTCAATCGGTACTCCTCAGATAGTACCCCCGACCACTTTACATGGTTAGTCTGGTTTTGATACCAGTACCTGAGCAAAGATGTTACTGCACTGTCTACATCAGTTTCCCGGTACAGCTTATCCCATAGAATGTCATAAGACACCAGGTCAAATGTCTTCGATAAATCGAGGAAGCAAGCATTGACCGGTGTCTTCCTATCTGCATAGTACTGGACGGTCTGCTTGAGACACAAAATGGCAGTTTCTGTCGATAGACCGGGCCTAAAGCCAAATTGTGCGTCATTCAATTTTATGGGACTGGCCATATGTGTATCAAACAGACAGTCCGGCACCTTAGCTGTAATAGTAGCCACGGAAATTGGCCTATAATTCGACAGATCTGCCGAATTATAGGCCAATTTTTTAGCCAGAACTATGGTTTTCATAAGATCATTCGGTAGGTAGGAGTGTTTTAAGCACAACGAATTAAACATTATTATGTCACCCGATACACACAGCCGCCTAATAAGGCGGCTGTGTGTATCGGGTAACATAATAGCTTTGCAAGAAACTTGGTTGATGCCTCACGACTTGGCATTTCTTGGCAGTATACATGACGACAGTATTTGCTTTCACCGGGACCTCTGCGGTAGATACATCGGTTGGTGTACTTCGAGGGAGACCTTACGGAGGAGTAGCACTGCTGTGGAGGAAAAGTTTATTTTCATCGGTGTCTGTTGTACCTTGCAATAGTGTTCGTCTTACAGCTATAACAGTGCAATTGTGTGAACAAGAAATACTAGTATTTTCGGTTTATATGCCTACTGACTGTAATGATAACTTAATTGAATTTACGGACTGCTTAAGTGAAATGAATGCAATTACCTATAGAAGATAGGAATATCCAATCTGTGTTTATGTTAGGAGACTACAATGCGCATAGTAATGAATTGTTTAGCCATGAGTTGTTAAAATTTTGTAATGAACAATATTGGACTTGCGCGGATATTGAACTCCTACCGCTAGATTCGTTTACTTTTGTGAGTGAAGCGCACGGGTGCAAACGGTGGCTCGACCATTACGTCGTGACACTCGTGACTGAAGCCGCGCGTCGCACAATATTGCATGATAGTTTTTGGTCTGATCATTTGCCTTTACAAATGGACTGTGATTTAAAAATAATTGAACTTAATATTGTACTGTACTACCGAATGCGAGTGTAAACAATGTTTTATGGGGGGAAAGGGACTTAAACCAAATAAAATTGTATGAAGAGTTATGTCACTCCGCTTTGCGTAAAATAGATTTTCCCCCGGAATTATGTAGCTGTGCGGAATCAACCTGTGGGGACCTAAATCACAGATCTATTTTAGATGATATGTACAGGAACATAATTAGTATATTGACAATGTCTGCTAAACGTAGTTGTATATTTATTAAGAAAAATAAGTACAAACCTTTGACAGGGTAGAATAAACATGTTAAATCCGCGCACCGCGAGGCTCGGCTCGCGTTTCAAATGTGGTGTTTATGTGGGAATCCGATTTCAGGGAAAGTCTTTGATAAAATGCGGGAAACTCGAAAAGTTTTTAAATCTAAAATAAAATGGTGTCGTAATAATCAAATGCAAATCAAGATGGACATAATAGCCGAACATAATAAGAAAAAGGATTTCAGCAAATTTTGGAAAAATACTAATAATATGAACCCCAAGCAGGGCCTCCCTGTGAGCGTGGCAGGTAATTGCAACCCCTTGTCTATAGCGAACATGTTCATGAATCACTACCAAGTTGATCCGCCACGGAACCTAAGTTCTTCTGCGTCACCGTGTGTGTCCAGCGCTGAGAGGACTTCCCCATTACTGTTCTCTGGCAGAGAAGTTGCAAATGTCATCAAAAACATGGTAAGGGGTAAGTCTCCGGGACATGATCACCTCAGCGTTGAACACCTACGGTATGCGGGTGTTCACTTGCCGAGGGTGTTGGCTATGTTTAATTCGTTGTGCTTAAAACACTCCTACCTACCGAATGATCTTATGAAAACCATAGTTGTCCCGATAGTGAAGAATATAACGGGGAATGTGGCAGATCTGTCGAATTATAGGCCAATTTCCCTGGCTACTATTACAGCTAAGGTGCTGGACTGTCTGTTTGATACACATATGGCCAGTCCCATAAAATTGCATGACGCACAATTTGGCTTTAGGCCCGGTCTATCGACAGAAACTGCCATTTTGTGTCTCAAGCGGATCGTCCAGTACTATGCAGATAGGAAGACACCGGTCAATGCTTGCTTCCTCGATTTATCGAAGACATTTGACCTGGTACTATCTGAGGAGTACCGATTGAAATGCGGGGTGAGGCAGGGGGGAATAACCACACCTCGCCTCTTTAATTTGTACATAAATCAGCTGATCGTTGAACTCAGCAACACAAATGTCGGGTGTCACATTGATGGGCTTTGTATTAATAATATCAGCTACGCGGACGATATGATGTTGCTGAGTCCTTCGATCAGTGCTCTCAGGTGCCTTCTGCGAATTTGTGAGAGTTATGTGGTGGCTCAAGGACTCAGGTATAATGCTGAAAAGAGCGAGTTACTTGTGTTTTTAAAAGCACGTGGCAAGATAGGTAGGTACACCCTATGTATGTACCTTTTAATTTATCAATGTTCAAACTTCATTATTCAAGTATGATTACAAACAATTTATTTTATAAACAATCAGTCGCATAAACTAATTAGCCTTAGATTAATAAGTTTAATACAAATAGCCCGGAACCCGTCGATATCAAACAAAACTTTGGAAAAAATATAATTTAACCGCGACATTTGATTCGATAAAGTAAGAATTTTTTGGGAACTTTTTTACGATTTCCTAATATGACTTTTGGAGGGTCAAAATGTCCGGACTTTGGACCCAATGTGGAAAGTTTCAGGAATATTCCTTGTGCAGAGGGTCGAATAATGTGGTGTAGTAGTTAGTATGCGAATTATAGCCCCGGGATGATATACACTCTTTATGAAGAGGGAGTGAAGAGGGCTTTAAGTAGAAGGTAATTTTATCTCTAATAGCACTTTGTTACTGAGCTTTGAACGGCCATTTATTATTTTTAATGTACATTTCTTTGATAGCTTCCTAGATCTTGAAAGGCTGTATTGCAAATTGCAAATGAGAATCTAGTAATTTGTGACCTGTTGATGGTAATAAATGAAATGATACCTATTTAATAGATGAAAAAATTATTATCGTTTTTAAATCATAATGAAGTAGTAGCAACTGTACTACTACAAATAAAATCAGACTCAGAATTTTAAAATAATAAAACCAAGAAAATTTTAACAAAACAGAACCTGCAGCAGACATCTCTATAGATTTAATAATACGTGCTAAATTAAGAACAAACGTTGCGTGGAATCGAAGACCAAGTTTTAAAATAATTTAAAAGAAAAATAATTTACATACGACCACTAAACGAGAATTCCTTACCATTGTTTTGTGTTTATGGAAATTCTTTTGTTTTTTCATTCATTTCTTTTTGCTCCACGATGATCTGTGTGCGTCCTTTTGGCCGAGGGGAGAGTTTAGTAAACAGTACTTTAAATGGTATGAAATACAAGAAGTTTGAGAATGTTCTTCAGTTGACGGATCATGAGTGTTCTTCCGAAACTATTGACGCGTGTGGTTCTAAAAAGTTTGTTTTTATTGGACATTATTTCTTTGATCATGAATTACTACGACATACTTGCTTAACGTTACACAGATGGAAGCGTAAAATTGTGTGATCAAAATGAGACATTTTTAGTTGAGGTCGTCTCTCCTCGAGCACTTTAAAAACCTAGAAGAACAAACATGATCTCAAGTCATCCACCACCTTAATTGCGTAATTCACGATCAATCACAATCTGAATCATTTTGAAAGAGATTGCTAAGCCATTGCTTCATAAGTTCAAAAAAAAACTCTGCTCAACAACGGAAATATCGCAATGAATGTTGTTGGACTGTCAAAATGAAACAGATTAGTCATAATCGTTTACGAAAATGTGTTACGTAATTAGATAACAGGTCTCATCTCGTCTCATCATAAACTGTATATGAATACAGAGTGAACCTTGTATTATGCGGAGCCGCTAACACACTTCACACAACGCACCACCCACAAACTAAAACAAAACACGATCATCTAAACCTCAATGTTTACACTCGAAATCGACTTCGAGTCGCGTTACCACCGGCTCGAAGGTCCGTGGTAACACACCAATCTGATCCCAGACAACAAAGAGTATGGCAGTATCATAACTCCTAGTGTAGTGTTGCGACCATTTGCAGCTACAGGTTGTGGGTCACTGACCGTCTGAGGACGCTGTTAGAAGGATGTTGTAGATGTTGCAGATGATGTGGTAAGTTGAGAGATTTTGGTGGAGAAAGTATTTTTTTACAGGGAGTCAAGTTCGAGGAAAGAGGTGTCGTTGAAGACAACAAAGAAATAGCTGAAAGTTAGAGGTCAAATAGGACATAGTGCGATAGGACTCTGTTCAAAGATATCTTAGAGGACAACAAAGGAAAACTACAAACTAAAGAATGTATAAACCAAGGTTGTTGGAGACGAATGATTGTGCAAGTCAAAGTTCGGGGTCATATCGAAGAGTTCAGAAAAAGAGGAGTCTGTTTTTGAGTGCAGATGAAGGTGAAAAAATGTGTCTAGAGGACGGGAATTGCATAGCAATGGGAACTTATCGATCTGTTTAAGGCTGTTTTCTTACTTTTAATACCCCTTTAATCAAAGATATTGACGATGAACTGTGTTACAATTCATGGTATACAATAAAAAACATGCTATCTATTCTTTACGATTCTGATTTGATAGCATGGGTAAGCGTTTTTCATAAGGTATCTTCAGCTGTCATTAACGAGACAGAATAGAATTTTAATTGTTATGCCCACCTGATGTCCACTGTAACGGTCAAGCGTATTGTGTCAGAATTCTGTCTGTAAACGAATAAAGAACAATCGAGACGATACAGAAGAAATCCTGTGCATAGTAGTGATTTAAATATATTCTGAAAACGTCCTGCTGGTGTAAAATAGTCTCTTGATAGATGTAAGTTCGACGACTTTTGGTCGTGAAATGCCTCCTTTGGGAGTCGAAGAGGATGGGGTGTGACATCTGCTTATCCATAAGTAATGAAAGGAAGACGTGCTGTATTCTTAAAGGAAAGGGATCGTATTTCTTTGGCAGGTAATGGAAACTGATTTTCAGTACATTGGAGAAAATTGGCGGTTGACCACTTTCGACCCTTGAACTTGGTAATAAGGTTGAAAAGTGATTTGCCGAGAACATTGCATACTGTACTTTCTTTTGTCCAGATTTAAGATAGTTTATCATTTCGTCGTTTTTAGGGTTCCGTACTCGAAGGGTGCCAAACGGTACCCTAAACTAAGCCTTCGCGTCCGTCTATCCGTCCGTTCGTCTGTCTGTCAGCGGGCTGTACCTCATGAACCGGAAAATTTCACAGATTGTGTATTTCTATTACCGCTGTAACAACAAATGGGTAATAAAAATAAAATAAAGTAAAAAATTAAAGGGGATTCTCATACAAGAACTGTACTTATATAAAAAAAATCAAGTATTTAAAATAAAATAAATGTGTACACATTTACGGAGGTACGGAACAATTCGTATGCGAGTCCAACTCGCACTTCGCCGGTTTTTTTTCTTTATTCTTGGTTTGGTCGAAGTTAAAATATAAAGAAGTCATTGTGACTCCTGTAAGCCAGGATCAAAAGTAAGTCCCTGAAAATAGAGAAGATTTATAAGGGCCATTCTAAATCATTTGGGAGCTTTGACCTTCACGAATTGCTGTCTGCACTTTTACTTTTCACCATTGTTTGTAATAAGCTTTTTAGTTTAGTCAAAAGTACTAAATATTTTGTAGATTAAAAACTAAATAGATTGTATTTAGTCTAGTTTTTCAGTACTTATTAGTAAAAAATTGTTGTAGAATCTATACTCTCTATATTATTATTACTAGAGTTTCTGCCCGCGACTTCGGCCGCGTGGAATAGTTACTTTGGGCTAACGCTAAAAAAACCCCCGATTTTGAAACATTCTTCATTGGTACTCCGCTCCTATTGGTCTTAGCGTGATGATATATAGCCTATAGCCTTACTCGATAAATGGGCTATCTAACACTTAAAGAATTCTTCAAATCGGAATAGTAGTTTCGGAGCCTATTCGGTACAAACAAACAAACAAAAAAACTTTCTTCTTTATAATATTAGTATAGATAAAGAGGTAAAATTTTTTTGTTTGTGTGTTTGTTTGTAAGTTTGTATGTAGGGGGTAATCTACGAAACTACAAGTCAGATTTAAAAAAACCTTTTTTTTTTTGGGTATCCCAATTCTTGAGGTAGGTTATACGGTTATACACTCGCGGACGAAGTCGCAGGCAGAAGCTAGTATTTGATAAATTCGGTAGACATCCTCTTTCGGCAATACATTAATTATCCTAGACTTGGTTAATTTGTTACTGGGCTCGGATAAGAAATAATTAATGGAATAGCTGTCATGGAGGTGTCGATATGCCTAAATTCGGAGCGTTTTCGTTGGTTTTAGAAATAAAATAGAGATTCTAGATTTTAGCCTACACTGGATTTAGTGACAACTTTATCCTAACTATCCTTACTATCCTAACTATCCTAACTATCCTAACTATCCTAACTATCCTAACTATCCTAACTATCCTAACTATCCTAACTATCCTAACTATCCTAACTATCCTAACTATCCTAACTATCCTAACTATCCTAACTATCCTAACTATCCTAACTATCCTAACTATCCTAACTATCCTAACTATCCTAACTATCCTAACTATCCTAACTATCCTAACTATCCTAACTATCCTAACTATCCTAACTATCCTAACTATCCTAACTATCCTAACTATCCTAACTATCCTAACTATCCTAACTATCCTAACTATCCTAACTATCCTAACTATCCTAACTATCCTAACTATCCTAACTATCCTAACTATCCTAACTATCCTAACTATCCTAACTATCCTAACTATCCTAACTATCCTAACTATCCTAACTATCCTAACTATCCTAACTATCCTAACTATCCTAACTATCCTAACTATCCTAACTATCCTAACTATCCTAACTATCCTAACTATCCTAACTATCCTAACTATCCTAACTATCCTAACTATCCTAACTTTCCTAACTATCCTAACTATCCTAACTATCCTAACTATCCTAACTATCCTAACTATCCTAACTATCCTAACTATCCTAACTATCCTAACTATCCTAACTATCCTAACTATCCTAACTATCCTAACTATCCTAACTATCCTAACTATCCTAACTATCCTAACTATCCTAACTATCCTAACTATCCTAACTAACCTAACTATCCTTACTATCCTAACTATCCTAACTATCCTTACTATCCTTACTATCCTAACTATCCTAAGTATCCTAACTAATATTTTAAATGCGATTGTGAGTTTGTTTGTTTGTTCATTACGCTTTCACGGCTAAACGGCAGAACAGATTTGTATGAAATTTGGCACATCGGTAGAACACGACCTGGATTAGGCCATATGAGACTTTTTATCCAGATATTCCCACGGGTTCGAGACTTATGTGTGTGAAACCGCGGGGCGCAGCTAGTTTTTTATGAAACAATACTTAATGAACTAGTCGACACTTCATGTGACCAGCGGGCTAGCTCGTTCTTTGGACAAAGAATTAACATTGCCGTTCAACGTGGCAATGCTGCCAATCTTCTGGGCACGTTTAAATTCCAGATGACAGCGATGCGGACGAATACTTCGACGCCTAAGGGTCCGTTTGTTTTATTATTTATTTGTATAGTTAGTTAGTCTTAGTACGTAGTGTAAATAGTTAATTTTGTTTAGTTTTGACATGAGAGAAAGATACTTAACTATGTTTGGGCGTCAGCTTTTTAAACAGCTTTCAGACGTCGCTGGCGTGATTGTGGTTAAATGTATGACGAAATTGATTGTCTTTGCTTGTTTAAAATGTTTGTGTCCTTTTAAAACTCTTCAAGGAATCCTATCTCGACTTTTACAAATAAGGCTCATTCACCCATAATCCCATTCAACGCTCAAATACATTCAGGGCTTCAACAAAAATTAATAAAGACCCAAGTCAACTCAATTCAGCCCCATACTTGCGGTTCCTGGTTACCCATAAAACATGCAAATAACTATTAGGAACCGACATCCACCAAATATTTTTCCCCCAACATCTAGGTGCTATAAATTAAGAAATAAAAAAGTCCCACACAGCATATTTCGCACAGTCCCAGCGGTGGGCTAATCCTCAATAAATACGAGTTATAATATTATTCATGTCGTGTCGTCATGGCTGCCGATTTATAGCTGAATCGATTCCTTGTTTTAAGTATGGCGGTGAAGTTAGCGGGGACATGAGCTGAATGATTAAGCAGATATCAGACGTTTCACTTTTTGTTCATTTTTGTCCTCGATTCGGTCTTTCACTTGAAGTGAAAGGTCTGAACACAAAATTAATCAGGAATGAAAAATGAATTCCGAACCGATCCAGTGATGTTGAATTTGGCACTCAGCATCTTTCACTCGTCTACCAAATGATCTAAAAATGAAATGAAAGGACAATTAAACAAAAAAAAAAAAAAACATAGTGAGCGAAGCGATCTGATACTGATATCAGTTTTAGTGTTGACGAGTAAATATTATGAAAAAGTAGGTTCAGCCCCTGAAAGTTAAGCTGTTTTCAGACCAGCGCGATTTGTCGCGCGACGCGACACCGGCTGTTGTTATACCGTGAAGTTTTGTATTGTTCGTGTCGCGTCGCGCAACAAATCGCGCTGGTCTGAAAACAGCTTTATGCTCTTAACGTGTTAAAAAAACTGCATGGATAACTTGAATAATTTACAAGTAACTACAAACGTATTTATGTAACTTTAAGGAAAGATGATAATATTCTAATGAACTTTAAATATTAACGTGGTAACACACGAATAATAAATTTGTGTTAGGTACCGAAAAAGTCGCTTACATACGTAAATAAGTCACAATCACTATTTTCCGCTTGACTTTGAAGGGTCAGAAGACAGGAAGTCGTAGCTAATCTAACTAAAATGCTGAAAATAAGAAAAGCATCTGAAAATTTAGATTTTTTTTAAATGTTTTCCATTCCCTCATTCTCTGTTTTAGTGGCCACACAACGTCGCGAAAATATCTTCACGCCACGCGGATTAGGGGCCCGCTACGTGAGCGAAACGGAAAAACCTTGGGGTTGTAATATCGAATAGAGATATTGCGTTACGCATGAATAGAATTTAAAAGAGCGAGAATTAATCGCGAATAGCTGCGTCTGCGGGAACAGACTTGCAACACATCATCTACGCAGAGTTGCATACTCATCCTTGTTTCTTCGGATACATTTAAGCAAGTGTACAATTATGGAACGACCAATTGGAACCGTGCACCTAGATTCTGACGTTTCATAAGTGCCCATGTAGGTTTATGTGAAATAAAATATTTTTAATTTGAATTATTCAATTGTATTTTCCAAGATTTTCCATCATCGGCCTGCTGAACGTGAGGCAATGCGGTGCTACCGTTGTATGGTGTATTCCACCAAACATCAGGCGGGAAAGGGGTCAAACGGAAGCCTATAGAATAAAAAATGAACATAAACTAATGAATACAAGTCCGTAGCCGACTGCAGGCAGCAGCGGCAGACGACACTACTGCCGCCACGGCAGTATTGGTTTCTATGTATTTATATGAAATGCCTCTGCTATCTGCAATCGACTACAGAATTGTACTTTTACGCATTATGTAAGTACTCTTTGAGTGCATTTTATCAGGCGATCAATACTAGTCGCGTCGACTGTGACAAATGTGTCCCCATCTTTATCGGGAAGCGCGTATATGAATCATTATGGATTAAGTTCAGTGGTGTATTGTCGTTATGAGTTTAAAGTAATTAAGTTTTCCCCTAGCCGTGTTACGTACATTTTAATGGAGTTCGAGATTTGTTCACAAGTTTCTAGAGTTTTAAGTACCCATATACGACTTGGGGTACCCATATACGAGGTATGAAGAAAAGTCATCGTCATCATAACGTCTGATTGGGCTAAAATAAGGCTTAGGTACTACCTATTTTGGATTAATGTAAATTATTTTGTATACTATTATATAAAATCAAGCTTTTTCTAACTGAACAGACAGCTGTGCTGCTGGACAGTTTATTGCGCCACTTCTTCTTCCCAGATAAAGCACTAGGAAATGGTGATGGGCGAGCGATATTGGGGGACTGTCTTATGTAATTTTGACGTTCGAAAAGTGCTGAATCTCAGCCTACTTTGAATAAATAACTTCAGAATTTAAATTCTGAAATTTGGATCAGGCTCCACCAGACAGGCGCGATGCGACACCAGAACCACCAATTTTGCGTGGCGCCTGCCATTTCAATTAGTATAGCTTTTGAGTACCTTCGCTACCCGTCGACAGAGAAGTGCAAAAGAAACTCGAAAGCATTTATTTAATTAACCATTTACACTATTTACAGGCACTTTTGAATTGTCAAGGAGTCGGTCAGTCAGAAAGATGAAGCTAGGTGTCCAACTGTCCATTCCAATGTTTCTGGTATTGCAAAACTACTGAACCGATTTAGATGAGACTTTTGGTTTTATTAAGCCCTGGGATTTACCATCGGCAAAATGTCGATCTTCCATTCAACCTTTCAGCCCCTATTTAACTGCTTTAACAGATGAATTTTCATAGGTCTTTCCTAGGTACATAGGAACTCTTGTGCCAAAAGTCTATGCTTCTTTCCAAACTTAGCATTTAAGGCTGAGCGTTGTCTGTCAGTGAGAGAATTGAATATGTTTTATTGCTATAAGTTTTATGTTTATTTATTTTATTATGAACTAGCTGCCGGCCCCGGCTTCGCACGGGTAAGCACTTATCTAGGTACGGCGCACCTACCTACCCTAACTACCTACCTATCTACCTACATTCATACATACCTACCTACCTACTTACCTACATACATACCTACCTACCTACCTACCTTACCCTACCTACTTACCTACCTACCTACTTACCTGACTACCCTACCTTCCCCTACCTATCCTAAGAACCATCTCCTTACTATAACAAACACAACAAAAAAAGAATTAGCGAAATTGGTCCAGCCGTTCACGCGTGATGCCGTGACCAAGGAAATAGGGATTCATGATTATAATATAGATTTAGTTTATAATTGTATATTTGTACTTAACTATCGCATTAGGGCAACCTGTAAAAATATATTTAAGATTTATATAATAATAAATATAAAAAAATATTTTTACATACAAACTTTCGACTGCGACGGTTTGTCATCTACTTATGAATTTGATATAATATATAATACCATAACCCTTACGACCCTGACCTTCGAAGGGTAAACAGAGAGACAGTTACATAGTGTCGATGACTGTACCAAGTCCCAAGCGGCACAGGAACACCCTTACACCACATAATTTTCATTTCAAAAGTGTATTTAAACATTATAAAACAATTTGAAGCCAAATATATTGTTATTTTAGTATGTAGTGGTCAACGCAGTTGTGATAGTTGTCCAGGGAATATGATAAAACTATTTGCTAAGTTCGTGAGTTGAACTTTGCTCACGCAGGGGGCGGCCATTTTGAAGGGTATCGTAGTCTGTCATCTAATTTAAGTGTTGCAGGTTATTTTCGTTTGTTGGTACCTAAATATTTCGGTAAAATTTCAAATTCATATTATATATTTTTGTTTCACAAACAATGACATCGTAAGCTTAAAAACTTCGTGACATTTGTTTTTTAAGACTGGTCTCTGCAAAACACCTATATTTATAGCTGATCATCACAAGGGTACCACACGGTATGTAAACACAATAAGTTATTCAGTAGTCTGATATTCTATTTTTTTATTTTTGAGTGTCATTGAGCACTATACACCAAATGAATTAAAACATTGTCCAGAGTTCAGAGTTCTTTTTGCCGGAGATTTTAACTGGGACTAATCCGAAGCTAAAGAATTAAGCGCTTTGTAAAGCCTCGTGCAAACTAGCGCGACGCGACTCTAACAACACAATTTCTAAGAAAACTTCGCGGTTGAATAATTACCGGTGTCGCGTCGCGCCTGTCTGCACGACGACTTAAGGGGATGTCAAGTTTAAAAAATAAAATAAAGAACAAAATGTAATCAAGTTAAAAACTTAATCCTTTTTTGAAACATTCCAAAAACAAAAGACGTGCGAGTTCCGAAGTCGAGATTCTTTTGTTTAGAATTCCCCCTTTACGCCTTACTAATCCTAAATCCTTCGTATCAATACTACTATTTGTATTTCTATGTCCATTTCTCGAAAATAGCCAAGGATTTGATAAAAAGGGGCCAACGAATCATTTATAGGCCCTATAGAGCCATTTAGAAGAGAAAATCTCATCTCGGAGGGATCAAATATGTTTTTCAGAGAGAGAGGTGTTGCATTACTGCATGAGGGATGCGAAGATGAAAATGAAAACAAAATGGCGCTAAGTAAGGTCAAGCGAGTTTTGTGAACTGTTTATTTTATTTTGTATGTTAGCGTTGCTTTATAAATCTATGTTTTTTTTTTCAAAACCTACCTGCACTTATGTATCTTTTACTTTGTCAATTACAATTAATATTTCTTTTTATAGAAATCACAGATATAATGTGTATCTAAAACTATTTAGGTGGCCGTTTTAGGTGGGGTGGGTGGGTATTGCACGGACTCTTAATGCGAAGCATTAGAGTGTGCTCTACGATCGAAAAAAAATTTATGCCCCATTTCTGTAACTGTTTTTATTGTTACACTCCTGCTAGTACACAGAACCTACTTAATTTATATACCATTGTATAGATGATTAAATGGAGATTAATACTGTACTTTTTAACAATTGATTTAATGCAGCAGAAATGGAAAAAGCATCAAAATAGTTGAAAAAGAATTCCTGTCCGTCAATTTATGAACCCTGAAAACATTGTAGCTTGCGATAAAATTAATTAATTGAGTCAATATCTTTTTTATACATTTGTTTCAGTCGTAGAAGAAACCCTATTGAAAATGGCTCTTTTATTCAAAGTAGTTTAATTATAATTAATAAAATACTAACTAAAATATAATATCTTTATCTAAATATTTCCAACCTTTGACTTAAGTTGCCTAGCAACCGCCAAGTAAATATCTTTGTCAGTCTTTGACATTACGACTTCATGAAAAGTTATAAATTGTTCATTTTTGTTAGAAACTATGTTTTGAAATTCTTTTTCGTTTATGAATGAGTGTTATGCAAGTGTTATGTATGAGGCGTGCACTTTTGGATTTTCCAAACTATTTATTTATATAGTATATTTTTATCATTTTTGACAGCGATTTGATACAGATACTGTCTTATTGAATTTATTATTTGCGATGGTGATTATTTTAGTGGGTATTTAGGTGTCCATGATACACCTCTAGGTATTTATTTGAGGCAATCGAGTTGATTTCTCTTTAAGGTGACCATTGCAACATACAATCACAAACAATCGCGTGTTGTTTCGCTAGTGTTGTACCTCACACTTTACTAACGCCTTGAGGCAAATCGTGAATTGAGATGTCAAGCCTCAACATTAGGGACCCATCCCACTGTCGACGAGGAAGCGACTACTTAGCTATCGAAGATAATCTCACGAAGGTCCCGTGTAAGTAAAAGAGACATATATTAAAACTTTAAAACACAGACCACACTGCGAACGAAGTTCACTTGAGTTGAAGTTGTTACTTCGACACTTCGAGTTACAGCTTACAGCTGTAATAGCTATACGAGTATGTGGTATTAAGTTCTGTTTACGTTTTTTAGTTATTATTTTCGCTTGAGTATAGATATCGATGTTTTTTGTTGGTATTTGGCGTGTGCTAGCTTACATTATTGCTAATAGTTAAATTTAATGTTTTGTGTTGCGTAATGTAAATTATTTTGCATACTATTGTATAGAATAAAGTTTTTCTAACTGAACAGACAGCAGTGCTGCTGGGGTGTTTGTTGCGGCACTTCCTCTTCCCAGCTAAAGCACTAGGAAGTGGTGAAGGGCGGGCGTTTTTGGGGGACTATCTTATGTAATTTTGACGTTCGAAAAGTGCTGATTCTTAGCCTAGTTTGAATAAATGACTTTTGAATTTGAAGCTTAGTTCGTTTAGTCCCTTGTGTAGCTACCGCGTGTTTGCATACTTCGGCTCACACCGCGAACAATGAAAAGACGTGACAGCTACATGAGCGAAGCTAAACGAAATTAGCTTCGTTCCCAGTGTGGCCTGCGCTTAATAGTTGTTCGCTGACTGTTCACAGCGCCCGGCGAGTACCCGTTTGTCGCAGTGACAAGAGCTATCAAAGAGAGTTATACTCGCTCGGCGATGCTCGCTTGGCGGGCACGCTAGGTACATACACATACCAGCGAGTAATCGCTGCTCGTTGCTCGCCAACATGTTTTTAGTTCCTAGCTCTACGCGCTTCTCGTAGGCCAGACGCGACGGTGCGACGCGATTCTGGCGGAACAATTTCAATGAAAACTTCACGAAACTTGTTCTACCCGAATCGCGTCGCGCCGTCGTCGCTCCCCGCTAGTCTGCGGGACCCTGCGCGGCAGGTGGGGCAGGTGCTCTACGTGGCTGGTAGACCCCGGCAGCGATATTCGCCATAAGTATGTAGTGATGTGAGCAGGCGTTCACTTCTTCATGTCTTTAAATGGGTTTTATCGATGTTCCCACATACACGCCCACTTTAATGCGTCATACACCGTCGATATCGCCAAATACGGATGGACAGACAACGTAACGTGCCAAAATAATAAAATTATACGTAAATGATGGAATTCGTTTTCAAACGCCGCGTCGTAGTGAAAACGAAACTGTTTCGGCGTTTACTTACAATTTATGTAGCAAGCGTGTGTGATAAATCAGGTTTTCTTATTAATTTCTAAGTCACCATAAACTTTTTATAACAATATCATTTTGTTATAGGTCCTATATAGGTCGTAAAATAAAGGAAACATAATTTAGTTTTTATTTAAAGTTGTAAAATTAGTTTTAACAAAAATATTATTATTCGCCCAACTCTGACAAGTCAGATTTTTTGCTAAAATAATGAGCAAATAAATTTATTTTAAGCGAACTCCGAGCTTGATTTATGTAGCAAAATTATTATGAAAAGTGCGCGAACCTGTGATTTACAAATACATTATTCTAACAACGGATCAATAAATAAATCCCGAGATAGTTACAGACAGTTTCTTCATCAGTATACGCATGACCTGAATCCGGAGCAATTTCAATTAGTAGAACGATAATAAAAGTGATTTTTTCAAGAAAAACGACGGAAGCACGATCTTTACGTCGGCCCAGTAATGTGCGTGTTATAAAACAAGCTAGGCAGATCAAACGACGCCAGTAGGCGGCGCGCGCGCAGCGATTTATGAGAATTTAAGACGAGCACATAGATATTAAGTTATTTTTACAATAATTATGAAAAATGGCCTGATTATTTATTGAGGTACCATATCTTTGAGAATATAAATATTTATGTTAGCTTTGAGTGTATAAAAATAATTTATGGGGCAGTAATTATGTACGAACTAATAGGCAAGACACATTAAATATAATATATGGAAATGAATAAAAAAAATAGACAAACCAATTTAATTTGTGTGTTTTATGTAAGTAATTTAATTACAGACTGAGGATTTTTAAGTAATATATATAATAGTTAGAAGGAGGAACATGTATGCGTATTTATTTATTTCAAATGTTGGAATTGGTGGCCCCTCTCACATTCGAGGTAAGTTTTTTACAAAGGGAAAGATAAACTTACACAAAGAAACCGTTGCCATAGCAACAGACACTAGTCCAATAAGGAACTAAAGATGATACGAGACTCAAATATTTTGCTAAGTACTAGAGTGCGGAAATAAATATCATTGAGCATAAATATACATACGTAAAGTACATAACATATAGTCGGACGTGACCCACATGCTTATTATTGTTTACAATAAAGTTTATAAACATTAACAACGTTCTCCAGGTCGTAAAACTAATCTACTTAATCGAATGTCGTCGACTTTTATTATGTATTTTTAGAGGTATTGAGAAATATTCTCGATCTATGTCACTGTTATCATCAATCATATGGTCTCATTACTATTTATATAAGATTTATCTTATTGCTTTGACCTTTTAATTACTGGAAAAATAATAGAAGAGAAAGCTATACTTATGTATATGATAACCTTTAGCATGCAAGTTTGTAACACTATCTATGTCATCTTAATAATTATTTCTTCTTGTTTTTTCTTTAAACTCAAAACAGTTAATTCAATTAAATCTTTATTCTTGTCTTTATAGTTATACCTTCCGAAAAACCATTGCGGGGGTGTCCCTACAATTTTTATATTATTTTATAATGTATAATACTGATTATAAAAATGGCAAATATCAGCGAAGTGTCAATATCGTGTCAAATCGTCAACGATTACGTGTTTGACACGTCAGAGCAGAATGTAAAGTGACATACACAATTACACAACAATATAATACTAACATTCCCAACAATAATATAATACTAACATTCCCATACTGATAATAATGAAACAGAAAGTAAAACGGTATAAACGTTGATATCAGTTGTTTCCCATCCGGTGCAAGATAAAAACTTCTTATATCAGGAAATATCATAATCATGTCAACCTTATTGGATGACATAGCATAACATAACATCACGTGTGTATTCTCCGAAGGATTAGGCAGAGCTGTACCTATAGAACACCCAAATTTCACCAGTTATGTTTAAGTCCCATGTAATAGGGACGAGCGTATTGCCATCAACCGGGCACAAATCCAGACTCCAGGCTGCTACTGAGAGATTCCAGATGGAAAGACTGAATACCACTTTTACGGACCCGGAAATCGAACCTAGGACCTCATGTTCTGCAGTAGCACTTGCGGCGACAAGACCAACGAGGCAGTCAACACACAACACACAACAAGTTGGATGACATCATTATGTTAAGATGCTTTCCGTTCACATCGACCTCCTCGAAGATGTAATTTCCTTCATAGAACGGGAAGTGTGTAATAATGTACTGGATTTTTAACTGAGCACGAAGGTACAGTTCCCAAAGTAATTAAAATAACAGTACCCAACCAAACTGAATGATTATTGGGACCAATATTTGC
Source organism: Conistra vaccinii (assembly GCA_948150665.1). Taxonomy (NCBI): domain Eukaryota; kingdom Metazoa; phylum Arthropoda; class Insecta; order Lepidoptera; family Noctuidae; genus Conistra; species Conistra vaccinii. The sequence goes on from OX411332.1 coordinate 19,873,125, forward strand.
GAGCTTCCTCTGTCAAATAAATATAATTACGAAAATCTGCTGAGAAATCTTCGAGAAATCGATGCCCATGTAAATAAATTAAGCGAATACAAAACTTCATCCCTCTTTTAAAGTCGTTTGATAATTCCCATCATTCAGTCTATTCTATGCTTTCTCGGCCTCTCTCGAGTCGAGTGCTTCTACAGTTCTTTTCCTGGCTACTGAAATAATAGATACAGCAGGTGTAGTTAATTTGAAACATAATTACCTACTCTGATCCAACGTTATATTTCATGGCTCCATGCCTCCCGCCGCATAGTTACAGCAATCTAAGATTAGAAACTTTCTGAACCGCGGGAACAAAAATATTTTGACATTTAGCTATACAGTGTGTGTACGCGGTTTTACAAAAATGTTTAGGAAATATACAGATAATGTCCGTTGAGATAAAAATTAGGTCAGGGACTCATGATTTGTTATAGTACTGTCGTTATTTCAGTGTACTTGAGAATGTTTAATTTAACTTTGTTCTCCAAGGTTTTTAATTATTGTTTCTTCGTCTCAGGAATTTTTATGTTAAAATGTAATAAGAGTTCTTTCTTCCAGTGAAATATGTTTGATCGTTTTTAGGGTTTCGCACCTGAAGGTTGCTAAACCGAACCCTATTACTATGCCCCTACTGTCCATCTGTCTGTCAGCGGGCTGTATCTGATATGAACCGTAATAGGTAGACAGTTGAAGTTTTCACATAAGTATTGTGTATTTCTATTGCCACTATAACAATAAACGACAACAAAAAATTATAAAAATTAAATCAATCAATCAATAAATAAACTTAATAATTAAAGGGGTCGCCGTAAAAGAATTTGATATTTTCGGTGGTTTTTTCTCGATCTTAATACGGTATACCCTCCGTATGCGATTCCAACTCGCTCTTGGCCGTTTTTGTTCTTGTTCTATGTTGAATTTCCTGTGTTTATTCAAGAATAATGACAAAAAGTTGTAGTAGTTAATTAAATTCGCAATTTCTTTGCTAGAATTGCTAGGTTCTAGGAAAACTTCATACTTTGAGATAATGATGCCAATTAGGAAGGAGTAGTTAATTGTTTGGCATTGAATTAAAATAAGTGAAACAGTAAAAGTAAAGTAAAAAATAGCAAGGCTGTTTTTCTTCATGAGTCAAAAACAATCATGTTTATCCTTAACTATTTAATACAAAAGAAAACCTTTTACGAGGCATTTTAAACCACGACATATTTGTCACACTTTCCAAAAATGTATTTTATTTTTGAAATAAGGAGGAAGGAGACTAAACAAACCTATTTTCTTTTAACTAAAGTAAACAAGAATTTCAAGAGGATTCCTTTAATACCAATTTTTCTCTAAAGCTTTTAAAATCTTGTAAGATTTTCTTATCGCTACGGAGACGCTAGTGTCAATACCTATCAATATGCCTAATCCGTTTAAACTTGAACAAGGCATTGAAAGTACCTGAAAAATATTTCAATATAATTATTAAAAAAAACAAATCTATAGCTAAAACGCAACATTAGATTCAGCAACATTACATATTTCCTATTTCACATAACATTGGGCCTTGTGAAAACTATAAATGAGTTGTCATCAAAAGTATATTGCTCTGATGCCTAGATTCAAATGCGTCACGCCCATTGGCCTTGGAACCACTTAATATCAGACTTTTCGTCCACGAATATAAAGCTAGCTACTATTCTGGTGTCGCCAAACGAACGATAAATTTTCGCACTCTTCCTCAATTATATTGGATGTGCCACAGTCATTAACAGGCACATAATCTCTCCAATATATTGAATTGTCACTCAAGACTGTAATATTGTAATTGTTTCCATGCTTTAGAAGATTGGAGGTTAAAACATAAATAGCAGTACTTTGCATTATCTAAAAGATTTGATGTTTTTATTTTCATGGATATCGCATATAGTTTGTCATTGATACTTAATTAACATTTAGGGATCTGGTGCACTAGACGGCTACATGCACGACCACGGCCAGGTAAACTATAGAACCCAATACCAATCGTTCTCTTGGTCGCAACGGCCAACTATCCGCACAGTATACAATGCAGTGGCCGTCTAATGTGCGACATCCCATAAGTCTTTCATTAAACATAAATTATACAATTGAAGTGAAAGCTTATTACCCCTCAACAGAAAATTTGTCATTTGTGTGTAATTGTTACGACATTCATGTTTTAATTGTCAGCGATACGTAGTGCACTGCAATTTCCTTTAAAATAAGAAAGTAGATCTTAACAAGGTTTTTAGAATGTGTCACAAATTCACAACTGCAACTTATTGAATAAAAACCTGTTTTCTCTTTCCGTTGTGCAACAAACTTTGCCGTCCGCCATAGGTAATTAAATTTTCACTACCTAGACATTTTATAAAAAGTCATATTTCGCACACGCCCACAACATAACACAGGTGCTATTCCTAGTACACAATGACGTGATCAGCTGTTATATTTGGGTCACTGGAGGAAAACTTTTAGAACTGATTCATTTTTATAACATTTGTATATATTTTATTCCGCGCGTTTCCTACGACATTTAGTAGGCAGTGTTCAGGCATCGTAACGTTTAATTTATTGCTGTTTATAAAGTAAAATTGTAAATTCTTCGTCAAGTCGCGGATTTTGGAAGAGCGTCATGAAATGACGCGGGTCGGGAAATAAAAATGACAGATCAACTCAAGTCTAGTCTGGTTTAAATACCACATAGACGGTCACCTTATGTCTGTGTATCATATCGTAGATAAAGATATCAACACTAAATTCCTAACTAATATTATAAATGCGAAAGTGAGTTTGATAATTTGTTTGTTAAGGCTGAACGGATTTGAATGAAATTTGGCACATGGGTAGAACATGACCTGGGTTAGGTTATAGAGTACTTTTTATCCTAATATTCCAACTGGATCAAGACTCATGCGGGTAAAACCGCGAGGTGAACCTAGTAAGAATATAAAGATAAACGATTTTTGTTTTTGTATGTTTGTTTGTTACGTTTTCACGCTAAAACGGCTGAACGGATTTGTATGAAATTTGGTACATGGGTAGATCATGACGTGGGTTATGACATATGATACTTTTTATCCCGAAATTCCAACAGGATCGAGACTTATGCGGGCAAAACCGCGGGGCGCAGCTAGTAATTGATAAACTCAAAAACTACTAGACCGATTTAAAAAATTATTTCACCAGTAGAATGCTAGATTATCACGGAGTAACATAGGCTATAATTTATAAAGATATCAGGCGGGCGAAGCCGCTGGCGGAAGCTAGTCATAGATAAAGACAGTACAAGTCATATGATCGGATCTAGATTCTGTATCTTAGATTTCGCAGAATGGCGCAACACAACATACAGATTGATCGTTAAGATAGTAATTAAACATGCGAAAAAGTTAACTGACTTACCCGAAATTCGGATGTTTTCTAATCGATGAGATCTAATATCGATCTTTCTATCGATGACTTAGATTAAGTTATCATCATTAGCAGGTCTTATCAACGTTCTGATAATTATGGACATTATTTCTTTGATAAGCCCTTGATTCTGTTCGATTAGATTTCTTCCGCGATCTCTAAACATTCTATATTTAGGATGTAGGTCTGCTCATTCTTTTTTAGGGTTCCGTACCTTAAGAGTGCCAAACGGAACCCTATTATTAAGCCTCCGCTGGTTGTCCGTTCGTCTGTCAGCGGGCTGTACCTAATGAACCGTAATAGGTAGACAGTTGAAATGATCACAAATAGTGTATTTCTATAGCCGCTATAACAACAAATAATAAAAATTAAATAAAGTAAAAAATTAAAGGGGGCGATACAATACAAGAAAAGTGTTTATTTCGCCGTTTTTTGCTCGATACTAGAGTACCTACCTACGGACTCGAACCGTTCGTGTGCGACTCGCGCTTGGTCGGTCTTTAGGCAAGCTTTACGATTCTACACCACCTGATTTTCCAAGATTAGTATTCGGACGCACTGTTAATTCATTATCGATTTTTCAAACATTTTACCAAACCATTTCAAGCACTCATCCCATCTTGCAGCTGCATTGTATACAGTGGATGCGCCAAGGTAGCCCGCGAAATTCAAATATTCTGATTTTTTTTTCAATTTGCAGGTTAGTGTCAGGTTGTATCTTGATTAATATATGATTTGCGCCCTCTCAGTACGATACCTAACAACACCCCTCACGGATCATACAGAGTTTCCTTTACATAGCGGACCTAGCGACAATCAAGACCTGTTTCAAAAGTTCCGTAGGTAGGTATGTGTTAACAGATATATACGCAAGGTGACATCCATATTAATATACATATGTATACAGCGTAGTAGGTGGAGCTACTGTTAGACCGAACATATCCGGGGTAATATATTTCGCCTTAATGGCTGAATTTGTTTCAAATTTATTTTTATGATGCTGTGAAGGACAGTCATGTTTTTTGATAGGGCTGAGGCAATAGAAACATTGTTGTTTACTCATTTTCCCTTGGCCGTTGAGGTTGGTCAGGATCGAGTTTCATAGCAAATTATTTTAAGATGTATTTTAATTATTTGGCAGCGATTATTTTGAAGAACAAAGCAACGTAATTGGGCTAGGTCACCATGAGTTGCCATCGAAATTTACTCGCTAGCGCTAGCGTATTAACCCGTTCAGTGCCGGGAGCCCTCCTCGAGGGTTCACCTAGTCGCATATGGAATACCGGGAGCCCTCGCGGTGGGCTCATTTTAAATGTTGTTTTTTCTTAGCGAATACAGCTGGCATTATAAACTGTGATAGTAAAATCTGATATTATAATTTATAATTTAATTACTCGTATCAATAAAAAAATTGCTCACTGTTACAAATATTCACACAAATTAACTTCGTTTTACAGTGGTTTATAATACGGTTTTAAACCTAATGCCGTAGACCGTCAGCGATGGTTAACTTTAGCGCAAACGAAATGCCGGTGACCCTCCCGGAGGGTTTACTTCCAATATGTATGGCGGCATGACGTATGAGCTCTATGAAAAGCGGGTGGAGTTGGAAGTGTTGACGTAGATCAAACTGATTTCGATAATGCTCGCACCATGAGTTTTACGGAGTCTCATGCAGGCGCTAAGGTAAGCTCGATAGATCGTGTCACCTACAGTGTGACCATTTCATAAATGGCGAATCTGCCACAGACTGGGCAAAAAAACTGCCAAAATCTGCCACACTTGGCACCAAAAATGCCAAAAATATGCCTTCATGGAAACGGAAAAAATAGACACAAATTCAATGAAATATCATTAATCAACAAAAATATTTTACAATTTTCTTATGCATTATTATACCTAATAATAATAAAAAAAGGAAAATTCTAATAAGGTTATGTGAATTTCCTTGAAGTCTTTTAAATCTGCCAAAATCTGCCACTTTTGTAAATCGTCAGCAGGATCTGCCACAGACAACATTTTGGAGCGAAATCTGCCAAAATGGTAGAAATCTTCCACACTGGTCGTCTAGCTAACTTCATTCTTATGTTTTGTTTCTATCTTTCTCAGTAATAAGAAGAGGGAACGGCTCATATGATCAAAACGTCACATAAGTAGTGATGTGTCGGGAGAATATTCTCACACGGAGAATATTCTCGGATCGAGAATGTTCTGCAATATTCTCGAATATTCTTTTCGACGGAGAATATACGAGAATTTAAAAATGGAAGTAAAATTGCTAAATTTTAATACAATAAGTTTCGATTTCAAGGTCTAAAGTAAACTTCTATTGTTGTTATTTATACTTTACTCGAAAAAACGTTACTGTATTATGTTTCGGACTGGAAATGGCGTCGATTCTCTTGTACACCGAACTAAACTATCACTAAACACTATGACACACTTGTGTCACTTTAGTCTATTTCAGAATGGGAAATCCTCGTTTGACAGGACTAAACTAAATTTTGGTGATTTTTAGTCTAGTTTAGAGGCATTTGTGACAAGAAAATCGGCACCAATAGCGACTCCACGTGGTACTTATTTGTCCTACCCCGTGATTTTTTTTAGAGTTGGAAGGGCGCTGGGGGGCACTCTCGACGTGTTTTATACGTAAGTTTTCACTTTTTGTATGGAAAATATGAAAAATGTTTGCTTACATGATGAGTTTTAAGGGTTTATGAGTTTCATAAAGGGGGTCGAAATTTTCATTATTCTGCGATACACACACACACACTGCGACACTTTTTTCGAAATATTAGCAAAAGAAAAGAAAAAAAAGACAGTACTGTTTTTGCATCCGAAGTCGAGGTGTTGGTGTGATTTTTAAAACCCATATACCCTTAAACTCAACATGCAGGTAATCATTTTTAAAATTTTCCTTGATATTTTTCATATTTTCCATACAAAAAGTAAAAATTTCATATAAAACACATCGGAAAAAACCCCCAAAACTCAACATGTAGGTAACTCATAAAGATCGGAGACGCTACGCTCGAAGTTGTAGACGAGTATGTTTACCTAGGACAAACTGTCCAGCTAGGTAGGTCCAACTTCGAGAAAGAGGTCAATCGTCGAATCCGACTCGGCTGGGAGCGTTCGGGAAACTATGCAATATCTTCTCGTCCCACATACCACAGTGTTTCAAGACGAAAGTCTTTGACCAGTGCGTGTTGCCAATGATGACTTATGGCACTGAAACGTGGTCGCTCACAATGGGCCTTATTAGAAGGCTAAAAGTCACCCAAAGAGCAATGGAGAGGGCTATGCTTGGAGTTTCCCTACGTGATCGAATCAGAAATGAAGAGATCCGCAGGAGAACCAAGGTAACCGACATAGCCCGAAGAATTGCCAAACTTAAGTGGCAATGGGCAGGACACATTGCCCGCAGAACAGATGGCCGATGGGGCCGAAAGGTTCTGGAGTGGCGACCGCGTACCGGAAGACGTAGCGTTGGAAGGCCTCCCACAAGATGGACCGATGACCTTGTAAAGGCCGCAGGAATCCGCTGGATGCGGGAAGCACAGAATCGGTCGAAGTGGCGGTGCTTGGGGGAGGCCTATGTCCAGCAGTGGACGTCTTTCGGCTGATATGATGATGATGATGATATTTTCCATACAAAAAGTGAAAAATTCCATATCAACCCACGTCGACGTTGCCCCCCTGCGCGCCTCCGGCTCTAAAAAAAATTCCCAAGGTAGGGCAAACAAGTACCACATGGAGTCGCGATTATCAAATTCGATTTTAGTTGCGTCAAAATTATTTTTGATTGTTATTTTGTTTTTAATTATTTGCACCATAAACCTTTCTTATAATGTTGTTTTCTTATTCATTTTATTAATGCTGATTATTTTAAACCCATAAAGTTCGTTTTAATACAGAAATCATACTTTAACATTACTACCTTAGGAAATTTAAGAGAATTTATGAGAATTTTCTCGAAAATATTCTCGGGAATGTTCTGGCTCAGGAGAATTTACTGAGAATTTAAGTTGAGGTGTAGTTTATTTTAAACTCAAACTTCGTAAAACGTTCAAATGCACTAAAAACTCTTAGTCTAAAAAAAAATACCGATTCAATACAGTCATCCAATTTTTTAATTCTCATAAGTTCCCTACCAAAAGAATGTTCTCGAGAATTTAACAGCAAAGTTCTCGCAAGGAGAATATTCTCGAGAATTGCCCATCACTACACATAAGGTATCGCTATGGTAACAATGTTATGACAGTCAATAAATATCATGAAACAATCCGACTAAATAGAAAGGTTGGCAGTTAGTGCACCTTTTTATGGTATTTAGGGGTTGTTGAATTTTTATTCCTTATAGGTAATAATTATTTACCTCTATTCAATTTGTAATTTTGTTGACAATGTGTGATTCGCGGCGTTATTTATTTAAATTTAAAATGAACTATGTTTACAATAATAGTGTTGCGGACGGCAGAGGTACCTACAGTACCGCAGGCAACCTGGGACGATCTCCCACTGATATTTGATGTGCGCTCCCTGCTAACTGACCCTCGGTGAATCCGCTGGCTGCACAACCACCACGGACCCCTGAATACGTACCTAGGTTGGGTACCATAACCCACAGTGACCACGATGAGGACTATCTTGAGGCAGCGAAATAAAACACTGATTTACTATCTTGAATGATTCCGGAGAATTCGGCTTTTCTTGGTATGTTTCTTCTTTGGTGGCTGAGCTCCGTATTTAAGTGTATTATCTAGGGCTGAACTGCGACTGAATTGCCCCCAAAATGGTACCTACGCCTTTTATAGTAAGTAAATCCGTTAGGATATTGTGGTGCAAGCCGAATTCTTGGAATTGTGCATTTATTTATTTCTTATTAGAATTTCTTACAATCTTTGTAGATTATTCGTATAAAACACTATACAATTAATTAACTTATGTAGTTAAAACTTTTAGAACAAATCGGTCCCGTCGGCGTCGCCGGCAAATAGAATATTTTGCAAGAGAACTAAATATGATAGTTTCTTGAAATTTACGTTCTTCCAGTCGTTGGCCTCCAAATTTTGGGGCCACTAACATATTCCATGCTAAATAATCTCTTCCAGACATTATTTTGCCTTTAATATACCTAAAAACGTATATAATTTGAATGTAAACATGTTTCACACGTCAAAATGGTAGTGAGCAACGTAACTACTATCGCAAGCGTATTTTTCGATAGCGTCTGTCGATTTAGTGACTCATGGTGCCGTTTTGTATGGTGACAGCTGAAAAACGTTAGCGACTATCGAATAGATTACGTTAGGTTTCTTACCTATCGAAAACTATAGTGCTCTTGGAACAAATTTTAATTCTTTCTGTGACCGCTAGGGGCGCTGTACAATATCTTTTCATATAAATCATTTACGGGGACGCTAGCAAGTTTTGACATTATCGAAATGTATTTGATTAACGTTAATACGCTAGCGAGTTTAACGCTAGCGAGTAAATTTTCGATGGCAACTCATGGTAGAGCTACAGGTTTCAATATCTACGTAGGTGTATTGTTTCCTCTCGAGAAATCGAAGCGTACATAGGTATTTTGAAATTTGTGCAGTATTTTTAGGGAGCATAAGGAGATAGAATAAGAAGATTATATCTTCATTCTTTTACGTACTTCTGAACTAATATTATAAAAAGAGAAAAGATTTGATTTTTTTGTATGTTTGTTTGTGTGTTTGTTACGCTTCCACGCTAAAACGGCTGAACGGATTTAGATGAAATTTGGCACATGGGTAGACCATGGCCTGTGTTAGGACATAGGATACTTGTTATCTCGATATTCCTACACCATCGAGACAAATCTGGGTGAAACCGCGTGGCACAGCTAGTTGAAAATCTACTTATTGGAAAATGGAAAATTTCTAATTAATATAATAATTAATAATATGGACCGATGACCTTTTAGGGGTATGAGGACCAGGGTGTAAAGTTCACTCATCCTCCTTAGAAAAGGGAGGATCCTCCGGCCAGACGGGTGTTATGTCTGGCGGGCAACTGCCCGTAAGTTGGTTTCGGATAGTCTTATCTATGTTAATCGCTCGGTAAACTCTAACTGCGCGGTGCAGGAATTGTGTGACGTCATGTCTTTTGCTGCGTAGTTTGTATGTGGCGATCTAACCGCTACAACCTTGTAAAGGCCGCAGGAATCCGCTGGATGCGGGAAGCACAGAATCGGTCGAGGTGGCGGTGCTTGGGGGAGGCCTATGTCCAGCAGTGGACGTCTTTCGGCTGATATGATGATAATAAATGAAAGTTTTTTTTTTTATTATCTTTAATATATAATTTTAATTAATCAATCTTCATCCCTTGAGGTTGAGTACTTAAATTTTTGGCACATCAAATCACATTATCTCGAATATATCCCATAAAACAGTAGAATAACTACTGTCATATCACAAAGAAGTGTTGCCAATTCCCGCACTCCAGCAAAAAAAGTCACAAAGAAAATATTAAAGAGTAACACCCATGAAGTTCTATAAATCAGTTAACCTTCGTACTTCAGGAAGTTTCAGTAATATATGCCTTGACGTAAAACTAACATAATAAAGTAATAACTTCAAATACGACGAAATAGCTTCAGTTGACAGGTTATCTTTAATAGCGTCTCGTCTGCGAATGTTAAGAATTAGAGAAATTCTCGAGTAATTTTACAATGTTACCGGTATTTTAGGGAGCTGGAATATCAAGGGACTATGAGATCATGTTTATTTATTTCTGTTTCGATCGAGTAGTCTCAATTATTTTTATTGCGAATTTCTTAGCTCTATCTTGCCAAGGCATTTGCTGATTCCAATTATTTTAGATTTATTTCGATAATTACGGATTATTGTGATATAAATCGAATGTCTTTATCGTTTTTCTTCAAACTAGGAAGATATATCAGTATTTGTTTACATTGCAGGAATTTTATCATTTCCGGTGCCTTTATTTTGACACGGGCCAGCCATATTCATTTTCCTCATTCATTTTCATTTTTCTTTACCATTTTCATCAGTCCAAAATAAATTGACCCAGATTTAGCTACATTAAACATTTACCCATTCGTAAAACGGGTCCTAGTTTAATTTATACAAAGCTCATTGAAGAAGACAGAACTAACTCAACAATGACCTTTCCTAAGTTCCTAACATTCTATGACGTCATGAACTCACGCCCAACTGGCCCATAGCAACAGCCAATAAAACATTTTTTATATTTCTAGGTCAGCATACTATAAAGTCGTAACTGCAGATACAACTTTATTGGTCCGAATTCACGGATAGCACAACGGATCATTGTCAGGAGGGGCTCAGATCCAAAGTTAAGCTACACTTGCCGCGGTCGATACGTGGATGGGTTACCAGTCATTACCTATCGGGAGCCCTCCGAGCCTAGGAAAGTACGTTAAGCTGTTGGTCCTTGCTGTCATTCGTGGATCTTTGACAGTCGTTACGGTACGGGTAGTCCAAAGCCTAAGTCTAACTACCAGTCTTACCAAGGCGTGATACCCAGTAACTGAGTTATGGAGGTCACATAAGCAGTCGCTCCATGTAAAGTACTGGTATTCAGCTGCATCTGGTTAGACTGGAAGTCGACCCCAACGTAGTAGAGAAAAAGCTAGGCAGAATAACAACGAATTGTTGTCAGTAATTGACGTACTACGATACGTTAACTCGGTAACCTTGCGTCCCTTCCGTGATCAATTAAAGGGATGTTGTGTTAACCGACCATTATTTGCATATAACGATACGGCTTTGTTTAGTTATTAGTTTAACTTAGTCTTTAGTGTTGGGTTCGCTTGTGAGTTGTCGACTGTTTTAGTTTGAGCTCTGGAAAAAGTACTACATGAGGCTTTTAGGGTGTAACACATGTTCAGAGGTTTGAAAGATAACTTTACAAGGTTGTTTCATAAAATAGTTAATTGATTCAGGCGTGACCTCACGCGGAAATTCATTATAAAATATAATAGACGTAGATATAATATTTAGTAACGCTGAACTACTAACTATTCACCTCTCAATGAGACATCCTCAGGATGGCGGACACGAACAGGAGAGAATTTGAGAATTTTATTTTATTTGTTTGTTTTTGTTGTTTCATCTCAACACAGTTTTCTTTTTTTTCAAGTAATGAAAACGTCATGGGCATTAGAATGTCTTGTAGAGAAGAAGACTATTTGCAGACACGTTTGCGTTGTCTTGGAGTCTGTCAGTTAGTCAGAAAGATAGACTTCCACTCACATCAAGTTTCAGAGCCAGACTATTCAACACCAACCAACAAACACACAGTCCCTTTCCGTTAATCCATACCTATTTCACAATCTAAAATTTGGCCATTTATATAACTAATATATTCAAGAAGACTCCTTGCAAAAGCGAATCTAAGGTCGGTTACGAACTTTGCATAGACGCGAGGCTACAGAATAATGATATGATATGCGGCTAGCAACACTCTGAGTCTCTAAGGCACGTTTTAGGCCTACACCATCATAAAATAGGGTGTTACCAAGTGCCGGACAAGCGGAATAGTTAAAGGGATATTGAGAAACCTTGTAGAAGGACGTGCATACTAAGTTTTTGGCCATTGTTGTGAGGTCGTGATTTCCTGGCGATGACCTATATTTTTTTGGCGTTGTATGAGTTCGTGATGCCAGCTGGCATTATGAGTGTCGTAAAAGTTTGGCTGTTAAAAAACTTGACCTACGCCACCCGCACGGTGGAGTGTGAAAGTTGTCATCATTCCGTAGTTGCGAAAAAGAGAGGATGTTACGTATCCTTTTCAGATCTAACCGCCTACGCGCCTCTGTGATCTAGTTGTTAGATCACTTGTCTCAGACCCAGAGGTTTGGTGCCCGATTCCCTGTGGGGGCAAAATTTTCTGCTCATTTTGGTTGGTGGTAGAGCTTGTTCATAGTCCGCTAGCTATCTTATCTAAATCTGTCGCTATAACAGCAATGTTAACAGCATTGTTGTGTTTCGGTAGTTAGTGATAAGATAGCCAGTTGTGTGGTTGAGGATTCCGGGTGAAGCTCGCTTCCACCTTCGGCCTGATCATCACTTACCATCAGGTGAGATACAGGCCTTGAAGAGCTAACCAGTTGTGAGTTAAAAAAAAATACAGTAAAATCTCTCATTTTATGAGTGAATGGGCATTCTTGACCTCAATCTAGCCTGGCGGAAAGTTTGCATTGGTAATAAAGATCGCTCGAGATCATGTTTGGCCTAAGCTTTTTTGGATGAGTGGTGTTACACGAATGGATACAATAAGAAATGAGTAGATAAGAGGACGATTGAAAGTGGCACCGGTGACTGAAAAGTTGTGCGGAAATCGGCTGTCATATGCATGGGCATGTGATGCAGAGGAATAAGGAAAACGTCGTAAGGAAAGTTTTGAGTATGAATGTCGATGACTATAAGAGTAGAGGAAGACCGAAGAAACGATGGATGGACTGTGTGAAAGATGATATGGCTAGAAAGGGAGTGACTACCGAGATGATGACTAATAGAGAAGTATGGAAGAAAGAGACATGTTGCGCCGATCCCAAATAAATTGGTATAAATGCAGGAGAATCATGTTTCCTTTGTGATGAAATACTCTAGTACGCCATATTGAAGTTTGAACAGACTACTACAACAGTTTACTTATTAGCCTTGCATAGATTTCCGCATATAAACAGAGCAATGAACTCAGAAATACATAATAGAGTATACGTAGAAAGATTGTGGGTGTGTCTTGCGACTCGACTCATTTCAGAGTAATGAGGCGCGAAGACTGTAAAGTTCAGAAAAAGTTCTAGAAATTGTAATGTAAAAATAAGATTTCAGTAGCAACGACATTTGCTTTGACGTCAAATTGAACTGACGTTAGTAATCCATTGTCTACAAAAGTTACGTTATCACCTTGTATTTGCAAATTAATCTATTTTTACATATCTTACATATAAAGCAGATATTACTTATTCATGTTTTTCAGTGTCGTTAACCTACTTACCTTCAAGGAGAGTTTTAACATTCTGTAAAGTTCTACTGGTCTGTTTAAAACTACATCAATCTACCTAGCCATTTCCCAACTATGTTGGGGTCGGCTTCCTGTCTAACCGGATGCAGCTGAATACCAGTATTTTACATGGAGCGAGTCCCTATCTGATCTCCACAATCCAGTAACTGGGTAATACGATACCCTTTTTGTCAGACTTTCGGGCTTCTGATGATCCGTAACGACTGTAAAATATCCACGAATGACAGCCGGGAACAACGGCTTAACATGCTTTCCGAGGCACGGAGGAGTCTCGGTATGTAGAGATGGTCACCCATCCCCGGCAAGCGTAGCTTAATCTGATGGATCGACCCGTGCGGCTGTTATTACTTAGCCACGAGCTCCTCTATATCACGAACTCCTCGGTCTGTCTAAAACTGCATAAAATTAACAATTAAACTTCAAGTTCAGATTAAATTACAGGAAAAACATATCAGGAACTGAAACAAAATATTGTGGTTTCCATATGGCTTATCATTCCGGGTCCAATTATTTCGATTAGAAGAATTATTTAATTATTACGCAACGCAACGAACGCCTATTAAATTATCAGTTGAAACGTATACATGAAATTTTCCGCGCGTCTGCCCTTGAACTAGTGACGCGAACGATGTCGATAAACGCCGAAATGGCGCGATGATTCCCGAATCTACTACCGGCTTTTTGACCTAGATTTTTCAAGTAAAACTGCTGTTTGCTAGGTCTGGTTTTAGGAAAAGGTCTGCAGAACTTTGGGATGTTGCGTTAGCAAATTGACGGTACCGGTTCTGCATTTCATTAATTTAATTGGATTTTTTTCTGAAGTTTCAGCCTTGGTTTTGGAACTCATGGAAGGCTTCTTGTTTAATTCAAAATTAAAAAAAAAAATTAAAATCATTTATTTGCATAAATAAGGTACAGAAAGTTCTTATGATAAATTATCGATCTCTTATTATGCCTTTAATTTCGGCGTGCAAATTTTTACATAATATATTTAAATACTTATTACATTAATTATTTTAATAAATTAAAGCTTTTACCCGCGGCTTCGCCCGCGTGGATGTCGCAAAATATCCCACGGGAACGTTCTACCGGGAATACATACCTAATAGCCAAGGAAAAGATCATTGACTAACTTTCAGCGGACGCAGTGGTAGGCTACTACAGCGCCCGCGTGGTCAATCATAATTATTTTGTTACGCGTAATTTTGAAACTGTGATATCTCTTAAACTATTCATTTTAATGATGTGATGTAAAGGCATATTTTAATCGAAATTGAATGCCCAATTTAAATAACCTATTTAATTGGATAAGGGTTAATAAGATACCGGTCAAAATAGCTTCGGAAATAACAATGAAAATTTTATACAATTTTGAAAGATAAAAATGGTTATTGTGGGTCACCCTTAAAAGATAGACATATGCCATCGCGGACTTTTTTGTTGCAATTTTTAAGATATACAATACTCTAGAACATAAATTTGATTTATCTCTCACGACTTACGCAGCGCACGCCAGTAAAGCTCCCAGTCGGCATGATTTTTTCCGACATCTTCAACAATAATCGTCATATTTCAGCCAATTTACACAAAACCTTAATGAATTATACACTAAAACCTTCCACATGAATCACTCCGTCCAATGGTGAAAACCGTTTGAAAATCCGTTCGGCAGTTTTTGAGTTTATCGCGTTCAGACAGACAGACAGACAGACAGACAGACGCGGCGGGTGACTTTGTTTTATAATATGTAAGGATTAAATATGTTTGTTTTACTTCATAAAATTGTTTGTAGGTGTCGCAAATCTTCTATCTTATGGACCAATACATTTATGATTGCCATCACATTTGTGAAAACTGATTACCTAGTTGTCCCTTACAAAACTGCAAAGCTATTTTCACCAGCTGACTACCACTATCAAAATGAGAACAAGGAGACAGTTTTGTTTCAATAAAATCTACATTCCAACTGAAATATATTACAATGTGGGACAAATTATATTCTTTATTATATTTTATTGTCTCAGTTGGCGGTCGCGAAGAGACGGTCTTCTATATCTGTAAATATTATAGATTAAAGTCGATTTTCGTGTCTGTTTGTGTGACGGCGTTGTTCTCATAAACTACGCAACATATTTTGATGAAATTTTCACGATCATTTAAATAATTTATTCCGGCATATTTTTGTGTATAATAGTTTAATATTAAACTTATATAATTTAATTTTTAATATATAATAAAAAAAAACACGATCTTTTGTCAAGTCGTAAAAACCATGCGTGCAGGTTTCGGTCGCTGCTAGTATTTTATAATTAGAAATGTATATTTATAATTTATTGTAATGATGAACATTTAGCTATGTCTCCACTCTGTGATGTATAATAATGTAGGCTTGTTGTAGATGTAAATTAATGATATTTTCCAATTAATTTTCGTTATAAATTTTGCCACGCCCACGATGATGTAACATCGAAAAGAATTGGTTCAGATATCTCAGTTTAAACTTTTAAAGATTTGCGGAAACATTTTTATCACAGATACGTTTTCTGTTGAAACAGTTACATTGAGTCATCGTTATCTACATAGTAACCTACTTATGTAACTGTATACGTCAATGTGTATAATTTGTTGTAAAGGTCGGGAGGCCCATTTTTTGCTACGATATTGAAGGAACTTTAATGGCCGATTCGTATAATTTTCGGACCGTTATTGGTTAAAATTAAGACTCTTGATCTTTACCAATAATGAGACCTCATAGCTTTGCAAAGTAGACCATCCCATATGGAAGTAGCTATCAAAGTTAAAATTAGCTTTTGAATCTATTTATATGCCCAGTTTGGAATAAAAAAAACTACCATTGGTAAGACAATGGTAGTTTTTTAATAAGTATTATAAACTAAAACGATTCGTTTTTGTATAGAGGAACCGAGCATTAATAGGTATATTTGACGTTTATATTAGAGTGTGTTAGTAAGCAAAAAATCCTAAATTAATAATATAAATGGGAAAGTGAGTTTGTTTGTTACGCTGTCACTCTAAAACGGCTTAACGGATTTGGATGAAATTTGGCACATTGGTAGACCATAACTTGGGTTAGGACATTGGATACTTTTTATCCCGATATTCTCACGTGATGGAGAGTTATGCGGGTAAAACTACGGGGCGCAGCTAGTATTAAATAAAATACTTACAGCGATATTTCTAAGAATTCCAATAAATTGTAAAGAAAAATGTGTATAGATAAAAATAAATTTTACTACGTCTAAAAGTATTTACACATAGTAAAATTCTCAGGATTACTTCTTTTGAAATATTTTAAACTAGGTAACTGCCCGCAACTTCGTCCGCGTCAAAGTCAACTATACAATAACATAGGGTTGCCATCCCCGAATTCTGGAAACCAGGATTAGAAGGTGAAAATACCAGGACATTTCGGATTAAAAACAGGACGCATAAGAGCAGCAGTTAATAACAACACGTAATGATAACATGTTCAAGGAAACTCAGTTTTCGCGTAAAAGAGCTCTCTACCTAACTGATAGATAGAGAGAGGTCTAGTGCGCCAAAAAAGTAGTGAGAAAGAGACACCAAGCAGTGTGCACCTGTGCACGTAAAAACTTTCTTTTTAAATACCCCACGCCCTGCGTTTGAAGGTTACAGAAAAGAGTTTTCTGTGACCTTCAAACGCGGCCGACTGATAAACATAAGTGCTCGATCACGTTGAACTCGCGAGCGCGGTGGCGGGCGCGATCTCAAACACAGAATAATAATGCAAGTGTTCACGAACAAACGCAAAGAAGCCGCGCTCGCGGCCGCGCCCGCCACCTGCACCGCGCCCGCGAGTTCAACGTGATCGAGCACTTAGGTTGAAGGAGCGAAATTTAAAATACAAGACTTTACCAGGGTTCTTAAAAAACCTAGGACGTTACTTAAAAACTATCCAGGACACACCAGGACATCCCAAAAAGCAGGACATGTCCTGGGAAAACAGGACGGTTGGCAACCCTACACTAAAACATATCTTATACTTATAGTATAGCATTCGGGTAGTGTAGTTATCTACCAGTGAATTTTTTTTTGTAATCGAATTATTAAGACTTCCTTAGATTACATAACATAACATCACGCCGCTCCCTGAAGGGACAGACAGAGGTGTACGTACCTATAGCACACCCACATTTCGCCAGATGTTGAAGTCCCATGTAATAGGGGGAGAGCTTATTGACATCAACCGGGCACAAATCCAGACTCCGGGCTGCTACTGAGAAATTCCAGATAGACAGACCCAATACCACTTTGCCCGACCCGGGAATCGAACCCAGGACCTCATGCTCAGCAGTAGCGTTTGCGACCACTAGACCAACGAGTCAGTCAAGTTCCTGAGGTTACCTCTTACAAACAAACAAACAATTGTACCTCTTTATAATATTTCTTTATAGTTTATATAATTATTTCTCTAAGGAATTCTAAAAGAAAAACGTGATTTTATCGATAGCGGCACTGTGGATCATCCTTGAACTCCGAACGGTAATCGAAACCGACCAATTAGAGACCGGCTCATTAACAATTTGACATTTTTATATCGTTGTTGCCAGGTGTTATAAATTAAAAATAATTTGGTGATAAACGTATCGAATGATTTGGTAGAGTGGTTATGATATATTGATATGTTAGGTCAGTCGTTGGGGTTGTGTTCCACGCGCGCTTCTAAGAGATGTCAGCACAATTGACGTGGTCCGCTAGGGTCGATGCCTGCCGGGGTTGCGGGATGTCCTAAGGGGAGACCGTGGCCCCTGGCAACGTACATGCAACTGAAGGAACACTGGTGGGTTTTAGTCAGTAAGTCTGACACGCCCTCCCGCTCCGGCGGAAGAAGTTAATTGATGATAACCCACCACAAAAAAAAGGCTCTCGTTCGAATTGGTTACAGTTTTGAGAGAGAGTTGATGAGCAGCGACTCCGGAGCAGCATGTGGATGATGACGACGGCTACATGCCAATCAAATAGGAGAGAGAAAAAGACTGACTAGTACATATTAAAGTCGAGTCGATTTCTCCCCCCAACACGACTGACATTAATCCAGGCGACAGTTTTACTGAAAAGCGTCAATCAACTCAGTCTATCCCAGTCCGTTGCTGGACTTATCATGGCATATTCCAAGCTGCGCCACAACACTCGATCCTCCAACTTCCGCATCCAGTCTGTCCCAGCTACCATTGCCACCTCTGTCCCTGAAAAGCGTTTGCGATCAAAACTGCGCTCGTAACTTTGGGGCGTTTTAAACGCCGAATTTCGTTTCCTAACCCCGTGGGGTCCCGAGCTATATGCTCAAGCGACACGTGTCTTGTGACTGCGGAGGAAACAAATGAAAGAAGTTGTTTAGAACGTGCCACTAGTCATCGCGATACGACTTGCGGAGCGACGGACGGAAACCGGAGACGTCTTCGCTTCACGCTTGTCGTCTGTTGCTCGAATTTAATACAGTTTTATAATTTAAAAGCATTTATCGTGTATGCCAATGATTTGCCTTGTGACGATGAATGCTTTTAAATTATGAAGCTAAAAGAAATTTACATTGACATTACGAGTATATAGTGTACCTCAATGGAAATTTCTTCTACTACTGTTACACCATTGAATATTTCTGATGACAGGATTTTTTTATGCGAACCAAATCCTACTGCGATGAAAAAATAAAATTCTTAAAAAGGATAACTGCTGATGAAGATACTTCATTATTACATAATAAAATATCTACTAGATAATAGTTTATTTACTCTACTAAAATGAAATGTTTGGAAACAATTGTTATACCTAACCTATTGTATATTTCGCCGCCCCCGCAGAATAAACGCGCAAGTGCAAAAAGTAAATTTTACAGGAAAAATAAAAAACCTAAATCGATCCATAACTTTATGACTACAACGAATAGAAATTTATTTTTTATGTCGTTTAAAAGATTATTTTTTTTGTAGATAGTCTAATTAATATTAAGTGTTAAACGTGCACCGTTTTTGAGTTATTGATAAAAAAACATTTTACAGAAACATTTTAGTTTTATTTAATCGTTAATGCTATATTGAGTTTTTTTTCTCGTCAACTATTGTTTTTTTTTGTTTTGCAATGTAATATAACTTGAATTTTTTTTGCGTTTCTCACAGTACAGTGATACCGTTAATGGGCTATTACCCGTTTATTCTGGTGCAGTCGAAAAGTTTGTGTTAATGTAATAGGTGATTAAGGTTTTGTTCTGGATAATATATCATCAAGGTCGGAATTATAACATTATGTTACGATATATGGGTATCATAAATGAATAAAGCAATAAAAAATCGTAAAAACTAAATCTTTACTTTAATAATTTTAGATAGTCAAACATAAACATTTCTAAGACTTAATTAATCAGCCTTCAGAAAAGTCCATAATTATTATTTGTTTTAACTTTTAACCATATATTTTTTACTAATTATTGGCTTTCTTGATCTGTCTACCCTTAATATTCAGTTCAACTAGTTATTGTGCATTTACAGCTTAATTATGACAAAACGAAAAACTTTGCCAATTAAGGTAGTATTAAATCTACTTAAAAACATAATAGCAGGATACTTTGGTTGTTTATTGTTACATCAATTTTATTCTAAGAGATCAATATTTTACGATAATCTGTACCTCCTGCATCCAGCGGATTCCTGCAGCCTTTGCAAGGTCATCGGTCCATCTTGTGGAAGGCCTACCAGTACGTCTTCCAGTACGCGATCGCCACTCCAGAACCTTTCGGCCCCATCGGGCATCTGTTCTGCGAGCAATGTGCCCTGCCTATTGCCACTTAAGTTTGGCAATTCTTCGGGCTATGTCGGTTACCTTGGTTCTCCTGCGGATCTTTTCGTTTTTGATTCGATCACGTAGGGAAACTTCCAAGTATCGCCCTCTCCATAATGCCCTTTTGGTGAGTTTTAGCCTTCCGATAAGGGCGCGCGATTGTGAGCGACCACGTTTCAATGCCATAGGTCATCACTAGCAACACGCACTGGTCAAAAACTTGCGTCTAGAGACATTGCGGTATATGGGACGAGAAGATATTGTGTAGCTTCCCGCACGCTGCCCAACCGAGTCGGATTCAATGATTGACGTCTTTCTCGAAGTTGGACCTACCTAGGTGGACAGTTTGTCTAAGGTAAACACACTCATCCACAACTTCCAGCGTAACGTCTCCGATCTTTATGAGAGTGGGCACATGGGCATTTGACATGACCTTTGTCTTGTTCATGTTCATTTTAAGACCCACTCTATGGGAAGCTCTACTGAGGTCATTGAGCATTGTACTGAGGTCCTCCATAGTATCAGCCATGATAACTATGTCATCGGCAAATCGAAGGTTAGTGATATACTCGCCATTGATGTTGATGCCTAGCCTTTTCCAGTCCAGAACCTTAAAGACATCCTCCAGTGCAGCGGTGAACAGTTTGGGAGACAATTACGTCTCCTTGTCTCACACCTAGCGAGGTGTCTGCAGCGGCAGAAGGATAGGTTTCGAGGTCTGGTCGTGGAGTCGGTGAGGTATAGTGGTGTTTACGTATAGACACTTTAGCACCTCGATGTACCGATAGTCAATCTGGCCGGATCGACCAAATTTTCATAAGTATAGGTAAATGACGGCACAACAAAATAAGTGGAATCGGTTACATCGTGGATTCCGAGGGAATAGTGTCGTATGATAGTGTATCAAGTCTCTTCTAATTTAGTTAAGCGGTTTAACCGTGAATAGACCGATTTACTTTCGCATTTATAATATATTATTTGTAAGTATAGATAAATAATTTCACGAGAGGTACTGATGTGGCTGTTCGAACACATATTAATGGAATAGTCCCGATTTTCTTAAATGACTGATAAATTGCTTTCATTTGATGCGTCAAGCACGACGTTTTTGGTTATTATCGGTGATGTAGGTAAAACTGAAACAAAACGAATGGATTAAAAAACGTATTTCACTATCCACTATTAAAATACAACTAGGCTAAGTGCATGAACAGATGGACAGATAGATGACTGAGGCTTAGCAATCGAGTACCTTGTAGGTACGGAACCTTCAAAAACTTACCCGATGCCAGTGTTGTGTTCGCGCCATTATGTTACAATATTTTGCGATCCCTTTCGTTGATTTTTGATTCAGGCAAAGTATTGTCTTCGGAAAAGTAAATATTTGTCTTACATTTGCAAAACTACCTATATAAAAGCTCAATCATTAAAGTCGTAGATCGCACAGGTAGACCCCCACCGAAGTAGGTACGCGATCACCCCGCAAGGCGCCGTCCGGCGCTCGGGTTAGCTGTAGCAAGTAGGTATGATTCGCTCTTGTCACATGTGTGGGTATTTTTAGGTATTTAAGAGTATGTAATCAAACAAATCTATATTTACCTAGTAAAACTGGAGTACTGACATGTGAAAATTGGTAAGAACGGCTTTAATTAGGTGATATACGAGTACAAACTGACGTGAATTGGTTTGTTTACATTCTTTCAAATACCTAAAATGCTATTCTTACAGTTACAGGGACTGATTTTGAGAGACATATAAAATAGGAGATCAAATATCCGAGATCCGATTCCAGTGATAAAGGACGTGTCTAATTCACTTGCGTGTCGCCTTTAAAAAAAAAATGCTATTGTACAAGTGTGAAAATAAATAGAAAGGGACTAAGTTAGGCATGTAGTAGCTACCTACTGACCTACTGAAATAAGTAGTTAGGTCAATAATTTAGCTTACCTTGCTCTTCTGGTCCACATGACATTATCAACATCCTTTTTGTTCGTGGGTTTATTTTGCGATAGCATAGTTTTCGTTGTTTATTAACTAAAAAATGCACCCAACAGCTGGTGTCGTTCACCACAAACTCCAAAGCACAACAGATATCCGCCTACCAGCCGCAGGCGAATGAAGCTTAAAGTCATTTGCGAACGGCCAAAGAGTTTGTACCTCAATAGAAAGAGAGCACAATATCACTTGCGTAGTCTAAAATACGTTTATTTGGTTCGCAACTACGTTTACCATAACAATTAAGACGAAAACGAAATGTAAAGGATATTATCGTACTATTAAGTTCTTGAAGTTTTCAGCGATTGCACGTTGCGGAATTATAGTATTCAAATCTGCACCAGAACAAACGCGCAATGGACAACGCCGTTAAAGTGATGTCTCAGTTGCACCTGATAAGTATGGTAATATCCTTTACACAATGTAAGGCTTTAATTGTGGTACGCATTGAAATATTGCAGGTTTTTTGATTAAGGTTTTTAATAAAGAATAAAGTAATAACTTTTCGTAACTTCGTAAATACTTGATATAAAAATCTGGAAAAAATTGAGGTGATGTATTTTGACTTATACATTACGAATATGGATTAACATCAAAACCGCCGCAATAGCACTTACGCGTTTATTCTGCGGGGGCGGCGATTTATTTTACTATTAGATTATCGTGGCACAGTTTTTATATCAGCCGTGGGAAATGAGTGCTACGCGTTACATTTTGTGGTTTCATGATAAGCTTTATGTCTGTCTGTGATTATTTTATATTTGTACATATTAATATACCTACATATTTTTATACCATTGGGTTTTTCCATTAAGATGAGCGGGCGACTCCGGCGCAGCATGTGAATGATGACGACGGCTACATGCCAACTATATAGGAGAGAGAAAAAGACTGACTAGTATATATTAAAGTCGAGTCGATTCCTCCCCCCAATACGACTGACATTGGTCCGGGCGACAGTTTTATTCAAAAGAGTCAATCATGCAATCAACTCAGTCTTTCGAAGTCCATAGGCATATTCAAAGCTGCACCACACCACCCGGTCCTCCGTCTTGCTCATCCAGTCCATCCCCGATACCTTTGCCGCCTCTGTCCCTGAAAAGCGTTTCTGATCAAAACTGCGATCATAGCTAAGGGGCATTTTAAACGCCCCATTTCGCATCTTAAGTCCGTGACCAATATAATTTCACCACAGAGTTATGTCGTTATTAAATATAGTGTTTTTTTATGGTTTTAACTGTTTCGAGTTCTGTCGTGCAGATATAATCCCATTCTTAGTATTTAATTACAAAAAATTCGCGAAAAACACAATTTCATGAAACTGATCTTCGATACTTTTTCTTGATCAATGTCCCATCTCTACTAGTTCGTGTAACATGGGCGCTTGCCCGTAATGAGCAGGGCGTGTAAAATGCCACTTTAACTTTTAATAGCTTGTCACGCCTTCCTAGTGCCTGATAAAGTTTCAGAAGGTAACGTTTGTTATCTAGTTTGCATAGCTATTTTTATGAAGTATCGTTAAATATTTGAAGTCCATCCATGATTAAGATTAATAGTTACCTACCTACTGGTCATTTGTACAATTCAAAGTCGTTCACTTTTCTGTCACAATTTTTTCTAGTAGATACTTTGAATGCTCTTTTTGAGACGAACATTTTCATAATTTTCAGTCAGTCTTTTATTACTCGTTTATTGTAACTAGTAGATATCACAGACTTGAAGATTAAAAGTGGATATTTTTTTTTTTTTTTCGAAAATGCTTCTATATTTACGTGTTCGAAAACTAAATTCAACAATCAAATAACAACTTACGTACTGCGGACTTGTGCTTGGAGATGATGAGCGAGCGACTCCGGCGCAGCATGTGGATGATGACGACGGTTGAATCTCAATCATATAGGAGAGAGTAAAAGACTGACTAGTACATATTAAAGTCGAGTCTATTCCTCCCCCCAAAACGACTGACATTAATCCAGGCGAAAGTTTTACTGAAAAGCATCAAATCAAGCAATCAATCCTATCCATCAATATAGTTCTCCATTTTCCGCTTTCAGTCTGCCCCAGCCACCTTTGCCGCCCCTATCCCTGAAAAGCGTTTGCGATCAAAACTGCGCTCGTAGCTTAGGGGCGTTTTAAACGCCCAAATTCCCCTCTTCTTCCCGTGGCCACGAGCTACACGCACAAGCGACACGTTTCTTGCGACAGCGCCTGCGGAGAAAACAAATGAAAGAAGTTGTATACAACGTGCGACGACTGTCCAAGATGCGAATTGCGGACCGACTCACAGAAACCAGAGAAGCGCGCGCTTGTCACTTGACGAAAGTCTCGTCGCAAGTCCCAATATATGATTAACTCTTAAAGGTTAAAATGTCTATAATGGCGGGTTCCCAGTCCATGGGAAATATAGGGTTCAACAGGTTAATTTCGAATTTACTCTTGAAGAAATCATAAAAAATTAAGTTGTACCGCAAACTGATTTTTTGAGTGGGTATTTGAGTTGATAAGCGGGCGACTCCGCGCAGCATGTGGACGATGACGACCGACGGTTACATGACAATCATACAGGAGAGAGTAAAAGACTGACTAGTACATATTAAAGTCGAGTCTATTCCTCCCCCCAACACGACAGACATTAAATCAATGTCCACTGTTGGACATAGGCATCTTCCAAGCTGCGCCACTGGTCTTCCGTCTTCCGCATCCAGTCTGTCTCAGCTACCATTGCCGCCTCTGTCCCTGAAAAGCGTTTGCGATCAAAACTGCGCTCGTAGCTTAGCTCGGCGCTTACATAATAATAGTAATTATATATTGTATATATTTACATATTAGAAATGTAAACAAAATAATTTTTATCATCATTAATGATAGCATTTGCAAACGTCGCAAAAGTATATGGAATTTTAAAAACTACGCCGCAAAATCTAAATCTGTAAGTAAGACGTAGTATTTCAATATCAACAAGAGGAGATACTTACCTACTAATATGAGTGATTGGTAATCTCGTAGTAATCTCTTATCAGTAGGAAGTAAGTGATAAGATTGGGAGAGCCATCGTACGATAGCTATTTTTGAGTGTAAGCCACGTGAGTTATCGAAAAACGTTGCTTTGTTTGTACACACAAAACTCACGTGGAAGAAACGATAGGAATAAGTATGTAAAATTGCAGTGTGGAATTTTTTAGGGCTTATCTATCTACAACACACATTTTGTTCAGTGCAAGTAGGGTTGCCAGGTGTCCAGTTTTTTACAATCGTGTCCGGCCTGTACTTTTGTGCGACTTCTGGTCAACCGAGCCCAGCCAAAAGATGGAAAACGAAAGTTACAAATGACTTTAGTAAAAACAAAATGTGATTCTTAATAAATCTTAACTTTTAATATTAAAAATGCGAAAGTGAGTTTGTTTGTTACGCTTTCACGCTAAAACGGCTGAACGGATTTGGATGAAATTTGGCACATGGGTAGACCATGACCTGAAGAACGACATAGGCTACAATTTCATCCTGGGTCGTAAACGAAGTCGCGGGCAACAGCTAGTAACATACAATTAAGAGTAGAGTAAGTCTCAAATGAATAACAGTAAGTAATAAATAAACACATAAAAGTATCGATTTATTTTGCTTTTAGAAACCAGTGTGTCAGGCTTTCAAGGCAAAATGAATCTGTGTCTGGCTTATTTATTTTTAGGCTTGGCAACCCTATGTGCGAGTTTTCCAAAGTTATGGATAACTTGGAATAGTTCAGTGCTTGGCAAGTCTTATGGAACGATATAGGTAAGTATACATATAATAATATATTTACCGAATAAATTAAAAAAAGGAACAGAATTTGTATGAAATTATCTGCCAAGTAAGTTAATAGGAACTTAATCGTAGGTGGTGAAACAGGCCTTAATTGATGTTGTTGTTAATTTTCTTAGTTTTTAAATGCTCGTGTTTTTATTATTTTTTATTAGGTAATGTTTGTATTTTCTGTGCGTGTCCCAAATAAAATAGTTTCCTTTCTTTCTTTCTTTCAATATTGAATACCCCAATTTTGCAGCCAGTCATTATTAGCAACAAAACCTAATTCAATAACTCACCGGGAGCGTATATTCTGGTACTAACCAGGCAGACTTCTACCATCAGCTGATTATCTACAAGTTTGTAGCTCACTGATTAAAAAAACATAAATAAATAACCACTACAGTTTCAGAAAACTCAAGGCCAAGTGTACACAATTCGCGAATGAATGAATGAATGAAACTATGCCCGATGCGCGACGTCGCCGTCGCGACGCTACGTGGTCACAGCATACATCGCCACGTAACAATACGCGCCTGCGTAATGACGCACGCTACAGCTATTAATTTGAGACACGCTCGTAAAATGCTAATTGATTTGTACCTACTAATACCTGTGTGAAAATCTACTCGAAGGTACTTTTGAATGGTCAAAGCAGAGGGTTTAATGGAATAATACTATTTATTATTTAGTATATTAATATTATTATAAGTACAGTGATAACATTTTAAATTATAATAATTTTTCAATTCGTTTTTGTTTTTAAAATATATTTTGAATGGTTCAGATAGTACTCGTATATTGTCTGTTTTCTTCTTTGCTTCAATCTTGAGCAATTCTCACTCAAGAGAAATTAATTCATTTGTTCCTTAAAAATCCTAATGCATGAGATCTTATTTAGAGTTGTGGTCTTAAAAAAAAATTGCATTGTGTAGGATACAATTAAATATTTGCACGACAAGGGGGACATTATAGTTATAAGATTGTAAACCTACATGCTCATAAATAAAGGAATTTAGTTTGATTTGGTTTGACGGTCGGGGTCACGATGTATTGGAATTGTAACCAATCGCAGGTGTAGTCACAGCTCGTCTCACGATCTCTCTCCATCTGGTTGTGTTAGATGACAGTCTCGCATTCATTGACATAATTAATCGATGACCTAGGTTTAATATTTCAATCGAAACCTTTTCCTTTAGTCCACTATAATTGCGCGTGAGTTGACATTTGTAAGGCTGACCATTACTTAGTTTACCTTTTAGGCCCTCAAGATACTCTTATTCAGCATGTTGATTACTTCATTATCTCCTTTTCAGGATAGCCTATTACAGAAAGGCTAAGTTTAGAAAAGACATCTTTTGAATTTTACAAAAGACTGTGTCATTGAAGTTGACTTGTCGTTCTAATTTACCTGCTAATTGCTTCTTTATAAGCTATGTTTGTTCTGATTCAAGGGTAAAACAAAAGTGGTTTCACTGTTGATTAAATTCTTAGTAAAACACCGGAAGCGACAATATTATCCTCCTCCCAGTTGGCCCCTATAATATTGGGATACCTACCATATATTTGACGAATTGTTTCGGGTATTTCCCCACAAAATATGCAAGGTCACTGAACACATAAGATTGCTGGCCTGACCCTCATGACATGACAAACATTTAATTTATAAGGCTGCCTGTCCACTGACGCGGAGCGAGTTAGTGCTGAGCGCATTTGCAGACTGTGCGGAGCTAGGCCGAGTTCATGCGACGAGTAATTTGAGCGGGCTGCAATTCCCCGCGATGGGTTTTTTTTTGCTTCCACGCTCCGCTTCCCAGTTTTGTGTGAATTTTTAAACTAGTTAGCAAATCCTTGTCCACTGAAGCGGAGCGGAGATTTCATGGAATTCCATTGGTTAATATTGACACAGCTCCACTCCTGTCCCCTCTTCTCTGCTCCAGTGGACAGTCAGCCTTATTGTTGTACTTAATTGACTTTACCGATTTACCCGTTTTCAAACCTATGCTAAGAAAAGCTGGTCCTCGTGTACGATGATTCTTAGATACTTCAGGTAGAGGCCAAAGGAAACATTTCAATTTAAAATAGAATGGGACAGTCAATCATAATAGCATTCTAATGCCTTCGGAAACCAACAGCCAAGACATTCTTTAGGAGTAATAACTATCATAAATATTCAAATAATTTACAGCCTAACGATGAACCATCGGTTTTAAAATGTCATTCAGCCTACAAGGTATTAGAACGTACATATTATATTGTGCAAATGATAATGTCAAGAGTCAAGCGTTGAGGAAAATCCGGTACAATGCCTAGATATCTAGATTTGTGGTTTAAAGTGCGTACGAAGGGCGGAAGGTACCAATTATTTTGTATGAACACTGTTAGGTTAAGGCGACGATAACCGTTTTTAATGATTTTATATTGAAGATCACGTCTAAACGAGTATGTTTCTCCTTCTTCTTCTTACCGTGTCGATGGCAAAAATAACACGAAAAAACGTATTTTCTAAGTTTTTTAAATTTGTTTGGCCCAAAACTCAGTAACGCGAATAACGGTATTCACGTTGCTGAGTTTACGTGAGTCGCTGACGCTGCCATTACGTTCTCACGAGTGCAGGTGACACATGCGGAGCAAGATTCGGAGGCGAGCCATTGTCTGTGGAGAGACGCCGCATAAACACCGGAGATCTGAGCCGTCCATGAACCCCCACTTAATCTATCAAGCGTATTTTTCTGAAACCACATTAAAGATAATTTAATTTTTGATCTTTTAGATTATGTGTTTTATTAAAATACCTTTTTTATATATAATAAATTAATAATGCGTCAATTGTGGACAGCTCCTTGATGGGCGAGTCGTATTACTGGCTGGACATACGGCGCGTTGCGTGAGCTCAACAAGCTCACCACTCAAGGTCACTGGCATATACGAGTATCTGCGCCTTAATTGATTGTTTTTGTGTAGGTACACTTAGGTACAGGTTTTGGAGACCAAGAATAACTTGAGGAAACAACTGTGTTGAGGAAAACTATGTGGAATGACACAGGAATTAATACTACCGACATTAGTGTGACATAGTGTGTCGAAGTTTGAAAGAAATAGTGGGGATCTGTGGCGTGGCAACACCATAATCTAAAATGGTAACAACATGTTTCGCTCACATCTTTTGCTAATTACTATAATGTGAAAGCTCCATAATCCGGTACATTAACTACACATTGAAGCCACATGTATCTAGCGATTAACATTTGAGTCGTTAACTGGTATTTGGGTCCGTAGACCATCAACAGGTTTTCTGTAGTTTTAGAAACTGTATTATTATGAAAATCGATGCATAATTGGCGGAGTTAAATAACATTTGGACACAAAAACGTATCAATGATACCCAAATGGTTCTCTTTTACTACTACTCAAGTTATTCTTACTTTAAGTACCGTATTTACCCATCTCAAATAACTGTTTGTTTATTTATCAAATAACCAACACACCATGAAGATACCTTCCAGCGTAACGATGCATCGGGATACCATAAATAATTAATTCCTAATTGGGACATTCTCACGTCAATTATAAATAATAAAAACCTAAGTTCACCGAGCATGCATTTTATTAAACAATAGCTAATATTCAAAACATTTATTAAGGAGTTTTACAACCAGTATAACATGAGCTGTGCCACCCTCTTGGTCCTAATGAATTTGTGGTGTTAAATGGGATCTGTGGGTCTTTGTTTTCTGGTCCTTGTGTGACTTGTGACTTCCTCAGCGATGGATCGGATTCGACGGCGTAGATTTATTGTAGGGTGGCCATGATGTAATTGTGTACCTGTTAGTAAGGACAGGGCCATTTGTTTTCAGTTTTATAGGGAAGCTTTTAAAGAGCGTTTACTTTATCATTAGGTGTGCTGTTATCGGATTTTTTAGTTTGGTGTAGGTTCTAATTGGGTAATGGGTTATGCTGTCAATTAGCTACGGAACTGCATAATTTGTAATTATATTTTGAGTTTAGAAATGTTTCAACATAATTACAAACATGAAATACAAGATATAAATATTATCGCTTAAGGCGACGACAACCGACTTTTAATAATTTTATACTGAAGATCACGTCTAACCGAGTACTGTAGTGTAGTGTGTATTTAGAAAAAATATAATGTTAAAATAAAGAATGAATATTTAAGATTATGTTTATATTACATAGTGAAATTAATTTGTAAAGTTATGTCTAAAGCGGATAAAAAACTGACAATCACGCAAAATCTATCAAGCGTATTTTTCTGAAATCTTCACCATTTTAAAGATAATTTAATTATTGATCTTTATGTACACGTGTTTTATTACAATACCTTTTGTTTTATGTATAAAAATGCGTCTAATTTGGAACTGCGCTCCTTGATGGGCGAGTCCTATTACTGGCTGGACATACGACACGTTGCGTGGGCTCAGTACAGAACCCGCAAGCTAACCACTCAGTTCACTGGCATATATACATTAGTATATTATCTGCGTCTTAACGAAAATGCTTTAAAGTGGGATGCAGAGTAATATGGCCAACTCTGATTTAACTGTTATCACTATCTTCTCACCATCTTACTATATGTATAGTATATACCTAAACAAAAACTGCAATAAAAAAAGACGTGTGGCACTCGGGGACTGCCCCGGCTAAGCTATTGCATAGCATTTTTTATCAACTTACGCAATTGTAAAATATTAACCCGAATACAAGAAATAGCAATGATGACATTGACAGGAACTGTTATTCACATTTATAGTTTTTAAAACTTGACACAACGTAATGGCCGGGAACATCAAACTAATAAAAAGGTTTTAATTTAACTATTAATAGTCAAGGATCATTCGTCTAAGTAAATTTGAACTTTATTGTCAAACAGTTAAACATAATTTTCAATACAACACTCTCGTATCATTCGTCTAAGTAAATTTGAACTTTGTTGTCAAACAGTTAAACATAATTTTCAATACAACACTCTCGTATCATTCGTTTAAGTAAATTTGAACTTTGTTGTCAAGCAGTTAAACATAATTTTCAATACAACACTCTCGTATCATTTATTTATTTATTTAGTACACACAGTAAAATACATTCAGATACGACAATCATAATTTTGAGTACAAAGGTACTGCTTATTTCTTAAGAAATTTCTTCCAGCAGACCTGCGAAAGGAGAAATGAGAAAGAAACGTAGACAATAGTGTGTGAAAACAAGAAGAGAAGAATATAAAATATGCGGAGTTTTAAACTAAAATATTAAAATAAACCTACACGTATAACGTAACAAATTAACATATACTTAAATAAATACATAAAGCTTAAATTTATAAACATACATACTATAGATAAATAAATACTCACAGTTGAGAGGAAAGGTAATGCTCTTTTACTCGATATTTAAATTGAGAAACAGTTTTTAAATCGCGAATGCTAGGCGGAAGTGAGTTCCACAATCTTACTGCATGTACAGAGAAGGAATATGAATAGTAGCTTGTTTTATGAGGGTGAGATTTAAGGAGGGTTCTAAGGTGTGATCTACACGGTGCGTCGCTAGGGCGAGCGTAAGAAAAACGCTCACGCAGGTAAGAAGGATAAGACGGGTTGTGTAAGATGTTGAAGAGGAGACATAAAATCCGAGTGTTCCTGCGAAGGCGGATTGGGAGCCACTTGAGTTCCTTGCGAAGATGAGAGACGTGGTCATACTTTCGAAGACCGAATACAAAGCGAATGCACAAGTTTTGCAATCGCTCAAGCTTGTTTAATAGCTCCTCAGTAGCATCCAGGTACAGTACGACACAACTTAGATGTAGCATCGGCAAAATTCGTAAAACCGATCACAATCCGAACTGAGTGCGCCTTCCAAATCATCAATCTTTATTACTGCTTCAGGTGAAAATGATCTTTCGAAAACGCAATAACTTGTAAAGTCTTATAGCCAAATACATTAGTAAAATTGAAATGAATGAATGAAAATTTTCAAATCTATGCTACATCTAAGTTGTGTCGTACTGTAGCAGGCGTCGGCATAATCTATAATCGGCTGAATAAGTGTTTGTGCCAAAGAAATTTTAGTCTTAAGGGGTAGGAGACTTTGAAGGCTTTTCAACGAATGAAAGGAGAAATGTACCTTTCGACTGACTTCATTGACCTGAGCACGCCACGAAAGATTGGAGTCAAAAATGACGCCCAGATCTTTGGCGGTTTCGGTATAGTGAATGCGAACACCATCGAGATATAAAGGCATCAATGTAGCAACATCATTCGTTTAAGTAAATTTGAACTTTGTTGTCAAGCAGTTAAACATAATTTTCAATACAAAACACTTTTTTCTTAGGTAGTATTTTCGTTACGAAATTTCTGGATTAGGTCTCCACGCTCAAGGCCCGCGATAGAAGCTATGCAATAGCTTGAAAACAGCATTCATCAATCACAATTTATCATCATCTCTATCTGATGTCAAAATGTTTGCAAATACTCGCACGGAAAGACCAATTTCTTCGTAAAATATGGCTCAAGGACCAAAAAATAAACAGGACTGTCCTACCTTTAACAAACTTGTACACAGCACACACCTGTATGTCAAAGCTTGTCGGCAACTTAACGCGGAACTTTTAAAAGTCGCCTCGGTTTAGACGCGCGCGCATTATTGCATGTAAGTCGTGTAACATACGTCATGTGTGATGTGGGGGACAAGGCATGAGCTGGAAGGGTCAATATTTTTCGGTATAAGGGATAATTACCAAGCCATAGCAGAATGGGAAACGATAGATAGCTGTAAATAGCAGGCCTAAATAATGATAGGATATCCTAAATAATCTAAACTAATATTTTTACTTATAAAGAAACAAGATTGGATTTTTTGTATGTTTGTTTGTAACGCTTTCACGCTAAAACGGCTGAACGGATTTGGATGAAATTTGACACATGAGTAAACCTTGACATGGGTTAGTAGATAGGATACTTTTTATCCCGATATTCCCACGGGATCGAGATTAATGCGGGTGAAACCGCGGGGCGCAGCCATTATAATATAAACTTAAAACTAAGGCAACTAGAGAGTGCTGTGTGAGTTTATTTACTGCCTTCGCCTTTGAATATTCGTTTTTAAACATAGCTGAAGCACTTCAAGCTAAATGTTCACGACAAGAGAAGTCGTCGAAATAACATCCTTCGTGACTCTTTTGATGAGAAAGAAAGAGTTGAGCAAACTTCAAAAGCTTCTTTTTTTTTGGGTGGGAAATCATCAAATAGCTTTTTCCGGTCTGGGCGGAGCGGAAGGGCGTGTCAGATTCTTACAGACTAAAACCCACCCGTGTTCCTTTAGTTGCCTGAACTTGCCTGTACGTTGCCAGGGGCCACGGTCTCCCCTTAGGACTTTCCCGCAACCCCGGAACTCCCAAATATTTTTTTTTTTTTTTATGATTCTTCCGTGTCTCTTATCACTTGCACCACACCTGTCTGCTCACATTACTGTCGGGCATCGAAAGTCGTACTTACCGCGTAATGACGATGCTTCAGGGCATAAGGCACGGAAATAAAGGGGGTGATTATTATATCACCATATTTTATATCGTATTTATATACAGCTCTCACTCGGGAGCAGTCACTGGAACGAAAAGTTCAGAGACTTCCTTATCTCTCAGGCTTTGGGTGAAAAGTGGAGATATTGGGGAAATATTAAGGCTATATTTAGAAAGGTGTTTGAAGAGTCTTTACAGATGAATGAGCTTTTAGGCTACTACTGAACATAGGCTGTTCTTTATAGCTTCAGTATGTCCTCAGCTTTTTCTACATTTAGATCTTAAGTTATAGTTATAATATTTGGTTTAACAGCATTTTGGGTATTTGTACCTTTGAGCCTTATTATCATTTTGGGCATTTTTATCTTTGAGCCTTATTATCATTTTGGGTATTATTTTGTACCTTTGAGCCTTATTATCATTTTGGGTATTATTTTGTACCTTTGAGCCTTATTATCATTTTGGATATAATTATGTCCTTTGAGCCTTATTATCATTTTTGGTTTTTGTACCTTTGAGCCTTATTATCATTTTGTGTATTATTTTGTGCCTTTGAGCCTTATTATCATTTTGGGTATTATTTTGTACCTTTGAGCCTTATTATCATTTTGGGCATTTGTCCCTTTGAGCCTTATTATCATTTTGTGTATTATTTTGTGCCTTTGAGCCTTATTATCATTTTGTGTATTATTTTGTGCCTTTGAGCCTTATTATCATTTTGGGTATTTGTACCTTTAAGCCTTATTATCACTATCATTTCAGATTTATCAGACCATAAACCTCTAATACTGCTTCTAGCAGGAGCAGTGGTGGCCCAGTGGTATCGGCCCGACTTACGAGTTGTAGGTCGTGGGTTCTAACCCAAGCAGGCGCTTTACTTTGTGTAAATAATTTTATCACCACTGCTCTCAAAACGATGAAGGAAAACATCGTGAGGAAATCGGCATGTCTTAGAACCAAAAATTCGAAGACATGTGACATCTACCAACCCGCACTGAGCCCGCGTGGTGGATTAGGGCCCACTCCCTCTCACAGAGAGAAGGCCTGTGTCCCAGCAGTGGGAACATTAATAGGCTGATTATGTACTGCTTTTAGAATGATCGTAATTATAATACATTTTGTTACAGCAATGCCAGGAAAGCAGATTGGCCATTTTCGAATGAAAACAACACCAACATGACTTATATTATCAATATTTCTCCCTACAATCCATAAATTATGTCACAACACTCAAATTTCGAAGACACGGTAACCATAGCAACCGAACAAAATCCACGACCCTCAGAAACACGAGGCGAAGACAACTAACGACTTCCCCTCGCCAGGATAACCTTTAATTAGGTAAAGCTCAACTTGTTTATTAATTAAAAATTATTATGTAAATCGTATAATTTTACACTCGAGCGACCTGAAACGAATACTGGCTGTGTCTTCTGTATTATTTATATTAATTATGTTGGAGATAGGCATCTGTTTATTTAGTTTATTACGGATTAACTTCCGTGGGTGACTGACAGTTGAGTGTTGCCATGTGAAGGCGGAGTAGAAGAATATGGTAAGATATGGAAGATATGGCACCTGTATTGGAACTTTAGGAGTAGTCAATGAAGAGTCTTTTTTTTATATTTTCAATAGATAATGGACTTGTTTATAAAATTGTACGGTACTTAAACCTTCTTCAAGAACCTTTGTCAAAGTTAAGAAGTGAGAAAACGAGGCACAATTTTTTTGATAATTTTTTAAAGGCGTTTTGGCGTTTTGTTTGTCAAATATGAATTGCTGAGATAACTTAGCATACTTTACCTAGATAGCAGAAAAGATGCTTTAAAAGTATTATTAATTTATCATAATGATTATGATAAATCTATCGTCTGCATTCACTATTATAGAAATACTGACGACAACAATCTACAAAAAAGACGTGTGGCACTCGGGGACTGCCGCGGTAAAGCTATTGCATAGCATTTTTTATCAACTTATGCAATTGTAAAATATTAACCCGAATACAAGAAATAGCAATGGTGACATTGACAGGAACTGTTATTCACATTTATAGTTTTTAAAAACTTGACACAACGTAATGGGAACATCAAACTAATAAAAAGGTTTTAATTTAACTATTAATAGTCAAGGATCATTCGTCTAAGTAAATTTGAACTTTGTTGTCAAACAGTTAAACATAATTTTCAATACAACACTCTCGTTAGGCGTTAGGTATTTTCGTTACGGAATTTCTGGATTCGGTCTCCACGGTCAAGGCCCGCGATAGAAGCTATGCAATAGCTTAAAAACTAAAATGGAAGCCACATATACCACCATTGGTAACACTATTCAGATTCGGTAGAACAACAGGAAGATCAATACGAACAATAAGTTACTACTTGAACTTATGATAAGCACAAGTTAACAAAGTCTATAGAGTATAGTCTATATGCCAAGGGGTCAAGAACGGTTATTATGTGTAAAAACAATGAATTGGCTTCAGGATAGAAAGGGCTCACTGCCTACTGTTTCGATTAGGGTTGATAATACTCTATGTTGCGTTGAAATGATTTAATACTTTTCTACAGTTCCTAGTTAAGGAGTTTGAAATACAAAAATTGGCCTTTTCCCATATACATACTACGTCATTGGGTCTTTGGGAAGGTCTTCTAGGGTCAATTCGAAAAATGGACTATAGGCTATAGCTGCTTTATGGCCATATGTCTCGATCCCATGGGAGTATCGGGACAAAAAGTCGTCCTACGACCTAACCCAGGTCATATTCTACCCATGTGCCAAATTTCATCCAAATCCGTTCAGCCGTTTCAGCGTTATAGGGTAACAAACAGGCTCAATTTTGAAGTTAGGATTTTGCTAAATATTGCTAGATATTTGCTAATATCAAGGTTCCTACGTCGGGCCTGGATACCAAACCAGGGAATTTAATGCTCCCGCAGACAGGCACAACGCGACATCGCCATCGGTCGAAAATTTCCGTGAAGTTTTCATACAAATTGTTCCATCAGAGTTGCGTCACGTCTGGCAACGGGAGCTTTTATGCTCAGCTACCGTGCTAGTGACCAGCCCGGATTGGTGCATTATCGATCGATATGTTGCTGCCAACATTTTCTTTTTTTTTTTTTTTTTTGACTAGGGCATCTCGCAGGTTACCACTGAGGTATTCACTGCTTAACCGGACTTTCCTGTGGCTGCCTTAAGCTCCTAAAAGAAACTCAAAGCCTCCAGCCAGGGGCATATAAACTAAGCTATTAAAACTAGGCGAACGCTCGCTAAGGGCACCCCCTGTGGGGTACGAACCTCGGCTTAGGGCGTTCGCTGGGGGGAGGACAGCAAGAGGGACAGGCTGGATCAAGGATGGATCATTATTATTATCAGGGGAATTTAAAGCTACAGGCTCAGCAAAAACGCGGGCTGGCGCATCGTTATCGAGCAAGGGTCGGGGGGGAGTATCATTTACTCGGGTGGGTCGCGGTCGCGGACCTCTACGGCGAGGTCTGAAGTTGTGTCGGTGTGTCTTTTTGTATACTGTACTTGTGGCCCTACTGCTCTCCTGGAGGAGAGTTATGGGGTCATCTGGGTCTGAGAGGGCCAACATTTTCATTTCGAGAAAAATTTAATAGCGCGTTACCTTAGTGGGTTGGGTTACCTTAGTGCATCCCCCATATTGGATTGCCCCCGGGGCGCAGACGGCAGTTTTTGCTCCGCCTCAAAAAAGATCCGGGGCTGCTCGTGACCACAAAACCAATGAATATGATTGACCTTAGTAGAGAGCAACTTGAAAAGCGTAGGTATGTCCAGCAGTTAACTGCTAAAAGCGATTACATAAGCAACGTTTAAAAAAATAATATTAAGTTGGTAATTACTTTCCATCAACTTCCAACTACAGTCCGGCCGACGAAAGAATGCGTTCTTAACACCTATCAGTTTCATTGAATACAAACGAATGTGTTTTGCGAATTTAGTCCTTATTACTAGTAGAAATTGTGAGGTGCATGTGGCTAAGTAATAACAGCCGCACGGGTCGAGCTATCAGGTTCAGCTACGCTTGCCAGGGTTGGTCCGTGGACGGGTGACCATTTTTACATACCGAGACTCCTCCGTGCCTCGGAAAGCATGTTAAGCCGTTGGTCCCGGCTGTCATTCGGGGATCTTCACTTCAGTCATTACGGGTAATCAGAAGCCCTAAAAACATGGTAAAAATTGCAATTTTCCATTGACTGGTCATTTATATGACATGGTTATATGATACGGTTTATGAGATCTTTGACAGTCGTTACGGATATTACAGAAGCCCAAAAGTCTGACAACTAGTCTTACTAAGTGGTATCGTGTTACCGCGTTACTGGGTTGTGGAGGTCAGATAGGCAGTAAAATACTGTAATATGTAAAATACTGTTATTCAGCTGCATCCGGTTAGACTGGAAGCCGACCCCAACATAGTTGGGAAAAGGCTAGACAGATTGATATTTTACTATTAGAAATTGTCCTACCACCACCTTTAAAGCAGTTTTATTTTAATCTTACTTCAGTTGGGGGAAAAAGATGAAGCAATACGTCCTGTAGAGCTTAATCTCTTTCCCACACTAAAGTAACATTAAAATAATACCTACTGCTTTAGAAATGGTGGTAGGCATCCTGGTGTCAGGAACGCATTCTTTCCACGGGCGAACTGTACCATCCTTCCTTAGGAAGTAAGTACTAAAATCATTTATTTTTAAACAAGTGTCGTTTAATATCGAAGTCGCAAGCGGATGTATGAATTCATGAATGAGACAGACTTCTCATATTTAAGTGCTTGAGGCGTGACGTCATTTTATAGCCTGCTGGCTAAAATTAGCCTATAATGTGTGCAAAGTTCGTGTAGCCACTGATCTTCTCGACTTTGCACTTGTAAGATATACTAATTTGCTTTAGAATAGAATATAACGAAACGTAAAACAAAACATTTGTAGCCGTTTTTACGAAAATTACGCGGACGCACAGAAGGAGTGCAAAAAGCATTTTTTTTTTTTTTTTATTAGTAATGCATGCATTAAAAATAAATTGAATTAATTAATTAATAGTTATAGGGTTGTTTAAGTTGTGTTGTTTTATTGTTATTCTTTGAATTTTTTATGTTTTTCTTAATTAACCCACAAAGTAAATTATCAAAACAAATAGCCTTTGACATTACGTAAAGATTGCGAGGTAAGAAATTTTACCCATATTGGCCATAGGTATTGATGGGTAAAAGCAGTCAAAATATACTTCGTGAAAAGTGTTTAAATAAATTGTTTATTTTTGTTAGACTATATTTTGAAAATAAATAAATATACTACTACTAATGAATATTATATTTAACCACATAAATTATAGTACTTTTATACTGATAAATAAAGCAATTCGTGCGAAATTATTCCCTAACCATTCCAAAATATTCAAAAATGCACAACGTTTATGTTCAAGTTTTCACTTCTGCCGGCACTCTCGGAGTGCAACCAGTTTTTCTTTTTTTCTTTAAAGTTTATTTGTAGTTCGTCGAAAATAATAATGTTGGACGCAATGGTTGGTATTTTTTCGAATTATGCAAATGATTGTGTAGAATACGATTTTATTTCGCCGTAGTGTAACGCTAATACCCGCTACCGCTTATCGCTGGCGCCCGACAATGTAACCGAAGCACGCTAAGAGCGTATGGTACCTCCTAGGTAGTTTTATATTTGTCTACGACAAAATTAGGTTCTGAAAGATACCATGCAGGTATTCGCGACAGCCGACAACTCTTTGACTGTGCACATAATCTTTATTGACTCAGTTGCTACAACGTCATAATATTATCAGATATTATCATACAATGTAAATTCTCAAACAATAAAAACAGTAAACGAAGTTTAGTATCAGCATGTTAAATTACTAGTCAGTCAGCCCTATTATTAAAACAATACTGTAGGTACAGTGTACTACTATAATTCTCAAGGTTTAAGATTATAATTATCTGATACACAGCTGAGATTATCTTGAATTAAATATTTTTAAAACACATTAGAATCTTATTTTCGCGCCTAGCAATAGTGCGACCCGAAAACTAGCAATAAAATATTAATACTATCCCCATCTCTTTCTAACACTACGATGACAAAAAGAGATGGAACATGTAATCCAAATTCGAATTGGTGTCAGCAAGATTGGCTGTAAACTCATGTGTGTGTAACGTACTGTATAATTTCGCAACACACAACAAGCGGCGCCGTGGCTTAGTTGGTTAAAGCGCCTGTCTAGTAAACAGGAGATCACGAGTTCGAATCTCGTCGGGGCCTATGCAAGTTCGTGCATATAATTCTTTTTGGATTTTATTTATAGTTTTTTAAATTAAATTATTTAGTTATTGCAATAATATTAACTTGAAATAAACCAAGTTAGTAACTAAAATTCGCGGAATTTTATAACCTAAACTTAATACAACAATGGGTATCATTACAGTTGAAACAGTGTACGATAGTACACTGTTTCAACTGTAATGATACCCATTAAATACACACAACACAAAATTGGTTCAGGGACGAATTTTAAAAAGCTCGTATGCATCAAGAAAGCATAATGAACAGTGATTACTGAGGACATTGGACAATGCTTACCGATGTCGGTAGCGTTAGTAGAAAAATATTTACAAAACATTTAATTTTAATTAAATGAGATTACTTTTTTATGAACGTTTTGTTTTTCTTTTTTTAACTTTTTTTAGTAATGTTTTACAGATAATTTTGTAGTACTTATATGTATTTTATATTTTATGGAAACAATTTCTTCCATTATCCTCTATTGAAAGGCTGGGGTGAATAAAGGCGGGCCTGAAATTAAGGGTTCTTCCACTTTCATGTTGGTATTGTCATCGTTGCATGACTGCTGCTCATGACAAGCCTTGTGCTTACACAATTTACCTAACTTTTTTTTTTCATGCCCCCATAATTTCTTTCAGAGTCACTTTAGACATTGGCAGATTAGTCGAAATCGACTTTTCTTACCAATAAAATAACTTTTAAATGTGGCTAACTTTAAAAAAAATACTATCAGAAAAAAATATAATTAAATAATTTAAAAAAAAAACTGCAGCTCTTTTTAACCGAATTCTAAAACGGGAGCAGATTATGCATTCTATAAGTTTTTTAATCGACTTCCAAAAAGGAGGTTATAATATGTTCGAGTTTATGAATGTTTTTTTTTTTTTGCTATTTCTTGTAGTTCTACCGATTTCTCTACCAACCTTACAACCACTACACGCCAGGAATGGCGAGTTGCGTGGGAGCCGACGAAGGAGCTGTCTAACATTAATTGCCACTGCGTTAACTCCACAGTCGAACAATGGCGTATTAACATACTAAATGTGACTATCACTAACGTATGTGACGTACAGGCGCAACGCTAATGTCTGCTGCATTTATGCCACGACGCATTCATAATTTTATGGAGGGAAGCATTGACGGAAATGGTGGAAGGGGGAATCGATTCGCATAGCAATATCAAATAGAATAAGGAGGAGAGGAAGGTCGTGACTTATTTGTAGGTCTAGGAATTCTCTACAATCTAAGTTTAGTTTCGGTCTTTCTTCTCAGAGTAGTCTGTTAAGAAGCACTGAACTCATCTAGTTTTAAAACATAAATATTTTAAGTCAGCGGGCTGTATCTTATGAACCACAACAGGTACAGTACGACACAACTTAGATGTAGCATCGGCAAAATTCGTAAAACCGATCACCAACCGAACTGAGTGCGCCTGCAAAATCACCAATCGCTATTACTGCTTTAGGTGAAAATGATCTTTCGAAAACGCAATATTTTGTAAAGTCTTGTAGCCAAAATACATTCGTAAAATTGAAATGAATGAATGAAAATTTTCAAATATATGCTACATCTAAGTTGTGTCGTACTGTACACAGTTGAAATTTTCACAGATTCTGTATTTCTATGACCGCTATGACAACAAATAATAAAAAATGTATAAAGTTTATAACTAAAGGTTCCCATACAAGAAACGTGTTTTTTTTTCGATGGTTTTTGCTCGACCCTAATACGGTACGGACTTTTCCATTCTAAGCTTTACATTGTTCGTAGTTTGTACACAACCTTCTATAACAATCCTTTAGTTCACACTATTCGACCTTCATCACCTCAACACAATTTTGTTCAACCATGTCATGAATAAAACAACGAGTCAGTATCAATTTACTATTACTGGTAATAACCTAATAAATAGTGACGTAACGACTAGATACTGGCAACACAAGGCAATGATCGCCGTGCAGCCTGTAATGACTCACTTATTACTGTGGTATGCTAAGTGCTGGGTTGTCAGATGCGATGGCGCTTACCCCGAGTGTTGGTATGTGACACAAATCGACATAGTAAAAGGATGCTGCACATTGTAAGCACGCAGTTTTTTTCAAAAAAAGTGGGTATTTAGTCAGGTTTATCGTTGACCTTATCTAGCAACACCAACGTTAACCTTACATTATAACCATAAAGCAGGTTGCCGAATATAGGCACTTGAATTTCTTGATCTCTAGATCAACACTGCTTGATAAATGTAGAATTAAATTATCTGGGTCTATTATTTAAGCTCCTTTAAAAATTAGAGCTGTCCAGGACGCTACGTAGGACCTATATATTTTATTATTGACCTATATATGGCTACATATCAACCTATACATTTCCAGTATAACCTGATCTCTCATTGTGCGGAAATCCTATACAATGCAAGATCAGCTTATACTGGAAATTGCTTTATTATTCCCCTACTATTTAATTTCTAACTGAGGTACTCATCTCCTATTAGCCTTAAGCATAATCAGCCTACAGTGGTCCCACTGCTGGGACACAGGCCAGGCTGTAATCTAACACGCGGGCCCAGTGCGGGTTGGTAGATGTCACATGTCTTCGAATTTTTGGTTCTAAGACTTGCCGGTTTCCTCACGATGTTTTCCTTCACCGTCTTGAGATTGGTGATGAAATTATTTACACAAAGTAAAGCGCCTTTCTGTCTGTATCTCCTATTAATACTATTATATCATATTAACAACCTTTCCTTTCGCAATATTGGAAGTAGATCTGGCAACCCAGCCAAACGTTCTCTGATTAATTCACACAGATTAGGTCGCACAAGGTCACAAAGTCCATTCCCGGCTGTTTCATTATAATTCCCATAAAATATGCCGGTTATCGTCGCTCCATACAAGGAGATACAACACATGTTTTAGTTGGATATAGAATAATGGAAGCCATGGGTTTGTGACCGAGTTTTTGGAAGGTTCGGCTTTGGATGCTACTTCTGATACTTGTAGGATTACTGACCTACTTCAACAAAAGTGGTTTTGTTTACTGTTACTTCGGCCAATCACAACAGCTGCTGCAGAACTGATTAATGTGTGAGAATATCACATTCTGAGAGCTATGGAAGATATTGCAAATCCATTGCTATAAAGGTTTGAAAAATTCATCTGCTCAACAACGTAAATAACGCAACGAATTTTGTTGAACTGTCAAAATGAAACCCATCGCGATCAATTGTCAATTTGTCCGAAAACGCGGATTTATATAAATATTTTTTTTTTTAATTCTTAGTCTATAGGGCACTTCTTTAGTTCATGAACTATGCGAACATCAAAATATACAATGAACCCGCAGATGTCGGTGGTTAATATTTTGTCAATCTGTACAGCCATTCTTCAAAGACAAGACTTCTTTTTACATTAATATGGAACCAGTGATGAGCAAGCTTGTTCACTTTCTGTTGGACTTTCAACTTCCAGTTCCCAGCATTCATTGCTACAGAAACCCCAACCAACCTCAATGGGTCTAATAGACAAGTATGTAAACACATAGGTATTTGTCGAACAACCGGCCCTTTGGAACCCGAGGTGTTGAGAAACGAATGCCTACACACTAATAAAATACTCACGAAGTAAAGCGGAAACATAAAAAATAAATATATCTACGCACTGCGGGGCCTATTGTCAAAACGTTATCCAAGGGCACCCACGTTAGGGTTATCGACATCTCCAACTCGAAATATAAATATATCAAAAGATTTTTTGCAAGTTTTTTTATGGGACCGTTAAGGCGTACATCCCTTGACGCATGGTGTAGATACTTATTTAAATGTATATTATTTTTATATTTATGCGTAGGAAATTGTGGACGTCTCGTCATTATAATTTATTAGTCGCGGTCACTTGACTTTAGTTTCTAATGTCTCTGTTAATTTAGATAAGTTTTTATTTAAAAAACTTGGTTATTATTTTTCAAAAAATATTGGCTCCATTTTTTTACACGGCATTTGTCTGAGCCCATGGCGTAGCCGCGTAGGTGTAAACGCATATCACCTAATATAAATTAAGTAGGAGCATTTTGAAGAAAGCTTTTTACAAAACATTTTTTTTTATGTTGTACCCAAGAGTGGCAACCCTAGTAACATCGTCCAAATTTGAAGGGCGACATCTGTTAT
Organism: Conistra vaccinii; assembly: GCA_948150665.1. Classification (NCBI taxonomy): domain Eukaryota; kingdom Metazoa; phylum Arthropoda; class Insecta; order Lepidoptera; family Noctuidae; genus Conistra; species Conistra vaccinii. The sequence goes on from OX411332.1 coordinate 19,917,220, forward strand.
AACGTGGTGTGAATGATTATGTTATATTAAACGCGCCGATATCGGCCCAGCCGTGGCGCGAAATATACTAATATGGCGCCGACGTCAAATTAATCTATGAATAAATCGACAGGAATTTGATCAAAATGTGGGACAGTGGGTCATTTGAATAAGGTAGCACGATTATTTGGGGGCAATATTGGAGGCATTTTAATCTACAAGGAAGGATAACAAAAACAATTATAATTAACTATCTGATAAAACGCTAACTAACTAATAAACGTTGTCTTGTGCATACCATAGTTCATACAAAAATCGCATGGAAAAAGGACGTTCAGTTTTTCCCGAATATGAAAATATTCCGGGAAACTCTTTTAGTTTTTCTTTTCATAAAAAAACCTAGCTCGGACTATTACGAACATTTGAATCCAAAAACCAGCTAAATCCGTCTTCTTTGGTCAAAGTGATGCACAAAGAATTTAGATAGACTTTTGGTTCCGTTATTTCAGTATCACTTGGTAGTAAACAGTTAAAGACAAAGAGGCCAATGCAGGACCTTATTACCATCGACAACGTATAATTTTCAAATGGAGACGCAAAGGTATTCCATACCACCATCAATAAATCCAGCTCAATATTTATGTGGGAAAAAGGCCAATACGCGCTTTAAACAGAAACTATAAATTCAATTAAAACTTGTAAACACATTATACTGTTTACATATTTGTTATTTATATCCCCAATAAGCATGAGAGTATTCAAAATATTTTTATGGAACCCACGAAACGACACCATTTGACTTTTTAATGTCCCATTAAGATAACATTACAAAAAATATTTATACAGATTTTTTTGTTTACCTTACTTACTTTATGGGTAAGTATTGTACGTAATTGTATGGTACAGTAGACGTTAAAATGTTAAAGAAATGATAATAAAATATGTCAAATATTATTATAATTGATAGAATGGTGAAAAATGTGCCGGTTTCTGATCAGAATAGAAATACGTCCTAGTAAGTAACAAAAAAGCTTAGGATAAAAAAGAGCTTGTGATAAGTGTTATTCTGATTATTATTTTTTATAAGTAATATAAAAATTATAATTTTTTAACAATAAATACCAACTTACTTAAATCATAAAAAGAAAATCAGTAAAAAAAGTGAATAAATGATCCTAAAGATGCCTCAAGACTTATCCCATTTGTATTAAAACAGTATCCCAAAAAAATAAAAATAAAACAAACTGCCGTTCCATCAAAAATTCCAAAGTGATAATATCATAGAACGTTATCGACGTTAAACTATCACACACAATAACCCTAAATACGATTCTAACATTCATTACCGGTATTAAAAACTATAAATATGAAATATTGAAATACCGAGAGGTGCGATCAAAATTATCGGTCGGCGTATACCATGTACTGTGGCCACAGAGTAAAAAAAATAGCAACGGTACGGTACGACGCATTTCTGGCAATTAAAAAAAAAAAAAAAAAACTTTTTGTGTACTTTGGGGCATTACCCAAAGACCCTTTAAATATAAGTGATAATGCGACATAATTGACAAAAAAATACAAAATGGACACATTTTCACGACACGGTGCTGTAAAATAAAACAAAAAAACTATGAGAAGAAAAACTTATTTACAAAATTAATTATCGGACCTGTCGCCTGTTGGTTTTATTAAACAGGCCCCAGGCTTCTCAGAGAGACTGGTGATATCTCAATAATTAAGAAGTAGGGAATTATCCCCACGATTCGTAAACGAAATGGTTACAAGAAGATTGAGAACGGTCTATTTTTTATAGGAAAAAACCACAATCATGCTTACCATATTATTTGCAATATGTTTAATAATATCACAATATATGTGATAATATGGTATGTCGGAAGTGGCCTGTCAAGAAAGAACGTTCGAAATATGATAAATGTGTGTCAAATCTTAGTTATTTCAATGATTCATGCCATCTGTATGTATGTGGCAACTCTAAAAGGCCCGGATACAGGGGAGGTTCAACGGGTCCTCTCGGCTTCGCCTAAAAGTAGGCTTAAACTCTAAGTCATAAGTAATTTATTTCATAACAATATACGTACCTACATTGTGTTGAAAAAAAAAAATACATTAAGTATGTATACGAAAAAAAATAATTAATACCTAAGCCTGTATTTTTACTGCGTATATTACTAAGCGACTGTTTCCAAACATATAAACAAACATGTGTTTTTGGAAAAAAAACACTTTAAAATCCACACAAAGTTTAGTTTGCACTAAAACTCCAAATACAAATTTGACTTTTTCAATAGTAGGTAAGTAATTCTGAAATGAACTTTTTCAATTATATCAATATTAGAAACAATCTAATTTACATAAATTGCCGTCACCCTTGTAACCCGAGAGGCATATTGATGAGATTACCCAAAATAGTTTTTTATAAAGGCCTTTCACGGCTTTAGAAATCCCCTTCCCGCCAAAGAAAAACATTTCCCCCCGTTGAGCGTAAACGTAGATCTGCGCCTGCGAGTGATGACACATCTATAATATTTTTATAATCCCCAACGAAACAGAACAGATATAGCTTTTAAAAGCTATAAAATGGCGATCGATATTAATCGTTAACTTGTTATAGGAAGCCATTAATATTCTTAGATTCGAATTTATGGATATGATATCGGATCAGACAGGTAATACATCTACATATAACGCGCAATGCAAATGTGAAAGTTTTATTTGGTATTCAATCAACTTGTGGCAACACTGGCAACGTACGTGCTTGATTATAAAAACGTATGTAGGGGGAATTTCATTGCTGTGTGTTGATATCGAGGGCAAATCCGTGGGCAACGGCAAGTCATTGAATAAGTTGTTGGATCCTTAATCTTCTACTTATCTCTGGCACATGATAGCGTCCGCATCTGTGTGGGGAATTAAATGAGTCAATAGTATCGACCGCAGCGAGTCTCAAGTGCGGCTAACTGGTAGATTACGTCAACAGATAAGCACTTGGCAACTACCAAGATATTTAATGTCTTTATTATATTAATAATGCTTTAACACAAGCTACAATCATCAAAATTCAAGATAATTATGCATGACAATCATCAAATTTCAAGAAACTCGTCCAATTTCGCTGTAGCGCCATCATTATTCACAAAATTCTTAATTTACCAACTCAAACTAATTAACAATGTGCTAATTCAAAATTCAGAACATATGGTCGAACATATCCTGTTTTTTACGATCTAGGAGAGCAAATATTTAATCTTGAAAAAATAATTAATTACGAGACGTACCCTTTCAAGCTAAAAAACGCTTAAATGTGTAGTTTTTAAGGTCACAATTTGTTTGCAGTAGATAACGAGGCGTGAGTTTCATGAATGAACGTCTCGGCATGAATGGCGGGCGGATATGACATCACGCGAAGCCAACGAGGCGCCGACGCGCGTACGCACCCTACGAACATAATAATAATCAGCAGTAAATCAGATACAATGTGTCTTTTGAATATTTTTATTACTTCAGCAAATTAAAAAATAGTGAAGATTATTAAAAACTTTATAAGTTGATAGTGACTTAATATTATTATTAAAATATGCAATTTTGTAAATTAAGGTGGATCCGCAGTTGTAACACGCGAAATTAAAATTTTCTTAGGTTTTTTGCAATTTGCAGGTCAGTGTCAGGGTGTATCAGTATCTTGATCAAAATATGATTCGCGGCTATAACAGATATGTATTTACAGAATTATAATCATTAGAATCATGAATTCATTTCTCTTTTCTCTTACGGAAAAGTTCTCTCTTAACGTCTGAAAACTGCAAAAAACGGAAGAACATTTGAATTTCCCGGGCTACAACTGCGGATCCACCTTAAGCTAAAAATATCGACAGTGTTTTAGTATTATTTTTTTTGTTTAAAAAAAAAAAAAAATGAAATTAATCAAAATTTTCATTTCTTTTTACTCAAAAATCCAGAAGGCTCACGATTTGAAGTTTTACTACCAACCATTTATTACAATAAAAGTCTGTTACAAAGACATAATTCATTAAAGTTTTTTAAGGCTATAAACGTTAAGTACACAGCCTAATTTAATGCACGACGTGTTGTAGCTACTTATTGCTATTCTTAATGCTTTTTACACGGTCAGAATATAAATTAGGCATAAAGGTTTCATATCATGCTATCCTACACACGTTCCGGAGACTCCATTGACAAAACCCATTCATAAATTGCAAATCAATATAGTATCCTTCAAAGCACATTGACGTGAAGAGATTTGAATCAATGACCATCGATATTTTTATTGTTATATTTATTTAGTACTAGCTTCTGCCCGCGGCTTCGCCCGCGTGGATGTCGGAAATTATCCCACAGGAACGTGTAACATGTCCTAAATCAGCGGGGTAATTGCGTAGCACTTACAATAGCAATGGCCATGGGCGTACCCAGCTTTTGGCCCAGGGGGGGGCAAATCAGAAATATCCCCCTGCACATGTTTTACATAGTTTGATATTGCTGCTGCATTCGCGTATTTTTAACCGACTTCAAAAAAAGAGGAGGTTGTATGTTGGCCTGTATGTTTTTTTTTAAATATCAGTTTGTTTAATTGGTCCCTAATTGACGAAAATGTCGATGAACCTTATAAACAAAAAAGAAACAGCCGAATATAGAACCTCCTCCTTTTTTAAAGCCGGTTATTCATGACCGGCACAACATGATAGGCCGCGCAGCGCGGTTTTTTCTAAAATTAAGGCATTATATATTAGTAATTGTTATAAATTTTATCGACAATATTTAGGCATACAAAATCCAGGGGGGGGCAGCTGCCCTCCCCTGCCCCCCCTGGGTACGCCCATGGCAATGGCTTTCATTTTGACAGTTCAACAACATTAATTGCGTTAATTACCTTATTTCTCGAACATAATTATTAAGCAATAGCTTCCACTCGGCGCTCTGGCGCGTCATCCCCTGGCTGGCCCGCCCCTCCACCCTCGTTCTGCGCGCCGTCGACTCAATATCGCAGCTAGGTCATTCTTATCGTTCTAACTTTTAAAATATTTGTCCAAATTACTTAGTGTATAAAAGACAAACTTTATGTACATTAAATACCAAAAGCGATGAAGGTATTTATTTTGATAAGAATTAACTAAATACTCTAAAATATGCAATGTAAAAAAAGTATTCAATTTAAATGTATTTATTGCTCACTATTTTGGTTATAAAGGCTTCCACATAAAAGGTAGATATATGCTGTCGCGGACTTTTATTTAGAACTCTTTAAGACAAACAATCCCACAATACATTTTCTTCATGTAACTCTAACGGTTTAGGCAGCGCACGCAGCATACGGTGGAGGTCTGCCCGGCTTGGGTGGACCACCGCCGTGTCCTCGTGGAGGCGATCAGCGGCGGTGACCTCTCGCGTCCGGCCTTGGTTCAGGCCATGGTGCGAAGCGAGAGGGCAAGCAGTCACCTCCTTCTACGAAGCAGTAATGCTCGCGAAGGAGGAAGCGGAGCGCGCGAGGTAGTGGCAAAGGCCGCGCCCTACCAGCCCTAGCCGCCGCCGCCGTAGGAGACGTCCCGGGCGTCGGGAATTGATAGCCGATTTCTGGCCACCGTAGGCGCGGGCCTGCGGACGGAGAGCAACGGGAAGCTCGCCGTCCGATAAGGACCAGGCCCGGGTCGATGGCGCGTCGTGTTCCACGCGTGCCTCAAAGAGATGTCAGCAAAACTGACGGGGTCCGCTAGGGCCGATGCCTGCCGGGGTTGCGGGTAGTCCCAAGGGGAAACCGTGGCTTCTGGCAAGGCAAGGGAAGGAACACGGGTGGGTTTTAGCCATTGGATGATTCCCCACCCAAAAAAAAAAAAAAGGCAGCGCACGCAAAGATAGATCTCAGAGGGCAGGAATTTTTCCGACTTACTTGATACTTATCGTTATATTATGGCCAAATCACATAAAATCTTTATAAATTGTAGCCTATGTGTTATTCTGATATATAAGCTACATTATTGTAAAGTTTCATCAAAATCCGTTCAGTAGATTTTGTGTGAAAGAGTAACAAACATCCGTCCATCCATCCATCCATCCATCCTCATAAACTTTCGCATTTATAATATTAGTAGGATTAATGTAGGGCAGTGTTTTTCAACATTTTTCATGACTCGACCCCATTCGAATGAAAAAAAAATTCGCGGCCTCTACCATTCGAGAACGATTTGAACTCAGTCGAGATTCACGCTGAGTCGAAGTTTCTGCAGCACGAAACCTAGCCTGATGTTCCCGAGTTGCAGAGAGCCTTGCCTCACGACCTTCCTCAGATTCCTGTGATGGAACTGATCTCATCTTTTTAGCATTTCTGCTACATTGGGAGAGGTTGGATCTTCTTCGAGGCATTCTTACAATAAAATAGTACTTACTACTTAACACACAGTTATTTAGTAAACACGTACTATCGTAAACAATTAAATTATAAATACTTACAGATTATTATGCAGTCTAAAATTATCACAGTTTAAGTAATAAGTGTTAAGACGTGTAAACCAAACGTACTAACTTTATAAAACAAAAGAATTGCTAGAAAAATTAATTACTAACCTGAGCTAATAAACTTATACTTAATAAAGAAAATCAAGAAAAGAAATGCCTAACCTTAGATACCAAAAACTTATAATATTTATATACAAACCCTAAATAAAAATTAAGATAAGTATACCGAAAATCAAGGAAAGAAATGCCTAACCTATAACAAATGTTCGCCGTGATTCTTTAAATTGACATAACTTTTTTATTTATGAACCGATTGACATGAAATAAACACTAAATGTTAAGTGAAGCTTACTACAATATATTAGTGAAAACCGCATCTAAATCGAATAAGCCGTTTCTGATATTAGCGTGCACAAACACACAGACAAACAGACAAACCGACAAACAGACAAACAGATAAACAGACAAACAGACAAAAAAAAAAATAATTACAATCTCGGGTTCGGCATCGATATAATAACAACCCCTGCTACTTTTTTTTTATATATTTCCATTGTACAGACACCACTTTTCTACAATTTTATTATATGTATAGAAGATAGTATTAAGGATGTTTTTCCTTAACAGAAAATATTAACTAAGTAACTATTTTTAGTAACTAACTAATATCTTGTTAATGATAATAGCTAAATTAGGGATGAGTTTTATTTGAAAGCAAAATACAAATTTCTTTATTATTTTTGCTTTTTATAATAAAAAAAGATGTTAAAGTAGGTTAAAAACGCTAGAAATTCATAATTTGTGTTCAAATTGTAATCTTACATTAGTTGCATCTAAAAATCAAACTATAAACTTGTAATACTGCATTCACTGCACTGTGGCAGCAACGTCAGTGTCAATAGCGTTATAACAACTTATTTACGATTCTCATTGTTAGCAACTGCACTTTTTTTACTGCAGTCATCTCACACGCAGCGAGTGAATGAATCAGGGTTATTTATATTTTAATGAATGGGTCACAAACCGTTGAGTCTCGTGACCTACACATTAACTATTAGCGATTGTTTTTTTTTTTCCATGGTGAACGGGTGATAATAAATGGTGTTTTATTAGTCGGTAAAATACTTTCTTTTTTCTACGAATGTTTTAATAGGTACAGAGGGATTTAAAAAAAAAACCATCGGGCAGTCTTTGGAGACTGCCGATAGAAGTGAAAACTAAGTAACTTTTTGATATAACGTAACGCCATCTAACTTGCTGTCAGTACAAGAACGAAAGGTAACTCCATAAAAAAAATACAAAAAAAAAAAACTGCTCTGTCAACAACATTTCTACTCTCCCTCCGTCTTACGAATTTTCGATCAGATCACGTGTCCTGACGCGAGTTTAACATTTTTTACCCATCCGAAAAAAAGTGCACAACGTCGCTAAAGAAGTTTTCTCTTCAAAAAATCATCACTGTATTATTTTAAACATGGTGCTGATTGTTATAATGCATTATCCAGACAAACCCACGCAACTTAGCTCGAATTGCGACCAGAATATGAGACCACATCAAAACATAACGTGTAAAAAAATGCACGCAGTTCATCTACCGCAAAACGTTCTGAGATCAAAGATCAAGACAAAGTCTGTTAATTTATTCAGTACCTATTATCTATGGGAGTATCTATTCAACAACTTTGTCATAAATTGTTACCTAATTAGTTAACTAATAAAAATTTAAGTAAAAACCTTTTTAAAAAATACTCTCGAACAAGCCTTTAATGAACTAAAAAGTACCAAATGAAACTCACGTAAAAGATCTATATTTTCTTAAAGTGTAAGAAGGACGTTCACGCTTCAAGTTTTTAAGAAAATATACATAATATAATGTTTACGTGAGTTTGATTTGGTACTTTTTAGTTCATTAAAAGCTTGTTTTTAAAAAGGTTTTTACTTAAATTTTATTTTATACTTTTTAGCATTACAATTTGTTTTAATATCTGTTCTATTACTTTCAATTGAAGATTCGATTGCTCTCACAAGATCATTATTAAATTATAATTAACTACTACGAAATAGTCATAATTAACTACTGACGTAACTACACGTTGCTAGTCTTTAACCTCAGTATCAGTGTAATTAATAAACGTTTAGTTATTTATACCCTGCTGAACTTTGTAAGTAATAGTTTGTAAGTACCAACCTATACATAGGTACTTTCATTGGTGTTATCAGTACTTATTAATAAGGAAAATGTCTTATTCACATTATCCTGTTCTTTAAACTGATCCATAAACGGCTTAACTGTTCTTAAAGAGTCATAAACAACGCTGTAAGAAATCGACACGTTCTTTGCGTTCGGCGCTTGTCGTGGCAACACGTCGTGTCCGGGTTCGCAACAAGTCAATCGTCATCCTGAGGATGCCTCATTGAGAGGTGAAACACGTGTCGATTCCTTATGCGTTCTTTATGACTCTTTAAGAACAGTTGGTATTGGTATTGTTTAAGTTAGTTAAGTTAAGCGGATTAGGTTACTAAATATACGTCGACTGTATTTAATAATGGGTTTCTGCAAAGTCACGCCTCAGTCAATTAACTATCTGGTCCCCTGTGATGGAAATCTTACATTCATTATTATTTAAACCAAATGGAAAAGCTCTTAGGATCTCCAGAACGAAAAGTACTACTACATGTCCTTTTATAATTAAGTAGCTAATTCTATGGTTAATATCATCAAAATCTGTTTAGTAGTTTTGCCGCAAAACCAGACAAACAAACGGCGAACAGAACGATTCGCATTTATAATAACTAGTGTGGACTCAATCAATACCTTGCATAAATTAGCAACGAAACATAAATTCTTCAAAAAAATATTTATTCATTAACTGCCAGACGTTTTTAATACTTCAAGTGTACATAATTGGTTTATTCTAAAACCCAGAACAAACGCCTTTGTGAGCATAAGAATTAATAAGTTAATATACATATTTAATTACATAATTTTAGACCGACTTTAAGCGAGTTATGTCATCGTGTTAGCAGTAGATGGTTATCTGGTTGTCAAGATCGGAACTATCATCATTATGACTATTGCTTCTTGAGAACTGATGACTGAGCTCGTGGCTAAGTAATACGCTTCCCGGCTTGGTCTGTGGATGAGTGACCATCTTTACATACTGAGACTCCTCCGTGCCTCGGAAAGCAAGTTAAGCCGTTACCCGGCTGTCATTCGTGGATCTTTGACAGTCGTTACGGGTCGTCAGAAGCCCGAAAGTCTCACAACCAGTCTTACCAAGGGGTATCGTATTACCCTAACTGGGTTTTGGAGGTCAGATAGGCAGTCGCTCCATGTAAAATACTGGTATTCAGTTGCATCCGGTTAGACTGGTAGCCGACGCCAATGTAGTTAGGAAAAGGCTAGGCAGAATGAGAACTGATGAGTGAGCTGCCGAGATTCAGATCATTATCATCATCATTTCAGCCGAAAGACGTCCACTGCTGGACAGAGGCCTCCCCCAAGTACCGCCACTGTTCTGTACACGACCGGTTCTGTGCTTCTCTCATCCAGCGGATTCCTGCGGCCTTCACAAGGTCATCGGTCCACCTTGTGAGACGCCTTCCATCGCTAGATTTAGATTATCTTAGCTGAAATTGTTTGCTGCTAGAGAGTTGGAGTCATTTGCGGGGAGCAAATGACTCCAACATTGTAACCATTAAAATCTATAATGTTCATGTTCGCACAACTAAGGCCCATTTGAGTGATCCCAATGAAGTGACCTGACTTAATAAGTCTCCTGTGATAATGAATTTACTACACAATATGCCTTATTGCCCATTCATATAAACATAACATCATTCCCTGAAGGGTTAGGTAGAGGTGTACCTAGTACAACCACATTTCCCCAGTTAACCAATCATTCGGTCAGCGCCCATTAATTTGTCTAATATCAACTAAAACATGTCTTACAAGTACTGTACGATACTTTCAACATGTCTTAACAATTACAAGATCATTACATTTACATATCCTAGAACAAGAACTTATCAGCTTGACACTTCATTACCGCCTCAAGATTCCTAACGACTCAATAAATATAGTTCAACACGAAAACCAGTCCATTTCAAGTATTCTAGTATTTTTGCAAGTACCAGTTCGTAGTACTTGCCAGTACTCGTGAATACTCATGATGCCGGTGTACATTACATTACAATAAATCAGTCAATACGCACCGCATTCCGACTGACAGGGCCAGTCTGCGAATATTTACAAGTGTCAAAATTTAGAGTAGTCGTGCTAATAGTAATAAATGTAAGCGATTGAAAATCACTTAGGATTATTAGGTGGAATTAGCTTTTGTAAAAAACTACGAGGCAGAAGTTGAATAAATCCTAGATTTGCATACAAATTAAATCATAAGGTATTATTAAATTATGTTTTTTTTTTATCGTTCTGCTAAAAGGCCCGAGTGTCGTGATTGGCAAATCGTCAATGAAGTTTGGTAGGTATATGTATATACATAATTTACATTTTGTTAATAATTCAGGGGTCGCAGGTGCGATGTTGAGTGATAATAAATTAATTAAAATTAGTTTTCGAAGGTCAGTGTGCCAAACATTTCTTAAGAATTATGAAATAATAATATCTGAAAATTAAGAGAATATTGTCTAGTAGACCAGTCTGCGCATATTTTAATATTAATTATTTACTTGTATCGATCGATACCTACCGATTATTATTTAATGATACCGTCTCCCAACCTTCTTAATCCAGTTATCACCGTCACGGTGTGGATTTAATATAATTCATATTTAGAATTTTAATGTGAAAAATGCTAAATCTCGACCTTTTTAGAGGCCACCTATTTTATTGTGAGTTCTTTTTTTACTGTAACGCATGCCCCTTTTAAAGTAAGTAGTATCTCACCTAAGGGATAAGATTTCTCTGCAGCTGACTGTACAAATCGTAATTCGTCGATTTTTCTAGAAATTCTAAAAAACTTAATAAAATCCAAATTTTTACCAAAAAGAAAACTGCCAAAAACTACGACAAGCAACCGCTACAGAATGGCCCTGTAGTACGCATGGACAATTGAACACACTTCCTTATTGTAGGGCTTGCGTCATCCTCCGGGTGACGCCCCCCGCCCCGCGCACCCCGCGGCCCCCAACCCGTACCCCGCGGGACTCCTCAAGATACACATCTGATGTATGTGGGTCACGTTCACTGAAACTTGGTGTAAATTAGCCAGTGACATTGAATTCGGTCTCATATTTTTGTGTCCTCTTTTTGCCAGGAAGCGCTGTCATCGCTCGAAGATGGAGGAGGAAATTGAAGAGTCTTGTTGAGTTTTGAGTACTGTAATACCTATTTGGAATACACGATATTCACGAGGCATTAAAACATTGCAAAAAAAGAAGTACCTACGGCTACAAGGAATGTGATCAAAAGAGATCTTCAAACGTCGCGTCGTTATAGACGACTATCTTAGTTGACTAACTAACCAGAAGCCCAATTCTCGTACCTAAAAAACGTTCACATTCAAATCGCAATCTGTCAAAGTTGTCAAAAATATTTATAGCTTGTATTTACAGATTGCGAATGAGATGCGAATGCGAACGTTCTTAAAAATTACGGGAATTGCCCCTCTTGCATCTGAAGATAGAACAATACATTTTGAATTTGGACAACAATATTTCTCTTTAGGATGTAACCTTGCTGCAGCCGATGAAGATTTTTAGTAACATGCAAACTTAGTTATAAAAACGATATAATCAAATCAAAACCACAGTTCAGCTCAATTACCAAATTACTTCTCAACCACAATTCGATGCTGTGGGCAATCCCCGTCAATTGGCTTTATAAGCGTCGCGACGCCATGATTGACAAATAGTTGACATATGACACGGTTTCTGCCATAATAAACTATATAATATAACATGTATAGCCAGAAACATAGGAATTATAAGAAAGATAGACAAGACCATACTACATGAGACAGAAAAGCATAAAAATTGTGTTTAACAAAAGTATACAAGCTTATTACGAACTCTTTCAGTCAGTCTATTCATATAAGAGGCAGAGGGGAGGATATAAGACATGGATGTAATATGCCTAATGATTCAAAACTGCTTTTAAATTGGCTGAAGGTCATTATCAAGAGCCCGCGTCCATGACTTTGTGAGGTACGGCTGACCCCGCGTCTACACCGTCTGAATCGTCTGATTCGAGAAAATTAGGTTAGCGTTGCGGAGAAATATCTATAAATACAAATAAATAAAATTGAAGTGTCTGTTTGTAATGTCAAAATAACAGCTTTTTACTAAATGCATATGAAAGTATATAAGACCCATACAACAAAAATACACAATTTTTTTTTTGTCTGTCTGTCTGTCTGTCTGTTTGTTCCGGCTAATCTCCGAAACGGCTGGACCGATTTGGACGGAACTTTCACCAAAGATAGCTGGGGCCACTGGGCGTAAGAAAGGCTACTTTTAATTCCGATATTCCCTCGGAAAAAAAACTACTCTACGCGGGTGAAACCGCGGGACGCAGCTAGTAGGCAATAGAATTGTGGATCATGATGCTAGCTAAGCTTGGATTTTGTCAAGTATGGCAACAGTATACTTACGTATTAGATTTATGGTAACTAGTTACTGGGAAAACGATAACGGTGAAAACAACAAAAACTTTTATTCCACATAATGCTAGGGATTGACAGACCGTTTCACGTAAATGACAGAAAGACAAGTTATCCAGTCCTTGTCAGCCCTTGCATAGCAACCAAACGCAAGATGAAGGCGAAACCAACCGACAGCCAAGAGTGTAAGCTTGGACACCTTGAAAATGACACAGAAACGTAATCACCACAAAGATAAACAATACAGAATATTCTCGAAGCAGAATGCCTTGAAAATCTTACCATATCCCAGTCATTCCCGGCAATCCCAGCACCCCACAGTCAACGAACTAAACCCAATCGATACGGAAGCTTCACGAACGAGGCCAAGGACGCAACAGATACAAAATACTAGATATAATACCATTATCTCCGCAAACATCCACTTCTAAGAGTTCCAAATAAAAAGGGGGAATATTCTTATTCTTTTACATAGATTTATTTATTATCCTGTGTGTGCCGAAATTGTGTTTGGTTATACAACGAGGAATAGATTTAGGGTGAGCAAGTCTTGAAAGTAGACAGAGTCAAGTTCAGTCGATTTTCAAATGTGATATTAGTTTTTGGTGGTAGAATATTTTAAATTAATTAGAAACATTGCTTTCGTAGCCAGATTATCAGAATGATAGATCCTTTTTATCTCTAACAAATATATAGGAATAGACAAACTAAGGATTTTAATTTTTTTTATTTTTAGTTGTGATTGACTAAGATGTTTTCTCTTTTACACCACACCTGTAGCTCGTATCAATAACCGTAATAATATACCAGACCGTCACACAAGCTTACACGTATTAGTCCATATCTGATTTTGATGAAACTTGCACTAGGCTCCCTAAGTTAAAGTAAATGTCGGCCAGTAAAACAAATGATCACGATCCGATTAATAGTTTCGGAGAAATGCGTGGAAAAATACACCTATAATAAAATTTTGTACATTGTTTGGAAGCTCTAATAGATTATCATAATTATGTGAATATATTGCAATAATATTACATACATACGTGTCGAATAAAAAACCTCCTTTGTTTAAAGAAGTTGGTTTAAAATACACACATCAAAAGTGTCTAGGGATCAAGCATTTTTATGCGGATTTCTTGAGATTGAGATGTGGCTTTGTAATAAATTTATGATTTTATAAATTTATATGGATCCTTTTTGGTGCATTTCATAATTTGAATCAGGAACTGTGAATCAAATTCGAGTAAAAGATGAAAATCAGCTGTCAATATTTTCCCTATAAAAACATACAACGCATTGAAGACATTATTAGTGCTACTGTTTCCCTACTACTGATTAAAACCAACGTTATTATGGAGCAGCGACGTCATTTAAGCAGGGAAGAAATGCTCAGAGCCGTGGGAATGATAGAAGCTGGTTCCCGGCAACGTACTGTGGCTTTAGCTCTGAATACAAGTCAGAGTGTTATCAGTCGACTTTGGACACGTTACCGAAGCACTGGTACCGTGGCTGAGCGCCATGGAGGACGGTATCGCTGCACCACACGGAGACAAGACCGATACATTCAAATCTTAGCTCGAAGAGCTCCAACAATAACCGCCATGATGTTAGCCGTGAGGCTTCATCACTCTTCAGGGAACTTAATTAGCGACCAAACAGTCAGAAACCGCTTGCATGAAGTGAACCTTCATTCCCGAAGACCGCTACGGGTACCACCTATAGCAATGCACAATCGTAGGATTCGATATCAATGGGCTCTTGAACACAGAAATTGGGCAGAAGAACAATGGCGTTTCGTGTGCTTTTCTGATGAGTCTCGTTTTGGTATGAGACCGGATACAAGACGTATACGACACTGGAGAACCCCTGGACGCCAACAGCGATTAAAATCCTGCCAGGAAGTCCATCCTTATAGTGGTGGAACCATCATGGTATGGGCGGGTATTTGGATCGGCGGAAGAACTGAGTTGATTTGGATTAGAGGCAACCTCAACGCTCAAATTTATGCTGAGACGATTGTATCAGACGTCATCGTTCCTCTACAAGTGCAAATCGGTCCCTTATTTCAGTTAATGCATGATAATGCACGACCGCACACCGCAAGAGTTGTAAGACAGACTCTCGCCGCAGCTAACATCAATGTCCTGCCCTGGCCTGCTCAGTCGCCAGACTTGAACCCGATTGAGCATGCATGGGATATGCTACAGAGAAGAGCTCTGCCGAATATGGAGGGTATCCAGTCGCAAGAAGACCTTTTTTTGTTGTTGCAACGAACATGGGCGGCCATTCCACAGCGTGATTTGGATGAACTCATTTTGAGTATGCCAAACCGATGTTCTTGTGTTGTTAGTGTTCGCGGTAGAAACACGGATTATTAATTGTTTAAGTTACCCAATAAAATTTTAAAGAAAACTGTTATTTCAGTCTTTTTTTCGAACTTTAATGTTAGTGGTTCAAATGTCAAAAATCCCTTTATTAGGAAAATGGCAAATTTCTTTATTAATGCAAAGGTGACTTGGTTTATCGTTACTGTGACAAACGAAAACACTTTATTTGATGAATCCTTAAAGAAAATTTTAATTAATATCAATCAGGAGAAAAGTTATTGCAAAAATATATGTTGATCCCTAGACACTTTTGATGTGTGTAGTTTGGAAAATCCAAAAGTGCACGCCTCATACTTATCACTCATTCATAAACGAACAAGAAATTCAAACATAGTTTAAAAATGAACAATTTATCACTTTTCATGAAGTCGTAATGTCAACGACTGACAAAGATATTTACTTGGCGGTTGCTAGGCAACTTACGGACAAAGGTTGAAAATATTTAGATAAAGATATTATATTTTAGTTAGTATTTTATTAATTATAATAAAACTACTTTGAATAAAAGAGCCATTTTCAATAGGGTTCCTTCTACGGCTGAAACGAATGTATAAAAAAAAAATTGACTCAATTAATTGATTTTATCGCAAGCTACAATGTTTTCAGGGTTCATAAATTGACGGACAGGAATTTATTTTCAACAATTTTTATGCTTTTTCCATTTCTGCTGCATTAAATCCATTGTTAAAAAGTACAGTATTAATCTCCATTTAATCATCTATACAATGGTATATCAATTAAGTAGGTTCTGTGTACTAGCAGCAGTGTAACAATAAAAACAGTTACAGAAATGGGGCAAAAATAATTTTTCGATCGTAGAGCACACTCTAATGCTTCGCATTATGAGTCGTGCAATACATTCATGATTCGGGTGTCTAAGCTCGTGTTCAGTAACTTCTTATGTAATCCCACCATAGTACTTTAGGGACGTATATTGTGATAACTAAAAACGTAAATGCCGCCATTAACGACAGGCGTGCTCTCAGCCACTTTTGATTATTTACACAATAATTATTATTATTGTGCGTCATGCGTGTTTCTATGCGTAGCGTCCTTGGTCCCCAGACAGACCATACATGGGGTTTAGAGTACTTTAGACAATTTTTGTGACTAGGTCCGGAGACGTACTTTTAGCGACAGACTATATTAAGTGAGGTACGATAGTTCTTGCCACTTCCTATTATAATTGAGTCTGTGTCTGATTGAGTGGGCCGGTTGCCCAAGTACTAATAGTAGTAGACACTTTAATTTCGGAAGTCGGTGGCATAAAACGAAAGTTCAGAACCAAATACACCGACTTCCGAAATTAAAGTTATTTTTGACTTTGTAGTGTATTTTTTGGAAGTCGGTTGTTCTTTTTTTTTTGTAAAAAGTATTTTGTAAAAAGTTTTTATCTGCAGCGGTGGTCCAGTGGTATCGACCCCGACTTACGAGTTGTAGGTTATGAGTTCGAACCCAGACACGCACTTTAATTTGTGAATTTAATTTCATGTGACGTCACATTAAATTCAATATGGCGCCCTCGAGAGGACATAAAGTCATTAACTAAAAAAAAAATTGTCGGGTTTTAGTTTTTGAACTTACTTTTTTTGAATAAATAACTTTTAGTTTAAGGAGTTTAAGTTATTGACCTACTTATTGCTATTTATTGGAACGCCCATGTCCAGTTCGGAATTTTGAAGGGAAATCTTGAGCAAAAATCTACGCATTCTAGTCGTTCACGCTTATTTTAAACATAAGGAGTATTCTCCTACAAGCTTAAAATAAAAATTGTGTGTTCCAAGTGCACACGATTGTGTGAATCAATTTAGACCAGGGAAAAAATATTTTTGAGGGGTAATCTTGAGCAAAAATTTACGCATTCCCTGCGTTCACGCTAATTTTAAGCTCAAGGAGCATTTTCTTACGAGCTTAAAATAAAAATTGTGCGTTCCAAGTGCACACGATTGTGTGAATCAATTTAGATCAGAGAAAAAATCTAAATAGATCTCTTTGTCTGCCTAAACATTATATCATGCTAGACTTGCTATTTATATCTGCGCTTTGAATCACGGAAACGAGGCGAAGTAATGAGGTCACTGAATTGGGAAATATGTAGTAGTAAATTTTTTTTTCTTTTTTTACCTACCTTTTTCTGGGCAAAGGTCTGCCCATATTTTTCCAGTTCTTTTTATGTTCTCAGCTACTTTTTGAGCATAGAAAAAGAAAATAAAGTATATTTTTCTGAACGTAAAATGGCTAGTCGTTAGTAAAATTAGGTTTTAGAACATAACATTGTACTAATAACACATTCAAATACTTAAAAAAAATCAGTCAGTCTTTGGGGACTGCCGATAGACGTGAAAACTAAGTAACTTTTTGAGTCTCGTGTCTTTCATTCGAGCGTTAGGTGACGGTGACGCGAGTTCCATGATTTTTGTTCACCCAAAAAGTGCTCAAGCGCATTGAACATTGTACTAATAACACATTCAAATACTTTTAAAAAATCAGTCAGTCTTTGGGGACTGCCGATAGACGTGAAAACTAAGTAACTTTTTGAGTCTCGTGTCTTTCGTCCGAGGGTTAGGTGACGATGACGCGAGTTCCATGATGTTTGTTCACCCAAAAAGTGCTCAACGCGCCTAAAGAAGATTTCACTTCAAAAAACAAAATATTTTATTTCACATAAACCAACAACGGCACTTATGAAACGTCAGAAGCTAGGTGCACGATTCCAATTGGTCGTTTCCTATGGAGAAGAGCCGACAAGAAACTCCACGGTTACACATTCTCTGTTAAAAATACGAAACCTAAAGGCGAATAAATCGTCATCCGGTAAAGGGGTTGTAAAATCATACTTAGCAAACCAATAGAAAAGTTATGTCAAAGTAAAACCATAGCAAAACTTTATTTAATATAAAAATCCCAAAGATTTAAAATAACAATAGAATTCAAAATAAATATTGTTAACAAAAAATATGCCAAAAAATAAGCAAAGCCGAGTCGCCGCATACGCTATCTAAGCTCATTCTACGGCGCGTAGCAACATTGACGTCACGGCTATATTATAATAATTGTCGGAAAAATTCGCCTATTCGCATGCCGTATACATAATTCCGTTGATATGGTCGGAATATATGAGCGTATAGTACGGAATAATACTAGTAGTATAACCCAGTTCTGGAGGGCGAAAGTGTAATGATATAAAATACTGTGCGGAAAAAATGCTTGCGAGTTCGGAAAAAAATTGATAAGTAAATAAATATTATATTGTAGGTAAGCAGTTTTATTTTCCCGTCAAAATATTCATCATTCATATGATTCATAGACGACTCCGCATTGGAGTGTAAATGTGGTGGCAGTTCCACAAACGATGGGACACTTAATTTCATGTCCTGCGTGTCCTGTCAATTGCACGTTACAGGAACTGATGGACGCTAGTGATGGCGCCAAACGCGTAGCCGAATTCTGGGCCGAGTCTATTTAGATTGCCATCGACAAGCTAAGAAGAAGATCAAAATATTTAGTTCAATAACAGAGAGTGGTTTACAGAATTTCCGTAGACCCTCTATGCAAGCCTACAAACGTTTATTTTATTACTTAGCATGTTGTAGAAACATAACGCGTATTACCGTAATGTTCCCAACCATATTGCATTGCATATTCTACGACCGATGAAAGAATGCGTTCCAGGGGCCTACTCCTTAAGAGATATCCGTAATTTCGGACAAAGTTACGGGTCTTTGTTTTCACGGACACCATACTGACATACCGTAAGGTCCGTAAGTGAGATGGAGCTTGAAGTGAAAGTAACTTCGGCCGAAACAACGGTTTACGCTTATGGAGTAGACCCTCAGACACGTAACAGATAAATACCTACAGTCTTTTCACAGTAATTATAAATAAAAAAAAGTTGTTTGGGCTTGTGGCTAAGTAATAACAGCCGCATGGGTCACTCGATCAGGTTAAGCTGCGCTTGCCGTGGTTGGTACGTGGATGGGTGACCATCTTTACATACCAAGAACCCTCCATGCCTCGCGTTATTCCCAGCTGTCATTCATGGATCTTTGACAGTCGTTACGGGTCAGCCCTAAAGTCTGACAATCAGTCTTATCGTATTACCCAGTAACCAACGGTATCGTGTTACCCGGTAACTGGGTTGTCGAGGTCAGATAGGCAGTCGCTCCATGTAAAATACTGGTATTCAGCTGCATCCAGTTCGACTGGAAGCCGACCCCAACATAGTTGAGAATAGTATAGGCAGATAATGAGTTACTTTATAAAAATGACAATAAAGTTCACTGTTATGCAAAATCAGAAGTAAAATAACTGTGAAAAGACTGCAACAGAACAGAAACGCAATCTCTCAGTGGCTGGAATTTACATAGTAGGGTCACCATATTCAATTAAAAATGGTACCATAGATAATTGAAATGAACGTTTGGAAATGTCCCATAATCGGAAAATGACAAATTTTCTAAGAGCTACAAAAACCATAGCATATTGCTTTTACAACTAGGTCCTACTAGTTTTAATTTAAAGTAACTAAAAGAAAAATAATTGCTTTTGATGAAGTGAAGCAAACATCATTTGTCCTGTAACCAAGGACCAAAAATGTTGACCTATTAACCGAGGACTTCAAAACCGGGAAAGGGGTCATTGCCACTGGTTTCATTATCCACGTAGTAATGAAAATAGTTACAAATGAATATACACCTACCGGGTTTGTACTTGTAATCTATTTATTAACTTTAATTGGTCTTCATATTGTACTACGGTGAGATACAACCATCTTTCAAACAGATAAGTACAATGATCCCAATAGGTTTTTCTCAAGTTTTTTTTGCTCAGAACTTATAAGTAATAAGAGTTTTTATTCGTCAACTGCTGAGCCATCCATCTTCGGGGTGATACACAATGGTCTATGGTGGACGAATGTCGTCAATTGATCGATTATTGAACTCGTGAATGAACTGTTCGATGAAGTGGTATGATCAACCACTGACCAAGCCATGCCATTGATATGAAACTCTAGGATACCAAATGAATGAAATATATAACACTGTGAATCTGTCAGGTTTGAACATGTCTAGCCATTTGACACTGGTTTACACATAATAGTTGCCATAATTTTATAGTAATTATTATTTTCCAGGTACCAACGGACCAACAACTTGGCAAAGAAAGGCCAATTGTAAAGAATCTGACCACCAAGCGTCTTGTCTTTCATTACTATTAATAAACTCTGAAAAAATGACAGCTATTTTCAATATACAGAGAGAAAAACAAACACAAAATTTTCACCAAAAACCGTCCAAAAATCGCGGAAAATATTCAGAAAACCAAAGTTCAGTTGAATATGCGTAATATGATAATTTTCCATTTTAAACATGAGTGGCGCGTCTAGCTTGCCGAATGTATATTAATCACGTGATAAGTAATTCGGGGTTATCGAGGGGCCTTATTCGCTATACTATGTCGTGTGGCCATGATCCCTCGCACCAGATACGGGACTGTTGATTGAAATCCGTTTAGTTTGAGATTTGTTTTTGTTTACAAATAGAGGCTAGATTAGAGATTAGAAGTTATTAAGAAATAGCGAGTTGGACTGTGAATTATTTTGATACTTTATTGCATAATTTTGTCTAGGATAAGCTTTAATAACTTGATATCAAATTGAAAGATGCAAAATTCCATCGTTTTCGTAATCTGTATAGTTTTTCTTCGAAGCATTCTTAAAAGGTGCAGACTTTTAAGAAATCGTATGCTATTTAATTAACACGATTGTTTTAGAATTTCCTTAACATCTGTCGTTTACGAAACTTGAAAAACACGTGCGGAAATATCGGATTAATTACAATATTACTACATACAACTCAGTGTCAAACTCGTGTGATCATCGTGGTCGATATAATAATCACTAATTTAAATGAGTTAATTAAGAGTATTGATATAGTAGCAAAATTATGTCATACGTTCACCTCAAATATTGGACGCAAACCAAATTTAATTAACCAAAACGAACTAAAATTCTTAATTAATTAAATGATGTATAAATTTATTAAGATGTTGGATCATTTGTCCCAAGTCCAACAAAACATCCAATAAGATCGACCCACATACGCTCACCGCGACCCAATCCGCAAACTACGCCTGCAAATATGGCCACACTACACTGGGTAGTAGAACCAAGGTCATACGCACACATTCGCAAACGTCTACGAAATCCTTGGCAGCGGTTGAAGACCTACGGAAGTGGTAACGTCTAGTATAAGCAGAACCCCCGCCGTCAATATACTTCCCCCTTTGTAGGGAGGTTACGGTCAAGGAGGGGGCTCAAGCTGACTGGTTCAAACGTTTTATGTCATCATGTCATGCGGCCTTCAGTTCCAATGTTTATGTAAACCGCGTGAACAAGTTTTGCGACTCTGTTGTTAGGGGGAAGTGTGTTTTTTCGAAGTCTAATTTCGGTTATATCTTATATCGTAGCCCGCCTTGTGGAAAATGCGAGGGAGGCGGCTTAGCATGAAGTTTTAGAGTGTAAGTCATTGATGTGACCATTTTTATAACGGATTCTTCTATGGTGAAGGGTTATTAAACAGATGATTTAGTTCGCCGGAGAACTGAAGAGGTGGTCTTTATTGTAATAATGACGCAAGTAGGTACATCCATAAACAATTCAAAATTTGTTGAATTTGATCTGTGTATTGTTTCCCAACGGATATTATGAAATCATTCATAAATATGGTTGTGGAGTCAAGTTTATTATCCTTCCTACACCATAATACTCGGTGGACACCTAGTGGGTGTTTTGTGACGTAATTCATATTCCAACCTGAGAATACAACTGAGAAACTAGAAGAATATAAACATATTCATGAAAAATCTAATGAAATGAGCAAAGATGATGTAAAAGAAGAAATAAATAACATAGTTATTAAAGGAGACGATGCTTAAGAAATAAAAACAGCCCCTTTCTGAACCGATCATAGTAACACTAAGAACGTAATTATTAAGCAACAGGAAACGCTAGAGGTTGATGAGGTCGAACGAGATATCTTCATAAAACATTAAACATAGGAAACCGACTATCAACAGCAATAAAAAGAGAATAAAATTGATTATTCGTTCAAGGCTGTTAACTATAGAATTGGTATAAAAATTCATTGTAGATAATTTATTCTTAGAAAGGGACAGTTGGTATGGGTGAATTGTTATATGCCTACGAAATGTTGGAAAACTCAGATATTATGCTAAAAAAATATCTGAAATCAGTATAGTTGATTTAGGATCAAAAATTGGAAATACGGTGGAAGATTTTGCGAAAGACTCTGATAATATTATGATACATAAATTACCTTGACATCTATTATCATAGTTGGATTTATATTTCTTATGAAAACTTCTCCAGAAACATCCACCGATAGGTTTGTTAACATCTGTACATAAATTTAAATTAATTAATGAAAAATACACGTAAATATTTGAGGAAGGATGTCGAGTAAATATTTTAACAGTTAAATAAATAGTTTACCTTAAAGATAAAATAGTCGTATTATTATGATTTCCTCCTCCAGTCTATGTTTTTTACGGTTTCACTTCAATTACAAAACAGCTGACTCCTTTCATACAGGTATCTGTTATTCTGTACTAACTACTATCTATTCATTAACATCATAACTAGAAGGTATATAACCGAGGCAGATTCCCATCAAAATTCAAATTTAATTACCCAAAAATATCCCACGGCAACAATCCTAAAAGGCTCACGTGATGGGCGAGAAACATGTCATACGTAGACTGATCCTCACATCACTGCTGATTTACCAATGTGACCCCTATTATCACAGCACAAGGTCCAAGATAACGAGCACCAAGCTAAAGACCAGATTGATCAATTTGACACACTGCGTCTGAACTTTGACATAACTTGATAAAATTGATAAAACATCATTTTATAAAATAGATTTATCGTCATTAAAAGTCTTATGAGGTGGCGATAGAGGTGATAATCGAATGGTAGAGGTTAGAATTAAAATTGGTAATGACTTATTGATAGTCAACTAACAAATATCCGATAGATTCATTCATAAAAACCGGTCGCGGCAGTCTGTTTGCGTTGCTTCGTTGTTTTTGAATGGATAATATTGTTGAATGATTTATTTTTAAACCGTTTAGTGATAGCGAAAACAAATTGGTTAGACGCTAAGGTATTATAAAAACATAATTATGTATATCATATTAGGTTAACATCAGTGGAAAACTTTGTAAAAGAATATAAATTGGCAAAAGATACTTAGCAGGCTATTAAGGAATTAAAGATAAAATAATTTATGAAGTGTTGAATTTTTCTACAAATATTAATTTTAATTAAAGCAAAGCCGATCAGAGTATTAATGAAATCAATCATGAAGTACAACATAATAGCAAAAATCTAACCGGTTCGTCAAGTGTATTGCGTAAAATAAGCCTGACATACAAATACGCGTCGATAGATGGCGGTAATTACCGCGAAGTCAATTTATTAATGAAAACTATGACCAACTTTAAATACTGAATTAACAATTACATCTACCACTTACCTCATTATTTTTCTTCTATTGTTCGGATGAAACCTCTTCGCCATCTTTGGATCAACCAGGTACAATTTCGCGTGCATCTCTTCGTTTGTAAAGTTTATCTCGTTATCTAAATCTTTCTGGAGCTGTGCTTTGGTTAATTGACACTTAGAGATATCAATGTCTTTTTTATGGGCATCGGATGCAGATGGCTCTTCTGGATTTTCTGTTTGTTCGTCTTCTTCTCTTTGAGCTTCTACTGATTGTTTCCTCTCCGTTTTTTCTTTCTTTCTCTCACCATCATCATCATCATGATCTCTCTTTCTCCTGCTCTTGTCCCATAACAAAGCTTCATTATCATTCATGTCTTCGACTAGTATTTTGTACACAATGGATTCTATATAGTAAATTGTTCCGCCGACTACGATTGGCATCTTTCCTTGTTCTTCTAAGGTGTCTATCTGTTTTTCATATTAAGTATTTATTTATTTATTAAGAGTACTGCCACGTCACATACATTTTGCATATTTATAGAATTATTTCGTAAAGAGCGCTTTGTATTAACTATTCATTGTTGGTAACATAATGAGAAAAATTAAACACGAAAAATATAAATCACGAAGTTATGTTAGATGCACCTTTCTCAGGAAATTATGAAACTTTGACTTTAACTATCTTTTTGTAACTGAACGTAAATGAAGCAACAGGTATGTAAGGATCGTAGCAGGTGGCGTTCTATAGTTTCTGCTTACTCCCATGGGAAGAAGGCGTGAGTGTATGTGTTATGAAACTTTTTGAGGAAGTTACCATCACAGATAGGAAGGAAGCAACCGTTATCTGATTCGAAATCATGTCGATCACATTTTGACGGATCTATAATTTTGACATTTTAAAGGGACGGGACGATTGATAAACCGGATGTAAGATAGGGTATACATCTATACATAACCATAGATAATCTTGTATCACCAGTGATTGTGGAGTAACTAACTGCTTCCTGAAAACATATCTATTTTATGAGTAATATGGCAATAATTTCGATACATTACCAATATGAATGATTTAAAAAAGCACAGCAAAAAATGGGCGGCTAAACACTAAAGAGACAAGGAAAACCACATGAACACAAATTCAGTTACAATCAATCTTTTGATCATCATAGACCACAACACAACCAGAGGAACGGTACCTTCAATCATCCAATATTCATTTTTGAATGACGAAATTGCTCGTTAGCGAAGTACATACTTTATTATACCGACAGGCCGGTGTACCAAAGTGTAAGCCACTTTGGTCAACATATAAGAGGATTATGTGGTCAATGGCCGAAACGCGAAAGAAGGTAAACCTTTCAAATACTCGTACTTGTCAGAGGTGACGCGCACTACTACGGTTTGATCGAGGAATTTTTTGTGATATAAAAATTTGGCTATGGAATATTTGTAGAAGAAAGTTTAGATAGGATAGACACTGAAAGCCTGACAACCATCCTAATTGTGTAATATACTTTTTATCACAATCCGAAGGATTACGAAGTAAATTTCAGATGCATTGGTTGAGATGTTTGAAAAATTCATCTGCTCGACAACGTGAATGACGTAATGAATAATACTAATGTAATAAAACTTCTCTCTCCACAAAGGTTGGCTTAGAATCTTAGGACTAGACAATAAATGTAGACAAAAGCTCCTTTGTGAGAGACTGGAGTCCTTACTAAGGAAACCCTGTGTTACGGATCTCCATGCTCCCAGCGTTTAGGTCATCTTATGGTACATAGCAGAAGTTTAAAGTACAAGCACAAGCATTTGAATTTCTAGAAAATTTCTTCAAATGAATGTTATTGAATTGTCAATAAAAATGGTATACCCATTGTTAGTGTGACGTAATTAAACGTCTCAAAAGTCAATATAAATTCAAACTGACTGATTCTACGACCAAAAACAAATAGCTAACTAATGATAGAAGTTACAATAAAAAGGCTTTTCGACCCCGGGGTCATGTGATTTTCAACATGACCTCTGCTGCCCGTGGAACTTAAGAATGGATCTAAGTTCCACGGGAATCGAATGAAGAAGATAGATTTCGAGTTTTATGTGTTCGACTGTCTTTGATCTTTAGGATGTATTTTTCACGCTACTAGCACATGAACTTAGATGTTAGTTAAAAACATTTTCATCTGTCTTTTCCAGTCAAGAAACCGATTTTCCAACCTCTAAGACTTCGTATAGCCTTAAATGATAAGTTGTAGGTTCAGAATCTATAACTACTTACATTAATAATTCTGAGCCAGTATGACTCACGGTCTTACGGAACTTGCATGACTAAATTAAACTCTGCAATGCCAGTGACGTGTTTTACGCCTACATCCATTAGTGTTGCAGTTGACCCTTCCGATACTTGTGTAGACCGCCAGCTGATATTCTAGCTAAGTTTCCCTTTCACATGCACTTCTACTAGGACTTGTTTGTTGAAGGTAACCACGCATTTTACCTTCATTTGCACACTTTGTTATCAAGATATGAAGAGGTGTCATCTGTTACTAACTATCTCATCTAAGGAATGATTGACTGACACAGTGACACCGAGAACCAAATCTGCTATCTAATTATGCAAGACATTTTTGTCAAAGATTACGAATTTACGACTAATTGGTTTCATTTTGACAGTTCAACAACATTCATTGCGTTATTTACGTCGTTGAGCAGATTTTTTTTTCCAACTTATGAAGCAATGGTTTAGCAATCTGTTTCAAAATTATTCAGATTCTGATTGATTGTGTATTACGCAATTAGGGTACAGGTCTCATACATTTTGGAGTTTACGAATTTTTATGTTACCAGCGACATATTCAAGAATTCAATTACACATATTTCAACAACCTAATTTAGGACCTACTGACTTAAAATAGCAATCAAATCAACTTAAAACATGAGTAAATAAGTTGATTTTTAATCTTTGTAAATACCTGATTCCAAACTAAATTAGGTTGACCTTGTAATTTTTATTTATTTTTCCTAGTTTCCTTTATCGATACTGAACCTACCCCTAAGCTATGGCACGCAATTACTTTAACACCCTGTATAATTATATAGAGATGTCTTTTACGAAACTCACAGGAAGAAAGGGGACAGTCAATTATATGCCTTTGTCTTCAAATGTTATGCAAGCAATTCAAACTCAGATTGTTATTTTAACCTACATACATACCTACAATCGCTTGGCAACAAGTCGACACCTACTGAGACATAATTTGTACATAAAATTTCCAAAATCAATATTTGCCAAATTAAAGCTGTATTGTCAATGCATTAGTCCCTATACATCAAATTATTGAACAATTCAGTTCTTTGTACATATTTACACAAATGTTCTTCGTACAAAAGCTTTAGGTGTGTAAACGTCAATTTGATGGTCAAATTAAAATTCTTATGGAAAATTGTGGCGCTACACAGATATTCATTTAGCGTCATTCATTTATGTATAGGTAAATATTGGGAAAATTAATTAAAAACCTGAATATTATGTGACTTGACGAAAATACATGTAGTGTGAAACAGACTTGGATAAATGGAAATGACATAATCGTCTGTTCAGAATAACTGTGTTGACCTGCTTCCTGAGCTGTAAAACCAAAGCACAGACTACATTTCTGTCTAGGGCTCTTGAAATGGCCTATTAAATGTAACTGTTATTGTTCTCTGACGAATCTTACCTGTGCTGTTTACTTATGACCAGCTTGGTAGGAAGTTAGGTAAGATAAAAGCAGTTACCTATATCTAGAATTTTGACCTTAGAGTAGAAATCTTCAGAAATAAGTAGGTACTAGGCTGATCAAAAAGTAAAGATAGTCGGTTATTTTTCTTCTTGCTCGGCGTCTATGGGTCCTAGCGTGATGTGAAATAAATAGCCTGAATTCTTCACTAAAATACATCACGGACCTACCCCAACCATTCAGGGGGACCGCGTAACAGTTGCACCGCAAATGCTGCATGTCTCTTTTCGTCTATTATAACAGATTATAACCCCCGTGAACAGTAAATGCACGACAAAACAATACACCTCTGCCGGACCCCCAAACCAGAAACGTGTTTTCACGGTAAGTTGACCACCACGTGCAGTCGCAACAGTGGCAAATGGTCGTCGACACCACTCAACAAGCCCACTGACTGTGAAACTATACCCACAATTGAAAGTATTACAGTTTCACTTAGGTCGGCCCATCTGATGGACTGCCTTCTGTGGACATCTGCAATACCAGAAGCATCACAGATGCGTTGCTATCACAAAGACAAAGCTGGAATATGTCATGTGTCTGTTACAACACCGGCACACATACCCTTGAAACTGGAACACAGCAACGCTGCTTGGCGGCAGAAATATATGGTGGTAGCATACTTCCCCGGAAGAGGTCCGTCACACACTACTACTAACT
The DNA here is from genome assembly GCA_948150665.1 of Conistra vaccinii. Classification (NCBI taxonomy): domain Eukaryota; kingdom Metazoa; phylum Arthropoda; class Insecta; order Lepidoptera; family Noctuidae; genus Conistra; species Conistra vaccinii. The sequence goes on from OX411332.1 coordinate 19,945,667, forward strand.
GGTAGGTCATCATCATCTTCCTACGCTTGTCCCATGCTACGTGGGGTTGGCGCACCAACCCATGTTTCTTTTTCTACGTTTTCATCTTCCATTCTCCCCTGTTAACACTCCCTTCTCTTTGATATCATTTCTCACACAATCCATCCATCTTCTTTGGTTTAGTAACTTGTAGGTACTTTTGCCCATATTTTGTAGAAGAAGCTCCCTTCCTCAAGAATTATACAATCTATCCTATCTAATGCAAAAAGAGAAGAGAGTTTTTCAAATCCGACTTGTAGTTCCAGAGATAAGCGCGTTCAAACAAACAAAAAAACTCTTCAGATTTATTATTAGTACAGAAAATATGAAGCGATTCGATTATCATAACTTTTTGATCAGCCTATGTGATGGGTTATGTCGTACTTAAACTTCAATGCCATACTCAGCACTAGCAGAGGGTCTCTTCTTTTATTGCACTGGTATCACTCCTGTGCCATGCCTAATGCCTAATGACTGAACCTGACTTGATTTCCGTACGTCTTTTTCGGGTGACCACTGAAAATCAGCGCTGTGCTGCCACTCAGCATAAAGCTGTGCTATGGGGGACCCACAGTCCCCCATAGCACAGTTTTATGCTGAGTGGAGCCTTCTTGTCACAGTCGTGACGTGCAGCTGCCGACTATTTCTGTTCTCTATTTTGTATGCACGTGTTTTTGTGACAAATAAACCTATATTTCTTTCTTTCTTATTCCTATAAGGCACATCTCCGGAGAAACGTCTGCTTCCGGAACACTCTCGCAGACTCAGAGTATGGCAGCACGTGATTACATTGCTCTATTTTCTTCTCGGGTATCTAGAAACCTGACTTGTACCAGGGTCTTCATACACAAAAAGGATACAATCTTCAGTGCTCTGTTCCTGAAGTCTACGACGGTGAACATCTGATGCGGCTCCAAAATGTCCAGGACGTGATGTGTCGCCATCTCCCGTTCTTTGGCCGATGCCTTCGCAGTCACCACGTCCAGGGCTTTGTAGACCTGAAACAAATGAAAACCGTAAGATTAATGTTTTTGAAGTAAAAACTTTTTTAGGCCCATTGAGCACTTTATGGGTGAACAAAAGTCATGGAACTTGCGTCATCGTCACCGAACGCTTTCCATGAGCTATATGTATACTGTGTATACAATATGTAACAAAAACCCTGTTGTTCCTTTTAGGAACGTATACATTTACCTACGAGCACAACATTGATGAAATTATAATTTAAAAAAAATCAACATTGGCTAGTGGAGAGGTCAAAATCAAATAACTATTAAAAACGACACATTCAAAAAAATGTTTGGAGTATCTGATTTTACAAGTATATCTTTATTTCGCTAAATAGCCTACGAGCTCGGCGGCTTTCTTTGATGCGACAGAAGATGCCGCCAAAACTTACCGCGGCCGGCGCACGTGCCCCGCGGGTCATTACTACCCCACGTGCCTACCTACCCCTTTACCCCGCCACCCGCCGCCCTGCGAATCACTTCCTTAGTCTCCCGCGCAGCTTACTTCCGAACGGATGTTATTGTTGAGTTTGACCTACGTAGTGAGTGAGTGACTTGTGTTTTTTTACGTTAACGTTAACCATGTCTTATTCTAACGTAGAATATTTTAACATGTTGATGTGTCTTGGGAAATGTGACTGCAATTATGCAGAAGCACGCAGACTCTACCAAGAACGTTTTGCGAGTCTACCATTACCGTCGGCGATGGCATTCCAATGTTTGCACATACGTACGTACAATACCGGCAGTGTGCACGGACGAGACCAACATCGAGCTGACGCAGGCAGGCCGAGGACTCAAGACAGTGACATCGAGGAGCAAGTCCTGGATTTGTTTGAGCACGATCCAACGCGAAGTACGCGCTCAGTGGGACGAGAACTAGGAGTAAACCATATGCGCGTTTGGAGAGTACTCAAAGAAGATGGCCAGCACCCATTTCACTATCGTCGCGTCCAATCACTACTTCCCTCCGACTATGAGCCAAGAATAGAATACAGTAGATGGGTACTCGACAAGATCGAACAAGATAGTGATTTCTTGAATTGGATACTGTTCACCGACGAGTGCTCATTTGTTAGAACAGGTGTATTCAATTCGCACAATGAGCACGTGTGGTCGATCACAAACCCGCATGCTATTAAACCAAGTCACTTCCAGCATCGGTGGAGGATTAATGTTTGGGCTGGAATTATTGGTGACAAAATTATTGGACCTTGTTTTTTAGACCAAACAATGAGCGGCGCCAACTATCTTCGTTTCCTGTAAGAACAGCTGAGTGATGAACTTGAGGAATTAGGGCTCCATATCGTGCGACGTATGTGGTTTCAACATGACGGCGCGCCGCCACACTTCTCCCGCCTTGTGAGAAGCTATTTAGATGTTGAATACGGAGAGAGATGGATTGGTCGCGGTGGACCCATCAATTGGCCCGCAAGATCACCTGATCTGACGCCATTAGATTTTTTCCTCTGGGGCACTGTTAAGCAACAGGTGTTCAAAAAATCGTGTGATACGGAGGTCGAAATGCGTTCACGCATAGTAGTAGCATTTGACCACATCAAGTCCGATACGTCCGTTCTGCGAAGTGTACGTGAAAATATGATTAGGCGTTGCAACAAATGTGTCGAGGTACAAGGTGGTCATATTGAACAGCATCTCCGTGGCCGTCAAGTAGACATCATAATAAATTAAGTAGGTACCTACATAAGGTTTTATGTGACAGACGCGGTGACTTTTTTTTCTTTTTATGTAAAAGTGTTAAAATAATGTAGTTTTAACAATTATCAATTGTGCTTGTGCAAATACCGTGTAAACCAACATTTTCAAAGATTCATTCGTGTTCAGTGATAAACAACAGCTGACAAGGTCGCGAACTTGTGCAGAAAAATAGGTAGAGCGGCGCGGGTGCACGGGCGCAGCGGCACCGATCAAAGAGAGTGGCGGGAATGTTTTACCTATTTTCTGATTTCGCGGCATCGCTTTCATGCAGAATTGCAGAGGTAAGAAATCAGTTAAACATTTCAAATATTAATAATTAAATATTTATTTTAATTATTTTTGTTGAACAGTTTTTTATAAATGACTTGCTTTATTACGTATGTATACCGATTCTTAAAACGTAGGTAGAAGGAACAACAGGGTTTTTGTTACATATTGTATATTATATGTGTACTTTTTGGGTTGGAAACTCGCGTCATCGTCACCGCACGCTTGTTTTCACTTCTATCGGCAGTCCCCAAAGACTGCCCCGCATGTTTTTTTTTATCGGAGGTCACAAAACCCATAACATAACATCACGCTTGTAATACCCGAAGTTACGATGAAAATACCGTCAAAATAATCTTACAAAAAAAAAAAACAATTAATTGCCGAATCAGTACCTAAGGCAAGTCTGCCAGGGTCGCGGGAAAGTCCGAAAGGGATACCGTGGCCACTGGCAACACACAGGCAACTGAAGGAACACGGGTGGGTTTTAGTCAGTAAGAGTCTGACACGCCCTCCCACTCCGCCCAGAGCGGGAGAAGTTATTCGATAACTTCCCAGCCAAAAAAAAAGCAAGGGCCAATATATTACATACATACATAATCAGCCTATTAATGTTCCCACTGCTGGGACACAGGCCTCCTCTATGTGAGAGGGAGTGGGCCGTAATCTACCACGCGGGCCCAGTACGGGTTGGTAGATGTCACATGTCTTCGAAATTTTTTGGTTCTAAGACATGCCGGTTTCCTCAAGATGTTTTCCTTCACCGTTTTGAGAGCAGTGGTGATGAAATTATTTACACAAAGTAAAGCGCCTGCAAGTCGTAAGAACTCGGGGCCATTACCACTGGGCCACCACTGCTCCCAATATATTATACTCAAACTCAAACTCAAACTCAAAGCATTTATTTCAATTAAACCATTTACAGGCACTTTTGAATTGTCAAAGAGTCGGTAAGTTAGTCAGAAAGTTGAAGCTAGTCGCCCATTCCAAAAAGTAGATCTCTGTGGAGAAGAACGGGCAAGAAACTCCCAGGACACTCTTTTAAATAAAGACATTACAAAATCCTGGGTACATTATTCTTGTTGCTTCTATATGTGAGAACAATGTGAAAAAAATAAATAGAGACAATTCAAAGTATAAGATTTAAAATAAGCCTTGGCAGAAAAGAGATGACCAGTCTCAACCGACGGCGCCCGTTCACGAACATGACGCGTGGATCAGCACCATCCAGCTCAACCATTTTGTAGGGAACCGAATGATCCAACACACTCGCCACCATCGGCGAGACATTTAAGTAAGCATGACAAAGTCTCAACTGCCATGCTCTTTCAAGTCAACATAAAACATAATATAATAACAGAATAAACAGCCCCATGGTACTCACATTTACAAAAACTGAAAAAATGCTTCTAAATTATACAAAACTATAGTTTGCAATGTATTATACTATCAAAAAGAAAGATAATCATTATCAAATATTGGAATATTCAACAATAAAAAATTGGTTAATTAAAAATAAAATAAACATGTTGTTCGTAATGTCAGAAAAATAATATAAATAAAAATAAAAAAATAAGAAAAGGGGTAGCAACTCTTCCAAATACAATAATTTCAACTAGTGAGCCCAAGTAGCTGTGGAGCAGGACCAGCATTAAGCCAAGCATTTTTATCTACGATATAATCATCTAACTTATAATATGCTTGTCTACATAGTGTGCGTTTAATGCATGTTTTAAATTTCTTCTCATTAAGTTGAAGAATATCGAGTGGTATTTTATTATAACATTTTACACAGTACCCCATAAAAGAAGTGTGTACTTTGGACAATCTAAAACGTGGTTGATCTAATTTGTTCCTATTTCTAGTGTTAAAATTATGCCTGTCACTTATCTTACGAAAAAGATGTAGATTTTTTCGAACATACATAATGTTTTCATATATATACTGACAAGGTACCGTCATGATGTTAATTTTCTTAAACAGTTCCCTTAGAGATTCGCGTCTGCGGAGGTTGTAGATGGCTCTGACAGCCCTCTTTTGCAGAATAAAGACAGACTCAATATCTGCAGCCCGTCCCCACAGCAAAATACCGTAAGACATGATGCTATGAAAGTAACTAAAATAGACCAGTCTCGCGGTATCCACGTCTCAGCAAAATACCGTAAGACATGATGCTATGAAAGTAACTAAAATAGACCAGTCTCGCGGTATCCACGTCTGTTAGTTGGCGGATTTTCCAAACAGCGTAAGCGGCTGAACTTAGCCGCCCTGCAAGTGATGTTAAGTGAGGACCCCACTGTAGTTTTGAGTCAAGCGTGATCCCTAGGAAAACCGTCTTTTCGACGAATTCTAGTGTCTCCTTATTCAATACAACGTGACATTCACTACTTCTAACATTCGGTAACGCGAATCTTATATTTAACAAACCTCTGAAGTTGTAGTCTGAGAACTACGCGAAGCTATATAGTTGCCACCGAAAAAAGCAATGAAACTCAACACAATGCCACCAACCAATAAAATTCCCTTCTCATGGAAATTTTCCCCTCGAACCAGAATCACCATTTCCTTCCATATCCACTTCTACCTTATAAATCACGAAAAATTCTATTATTACACCTTCAATGGATCATGGGACATTATGGTAATTCAAGTAAAACACCATGAAATGTATGTAAACGGGGCGGAGGGCGTGACATATATCTGAATAATGCTGCTGGCACCTTTCAATACTCATTATATACCGTTAATGGGGCTTCGAGCATTTAGAACGTTCCAACTATTTTTAGAATCTTGTGGTTTTTTCCTACAAGTATTGTTGAATTGAAAGATATTGATTTTAATTTGCACACAGTACTCAATATGTTGTCATGTGAAGAGGAGGAATGAGGAAAATGTCGTGAGGAAAGTTTTGAGTATGAATGTCGATGGCTGTAAGAGCAGGGGAAAACCGAAGAAACGATGGATGGACTGTGTGCAAGATGATACCGCTAGAAAGGGGGTGACTACCGAGATGACAACCAATAGAGAAGTATGGAAGAAAGGGACATGTTGCACCGACCGCAAATAAAAATCATTTAAGGCGACAATAACAGACTTTTAATGATTTTATACTGAAGATCACGTCTAAATGAGTAGTGTTAATGATAAAGGAAAAAATATTTAAGTATGTTAAATTATAGTATTTTTTAATAACTTAATTCGTGAACATTTTAGATTATATTTATATAAAATAGCGTAATTAATTTGTAAAGTTATGTCTAACGCGGATAAAAAACTGAGAATCACGTTAAAACTAACAAGCGTATTTTTCTGAAACCTTCGCCATTTTAAAGTTAAGTTCATTATTTATCTTTTAGTATACGGGTTAATTAAAATACCTTTTGTTTAATGTATAATTTGGGACAGCGCTCCTTGATGGGCGAGTCCTATTACTGGCTGGCCGTACGACGGCGACGTGTTGCGTGAGCTCAGCACAGAACACGCAAGCCAACCACTCAGGGCCACTGACATTTAGTGGCGTCTTAAGAGCTTTTCTATCCACAGTAGTTTATAAGAAACCCCGAGACTAAAACAATAATGGTTTATTACTTTAGCTAAATAAAGCATATTTGACATCAGCGAGATCTGTCTACGTCTGCCAATCGATAAGACAAAATGTAAAGATAATAATAATTAATAGTAACAACTTTAACTTTTATTAAGTCAAGTTATCAGCGAATTAAATTTTCCAAGAAGAATTTACGCATTTACTTCAATGTCATCTACGTTGTCATTATCTCATCAAAATAAAGCTTAAACGTGCCATTCCCTTTGCGTCATATAATTCAGATGATTAGAAGAAAAAAACAGAAAGATTACTTATGAATATCCTATACTATTAATTAAGGAGCACCAATTGTATATTATGTTCTCGAAAACGGCTCTAACGATTTAGATGAAATATGCAATACAGGGGTTTACGGGGGCGAAAAATCGATCTAGCTTGGTTTTATCTGGGAGAATTCATTTTCTCCGTCGAAAAAACGTTATTCGTTTATTCAAAGTAGTTTAATTGTAATTAATAAAATACTAACTAAAATATAATATCTATAACTAAATATTTCCAACCTTTGACTTGACGTCCGTAAGTTGCCTAGCAACCGTTTATAGTCTTTGACATTACAGTCAAAACAAACTTCATGAAAAGTGATAAATTGTTCATTTTTGTTAGAAACTAAGTATGTTTTGAATTTCTTTTTCGTTTATGAATGAGTGTTATGAGGCGTGCACTTTTGGATTTTCCAAACAATTTTTTTTTTTCGTTGTTGTTATAGTGGAAATAGAGATACACAGTCTATAAAAATTTCAACTGTCTACCTATTACGGTTCATGAGATACAGCCCGCTGACAGACAGATGGACGGACGGAGGCTTAGTTCCGTTTGGCACCTTTCGGGTACGGGACCCTAAAAAGTGATGATATTTTCCAATAGCTTTATGCGATTATTCGATAACTTTTGCAAACCGTAAGTATAAAACGCAAATATTGTGTCATCCAGCTGTAGAAACAAGACTTATGTTATGGTATTATTCCTTACGAATTTCAACGAAGTCCTTGACATATTTATTTACAAAAATGGCACCAAAAAAAATCCAGAAAACTATAGGCCGATTGCTCTGCTTAACATCTTGTCCAAGGTACTGGAAAAAGTTGTTAATACTCGACTGGTCAACTTTCTAGAAAAACATCGCTTGGTCTCTGACAGACAGTTTGGGTTTCGCAGGGGTAAGTCCACTGAGGACGCCGTGACACTTCTGGTGAATGGAATAGCGTCTCACACGGATAACAGGGATAAGTGCATCGCGGTCTTTCTTGACCTTGCAAAGGCGTTCGACACGGTGTCGGTGGACTTACTTCTGAGAAAATTGGAGACGTTGGGAATTCGAGGAGTGACATACGATTGGTTTAAAAGTTACCTTACTGATCGCGTGCAATTTGTAAAAATAGACAACCACTGTAGCCAACAGCTCCCTATAAATTATGGAGTCCCTCAGGGCAGCATATTAGGCCCTACGCTTTTTACGCTATACATAAACGACATCTCTAACTTAGAATTAAATAACGCCGAAATAATCACCTACGCGGATGACACAGTGATCCTATTTCATGACAAGTCGTGGGACCTAGTGTACAGCCAGGCAGAGGAGGGTATGAATTCAATTACAGAGGCACTCGATAACAACTTATTATCACTTAATACTGATAAAACGAAATACATCGCCTTCTCGAAAACCTCAACCTCTAGTCCTCCAATCGACCTACAACTAATAATACACTCCTGCCCTCCTTCGTCAGATCCACAGCCTGCAAACTGCACATGCCGCCCGATTGAACGTACCTCGTCAGTCAGATATCTGGGCATCACCATTGACTCGAGACTTTCTTTCTGGCCGCATATCTCTGCTTTAGCTGGCAGAACAAGGAAACTAATCTTCATAATGAAGAATCTTCGTGACTGCCTGCCTCCAGATCTCTTAAGAAAGGTTTACCTTGCTATCTGCCAGCCCATCATTCAGTACTGCATCTGTGTCTGGGGAAGTGCCGGAAAAAGCCACATGATCTTCGTTGAGAGAGCTCAGAGGGCACTTCTGAAAGTCACGTTTAGGAAACCGTTCCGATTCTCAACTGACAAGCTCTACAGAGAAATCCAAGTCCTCCGCGTGAGGCAACTTTTCATTTTAACTGCAATCATCCGCACTCACAAGACCCTCCCCAAAAGAGCTGACTATAGGGAACTCTTGACCAAGCGGGTGTTCAGAATTCCAACTCCACCTGCGAAGTCCCTTTTGGCTAGACGCAGTCCAGCTTACTCTCACCTACACACATTTAACAAGGTTTGCAAATCAGTGGACATCAAAGACTTGCTATCCACCCGCCTTAAAAGTGTACTAAAGAAATGGCTTCTGGAGCTAACATACACAGAAACAGAATCATTTCTTTAACGTTTCGACAAGCCAAAGTGCCAGCAAAGAACATTCCTCTCTCACACTTTCACCCTCACAGACTCTCACACAAACACACACAAAAACTCACACAACATAATTACACGCTTTACTAAACTTGCCCTGTAACCTGACATATTTATTTCTGCTCAATCGCACTCTGACCCCCAAGATACAAGCCCTGCTTAGTTTGGGGGTCAACGGTCAAACCAAACACTGTGTGATGTACCTATATAAAATATAAACTTAATTGTACCCATGTAAGATCACTGTATGTCATACACTTTTCCTTTGCCAATAAAACTTTTTGTATTTGTATTTGTATATTCCAAGGCACTGCAATGCACCTGCAATGCCGTGTGACTGCACAAGTACCAGACGCGACCTATCCATTTCGTACAGTAGGACCGGATGTGCAAAACCAAAGCTAATGGAATTAAGCCTACCCGCTATTGACCAAAATTTAAAAAAAAGTCTGCTGTTCACATTTATGTTCGCATATCTCCTCAAAATGTAGGGAAAAGCTGATTTTTTTCCCGCGATTTTAGGGTTGGTCCCATAGTGAAAGTTGTTCATAGTGATGAGTACAATGACCCCTTAAGAGGTTTAGTATAAACAAAAACTAAGGTTGTATAGTAGGTGTCATTTAATAAAATAATTAAAGGGCTATGCAGTAATATTCAGTCTAAATTAATTGTTGATCAAATGGACACTCTACGTCAGTTTGCGGTGTTACAGCCAAAACAACGGTCAAAGAATGACAATAATAGTTGTGTGATTCGAATATACGGATAATTTAAGATGGTAGTCAATTTGCCACACAATTAATTTCCCTAGCAAACATTTACAATGGCAATTGTTATAAGTGTAAATAAACCGACCCAGTTAGTCTAATATGGTAGCCACACACGTTACGATTTGCTTGCGCAAATTTAGGCTTGCGCAAGCAAATCGTAATGGTAGCCACACACGTTACGATTTGCTTGCGCAAATTTGGGCTTGCGCAAGCAAATCGTTACGTGTGTGGGAAGAAATTTGCGCAAATTTCTAGGCTTGTGTGATTTTAAATTTTTGATTCCAATCTTGTGCGTTTGCGCAAATTTGCTTGAGCGTATGATCAAATTTCAGTAGATTTCTTTTATCAAATGCGATAAACTCAAAACCTACCGAACGGATTTTCATACGGTTTTCACCTATGGACGGAGTGATTCATGAGAAAGTTTTATTGGCTGAAATATGACGATGAAGACAATTGAAGGTTGCGAAGAAAATCTTGTCGTCTGGGAGCTTTACTGGCATGCGCCGGGTACAATTCGGTAGTTGATCACAGGTGGCAACTGCAGGCGACGTGTCGCCGCGACAGGACTGGTTTCTATGTATTTTTAAGAAGGCGACGTGCTGACGTGTCGCTAGCATCGGAAGGTACTTCATAGAAATTCATTGAAATCAGTCGTGTCGCGGCGCACATGGTTCGGTTTATTGTACCTACGTATATATTTTTTGTAGCGATTTTTGGTGACCACACACGTAACGATTTGCTTGCGCAAACTTAGGCTTGCGCAAGCAAATCGTTACGTGTGTGGGAAGTTTGCGCAAATTTCTAGGCTTGTGTGATTTTCAATTTTCGATTCCAAGCTTGTGCAAATTTGAGTTTGCGCGCTTGAGCGTGTGTTCAAAAAACTACTGAAATAGGAACACATGCCGTGTTCCTATTTCAGTAGTTTTTTGAAGCAAAAACTTCTTTGGCGGCATTGTGCACTTTTTTGGGCTTGGTAAAATTTTTTAAACTTACGTCAGGACATGTAACCTGATCGAAAATTCGTAAGACGGAGGGAGAGTAGAATTTGTTAGTAACCTAATAAAAAGTACTAGGCTTGCATGAATTCACGATAGTATTTCAATTATTACACGTTGTGCACAATTTCTGAGCAGTAACCTAACTAAAAGTACTAGGCATGCATGAATTCACGATAGTATTCAATCATTATGTTATGCTACTAATAAGATTTGGATGAGGCAGATAGATAGTTTATTACTTGGATTAACATAATATTATAGGATACTGTTTTCACTTCCATCGGCAGTCCCCAAAGACTGCCCCTCATGTTTTTTTTTTTTATCAACAATCGAGCTACTTATTGCTCTCCGTCCGCAAGCCCGCGCCTACGGTGGCCGGAAATCAACTCGCGATTTCCGACGCCCAGGACGTCTCCTACGGCGGCGGCTAGGGGCGCGAGGTCGCAACATTTGTCTCTCCCTCGCGCGCTCCGCCTCCTCCTTCGCGAGCATTACTGCTTCGCAGAAGGAGGTGAAGGCTTGCCATGCCTTCTCTCTCCGTACCATGGCCTGGACCAGGGCCGGACACGAGTGGTCACTGCTGCCGATCGCCTCCACGAGGAGTTATGCCAGTCTTTGGGTGCAATTTTCAATTCGTTTAATAAGTTGATGTGCGAATAATGCTCTCTTTTCCTTAACCAGTCTTTACACCATATGGTTCGGTTAATTTTACGTCTTTGTTTTATTTTTTTGTAGCGATTATTAGGCCAACTATAGCCAAAGCGTCATCAATAATTGATGCCATTACCGCGTAACACACCTGGACGGTCTCTAAACAGAAATGATATCACAAGCAAATTTGAGCCGTGTGTGGTCAATACCGGCGTCAAGCAAATTTGCGCAAGCAAATCGTAACGTGTGTGGTCAATACCGACGTCAAGCAAATTTGCGCAAGCCTAAGTTTGCGCAAGCAAATCGTAACGTGTGTGGCTACCATACGTGTGTGGGAAGAAGTTTGCGCAAATTTCTAAGCTTGTGTGATTTTAAATTTTCGATTCCAAGCTTGTGCAAATTTGAGTTTGCGCAAATTTGCTTGAGCGTGTGTGGGGCATGTGTTCAAATTTCAGTAGATTTCTTTAACCTACCGAACGGATTTTCATACGGTTTTCACCTATGTACGGAGTGATTCATGAGGAAGTTTTATTGGCTGAAATATGACGATGAAGACGATTGAAGGTGTCGGAAAAAATCTTGTCGATTGGGAGCTTTATTGGCGTGCGCCGGGTACAATTCCGTAGTTGATCACAGGCGGCAACTGCAGGCGACGTGTCGCCGCGACAGGACTGGTTTCTATGTATTTTTAAGAAGGCGACGTGCTGACGTGTCGCTAGCATCGGAAGGTACTTCATAGAAATTCATTGAAATCAGTCGTGTCGCGGCGCACATAGTTCGGTTTATTGTACCTACGTATATATTTTTTGTAGCGATTTTTGGTGACCACACACGTAACGATTTGCTTGCGCAAACTTAGGCTTGCGCAAGCAAATCGTTACGTGTGTGGGAGGTTTGCGCAAATTTCTAGGCTTGTGTGATTTTCAATTTTCGATTCCAAGCTTGTGCAAATTTGAGTTTGCGGTGTGGGGCATGTGTTCCAATTTCAGTAGTTTTTTGAAGCAAAAACTTCTTTGGCGGTGTTGTGCACTTTTTTTGGGATGGGTAAAAAATGTTAAACTTGCGTCAGGACACGTAACCTGATCGAAAATTCGTAAGACGGAGGGAGAGTAGAATTTGTTAGTAACCTAACAAAAAGTACTAGTCTTGCATGAATTCAAGATAGTATTTCAATCATTAGACGTTGTGCACAATATCTGAGCAGAAACCTTACAAAAACTACTAGGCCTGCATGAATTCACGAGGATTTGGATGAGGCAGATATTTATTACCTGGATTAACATAATATTATAGGATACTGTTTTCACTTCCATCGGCAGTCCCCAAAGACTGCCCCTCATGTTTTTTTTTATCAACAATCGAGCTACCCATTGCTCTCCGTCCGCAAGCCCGCACCTACGGTGGCCGGAAATCGGCTCGCGATTCCCGACACCCAGGGCGTCTCCTACGGCGGCGGCTAGGGGCGCGAGGTCGCAACATTTGTCTCTCCCTCGCGCGCTCCGCCTCCTCCTACTATTGCCAAAGCGTCATCAATTGATGCCATTACCGCGTAACACACCTGGACGGTCTCTAAACAGAAATGATATCACAAGCAAATTTGAGCCGTGTGTGGTCAATACCGGCGTCAAGCAAATTTGCGCAAGCAAATCGTAACGTGTGTGGTCAATACCGACGTCAAGCAAATTTGCGCAAGCCTAAGTTTGCGCAAGCAAATCGTAACGTGTGTGGCTACCATTATTGACAGTGTTCGCATTTTTGGTCCTCATAAAATCTACTCAGGGGTTTTCGAAAAAACGCAAGTATTTAAGAATCTGATAAGGTATAGTTTACGAGTTTTGTAATGAAAATTTTACGTATAACTGTGAGTAAGCTCGAATTTCGTGAGCATCAAGATGACGGGACCAAGCCCCCAATTTAAAATGCATCACATTCAAGAGTTAGTACTACATATGTACTAATTGTACCCTAAACAAGACATTTGTACCTCTAAAGGTAAAGGAATTATGTCAAGATTTCCCTGGTCCCGCCACTTTGATATCAAAGTGGTGGGACCTTTTGGATGCGCTATTCAGAGGCACGTAATACACACCCGAAGACTTAGTACTACATTTGTACTGGTATATACTCAGTTTTCAATACAATTGTAAGTGCCTAATTAAAGTTATGTGATTAAAACATTGGTCCCGCCATTTTGATGATTCATGTTATCGCTGAATTCATATAAAAAACGTTAAAACTCGTGCAAAATTAAATGTGGAAACTTAGTACGTCATACGTACTTCATCGTGTGTAATTTTCATATTCGTAACCTAAGTACATCAAAAATGATCTATCATTCGTAGTTTTCTTTGAAATGGTCACATCTATGCAGAAATGAAACAACCCAAAATTGTTTTGAAAAATGTATACTATTATATATTGATCCAATTTAACTACTTATACTGGGTGGATTTTTGAGACGGGGCTGCAACAGTGTTGGGCAATGGGACAATTCAATTAATTTTTAATAAAATTAAAATTTACAATTGCCTGAATATCATATTATTATAATAATTATTTTGTTTAAATTCTTAAATAATAATTAGGGTTGATAGAGTGTGACTAAATATTACAGCAAAAATAAAACGATGACTGTGAAATTATAATTATTATAATAGATAATAATTTTGAACACATAAAGGAGAATGGGCGTTATTATATGAGTTGCGTCCCAACCCTTCTAACAAGTTGCGACTAGTATAAACATGTTCATTTAGACTTTTTTATGATTAATAATTCATGTTTTTATTTAAATTGCGTGCAGGTCAAAAGCTATTGAGATTCAAGTGAAAAAGGTGTTTTGTATTTTTTTGAGGTATGAGGTAACAGGGTATAAAGTTTACTCATCCTCTATACAAAAGGGAGGATCCTCTGCACAGACGTGTCGTGTCTGCCCATTTCGGGGAAGTTATATACGGCAAACCGAGGTCTTGCTTCTAATATCGTTCTTGAGACTTCATGTCGCACTCGCTGTCGAATCAAAGACCGAGCACAGGTCGCACACAATGTTCCATAGTACTACGTAACAAATAAATATCAAGTGCCTTTGGCTGTATATGTATACAGCCAAAGGCACATTATTACATGAATCACTTTATGATCATATTATCTGAACAATGTAGGAATCACAATTATGTTTGCACACATGAATACAATAATATCTGAGCAAGTTAATGTAATTCAAATTCAACGTTATTACTACGTCATAAAGAAGATTTGACTAGCAATCTAACTTGCTTATTGTATTCATGTGTGCATACATAATTGTGAATCCTACATTGTTCAGGTAGTTATGAGCATAAAGTGGTTCGTAAAATAATGTGCCTTTGGCTGTATACATGTTACTGAAATAAAGCAGTCACATATTAATGAATCTAAATCTTGACCGCAATTATTAATTATGCTTATAGTTGTTACAATATTATGAAGTTTTTTGACGTTCATATATTTTTGAAACCTGAAAGGGCCAATATATTAATGAACGCGACTGTACATAGCACGAATTAACTCTACATACTTCCCAGGCAAACCTTTCTCTTTCAAGGCCCATCACAAAACATCCCGAGGTATTATCATACGCTTTCTCCAGATCAATGAACACATGTGCCAGTTTTTGTGTGCACGTCTGTACTTCTCGCACAATTGGCGCAGTGCAAAGGTGGCGTCCATTGTTCCTCGACCTGGCATAAACCCAAACTGTTTTGGGGTAATCTCACTCTCCTCTCTCAGTCTTTTCTCTATTTCTTTCTCCCATAACTTCATTCTATGTGACATGAGCTTTATCCCTCGATAGTTGGTGCTGTCCCGTACATCACTTTTATTCTTGAAGATGGATCAGTCAACACTTTATGCCTTATTTAACAGATGAATACAATCATCTGCTAATTAAGACATTGTCTTTGCCAATTAATTAACTTGTATTTTACTAAATAAATGAACCCAGCACATACAGAACTTTCCCTGCATGAGATACAGTCATACAGAGTTATGACCATACAAAAAAAAATACACTCATTGAGATCTTTCATACGATATAGGTAGAAAAGTGTTACAACACTTGGGACGGAGCCGCCCATTCTTCTTTGTAGTCATTATTTAATAGTAATGATTAATTTGTAGAATTTGTATTTGTGTTTGTTGTTTTTGTTTGTTTGTATACGGTAATTGTTTTGTTTTTGTTTGTTTGTGTGTTGTGTATTTGTAGATGGATTTGTGTTGTTTGTTTTGTTGTTTGTGTTTGTTGTGTGTTTGTGTGTGTTTTGTTTGTTTGTTTGTTTGGGTATTAGTATTAATTCGCACTTTCCCTCAAGGTGAGGTTCAAAAATTACTCCCTGTACATCAGAATCATAAAGCTCGTTTGGTTCATTTCTGCATACATCTTTCCAATTCTATAAAAATAAAATTTTCGATAGTAAAATATGATACTTGATGAACTTTTATCATTAAAACACTAAAGGCAACATTTATATTGGATCAATATACATATATATCATTATCAAAACCATTTTTTCATTTCTGCATAGATGTGACCATTTCAAAGAAAACTACGAATGATAGATAATTTTTGATGTACTTAGGTTACGAATATGAAAATTACACACGATGAAGTACGTATGACGTACTAAGTTTCCACATTTGATTTTGCACGAGTTTTAACGTTTTTCATATGAATTCAGCGATAACATGAATCATCAAAATGGCGGGACCAATGTTTTAATCACATAACTTTAATTTGGCACTCACAAATGTATTGAAAACTGAGTATATACCAGTACAAATGTAGCACTAAGTCTTCGGGTGTGTATTACCTGCCTCTGAATAGCGCATCCAAAAGGTCCCGCCACTTTGATATCAAAGTGGCGGGACCAGGGAAATCTTGACATAATTCCTTTACCTTTAGAGGTACAAATGTCTTGTTTAGAGTACAATTAGTACATATGTAGTACTAACTCTTGAATGTGATGCATTTTAAATTGGGGGCTTGGTCCCGTCATCTTGATGCTCACCGAATTTCAAGTAGGTCTCAGACCAAATTAAAAAACAAAACATAGCGCTGCGAACAATACAGTGAAGCATGCCAAAACTACACCTCCGCTCTGTGCATACACGCTCACACGCACACATTTACATTCAAACTACATCTCACTAAGTGCACCCATGTTTACGAAACCAGCCTCGTGTCACTGTTGACAGCGCTATGTCTTGGTTATTCTTCTATTTCTCTTGGTTATTTGGTCTGAGAAGTAGGTTAGAAAAACATTGCTATCAGATATCAAGACAGGTCAATTATTAATTATTTAATTCATGATAATAATAGGTAGGTATGAGCCATATTAAGCGATATTATTACCTACAGCCTATAGTGCGTATCTTGGGGTCATAACAGTTACAAAGAAACCAGATTACGCTCGCGCTGTCGCCACACATAACCAATTTGAACTACAACTTAGCAATTTCAAATAAATTTAGAAAATGCATCATTAGGCTGGAAATCAACACCTTGAAAGTCAAAAATACGCCCTCAACCAAACCATCTGTTATTAATACCATGACTTATGTGATGTTCTGAACCCCGAAATCCTGAAAGTCTGACGACCAGTCTTTCCAAGGGGTATCGTATACTCGTATTACTCAGTAACTGCATTGTGGAGGTCAGATAGACAGTCGCTCCAAGTAAAATACTGGAATTCAGCTGCATCCGGGTAAACTGGAAGCAGTATTATATTAGTATAGTATGTTGGGGTCCAACATACTATACTAATATAATACACGCGTCTGAACAAACGATGGACAAAAACTAAAGAAATGATAAGAAATATCCGACTACCCTCATTGTAGAAAAAAAGAACTCTAGTAAAAACAGAGCAAATCGTTAGCATTTGCTTGATTACAATGTGAAATGACGGTACTTTAGAATAATTAATTTATAATCATTTTAATCAGCATAAAACGCACTTTCTGTAGGAAATAACTTTGATAGTTGTAAGATTTAAACTTTTTGAGGAAACAAATCAGAGTTCCCAGGTAGCGGGTGGTCCGGTTTATTTGCTGAGCAGTGTAGTTGGGAAAAGGCTAGGCAGATGATGAGGTACTTATGTTCTGGCAAAAAAATAAATCGTTCATTCACCTACACCATTTCCTTCTTTTTGAGCTAGAAGAAGCCCCTTGTCACACGTAACAAACACTGGTAACAGAGCATCTTCGACTAACAATGTCTCTGCAAGGGAACCGAATGTTACCCACAAGAAATTAATAGGACATGAAGGGATTCTTCTATAAATAGATCATCCTCTTGGCATAATTATTTAGTCACCCTTTATAATGTCTATGGAAGGATCTAATGGTCTATTAAACATTGATACATAAATTAATCGACCTAATAATAATCACAAGACAGTTCGGTTCTACCCGAAACATACCAAAATAAATCATGCCTTTTCCTAGCTATGTTGGGGTCGGTTCCCAGTCTAACCGGATGCAACTATACAGGGTTATTTGTAAAACACCAGCAACCTCTTAAGGGGTCATTATTCTCATCATTATGAACAACTTTTACTATGGGACAAAACATGAAATCGCAAAAAAATAATCTGCTGTTCCATACATTTTGACAAGATATGAGAACTTAAATGTAAGGAACAGTTGATTTTTTTTTCGCGATTTTAACTTTAGTCCGATAGTAGTGAAAGTTGTTCATAATGATGAGTACAATAACCCCTTAAGTGGTTGTTGGTGTTTTACAGATAACCCTGTATACCAGTATTTTATAAGGAGCGACTGCCTATCTGACCTCCGCAGCCCAGTTACTGGTTGTCAGACTTTCGGGCTTCTGACTACCCGTAACGACTGCCAGAAATCTACGAATGACAGCGGGGGCTAACGGCTTAGTGTGCTTTCCGCGGCACGGAGAAACCTCTGCACGCTCGACCCGTGTGGCTGTTACTACTTAGCCAAAATAAATATGACACAATTTTCGTAATACATCCATACATTATAAGTGTAGCAATGATAAGAGCAATGTGACTTTGATCTTGTGAATGAAACTCGGAAGGGCGAGTGAACCACCTATCAAGATAACCCGACGTTCAGAGAAGCAATTATGATTTTTTTTCTATAACATTATTTGGTTCATTTGCGCAAATGTGATAAGTATAACTGTAGTTGTCGATTGGTGAAGTGTTAAAAGTATTATTTTTAAGATAATGTTGCGAATTATTCTCATTGTGAGATGATGTATCTCCATTTGAAATAAGATTAGACATTAAGCTAAATCTTTTTTACAGTCTTTTTAACCGATTTTGACTTCTATTGCGTTAGTGGCATGACAAATGGCAGCTGCAGTAAACAGTTGGTATTATAACCACTTCTTTGCTTTTAATGCCATTCCTATGCCTATGGTATAGAACCATATATGGTATAAAATCGATTGAACGGACTGTCAAAAAGGTTTGTTTAAACGTCTAATGTTATTTCAAATGGGGTATAGTTTAGTAAGTTCTTGGATTTGAGTTTCTATCTAACTGAGCCACAACAACGAAACCGTTGTAGACTGTTAGCTTGCAGAATGTGCCTATCAAATCAAACGAAAATATTCAATTGCATGTAGGTTCCCACTGCTGGGACACAGGCCTCCTCTCTGTTAGAGGGAGTGGGCCGTAATCTACTACGCGGGCCCAGTGCGGGTTGGTGGATGTCACATGTCTTCGAATTTTTGGTTCTAGCACATGCCGGTTTCCTCACGATGTTTTCCTTCACCGTTTTGAAAGCAGTGGTGATGAAATTATTTATAAAAAGTAAAGCGCCTGGTTGGGTTCTAACCCAGTACCTACAACTCGTGAGTCGGGACCGTTACCACTGGGCCACCACTGCTCTATAATTTATTTCAAGTCAATGTAAAAGGGGTGATAGACGTGCGAGCAAGTACACGTATATACGGCTCGGAAACCTTTCTCGCCCGTATGGCAGCTAGTACGCGTACTTTAAAAACAACTGAGTAAGTTCGTCGGCGATCGAACAAGTTTGAAACTTTGCTCGTAGCCTGCCTTGGTTCGTAGTTTCACAGCCATTTTGTTTCGACATTTGTGTAATGTTTGTTTAGTTTACAGTGTGAGCAAGTTTCACGTGTATCACCGACGGCGAGCCGAGTAAGTTCAAGAACTTAAAAACCGCGTACTTTAGGTTCGCACGTCTATCACCCACTTTAGAAGTTAGCACAGAGATTAACCCTGGGATATCCATATTTAGTAATGGTCTAAGATACTTTAAACATAGCATTTTCCTCCTTTCCCTAACCTACTGAGACGACAATGCTTGTTGAATCGTAAACATCTCCACGTCTATGTATGCAACAGATGCAACTTCATATCAACTTACGCATACGTAAGAGAAACTTGTAGCTATTGATGCAGTAACATTTCGATACCGTAGTGAATGCACAAAATATACGACACATTTCAATTGAACCGGGGTGTAAAAGACGCGATGCGCATGCGCTAAAGTAGCCCGCGAGATTAAAATTTTCTTAAGTTCTTTGCAATTTGCAGGTGTTCAGGTTCTATGTTGATTAAAATATGATCCGCGACGGTAAAAAATATGGCTTTACAGACTTATAATCAAAAGAATCAGTAATACAACTACACAAGTTAGAATAATCCTCAAATAACATGATTTCATGAAATCGGCATTCAATAAGATTACATGAACTTAGAGGGTTGTATATATGGTTTTTATGATTATAATTCTATAAATAAATATTTGACACGGCCGCGAATCATATTTAGATCAACATAAAACCTGATACTGACCTGCAAATTGCAAAAAACTTAAGAAAAAAAAAGACGTGTGGCACTCGGGGACTGCCGCGGCAAAGCTATTGCATAGCATTTTTTATCAACTTATGCAATTGTAAAATATTAACCCGAATACAAGAAATAGCAATGATGACATTGACAGGAACTGTTATTCACATTTATAGTTTTTAAAACTTGACACAACGTAATGGGAACATCAAACTAATAAAAAGGTTTTAATTTAACTATTAATAGTCAAGGATCATTCGTCTAAGTACTTTATTGTCAAACAGTTAAACATAATTTTCAATACAACACTCTCGTATCATTCGTCTAAGTAAATTTGAACTTTGTTGTCAAACAGTTAAACATAATTTTCAATACAACACTCTCGTATCATTCGTCTAACTAAATTTGAACTTTGTTGTCAAGCAGTTGAACATAATTTTCAATACAAAACACTCTCCTTAGGTACTCGTATTTTCGTTACGGAATTTCTGGATTAGGTCTCCACGCTCAAGGCCCGCGATAGAAGCTATGCAATAGCTTAAAAATTATTTTTGTAGGCTACCCTGACGCCTTAACGGAGCTTTACTTATTCTTCTCGTCATTGTGATCATTTATACCTGGGTACCTTTTAGTTATGAAGGTATTAGAAAGTAAAAGTTCAAACTTTTAAGCTATTGCATAGCTTCTATCGCGGGCCTTGAGCGTGGAGACCGAATCCAGAAATTCTGTAACGAAAATAACCTAACATAACACCCCTGTCTCTTTAGTTCAGCAACTCGCCTCTAGGTGGCATTGGTTGTATTATAATTGCATAAGTATGCAATAGCTTTACCGCGGCAGTCTCCGAGTGCTACACGCCTTTTTTTTTAACTAAAACAAATATTTAGTTTAAATCCATAAGCCCCTGTTGTATCGTTGCATGCATCCATAAGAACAATGTTTTGCGTGCGTTACTTTCCACGCTACCATATACAGCGATTATCACCGTAAAAATAAAATTTTAATGCGTCTTCTTCTTTTCGTGTGATTAGTGACTAACCAAAGAGAGTCAGAGTCAAAGCCGCCCATGGGCCTCTGACTTGGCATCACATGCCGTCGAGAAATATCTCTCAGGCATACCGGTTTCCTCACAATGTTTTCCTTTACCGTTTTTGAAGCAAGTGATGAATATCCGACCTAGTACTGTATCCAAGGACCAGGATTCGAAGAATTTGTCAGAATCAACTAATTATGCAATAATAACAGAAAACTTTACAAGAGCATATCGAAATTCAGACTGATAGGCCTATTCAAATAAATTACCATAATTTCACAAAATAATTAATGTATTTAGGACAAGTGAATTGTTCCTAAGAATATCTACTTAAAAGTTAGCAATAAATTACACGCTTTTGTTTTGTTCTTACGCAGAGAACGCCAAATTTAGCTTGACCAGCGGGAAAATGCGGAACTAAATAGAAAAATGTACTGAATTTGACACACTTTCTTAGCAAGTGGCGCCGCCATGACATGTCAAGATATTTTTGCTCGATAAAAATACTTTTACTTCTTACCATAGACCTACAGTTTACCAATAAGGTATTGTTGGTAATGACCACTCTTGATAAGCGGCTTGAGGATTATTATGAGGCATTCTTAGTTGACAAGTTGCCTAATAATGAATAAGCTAGCTTTGTCTATGGTGAAATTTAGTAAAGGTAAGTAGTTTTAGTAAAGGAAATATTTTAAGGTTAAGATCAACACTTCTGAACTTCTGACCCCATTATTATTACGACGCCTTACGTTACGTTACTGCGTTTGAAACCAAAACTTTACGTATACATGATTTAAGGTGTTTTATCGGTTACGCTTTCAAATGGGCTTCTCTTAACCAATTTCAAAATTAACTGATTATATTAAAATTTAAAAAAACCCCGACACAAATATTTCCTCATTTCTCTTTCCTACTGCATCACCAGACCTTGTTCATCTTCTATTCTTCTAATGAGCCCAAACACGATATCTGTGCTGTAAGTTGGTAAGGGAGTTTGGTATCCTGCAAATTCCAGGTGATGTAGCAGCATCAGTTTAAGGTTACTATGTTTTTCTAATATCATTGAAGTAAAAGAATACCAAATTTCAAATCGATCAGACCTGTGGAAGACGCTCACATCCATTCATCAACTAGAAAAGAGCTAATAATCTTCAAACGGTTGAACCAATTTTGATAAAACATGTCTAAGAACCATCGCTACAAAACCTTCTGTCAAAAAAAAAAATCGCATTAAAATCGGTTCACCCGTTTATGAGCTACGGTGCCACAGACAGACAGACACACACATAGCGTTCAAACGTATATACCCCTCTTTTTACGTCGGGGGTAAAAAAAGGAAATAGTATTTTTTTCTTCTTTGACGCTTTTTAGGGTTCTGTAAACGAAGGATGCCAAACCGAACCCTATTACTAAGCCTCCACTGTCCATCTGTCTATCAGCGGGCTGTATCTCATGAACCGTAATAGGTACAGGTAGACAGTTGAAATTTTCATAGATTTTGTATTTCTATTGCCGCTATAGAAAAAACGCGTAGGTATTTTGCTTTTTTATTGATTGGTTGTATCATCCGCTTTATCGTTATCATCATTAACTGAAGTTTTTTCATAAACTGATGTAATATATCAAAAAATATCGTCACCTTGGGCAACATTGTAAGCTTGTGGTAGGACATGCTCATATCTGATATTTTCATATCTGCACTCTGACATCTGACCACCGTCATTTTGTACCAGAGAAGATATCTTAAATGACTGGTCACCTTAAATGACCAACCTTAGATGATCTCTAAGGACCAAGCTAATGTTCATAATCAGGGATCTTAGTAAGCTGGTATTTTTTTTCGGTGCACCCATTCTGCATAGGCCTATAGCTCCATTTTTCGGCTACTAGTTTTAGGTTCACGGAATCTGGTCATGCAGTATCATAATATAAACAATTACCGATTGACGTCAGCATGGGTAGATAACGCAAAAAAAAGGTAATAATTTGGTATGTGGGTAGGTAATCATTTTAGATTAGCTGTCAAGGCTTTGTCAATGTCAATATCATGTTATTAAAATTTTAGGTAAACCTTTTTGTGTAAATAAAATTCTTTGTGAGCAACTGTCTGGTTTCCATTCATAACATAAGCCTATATCCGCTTGACTCTCACTAATGAGACACAATAAAAAATTTATTGTTATCGAGCTGCATCAGTCTTTCGGACAGTTGAGAATATATTCCCCGAAGGGTTAGGCAGAGGTGTACCTAAAGGACACCCACATTCCGCCAGTTATGTTTAAGACGCAAATATGACAGTGGTATTTAGTGGTTAGCTTGCGTGTTCTGTACTGAGCTCACGCAACGCGTCGTACGTTCAGCCAGTAGTAAGACTCGCCCATCAAGGAGGTCTGTCCCAGATTAGACGCATTATTAATTTATTATACATGAATCAAAAGGTATTTTAATAAAACACGTACACTAAAAGATAAATAATTAAATTGTCTTTAAAATGGTGAAGGTTTCAGAAAAATACGTTTGATATTTTTTGCGTGTTCTCAATTTTATATCCGCTTCAGACATAACTTTACTGAATTACACTATGTAATATAAACGCAATCTAAAATATTCACAGATTGAGTTATTAAGAAAATACTCTAAATTAACATATATTTTTTTCCAAATCATTAATATTACTCGTTTAGACATGACCTTCAGTATAAAATCATTAAAAGTCGGTTATCGTCGCGTCGCCTTAAGTGTCATGTAACAGGTGGCGAGCCTATAGCCATCAACCCGGCACAAATCCAGAGTCTGGGTTGAGAAATCCAGACACCAGGCTGCTACTGAGAAATAATTATTAGTTTCAGAAATTTTCACTACTTTTCTCCACAGGGACCTAAAAGTTGACTTCATCGAAAAACTGATCCAGAAACTTGCAGAAAGTCACGAAAAGAGACTTCATCAGCATGTGAACGTCGAGGCCAACCAGCTCGACCACACAAACATAGTTAGAAGACTAAAAATAACAAAACCATTCGAGCTAGTGTTTAGTACAAAAGTGCCAAATAAATACCTACAAGAACGAAGTGTATTCGCCTTAATAGAGACAATAAGAAAAATGCTATTGGACACATTCTTAGTTAAGACAATTAAATAGTTAAGGTTATAGTTAAATTCTTTATTAGGCTATTATAAGGCTAGATTGTAATAAAATTAGGGTCCATTACATTGTCGAACCCGAAGACAAGCGAAAAAAAAAACTAAGTCTTAAATTCGTCTTAAAATATTTCCAACCAAGAATTAAATCTTGTAACCTAAACCAACAATCAAGTTTCTAAATCTATTCAAAACGTAACTGCGTCAAATATAATATTATCTATCGGAAAATTTTGCTAATGTTAATTAGTAACGACCAGTGTGGTAGTAAACTGGACCAGTTGATGATATAATACGAATTTGTAGGTATATTATATGTTGCAGGTTCCAGACCGATACGCGCCTGTATCACTATCAGTCTACACATATTTGAGTTCGGAAAAATCTGTTGCTATGGAGAGGGGTAAGTCATGGGCGGAAGCGGGAGAATCAGTTGGCGGTTTCAGTATCAAGTCCTAAATCAGTTGCTTGTTGATTTATTTGTTTCTCTCTAAAACAACAGAAACAAAATCGATTTGAGATTTTCCAATGAATGAAAGAATGAAATGCACCAATCCCAGCGTGGTTTTACCAGACTCGATAAATCGAATGAATCCCAAGATTTGCACTAGCCCCCGGACGCTTATGTTGCATGGCTAGCCATTGCATATCAAGGAGTAGACGGGCACGGATATGGTAATAAAGAAAGTGCCCTTAGGATATGGAAGGATATGCGACCCATACCGGATATGCATCCTTGAGTAGGCAATGGAGTAGTAGAGAAACTGGGTATATTTTAATTTAGGGATGGGCATCTTTAACGATGTCACCGCCAGATTGGTTCATGTCCGGTCATCGGTGGTCACCGGTGCATCTTTTGACAGGTTTAACTGCTTTCTAGACTCATTTTTATGTCACTGCTATGCTGTGTTCTAATCGATATGAGATTTTCCAAGAGATTAAATTGAGATTGCTAAATTTTTTACAAGACCAGCCTATCTGTTGATTTAAGATATTTGTACGTTGTCACAAATATCACAATCTAAGCGTGGGCTACACTGCTGAAGCCCTGCCAAGTCGTTCTTATAACAGCAAGATTTATTGTAAAGGATCAAGAATGTTGTTTCAAAGCGAACGAAGCTCATTATTTCCACAGTAAGTACTTGAAGATTAGGATAGAATATTCGAGAAAAGCTGAAACACAGCTGGTTTTTCTATAGATACCGCCAAAACAGGCACCACACAACACATTTTAAAATTCGCTAGATAAGTGAAATCAGCCAAGGCCGAGCCTATCGCTGTAATTGCAAGTATCGCCGCATTCGCTCATTAGTTTATTAATAACTATAATTATCTATCGAACTATTGGGTGCATTCTATCTGTTAGTTTGATTATCTGTCTCTGACCTGCTCTGGATCTGAATAGGGCCGAGAGCTGACGGCCGAATGAAAGGATTTGGAGTACCGAAGTACCTATATTAATATTTACTGCTATAGGAATGATTGTGTTTGTGAGCGGCGCAGATTTTCTAGTCCTAAGTGGCGCAACGCTTTTGTTTCAAAAACAAAATATAAACGCTATCTTCTTAAATACCTGCCTACAAGTTTTTAAAACTTTCATCATCTTTCTTGATAGTAATATTATATAGGTACTTATTTTACTTACAGATAGTTATTTTTTTCTTGCTTAGGTACATTATTTTTACGCAGACATTCGGTATCGGCTGTGCCAATAGTAGGAATAATAAGTCAAATATGAACGAGGATTTTGACTATTGCACTTTTATTTACATAAAATTAGGCACAGAGACATATCAAGCCGATGACGATAATATATGCCCGCCCATATGCAAATGGAAAATTATGGTGTTAATTATTCACATTATTGAACCGAAATTGATGCTAAGAATTTCTGAACCAGTTCCAACCAACAAAAAGACGCCGTCAAGATCGTTGTCCTTTTAATCAATTAAAATACCATAAATTAATAAGTTTTTTGCCTTTTAATAAATAAAATAAAGCGATACAAAACGAACATGATTCCTTGTACCAAGCTTGAGAGCTACGTTATCAAAAGTTAAAGCAATGTCAGATGCGGACGCAATCCTGATATCAAGTGTCATTGACAAAACTATACATATTTAATCGTAGTATAGTTAATCGTATCGTTGACCAAAGTTTACTGAGGCGATACAGAATTATCATATTGTTAGATAAATTCTAGTAGAAAAAATAATCGCCATATGGGCCTCCTTGTCCAATCTTCTACAACAAGTTTAGTATTTTTCTAACTGAACAGACAGCTGTGCTGCTGGACAGTTTGTTGCCACTTCTTCTTCCCAGTCAAAGCACTAGGAAGTGGTGAAGGGCGGGCGTTTTGGGGGGACTGTCTTATGTAGTTTTGACGTTCGAAAAGTGCTGATTCTAACCGAGTTTGAATAAATGACTTTTTGAATACTGTACTTATGTACCTATTTGCAAAAATAAGATTCCTCATTTATTGCTGCAAAATACACCATTATTGGCAAACAGATAGGTGATCAACGTATATTGATGTAAGTACACAAGAGGGTATCATATAATGTCATCTTTAGAGCACCTTTTATACTTTGAGATCTTCCCACTCCATATTAAAGACGGAAAAGTTTGAGATGTAACACCTTACCTCTCGTTTTCGCAACCTAGGGAGTGATTTAATGAAAAGGGACGGAACTGTGTAACAGGAAGCCGGGGAAGCGCGCGCTATTTGATTTGACCAATCAGCGCGTGCAATGATAGAGTTGGCCGTCAGAAGGAACCAACCCATTTTCTGAGACGATGTAAACAGGATGATGACGATGAAGATGACGATGACTCTCATGATCTTACCTAAATCTTTTCCAAAATAATACTATATTATCCACTTATTATTTGTCCTCTGACCTTCCGAGTGCAAAAGACGGTCTTTCCATCACCGGAACCACGCTGTAATTGCACCACAGCATTCCGTAGTAAATACTACAATCTTTTACTTGCACTTACCACACGCGCATAGAAAGTAAACAGAAGATAAACACTATCTTTCATTCACGAATGCACTGCACTTAAAGAAGGTTCAATGAACATGCAACTGGCGGCAATACCTTAACAAGAACAGTAATACTTTTGCACCAAATGCATGATTGATAAGACGAGACAGGTTCAAGGGTATCACGTGCGTTGCGGATGCACGAGTGGTGATAAGAGGGAAACAAGATACAAAGGCATTTTAGGGTTATCGCTAGAATCCGTATTGCAAGACTTCGTATGAATTTGGGCCTCTCAATGACCGCTACATTAAACAATCGGTCAAATGTTGCTTTTGTCACCGCTTAGCAAACGGACTTAGACGGCAGTGATCGCATTTTGTTTTACTACGAGATTAAGCTGGTTCTTTGAGGGGCTCATGGCTAAGTTATAACAGTCGCACGAGTCGATCTAAAGCCAGAAATACATGTTGGTCATGGCACGCCGAGCGAAGGCGAGTACAAACGTATAAAGAGCCCATTTGTCTAGCCTCATCATTGCTCGTCGATGCTCGCCTGGCTGACCGAGTGCAGGCGAGTGCTAAGACGTGTTCGGTTCATTTGGCGTGCCTTGCCACCGCTTGGGATGGCTCGCTACGACTCGTCTCACTTCGGAACAGTGTCGGTTTTTCGGGTTTTTCTGCACAAATCAAAGGCGCTCGCCTGCACTTGGCAATTACGGCCAAAATGTGGATTAGTCCACAAAACTCGTGAACATTGGCAATTGGCATTGGTCTCTTTCGAACTTGACTGTCATTTTGAACTGTGACTAACCGCACGCGAGCCGTGCGAGCGAAGCGATGTATGCCGCGGCAGCGGCCGGCGAGCACTACTTCCAAGACGTCGCAAAAATTTGTTTATTTATTAAAGTGATAATATTATATTATAGATGTATTATTATTTTAAAGTGCTGATATACAATTATATAGCTGTTTTCGTACGTCCCGATAAGTCCACGCCAACGTTTCGAGAAAAGCTAGTATAGTCCTGTCTTGTCTTGCTTATCACACGTCACAATAACCTACCTTATTTACCTATTAATATACCGACGTAAGTTCCCACGTTACAACCTACCCGCTTCGATATTGATGAATGGATTCATTCGTTCCGCTCACGCGATCCGTACACCGACTAGGTGTATAAAATTAAGTTATGTAGTAACTTTATTCTCGATATATCACTAAGGAAAATATTTTGTTTTGAAGTATTTATCGTTGTGCTATTTTGGGACCACAATCTAAGTTTCTGAGAACGACTGGTTTTAAATTACGTAATTTATAAGATTGTTGTAGCCATAATAAAGTTTATATTAATGCAAGTAGAAGAGATAATTGGGTGCGTGATTGCTCACTTAGCACAGTAATATGCTGTGAAGCGGGTCTTTCCCAAGTAACAGCCTGGCTAGAAGATAGTCTGCTATCACTAAATACTTCTAAAACTAAATACCTATGTTTTAGTAAGACTAGTGCAGGAAGCCCCAAAAACTTTAACATTAGGAGCCACACGTTTCCCTGCAATAGGAATAGCGACAACTTTGCTTCCTGTATTTGCCCCACGCTAGACAGAGTAAACTCCATCAAATATCTGGGAGTGACCGTTGACGACAATCTTAAATGGTCACAACATATCGCGGGTACCGCCAGAAGAGTCCGCAAGTTGATCCATATTTTTAAAACCCTGAGACATGTTGCTAGTCGAAAACTTCTGTTGGAAACCTATAAAGCCTTATGCCATTGTGTTTTGGGATACGCTATTTGCGCATGGGGTGGGACAGGCAAGACCCACATGATCGAGCTGGAGCGGGCTCAGCGTGCGGTGCTAAAAGTCCTTCTTTCACTGAGATACCGGACGCCCACGACTGAGCTATACGGAAATGCCAAAGTACTTAGCGTCCGGAAGATCTTTGTTTACGAATGCCTGCGAAGATACCACCGATATGTCATCCCGACTTTGCCTTTCTCATCCAAAAGGATTGACAGGTGTCCAGTCGAAGGTACCAAGAGCGTCTTCGCTAGCAAACACTACCACTATGTTGCTCCACGTCTTTACAACAAAATCGGCCAAGAAAAGGGGATCAAACAACTTAAAAATCTAAACAACTACCAATTCAAAAAAACTATTATTCACTGGCTAGAACATTACGACTACGAGGAAACAGAAAATCTATTCGGCAGCATTACATGATACCCAGTCACATTTACCATACAACCCACACACACACACCTCATTAACACACACACACACACACACTCACCCTCACTCTCTACAGGACGCAATGTTAATCTGAATTATTTTATTATTATTTCTTTGTACTTTTTACTTCTTTTGTTCTTGTATATTTGTAAACCTACCTTTTAATGCATGTCTTAACTATAATGTATCTCAGTTTTGTCTATTACATATTCCCTGTAAATCGAGAGGTCTGGCTCTTGTGATACAGGTACACCTAGTACAAGAGCCAGGGCTACACAGATTTTTGTGTCTTTGAAGTGCAAATAAATATTACTATTACTATTATTACTATTACTAATATATAACATTTACCATTTCTGGAGGTGAAAAGATTTGATGACGTCAAACTGCAGTATTAAAAGAATCTGAGTAGGTGCTTACTTTCTCAAATTTGAAGGCGACGGTACACTAAAATTTTATCAGATTTACGAGGCTGTGAAAATAAAGAAAACAATTTTTCCCAAATATGAGACCGAACTAGATCGATTTTTCACCTCCGTAAACCACTAAATTGCAATTTTCATCGAAATCGTTGGAGCCGTTTCCGAGATTCAGATTATATATATATACATATAAATATATATACAAGAATTGCTCGTTTAAAGGTACCTATTAGATAATAAGTGTAGGTGTATGAATACTTACTCATCATCTGCCTAGCCTTTTGCCAACTATGTTGAGGTCGGCTTCCAGTCTAACCGGATGCAGCTGAAGCTGCCAGTATTTTACATGGAGCGACTGCCTATCTGACCTCCACAACCTAGTTACTAGGTAACATGATACCCCTTGGTAAGGCTAGTTGTCAGACTTTTGGGCTTCTAACTACCGGTAACGACTGTCAAAGATCTACAAAGGACAGCCGGGACCAAAGCTTCTTAAGGTGCTTTCTGAGGCACGGATGAGTCTTTGTATGTAAAGATGGTCACCCATCCACTGACCAACCGGGGCAAGCGTAGCTTAACCCGATCGATCGACCCGTGCGGTTGTTATTACTTAGCCACAAGCCACAACCCATCCCCCTGTAAGAATGCTCAGTAAGCACAGTAATATACAACATTTACCATTCCTGGAGGCGTTTTAAGGAGCAACTAAAAGATTTGATAACGTCAAACTGCAGTATTATAAAAGAATCTGAGAGAGTAGAGGTTTACTTTCTCGGATTTTAAGTGCGGATTTCGCCAATGAAACTGCTCTGTTGCACTTTCAACAGCTGTTATTGTCAGAACAATGCTGACACTGACAGCTCTTGAACGTGGTATAGATGTGCTGAACGCGTTCACTTTCAATACCCAATACTCAATTCTTTATTGCATTCCATATGTATTACTTAGATGGTCTAATAAAGTGAAAGACCAATATGGACCCTGTCGGGCACAGCAAGATTAGGAGAGAGGAAGAGGGCTAAGTAACAATTCAAGCAATTCAATGTCAATATAAATTATTAGAGGTGTTTAATTGGGTTTACGTGTGTTTCATTGATGATACACACATACATACATAAACTCACGCCTTCTTCCCATAGGGATAGGCAGAAACTACAGAACGCCACCTGCTACGATCCTTACATACTCCCTTTGCCTCGTTTCCGTTCATACATCCATACATACACGCACGCCGGTTGCGAGTACTACGCACCTGTCCTTTTTGAAGAACATCACCAATAAGGTCAGTATATGTCCTGCTATGGCGTCCCCTACCGGCGTTTCCAGTCACATCTGCCTTGTAAATACATTTTGTTAGTCGCCTTTCATTCATCCTCTCAACATGACCAAACCATCTCAGCATACTCTTTTAAATTTTTGTCACTACATCTTCTTTTAACTCACACCGTTGTCTTATCACATCATTCCTCAGCCTACCATTCATAGTCAGACCACACATGCTTCGCAAGGAACGCATTTCCACAGCATTTATTCTACTTTCATGCTTCTTTTGCCACACCTCGCATTCACTTCCATACATAGGCGTAGACACCAGCACACTATTGTGAACAGCCAGTCGAGCGTTTTAGGACATCAACTGGTTGGCCGCAATCGCATGTATATCACTATTCACTTTATTTCCCGCATTTACTCTCCTTTCCACATCTTCATTAATCATTGATTATCATTGAAGATATTCGCCCTAAAAGGCTGATCAATCTATCATAAACTTCCTCTATAAAACGAAGTTGCCCTACCTATTCGTTTTATTGTCTTGACCTGTATTCGTGACACACATTCATGAAAATAGGGTAAGGACAAGTGCCATCGGGAAACTAACTGAGCAATCACAATCTTAAAATAAACATACATACGCCTGCTTCTCATAGGGGGTCGGCAGAAACTATAGAACGCCTCTTACTCCTGCTACGATCCTTACATACTCCTTTTGCATCATTTACTTTCATACATCTGGTCATACACGCACGCCCGGTATAATAAATTAACAAAATAAACATGTAGGTAAGAAAAGCCATAAACAAACAAACAATTAAAAATATGGCGGCCTTTTAGTTTCATAGTTCACTATAATGAAGGGTTGTAAGTTCTATAATGATCCCGACTTGGATAAAAACTCTTACAAAACAATCCTATAAAACTATATACTGCCATTTCTAGTCAGAAAATCTCATACGACTCTTAAGGTTGCACTAGTCGATGCTGGGACTCGTTGGTGGGCGTGGCTAATATGCATGCTACTTAGTTTAATTTATTTATCTAGTTTTTATTTACTTATTTAGTGATATCGGCGATGATTTATAACGAAAACGATCGCGTACAAATTCATGAACAGACCTTTGGGCGTATAGATATTATGGTCTGGATGTCTCTGCTCAAAATAAAATTATTTAATTTTTTTATTTAATTATCTATCCCTGTACGGTCTCTATTTAGCGATTTTAATAGTACATAAGTTACTTATTTATGCCCAAAGATGAGTTAAAATAGTTTGGAAAATCCAAAAGTGCACGCCTCATACTTATCACTCATTCATAAACGAAAAAGAAATTCAAAACATAGTTTAAAAATGAACAATTTATCACTTTTCATGAAGTCGTAATGTCAACGACTGACAAAGATATTTACGTTGGCAGTTGCTAGGCAACGGCACCGGATCAAGGTTGAAAATATTTAGATATTGATATTATATTTTAGTTAGTATTTTATTAATTATAATTAAACTACTATGAATAAAAGAGCCATTTTCAATAGGGTTCCTTCTACGGCTGAAACGAATGTATAAAAAAAAAATTTACTCAATTAATTGATTTTATCGCAAGCTACAATGTTTTCAGGGATCATAAATTGACGGACAGGAAAATTTTTTCAACTATTTTGATGCTTTTTCCATTTCTGCTGCATTAAATCAATTGTTAAAAATACAATATTAATCTCCATTTAATCATCTATACAATGGTATATAAATTAAGTAGGTTCTGTGTACTAGCAGGAGTGAAACAATAAAAACAGTTGCAGAAATGGGGCAAAAAATATTTTTCGATCGTAGAGCACACTCTAATGCGAAGCATTACGAGTCGTGCAATTATTGTTGAAATATGGAAGTATCGACGCTCATACATAACTTCCTAACCAATTTTTTTTTTTTCAATTCTGGTTTCCTACGGAGCTAGATAATGAAAAGACAAATTGATATCCAAATATTTAGTTTTGAACGTACACCGTCAAACAGACGAGTAATCACACTAATCACTACGTTTGTATCGAAGAATGACCGGCCGACTGGTAACTACCTCAAAAAGATAGGCACTAAAACAAATACGTAACAATTATGTAGTGCTGTGTGCCTTTCTGTCTTTGCTAAATAAATGTATTTTCTTTCTTTATTTATTTCTTTCTTTCTTTCTTTCTTTTTTTCTTTCTTTCTTTAAATCTAAAGTCATATAATCGAACTAGGCTGAAAATCAGCATTCGATTTTGAAAGTCAAAATTACATAACACAGGCACTATCTTATGCGTTTTGGGGGACCTAAACGCCCGCCCTTCACCACTCCCCGTGCTGTATCTGGGAAGAAGTGCCGCAACAAACTCCCCAGCAGCACAGCTGCCTGTTAAATTAGAACTTGATTCTATACACAAAACATTAAATTCAATTATTTGCCATATCAGCTAGCACACATCAATACCAACGGACGCAACGCACTCAGAATTATCTCTTATCTCTTTCTATTAATCTATACATCAAGCGACGTAGGCGTTCATTCATGCTTACGATTCGTAGGCAGTAGCTTCGAGTAGTAAGTGGTTACAGGAATGACCTTTGCAGGCCGTCGATACAATCATCATTATCTGCACGAGGCCTGCGTGAGGTTCATTCAGTTGGCTGCATACTAGTTTGTGTTTCGTTGTTTGCATAGACTTGCCAATAGCAATGTTATTTATTGAGTTTGGTAGCGTTTTCGTGATCGATCAGGTAAAGCTACGCTTGCCGCGGTTAGTCCGTGGAAGGGTGACCATGTTTACATACCAAGACCCCTCTGTGCCTCGGAAAGCACGTTAAGCCGTTGGTCCCGGCTGTCATGCCTGTCATCCGTGGATCTTTGACACTCATTACCGTCAGAAGCCCGAAAGTCTGACAACCAGACTTACCAAGAGGTATCGATTTGTCGAGGTCAGATAGGCAGTCGCTCCATGTAAAATATTGGTACTCAGCTGCATTCGGTTAGACTGGAAGCCGACCTTAACATAGTTGGGAAAAGGCTAGGCAGATGATGGTTGCGAGTTCAGTAATGTTGTTAAATTATAAGCCTCCAAACGTTTACTGCTAGATTATGACTTCTCAATAAGCAATCATAGACTACTGTTCCAGAAGGAATTTTGTCACAATCACCATGGTTGGCATTGGTGAACACAGTTTGTTCTTTATACCGACTAGAAAACGTTTGTTGAAGTTAAATAGCCATCTTTGGCTAGGGAAACATCGACAACTTAATCCAACGAATCATATCAAATTACTTCAATTCTACAAAACAAATTAAACCCTCTTAACTTTATTCTTCTTATCATCATAATTCTCCTGCCCTTATCCCAATTTATTTGTGGTCGGTGCAACATGTCCCTTTCTTCCATACTTCTCTATTAGTCGTCATCTCGGTAGTCACCCCCATTTCTAGCCATATCATCTTACACACAGTCCATCCATCGTTTCTTTGGTCCCTACTCTTATAGCCATCGGCATTCATATATACTCAAAACTTTCCTCACGAACATTTTCCTCATTCGTCCACTCCTCTTTAAATTCAATACTTTCCAACAAGAAACCCCGAACAAAAGCGTACCTCCACAGACCACCCACACAATTGTCCCGCTAACACACTCCATCTGACATTCTGTTATCAATGTCAATATTATCAAACGTAATACCTACTGCACTGCACGACATCTGTAGTACGTGACGTCACAAGCTATGAATGGGCCCACGCTAAGCCATGCTAGCTACTATTGGCCCACGCTTCGCGGCTTCGCCATGCTATACTTACCTTAGTAGGAGACTATTTTTAGTGCTCCCCCCGACGCGCGCCAAGTTCTTATAATTGATAAGTAGGCTAGATTTGTGGGAAAGCTAGAGTTGTATTGTAAATGTTTTTTACTTTTGTTCGTGGGTGAGTTGTAAGTTTTATTACAGTATTTTCTTGTGATATTTGTGAATGGAGCTGTAATTTCAGTTTTTTTTTGTGTTACTATGTAGTAATTGGGTTGGATGTTTCTGGGAAGTTGACAGTTAACCTAGTATTTAGTTAGTAGGTACTTATTACTAAAGTAACGTCTAAGGATTTTTTTTCAATGCACGATGCATTGTTTTATTTTATTAAATCTGGCAGGATTTTTCGAAAGTCTTCATAAAACTTACGTCCATTGTCCAAAAAACATTACCCTCCTTTTGGGATCCGCGGCAGTTGGGTAATAAGGCGATAATCACAAGTGTTTGATAGCCTTTTAAATCGTCTAATTTCCATCGAAATGTGAAATGCAGTTCAAGCAATCTGCCTAGCTTTGTCCCAACTATGTTGGAGTCAGCTTCCAGTCTAACCGGATGCAGCTGAATACCGTATTTTACATGGAGTGACTGCCTATCTGACCTCCACAACCCAGTAACTGGGTAAAGTCCGACAACCAGTCTTACCAAGGGGTATCGCCTCTTGGTACGACTGGTTGTCAGACTTTCGGGCTTCTGACGAGCCGTAATGACTGTCAAAGATCCACGAATGACAGCCGGTACCAACGGCTTAACGTGCTTTCTGAGGCACGGAGGAGTCTCGGTATATTAATATGGTCATCCATCCACAGACTAACCCCGTCAAGCGTAGCTTAACCTGATGGATCGAACCGTGCGGCTGTTATTAAGCCACGAGCTCCCCACACTGAAACTGCACTCGAAAATGTGAAACTGCAGTTAAAATATATAAATAAACATAAAATAGAATAACACTGGTCCTTGTATACGGCCAATACCTTTGCAAATTATAGTTTTTCACACACTTTTTTACTAGTGAATGTATGATTTGACGTATTAGTTTTTTAAACCGTAGGTCAAAGACAAGTAGACAAAGGTAGTCCGCAGCAATTCCATTCACTGCCAAGGCCTTGTTTAAGCAGACTGGGTTCAAGGGAGAGCAATCAATTCAATACTGATTAATTTATAAATAAACATAGCGTTTTTTTTATTGAGATTGTATTTCGTAACTTTTTTTGGTACGTGGATTCAGAGATTGCGAATCACTATTTGTATGATTGATTGATTGATTGACTGATTGATTAGTGATTGCAGTTTATTGTTATTAATTAGCTGACAGATACAATTTCTAAATACATCTCTGCTGCTGTATTTAGTAAGCCGACGTGCGCACGGACGTGTTTTGATCGCGGCGTTTTTTTTTCGTATACTAGATTTTCTACTCTAGGTATTGTATTGTGCCGAGCATTGAGAATGCAACAGAGTGCATTCAGCGCGAATCCCAGCGCGTCAAGAAAACACACCGGGTTTTACATGGGGCGCGGGGCCGTCGTTTAGCGGATGCCTAGAAGTCATAATCCGTTTAAAATTTGGTAATTTTTAATGGGTTTTGAGCAATTTCCATACTGAAACTGTGAATTTTAAATAGCTTTTTAACTATTTTATAAGAATAACTTTTTTATTTTCAAAAAAATATTTTAATTTTTTTTTTTTGATTAAGTATGTTATTGGAGTAGGTACCTAAGTATGTGCCCCTTTCGGATCGGACATACACAGATCTTATACATATTGTATAAGATCACCTGTCATCCATCACCTTTTCTTATTGCCAATAAAACATTTTGTATTTCTTTTTGTATTTTTGTATAGGTTAGTCAGTCAGTAGCGGATCCAGGGGGGGCTAAGGGGCTCAAGCCCCCAAAAGCATCTTCTGAGTTCTTCCGTGAGAAATATTAAAGTGAACTTGATATTATTCTAATTAAACTTTTTAGCAAGCATTACGGCACAATTGTCATAATAAGTATTATGTTTTCAAGTTTTTTTGTGTCTACTTTGCCAAAACCTACCCTCAGCGAGGTCAAGCCCCCCAAAACGAAGGTCAAGCCCCCCCCCCCCCCAAACGACAATCCTGGATCCGCCACTGGTCAGAGTGCTTGAGAAACCACAATACAGGCTAACTGCTAGTGTCAGATATTTCAGCACAATACCTGAGTCAACTTATTTAAACAATAGTAGGTCCGAGGGGAGAAGGCCTATTATTTGCTAAGAATAAATAAAATAAATAAGGTTGCCTTTATTTCTACCATAAATTAAAAGTAAAATTATTAATTATTAACCTACAATAATTCAAGCGTGAAGAACCTTTTAAAACAATAACTTAAAAATAAATGTGTAAATAATATGCATTTTCATGCAGATATAATATAAGTAATTAATAAAATAAATAATAATAATATAATTATTAAAATAATATAATTGAATTAAAAAATTTAAATAAATCTTAACATCACTGCTGTTTGAGATTTGCTAAAAATAACATGGCGTAAAAGAAAGTAAAGAAAATACATTTCTTGCTACGAATTTACTCTGTCCATGACATATTTTATTTTCGGTGTCACATCCACTCTCTCAGCGGGAGTACCTAGTACGTAATTACCAAGATATCATTGTGGCTGAACTTTATAATATATTCATAATTACTCTCCTACTTAGTTAATTAGTCCAAAAATATGGTTCCAAATAATAAAATGGTTTTAAGTCACGCCAGGAGGTGCGAGGCTATAATTTCACTGGAGATAATGGGGCTTTCAAATACTGCTTCAAATAATCGAAGGGATCACCAAGTATTGTATAAATTCGTGATTTTAGAATTGAAAGAAAGAAAGAAAGAAATTAAATTTATTTAGCACAGACACAGACAAAGGCACACAACAAAACATATTGTAGGTACTACAAGTAAAAGACATTAAAAAAAAAAAAAAAAACAAGTTAAAAGTGTAAAGTGCGTTGTAAGATTTGGCAGGAATGTGTGCCTCCCGGCTGCGCCAAAAAGGCCCAGTTCAGCAAAAATGCCAGACAACTAGTGCCTGACGCTGGTTTTCAACTGGACCTGTATTACATTTTGACCTGAATTGTTTCATTGGTCTAGTGGTCGCAAGCGCTACTGCTGAGCATGAGGTCCTGGGTTCGATTCCCGGGTCGAGCAAAGTGAAAAAAGGGTTTTTCCATCTGGAATAGCAGTGATAGCCTAGTGGAGTGACCGTCAGACTGCCAAGTCATAAGTCTCCAGTTCGAACCCAAGGCACGCACCTCTGACTTTTCGGATTCATGTGCGTATTGTATAATAATCACTTGCTTCAAAAACGGTGAGGAAACCGGCATGCTTAAGAGATATTTCCCGACGGCATGTTAAGCCAAGTCACAGGCCCATGGGCGGCTTTAAAACTCTGACACCAGGTTAGTCACTAGCCATATAAAAAGAAGAGAAGAAGATCTGGAATTGGTCAGTAGCAGCCCGGAGTCTGGATTTGTGCCCGGTTGATGGCAATACGCTGGCCCCCTATTACATGGGACTTAAACATAACTGGCGAAATGTGGGTGTACTATAGGTGCACCTCTGCCTAACCCTTCGGGGAATACAGGCGAGATATTATGTTATGTTGTCGAGCTCGTATTGCTTTACCCCCTAAGGTTGAAAGTCACTTCTATGTCATTAAACGATAAGGTCTATGTGTCTATAGGACAGTTAGATAGTTTCAACCATATTGAAATTTCAATTTACTGGGATTTATTGTCAAAGCAATTACGAGACTGACTATACCTACACTGCTCTCAAAAACGGTGAAGGAAAACATCGTGAGGAAACTGGCATGTCTTAGAACCAAAAATTCGAAGACATGTGACATCTACCAACCCGCACTGGGCCCGCGTGGTAGATTACAGCCCACTCCCTCTCACAGAGAGGAGGCCTGTGTCCCAGCAGTGGGAACATTAATAGGCTGATGATGACCTGTACCTATTACGGTTCATGAGATACAGCCCGCTGACAGACAGATGGACGGACAGACGGACAGTGGAGGCTTAGGCGAGGTCTGTGTCCGAGCAGTGGGAAACATTATAGGCTGATTATGATTATGCTGGCCTACCCAAGGAAAAAGCGAGTTTCTTCCTGTGAACAATTCCTTGTCTTTTACAACAAAATATAAAGAAAATAAATCTTTAAGTAAAGAAAGAAAGAAAGAAAACAGGTTTGTTTATTACAGAAACACGTGCATACAAAAAGACATGAGTAAACAAAATAGAGAACAGAAATAGTCGGTCGCTGCACGTCATGATTGTGACAAGAAGGCCCTTACCCCCCCTAGGCCTCTAGGTACCTACCTAGTTATCTTTCCAGAACTCGATTTCCTTTCTAACCATGACGGCTTACAAAGCTATCTAACCTATTACAGTATTTAATACGTATTACCTAAGTAATAAAATATAGGAACGGTAATTATAATTGCGTGGTAATATTACCGCCCAGCTCGTGGGCGGACGACGTGGGCGGATTTAGGACCAACACTAAAACTGCGAAGCTAATGTTTTGTTTAATAAAAAAGGGTAAAAAATTTGAATATTTGAATGTTTACTGAAAAAACATGACATTTATAAAATAAAATAATAACGGACTACTTAGGTTTTTCAAAGGACTCTAATGAAACTCGCGGTCTATTAAATCTGTGTATCCGTATCCGTACGAAGTATAAAATGATAATAAAATATTATTTAAATTACATTGTTATCATAACCTATATTTTATAGGATTTGGTTGTTTAAGGACGGTAGAATTAAATAAACAAATCCGAATCGTTTTGTATGACAAACAAGACAAAAATTTGATTACTAGGGACAAAAACGTTTAATATTATTGACAAAAAATCTAGTTATTCGAAGACAATGTGCTACTATTATAAAATAAAAATTTTGTTTTGTTATAAAACATTTTTTAAATTATTATTTTGTCTTTGGCCGAAAAAAGAATGACAAAGATAAATGAAAATGTATGTGGGAGGCCTTTGCCCAGCAAACTAAAAGATAGTGTAGATTAACAAACTAAATAAATAATTAATTTCACGACAGATTTTCGTCGTGCATATTATTTGGTGGTCCTTTACGACAATAATGACTTAATGATGATAATTAGTCCTAGAAGTGTCATTTCTTTTATTTATCTATCTAGTGTAGTAGTGATGGTTTCGCTCACCGAAACTAAAGTCCCACAGACACAAGAAAAGCTCCCCTAGTGTGGGGTAACATTTTGTTTCTTTTAAATCTCAACCTTTTGATCAACCCTATTTCAACTTTTGTATGGGAAACCAAACAGATGTCGATATACGTTAAACAGTTTCACGAAAATGATTTAATTATTCAATTCGAAAGTGTTTTACGATAATTGGCTCTGATTTTAGGTTTGAAAAGTGGTTTATAAAATTATATTGAACGAAATACTCTTTTCGGTTAACTTGTTACCGGGTTAAAAGAAAACGTTCTTTTATCTACAAAAAAAGAAATTACGG
Source organism: Conistra vaccinii (assembly GCA_948150665.1). NCBI lineage: Eukaryota > Metazoa > Arthropoda > Insecta > Lepidoptera > Noctuidae > Conistra > Conistra vaccinii. The sequence goes on from OX411332.1 coordinate 19,986,382, forward strand.
TTTTTGTTGTAAGTACTACATGTTTATAGAACTCATCATTACCCACAAAAAGTCGACGAAGCTATGTGGTTTATTTATAAACGTTGCTTAAAGTTAAGTGACGTTCAAACGGCACAAAAGTATAGTCAAATATACAGCCTCTAATCATTACTTAACTTTTATAAATAAATCCCTAAATGTCTAACTATTACAAAGTCAGGTTTATAAAATTACATAGAAATGATACTTTTTGGTAAATTCAGTACCGGGTTAATTTTTAGGGTTCCGTACCCGAAGGGTGACAAACGGAACCCTATTCATAAGCCTCTGCTGTCCGTCTGTCTGTCAGCGAGCTCTATCTCATGAACCGTAATAGGTAGGCAGTTGAAAATTTCACAGATTGAGCATTTCTATTGCCGCAAGAGCAACAAATAATAAAATTAAAAAATAAAGGGGGGTCGCCATACAATAAAATTAAATTTTGAAAAAAAAATAATCTGTCCCTGGCATGTGGGGTATCATTGTCTAGAGCTCATCAAGTAGAAAATAAATATAATTTTTATTTGTTTTTATCTTCAAAAATGATGAATTATGGGGCCGTAGAAGTTGTCTGTTTTAGACCATTTTTGTACGAGCTCTATCTCAACAACTAAACAAATTAGGAATTTGAAACTTGTGTGTATCATGTACCATATACTGTTTATAATCAACAAATACTAAAAACGTCGATTAATAACGTATTTTATATAATATGGGCGATTTACTGCAACTTAAAAATAATATTTTGTATTTCATGCTAATATTATGCGATATAAATTCCACAGATAACTATTTACTAGTCGGAGTAATGACATGGAATTAGTAAGTACCTACTATCATGGCAGCATATACTATTTCGATCATTTAAATTTCGATCATCCAAAAAGGTCTACAAAATAAGCTCTCTTCAAAAGATTTTATTTTTTGAGTTTAAGAACTTTATCGACTTTTTTCAAAGTATCCCTAGACGGTGTTGATGTGTGTACTCGTACCTCATGTTAAAACTACACTCCAATAGACAATAATATTCAGTAACATTGAAATGAATGGTGGTACATACAGGGTAGTATTCAGTTACCTTAAACCGTTGTGGATACAATTTCATATTGAGAAAACTTATTTGTGTAAAAATATTCAGCCACGGCGGCCAATCTCCATGGAGACTAGCCTTCGGCGTGGGAGATATTATAGTGCACAAGTGTATGCGCAGACACGAGTGCACTCTCTCTTCCCTCACTCTCATAGTCCGATGGGATGTGTAAAAATAATTTTTATTTTCGCTTGAGTTTAGATTTCGATATTTTTTTTTGTTGGTACATTGGCGTGTGCTAGCTGTCATTATGGCAAATATATTTTATTTAATGTTTCGTGTTGAGTAATGTAAAATATTTGCATACTATTGAATAGAATCAAGTTTTTTTTCGTAACTGAACAGACAGCTGCGCTGCTGGCGAGTTTGTTGCGCCACTTCTTCTTTCCAGCAAAAGCACTAGGAAGTGGTGAAGGGCGGGCGTTTTTGGGGGACTGTCTTATGTAATTTTGACGTTCGAAAAGTGCTGATTCTCAGCCTAGTTTGAATAAATGACTTTTGAATTTGAATTATGACTATCAAAAATAACGTAATACCTGTATTGACGGAATGTTGTAATTAAAATTTGGCGTACTACTTACATTCTATTTTGTACAATATAGTCTAATGTAGCAAGAGAAATCCTTTTATTTATAAGTAACTAGCTTACCCGGCCCGGCTTCGCACGGTTAGCACTAAGTACTTATCTACGGCGCACCTACCTTTCCTAATTACACATTTCTACCTAATTACCTACCCTACCTACCTACCCTAACTGCTACCTAACCTAACCTACCTACCCTACATATCTACCTGCTTACCTACCACATATACCTATTTCAATCAATCAATCTTCCTAGCCTTTTCCCAACTATCTTGGGGTCGGCTTCCAGTCTTACCGGTTGCAGCTGAATACCAGTATTTTACATGGAGCGACTGCCTATCTGACCTCCACAACCCAGTTACTGTTACAACACATATACCTATTTATACCTACTAATACTATGTTAGTAGCAAATAAATAACTTTGAATTTAGTTAATGCATGTTACTAAAATAAATGAAATAAACTTCTACACCTATAATAATTTAACACAACAACATTTTTTCATTAAAATTAGACAATTTCTTTACAAATCTTTATGTTTTTTTATAGCGCCTCTGTTGTTACCTTTATACTTTCGTATTACAAAAATAGTGTTAAATCTTGTACGACATGGTATGGAACCCTTCGTGTGCGAGTCCGACTCGCACTTGACCGATTTATTTTTATTAAGGTCTATCAACTAGAAAAGAGCTGATAAGTAATCTGCTGTGAAAAGTAAGCGGCTGAACCGATTTTCTTGAATCGTAACTAAGAACACTCTCAATCGAGTCACCTTTCACACAAAAACACAATCGGTTCAGCCGTTTGGGAGCTACGATGGCGCAGACAGACACACAGATACACAAGTTAAACTTATAACACCCCTCTTTTCGATCGGGGGTTAAAAAAAACACGACCAACGTTCAGAGTTTTCCCGCTCACACAATGATGTCGCCCTTTCCACCTCATTATCAGCTTAGATGACGTCACGGCACGACCTACCTCTAATTCGGCTACGCTCAAATATTTTATACACATTTTAGTCACGAATTTTCTTTGCGATGTTATTATTTTATGGTAATTAAGTAAAAATCCTTTAGAAAAAGGTCTTTAGTCAGACACTGAATTTAAATCAGGTTTTTGCATCACCATTTAGGAATCTGAAAAATCCATTAAACTGAATTCACATAAGTAGGTAGAAGAGTGTTTGTATGAATCAAAAGCAATATTAACTAGGAATCTATCTTAACGCCCTTTCTTGTTCAGGTTAAGCTGATACCGAGTTGAATTCCTGTGTATTGCCGACTTGTTCTCTCATGGACCTATAACAGGCAGAGCTCATGATTAAAGCTTTCTGCAGACCAGTGTGACTTGTCGCACGACGCGACACCGGTTCTTGTTATACCGTAAAGTTTCCTTAGAAATTGTATTGTTCGTGTCGCGTCGCGCTGGCCTTGTACACGATCTCTATTTTCAGAAAATCCTATGTTTCCCGGGATTCTTTAAAATAAAAAATACACATATACAGACTCACGCCTTCTTCCCGTGGGGGTAGGTAGAAACTATAGACCGCCACCTGCTAGGTACGCTCCTTACATCATACTCCTTTTGCCTCGTTTACGTTCATACATCTGGTGATTTGGTCATACACGCACGCCGGTTGCGAGAACTACGCACCTGACCTTTCTGAAGAACTCAAGAACATCACCAATTAGGCTACTGTAACATGTCCTCCTAGGGCGTCCCCTCCCGGCGTTTCCAGTCACATCTGCTTTACAAAATAAGGCCTAATTTGCTCCAAGTATTACAGAAAATAACACTGCCTAGAAACAACGTTACAATTACAGTTACTTCATAAAGGACTTAACCTACACGAAGCACTAAGACAATTAGTTAATAGGTAGCTCCCAAACTGGGCCGCAGACATCCTGCCTACGGGCTACATTTAATCCGTTTACCTTAATTACCGCCTACAATTCGCACAGGCTGGTTGTAGCATTAATCTTTGATTTACCCTATTTTCATTACTTAATAACATAAAATTGTATGTATCTTTTTCTTTTGGAAATTCGTCTGTGACGGACGGAAAGGCAGACAACGCACTACTTAAATCACTAGCAAAAGAATAAATCCATTCTTAAATAATCTATTACCTTTTCACGCCATCACGGCTGTACGGATTTGGATAAAATTTGATAAGTACATGGATAGACTATATCCTGGGTTAGCACATTAGGACAATAAGACTTTTTATCCGGGAAGAAAGTTGCTGTTGGATAATTTCTGACCTGCACGCGAAACCGCTGGGTAGTCAATCTTCCTAGCCTTTTCCCAACTATATTTAAGTCGGGTTCCAGTCTAACCGGATGCAGCTGAATACCAGTATTTTACATGGAACGACTGCCTATCTGACCACCACAACCTAGTTACTGGGTAACACGATACCCCTTGGAAGACTGGTTGTCAGACTTTTGGGCTTCTGACGACCCGTAACGACGTCAAAGATCTCCAAATGACAGCCGGGACCATTGTTCCGATGCACGGAGTAGTCGTGGTATGTAAAGATGGTCACCCATCCACGGACAGATCGACCCGTGCAGTGGCTATTACTTAGCCACGAGCACCACAGTTACTGTAGAATAAAACTGAGGTGCACTAAAGGATGGGTATGTTGAAACTACACCATAGCTGGTCTAATGGAGGTTGCAGATTTCATGTGAACAATGTCGCAGACCACAAATAGTTTTTTTAAACAGTTATCCATATTATTCTCATAGCGATCGCATCTCAAAAACACAGACATCAAAATGAATGGTGTACCTACAATTCGGGGCCATAGCAACAAAAATACTCGCGCCGGACCCCAGTAAATCACAAAGGTAGGTCAGGGTACATCGCAAAAAGCGAACAAAGAGACGACAACCCGTCCTCTTGACTTCCAGACGGCGGCCATCTTGGATGGCGAGGGTTGTCACTCACTTGTTGAGCCGTCGGATTATTTGAATGATAACAGTTTTGTGAACACCCCTAGGCGACTAGGCTCTTTGTTGCAAATGATGTGGGGCTATAGATTATACATGTATTACGATGTATTAGTGTCTAGCTAAGGTATAGAATGTTGTATATATTATTCGCAGTAAAGTTGATGTTTTGACATAAACGAGTTGGTAAGAAAATAAGCAGCTATGTAGAGCTACTTAAATTACCATCTCATTGATAAATATGACTTTTCAATAAGAAAACCCTGACCCTAATAACGTTATGTACAGTAAATACAGGACATCTTGCAGAATCAAAATGATAGCTACTACGTAAGGTACGATTTGTTCGCGTGTGTGGTTGTATTTGGATCGCAGACGGGTTCAATTCCCGCATGGAAAAACTATTCATTTGGATTATTAATTTTTCCGGGGGGCCAAGTCTACTAATTCACAAACGTCACAATGGTCTCTCGATGGTGAGTTTTTGACAGATTTTGTATGGCAAATCTGTCAAAAACTCACCATCGAGAGACCATTGTGACGTTTTTAAATTAGTAGACTTGGCCCCCTGGTCTGGGTGTTTCTCTCTATGTTAAAGCTAGCTAGCTTCTGCCCACGACCTCGTCTGTGTAAAATTTCTTGTTTTAACATAAAATATCTATAATTATCCAATACATGAGAAATCTAAGTGGGGCAAAATTTGTATACCTACTTACAGAAAAAAGTGTAGACTTTTTCTTAAACAAAATCTTTTAAAACATTAGTGGCAAACAAAATCCGCGTTGACAAATGCGTGATGACCTTAAATTGTAAGATACGACATCTGTCAAAAGTACTAATGCTGTAAGTGCTAGGCGACTACTAATGTCTCAAACTCATTTCCGACTACGGAATAATTTGTAAAGAACTTGATAGTTCAACGCACCAATTTATCATTTATATCAATTATATCTAAAAATATGTATAAAATGAAAATGATTCTTAAAATAGTTTTGAATATTTTTGCGATGACTTGTATGTATGTCACTTCCGGTGTCTGGCGGATTTTATTATCTACTCAAAAAAACTGGAAAATAGCTCGACGATTTTTTGTTTTGTTCTCCTCAATTCAGGCGTGGGTTAGGAAAAAATAATTGGGAAATCGAAAGGAACAGCCGAAAAATCGAAATTGAAATTTTAACCGGACGTCTGGCGGGTCAGCTTATTCTTAAAAATAACGATGAGGGTTTAAGAGGCCCCTCCATGTCTGGGATAGTTGGTCCCTGTGACTATTATTGGTACCCGAAAGTCGGAAACCGGTCTAAAATGTCCAAGTCTAAAAATAGTTTATTCAAAGTAGATATGGTAGGTACTTCTGGACCGTCTACAAAGTTTAGAAAGTCCCAAGAATTGGTTCATGTGTCTAATTTGAGGATATACTGGCAATGCCCAGTTAGAGTTGCAAAGGTCAGATAAAAGAATCTCGCTGCCAAATACTGATATTGGGTCAAATCTGGTTAAACTGAAAGACAACCCTAGAATAGTTGGTAAAAGGCAAAGAAAAATAAATACTTCGTACGGAAGCGATACTCCTGCGTCTCCCGCCGCAAACGCGTTCAAAATCGCCGTTTAAGAAAAAAGAAAATTAGGGAAAACCCGAAAAATCTAAATTGAAATTTTGATAAGACAGCGTCTGACGGGTCACCTAGTTATACATAAATAAATGAATATTTATTCCTCAATTCTCGCTATTGCACCTACCATTTTGTCTCTGCATCACCCAAAGGTTGACTGGTAGAAAAAGCTTATGGCATTAGGTCCTCTGTACATTTTTGTGCTTGAAGTATTAAATAAATAAATGAAGGAATTGTTATATCTATTTCTATGAATCAGTACCCTAATTACGTAATGCACGATCAATAATAAATTGAAATGAATTGAAACAGATTGCTAGTCCATTGCTTCATAAGTTCGAAAAAAAATCTGCTCAATTTTTTTTTCGAACTTATGAAGCAATGGACTAGCAATCTGTTTCAATTCATTTCAATTTATTATTGATCGTGCATTACGTAATTAGGCTGCTGGTTAGTATTGCCATCGTTCGAGATATTATTCTAGCTTAGTTGCATTATTCAAGGTTTAAGGAAAAATAAAATTGATGGAACAAAATAAAATAGATAATACTGCTAAATCTAAAAGGTATAATTAAATAAATGTATTCCTAAAGATTTCTAATACATAAAGGCTTTTGTCCTTTACAATAATAATAAACTAGGTAAAGCAATGGTTATAGAATAACATCTCAGAATCCTGTATTTGCATATGTTGCTCCAAGGATTTTACTATATGCGGCAAATATTGACTACAATAATGTTTTTTGAAATAATATTATTTGTTTAATTTAAACATGGATACCGGGAAATGGATGTACGTCAAAGTTTAAATAAATAATGATTATAAGGTTGTGGGAATCATTTGTTAGGGTTCCTACTACGAGTACAATAGGAGGACGATCATTTGTTAGGGGGCTTTTAAACTTGAAAAGAGACAGATTTTATTTGTTACTTATTTTTATTTTTATTTATTTGTTTTGTATTGTTGTTTATTGTTGTGATTGTTTTATTTTTCTTCTAAGTTTACCAACCGATCCAGTGTAATCTTAGCTATGAGTAAGTATTTAAGTACTTATAAGTAAATAGACTCTCAAAACGGTGAAGGAAAACATCGTGAGGAAACCGGCATGACCTAGAACCAAAAATTCGAAGACATGTGACATCTCCCAACCCGCACTGGGCCCGCGTGGTAGATTATCCATTATATGTGTATCGATCAGCACAGTGGAAACGGCCGCAACTTACAAGTTGTATAAGGGTTCGAACCCAGACAGGCACTTTAATTTGTATAAATTATTTCATCACCACTGCTCTTAAAACAGTGAAGGAATACATCGTGAGGAAACCGGCATATCTAAGAAAATTCGAAGACATGTGTCATCTACCACCCCGCATTCTTTCATAGAGGGAAGGCCTGTGTGTGTCCCAGCAGTGGGAATGTGATCGGCTGATTATGCTTTATACTAATAAGCTTGCTTTCTTGTGACTGCGGAAATCCATTATCAAATACAACAGACGACGTATATTTAGTAACCTCATCCGCTTAACTGTTCTTACGTGTTGCCACGACAAGTGCCGAACGCAGAGTCGCCTCTACGTTCGGAACAAGTCAATTGTCATCCTGAGGATGCCTCGTTGAGAGGTGAAACACGTGTCGATTTCTGTCAGGGTTCTTTATGACTTTTTAAGAACAGTTAAGCGGATTAGGTTACTTAATATACGTCGTCAATTGTATTTCAGATTTCATTCATTATGGCCGTCTTAGTCATCTACGTAAAGAGTCGCTACGCTAACTGATCGCACCAACCAACGCCTCCCAAAATCTGCGCCCTTACTTCGGCGAAACGCCAAACTTTACTTTCTGATCTAGTTAACGCTGGCACCCTGCCATAAGTGGAACAACTTCATCAACTTTTGACCCAGTAATTATATTCACGAGAAACTTAGCTCCAAGTTAGTTTTAACAACAGTTGCCGATCACTGGTCTTAGTCTATCCAAGTTACGTTATTAAAGGGAATTTTCGGGAGATTTCGTTGATGGTAGGCTTGATGAAGATGCTTGGTCAGCAGTAACAGCTTATTGTTATAATATGATTGCCTCTGAAGAACATCATCAATTCTCAGACCTTACCTACGAAGCAAGAATTTTTCCGCAGGGTCCAACCTCCCTTTTGGAAGTTGAACTGCCTCCGAACTCAAGTGGGAAGATGTGATGACTACCTCGTAAATTGGGCATACCTAGACGGTACAGCAGCAGGGTGTGGATGTGGAGCTGTGGAGCAAACTATATCGCCCCTCTTATCCTGCTCTCTGTGCCCCAAAAAATAAATAATTAGTTGACTGCGTAACCAAGCGGACGCCAGGTGAGCAACCCACCATAGAGCTGTGGTGTTTACATTTAGTTGGCAGCGCGACCTGGCGACGTCGCCACGGCGTCCCGGTGAGCTATGGGCGCTATGGCTCTTAGGCTGCATTTTTGAGAGACTTGAGTATGATGATGACCACCCTGACTTGGTAAACTATAGAAACCGATACGAATCGCGCACCTGGTCTCAACGGCCAACTAGCCGCACACCATACAATACGACTAGACGGCCACGACTGGTCGGAGGCCTGGCCGTCTAGTGCGCAAGATCCCTAGTGACGTCAGTGTTGTCACCGCCGATGGCGTGGAAGTGACGTTGTTTTGGGGCCAACAATATCTAATTCAGTGTCAGGCCATAGACACGATGGAGAGGTAGTAGCCCTTAACCCTATCTATTTCGGGTAGGACCAGCACTTTTACATCTATACATCTTCTATTAGTCGTATTGCCACTTAAAATAAGTAGTCCTATAATGCTTTTCCGCCGCGACTTACAAGTTATAGGTTCGTTCGTTCGAACCGAGACAGGCGATTTATTTTGTGTACTTAAATAATTTCATCACCACGCTGCTCTCAAAACGGTGAGGGCTAACATCGCGAAGAAACCGCCGAAACCGGTATGTCTTAAAACCAAAAATTCTAAGACTTGTGGCATTCTACCAACCCGCACTGGGCCTGCGTGGTGATTACGGCCCACTCCCTCTCGCAGAGAGGAGGCCTGTGTCCCAGTATTAATTAAAACAGCGAAATATTTGACATCTATTTGCGACGTTGCCCACTTTCTGAATGCATCATAAACCACCAATTAATCTGCCTAGCCTTTTCCCAACTATGAATACCATTATTTTACATGGACCGACTGTCTATCTGACATCCACAACCCAGTTACTGGGTAATACGATACCCCTTGGTAAGACTGGTGTCAGACTTTCGGGCTTCTGACAACAAGTAACGACTGTCAAATATCCTCTAATGACAGCTGGGACCAACGGCTTAAGGTGCTTTCCGAGGCACGGAGGAGTCTCGGTATATCACCCATCCACTGACCAACCGCAGTAAGCGTAACTTAACCTGATGGATTGACCCGTGCGACTGTTATTACTTACCCACGAGCTCCTCGCTCATAAACTACCAAAGATAAAACAATGCATTTTGAAAGTAAATAGAACAAGTAGGTACAATGTTTTGTAACGGAAATGTCATAGCACTTCCTAACGAAAGGGATATTGTTATGACGTCATCAGAAAATACATAATTCATTCTAATACAACAATAACCTGTCCATGACATAATGTCGTATGTCCTTACACTACACAACCCTAATTGCACTTTTTTACCAGAGCATAAAGTTGAGAGTTCATTGATCACTAAAAAGGAAATATGTGGAGCGGTTACATAAAAATATTTAGTTTGGAATAAAAATGGCAGAATTATGGAATTCAAGTAATAGGATATGATTTGACAACATTGAGTGTTAATTTACATGGACTTAGGAATTCGCATCATCGCGATATAATGATGTGTTTGTGTTGTACAATGTTTTATTTGTGTTTTAAAACATTGTTTCTAAGGAAATTCTTAGGTTGTAGATTGAGAATTATCATATAACCATAATCAGCCTATAATGTTCCCACTGCTGGGACACTTGCCTCCTCTCTTTAATAAATTACCACGCGGGCCCAGTGCGGGTTGGTAGATGTCACATGTCTTCGAATTTTTGGTTCTAGGACATGCCGGTTTCTTCACGATGTTTTCCTTCACCGGTTTGAGAGCCACTGTGTTGAAATAATTTACACAACGTAAAGCGCCGCTCTGGGTTCGAACCTACGACCACCAATTTTTAAGTCGCGGCCATTGGGCCACCACTGGTCTTTGAGAATGAATTTACATTAATAGGTACTTTGTAGGGGGTTGGGCCAAATGGGGTATCTTCGACCCATCCCAATATTCAGTGTCAGTATGCACAACCACTGGCAGCTTCCAGGATTAAAACGAAGCCAAGTATAGAGCTTCGGGGTGACGCGTTTTTATCGTAACACATCTGCATTGTAAATAAAATACCTTAAGGCGAAAGCGTCAGGGTAGCCCGCGAAATTCAAATTTTCTTAAGTTTTTCGCAATTTGCAGGTCAGTATCAGGTTGTACGTTGAGTTAAATATGATTTGCGACCGTATCAAAAGTTTATTTATAGAATTATAATCATAGAAATCATCAACACAACACTATAAGTTCATGTAATCCCCAAATGTCATGATTTCATGAAATCATGACATTTGGGGGTTATTCTATCATACGGAGTTGTATTGCTGATTCTAATGATTATAATTCTGTAAAGCCATATTTGTTACGCTCGCAAATCATATTTTAATCAAGATACAACCTGACACTGACCTGCAAATTGCAAAAAACGTTAGAAAATATGAACTTCGCGGGCTACCTTGGCGCATCCCCCTTAATCAATCTGCCTAGCCTTTCCCAACTACCTTAATAAGCAAAGAAAATATTCCTGGTTTTTATACACAAGGGGTCGTCCATAAATTACGTGAGACTCCAAAGGGGGGGCGGGGGTTCGGAAAAAGTCACGAAATATAACAAGTGAAATATTACGTGTATTTATTTTTTCGTTTAACGCGCATTTCTAAACCGAAACCGTTTCTTTCTTTCTATTTAAAAATAAAATATTCCGTCTTCCGTTTTAAATACTTTGCATCGAAAAAATACACGTGACTTTGGGTACCCCAGGAGAGGAGTTAGTCTAAAACCTCACCACGTAACACCGGGAGGGGGGGATTAAAAAACATCTCGTGACGACCCCCAAGTTTCCACTATCTACTCATGTCATCCACTTAGCCTAGCCTAATTTACTACAAAATATAGTATTTAAAAACCTATTTATATTTATCAAAATATATCGTTGTAGATTATTTTTATTCATGTATTTTAACCGGATAAATTAGTTACCCTTTACCTAGAATAAGGTTAAGGAAGGAAAGTCTCTAGATTATTATTTTTATATTAAACACAACATACGCACGGCCTTCTACGATATTTTTTTATTAAAAGTATTATCACCATGCATGAATATTTTGCGTGACCACGTCCGTTGAACGATTTAGCTAATATCAAAAATACTGGTCAGGTTGTGGTAAGTTGTACAGGAAAACAGATTGTATTCATTGTAAAAACACGATACAGGAAGAAATTGGCTAAATAATGAAATGACCCCCACGAGTGGGGGGATAGGTACAGTCAACTGATATAGTTAAAAGCAATTTTCAAACAAATTCCTTTTCATTTCTCATACTCGGAAAGTAATGGTTGTTTGATCCGAGTAGCGGGTGGAAGACGCTGCTTCCCATCTTTGTGCGGGAAAGACTCATAGTTATTGCTTTCTTCTCGGGCGGAAATGAATTTTAAAAAAAGAACAAAATTTGGTTAGGTAGTCAGCTACGATTTTTAATTATTTTTACGATTAAGAAAAAATATCGATTAAAATAAAAATAAAAATGCTGCGGTTTTGTGAGTGTATAAACACCTAATGTAATTTTTTTTAAATACCTATAAAGCTTTGTGCAAACCAGCGCGACTTGTCGCGCGACGCGACACCGGTTATTGTTATACCGTGAAATTTTCTTAGAAATTGTATTGTTCGTGTCGCGTCGCGCGACAAGTTGCGCTGGTCTGCAAAAGCCTTTAAGCGGGACAGCCCGCGGCCTTGACGCGGTGTTTGTGTGTTCCATATTTTAAATAAAATCTGTCAAGTGCGAGTCGGACTCGCACACGAAGGGTTCCATACCATGTCGTACAAGATTTAACACTATGAGTTTTTGTAATACTTTCGTAAAGGTAACAACAGAGGCGCTATAAAAAAACAAAGATTTGTAAAGAAATTGTCTAATTTTAATGAAAAAATGTTGTTGTGTTAAAATATAGGTGTAGGAGTATATTTCATTTATTTTAAGAGAAAAATATTAAGTTAACTTTATCCAGTAACATGCATTAACTAAAGTCAAAGTTATTTATTTGCTACTAACATAGTATTAGTAGGTATAAATAGGTATATATGGTAGGTAAGCAGGTAGACAGGTATGTAGGGTAGGTAGGGTAGGTTAGGTACCTACCTACCCTGGTAAGAAGGGGAGGGTAGGTAGGTAGGTTAGGTAATTAGGTAGAAATAGGTAATTAGGAAAGGTAGATGCGCCGTAGATAAGTACTTAGTGCTAACCGTGCGAAGCTAGGCCGGGTAAAGCTAGTTACTTATAAATAAAAGGATTTCTCTTGCTACATCAGACTATACAGGATGGAAGGGTAAACACCGTTGTCACTCAAACTATGGGTAGTTGGCTTAAATATAAACAAAAAAACCGAGTAAAAAAAAAAATACGTTATTTTCTATAACAAATATTAAAAAGGTTATTGTCCGCCACCGTCCGCAAATTCATGGATATGTGCCCGCCCGAGTGACGTAATCGATCGCCGCCCGTCCTACCTACCTACACAACACATGAATAAATACAATACAACCTTTTCCTGGCTTAAGACAGGCAAAAATACCTACCTTAGGAATTGCGTGAAGATTCTAAATGTTGATCTTTAAAAAAAAAAAATGTGATTTTCCATTGAATTTATGTTCTATAAACGAAACCAAACCATTGGTTTGAAGGATAACGGTGTTTACCCTAACACCCTGTATTGTACAAAATAGAATGTAAGTAGTACGCCAAATTTTAATTATAACTGTGGGTTTGCACTGGCGAAACATTCACAACAAAACATGTTGGAATCTCTATTTTCTGTAAATTTTTCATACAATGTTTGACAGGAACTAGAGATTTCAACATGTTTTGTCGTGATGTTTCGTCAGTGCAAACGCACGGGTCAATACAGGTATTTATTTACGTTATTTTTGATAGTCATACAGAAATCTATTATTTCTTACTTATTATTTTTACACATCCCATCGGACTATGAGAGTGAGGGAAGAGAGAGTGCACTCGTGTCTGCGCACACACTTGTGCACTATAATATCTCCCGCGCCGAAGGCCAGTCTCCGTTGAGATTGGCCGCCCGCTGTGACCGAATATTTTTACACCAATAATTTTTCCCAATATGCAATTGTATCCACAACGGTTTAAGGTAACTGAATAGTACACTGTATGTGCCAGCATTCATTTCAATGTTACTGAATATGTTGTCTATTGGAGTGTAGTTTTAACATGAGGTACACACATCAACACCGTCTAGGGATACTTTGAAAAAAGTCGATAAAGTTCTTAAACTCAAAAAATACTGGCCGGTTTTAAAATCTTGTGAAGAAAGTTTATTTTGTAGACCTTTTTGAATGATCGAAATAGTATATGCTGCCATGATAATAGGTACTTACTAATTCCATGTCATTACTCCGACTATTAAATAGTTATCTGTGGAATTTATATCGCATAATATTAGCATGAAATACAAAATGATTAATTTAAGTTGCAGAAAATCGCCCATATTATATAAAATACGTTATGAATCGGCGTTTTTAGTATTTGTTGATTATAAACAGTATATGTTACATGATACACACAAGTTTCAAATTCCTAATTTGTTTAGTTGTTGAGATAGAGCTCGTACAAAAATGGTCTAAAACAGACAACTTCTACGGCCCCCTAATTCATCATTTTTGAAGATAAAAACAAATAAAAATTATATTTATTCTCTACTCGATGAGCTCTAGAAAATGATACCCCACATGCCAGGGTCAGATTATTTTTTTTTCAAAATTTAATTTTATTGTATGGCGACCCCCCTTTAATTTTTAATTTTATTATTTGTTGCTCTTGCGGCAATAGAAATGCTCAATCTGTGAAATTTTCAACTGCCTACTTATTACGGTTCATGAGATAGAGCTCGCTGACAGACAGACGGACAGCGGAGGCTTATGAATAGGGTTCCGTTTGTCACCCTTCGAGTACGGAACCCTAAAAAGCACAAATTGTTCTAACTTCTCACTTTTGAATAGGATAGGTACTATATTATATACTACTTATGTTATTAATATCAATAAATTTTTTATAATTTTTTTTTTTTTTTACTTTCGTTATATTCGAAATGAAAAGTAGAGTTTTTAACACGGGTGAAAGTCCTCAATTCGTACTTGGACTATAGCCAGTTTATAAATTATAACTTACTATATTATGCATGTATTATACATACAAACCTTCCTCTTGAATCACTCTATCTATTAAAAAAAACCGCATCAAAATCCGTTGCGTAGTTTTAAAGATTTAAGCATACATAGGGATAGACAGCGGGAAGCGACTTTGTTTTATGGTATGTAGTGATAGAGATAGTGATGTAGTGATAGTGAATAATCATAAAAATCATCAGTACAACTCTCTAAGTTCGTGATTGTAATCTTATTGATAGCTGTTTCATGAAATCATGACATTTGAGGATTATGTTAACTTAAAGAGTTGTATTGCTGATTCTAATGATTATAAATATGTAAAGCCATATTTGTTACGGTCGCAAATCATATACGTACGTGCAAATCGCAAAAACGTAAGAAAATTTGATTTTTTCCCTGTGAAAGGGGTGAATGGGGGTTACGCCAAGGTAGCGTATCCCCCATAGGAACAAGTTCTTCTCATACTAAACATAATACTACTGCAAAAGTCATAGTAAAAATCAGCTGTCCAATACGTTTTATTACATGATTCATCAAAACATCCCATTTTACAATGCTGTAGGTATCCAAACGGGTGGTTCTGTCAATTTCCTTATTCATTAATATTCTGGTTTTGGTGATGTCAATGAAACATAAATAAATACCTACTCATGCAATGCTATTGATAAATGTCGTATTGGACAAATTATGTCCTCTTGGACATATATAATGTGGGTGGGTGTGTGTGTGTGGTTGGGTGTGTATGTGTGTGTGTTGATTATTTTGCCTGGTAGAAAGTGTTTTATGCTTTACTTTTACAGACAAAACGTTAAAATGTCGCCTTCGGCTGCAATTTCTTTAGCCATCACACCCTTACTATATTACTTTTAACCCTTTCCCTGTCCAATGAACCACATAATTATGGTTCAGGTTGATTATTTAACTATTGTGTCAACTTTGGGGACAGTGAACGTGATTCCAACAATATACAAGATTTTATTAAAATAGCTGGAAACCTCTAAAAGGATCATTGAATTCTGACCAACCCCAAAATCGTAAAACAAAACAGCTGCTCCATACATCTATGTTCGCTTCAATTATTACAATTACTGCAACTGAAATGTTCTTCTAAGAAAATGCCAATTGCAATTTTGAGTTGATTTATCCCAACTACGCATCAGTCGTCTTGTAGCCGAGCCCAATTTTAGGAGAATTCCCCAAAATATAAAAATAGCAAATAGCGTTCTGTAGTTACTGCTTCCCCCATGGGAAGAAGGCGTGAATATATCCTATCCTACTAATATTATAAATGTTAAAGTTAGTATGTTTGAAAGAAAATTAAAGAAAAATATTTTATTTGAGACACGCACAGGGATTATAACAAAAAAATAAAAATAGAACATTTATTATATTACAACATTTATTATATTATTTGTTTGGATGTTTGTTACTAAATCACGCAAAAACGGCTGAACAGATTTGGATGAAATTTGGCACACAGATAGTTTATAGCCTGGATTAACATACAGGATACTTTTTATCCCGGTAGTACGTTCCCGTGGGATAATTTCCGACATCCACCGACGAAGGCGCGGGCGAAAGCTGTTGATCCGCTTGACTGTCACTAATGAATGAGACACAATAAAATTTTAATTGTTATCGAGCTGCATCAGTCTTTCGGACAGTTGAGCATGTAAAATTACAATTTTTTCCTTAAAAAATACTAACTTAATTATTATTCTAGCAATTTAGCCTATAGCGGAAAGGTGATACGATATCACTTATTACGTTAGTCGGGTTTCCCCTAAGTACGTTACCCATGGGATTCGTGGCCACGATAGCAGGCAGGAAGGTTGCGGTTCTGTATCGGGTCCTTATTTCCGTGTATAATCTAAGTTTGTGATAAAGACCCACTAATTGCGTGTTTTGAACCTTTGTATAAATATAATAGTTCATTAAAAGAACTGTGAGCCGTGTTATAGGTTCCCCAGGCGTTGCTATGGACTTTGAGGAAAAATTCGCTTTGTTGGGTCATTAAAGGGACAAATGTATTGTTTTAAAGAAGTTATTTTTATTCTTGTTTTGTTACTATCGTGTATTAAATGTTATAAGTATTACATTTTCCTTGTACATAATTTGTAGGTAAGTAGGTATCTATAATTACTCATCATAGTGTTTCCTGGGCTTATGAGTTTTGCAGAGAGCTAGAAGCTTAGTTAGTGGGCGTATAAAACAGAGCCATGGGAAGTTACCTTTCGGTTTTATACGCTCACCAAAAGGGTCTAAATTTCTACTGCCTGATTTTGCTGTTCAACCACCACATTTTCTACCAACGAACGTAGAAAATTACATAAATTCAGCACTTGGTAGACGAATTTTGAATTTGAAAATTGTATGGAACCGCCAAGGAAAAAAGTCGAAACAAAATTTTTTCTTCACAATAAATGAATAAGTATTTATTTCGTAAAAGAATAACCTTGAGAGTAGGTACCTTGTTTAACATTACACCCCAAATCTAATATGGCGGACTCCAGATCCGTGTTCCGAAAATAAAAACAAAAGTAGCAGTATATTGCGCCGCGTCCAAAAATAACAAATATTTTGTTATAATTTGCTGTTTTATTTGCAAATAACGGTAAAGATAAGATTTGCTTTTATTTAGGAATGTAGGTGTCATTGGGTTATTTGTTCATATATGGGTATTGGCATATTTATGTAAATAATAATAGTATATAAATAATAATAGTCAGTGTTGTATTTATGTGGGTGCTACCACTCGTGTTTGAAACAAAATAAAGTGTGTATTAAGCAGCTGGTTACAATATGGGTTTTTCTTTGTATTTCAAAAATAAGTACAGACGCCAGCACGTCAACCTACTCCAATCTGTCAAATTTTCCCAATCAACATTGAACCTTATTCTTTAGCGATGAAGTTGAAAATCTATTAAAGAAATTTGATAAATTGTAGTAACTTGATGTGCTGGCGTCTGTACCCAGTTATTTGCGGGAAGTTGATCAGTATTATCCCTTTACGGCTGTCGACAAAATCAACACCCTGTATTTGAAGTTTGCGTTTTGACAAAACCACACTAGCGCAGTCGGTAATTAATTACGTTTTGACAGAACCACACTAGCGCAGTCGGTAATTAATTACGTTTTGGAAAGCACTTTACTTTTCATGCTCTTGAGAGGAGGATAAGGTTTGTTACCCTTTCTTCTGATTTCTGCAGAAGAAGGGGTAACAAACCTTAATGTTTATAGAAACTTTCCCGAATAAATGATTTGTTCTTCAGATAGGTCAACGTAGCCGTACTCGCAACCGGCGTGCGTGCGTGTTTGACCAGAGGGCTTAGGGTGAGTTTCATTTTACCATCTCGATCAAACGCATCGAGATCGTTCGGCGCTCCGATTGGCAGCCGGCCGGTCTTCACCGCTGAATGGCCAATCAGAACGCCGAACGCGCTCGATGCGTATGATCGAGAAGGTTAAATGAAACTCGCACTAGGCCCTCAGAAGTATGAACGTAGACGAAGCAAAAAGAATATTCCTTTTGCTCCGTTTACTTTAAGAACACAGAACTCCACCTGCGACAAAAGTGGCGTTCTGTAGTTTCTGCCTACCCTTACCGGAAGAAGCTTATCTATATGTGTAATAATAATATAATGTGTATGTAAAAATTGTTAATTGCCGTTGTAGATTCATCGAAAACATTGAAAATGTTATGTTATAAAATCGTTAGGTAGAGGAATACTATTCAAAAGTCGGTAGGTATACCCACCTACTATTCTGCTAGGTCCATATCACCTAGGGAAAACCACAGCTGCAATCAATTAGAATATATAATCGATTAAATATAAAACCCAGTCTTAAATAGAACAGCGGGGTTGACAACATTTGTTTGAATAAAAAACAAATACTTTGGCGCTCGTTGACATCCGGATTAGAACAAAAAAATGTAGCACGAGAATGTTATCGAAAAACAATTCGACGCAAATAATGCTCTTCACTAGGTAATGCCCATGACTTTGCTGTGCAAATTATATGCGTAAACGAATCTGATTGGTACCTAATCAAAAATCAAAAAAATGTCAAATCATCAAAAAAAAAAAATATGAATAGACTTGCGTTTGACCACTATATCACCAGATCTTAAAATTTTGAAATAAAAAATGCTGGAAGGCAGTTCAGTAGGTACCAGAAAAAGGAAATATTTCTTCGAATTTCAATAAAGTTTTTTTTTTTTAATTCGAATATCATTGAGTATCTTTATAATTGAATCAAGAACCTGACTTAACCTAACTAATAAACCAATATTAAGGCTTTTGCAGACCAGCGCAACTTGTCGCGCGACGCGACATTGATACAATTCCTAAGAAAACTTCACGGTATAACAATAAACGGTGTCGCGTCGCGCGACAAATCGCGCTGGTCTGCACAAAGCTTAAACCTTCTATTCGTCTCGGTCAGGATCTCGCAAAGGAAATCGCCGTACCATTATCGATTCTCAGCCACATTTCTTAAAACAATAAACAAACACACACCTGCAATAATACAACGTACACAAAAACAAGTAGGTAGGTACAAAAATAAATCGGTCAAGTGCGAGTCGGACTCGCACACGAAGGGTTCCATACCATGTCGTACAAGATTTAACACTATTTTTGTAATACAAAAGTATAAAGGTAACAACAGAGGCGCTATAAAAAAACATAAAGATTTGTAAAGAAATTGTCTAATTTTAATGAAAAAATGTTGTTGTGTTAAATTATTATAGGTGTAGAAGTTTATTTCATTTATTTTAGTAACATGCATTAACTAAATTCAAAGTTATTTATTTGCTACTAACATAGTATTAGTAGGTATAAATAGGTATATGTGTTGTAACAGTAACTGGGTTGTGGAGGTCAGATAGGCAGTCGCTCCATGTAAAATACTGGTATTCAGCTGCAACCGGTAAGACTGGAAGCCGACCCCAAGATAGTTGGGAAAAAGGCTAGGAAGATTGATTGATTGAAATAGGTATATGTGGTAGGTAAGCAGGTAGATATGTAGGGTAGGTAGGTTAGGTTAGGTAGCAGTTAGGGTAGGTAGGTAGGATAGGTAATTAGGTAGAAATATGTAATTAGGAAAGGTAGGTGCGCCGTAGATAAGTACTTAGTGCTAACCGTGCGAAGCCGGGCCGGGTAAGTTAGTTACTTATAAATAAAAGGATTTCTCTTGCTACATTAGACTATATTGTACAAAATAGAATGTAAGTAGTACGCCAAATTTTAATTACAACATTCCGTCAATACAGGTATTACGTTATTTTTGATAGTCATAATTCAAATTCAAAAGTCATTTATTCAAACTAGGCTGAGAATCAGCACTTTTCGAACGTCAAAATTACATAAGACAGTCCCCCAAAAACGCCCGCCCTTCACCACTTCCTAGTGCTTTTGCTGGAAAGAAGAAGTGGCGCAACAAACTCGCCAGCAGCGCAGCTGTCTGTTCAGTTACGAAAAAAAACTTGATTCTATACAATAGTATGCAAATATTTTACATTACTCAACACGAAACATTAAATAAAATATATTTGCCATAATGACAGCTAGCACACGCCAATGTACCAACAAAAAAAAATATCGAAATTTAAACTCAAGCGAAAATAAAAATTATTTTTACACATCCCATCGGACTATGAGAGTGAGGGAAGAGAGAGTGCACTCGTGTCTGCGCATACACTTGTGCACTATAATATCTCCCACGCCGAAGGCTAGTCTCCATTGAGATTGGCCGCCGTGGCTGAATATTTTTACACAAATAAGTTTTCTCAATATGAAATTGTATCCACAACGGTTTAAGGTAACTGAATACTACCCTGTATGTACCACCATTCATTTCAATGTTACTGAATATTATTGTCTATTGGAGTGTAGTTTTAACATGAGGTACGAGTACACACATCAACACCGTCTAGGGATACTTTGAAAAAAGTCGATAAAGTTCTTAAACTCAAAAAATACTGGCCGGTTTTAAAATCTTTTGAAGAGAGCTTATTTTGTAGACCTTTTTGGATGATCGAAATTTAAATGATCGAAATAGTATATGCTGCCATGATAGTAGGTACTTACTAATTCCATGTCATTACTCCGACTAGTAAATAGTTATCTGTGGAATTTATATCGCATAATATTAGCATGAAATCATGAAATACAAAATATTATTTTTAAGTTTCAGTAAATCGCCCATATTATATAAAATACGTTATTAATCGACGTTTTTAGTATTTGTTGATTATAAACAGTATATGGTACATGATACACACAAGTTTCAAATTCCTAATTTGTTTAGTTGTTGAGATAGAGCTCGTACAAAAATGGTCTAAAACAGACAACTTCTACGGCCCCATAATTCATCATTTTTGAAGATAAAAACAAATAAAAATTATATTTATTTTCTACTTGGTGAGCTCTAGACAATGATACCCCACATGCCAGGGACAGATTATTTTTTTTTCAAAATTTAATTTTATTGTATGGCGACCCCCCTTTATTTTTTAATTTTATTATTTGTTGCTCTTGCGGCAATAGAAATGCTCAATCTGTGAAATTTTCAACTGCCTACCTATTACGGTTCATAAGATAGAGCTCGCTGACAGACAGACGGACAGCAGAGGCTTATGAATAGGGTTCCGTTTGTCACCCTTCGGGTACGGAACCCTAAAAAGCAACAAGTACAGAATTTTAAATGGCAACAAAGCGATCAAAACACGCCGATTGCTGGTAGGCCAACGACCTAGGTATTGAGTAATACAAATATAATATATGCTGAACATGTCTTCGGCAAACAAGACCGAATTTTCGGAATACCACGCGAACTGGTATTTCGACTTTGAAAGCACTAAAAAACGCGGGCAAGTGTGAGTTGGGGGCTTAATGATTATATTCCTTATATGGACACCTATATCATAAAACAACATGGTTTTTATCAACATTTTTTGTCATAATGTCGCGCGAGGCATGGTGTATGAGAAAAGTTCATGCTGTGGTAAAAAAATGAGGCAATCTGCAAGACAGCAGAGCTGGTTCCACGGGATAACCTGGATGAATGAAGCTGGTCTAAGGCCCCAACTGGATTACTTCAAAAATGGATCGTTATTTGTCGATTAAACTTGATGCAACATAAAAATTATTAAGGCGGAGACTCTAAAACAATGTCCTCTCGCGAATCTAGAATTTTGAAAGAGTTGTCAGGACAGGACGAAAACAGAACTATATCATGAAAGCTTTTAGTGCATAGCGAGCCCAGAATCTTGTAATATATCCTAAAATTGTCCGACTATCATAATAATTGAATTAAAGAAAAGAGAAATACAAAAAGAAAATTGAGGCAGGAAATACTAATAAAAAAAGGACCAAGGAAAAGATCCTATAGTCCTACTGCAGTTTCCAATACCCACCCACGGTACCCTAAAGTATCGAAAATTGTGAATTGAGAACCGGAACGTATTAATGGTGTGTGGAATAATCCGACGGAGGACGTTGAAAGGACCCGTCATTTATTGGAAGTCGTTATCTATATAATATGATTATTATTATAAGTGCTGGGGTCACCATCCACTGTGGGATTAGCGAACTTTCAGGTATTGATGGCAGACCTTAAAGCTCTCACCTTGTCAATAGAATCCAAAAGGCAGAGAGAGGAAATCAGTAGATACCTACTGCATAATGCTGTAAATTACTGCACTTGGTGAGCAAACTGGCAATGTTTT
Source organism: Conistra vaccinii (assembly GCA_948150665.1). NCBI lineage: Eukaryota > Metazoa > Arthropoda > Insecta > Lepidoptera > Noctuidae > Conistra > Conistra vaccinii. Next base: position 20,008,895 of record OX411332.1, read on the forward strand.
ACTAGTCGCTTTTCCAAGTCGAACTGGTAGGTAGCTTCTTCTTAGAACCAGAAAGCACATAATAAGTGTAAGAGTTCTATTTACACGCCGATCCTAGGCTACTCTCATCCGGCTGGTATCAGTCATTGAGAGGGCATTGGATGTTGGATGCTCGTAGATTATAGCCCACTCCCTCTTGAAGAGACAAGGCCTGTGTCCCAGCAGTGGGAACATTACAGCACGCTTAGCATGTACACAGTAGAAACGAGTTTTGTCTATGGAGGAATAGACAAAATGACAGCTATACAGACACAATCTGTCAAAACCCGTATAAATGCCGTTTCTATGGTTGTCATGCTACGCGTGTTCGGCCACCGTAGGCGCGGGCTTGCGGACGGAGAGCAATGGGTAGCTCGCCGTCCGATAAGGACCAGGCCCGGGCTGACGGCGCGTCGTGTTCCACGCGCGCCTTAAAGAGGTGTCAGCACAACTGACGGGGTCCGCTAGGGCCGATGGCTGCCGGGGTTCGGGAAAGTCCTAAAGGGACACCGTGGCCCTGGCAACGTACAGGCAACTGAAGGAACACGGATGGGTTTTAGTCAGTCATAGTCTGACACTCCCGCTCTGGGCGGAGCGAAGATATTTGATGATGTCACAACCAAAAAAAAGGCAGATTACGCTATGTCCAGCAATTGCTTGCTGATGATTTTGATAACTTGTACCTACGCAAATTGGTCTAGAGAGAGATTTCTAACAAAGGACAGGAAGACATTAGACCTAACATATGAACACTAGAATGTCAAACCTCTGTTAGTTACATAAAGATTTGATACTTAAATACGGTTCCTATTCTAAAGACTGATTAAAATGACTCATTGCCTTTCTTCCCATTGTGTGGAGTCTGCAAAGTTATTGATGTAAGCAATCAATTACATCACCGTTAGGAAAATAATGATGAACCTGGGAACGCTCGGCTTTAGCCGCCAAATGATAATTTTACACGATATTTTGTTTTGCTTGCACACAACATTACTTGAATACCGTAAGAGAATTGCGATAAGGTTCAAAATGGTATGGGTTTTTAAAGATAGACAAGCAAATATTATCCTTGTTATTTTAAAGACGGTTTAAATAGGAAAGTTTCGGTTTCACAATGCATTGTTGGCTTTTCAAAATGGCGACTAATTATTGCCTATTCGTTATTTTACGACGGACAAACGATTGGAGGACAAACGATTTGGAAATATTTCTTTACTTAGCGTTTTGTCTCATGTTATTGTGAAGATCTGTATGTCTGACATACGCTTTCTTTTGTTGATAAATTGTGTTTAAATGGTTTTACCGTTTTCTGGTAATTGCAGTTTTGTTTGAATTAGTAGGCCTAGTCACAGTATAATCAAGTAACAGTATTACGTCTTCATAGAAAATGAACGACGCGCTTCGAAATCTCAGTGTTTTGGATTTGGTACGCAACTGTTTCGAGTGCGCGGCTGTTACGCACGGACGCGGAAGGTTTATCTACCGAGCGGCCGAATTATTTCAAGGTCACAGCCGAGACGTAATACTGTTAATTTTTTGTACTGTGGCCTAGTAGACCACATTTTGATTTGTTGACCATTTTCTATTTTGTTAAGTACCTACTTGGTACTTGTTGAAAGGACTGTCCTCCCATAGACCTAACCTGATAACTATTAAGTAGGTATTTAGAAATATTGTAAAAACCAAATATTTTTAAAAGAGTAAGGTCCGGTATCCACCAACACCAAACTGAAGAGGAGACGAGAGATGTGTTTCATGGTCTCATTATAACACATGAACCCGTAAATTTTAACAGAGCTTAGGCCTCTTAATGATCGCTACGATAAACGGTCATGATAAGTTATTATTACAAGGGATACAGAATATGCCCTACCCCTTAAAATAAGGCATTTCGAACCATGGGGCCTCATTGTCCAATGAGCCCGCGTAGGGTGTTACAAGTGTGCCGCACCCTTTAATCGGAATCAAAATGGGTGATTTTTTAATAGACAGACATGTCAGCAATCGTTTCGTTTCCTAACCACCGTATCTTAATTAAAGCTATCCATGGCGTTACTAATTAAGACATTAAAAGCGTCATTAAGAAAGTATGTACTTCTAAAATTACATCAACTCCATAATAAACATGTAACCTGTCTGCATATCCAAATACACCATAAGCGTAAATTACATGCTAAAAGTAATAAAAACACCTTATTTTTTAGAGCTAATAAAAACATTCCTATCGGTCATTCGACTTATACTCGTAAGAACCGTTATCCTGCATTCGATAACCGACAAAACTAAACAGACGTACAACCTAAACAAACCACACACAACGGTTGAACTTTTCAAATTGACCGGTTTATAACATACTCCTTATTCCTAGAGCCTGCTTTCAATTCTAATTTAAACATAGAATGACGAAAATTTAATTTGGCCGTGTTATTTGTAGGTGCGTTCCAAATGACGTCAGGAGGCGCATTCCATTCGACGAGGAAAATGAACGCAGCGAATTCGCAGAACGCACCGTTGCACTATTTATACGTTGTCAATTCTTTTTTGCTATCACTTTTAACACAAAGCCTTATAAACTGGCCCTTATTTGCTTACAGATAAGAGTGTTTAAAGCCTAATGTTTTAATTTTCCGAGTGTTTGCTAAGTTTGCAGTTTGCGGACTTTACGCGGGAAAACGTTTCGATTCTGACGTCGATGAGTCAACAATCGAATCTTTATTTTGAACGTATTCGTGACTTGAGTTTCAAACTGCGGTTAGCGAAGAAAATGTGAAGATATATTGACCTTTCTGGTAGATGGGTTTATTGCGAAGAGGGGGTCAGTTTACAATGGAAAGAGGGGACGAATTCTTTAGCTAATGTTTGATGACTTAGCAATAAATTGCCATCATTCATGATGTATGTATGGAGTCTTCTAATCTAATTTTAATGTTATCACAAACTGTTCCCTTTTACTGCGAAATCAGATTCTTGTAGAGATCCGTTCCGAAAACTAATTAAACGTGATTTTATGTCACTGGTTTTCTGATTGTTTTTCTTAGAATCGATACCTATTATTTAGAATTCGATCCTACTCGTACCCGGATAGACTGCAGTTCTATGTACAATTCGTACTATTGGTAGAATGCGTCGTGGATGTGGTCGGGTCCATATGCGTCCTTCCTTCCGTTGTTGGCTTCCTTGCATAATATTTAGTATATATTTAGACCACACGCGATTGCACTCGAGGGTAAACCTACTCGGACATTGGTGATAAAATAATATACAGAGATGTTTAGCAGAATGTTTGGCAGAAACGGGTTCTGCCGGGTTTTGGTAACCAATGTTTTGTATTTTAACCGGTTTTTGGGTTTTTAGGAATAAATGAGAGGTAGGTAGAAAAGATAATTTTACAAAAAAAAAAATGCGGGCTTGTGTCGACGTGTAGCATATATATTAAAAGGGCCACTCCCGGTGTAAGACTCCGGCAGACAGGCGCGACTCGACAGCGCGATGCGACTCTAGTAGAACCATTTCTATAAAAACTTCATGGAAATTGTTCTACCAGACTCGTGTCGCACCGTCGCTTCGCGCCTGTCTGCGCGCCTTTAGGTTTCTTGAACAAATATGACGAATTACTAAATAATCAAACTTTTAAAGGTGATAATTGGGTACGAAACAGGGGTATCGTGTTACCCAGTTACTGGGTTGTGGAGGTCAGATAGGCCGTCACTCCATGTAAAATACTGGTATTCAGCTGAATCCGGTTAGACTGCCGGTTAGAAAGCCGACCCGAACATAGTAGGGGAAAGGCTAGGCAGACTGATTAAATTGGGTAGGAAACAAGTAAGCTGTTTCGTAAGTTTTCACAGTTAAATTACCGAACCATGTGTGATCAGATCACGTACTTTTAGTGAAAGTAAGTATACTTTTTTTTTGATAACGTGGACTAAATAAAACTTCGTCATACTTAACTTTTATATTTCAAAAATTTCTATTTGTAACATAATTTTATCGTCAAGTACAGAATTTTTGTAAGTAATAGGTAAAAACAGAGGTAAAAATTAGGGCAATTTATTTCATCAAAGCTTTTTGTGCCTCCAGGCAATTTAACGTCTAAGTATAATTTAGTTTGCCATCTTTCTAACCTTAACTCAAATAATACTTTACTTTATTTTGAGATCTTCTTCTAGTCCAGATGTTGTCTGAATGCCTTTATTTTTTTTAGCTTCCACAACCGGCTTCGTTCGCGTGATATTTTAAATAATTATAGCTTATGTTCATCATCATAATTATCAGCCTATTAATGTTCCCACTGCCGGGACACAGGCCTCCTCTCTGTGAGAGGGAATGGGCTGTAATCCACCACGCGGGCCCAGTGCGGGTTGGTAGATGTCACATGTGTTCGAATTTTTTGGTTCGAAGACATGCCGGTTTCCTCACGATGTTTTCCTTCACCGTTTTGAGAGCAGTGGTGATGAAATTATTTACACAAAGTAAAGCGCCTGCTTGGGTTCGAACCCACGACCTACAACTCGTAAGTCGGGGCCGTTAGCTCATGTTACTCAATGATAATTTGGTATTCTACTGTGTGTGTGTGAAAGAATTATTTAAATCGGTCACTGTGACTTTTACAGAAATATTACTGAAGTCAGTATTTACAAAGTTTTCAGAGGTTTCAAGCATTATTTTACGACTTTATATGTATAATACCTACGATATTATCCTAAGTTCAAGTTAGAAGGTACCTATGAATTTCACCGCAACTGAAATACATTCAAAGCAAGTTACGTGATAAAACGGTTACAAATCCTTAGCAAACTAACAATTTACGCAATCATTGGAACTAATAATATTTCTAATGACTTTTATCCTCATCGGAGACTAAAAATTGCAATAACGAAAACCGGTTTTGATAGGGATGTGCAACTTTTTTACCATGAAGCTATGGTTCAATGGCCGGTAGCTGCTATGGCAGGAATGTCCGGTGTCGGGCCGGCCGGAAGTGACGGGTCGGTAGCAAAGGTCAATTTTTGCCTTTTTGATTCTTTTGGCGAAAGGGAGTTAGTTGTGTTGGTTGGTGGTTGGGTAGGGTTATGGTCTTGTTTTGTTGAGTTGGAGTATTTTTATTGTTAAATGTTAACAGTATACTTAGCTCTTTTCTTTTATAGGTTTTATAAAACAACACTATTTCAATATTTTTTTCTTTATATTAAAAAAATCTGGCTATAACTCCAACCGTTCCCTGAAACTCGCACTATCGTTTATCGAAAGATATACCTACGTGACATATTTTTTGTAAATTGATCGGAAAGTTTTAGGAAAATATTCCTATAGACGACCTGCTTATAACACCATACATACATTTTGCATCGAAACAAGCACCTTCATAAACCCACGACCACACAAGCGCTCCACACGTCATCTTTAGCACCATAAATCGCAAAGATTTATACCACCTACCACCACCCGCAAATACCACACAAGCAAAACGTTTCCCACTTATTACTTAACATATTTTATGCAAATCGAAACAGTATTATCAACCAGTAACGTCTACAGGAACAAACTATTTGTATTACCATAATTCACCATATTATTCGTAAAACCGGTTCTTGTACGGTTTTCCCCAGTAGTATGCAAAACACCCTGTGTATGCAACTTATCAGGAAATCGTAGATACACGGAATTGACGGGCAGTGTCATAATTGTAATGATTATGCAGTTCTTGAGTTAAAATCGTGATGCAGTATGTTATCGGGAACTTTATCTCGGTGTGTTCAGAGAAACAGGCTATTTATAGCCCTATGCTAAGCTAGCAAACTATGCTAATTCTATTCATACTGTACCACGTGTAAGGGCACGGTAGAAGATTAACTATAATAGTTTCAAATGGCATTAGATTTGATTCTTGAAATAAATGCAATTCATAGGTATACACATTCTTAAAACGGCAGATTTAATTGATGATGACTGGAAACGCCGGGAGGGGACGCCCTAGGAGGACATATTATATACTGACCTTATTAGTGATGTTCTTCAGAAAGGACAGGTGCTTAGTACTCGCAACCGGCATGGGTGTATGACCAGATGTATGAACTTAAACGAGGCAAAAGGAGTATGTAAAGATCGTAGCAAGTGGCGTTCTGTAGTTTCTGCCTACCCCCATGGGAAGAAGGCGTGAGTTTATGTATGTATGTATGTAAATTCTTAAAATTAGAACAAATACTACCAATACTGTTATTCCACACATTATACTGTGAGCTTTGATCATTTTTACTTTTTCACCCCTTTACAGCCACAATTCTACAGTTCCACATGAAAGAGCGTAAAAAACAGCATTCCAGTCGCATAAAACCTTGTTTTACAATATCACAAATATTCGAAACGATCTCTATAAACTCTCTCGGTTCCAAAGCTAATATTTTTCTCGGGAGCACCCCGTATAATATTATGATTTCCACACAAAATTGTTAGTACACCCTGTATGCGCGTTCGTGTTTTGAACTCGTTGTTATAAACGGCGGATAGACGTACTTTCTTAAAAAAATATACGCACTTGAAATTCGGGGAAAATTTAAGTTTGAGTAGATTATTTGAATATATTTTCGAACTGTGAAATTACGATGAAGTCTGTAATGGCAGTTGTTTATGATAACGGTATCTTTCACCCCTCAGTGAAGAGGCGTGGTGTTTATTTTGTGGTTTGTGCAAAGAATCTGAACTGGAATGCTACGACCGCTATACAAAGTCGGCCATGGGCATGGAACAGCCCGTATTTCTCTGAACATTCATGGAAAAATATCGAAAATTAACACAAAACGGTGAAGGAAAACATCGTGAGGAAACCGGCATGTCCTAGAACCAAAAATTCGAAGACATGTGACGTCCACCAACCTGCATTGGGCCGGCGTGGTGGATTATGGCCCACTCCCTGTCACAGAGAGGAGGCCTGTGCGGAACATTATAGACTGGTTGGTTATGCAGTTTTCGATATATTAAGCGTATGTGCAATACTAAGTTGTAAATCCAGTTATGATCCCAATAGATAATGAAACAACATAACAGTTATAAAACCTTTTCATCGCGTTGTTTTATCTCTTGCGTGCGTCCAGCCTTCCAGATACACGTGTCTGTGACGTCATCGTGAGGGCTGTGACGTCGATGTGACGAGATTTGAGGGGGGGGGGGGGGGGTTCCAGCGTTTGAACGATAACATTCATTTGTTTGTTTGAACTTGAGCTCTTGTATGGATTGCGGAGTCCAGCAAGTTGCGAATTGATAAAAATAGCACCATGTATTAATTTTTGTAAGTGAAAATTTCTATATTGAGCGATTTTTGGTACGGGAAAATCTTATGGGTTTGCGTCACCGACATGGTAATGTTAATAATATATCTGTAATATAAAACTATGAAATAACACATTCATCATACTCATAGTTATGATGAATGTGTTATTTCATAGTTTTAGGTAAGGTTTCACGGCAGTCCCCATAACTTTCTATGTTATTGCACGACTCAATGCGAAGCTTTAGAAGTTTAGACAGCGCTTTGCGATCGAAAAAATTGTTTTGCCTCCTTTCTGCAACTGTTTCTATTGTTACACTCCTGCTAGTACACAGAACTTACTTAATTTATATACCATTGTATAGATAATTTAATGGAGACTAATACTGTACTTTTCAAAAATTGATTTAAGTAATACAGAAGAAACGAAAAAAAAAATAGACACTCACATCCATTCATCAACTAGAACAGAGCTGATAATGATCAATCGGCGGAACCGATTTTGATAATATTACATGTCTAAGAACCGTCGCTAGAAAACCTGCTTTCAAATAAAAAAAACCGCACATCGGTTCACCTGTTTAAGAGCTACAATGCCACACAAAGCGGTTAAACTTATAACAAGCCGCTTTTTGCGTCGGGGGTTAAAAATCAAATACAAAAGTTAATAAACAGCAAGAAAATCTTCAATCACGTTGTTAAATTCATTTACAAAGTGACACACATCCAATTTCATTCATAAATAGTTAAGTACTTTACGACGCACACACAAACAAAAATTCATTCGATTAACAAAATTAATGTTTACTCAAATAATTATCGCATCGTCAACATGGACGTATAGATACATGGTGGCAGTAAATAAATCAGTAGGCCGCTATGCAACTATACACCGGACGTACCGTATAGATATGTGTTGCAACATACCTGGGCATGTGAACAGGGAACGGACAGAAGGTCAAGTCAGGGCAATATCCAAAAATTAACCAACGCACAAAGTAAAACAACCCGCACGGGTCGATGAATCAGATTAAAGTATGCTTGCCGCGGTCAGTCCGTGGATGGGTGACCATCGTAACGTACCGAGTCCGTGCCTCGGAAAGTACATTACGCCGTTTGGTCCCCGATGTCATTCGTAGATCTTTGTCAGTAGTTACGACTTTACGAGTCGACAAAAGCCCGAAAGTCTGACAACCAGTCTTACCAAAGAGTATAGTGTTACCCGGTAACTGGGTTGTGGAGGTCAGATAGGCATTCACTCCATGTAAAATACTGGTATTCAGCTGCATCCGGTCAGACTGGAAGTCGACCCCAATATAGTTGGGAAAAAGGCTAGGTAGATTGGCATCATGTTAGGTCCATTGGTGAACATAGTGTGATCATGTTTGCTATGACACTTAGGAGAGTAAAAAAAAAAAAAATAGATGCCGTTTTTTTGGAAAACTGTAAAACGTAGAATTTTTGTCGCGTAATTTTCGCCACGTGCACCTCTTCGCTAAAAGAAACTAGGAGACATTGGTATACACTATTGAAGCATGTGCACATGCTTGTTTAAACATGTCTGTTTAGTTGGTATGCACTGAAATGATATGATAATTTCTGAATTCTATGAAATTCGTGCATATGTCTTGTCGCCGCTGTTATTAATGTAGTTATGGCATGTGTTCAGGAAATGCACAAACTCAGTGCGTATTTTTGTGAAGTCTGACTAATACTGATAAGTCTGGGTAATTGGGTAGGTATAGCCGAGCCGCTCAACAATATACCTCATCATCAGACAAAACTATGCAAAATGCTACTATGCATATTAACTAAATAAACGGTGTTGTTGGTCAAGTCGTTGAGCTCCTTAAGTTTTCATTTGAGCTGCACGATCACTGACAAATGCATGCACTGACTGGACAGGTCCACTCCACCATTTTAGACACCAATCTACATGGTCTTAACATGATCTGACCAAGATTATAACTGAACTTTAAAAGAGACTGTGAACTCCGAGTTTGTTTCGTCCTTTCTTCTCAGAGTAGTCAGTTAGGAAACGCAGACCTCATCTAATTTAAGAAAAATATGATTGACGTGTAAAAGTAATGCGTGTTTCACCTCTCAACGAGGCATCCTCAGGATGACGATTGACTTGTTGCGAACCCGGACGCGACGTGTTGCCACGACAAGCGCCGAACGCAGTCATTAACTTTGAGATGACAGTCATGAACCTTCTGTGTTCTTATTTTAACTTTATCTACACTACGTAGTATCACTGGTGCAACTAGGGCAAAGTGTCAAGTGAAACCGAGTTTTTATTGATTATGTTGATTCTAGTATATGATTAATAAGTTCGCCAAGATCAATTGCTTTGAACATACACCGTTAATAAGAATGATGACGTAAGTAATCGTTAATGGAATTAAATGTTGAAGAGAATGATATGATTAGGTCAAGCAATCTGCCTAGCCTTTTTCCAACTATGTTGGGATCGGCTTCCAGTCTAACCAGAGGATGCAGCTGAATACCAGTATTTTACATAGAGCGACTACCTATCTGACTTCCAACACCCAGTAACTGGATAACTCGATTCCCCTTGGTAACTGGTTGTCAGACTTTTGGGCTTCTGACGACTCGTAACGACTGCCAAAGATCCGCGAATGACAGCCGGGACCAATGGCTTAACGTGCTTTCCGCGGTACGGATGGGTCTCGATATGTAATAGACGGTCACCCATCCATGGACTGACCGCGACAAGCGTAGCTTAACCTTCGATCCCCTCTTTTCCATTAGGTTTTAGATTTATATTGTTAATTATATTCTAAAAGATAAATCAAACAATTACGCAAAAGTTTTTACTATAACAAGTTATAGTAGAGGTGGCCCAGTGGTAACGGCCCCGACTTACGAGTTGTAGGTCGTGGGTTCGAACCCAAGCGGGCGCTTTACTTTGTGTAAATAATTTCATCACCACTGCTCTCAAAACGGTGAAGGAAAACATCGTGAGGAAAACGGCATGTCTTAGAACCAAAAAATTCGAAGACATTGTGACATCTACCAACCCGCACTGGGCCCGCGTGGTAGATTACAGCCCACTCCCTCTCACAGAGAGGAGGCCTGTGTCCCAGCAGTGGGAACATTAATAGGCTGATGATGATAACAAGTTATTATTAAGATTTTAATTAATACCTAGACAAAAACAAAATAATCTGTAGGTACACAGCCAACATAAAGGAAACTTCCTTGGTTTTCCTTACAAGTATACAAAATACAGTTTTAATTAAGTAAAGGAAATTCGCCATTGACGTCAAGACTCATAATCTTGTTAAAACATTAATTTATAAAACGAAAACATATTTTTTTACATGCATTAACAATACTCATTAACACAATCAAACTACGGACCATTTTAATGGTCCGTAGTTTTACCTATAGGTAAATGCACGAAATATACGTAAAAGGAAAAAAAACAATATGGAATCAAAATACTTTATCGCTGTACCTAATGTGCTAAAAAGCTTATTATTACATTATGGTACATCATAAACTTTCCTGAGATTTCTGTATAAAAAGACGTTTCATTTCTTTCCTTTTATGTACCCTACTAATTAAGATACAATAGACGATGTATATTTAGTAACTTAATCCGCTTAACTGTTCTTAAAGAGTTAGAGAACCCTGTAAGAAATCGACACGTGTTTCGCCCCTCAACGAGGCATCCTCAGGACGACGGTTGACTTGTTGCGAACTCGGACACGGAAGTGTTGCCACGACACGAGCCAAATGCAAAGTGAGCTACAACCGCCCGTCAACCCCACTTGCGGCTTGCGGCGGTGTCCTGGAAATTTTTGGTGAAAATACTTCGGACTGAGCCGCACTGTATAGGCCAAAGAGCCGCAAGCGCTTTCGAGCCGCAGTTTGCCGACCACTGCTGGCCTATGGCAATCTACTGCTGAACTGCCTCTTCAATCGCCATTTGACTCAATCCTCGGAGGCTTGAACTTCTCCAGCTGCTACCAGCCACTCTGTAAAGATCATCGGTCCTCCTAGCCTGAGAGCATTGGATATTGGATGCTCCTTTATCCCAGAAAAGAATACTGGACAGCCATTTAGCCTCAAAAAGAAGGCGAGCATTCGAACTCCATGCCACTTTTGGATTATTGGACGGTATAGAAAGCCCACGTTTCTGTACTAGATCACATAAATATTAAATCATCATAGTAAGTACTCGAAACGAAAACAAAATATAGTACCGACAACATATTATTCGAGCTTTCTTTCTCAAATACATTTTATTTTCTTTTGAATAGGGTTGCCACTTGCCACTTTTGCAAAAAAAGTGAGTAGAGTTTCAAACTCAAACTCAAAGCATTTATTTCAATTCAACAAATTACTGGCACTTTTGAACTGTCAGAGACTCGGTACTTGTGAATGCCCAGATAAAAGACAACTACCAATGGTTATTATGTCACTAGCAGTCATTTGCAAAGTCATATAGGTACCCATATGTTAGCATAATAACGCAGGGTTGTCGGTTTTGGTGATTTCATTGAGTTCGTAGTTGGGTTGACTAATAGTCAGCCGACAAGCTGGTCGTTTCTGCCTATCCTTTTGCACGACTTTTAATGCGAAGCATTAGAGTGTGCTCTACGATCGAAATTTTTTTTTTGCCCCATTTCTGTAACTGTTTTTATTGTTACACTCCTGCTAGTACACAGAACCTAATTAATTTATATACCATTGTCTAGATGATTACATGGAGATTAATACTGTACTTTTTAACAATTGATTTAATGCAGCAGAAATGGAAAAAGCATCAAAATAGTTGAAAAAAAATTCCTGTCCGTCAATTTATGAACCCTGAAAACATTGTAGCTTGCGATAAAATCAATTAATTGAGTCAATTTTTTTTATACATTTATTTCAGCCATAGAAGGAACCCTATTGAAAATGGTTCTTTTATTCAAAGTAGTTTAATTATAATTAATAAAATACTAACTAAAATATAATATCTATAACTAAATATTTTCAACCTTAGACTTGACGTCCGTAAGTTGCCTAGCAACCGCCAAGTAAATATCTTTCTAAATAGTCTTTGACATTACGTAAGGATTGCGAGGTTAGAATTTTACCCATATTGATGGGTAAAACAGCAGTCATAACATACCTACTTCATGAAAAGTGATAAATTGTTAATTTTTGTTAGAAACTATGTTTTGAATTTATTTTTCGTGTATGAATGAGTGTTATGAGGCGTGCACTTTTGGATTTTCCAAACTATTTACAACTATGTTGGGGTCGGCTTTTAGTCTAACCGGATTTAATTGAATACCTCCACAACGCAGTTACTAGGTAACACGATACCACCAGGCAAACGTCATAACTTGTACGTATGCTCAGCTAAATTCCGTATGCGCTACTGCTGGCATGAGGTCCTGGGTTCGATTCCCAGGCCGGGAAAAGTGTTATTGGGTTTTTCCATCTGTTTCTCAGTAGCAGCCCGGAATCTACAATTTGTTGCCAGTTGATGCCGATGGGCTCGCCCCCTATTACATGGGCCCTAAGCATTCCAGTCGAAATATGCGGAAACAAGTCGTTATGTTATGCAAACGTCATAACTTGTACTCATGCTCAGCTTTTGGATAGGGCCAGCCCTATTCCCGATCACGAGCACCAGATAAATCTATAAAAAGGTCACACGCATTGTACGGTTCAATTTGATAGTAAAGCTATGGTGTATGGACAATAAAACGATGGAATAGCCGTTTGTTTTAGACTAACGCTAGTAGTTAAACTTGCGGTGTAAACAAATAGTGTTTCCTTCATAGTAGGTGGGCGAGGAAATGTGGGTAGTGCGTGGATGGGATAGGTAGAGCTTCTGGCCAATATTATTTCCAAGAAAAAAAAAAAAAACGACTTACAAAAAGAAACTCTACAAAGTGAAAAATAACTTTATTTCGGAAGTCAGTGTCTTTGGCTACGAATTTTCGTTTTTAGAAACCAACTTCCGAAATTAAAATTATTTTTCACTTTGTATTGCTTTTTTATGGAAGTCAGTTGTATTTTTTTTTAATAGATAGGTACTTCTATTTCTAGGAGGCGTTTTCAAATGCGTAGAAGCTTTTACCGCTCCTAACGGTCAAATGGGTGTGGGTTGGAACCGATATCATGTTTCTCTCGTAAGGTTGGCAAACCCATCTCTCAAAATACGTTTTCAGTTGCTGAAAACTTCTAAAAACAAATGATGACTAACGACTGCACTAACAGACATACGGACAAACACACGGATATATTAAGACTGAAAAATGTGTTCCATTTCCGAATTCCCCGACAGATGACGAATTACAAATTCTATATTTGAATCGCGAAGTGACATTTCTAATGCGCGTGAGCGGAATTGTAAACAGATAATGCTTTTAGTGATGTGATTAAGTGATTCATCCGATTTAGGTATAGAATTAATTATGGGCATATGTTGGTACTTGTTGGTACCGTACCTACCATGAGCTTTTTATCCTTATCGCATGATTCAAATTTCATATGGCGCCAAAAGATGCGTCAGATTTGATTGGAGTCATATCTAGTTTAATGAAATGGGAGATTATAACTCATTTAGGTACCCTACTATACATTTATTGTCGTTGGAACCCATTTTTAAATCCCAGAAATGTGAAAGTTTGTATGTTCATTACTCAATCTTAATTACGAAAAACGGCTGTACCTACGGATTTGGATGAAATTTCTTGGCACACAGATAGTTTATAACCTAGATTAACACATAGGATACTTTTATCCTGGTAGTACACGCCCGTGGGACCTCCACACGGGCGAAGCCACGTACAAAAGCTAGTACTTAAACAATATAACCTAAAAGGTACTCAGACATCTTCAGTGAAAGTCGTAAAAAGATTTGAGCATGTACTTTCGTTAGGCGGAAGCTGTGCATTTGCATTTGAGCACATAAATACTTCTTCATACAAATATGAAAAATCTTCAAACTCATTTGCTTCACATCCTCTTTTCTTCAAATTAAAAATGTTAAGATCAGTCATCTCCCAAATAACACGCTATTCAACACTTCATTTATATCAGCAACCGGCATCATTAAAGAGTTACAGCAGCATTCTTCAAGTGAAACTGGTCGAGTCCTCTATCAGCGTTAATTAAAGGACCGTAGAGGGCAAAAAGAAGAAAAAAACAGTGGTCGCAAATGTTACCGATACGTTATCTTAACCGGAACAGTTCAAGTAATTAACCTCTGCTCCGATACACGCTTGACCGAAATATTTCAGCGAATCAAGTTCTGTGTTGCCATGTTGAGATAAAATACAAAGTTTTGTAACGCAAAATTGCTGATATCTAACCTTATCTCTTGCGACTTCGAATCTATCTATAGTTCACGAAAAGACTATGTAAGTGGATACTGCCCTATGTCAAATCCTTTTCTTAACTATGTTGGGTTCGGCTTCCAGTCTTACCGGATACAGCTGAACACCAGTAAAATACAATAGACGACGTATATTTTTAGTAACCTAATCCGCTTAAGGGTCGCGCCACACCTGCCGAACGTTCGGCGCGGAAGGTTCGGTTGAATACGCTCCTAATGTTTTTCGAGTTACCTATGACACATCAGCCGAACGTTACGTCGGTTCATGAGCAAGCGTCACATGACGCGACGGAACGTTCCGCGCCGAACGTTCCGCAGGTGTGCCGCAACACTAACTTTTCTTAAAGAAAGAGTCATAAAAAACCCTGTAAGAAATCGACACATGTCAACGAGGCATCCTCAAGATGACGATTGACTTGTTGCGAACCCGGACACGACTAGCGCCGATCGCAGAGTGAGCTGCACCACCCACCACCAGTATTTTACATGGAGCGAAAAGTGACTTCCACAACCTAGTTACTGGGTAATACGAATGTATTCAATACTTTTTTCCTCGTAGAATTTACCGCCTCTCTAAACTCCCCAAAAAATGGCAAAGCAAAGAAGTTAACCACACTACTTTCATCAGTTCACCACAGCGATCTAAATACTAGTCTAGGATCTATGAAAAATTTCTTAGAACCACCATGGGGTCCGATAGATAGTAACCTACTCCTATTGTACTGGATCTCGTGTCAAAGGTAACGGTGAGATCGCGATACGTATCTCAAGAGAATGAGCACTGAACGCGGTATTAAAGTAGGAAGATAGTTTATATTTTTGGCTAAAAATAAATAATTATAAACCTGGTTGGAAAGGTTGTGGAGGACATGCATTTTTTTTTGGGATAACTTCTCCCGCTCTGGGCGGAGCGGGAGGGCGTGTCAGACTCTTACTTACTGACTAAATCAGTTGCCTGTAGGATGCCAGGGGCCACGGTAACGTGCTTTCCGAGGCTTGGAACAGTCTCAGTATGTAAAGATCGTCACCCATCCATACCAACACCGGCAAGCGTAGCTTAACCTGAATGATCGACCCTTTGCGGCTGTTATAACTTAGCTGTTATTACTCATAATACATTGAAATAAAAATCAAATCAATTAATCTGCTATTACAGCGCTGAAAAAATAAATAAATAATCAGTAGAAAATCTCATACAAAATGTACCGGGGTGCTTAAAATGTTATGTCCTGACCTGGAACGAACGGTAGATGTTATAGCGAGCATTTATGAAAATACCCGAATTAATAAGTAATAAGGATCCATCGGTATCTGCTGGTCGTGCCTTATGTAAATTTTTAATAATATCTGTTATGAAAAGTGGGTTAAGTATTTGAATTTTTCATTTTTCTCAATTTCAAGGCTTTTTCACTTATGATTACAGTAATCGAGAGTAATAAAAAAACTGATTATTAGACATTTTTTGTATTTTTTTACACCCACACATTTAAAAGATATGGACTTTCAAAGTTCAATATTGATCAAAGTATTGTTTGTCCGAACCGCACTTAGGTATGAACATTTTGTTTCAGTGCGCTGTGCGATTAGTGGAAGTGCTCAGGTGCGGTTCGCACAAGTACTGATGAAATCAGTGTTCTGAGCAACGTTGAATACCTCTTTTTTTTTTCACCATCTATATTTCTAGAATATTCTGTCAAGTAAAGGTGTATCCAAACATTGAGCGGAAATCGTGCGCGGCTGCCGCAGTGTTTAGACGACTGCCGTTCGCGAACGTTTCTGTCTGCCTGCCGCGCACAAACATTTTTAGGAAACATTCGTCACTAATTGTGTCTGGACGTATTTCTGAGGACCTTTTAAGGCCTAGGCAAATTTTTATGCTTACTGAAGTGCGCGGCGTGTCTCGGATGTGCCGCGCAGTACTGCTGCGCAAACATTCGTCGGTTTCATCCTAACTAGAGCGCGGCAAAAATGTGTCCTGCAAACGCTGCGTGTTGCTGCCGCGCTCTTGTCGCTCAATGTTTGGACACACCTTTACAAAAATAGGCAGAAATGAGACGTCCTTGAGAATCAGTGATCACACATGTAGGTCAGTTACGATATTAATATAATTTATATTATTACCGGCGCCATGTTTGACCTGGCTAAAACTATCGTCAGGCATGCAATACAACCGCAGAGCGCCATGATGAAGATGTGCGAATTATAACATAATGTTAGTTGGCACGCGAGGGCGCCTATGTACTGTACGTGTACATTACCTACTAGCTGTTGCCTGGGACTCAAACCTCTGATAAAACTGTTTGGGGTTTGACTTGACAATAAATCGTTTCTTGTACACCGGTATGAATCAATACGGGTATTTTTTCGGTTGCAACATTTATATTTTTACAGGTATTTTTAAATGTTACCTTAAATTGAATACAACCAATATTAATACCGGTTACCGAAATAAAAATTACCTATATCTTCATGCCGTCGGCAGTAGTCAAAGGGCGCACATTGCCCGTGTGTGTGTAACCCGTATTAAAACGGTAACCTAATAGAGGTAAAATGTTCCAATTGAATCGGTCAAAATGTGAATCCATTTCAGATGGCGGCTGCGAAAAACTTAAAATTTTTCGTCATGGGCGTTGTTTTCATAGTTTTCGAGGGTGCTAAAGCCGTTAGTGAGGTCAAAATGTAAATCCAAGAGGGCGGCTGTGTTTTTCTCTTAAATCATACGTGAGAAAGAACTTCATTCCAGACCCACACGTTTTTTTCTCAAAATATTTTTATCTCACTTCTAACGTAATCCTCTCAAACGCACTATACGTTTCTCAGCCGTCACATTACTTATAGACATAAAGTCTTAAGTAGACATGCGTCAGTAGGCATGATTGTGATAGGCATCGGCTCTGAATTCTGCGCTTGACCTGCACGTTATCCACGATATAATGAGACTAGATCCGGCTGGCAACAAGCGACCTACAATGTCTTGTAGGGTTCCTCAGACTTCACACAAAACGTAAGTGAATTCGATGTAAATTAATTACAGTTCAGTGTTAAAATATATGAAAGTGTGCATTTGACGGGTCGTTTAAAATGTTTACATGTTTTATATACAATATGTTATATAACATACCTTTTTGAAGTGAAAACTTCTTTAACGACGTTGTGCACTTTTTTTGGATGGGAAAATGTTAAACTCGCGTCAGGTTGACACGTGACCAGATCGAAAATTCGTAAGACGACTTGTACTGACAGGAAGCCACATAAATTCCTGGCATTTTCGTTAGATGGCGTTACTTAGTTTTCACTTCTATCGGTAGTAACCAAAGACTGCCTCGCATATTTTTTTTTTTACACACCTTACATAATATTTATTTAGTTATTTATTTAATACTTTAAGCACACAAATGAGGTTATTAAGCTATTGCATAGCTTCTATCGCGGGCCTTGAGCGTGGAGACCTAATCCAGAAATTTCGTAACGAAAATACTACCTAAGAAAAGAGTGTTTTGTATTGAAAATTATGTTTAACTGCTTGACAACAAAGTTCAAATTTACTTAAACGAATGATACGAGAGTGTTGTATTGAAAATTATGTTTAACTGCTTGACAACAAAGTTCAAATTTACTTAAACGAATGATACGAGAGTGTTGTATTGAAAATTATGTTTAACTGTTTGACAACAAAGTTCAAATTTACTTAGACGAATGATGCGAGAGTGTTGTATTGAAAATTATGTTTAACTGTTTGACAATAAAGTTCAAATTTACTTAGACGAATGATCCTTGACTATTAATAGTTAAATTAAAACCTTTTTATTAGTTTGATGTTCCCATTACGTTGTGTCAAGTTTTAAAAACTATAAATGTGAATAACAGTTCCTGTCAATGTCATCATTGCTATTTCTTGTATTCGGGTTAATATTTTACAATTGCGTAAGTTGATAAAAAATGCTATGCAATAGCTTCGCCGGGGCAGTCCCCGAGTGCCACACGTCTTTTTTGTTATCTAAACATGGGGTTCAGAAAACGTTATCTGGAATTCTGGACTATTGTAGAATCAGCTACCAAAAAATGAAAAAGAAAATCAGCTATTGAAAATCAGCCCTTAACATGTGATAACTTTATACAGAACCATTGCACCTTGAACAGATTATTTCTTAATAGCAAACCGAGTGCATATCTGACCACCGGGCGTCAACCAGCTAATCTAAATTGATTTTTAGTGTCAACATTGCAAAAAAAACTGTATAATTAAATGCATTGATAACGAAGGTTCAGTTAATATTGACCTCGTTTTTTCCGCTACATGGTGATAGCAGAATCTGCTTTTTTTTACTCTATGACCTGTCAAAGACATTTGGAGTCCAGAAACAAGTCACATACGCGTTACTGGCCTTCTTCTGGCGTTTCAAACCGGTGGTAAAGTAAAATACCGTGGTAAAGCTTCTGGGCGAGCTCGTTCATCATATACTCTCTCACCCATCGCTTTTGATCAGGCGAGATCGAAGTCAAAAGCAGGCTCATTATCAAATAAAAATAAACGGTTATCCAGCCAGTAAAGCTGGTGGTTTGAATGGAATTAGACTGGACATTTCTGCCGCATGTCAGTCGATCAATGGGCCAGTGGATCACCCTTAATGACAAGAGAAATTGCGGCAGTGCCAGACGGAGATGACGGGATGAGCTGCACTTCTGGAGTTTGTTACGCCACTTCTTCTTCCCAGCTAAGGCACTAGGAAGTTTGGGGGACTGTCTTATGTAATTTTGACATTCGAAAAGCTGATTCTCAGGCTCTTAGCCTTGAGCTTTTGGTTGATTTTTAACCAAGTTGGTCCTTGGCAGATCTGGACAGAGGAAAGTAGAAGGAGAGTATGGGCTTTGTCAAGCAGTGGGGATATACGGCTGAAAGAAAAAGGCTGGTAACAGATTTAACTATCCAGCACCCTAATTACGTAATGCACGATCATAAGTGCTTCATAAGTTCGACAAAAAAAATTGAGCAGATTTTTTTTGTCGAACTTATGAAGCAATGGACTGGCAATCTTTTTCAATTGGTTTCAATTTAAAATTGATCGTGCATTGCGTAATTGGGGGGCTGGTTACGTGGGTCGTATCGACACAAAATAAGTATATTCGTGGAAAAGATGATGTAAAACGAATTAGCAATTAATCAAGCTTTTACTCTTCAAAAAATCACTTCAATTGTTTAGATTTCAATTTATTATTTTGTGAAAAAGCCGACATCGTAACCTTTTACAGATTCAAAGTGAAAGGAAATTCCAGGAAAAAAGGAAGAAAATTTGATCAACAATACGACTGAGTGAAATTACTGCCTCTCAAAAATTGGTTGAGAGGCTTCCTTTCGACCCAGATGTTTTGTAATTTTATCTCGATTATATTTTAGCACTTACAATAATATGAAATATGAAATATGAAATATATTTTATTGACATAAAAGTATGTTACATTTTATATGGAAACCCTGACTCCTGCGCTAGGTTGTAACCTGTGTTACAGGAATCAGTGTCTTCTCCCAGTAGTTTTACACAGATATTATGCAATAAAATTTAAACAATCTTAAATTAAACAATACCTGCTTGTGGTGTATGTATGAGATTGGGTGTGTATCCATGTTTGTGTATGTGTGAGCGTGAGTGAGTGTGTGTGAGTGAGTGTATGTATGAGTGTCTGTGTGTGTGTGAGAATGCGTGAAAGTACGTGTGTATGAATATCATGGTATATGTATAAATATGATAAATATTGAATGTTGCATGTGCATGTTTATAATGGGGCCTGGCAATTGCTAGGTTTATGTTATTAATTTTTCAGTCTGTATGTAGTCCAATGTTTGTAGCCAGGTGTTTATTTTCTTTTTAATTTAATTTTTAGAGAATGGGTTAATTAGTAGTGCCTTGTTGATCTTATTATAAATATGCGTAGCAAGAAAAAGATGTTGCCGTCTAGCTGACGCAGTCTTACATTTGACGTATTTACAAACATTAGTGATTGTGCGTTTACTTTTGTAACTGTTGTTTATAGGTGTTATTAGGTGTTGCTTCAATGTGATATTGAGAAGATATAGCTGTCTCACTGTGAGCACTCTACAGTTTTGGTACAAAGTTATGGTCGGAAACTGATACGGTTTAAAGGTCAGGACTTTGAGCAATGATCTTTGAGCTCTTTCGAGATGAATCATTATTGTTTTACAGGCTCCTCCCCACACCGTGATACAATAACCAATTATTGACTGGGCCAGAGAAAGGTATATAGAGCGAAGAAGATTAAAATCCGCTACATGTCGAAGTCTCTTATAATATAAATATTTTTGAACTTCTGTAGCTGCGTTGAGCACTTTTTGGGTGAACAAAAATCATGGAACTCGCGTCATTGTCACCTAACGCTCGAACGAAAGACATCACGCGAAAATCAAAAAGTTGTTAGTTTTCACTTCTATCGGCCCCCAAAGACTGCCCGATTTTATTGACATATTGTAGAAGCGTCTAAACAAAGACTTCTGCGCCACAAACTTGTACATTATTTTGAGCCTATCCATCGGAACAATGACCTCGCAAACGACATTGTGATTGCCAATCAGCCCCTACCGATGAGTCGGCAGATTTTATGTAAAATATTTACAATTACGACCAAAGTGCAATGGCATTGAATAATATTAAAGTCATGAAAAAGTGAGTTAGCAACAAGTAAATATGCAGTACCTAGGCATTTGTTTATTCATTGCCTCGTTGGCCTAGTAGTCGCAAGCGCTACTGCTGAACTGAGGTCCTGGGTTCGATTCCCGGATCGGGAAAAGTGTTATTGAGGTTTTCTCTCTGGAATCAGTAGGAGCCCAGAGTATGGATTTGTGCCCGGTTGACGGCAAAACGCTCGTGTATTACATGGGACTTAAACATAACTGGCGAAATGTGAGTGTACTATAGGTGCACCTCTACCAAACGTCACCGTGAGTAATAAGGCGTGATTGATGTAATTATTAAAAAAAAAAAGCAAATTTTAAATCAAATGGGTCTATTGTTTAACTTATGAAGTAATTAATGACAGCGGTAACTTTGACAGGAAGAAAGATGGCGTCACTGGTGGTACTCGTATCATGGTGGTATGGTCTTCAAAACGAATGTGAAGACGAGATTGTTACGTTTCATGGCTAAATTACCAAACAGATTTTCAACCAGACCTACTGTTAAGGTAAATCTGTGGTCGTAGTAGTAACATAACATAACATCACGCCGTATTCCCCGAAGGATTGGGCAGAGGTGTGACTATATATATAGTACACCCTCATTTTGCCGGTTATGCTTCAATCCTTTGTAATAGGGGGCGAGCCTATTGCCATCAACTGGGTACAAATCCAACCTCGTAAAAATGTGAGGGTATATTTCATTTTAGACGCGAGCAAAACCGTGCTAGCTACACGTATTCGTAATTAATTGCATTGTCTTAACTACATCGTATAATGACTACTCTGGCACATAGCGCTATTCAGTGTCGTAAAACTATAACAATACAAAAACCATTAATTGTGCACACTTTTATGATGTTTCTGCATCGTATATTTTCATTAAAATTGTCTTTTATCATCCTGCATACCTATCCAGGATGACAAAAGACAATAATATAACAAGACATTCCTATGTAGATTTGTGGAATTTAAGAATAAATAATAACAAGCACTTTACGACTAAATTGACAATTATTACCATTTCAGCCTGTAAGCTCTTTAGTTTAATAAATACAATAAAGCGAATATGAACTCTAAAATAAAAGAAATGACGGTGTATAATTTTCCGATGAATAAAAGCTCAGATTTATGGGTACATATTTTTCAGCTTTTCTTACACGGTTTCATCTGGTATTGCTACAATCATGCTGGAATTTCAATACCTACCTTAGAAAAAAGCAAAAATGCCTATACAAAACGAATATGTAGATCAAGAATTTCGCCAGTGTTTGTTTACAAGCTATAATTCGTCTACATTTCTAAATTCACTGTCGTAGTAATTGGTATTATTAACAATTTTGCCGACAAAACGAACGTGCGCACATCATATTACCTACGTGAAGTGTGGTAACTGGCACGTGTTTATGCATTCTGCTGTGTTCGATTTTTGAAATCCGGTGTAAGTACCTGGAAAAAAAGAAAATGCAATTAGTATGTTGTTCTGTGTTTAAAATATTATATTTGTGGGTATGGTGGTTTTCAACAGGTGTTTCATAGATGCTTTGGCAACGAACGAAAGAGCCAGAGATAATCTTGCATAGATTTTAATAGGCACCCATAGGCAGTCAATTAGGAACGGGAATTCGCTATCTAAATCAATGTCGGTTTAATTCAGTTGTCGAAAACTCACGAAGGCTAAGAATTTTTCACTGGAAACTTTTCAGGTTTATGTTGCAAAATTGCAACCCCACATTATTTAGAACAGTCGGGCTTCGAAAAACCTAGTATAATGACCATTCGTTTAATAATTAAACAATCAATCTGCCTAGCCTTTTCCCAACTATGTTGGGGTCGGCTTTCAGTCTAACCGGATGCAGCTGAATACCAGTATTTTACATGGAGCGACTGCTTATCTGACCTCCACAACCCAGTAACTAAGTAATACGATACCCCTTAGTAAGACTGGTTGTCAGACTTTCGGGCTTCTGACGATCCGTAACGAGAAGACTGTCAAAGATCCACGAATGACAGCCGGTACCAACGGCTTAACGTGCTTTCGGAGGCACGGAGGGGTCTTGTCGTATGTAAAGATGGCCACCCATCCACGGACCAACCGCGGCAAGCGTAGCTTAACCTGATCAATCGACCCGTGCGGCTGTTAACACTTAGCTACAAAGCCTCTCTTTTTAATAATTTTACAAATAGTGTAAAATGTTTTAAATGGTCATACCTACGATTTTGCTTTAACACCTAGATTTTTTTTGATGCTCTGTTTTATTAGCAAACAGGTCCGTTGTGTGTAGCGACGAGTATGTTAATATTTTGATAATAAATAATTAACTTCTAGTTCCGTCTAGCGCGGATCTAAAGATTATTTTAGAAATAAACTTATTCAAAATAATTCCTTGTGCTCTGCATTTAGCATACAATATAGTTTAGCATACATACAATATGATGCCTAAATTCCCAACACTATAAATACTCAAGTCATCTATATTCCTCTAATACAAATGAGGATAGTGATGTGTTGCAGATCCGATGATAGATAGTGATGTATCCTGTAAAAATCTCCCCGTGAGAACTTAAATGAAATGAGCTTGACGCGAACTGTCATTACTATTCTAGTCTATTTTTCTCTATGACAATGGCGGCACCATTGCCATAGAGAAAAATGACGATGTCGACAATTCTGCCAATGTCAGATGTGTTGAAGAGAAAACGTGCGAAATAATAAAATAGTTTGGAAAATCCAAAAGTGCACGCCCATACATAACACTCATTCATAAACGAAAAAGAAATTCAAAACATAGTTTTTAACAAAAATGAACAATTTATCACTTTTCATGAAGTCGTAATGTCAAAGACTGACAAAGATATTTACTTGGCGGTTGCTAGGCAACATCAAGTCAATGGTTGGAAACATTTAGATAAAGATATTATATTTTAGTTAGTATTTTATTAATTATAATTAAACTACTTTGAATAAAAGAGCCATTTTCAATAGGGTTCCTTCTACGGCTGAAACAAATGTATAAAAAAAAATTGACTCAATTAATTGATTTTATCGCAAGCTACAATGTTTTCAGGGTTCATAAATTGACGGACAGGAATTTTTTTTCAACTATTTTGATGCTTTTTCCATTTCTGCTGCATTAAATCAATTGTTAAAAAGTACAGTATTAATCTCCATTTAATCATCTATACAATGGTATATAAATTAAGTAGGTTCTGTGTACTAGCAGGAGTGTAACAATAAAAACAGTTACAGAAATGGGGCAAAAATTTTTTTTCGATCGTAGACCACACTCTAATGCTTCGCATTAAGAGTCGTGCAATAAGTAATAGATAATAATAGTTCCAATGCTCTATTCTTTTTATGTTAGTTGATGGATACTCGTATTTAATGTGAAACTTGTTGACGAGTATTAGTATGCACACAAAAATCATTATAATTTGATATCATTAAGAGGGCTGCTTATCCTTAAAGTTGGCAACGTCGGAAATAGTTGTCAAATATTTAAGTACCTGTTTTGATTAATTTGGCAATAATACTGTATAGAAATATAAATTGTGGCTAACTAGTGACCTCATCATCATCATTCTCCTGCCCTTATCCCAATTTATTTGGGGTCGGCGTAAAATGTCCCACCACCAAAAACAACAAAAACAACACGGCGCCGGCTTCTCTTGGGGCGGCGCAACATGTCCCTGTCCTTGTGGCTAACTAGTGACCTAAAATATTGATTATGAAATGCAAATATTTGACATCTATTTGCGACGTTGCCAACTTCTAAGATAAACGCTCGTAATTGTAAGTCCTGGTTTTTTCAAGATGTTTTGCTTGACCGAAGTCAGTGATTTCCAAGATAAATGTAGAAAGTAGGTACATATTAGTTGAAAGTGACATTGGTACTTGCCCGAATTTAACCCCACAACCTCGTGCATGACCTCGTGCATGACCATTGGGCAGCACGACATGGGTTACGTTGTTTTTTTTTTTTGTATTTTTATAACTTAGGTTAGTACATATTTACTCTTTCAATCTGCCTAGCCTTTTCCCAACTATGTTGGGGTCGGCTTCCAGTCTAACCGGATGCAGCTGAATACCAGTATTTTACATGGAGCGACTGCCTATCAAACCTCCACAACCCAGTAACTGGGTAATACCGATACCCCTTGGTAAGACTGGTTGTCAGACTTTCGGGCCCCTGACTATCCGTAACGACTGTCAAAGATCCAAGAATGACAACCGGGACCAACGGCATAAGGAAATATCGATATGTAAATATGGTTACCCATCCACGGACCAACCTCGGCAAGCGTAGCTTAACCTGATCGGTTGACCCGTGCGGCTGTTATTACTTAGCCACGAGCTCTTCATATTTACTCTTTAACATGTTACATTTTATACGCAAATTCTACGGCTACAACCATTGACATGACATAACAATGTCAAACTGACTCAATTAAGAAGAGAAGCGTAAAGCCATAAAAAGAACGAGTTAGAAAGACAAGTATGCAAATAAAATGGGTGATAATTATCATAAATTATCGAATTTATAATGTTAATTGTTCAAGGACAGGAGAATGATTAATAAAGATCGTCAAACGTCCGGACGAATCTTGTTCGACAGGGATTAAGGCTCCCGCAGACAGGTGCGACGCTACAGCGCGACGCGACTCTTAGAACAATTTCTATGAAAATTGTTTTACTAGCAGTTTGTTTGTCTATCTGCAGGAGCCTTTAATATTTTACTACGAAAACTTTCCAATATACTTACAGTATGACAGCTTACTTTTATTATTTTTACCTATAAGTACCTAAAAAAATGATGAATGAAATGTTAGTATCTTATTCGTGATCTAGTGACTTTGATTTTAAGTAAGATAAAACTAAATGATCTCCTAAAACAGAGCTTCCTCTCTTCTACCCTTTTGCTGTGCCCTACAGGGTCCATAATGATCTTAATTACATAGTTACCACCTAAGTACACATTATGGTAAAGCAATTAAAGCTGTTTTCAGACCAGCGCGACACCGGTAATTGTTATACCGTGAAGTTTTGTATTGGTCGTGTCGCGTCGCGCGACAACTCGCGCTGGTCTGAAAACAGCTAAAGATATTGAGTATTTAGTTACGTAGAAAATAGACCTACTTCTTTCATCAACTGCTTTTGATAACTTCCCAACTTCTTGTCATACAGGGTTATTGGTAATATGTCGGCAATTAATTAAGGGGCTGCCCGGCTGTAGGAGAGGTCATTTACAACCAAATGACCCCATATGACTCCTATGCAAATGTCAACCATTTTCGAGTAATTTGACATTTTATATTTTTATTTCATTCAATTTAAAATGTCAAATTACATGAAAAAGAATAAAAAGGAAACGATGAATTTATGAAAGTTACATAAGCATAGAGGTTTCTATAATGGGTAAATTTAAATAATAATTTGCTGCTTTATTAAATGTATGCAAAAATTGAGAAAAACCAGATAGAAGTACAACTTTTTCTACATGATACAAAAACGAAACAAACTATGTTTTCTTAACTACCTTTTAAACGGTTCTACAATAGAGGCAACACTTCAAAACAATCCTTTAGTAAACTATAAAGTTATAAAGTAAACAATGAAACGAACACTGAAATCTCGAGTAACTTAACGAAAATTTAAATAAAGAGCAAGTATTTTTAGTTAACAAAGTGAGCATCTCACGAATAAAAAGTTTAAAATAAGATGTTGCAAAAATAGAATGAATTACGATGTAGGAAAACTGTAAAAAAAATCTACACTGAAATCGCGAGCACGCAGTTCGCAGCTACAATGAGAGTTTATCATGAAAATTCACGCCACAGTCGGCGCCAGGTTAACAAGAGGTCTTCCGTTTCGAAAATTAATATAACATAATTATGATGACATTCATCATTCCGTCACGACTTAAGAAAATATAGGAACTTTGACATTTTTGACAGGTGCCCGAACCTGTCGTCTCAATTTGCTGCCATCTAGAAAACGTCATTACAGAAGATCCTCACTGTAGAGATTTTTGCGTGTTGTCTACATGAGAATCCTGAATCCTGGGCTAAACTTTTTTTTTTGTTAAAGGGCTTGCTCTTGACCTCAATCTTGGTAGAAAGAAATTAATTATAAGTTATAACCCTTCAAAGCGAGTAAACAAGAATCTTCTCTGGACATGTTCGTTTCATCGTAGACCTCATCCTACGATGAAACGAACATGTCCAGAGAAGATTCTTGTTTACTCGCTTTGAAGGGTTATAACTTATAATTAATTAATTAGTATGTAGTAGAAAACCCAGAACCCAGACGCTGGCAGGGATCTTTAAGGCTTTCACAAACAGGCGCAACGCAACTCTGGGAACAATTTCTCACGGGTAGAACAATTTCTTTAAAAACTTGTCGGAAATCTACCGGTGACCCGGTGCGCCCGCGCCTGTCTGCGGAAGCCTGCTGCCTGTTTGTTCTGCAGTTAGAGATACGATTAGATTTGTTGTTGTTTTAAGATGTTCTATTTTATCAAGAAGAGATTTCAGCTATATCAAAAGTATTGCAAAAGTTAAGGTCAGAGCTGTGCCTGCTGTGCCATAGAAGGGTTCTCTACAAAACGCCAACTGTCAACCTATCCACGAAATGACTGCGAAACGAACAGCTTAACTTGACAGATTAATCGATTCGTGCTTTTATACGTAGCCAGAAGCTAATACGTGCTTGACCTTTCATACTTAAACATAATAAAAAGTATAAAAACCCTACACCTTGACCCCTGAAAGATTACACAGCACATTGCTATAAAAAGCACCTAGTTCAATGACCTCACGAAATACCCAAAGTTAAAAAACGTAAGTACCTTCTTAGATTATTTACACATAATAATAATAAATTTGTATATAATGGTATTATGATAATTCCTAATGTCTTATTGTGAGTAGTAATTACCGTAATGTATGCAAAGTGCGTGAATGAGACTTCAAGGTTGACAGAGTTTTAAAATTTATGTTGTTACGCACAATTTGGAAGTTATTACGTATTATTACATAACATATAATCAGCCTATTAATGTTCCCACTGTTGGGCCACAGGCCTTCTCTCTGTGAGAGGGAGTAGGCTGTAATCCACCACGCGGGCCCAGTGCTGGTTGGTAGACGTCACCATGTCTTCGAATTTTT
Source organism: Conistra vaccinii (assembly GCA_948150665.1). Lineage (NCBI taxonomy): Eukaryota > Metazoa > Arthropoda > Insecta > Lepidoptera > Noctuidae > Conistra > Conistra vaccinii. Next base: position 20,037,398 of record OX411332.1, read on the forward strand.
GGTTCTATGACCTGCCAGTTTCTTCACGATGTTTTCCTTCATCGTTTTTAAGAGCAGTGGTGATGAAATTAATTACACAAAGTAAAGCGCCTGCTTGGATTCGAACCCACGACCTACAACTCGTATGTCGGGGCCGTTACCACTGGGCCGCCACTGCTCTCACCTCTGCTATTACGTACTAATAGTACCTATGTATAATATGTACAAGGTAACCATTAAAATAGATGGACAAATTTTAACACAGCGTTCAGTACGACTAACCAAAGATAACCAAGCAAAAAAAAGTGAAATTATTTTGACCAAAAATAATAAATGGCATTGGGTAACCAACATTTTTAGTGTATTTTCGTTAGCTGATTTATTTTTAAGCTATTGCATAGCTTCTATCGCGGGCCTTGAGCGTGGAGACCTAATCCAGAAATTCCGTAACGAAAATACCTGAACCTAAGGAGAGTGTTTTGTATTGAAAATTATGTTTAACTGCTTGACAACAAAGTTCAAATTTACTTAGACGAATGATACGAGAGTGTTGTATTGAAAATTATGTTTCACTGTTTGACAACAAAGTTCAAATTTACTTAGACGAATGATACGAGAGTGTTGTATTGAAAATTATGTTTAACTGTTTGACAAAAAAGTTCAAATTTACTTAGACGAATGATCCTTGACTATTAATAGTTAAATTAAAACCTTTTTATTAGTTTGATGTTCCCATTACGTTGTGTCAAGTTTTAAAAACTATAAATGTGAATAACAGTTCCTGTCAATGTCATCATTGCCATTTCTTGTATTCGGGTTAATATTTTACAATTGCATAAGTTGATAAAAAATGCTATGCAATAGCTTTGCCGCGGCAGTCCCCGAGTGCCACACGTCTTTTTTCATGTAAGTATCTAATGCGTGTTTCTTTTTTTTTTTTATCATTGTCCTTATTTTGGTGGTCTGAATGATTACTAAAAGTTTGTCCATCAATTTTAATGGGACCTTATATATTCGGGCAGATACTAATCAACTTCATCATTCAATGATATTGCTGGGAAGTTTGTTGAGCTTCTTTCCAGCTCCAAACTAGGAGGGTAAGAGACGCTCCCTTCATCCTAAAATAAACCGTTTCATCATGGTTGGTATAGGAGCTCGTGACTAAGTAATAACAGCCGCACGGGTCGATCCATCAGGTTTAGCTACGTTTACAGGTTTTGGTCTGTGAATGGGTAACCATCTTTACATACCGAGACTCCTCCATGCCTCGGAAAGCACGTTAAGCCGTTGGTCCCGGTTGTCATTCGTGGATCTTTGACAATCGTAAGGGGTATCGTATTACCCAGTTACTGGGTTGTGGAGGTCAGATAGCCAGTCGTTCCATCCGGTTAGATTGGAAGCCGACTCCAATATAGTTGGGAAAAAGGCTAGGCAGATTGGCATCATGGTTGGTAAACGCATTGGTGATCATAGTGTGATCATGTTTGCTATAACAGACTAGGGCAGTAATACAGCTTGTCTAGTTTTTGAATTAAATGCACTTTTTTTGGGATGGGTAAAAAATGTTAAACTCGCGTCAGTAACTCAGGACACGTGACCGTAAGATCCGTTGCCTAGCAACCGACAAAGTAAATATCAAAATAAATAGTCTTTGACATTACGTAAAGATTGCGAGGTAAGATACTTTACCGATATTGATGGATAAAAAAGCAGCCAAAACATGCATAATTCATGAAAAGTGTTTGAATAAATTGTTTATTTTTGTTAGACTGTATTTTGAAAATAAATAAATATACTACTACTACCAATGAGTATTGTATTTAACCACATAAATTATAGTACTTTTATACTGATATATAAAGCAATTCGTGCGAAATTATTCCCTAACCATTCCAAAATATTCAAAAATGCACAACGTTAAAGTTTTCACTTCTACCGGCACTCTCGGAGTGCAACCCGTTGTTTTTTTTTTTTTTTAATCTCACCTTGAAAACTAAGGTGAAGTAAACTGCCATTCCACCTAATGCTAGGGATCGCTACAGACTCGTGTCAATCGAGTGACAAGTCGCTTCATTAACTAATAATATACATAGTATAGAGCAGTGATAGCCTAGTGGTGTGTTCAAACCAAAGGCACGCACCTCTGACTTTTCGGATTCATGTGCATATTGTGTTATTATCACTTGCTTCAAAAACGGTAAAGCAAAACATCGTGAGGAAACCGGCATGCCTTAGAGATATTACTCGACGTCATGTGAAGCCATGTCACAGGCCCATGGACGGCTTTAAAACTTTGACACCAGGTTAGTCATTAACCACACGAAATGAAGAAGAAGATCTAACACTTATTTGTATTAGTATATTCAAAATTCAAAAGGCATTTATTCAAACTAGGCTGAGAATCAACACTTTTCGAACGTCAAAATTACATAAGACAGTCCCCCAAAACGACCGCCTTTCACCACTTCCTAGTGCTTTAGCTGGGGACAAGAAGTGGCGCAACAAACTCCCCAGAAATTAGGTTTAGAATATTAGTATAGATAAATCGGCAGATCTTGAAAGGAACCGACTAAAACAATAATGGTAATGGCTAATGACCTCTCAGAATCAGCTGACCTGCCTGTAACCAAAAACCTAGACTAGGGTTACTAACCTGAAAGTTCACTTAGTTCATAGCCCTGTTATCACTTAGCGAAAACCTCATCCATCATTTCATTGTCCCACTAAATCCCTTAAAACATGCGTGTGATTACAATCAGCTGATGCATGGTACTTAAGTTACAATGAAAAACATCCATTGCTTGCCTACCATTATCATAGACGAACCTCTTGAAGTCCAATGTAGCAATGTACGTAATTTTCTAGCTATTAACCGACAAGGCGTTAAAACACAGCCACTTAGCGCACAAAAAAACAATAACACCTTTGAAATCAATCAAAAACAAATAAAGTAAGTATCCCACGGCAATAAACTGACAGATATAATAACATATTCCTTAGATAATTGTTCAATTTCATTCGGCTATGTACTGAGACCGACCAGTTTATCTTGACATCCTGGGGTGGCGCTGCTTGTCAAGGGAGTTGTCGAAATAAATGTCAAATTCGGTAGATTTTTAAAGTTAGTTCCGTTTTTCGCCGCGTGTCACGGTGTAGTGGGGAGTGTACACACTACACGTTCGGCTTTAGTTCTGAATTTCCTAGTCAATGCCAAGGTTAGAGTCGTTGACCGAGCCGGTGGCGACGGTCGCCGGGCGAGTGCAAGAGCGGGGATAAGTCTGTGTTTATGTTTTGAAGGTGAAAAAGTCGTTGTCTTCACTTTTGGTACGGTTCATTTTGTTTATTGTGCGCTTGTCCCCCGAAAGTAAATGAAATGCTGATTAAGCGTCTGATTGGGGGATCTAGTTAGTTAGGTACTTAAAGCAATGGTAATTACTAATTAGAATTTAATTTAAAATATGAAAGTTTTCATTCAATCAATAAATCAATCTGCCTAGCCTTTTCCCAACTATGTTGGGGTCGGCTTCTAGTCTAACCGGATGCAACTGAATACCAGTTTCTTACATGAAGCGACTGAATATCTGACCTCCACAACCCAGTAACTGGGCAATACGATACCGTTTGGTCAGACTGGTTTTCAGAATTTCGGGTTTCTAACTACCCGTAACCACTGTCAAAGATCGACGGATGACAGTCGGGACGTGTTTTCCGAGGGGTTTTCCATCCACGGACCAACGACCCTTGCGGCTGTTATTACTTACAAAAAAACAAAAATTAAGTATAATTTTCTGCACAAATAGGGCCCTATCTATTAGTTTATGACTAGAATAATTAAGATATAGTTTTAGTACAAAATCCAATCTATTCGCTGCACTAATCAAAGTAGAATTAGAATAAAAATCACTCAACAAAAACAAAGGCTGCCCAATTTTGTAACCAAACATGGCCACACAAACGCTAATCAGTCACCTCGGCTATACTCTCAGCCGTCCTCAAACAGGTACGTCCTCACTCCTCATACAAGCCCTTACTCATACGAGTCCGTCCTCATACGAGAACAAACTCATTATGCAATTATGTGCGACCACATGCCGCGAGCGAAGGAATTCAAAGGTAACTGCAATTTGTATGGAAAGGGCTTCAAAGTGAGGAATTTTTTGGGATAACTGTTCTTCGGTTAGTGAGTAATCAATATTAGAAACTTATTGACTTGACTTTTTTTAAGTGGATCTTTGACAGTCGTTACGGGCCATCAGAAGATCGAAAGTCTGACAGTCTTACCAAGGGGTCGTCTTACCCAGTTACTGGGTTGTGAAGGTCAGACAGGCAGTCGCTCCATGCTAGATTAAAGAGGTGAGGAGATGCGTTTGAGTTTTGAAATTTGAGAGTGAAATCAAGACTTACATATCATGTTCTTTCATATTTTGGGTAAAATCTGAACACAATATAAAGTCTGATAATAACAATCAAATTCGGTCACGAACTGACCAATCCTTTTCCGTTTTTCGGGTAAACCCAGATATTAATTTATAAAGACTCGTGGCGCGATGCGACAGCGTTTTCTAAGAAAACTCGGTAGAACAATTCCCGGTGTCACGTCGCGCCAGTCTGTACGAGGCTTTATGCGTGGGGATTTATCGATTCACTCATGAAGTCATGAGACGGTAATAAAGTGCGCTAAAGATTAGGTACCTACATAAATAACTCGTACACTACTAATCAGCTAATTATAATTTGTAAAGTAAATATAATGGTAATATCAACAAGGAAACTGCATGTGAACCATAGCATATAGGGAATAATAATTATCCATAAATAAACAATTACATCAATTAAACTAATAGTTTGCTCTCAATACAATCATGTTATTGCATTTTCCTGTACAAAGTAGGTACTTCATTGATAGTATAATTTTGCCGCCAATTCTAGCGTCCATTTCATTGGTGCATTATTTAATTGGCGCCAACTGCATTGAACAGCTTCCAAGCTACCCCACCATTAACTTTTTTTTTATTAATACATTACAAAACTGAAACCAGTCTTACCAAGGGGTATCTTGTTACCCAGTAACTGTGTTGTGGAGGTCAGATAGGCAGTCGTTCCATGTAAAATACTGGTATTCAGCTGGATCTGGTAAGACTGAAAGTCAACCCCAACATGGTTGGGAATAGGCTAGGCAGAAGATGATGCAGCATGAGCAAAAATGAGACGAAAAATATTAAGACCTGTCAAAAGTTAAGTAATTTTCACAGACACCTAAATTGACAGCATTCATTTTATCTACGTAACATTTGTACAATAGCTTAGCTTATGCATAATCAGCCTATAATGTTCCCACTGCTGGGACACAGGCCTCCTCTCTGTGAGAGGGAGTGGACCGTTATCCACCACGCGGGCCCAGTGCGGGTTGGTAGATGTCTCATGTTTTCGATTTATTTTGTTCTAAGACATGCCGGTTTCCTCACGATGTTTTCCATCACCGTTTTGTGAGCGGTGTTGATGAAATTATTTACACAAAGTAAAGCGCCTGCTTGAGTCCGAACTTCGAACTCATGACCTCGAACTCGTACGTCGTCGGGCCGTTACCACTGGGCCACCACTGCTCTCACAGAAAACACGCCTACCACGACTGCCTCGTAGGTCCAGCCGTCACAAGCGCTACAGCTGAGCATGAGGTCATGGGTTTGATTCCCAGGTCGGGCAAAGTGTTATTGGGTTTTAACATCAGGAATTTCTCAGTAGCAGCACGTAGTCTGGATTTGTGCCCGGTTGATGGCAATAGGCTCGCTCCTTATTACATGGGACATAACTGGCGAAATGTGGGTGTACTATGGGTACACCTCTGCCTAATCCATTAGGGAATTACTGGCGTGATGTTATGTTATGTCAAATCAATCAATCGGCCTATTAATGTTCCCACTGCTGGGACACAGAACTCCTCTCTGTGAGAGGGAGTGGGCTGTAATCTACCACGCGTGCCCAGTTCGGGTTGGTAGATGTCACATGTCTTCGAATTTTTGGTTCTAAGACATCCGGTTTCCTCACGATGTTTTCCTTCACCGTTTTGAGAGCAGTGGTGATGAAATTATTTACACAAAGTAAAGCGCCTGCTTGGGTTCGAACCCACGTTATGTTATGTAAAAGAAGCCAATGAAGATAAAATGCTTAGCGTACTTATACATAAGGTCTATTTAAAATTTTAAATCCTTTTTCCATTTTATATTATATCCACTTAAGACGCAGATATATGACAATAACCTTGAGTGGTTAGCTTGCGTGTTCTGTACCTACTGAGCTCACGCAACGCGTGGTACGTCCAGCCAGTAATAGGACTCGCTCATCAAGGAGCGCTGTCCCCAATTTAACGCATTATTAATATTTATTATACGTAAAACAAAAGGTATTTTAATAAAACACGTACGGTATACTAAAAGATTAATATTATAATTATCCTTAAAATGGTGAAGATTTCAGAAAAATACACTTGATAGCTTTTGCGTAAGTACAGTTTTTTATCCGGGTTAGACACAACTTTACAAATTAATTTACCTATGTAATATAAACATTATTTAAAATATTCGTATATTAAGTTATTAAGAAAATGCTCTAATTTAACATATATTTTTTCCAAATGATTAACACTCCTCATTTAGACGTAATTTTCAGTATAAATAAAATAGTTAAAGTAGCTTATCGTCGCCTTAAACTAGGGTTGCCATCCCCGAATTTTTAAATCCAGGATTAGAAGGTGAAAATACCAGGACATTTCAAATTAAAAACAGGACGCAGTATCAGAGCCGTAGTAGTTAATAAAATAGCAACACGCAATGAAACAGGTTCAACGAAACTCAATTTTCGCGCACTACAGCCCTCTATCTAACCGTTAGATAGAGCGAGAGCTCTAGTGCACGAAAATAGTAGTGAGAAAGAGACAACAAGCAGAGCGCACGATAAACGTAAGGATGAAGACGCGAAATTTAAAAAACAGGACGTTACTAGGATGTTTTAAAAACCCTTGACATTACTTAAAAACTATCCAGAACACCCCAAGACATCCCAAAAAGCAGGACATGCCCTGGGAAAACAGGACGGTTGGCAACCCTAACTTAAACAAACATCAACTTTATGCTTGTGTAAATAAAGTTGATTTTAGACTGACTGGTACTGTTGCAAAAGTCATAAAAAAATATGAAGTTGTAGCGCAAATGCGCAATATGAACAATATTGTAGGTTTTTTCTTAAAAGTGGTGTTTGTTTACATGTTTGGCAAATACATTCCGAACGCAGAATACATACAATGAAGAGTAGGTATTCTATTATCTATGCTGTTTCTCTCAAGCTCTTTCACCATTCGACTTTTAATAAGTAGGTATACATAGGCATTATATATAGAGGTCTCGCAGGTCCGGGTTCGAACTAACGGCTATTTTTTGTCTATGACCACTAACAGCTATAACATTGCTTCTCATAATTTGAAAGTTGAAACTGATTAAAAGATAAACTGTAAGAATTAGATCGGTAGTTGCAAAAAAAAAAAAGACTAGTGCGAGTCTTATTAAAGCGCACAAGGTTCCGCATCTAAAAATGATTAAGTATGACATTTCCTCTTTTTTCTTCTTCTATCTACGAGTATATTATAAAGTCATTTTTCGTGTCTGTCTGTGTAACCGTATTTTTCTTCAAAACCACGCAATGCATTTTGATGCGGTTTTGACCATTATTAACACAATTTATTCCAAAAAGCTTAAGTGTATAATTCATCATTATTTAACTTACATAAAAAAAGATATTTTGAGATTTGATCAAGAAGTAAAAACGTGCTAAATTAACTATAGATAAACTAAGCTTAATTTGGTTCTAAACATTTTACCGTTAATGGATCCGTTAGCACCGCAATCAGAACCCACTATTAAGACTGCAGATTTCCTCTATGTCAGCAACTGTAAGAGCCGTAAGAGGTAGACAGTTGAAACTTTACCAGATTTTGTGTGAATGTGCATGAAGCAAGTCATCTAGACTAATTCCTCAACGATTGTTGTAAGTAGCTAGACTAATTCCTCAACGATTGCGGATGTATTTCAATATGGTTTGCGGAACCCTAAAACTGAGCCTAGTATTATTCATATTAATATAAGTACTTAATAAGTAGGTATACGATATCATCACGCATGTGTCTGTGCGGGATATGTTTAATTGCAAGTGATATTAATACAATGACAAAAAAATGGTCCACTCAAAAAAAATGGCGCGTACATCTGAGAGATGTAGGCGGGAATGAGTCTATGAAATCAAAGCTATCTTTTTTTGTACATTCAAGAAGATAAGCAACAGCCTAGCTCGATTAAAAAACACTTTTACACGTCAAAAATAACTTACGTTTTTAAATAAAATATTAGTAAAAATCTTTTTAAAACAAGCTTTTATTGAACTAAAAAGTACAAAATAAAACTTACGTAAACAGATAACTTTAATGTTTTCTTAAAAGCTTGAGGCTTATCTTTATGTTTAAGAAGGACGTTCACGCCTCAAGCTTTTAAGAAAACATTAAAGTTATCTGTTTACGTAAGTTTTATTTTGTACTTTTTAGTTCAATAAAAGCTTGTTTTAAAAAGATTTTTACTAATATTTTATTTTGTGTTTTTTAGCATTAGTATTTTGATAAAATATCTGTTCTATCACTTTCACTTGTCTAAACAAATCCAACGAGTTCAACACAACAGGGCTACCTTGTAAAGTTGAGGTTTTCCTGTTACTACCTTCCGGCACTATCATCAGACCCTAGACTACACCTCGGGAAATAGTTTTTGTCAAAAGATCTTATTTAGTTCAGGATTTTCTGTGACCACTTTCTATGTGTCATCTCTTTTCAGCTCTATTATCAGACCCTGGATACTACTTTGGGCTATAGTTCTAGTCAAGACAAAACCAACCAGTTCAAACTCGATGGTAGTCTAGTTTTTTTTAGAAGTTCCTATGTTAATCTTTCGGCTCCATCACCAGACCCTGAATTCCATTGAAGTATAATAGCACAATACATATCCATGTATAAAATGTCGTGTTTATCCTGTTGATTATTGAGAAATCTCGTTGTCTGGAGCCAATCCCGGGTGCAGCAGCCAGGTCATGTTGGAATTTAGAACGGAATATCATAATTAAATGCGTATATAAAATTTCCTAGTTGTACTGTTGACCGTTGAGGAGTTACCTCGTCTGGAGCCAATCCTGGGTGCAGCAGTCAGATCATGGTGGACTTTAGAATGGTCTATCATAATTATAGCGTATATAATGTTACGTGTCTATACTGTTGGCCGTTGAGAAGTTCCCTCATCTGGAGCCAATCCTGGGTGCAGCAGTCAGGTCATAATGGACTCTAGAACGGACCATCATAATTCAAGCGTATATTAAATTTCGTGTCTGTACTGTTGATCGTTCAGGACTTCCCTCGTCTGAAGTCAATCCTAGGTGCAGCAGCCAGGTCATAGTGAACTTAAGAACAGACTATCATAATTCAATCGTATATTAAATTTCGTATCTGTACAGTTGACCGTTCAGGACTTTCCTCGTCTGAAGCCAATCCTGGGTGCAGCAGTCAGATCATGGTGGACTTTAAAACGGTCTATCATAATTAAAGCGTATGTAATATTTCGTGTCTCTACTGTTGCCCGTTGAGGAGTTCCCTCGTCTGAAGTCAGTCCTGGGTGCAGCAGCCAGATCATGGTGTAATTTAGAACGGACTGTAATAATTAAAGCGTATATAAAATTTCCTGTTTGTACTGTTGACCGTTGAAGAGTTCCTTCGTCTGGAGCCAATCCTGGGTGCAGCAGTCAGATCATGGTGGACTTTAGAATAGTCTATCATAATTAAAGCGTATATAATGTTTCGTGTCTGTACTGTTGGCCGTTGAGGAGTTCCCTCGTCTGAAGCCAGTCCTGGGTGCAGCAGCCAGATCATGGTGTAATTTAGAACGGACTATCATAATTAAAGGATCTATAAAATGTTGTGTCTGCGCTGTTAATCGTTGAGGAGTTCCCTCGTCTGGAGCCAACCCTGAGTGCAACAGCCAAATCATGGTGGAATTTAGATTGGACGGTGATAACTAAAGCGTAACTATATAAAATTTCCTGTTTGTACTGTTAACAGTTGAGGAATTCCCTCGTCTGAAGCCAATTCTGGATGCAGCAGTCAGATCATGGTGGACTTTAGAATGGTCTATCATAATTAAAGCGTATATAATGTTTCGTGTCTGTACTGTTGGCCGTTGAGGAGTTCCCTCGTCTGGAGTAAATCTTGGGTGTAGCAGTCAGGTCATAATGGAATTTAGAGCGGACCATCATAATTCAATCGTATATTAAATTTCGTGTCTGTACTGTTGATCGTTCAGGACTTCCCTCGTCAGGAGCCAATACTAGGTGCAGCAGTCAGATCATGGTGGACTTTAGAACAGTCTATCATAATTAAAGCGTATATAATATTTCGTGTCTGTACTATTGGCCGTTGAGGAGTTCCCTCGTCTGAAGCCAGTCCTGGGTGCAGCAGCCAGATCATGGTGTAATTTAGAACGGACTATCATAATTGAAGGATATATAACATTTTGTGTCTGCGCTGTTGATCGTTGAGGAGTTCCCTCACCTGAAGCCAATCCTAGGTACAACAGCCAAATCATGGTGGAATTCAGATCGGACCGTGATAATTAAATCGTATATAAAATTTCCTGTTTGTACTGTTAACCGTTGAGGAGTTCCCTCGTCTGAAGCCAATCCTGGATGCAGTAGCCAGATCGTGGTGGAATTTAAAACAGACCATTATAATGAAAGCGTATATAAAATTTCGTGTCTGTACTATTGGCCGTTGAGGAGTTTCCTTATCTGGAGCCAATCCTGAGTAGCCAATCAGGTCATGTTTGTCATAAAAATGTATTGTCATCGGAATCGAACCAACATGTAAAATATCAACTCCGTGGAGTTAGAGGAAGTGGTCTTAATTCAGCTTGCAAGAATCCACCTAAACAAACATACTAACTTACATACAAACAAACAAACAAACAAACAAACAAACATTGCAAGTTGAATAAAAGCTTTTAACTAGATGAGTTCGGTAAATCCTAGCTGTCTACCCAAAACTAATTCAGAGCCCACTGTTTATTTTAAAAAGTCCAGACACAATCTTAGTAAGGCATGAGAACCATGCAGATTAGTGTCTGAGATGGTAGTCTTAGTCTGTGCTAATTTTCTTTCTTTTCTTTATTTTCTTTCTTTTCTTTCTTTTCTTTCTTTTCTTTATTTTCTTTCTTTTCTTTCTTTTCTTTCTTTTCTTTCTTTTCTTTCTTTTCTTTCTTTTCTTTCTTTTCTTTCTTTTCTTTCTTTTCTTTCTTTTCTTTCTTTTCTTTCTTTTCTTTCCTTTCTTTTCTTTCCTTTCTTTCTTTCTTTTCTTTCTTTTCTTTGGTTTCTATCTTTCCTTTTGAACAAAGAACCACACGGATTTAGACGAATATGGCACACGGATATATCCTAACCTGGGTTCGGTCATAGGATACTTTTTATCCCGCTAATTCGTTCCCGTGGGATAATTTCCGATCCCCACGCGAGTGAAACCACGGGCAAAACCTAGTTCTTAGTTAAACTTACAAGTAACTGGCACATCCCAGCCTACCGTTTTGAGGAATACAGATTAGTTTAAAGTTATCATAAGAAATAATTTCGAAACCAAAGTAAATACAGTCCTTCGAAAGAAAATAAACGCAAATCTCAGTAACCTTGGCACCCACAATCAGTGATTGGCTGCCACGTTATGCAACAACGTGTTAATGATTGCAATTTCCACGGCGATTAGAGAAGAAACACTGGTGCAGTGAAACAAATGCTTATCATGCGCCGCGAATCGGGATAAACTATGTTGCTGTGGTGATAAGGTTTTGTCGGCTTTCATTCTGCAGGAATGATAATACTCTCTGGTTCTGTATTCCCCAAAGGCTAAGTAGATTTGTGTTCTATTAGAATTGGCGCAGCGCATCGCGGTTGTCACTGCCAAACAAATATCAACATTGCGTACCTTAAAATAAAGTAGGAAATAAATAGCCTGAGACGCGCTCCTTTTCCGCTTAGATATCTCCCAATCTCAATCAATCTGCCGCCTTTTCCCTACTATGTTGGAATCGGCTTCCAGTCTAACCGGATGCTGCTGAATACCAGTATTTTACATGGAGCGACTGCCTATCTGACCTCCACAACCCAGTAACTGGGTAATACGATACCCCTTGGTAAAACTGGTGTCAGACTTTCAGGCTTCTGACTATTCGTAACAACTGTCAAAGATTCACGAATGACAGCCGGGAATAACGGCTTAACGTGCTTTCCAAGGCACGCAGGACTCTCGTTATTTAAAGATGGTCACCCATCTACTGACTAATCCCGGCAAGTGTAGCTTTACCTGACGGAGCGACCCGTGCGGCTGTTATTACTTACCCACGAGCTCCAAAATATCAACATTGCGCACCTCAAAATAAAGTAGAAAATAAATACTTAACCTGAGACGCGCTCCTTTTTTCGCTTAGATACGCTCTAGAGCTAATGCAAGCTTATTTATTCTCAACTTTATTTTACCTGCAGCAAGTTCGATATTTGTTTGGTAGTGACCGGCCCTTATACAGGGTGAATCAGTAACTTTCAAACAATCCATTGCTTCATATGTTTGAAAAATTCGTCTCCTCAACAACGTAAATAGCACAATGAATGTTGTTGAACTATCAAAATACAAAGCATTCCAATTGGAAGTGTGTTTAAGCTTCGTGCAGACTAGCGCGACGCGACTCTAACAATAAAATTTCTAAGAAAACTGCACGGTATGACAATAACCGGAGACACGTCGCGCTGTCGCGTCGCGCTAGTCTGCACGAAGCTTTACGCAATATCGCTGGTGTTGAAGGTCGCGGGAATCCGCTAAACAGGTACCGACATACATCCATACAAACATTTTTCCCTTCCCTTTTGACTGCCGTAGTCGGGTAAAAATGTCAAATTACTTGAAAATGGTTAACATTGGCATAGGGGTAATCACCGTCATTTGGTTGCAAATGACCTCTTCTACATCCCCTTAACGAATTGCCGACATTATAACCAATAGACGGATACACGGTTATTTGTAAAACACCAACAACCTCATAAGGGGTTATTGTACATTATGAACAACTTTCACTATGGGACCAAAGAAAAAATCGCGAAATAAAATCAGCTGTTCCCTACATTTGTTCTCATATCTTGTCAAAATGTATGGACAAGCTGATTGTTTTTCGCGATGTCAGGTTTGGTCCCATAGTAAAAGTTGTTGATAATGATGAGTATATTGACCCCTTAAGAGGTTGCTGGTGTTTTACAAATAACCCTGTCTACAGAATCGAGAGGATGACATCTTCGTTAAACTATTTCAATGATTAACATAACTACTAGGTCCTAACCACAATGCAATTCATCAAAAACAATATTTATTTTCCTTGCATTACAAAACCGCCTTAAACCAATGACGCATTGTAAACACATAACAAACACAACAGCACAATTTCTGCAACCAAAATGGCAGTTGCAAAAAATCGAAAGGAAAAATATCGAATAAAAATTCATATCAGACGTTGTATGTACAAACTAGGACCGGATGTTACGCAACCGGTAGTGGGTATACATATATACATGTATACATGTGTACATTGTGTTAAGAAAAACGCTCTTTTCTTGCTAATACTTTTAATGCACACAACTGTACTACTTCACAATCAAACGAAGACTGACTATCCATTACATTTTACCATTTAAAACGACTTTCGACCCCACCCAGAAATAACGATAATATCATAACCGTTATTTCTAAGTGTTGTCAAAGTAAAATAATACATTCAGTTGCCATAATGGAAATACATTTAAAAGTTTCTTACAATATTAATCATTTGTGCTTTGACAGTGTTGCCACAGTGGATATTATAAATCGATATTAAAATCATACATAGTTTTTTCAAATTAAATTAAAGAAATCACGACACTCGGCCATCCGACGGCGTGCTAACTCCGAAGCACGCAATAATCACGACACTGAGGCAATACATCAAATAACAAATATAAGTAACTATACAAAAAATATAGAATCAAGATAATTATGTACAGAATACCTGCCCTGAGAATGTTACCAATTAATATTCCGTCAATAAATTTTCAAAACATAGCTTTTGATAAAGTAATTAAAACCTTAATAATGACATTAGTACTTTGACATTATGAATTCTTGGACATTGTAATTTTTATTTTGACATTATTTTGACATTATGATTTATTCTTTGTTCCGTCCAATTCTACACCAGCAATGGTAGTATATGTGAAACAGTATTTTAATGTAAGACCTTAATGTACCATGTACTCAGAAATAAATAAATACAATATAATATACTATACAATAGACATTTGTGACAGGCAGTACCTATGCCTAACCTATCTATACCTGATAAAAGAGAAACGAGTATGCACTTCACATCACATCACATCACTTCACTTCACTTGTATAAATCCTCTTGAACGAATCCTCCCGGCCACGAGGCGGCCAATCTCACCAGAGACCAGCCACGGGGCGGCCAATCTCAACAGACCAGTCACGGGGCGACCAATCTCAACAGAGACCAGCCACGGGGCTGCCAGTCTCAACAGTGACCAGCCAAGCAAGCAGGAGGCATAGTGCATAAGTGTGTGTGCGTAAACAGATGCACTCTGCTCTCCTGCTCTCCTACAGTCCGACGGGACAGCAACCCAACACGACCGGGTAGAGATCAGGCGCAGGACCACCAGCTTCACGTGCTTTGCGAGGCACGGGTGTCCAACGTCCAATCGCCAGGCTGCTACTATGTAATTCCTAGTGGAAAAATCAAAGAACACCCTGCCCAACCTGGGAATCGAACCCAGGACCCCACGCTCAGCAACCGCACTCGCGACACGAAACCGACGGGGTTGAAACTAATTTTAACAACCATTTTATATTATAAATAAATTAACGATTTATTAAAAGTCTGACAAATCAATAATGAACCAGAGGATTTTTGAATTCCTAACGATTTGATGTTGATCCACGGTGTCAAGAAATGAAATGAATGAAACACCTATTTATTTAATTTAAGTCTGGCATATTACTTTATTCCATCTTTGTTGAAATAAATAATCTTTTATACGTCTTTGGTTTTTGTATATTTAACCGAATTGCAAAATGATTCAAATATAATTAGCAACAAGATTTAATTACAGGCTTTAATTCTTATATTTCGTCAATATTAGAAGGAATGGGTGGGACTAAATCTTCTACCTACAGATTAGGCTCATTATTCTGGAAATTGTTTTCAGACGACCTCGAATAGAATAAACAATTCTGATGCACTTTATTATTTATTTATTGTCGCGATAATGGCGTTGATGATGATGACCCATCGCACTTTAACCAGTTGCTGGTTCAAGATGCGAACGAACGCAAACTCAAACTTTTGAGTAGACAAGGTCGTCAGAATCGTCTGGTTGAACCTATAGGCTTGGTAATTTCCTCCAGAACAAGTAAGCGATTAAGCGTTTAGTAAATTTTTAACTTCCCTAGCACAAAGTCTTTAAGCTGTTTCGAAGGGAAAACTATGCCATGATCTGAAATTAAAATGATTCTAGTCGGTGCTTGTAAATTTTCGACACTTTTGAGTTGGTCTACCAATGAGATATTTTGTAAATGCATCAATAAATCAGTTTTACGTAAAATTTATTAGATAGTATTTATTGGTGACAAGGTAAATAGCCGGATATGCCATAAAGACACTCCAGTTCCCACCAATAAAATTATTTAAGAGAAATGTATACTGCATGTCTGTTATAATATCTATCCATTTACCAAATTCCGACAGTATTAATGTATTTGCACGCCATATCATGGCAGGATAAAATTACTGTAACATCTATTGTACCATATTCTAGCAAATAAATCTTTTTGACTCGATTTGATTTGACTATGGATAAATTATTATAATTGGAAAAGTAAATGGTCTAAGTATATGGCATGGACACATGATGCAATAAATAGCCCATTACGCGTTGTTGGCGCATTATCTTTGAAATATGCACCATCTCTACAAGATGTCACATAATTATTAGATAATATTCATATTTTTACATAACGTCCTTTAGGAAACCAATATTGATTTTGAATTCGTTTAAAGGTTTGTCATAGATATAAGTTTATATTTCTTTTATATTTCTATGATTTGTGTAAAATAAAAGGAATAAAAAATAACCTAATATAATAATATTAGATTTAGTTCGGAAGATTGATGATAAGACTAAGACTATTTTGCTGTGCCCGACAGGGTCCATAATGATCACATATAATTTTAACTTACCACCTAAGTACACATTGTGGAATGCAATTAAAGTATTGAGTATTAATTATTTTATAAAAGCCTTGATGTAAACGATATTCTTGATTTGGATTAATTCGTGTACTTCAAGTCGAGATAATATTGCCCGAGTAATGCTCCTATGGTAGACTCTACCGCAACATAATTATAGACGTAAAGTTCCAATTGATATTAAATATATATCGGTCACTTTATTTGAAGGGTATATAAAATTCATTATCCTTCATAACAGTAGTTCAATAAAATTCTGTCCCATTAATCACCGATTCAGTTTCAATATCAACTCTGAAATTTCGGTTTGGTAATAGAACTTCCAGAACCGTTTATGTTTGGCAGATCTTAATACAAAACAATGGCGAAATCTTATTTGAAACATCTGAAAAGTGACACTTATTCGAAAGAATTGACTATCTAGGTCTCTGTGTGTTCTTGCTTACCTAAGAATATTGCAAAAACTAGGAAAAATGTCAAAAATGTAATAATAATTTTGAAATAGGATTAGAGTCCTAAAAAAATATGTAGCTTGGTTGGACATTGTCAACCATTGACAGTTTACAACTCTTGACCAGATGCTTGCGTTACTAAATATTAATCTCTGCTTTCTCTAATAAAAATATTGCACAAACTAGTTCAGAAAATGACGCAGAGCTAAATAGGATATTTTTCATTTAAAGACGCAGTGATCTAATTTCAAATAATACAATGTGTGTAACAAGCTGCCATTGTTCTTTCTTCAAGACAGTTCTTTTGCTTTCTAGCATTCCATAATTTATACAATCTACTGCCTTTCGGCCATCATTTTCACACCTACATGACTTACTAACAGCACACATGGCTGCATAGAATAACATAAGTGCCTTCGTTAAACTTTGAACTACAGCTCACCTACATGGCTGCATAAGATTAAATAAGCAGGTGCTTATTGTAACTGAGTTTAACGTAGGTACGTTAAACTCTGAACTATAGCTCACCTATATGGTTGCACAAAATTACACAAGCGCCTACGTTAAACTCTGAACTTCAGCTCACCTACATGGCTGCAATAAACTATACGCGTACATCTCCATAAAGCTCACCTACATGGCTAAACTAGAGTGCAAGCCGTAAAGAACTATAAGTTATACTCGTACATCTTTATTTTTAAACTCTGAACTACAGCTCGCCTACATGGCTAATAAACTATACGCATACATCTCTAAAGCTCACCTATATGACTGAACTAGAGTGTAAGCCGTAAGGAACTAGAAGTTATACTCGTACATCTTTATTTTTAAACTGAAGTACAGCTCGCCTACATGGCTGTAATAATCTGTACGCATACATCTCCATAAAGCTCACCTACATGGCTAAACTAGAGTGTAAGCCGTAAAGAACTATAAGTTATACTCGTACATCTTTATTTTTAAACTCTGAACTACAGCTCGCCTACATGACTGTAATAAACTATACGCATACATCTCTAAAGCTCACCTACATGGCTGAACTAGAGTGTAAGCCGTAAGGAACTAGAAGTTATACTCGTACATCTTTATTTTTAAACTGAAGTACAGCTCGCCTACATGGCTGTAATAATGAGTGCAAGCCGTAAAGAACTATAAGTTATACTCGTACATCTTTATTTTTAAACTCTGAACTACAGCTCGCCTACATGACTGTAATAAACTATACGCATACATCTCTAAAGCTCACCTATATGGCTGAACTAGAGTGTAAGCCGTAAGGAACTAGAAGTTATACTCGTTCATCTTTATTTTTAAACTGAAGTACAGCTCGCCTACATGGCTGTAATAATCTGTACGCATACATCTCCATAAAGCTCACCTACATGGCTAAACTAGAGTGTAAGCCGTAAAGAACTATAAGTTATACTCGTACATCTTATTTTTAAACTCTGAACTACAGCTCGCCTACATGACTGTAATAAACTATACGCATACATCTCTAAAGCTCATCTACATGGCTGAACTAGAGTGTAAGCCGTAAGGAACTAGAAGTTATACTCGTACATCTTTATTTTTAAACTGAAGTACAGCTCGCCTACATGGCTGTAATAATCAGTACGCATACATCTCCATAAAGCTCACCTACATGGCTAAACTAGAGTGTAAGCCGTAAAGAACTCTTAAACTTTACAGGGTCTATCTACACTATACTCGTACATCATAGGTCGCCCACATGGCTAAACCACAGTGCACGCCGTATAGGGATCTACACTATACTCGAACATTTTTGAACAACTCACCTACATGGCTGAACCCGAGTGCACCCCGCAAGGAGTCTACACCATACTCGTACATCTCTGAACAGCTCACCTACATGGCTGAACCCGAGTGCACGCCGCATGGGTCTACGCTATACTCGTACATCTCTGAACAGCTCACCTACATGGCTGAACCCGAGTGCACGCCGCATAGCAGTCTACACTATACTCTTACATCTCTGAACAGATCACATACATGTCTGAACCCGAGTGCACGCCGCATAGGAGTCTACACCATACTCGTACATCTCTGAACAGCTCACCTACATGGCTGAACCCGAGTGCACGCCGCATGGGTCTACTATACTCGTACATCTCTGAACAGCTCACCTACATGGCTGAACCCGAGTGCACGCCGCATAGGAATCTACACCATACTCGTACATCTCTGAACAGCTCACC
This sequence comes from Conistra vaccinii, assembly GCA_948150665.1. Taxonomy (NCBI): domain Eukaryota; kingdom Metazoa; phylum Arthropoda; class Insecta; order Lepidoptera; family Noctuidae; genus Conistra; species Conistra vaccinii. The sequence continues at coordinate 20,056,454 of OX411332.1, forward strand.
TACATGGCTGAACCCGAGTGCACGCCGCATGGGTCTACTATACTCGTACATCTCTGAACAGCTCACCTACATGGCTGAACCCGAGTGCACGCCGCATAGGAATCTACACCATACTCGTACATCTCTGAACAGCTCACCTACATGGCTGAACCCGAGTGCACGCCGCATGGGTCTACTATACTCGTACATCTCTGAACAGCTCACCTACATGGCTGAACCCGAGTGCACGCCGCATAGGAATCTACACCATACTCGTACATCTCTGAACAGCTCACCTACATGGCTGAACCCGAGTGCACGCCGCATGGGACTACACTATACTCGTACATCTCTGAACAGCTCACCTACATGGCTGAACCCGAGTGCACGCCGCATAGGAGTCTATCTACACTATACTCGTACATCTCTGAACAGCTCACCTACATGGCTGAACCCGAGTGCACGCCGCATAGGAGACTACAGTATATTACATTTTATAATACAATATCTCATGCAGTCATTAGTCATAACCGCAATCAACAAAATCTAAGCTGCTGCTTAAACAAACCAGCAAACAAAACATAACCAAACTACCATACCACCGTACCATCAACAAACTATAAAGCTGCTCAGAAAATTCAGTGAACGGAGCAGACAGAGTTAAAATACTATTCAAAGTGAAATCCTGTGGCGAAATTCCCAACATTCACTCGTACAATTTTTAATTTATTTATTTTCCAAGCTGTCCAATGCAATGATAGATCTATCGAGGAGTTGCCTCGACCAAGAGTACCACGTGCACTGGTCCAACTATTTTACTTATTGTTTATAATTAGTCCAACGCAACGATAACCCTATCGAGGAGTTGCCTCGACCAAAGGTAGCACGTGCATCGGCCCAACCATTTACTCATTATATTATTTTAAATTAGTCCAACGCAACGATAACCTTATCGAGGAGTTGCCTCGACCAAAGGTAGCACGTGCATCGGCCCAATTACTTTTAACTATGATTTAAATATTAACCATCTGGGAAATACGCCACAATGATTGCTACCGAATCATGAGACTACATAATAACCATACTTAATGCTCACTGAACATAACTGGGATAAAAAGAACGAATAATGTATATAGAATTCATAAAACTACTTACGATTTCACCAACAGCTAGCTCGTGGTTCTTGTCACTTCTGACTTGTTAAGAAAAACGCTCTTTTCTTGCTAATACTTTTAATGCACACAACTGTACTACTTCACAATCAAACGAAGACTGACTATCCATTACATTTTACCATTTAAAACGACTTTCGACCCCACCCAGAAATAACGATAATATCATAACCGTTATTTCTAAGTGTTGTCAAAGTAAAATAATACATTCAGTTGCCATAATGGAAATACATTTAAAAGTTTCTTACAATATTAATCATTTGTGCTTTGACAGTGTTGCCACAGTGGATATTATAAATCGATATTAAAATCATACATAGTTTTTTCAAATTAAATTAAAGAAATCACGACAATTGTGTACATTGATCCCTTATGTATTCAGCGGACGTTTTCGTCGCCCTTTACCTTACCCGGTCTGTGACCCTGGTACGATTGCCAAAAAAGTTTATATAATAAATGTTTTTAATTTTGTAACATTATTTATTTCCATATGAAGAACATAAACATTTATTAAAGAGGATAAAATATATACACTGAATAAACTTCTTATTATTCTTAACTAACAGATTATTAAAATTAAAATATAATATCCTAAACTAAGTAAAATTATAAAATATGGTGTCGAAAAATTTCTCCGCATCGCTGTCGACTGGTAATGTACCCAAGAGACTGGCGGCATTGCCACGTTGTATGGCAATGCTTAGCCTCTAGTCAAGGTAAAAGCCAGCCCTTGGATCACGGAAAGTGTCAACCAGCCGTATTAATCTTATAAACCTTTATAATGTTCTTTTTAATGTTTCTTATTAATAAAATGCATAAATACCTTCAATAAAAAGTCATTCAACCTACGTTTGACATTTGAAATTATTATGACACTAGCAAAATGGATGACGCTATTTGCAATATTTTTACCATTTTAACAAGGGGCAGTCACCTATGCAAATGAAAAATATTCAACAGTTTGTCTAAAGATAAATTAATCTAATCTAACATAATTTACGTTTTAAAAGAACAAAATAATTGTTAATTTATTTGCAACAAAAACAATAATAGGTTATGAAAATCTTCGCACAACAGCTTTTACTTTGGCTGCTTACCCTACCTCTATTAGGGTAGTTAAACCTTAGGGTTTATTGATAAACTTGGTGTGTAAAACGCTTACTGTATTGTTGTTTTTAGATGAACAGTTAACTATATCGACAGTTATTGTGTTAAGCAAGGAAAACATACTTAGTGCGAATTTCACCAATTAAACTGAACGAGATCACCATCTAAACCGAGTTCAAGATCTATCAGAGTCAATATTCCAAAGAAAATAATGACACTGACAGCACTAAAACGTGGTTTATGTGCTGATCGCGTTCAGTTTTATTAGTGAAACTAGCTTCTGCCCGCAACTTCGTCCGCGCCTATAACCTTCCTCAAGAATTGGGCTATCCAATGCAAAAATTAGTTTTTCAAATCCGACTGGTAGTTCCAGAGATTACCCCCTACATACAAACTTACAAACAAAAAAAAAACAACAGGTTGCACTCCGGGAGTGCCGGCAGAAGTGAAAACTTCAACATTAACGTTGTGCATTTTTGAATATTTTGGAATGGTTAGCGAATAATTTCGCACGAATTGCTTTATTTATCAGTATAAAAGTACTATAATTTATATGTTTAAATACAATATTCATTAGTAGTAGTTAGTATATTTATTTATTTTCAAAATATAGTCTAACAAAAATAAACAATTTATTTAAACACTTTTCATGAAGTATGTTTTGACTGCTTTTTTTTACTCATCAATATGGGTAAAATTTTTTACCTAGCAATCTTTACGTAATGTCAAAGACTATTTATTTTGATATTTACTTTGTCGGTTGCTAGGCAACGGATTTTATGGTCACGTCCTGACGCGAGTTTAACATTTTTTACCCATCCCAAAAAAGAGCACAACGCCGCTAAAGACGTTTTCACTTCAAAAAAGTTTTACCTCTTTATAATATTATTAAAGTATAATATAGTATGGTTTTGGATAAAGTATAATATATAGAATATAGTATATTATAGTACACATTCAAGTGCTCAAAGTGCGTGAAAATCATGCGTTGGAAAAGTCGCGTGATCACACAACAGAACATGATTAGATGACGAATACAATTTCGATCATGTGAATGACCAATGTATATCGTAACCTATTTATAAACGCGTGTTTTGGCTACCGCTGAAACTTACCAATACTAAACTTTTTTTGAAGTGAATACTTCTTTAACGGCGTTGTGCACTTTTTTTGGGATGGGTAAAAAGTGTTAAACTCGCGTCAGGACGTGACCGTAAGATCTGTTGCTTAGCAACCGACAAAGTAAATATCGAAATAAATAGTCTTTGACATTACGTAAAGATAGCGAGGTAAGAAATTTTACCCATATTAATGCACAACGTTAATGTTCAAGTTTTCACTTCTGCCGGCACTCCCGGAGTGCAACCCGATGGTTTTTTTTTTTTTGGTGAATTGAAAGGACCGCCACGCGCCACGAGGGATGAATAGCATAATTAATCAGCCTATAATGTTTCCACTGCTGGGACACAGGCCTTCTCTCTGTGAGAGGGCACGCGGGGCCCAGTGCGGGTTGGTAAATGTCACGTGTTTTCAAATTTTTGGTTCTAGCATGATCTAGAACCAAAAATTGGAAAACACGTGACGGTTTCCTCACGATGTTTTCCATCACCGTTTTAAGAGCATTGGTGATGAAAATTTTATAGATGACACTTTCTTGTTTAAAAATGGGATAAAACCAACTTAAAATTTTAGATTTTTACAATAGTTTCCTCTTTTTATTAAAATTTGTTAAACTTTATTATTTATTCTTAAACTACTCTTCGTTGATGTAACTGCTTGAGCACGATTTTTTTATTAGATTTATAATATTAATATACTTAATATTTACTAATCTGTCTATTGTAAAGAGCCCAAACTCCTGTCAAAAGTGTAAATGCGCCTATATTATCTTTAGTCGTGTTTGAATGATGAATGAATGATTGAAACGAATGATGAACATCAATCGCATATTTTACATTCATCGAAATGAGAGTCCTCTTGTAAAAGTGCTGGCGTGAATTTTCATAAAAACCCTCATTAAATAAAGGGTCAAAACTTCGATCGACAGGTAAAAATGAAAACTACGTACTGTATTGCTTTTAGATGCAGCAAGATGCTACTGCCATTAATTAATCATGACATGATCATGATGTCAGTGGATGATTGACAAGCAAAATCCACTTGAAACTAAACCAATTTTACAGAACCGTCATACTTCTACCCATCTATAAATAGGTATAATTATGAGATACACATCTTACAAGGGTGAACAAACGATTACAATCACGTCCATAATTGAGCGAATTACAAGTCATTGTTCATGTGATCTCCATGCTAAATATGTAGATCCATGTGTTGAGCTCACACCTTAAGTAGTGTTGTGTGACAGTTTGCACGTGTTTAAGGTGGAGACTCATTAGTGCGACATGAATTAATTGTCGAAGTTTCTGATCTAATCTGAAAATACAAATAAATAAGATTGAAGTGTCAGTTTGTATTTTCAAAATAACAGCTTTTCACTAAATCCATATCTAAGTAATACGGTAAGTAGGTAACTACTTAAAAATTTTAAAATTTTCTGTCTGTCTGTTTGTTCCGGCTAATCACCGAAATTAGATAATAAAGTTTAAGTAATACAATTCAAATCGTTATTGGTATAAACAAGAATCCCACTTACTTGTATTAAAAGATTACAAAAACGTTTAAATGCGAACGTTACAAAATGTTTTAGATTCTAATCGTATTTGAGAACGGCGATAAGCCTAGAAACTTCAATTCCCTGTCTTTTATGGGAGAATTTCCCACCAAAGATGGGAAAAGATAACCAATTTTTATTGAATATTGACCTATAGAAAACCAAACTTTATACGTGGATGGTTTGGTCATGTTGAGAGGATGAATGAAAGACGATTAGTAAAAGGTATTCTACCTATATGACCTGAAGAATAACAAGGTAGATGTGACTGAAAACGCCGGAGGACACCATATGAGGACATATATTGTGACTTTATTGGTGATGTTCCTCAGAAAGGTCAGGTGCGTAGTACTCGCAACCGGCGTGCGTATATGACCAGATGTAGTTAATTGACTCAGGCGGGACTTTGCGGAAATCCATTATATCTATGTAACTTAATCCACTTAACTGTTCTTAAAGAGTCATAAAGAACCCTGTAAGAAATCGACACACGCGTACACGCGCCCGCGCTCTGCGTTCGGCGCTTGATGTTGCAACACGTCGTGTCCGGGTTCGCAACAAGTCAATCGTCATCCTGAGGATGCCTCGTTGAGAGGTGAAACACGTATCGACTTCTTACAGGGTTCTTTATGACTCTTTAAGAACAGTAAAGCGGATTAGGTTACTAAATATACGTCATCTATTATATTTTGACTAGATGTATGAACGTAAACGAGGCTAAAGGAGTATGTAAGGATGTAGCAGGTGGCGTTCTGTAGCTTCTCCCATAGGAAGAAGGCGTGAGTTTATGTATGCTATAGAAAACCTCTAAAACTTTGAACCCTTGGTAACAAACACGATGACAACCTTAAACTATAAAATCAATTTCAATAGGTAATAATATATATTTATGGGCTGTTTTATAAGCAATCAGTAGGGTCTTAAATTAATCCGAACCAGTTAATTATGCCGATTTTGTTTTATTTTAACATTTTGTTTAGTGTTTCGTCAAAAGGATGTTCTCGAAGAGACGAATAGTCAAAATTGACGCCGTATCATAGTTGTTATTATTGTTAGTTGCGTCGTTGTAGTTCTTGTCGTATCTGGGGGCCAAGTCTACTAATTTACAAGGTCTCTCGATGATGAGTTTCTGACAGATTTGCCATACAAAATCTGTCAGAAACTCACCATCGAGAGACCATTGTGACATTTGTAAATTAGTAGACTTGCCCCCCATTTGTCGTGCTTTCGTTCCTCAATCAAAAGTTTCGTCGTCATGTCGTTTGTCGAGAATACAATCAGTCGCATTAACGTACGTCGAGCTGATGTGCTGTCGCACCGCTGATCGTCAAAATTAAACAGTCTCTTACAACCGGTTTTGAAAATTTTAGCTTTTAATTTGATTTAATCTACCTTCAATAAACTATTATTAAATCTACTACAATAGGTATTCTGTAAGATAAGACTCATTTAAAATGATTCACCTAAAATTTAAGTAAAAAAATGTAGACTAAGTTTCCAACATAATTCTTCCTAAAATAATTCTTCACATTTTGTCAAAAAAATCACATTACCATCCAAGCCAGCAGGTTATGCGACATCTGTCCAAACACAATTTGTCTATTTCTTATTTACCTTGCCGAACCGGCTTCTAAAAACGGCTAAAATTAAATGCCAAGTCTGAAAACAACTTTTCATTTCAGTTGTCCCCGTTCTGTGGCACACACATTATGCTAATACATACTGTTTCCGGTTGGGGAATCCTATTTGGGTTCCGTACAACGTTTTGTTTGTAGAACATCTCCGTGTTGCCAGACCAGATCATTGTAAAATCGGCTTGTCAGCGGCACAGGTAGGGTTGCCCCTTGAGGAATTTGTCCCTAAATTGTTTAGGCAAACTTGATTAGATGTTTATAGTTTTGATTGATGTGGCTGTTCGAAATACTTCCTGCTTGTTGAGTGAGACTATTTTGTCGTCTACTTGAGGATCGTAGTAGAAAGCGTTCTGTAGTTTCTACCTACCCCCATTGGAAAAAGGTGTGAGTGTTATGTATGTGTGAGTATTAAGAGCTAAATAGAAGACTGACCTGAAACGCTAGAGCGAATTTTTTAAGGTTATACCTTCAATAATTGGCTCTTCTCAAAACATCCTTTTTGTTTTGACAACCCTGGCTAGATGTGACGTTGAGTATTGTCAATTTACTCTAAAATCCCGCGTCCCATCCTGCTAAATGATTGTTAATTTGATGTCATATGCGAATGAACCTCACGAACTTTGGATATTCCCAAAAAAGGTACCTACAAGTTCATTTTTGGAACATGTTAATAAATTATTATAGAGTTATGAGAACAGAACCAGTGTTAATTTTAGTGAAACGGTGATAAATATAAACAGTTGATTTTCTAATGAAAATATATCTTCTAATAGACTCACTATATGACACTGTTTAACACAAAATTCGAAGACATGTGACTTCTACCAACCCGCACTGTGGTCTCACAGAGAGGAGGCTTGTGTCTAATAAAATCAGCTGAGGATAAAATAAAAACTACCTGGCAAATAATAAATAATGAAACAGGTAGGAAAAAACAGCGAAATACTGAATTTAATTTAGAGACTGCACATGGCCCTATCAACTCAGATATAGAAATAGCTCAGGAATTTGAAAACTTTTTTACTAATATTCCCCTTAAAACTACTGAAGCATTGAATTCCTCACCCGCGCTTTCTGCTGCCTTACTTAGGCAGAATGTGAAGGCATGTCCTTTGGATTTTAGGTTTCAGCATACAAACCCTCAGGCTGTTATAAAAGCTTTTAAAGATCTTAAAATTAAATCAACAGAAGATCTCTGGGGAATGTCTGTAAAAGTCTGTAGATCTATTATCGAAACCATTGCGCCCTATTTAGCTTTCATATTTAACAACAGTGTGGACCAAGGAGTCTTTCCGGATCTCATGAAACACAGTAAAGTAGTTCCATTGTTCAAATCCGGTGATAGTAAAGAACCCAACAATTATAGGCCTGTGTCAATTCTACCAGTTCTCAGTAAGGTGTTTGAAAAGTTGATGCTCAATCAAATGTTACGTCACTTTAATAAAAACTCCATCTTTCATGAACAACAGTACGGTTTCACCAAAGGGCGTTGTACTACTGACGCCGGTGTCACCCTAATAAAGAACATTTTTAATGCCTGGGAAGAAGCACAAGATGCCATTGGAATCTTTTGCGACCTCTCGAAGGCGTTCGATTGCGTAGACCATGAGACACTTCTGCTGAAACTGGAGCATTATGGGATTAGGAATACAGCTCTTGATTTACTAAAATCTTACCTGAAAGATAGAAAGGTTAAAGTTCAAGTAAACGGCATAAACTCATTAGGGTCTGAAATGGCAATGGGCGTTCCTCAAGGTTCGATATTGGGTCCATTCCTCTTTTTAGTTTATATTAATGATTTAACCCAATTACTTCAAAATCAACCGAAGATGGTGTTATTTGCAGATGACACATCATTGATCTTTAAAATCAACCGACGGTCGCAAAATCTTGACGACGTGAATAGCTCTATTCTTCAGGTCCAAGATTGGTTTACGGTAAATAATTTGGTACTGAATAAAAATAAAACCAAATGCATTAGATTTAAATTACCTAATGTTAGAAGTAGCGAATGTGACATTATATTGAATGGAGAAAAACTGGAATTTATTAATCAAACGGTTTTCCTGGGAATCACGCTAGACGAGAAATTACAATGGGGACCTCATATAACATCTCTTGCGGGGCGGCTAAGCTCGGCCGCTTATGCTGTTAGAAAGATCAGACAGTTAACAGATGTAGAAACCGCGCGTTTGGTCTATTTTAGCTACTTCCACAGCATTATGTCGTATGGCATTTTACTGTGGGGTCGGGCTGCTGACATTGAATCTATCTTTATTTTGCAAAAGAGAGCTGTCAGAGCCATTTATGATCTCCGTCGTCGCGAATCTCTCAGGGAACTATTTAAAAGACACAATAGACGATGTATATCTAGTAACTTAATCCGCTTAACCGTTCTTAAAGAGTTAGAGAACCCTGTAAGAAATCGACACGTGTTTCGCCTCTCAACGAGGCATCCTCAGGACGACGATTGACCTGTTGCGAACTCGGACACGAAGTGTTATCAACGCGAGCCGAACGCAAAGTGAGCTTCAACCGCCCGTCACCCCCACTTATATAGGATCGCTTATCGGCCCACCTCGCCCGGGATCGTTATCAGTGCGATAAGCGAACAATCGCAACAATGGTGACCTCGGAATATTCGTATTTAATTCGTTCAACAGTGTAACGTTTCCTGTATTATTTTTTGCAATTTCTAAACTCTCTAAAACTGACATTTTGAAACCTTTATCACATGTGTGTAAAATTTTGAAAGTGTTATTGTTATTTAACGAATGACCAGAATCTATTAAGTGTTGAGCAAAATGGGATCTTTCTGGACAATTATTCCTGTACGCTGCAATATGTTCTTTATATCTAGTTTGAAAATTACGACCAGTTTGACCTATGTAAATACCATTACATTATAAGCGATCCTATATAAGTGGGGGTGACGGGCGGTTGAAGCTCACTTTGCGTTCGGCTCGCGTTGATAACACTTCGTGTCCGAGTTCGCAACAGGTCAATCGTCGTCCTGAGGATGCCTCGTTGAGAGGCGAAACACGTGTCGATTTCATACAGGGTTCTCTAACTCTTTAAGAACGGTTAAGCGGATTAAGTTACTAGATATACATCGTCTATTGTGTTTTATGATGGATTTCCGCAAGGTCACGCCTGAGTCAATTAACTATTTAAAAGGATTAATATTATGACCGTTCCTTGCCAATTCATTTATGAAAATATTATGTATGTAAGGAAAAATCTACATCTTTTTAATAAAATAAGTGATAGACATAATTTTAATACTAGAAATAAAGATAAACTAGATCAACCATTTTTCAGATTATCTAAAGTACATACATCTTTTATGGGGTACTGTGTTAAATGTTACAACAAAATTCCTTGTGATATATTACAATTAAATGAAAGAAAATTTAAAACTCATGTAAAAAGTAGACTTTCTAAACAAGCATATTACAGATTAGAGGATTATATCCAAGATAAGAATGCTTGGAAACATGCTGGTCCTGCTCCATAGGACAATTTAGAGTCTAAACAAAATCAAACTGGTTGCTTACTTAATTGTATTTATTTTTCATTATATGACATTGATTTTACATCCTGTGATTAGTTCCTCACACACTGACTTATTAATTGTAAATTTTTAGTAGATTCATCTATTTTTACAATGTTTGTGAATATGTGAACACCATGTATCTACCACATAATTAATTTATCTGTCGTTTGCTCCAATTTAAATTATTCTTACTGTATACAGTAATTTTATTCTAGGTGCATCGTCTTCACATATTATAATTATATAAATAATGTACTTATACAAAATATTGTAAAACATTTTAAAAGAGTAACGGTGGAGTTTCTTGCCCATTCTTCTCCATACGAAAACTACATTTTGGAAGGGGCGGTAGAATCAATAATATATAATAACTATAATTTGTAAATTTTGACGTTCAAAAGTGCCTTCAAAGGCCTATTTGAAATAAATGCTTTGACTTTGACTTTGTCCCAGCAGTGGGAACATTCAATGCGAAAGTGAGCTTGTTTGTTTTTACGCTTTTACGCCAAAACAGCTGAACAGATTTGGGTGAAATTTGGCACATGGGTAGACCATGACCTGAATTAGGACATAGGATATTATTTATCCCGATATTGCCACGGGATCAAGACTTATGCCGGTGAAACCGTGAGGCGCAGCTAATTGCAAATAAGGCAAAGTTTGTCAAGACATCTACAAAATACAAAAGCCACGCAATCGATTACTAATCAAACGATAATTATGCCGAATTAGATCCGCTTAGAAACGCCTTTAGAAATTAATCAATCAATCCTACACATTGTATAGGAAAACTTAACATATTAAGCCCATTACGAGCCTTAATAGAAGTTAACGAGTAAATTAAGACTGTCAACTAATCCATGGCGGAAAACTATAAAAATTTTAACTGTCTACTTTATGCATAAATTCTGTACGAGTCTATGACGTGCTTAACTTTATTTTGGTTGGAGCATATACGACAGATTTTGTTCTTTTTGATTTATAATGGATTATTTTGGCATAATTAATATACCACACCATGTTGGTAGATGTGACATGTCTTCGAATTTTTGGTTTCCTCACAATGTTTTCCTTCACCGTTTTGAGAGCAGTGGTGATGACATTATTTACACAAAGTTAAGCGCCTGCTTGGGTTCGAACACTTCGAACCCACGACCGTAAGTCGGGGTCGTTACCACTGGGCCACCACTGCTCAACTATTATAACATCACATGAAATCTGGTTTTCTTCTCATGGTAGGCAAAAACCACAGAACGCCGTTTTTTTTTTTTTTTTGGGTGGGAAATCATCCAATGACTTCTCCCGCTCTGGGCGGAGCGGAAGGGCGTGTCAGACTTTTACTGACTAAAACCCACCCGTGTTCCTTCCCTTGCCATGCCAGGGGCCACGGTTTCCCCTTGGGACTACCCGCAACCCCGGCAGGCATCGGCCCTAACGGACCCCGTCAGTTTTGCTGACATCTCTTTGAGGCGCGCGTGGAACACGACGCGCCGTCGACCCGGGCCTGGTCCTTATCGGACGGCGAGCTGCCCTCTGCTCTCCGTCCGCAGGCCCGCGCCTACGGTGGCCGGAAATCGGCTATCAATTCCCGACGCCCGGGAAGTCTCCTACGGCGGCGGCGGCTAGGGCTGGTAGGGCGCGGCCTCTGCCACTCCCTCGCGCGCTCCGCCTCCTCCTTCGCGAGCATTACTGCTTCGCAGAAGGAGGTACAGAACGCCGCCTGCCACGATCTTTACATACTCCTTTTGCTTCCTATTATGTCATAACTTCATTTCGCTCAAAATCATAACATAATATCACGCCTTTATTCCCCAAAGGGTTAGGCAGAGGTGTACCTATAGTACATCCACATTTCACCAGTTAGGTTTGAATCTCATGTAAAACGGGGCGAGGCTATTGCCATCAACCGGGCACAAATCCAAACTCTGGGCTACTACTAGTAGTTCTGCGAACAGTAGACCTCGCGAGCACAAACTTTTTGGGAAAAATTAACCGCTTAGCTTGAGGCTTAAGTGCCTGCTACACGGTCGCAAACCGCGTCCCGACAGAGGTGACAAACGTTTTCACACACACACACGCTACCCCATAATACAGGACAAACGAGAAAAAAAATTACGTGTAGGGTGAGGAGGTACCCTAAAAAACAATCATGATTTTATTTTACGACTTTGTCGGCGTGATTGATAGTATAGACCTATACCTACCAAATTACAGCTTTCTAGTACTAAGATTCTCTGAGATAAGCCGCTGACAGACAGAAAGACAGGCAGACGGACATGGCAAAACTAAATCAGTTTATTGTGTACTACAGAACCCTAAAAACCATCCTAAAAACCAGACAAATTATGAGTAAAAAATTTGTGGCCAGCTAGAAAAATTAACAAATAGGTTTGAATAAATAGCGAGCAATTTACTGCATTTGAGGAGGTATTCTGCTCATTATGCCGAAGATCCTGATCAGATCTTTACCAATTTTTTTTGAGACTATCTTAAAGTTACTTTCTTTCAAATGAAAAAAGAACCATCGAAAACGGATTTCATAAGGCGGAGATATCCAGCAGCCCCCTTTTTGCCCCATTTTGGAGGAAGTACCCCTCCAATCAAAAATCCCCGACGACAAAAAATTACAAAAAATTCATAATACCTGTATGCCAAGTTTCATCCAGATCGGTTGTAAAATACGACCTGTACACGAGTACGTACAAACTGACACACGAAAGAAAATTTTGCCAGTTGATGCAGAGACGCTTCGCTCGCTACGCTCGCTCGGTCAACTAAGAAATTCCAGATGGACAATCCGAATAACAGTTTGCTCCACCCGGGAATAGAACCCAGGACCTCATGCTCACCAGTAGCGTTTGCGACCATTAGAGCAACTAGGCAGTGCCAAGATTATCGACGTCATTTATATCATCGATAGTTGACGTCAGAGCTTTTGGTTACAAAAGCTCTGACGTCAACTAGGGGTACTTTAATTTAGGGGTAATACCCAACAGCCTAAAAATTTACCCCAACCATCCAATAACCAACTTTTGCTGAAAAGTCAGTTTGGTAACCTTGTATAGACTCCAATAGGGTATGATTATCATCAGCACTAGGAAGTGGTGAAAGGCGTGTGTTTTGGGGGACTGTCTTATGTAATTTTGACGTTCGAAAAGTGCTGACTCGCAGCCAAGATTGAATAAATCACTTTTTATTTTGATCTCCCTGCCCTTGTCCAATGTTACTTGGGGTCTCTGCAAGACGTTTTCCTCTTCCATCCCCCCTGTACCACCACGCTTTTATCAGTACTCCCATAGGTAACATACCTACCTATTGGAGTAAAAAATAATTGTAATTGGAGAAACTTTACGGTAGAATCTTCAGAAAGTCTGACAATAAAATCAAATCAAAAGTAAGTAGTAACTAAGACAGAAAAGTAAAACAGTAATTTACAACGTTATAACAGCATTGCATTGTGTTTTACAGAATGTATAGTTATTAATTGCGGTACAAGACGGTAAAAGTTTACCGCAACGCAGTGTAGCTAAACTAAAACTGTTGTAAGCACAGCTACACATATAATGAGTGACATAAAATGATGATTTTAATGTGATTTTAGCACCCATATAAATAAAGACAGATACACGATGCGATTTAATTGTCTGTGGCATACCATAAGTTGAAGCTACAATAAAAGAACAGTATTAATAAGTAACCGTATTATCTTCATAGAAAACGGCCGAAGCGACGCGCTTTGAAATCTCAGTGTATACTTATCAGTACGCAAAAGTATCGAGTGCGCGGCAGTTACGCATGGACGCGTCGTTTTGAAACAGAGTTCTCATGACCACCTTCCGGCTCCATCGTCAGATCAGCTCCATGTCATAATAATGCAATGTCATCCGATTTACATATGCATGCAAAATTTCAGCTCAATCGGAAACCGGGAAGTGGGTCAAAGGACCATGGGCAACTTTGTATGGAGTCTGGTACCAACGCTCAACAGTGATGAGACTCATGCCATGTGAAAGCTTTTGGGGTATTGTTTAATTCATTCTATGGCAGCTAAGTCGAAATCGAGCGCGAACATGGTGTTTTTGACCATTAAAAAAAAGTTAGGTTAGGTTAGGATAGGGATGAAACCCATGCCATATGAAAGCTTTTGGGGTATCATTTAATTTATACTATGGCAGCTAAGTCGAAATCGAGCGCGAACATGGTGATTTTGAACATTCAAAAAAAGTTAGGTTAGGTTAGGTTAGAGATAAAACTCATGCCATGTGTAAGCTTTAGGGGTATCATTCAATTTATACTATGGCAGCTAAGTCGAAATCGAGCGCGAACATGGTGATTTTGAACATTAAAAAAAAATTGGTTAGGTTAGGGATGAAACTCATGACATGTGAAAGCTTTTTGGGTATCATTTAATTTATACTATGGCAGCTAAGTCGAAATCGAGCGCGAACATGGTGTTTTTGACCATACAAAAAAAGTTAGGTTAGGTTAGGTTAGGGATAAAACTCATGCCATGTGAAAGCTTTTGGGGTATTATTTAACTTATACTATGGCAGCTAAGTCGAAATTGAGCGCGAACATGGTGTTTTTGACCATACAAAAAAAGTTAGGTTAGGTTAGGTTAGGGATAAAACTCATGCCATGTGAAAGCTTTTGGGGTATCATTTAACTTATACTATGGCAGCTAAGTCGAAATCGAGCGCGAACATGGTGATTTTGAACATTCAAAAAAGTTAGGTTAGGTTAGGTTAGAGATAAAACTCATGCCATGTGTAAGCTTTTGGGGTATCATTTAATTTATACTATGGCAGCTAAGTGTTTTTGAACATTCAAAAAAGGTTAGGTTAGGTTAGGTGGGATGAGAGGGCGGAGCGCATTCATGAGAGGGCGGAGGACATCCACGGGTGGGCGGAGGACATCCATGAGGATTTTCAAGGTCGCAACAAAAAAGCATATCAAGGGATGAAACTCATGTCATGTGAAAGCTTTTGGGGTATCAATTAATTTATACTATGGCAGCTTAGTCGAAATCGAGTGCGAACATGGTGTTTTTGAACATTAAAAAAAAGTATAAAATGAAGGACAAATAAAACAGTAAGCATTGTATATAATTATGAAAATAATAATAACATCTCTGAACGCTTAATTAAGTACCTAATTAATTATTTTTGCTTAACATTAGAAAATACCTAATAACATTTGAGGTAACAAAAGTATCTTTGTTTTCAATGGTAATGTTAGAATCCGGAGGGGAAGGGGCAGGGAAAGGCGATAAGGTAGATTGCTACTTGCGTAACAGTATAATTAAGTAAATTGTAGCGGTTACACCGCCACATAATAACTACTCATCAAAGGCATGACGTCACACAAATCCTGCATCGCGCTATTAGTTTACCGCGCGAACGACTTATATAAGAGTATCCGAAATCAACTTACGGGCATTTGCCCGCCAGACATCACACCCGTCTGGCCGGAGGATCCTCGACTTTTTCAAATGAGGATGAGTTAACTTTACACCCTGTTCTTCATACCACAAAAAAATTAATAACAGTATTAAGGTTATCATAGAAACGGGTCGAAGCGACGCTTCGAAGTCCGCAACAGTCTCAGTGCGCGGAGGTGGAAGGTTTATCTACTGAGCGGCCGTAGGTAATTATTTCAAGGTCTTTGCAGATTGTGTTTGGTAACACACAAAGTATTTGTCATCGTTGCTGGCAAAGGATCGATGCTGCTGCTGCACAGAACGTCAAAGAGGAACGTAGCATCTTAGAAATACACGACGTCCAAGAACCTGCGGCTAAAAACATTCCTGTTGGAGTTGAACCACATTTTTTTTTTAAACGTCGGAGCGTTTCCATACTACCTTGGTAATTATTTCAAGGTCACTGCCGAGACTTATTACCATTACTTTATTATACTGTGCCTGCGTGCACAGAGCACGTGCTTATACCTACACAAAAAAAAAACAAGAAAAACGTTACTATTTTCTATGAATTTTATTTTCTAGTTTCTCAGTATTGAAAATGTTCCAAAACACCATGTTCGCGCTCGATTTCGACTTAGCTGTCATAATATATGAATGAAACAATACCCCAAAAGTATTAACTTGGCATAAGTATCATCACTGGGTATTGAATGCATTGGAGATGTCCAACGACACCGCCGACATCACCCTGCCCCGGGACTCCGCTTCCTCCGCACGGCACGGTAAACCTAACCTAACCTAACCAAAAAGGGTACCTTCCTACCTTACCTACCTACATACCTACCTACCCTATCTATCTACATACCTACCTACCCTATCTACCTCCATACCCTAACCTAACCTAAGTTTTTTTTTTTCCGGGTTGGAATATCCTCATTGAAGTCCGCCCCGGGGCGGGCGAAGGGATCTGTCAGAATCCTACTGACTGAAAACCACCCCATTGTTCCCTTCCCACACTTAGACCGAGAATCATGAGATCAACCTAACCTAACCTATCCTGACCAAACATAACCTAACCTTTTTTAATGTTAAAAAACACCATGTTCGCGCTCGATTTCGACTTAGCTGCCATAGAATGAATTAAATAATACCCCAAAAGCTTTCACATGGCATGAGTTTCATCACTGTTGAGCGTTGGTACCAAAATGACGCATGGTCCTTTAACTTGCAAGATTTGATCACAGACATAGACACCGTGACAGGTGAAACTAAATAAAAGCTTGTAAAAAAACCCATTTTTCTTAATTTTTTTGTTCACCAACGGGTTACAGTATCAATCTACCTATATAGCCTTTTCCCAACTATGTCGGGGTCGGTTACCAGTCTAACCGGATGCAGCTGAATACCAGTATTATACATGGAACAACTGCCTAACAACCCAGTAACTGGATAATACGATTCCCGTTGGTAGGAGTGGTTGTCAGACTTTCGGGCTTCTGACGACCCGTAACAACTGTCAAAGATCCACGAATGACAGTCTCGGTATGTAAAGATGGTCACACATTGACGGAACAATCCCGAGTGAGTTAGAGTATGTATGAGTTACCTACCTGCATAAATTGATCGTTTAATCAAATTTTAAGTGTGGCCTAAAATTAATTGTTTCTTGTTTATTGTATGTAAATTAATTGTCTTGTAGGCCACAGAAGACCAGGGCCTTCTGGACAAGAGGCCGTCTTAAAAAATATAACTAATGAAATAAATAAAGATGTTAAGCCAGTCCTAAGCAAATAACCAATCAGAAGCTTCAACAATTAATGCTAAGTAATTAAAAATAAACTATTAATAGCTCTATTTACAACCTGTTAGCGACAGTCGTACCCTGAGAACCAAACCTTAACCGCCTTGAAAGGAGATCGCCAAAAAACCGCGCGTTAATCGCACGCACGACTTTTTCATCGCAATTAGATTTAATTCATCGACAGTCGTGATCTGAACTTAATCGTAAGTGATCACACGCACAAATATAAACTGTATTGTTTTTGTAGCAATTTCGTGAATTAATTACTATCATCATAATTAATATTTAATGGGAAGTTTCCGTAACTACTACTGAATCTTTCACACATGATGTTTTGAGTTTAGTGTGTTTTTTTTTTTACACCTTTTGGTATTTTAGTTTTTTGCACGACTCGTAATGCGAAGCATTAGAGTGTGCTCTACGATCGAAAAAAATTTTTTGCCCCATTTCTGTAACTGTTTTTATTGTTACACTCCTGCTAGTACACAGAACCTACTTAATTTATATACCATTGTATAGATGATTAAATGGAGATTAATACTGTACTTTTTAACAATTGATTTAATGCAGCAAAAATGGAAAAAGCATAAAAATAGTTGAAAAAAAATTCCTGTCCGTCAATTTATGAACCCTGAAAACATTGTAGCTTGCGATAAAATCAATTAATTGAGTCATTTTTTTTTATACATTCGTTTCAGCCGTAGAAGGAACCCTATTGAAAATGGCTCTTTTATTCAAAGTAGTTTAATTATAATTAATAAAATACTAACTAAAATATAATATCTTTAAATAAATATTTCCAACCTTTGTCTTGAAGTTGCCTAGCAACCGCCAAGTAAATATCTTTGTCAGTCGTTGACATTACGACTTCATGAAAAGTGATAAATTGTTAATTTTTAAACTATGTTTTGAATTTCTTTTTCGTTTATGAATGAGTGATAAGTACCTATGAGGCGTGCACTTTTGGATTTTCCAAACTATTTTTTACTGCACTGCATAAGCACCAGCAGATATTGAATCTTTGTAAGTAAAACATCCAATAGATTGATAAACATCTAATTGCTTTTTTATTGGGATTCGTGCCCGAAGGGTGTCAAACGGAATCCTATTACTGAGCCTCCGCTGTCCGTCTGTCTGTCAGCGGGCTGTATCTCGTGAACCGTTATAGGTGGACAGTTGAATTTTCACAGATTGTACATTTTTTTTTGTCGATATAACAACAAATAATATAAACAAAATAAATGGGGGCCCCCAAGGTTTTTCAAACATACATAGTTTTCTGTTCTAATACTTATTAGATAGGTTAGATCTTATATTTTGTCGTAAAGTAGACTCCGTCCTCGTCGTCGTTCCTCGTTGTCCTTTTAGAAATTAGGAAACATCCCTAAATCCAGTGTAAAATGCAGTAAAAGCATAACTTTCCGCCTAGCTTTTATGCCAAATCGCGAGAAAAACATATTTTATGTAACTTGAATATATTTCTGATAAAATTTGTAAGTAGGTATCTCAGTCATAACAAACAACACATTTAAATATCTAGAGAGATGTAGACGTTTAGGTAATCAGATAAAGATTAAAATGTAAAAACATAAATTAAGATAAGCTTAACATCTAAATAATCTTTATGTGTCTATTTCAAACTAAATTTCAAGCTTTAATTGTTTAGGTACTGACATGAACAATTAACTAAAGACGTTGATCATGAAATCGGAATAGCTAGTTTTAAAAATGGAGAAAGTTAACAACTCCTTTTACTTTTAATGTTGCCCTCTTTCTTATTAAAAGGTACAGTGTTTGTTCTATCTATTTAAAATTATTCCATAGAATATTGAAGGTCCATATAATAACTATAAACTGTGAGCGAAAATTGTAAACTCACAATCAATTTTATGGTCTAAAAATAAAAAGCAATCGTGTACCCTAAGCCCTAATTCTAACTCCTGCCATTCAAATTTCGAATACCTTCCAAAAAAACAAAACTAAAATTTCATCATGGCCACCTGTTACGACAATAAAAACGCGGGAAAACATTGATATACAAACGTCAAACGTGCAATACGATTGAAATTCAGAGGGTAGTTCCACCCTATTTCGTATTCAGTTCTATACGTAATATGCGGATTCTTGAGGGGCGAGGAAATTCCTCCTTTTGGGATGTCCGCTTTCCGAAAAGCGAATGAGCCGAAAAATGCCGTTGACTAATTTCGCTTTGTTTTATTGCGCATTGATGTAGGTGTTGGTAATGATCAAATTATACAGCCTTGATACAGTTAGGTACAGTTAATAAATTGATCAAATGATCAGCGAGAGAGGAAGACGTTTTTAGACAAGTGAATACGGAATTCAGTACTTTAATTTTAATACTGCATTTTAATTTCAAGGAGATAAAATTCTATACGAAATGCGTGTAGACGAAAACATTTGTGTTTGTAATATTTCATCACCATTACATTCAGTAAATGTTCGGGTGCTAACCATTTTCACAACGATGCAAACACCAAATGAAAACATCGGGTATAGTATGACAAGATACTCTTATGCACTATAGCTTCCAAATATCCGTCTGTCTTGCTGTCGACATTGACTTTGAGAGTTATTATTACCCTAGGGCAATAATAAAAGATGCATCAGTGGTGAGACAAGTGGATCATAAAGTCAACCCCTGCGTAAGACACAGGGGAGATGAGAGACAGTTCTCTTCGACCAGTCTTCAGCAAAATACGTTCAGTTTTCTATCTTCTATAACATACATAACAAATGTCATCACATAATAAAATGAAACGCTTTACCTAAAAAGGCCCCAAAACGGGCTGTATAAAAATTCTAATAGCCGAACTACATACGTACATTTTTTTTGTCTCGGATCGTTGGCCGAGCAAACACACGTATAAGCAATAAGTAAGTACTAATAATATTATAAAAAAAACTGACCAAACGATTGTCGGCCTTCAATTCGGTCAGATCATTCACCTGTGCTGATTATAACTGCGGAACACTTGTGCAGAAATACCACTTTACACAATATTGTTACATAACTACGATAAAAGAACAACAGCGAAGGTGTGTCGGACTCGAGTTTTTTCATCTATTGTACTTATGTCCCATTTAAAACGGGGCAACCCTATTGCAATTGACCGGGCCGGAATACTCCGGGCTCCGGGCTGGCAATTTCCTGACAAAAAAATTCAATAATTCTTTTCCCGACTCAGACATCGAACTCGACTGATGGAACACCAAAGCAGTCAAGTTGGGCCCGAACCTTCTAATAAACTGTCTCATGGGGCAAAGATAAATATTTCTATAGTCACCAGACTTGGCAAAGCGATCGGTGATCGTAGTTTGTTTTTACCACATTACGAGTAATATGACGCTGTCTATCCTCTTGTTATAATCCCTGAGTCACTTTTAATTTAACGCCCTTTTTCTGGTAACCCTAGGGCTACAAACAGAATTGAACAGTAACAAAACAAAAACACCGCGAAAGGGCGTGCAATCGATTTCGTCTGAGATTACGTTTGAGCGGTGGCTGTGCGTAAGCTTGAAAAAATCTTTCACTTATTTTGACTGGAAAAGTGAATCTGTCCACTATGTCTGCTACACTTTCAAGGTTAAATTATCAAATCGGATGTTTTATTAGGAAAGAGACCAGTTCGTATGTTGAGAAAGACATACGGAAGAATTCTCGAATATAACTTAAGGCGACAATAACCGACTTCTAATGATTTTATGGTGAAGATCACGTCTAAACGAATAGTGTTAATGATTTGGAATAAATATGTTCATTTAATTAGAGCATTTTCTTAATAAATTATTTTTTTAATATTTTAGATTATGTTTACATTGATTTTTAGATTATGTTTCATTATGTGTAATTAATTTGTAAAGTTATGTCAAACGCGGATTAAAAACTGAGAATCACGCATTCACGCCTTACTTTTATTACACCAGCCCGATTTAAGAAAAGGCTCGTTGAATATCGCGTAGTGTAATAAGAACTTTTAGTCACTTTAAGGAGTTTAAGCTGTAGTATAGAGATGACAGAAAAACTAAACGCAAACTTTATGCAACTAAAATGAACACAGATGGGTCACTCCGCATTTTAGGTACTTTTGAAGCTACAAGTAGGTACGCGAAGCGCTCGACTTGTCGAATTCAGTGGGTGATAGAAAGAGAGGCAACTTTTAGGCGAATATAACTGTGAGTAATTAGCGCTTTGCGACCTGAATTGCACTTTATTGTGTCGTAGCAAGAGTCGCTTTTTATTTAAATGCTTTTGCGGAGTTAAACATCTGAACTTGGTTGGCCTGGTTGGTTGTTTTTTTTTGCAGTTAGTCTTGCATAACTGCATACAATCAAGTGAGCCTTCTGCAAGTGTGCAGTTATAACCAAAGGTTCAACGCGTGACGATTGCCAAACGAAGCCGCGTTCTGAGAACGATCCTAGTTGGATGATCAGGCGTTTTTGCGCAGACCTGACTTATTAGTCACCTCCTTAGTTTTGTTTACAAATAAATCAAAAATCTGCGATGCCTCGCCGCGGGGAATAATCTGATCATCTTTAAAAGAATGTACAATACGGCTATACAGCTTGGCAGTTCTGAACTTCGCGCAGAAGGCTGCGCAAAAAATTTTTTTAGGAACCAAATGGGTGTCCATGGGTGAGGCGAGTGTGAGTGAGAGAACAGGCGCGAAAGTTTGTAGTGCCTATGTTCAGACCTGTCAAGTTACATCAACCGTATTGTAGAATACAGTTGCTTTTTCTTCATCTCAGCCGCTCCTTGTTGATAAAATTTGTCTACCTTTTCCCAACTATGTTGGAGTTGGCTTCCAGTCCAACCGGATGTATCAGGACTATTTTACATGGAGCTAGTGCCTATCTATCATGGAGCTAGAATACTTGAGGTATCATGGACAGAATTCCATCCAAGAACTCGGCTAGTACAGTCTCGAATACTGAAGTATTTTGGTCATGTCTCCAGGCGGAATAATGACTTCATCAGAACGTCTAGTGGTACAGGGGAGAATAGAAGGTAATAGGCCCGGCGAGAGGTCACTGATGAGGTGGACCGATCAAAAGGAATCCGCGGTTGGAGGCCCTGTTAATGAATGTGCCAGATTGGCATGTAACAGAACCAGATGGAGAGAGATCGTGAGGTGGGCAACGACTACAGCTGGGATTGGACACAGTTCATTGTGAAGAAGAAGAAGAGTGCCTATCTGACGTCCACAAACCAGTTACTGAGTAACACGAAACCCCTTGGTAAGACTTTTGTGCTTCTGACTATCCGTAACGACTGTCTACGAATGACAGCCGGAACCAAGGGCTTACCGTGCTTTCCGCGGCACGAAAGGGGCTCGATACGTAATCGATGGCTACCCATCCATGAACCACTGCTGTAAGCGTAGCTTAACCTTCGATTGACGTGTGGCTGTCATTAATTAGCTTCTTTGTTGATAGGATAATCTTGAACTTGAACTTTACTTGGTCGCTGAAAAGGGGAAGAAGCTGGCACATCGCATGCGGCCTGTTCGCGTCGCATAACATGCGCTCTCTAACGCGCCTTCCAGGACTTTCCGTACGGGCTGAGGGCAGGACCCCTTGCCTAAATCTGCACGCTACCTCCGCACGCTGCCGAGGTCTTACGAATGCCTTCCGAGCCCATTGCTAAGCCTGTGCTGAACAGGCTCCCACGTCTGCCACGTGCTGCCAAGAACGATACCCTTCCTAAACTAAATATGCGAGTGATCAGTGACCTTACCCACAACCTAGCCGATTTTCTGAAATATATCCTGCTGTTTCAATTATTTGTCTACCTAAACTAACCTATCTGTTAACAGCCTGCGCAGGCTAACTGCGCAGCCTTAGCCGTCACATAGAAATTCGTCAATCTTCAACAGAAACAAGACTATGTCGCGGCGACACGTCATCTGCTGCTGCCGCCTGCGTTCTGGCACGGAATTGCACCTTTATGATTGTAGTACTATTTCATGATAACGTACCAAAAGAGTTCTTTGTAATCGCCACGCAACTTTATAATCTCTATTCACCGTAAAATATTCCAAAATCTCCATGGAACGCTGATAAACAACAATACACCATTCAAATATCGGCCATAGAAAATAAGAAAATGGATATTCCCATACGTATCATATCACCTTGGTATTTTCATACAAGGGTTCCCCTCCTTTGGCATAAAAACATCTGAAATGTGTCTCCCCTGGCATTCAGGGCCGGGGATAGGGGGGCAGGGGAGTTACATAATTAAACATTACGCGCGCACAATACACAAATAATTGAAATATTAACGTGTTAGATGAAAGTTCATGTTTCGTGTAACAGGTAGAAGGGAAACGGAAATTAAAAAGTAGCAAATATAAATTTATGTTTACTTACTTTGAACTTATGAGCTGCGGCTGCAGAACATTTTATGTCAGCATACGGAATATCACTTGGGTACAATATCGTACTTGTAGGTACATTACAGTACTATGTTCTGGAGTACTTGTTCAGTACTACGTTGAGGAGCTCGTGGCTAAGTAATAACCGCCGCACGGGTCGATCTATCAGGTTAAGCTACGCTTGCCGGGGTTGTTTGGTGCCATCTTTACATACCGAGACTCCTCCGTGCCTCGGAAAGCACCTTAAGCTGTTGGTCCCGGCTGTCATTCGTGGATCTTTGACAGTCGTCACGGGTCGTCTGAAGCCCGAAAGTCTGACAACCAGTCTTACCAAGGGGTATCGTGTTACCCAGTTACTGGGTTGTGGAGGTCAGACAGGCAGTCGCTCCATGTAAAATACTGGTATTCAGCTGCATCCGGTTAGACTGGAAGCCGACCGAGTTGAGATATAGTGCAAATAATCACCGATTAAAATGGATGTGTAACATTCGGACGGACGGACAGACTGACAGACGGTCATGACGAAATTGATAAAAAAGGAAAACTCTTCTGGATATAATAATGTCGATCTTACTGTACTCTACCCTTTGAGTAACTGTCCACAAATATGTTCTGATAAACTTCCACAGCCCCTCACTCCCCTGGACAAGGCCTCTCCAAGATCAAACTGATGCCTACCTTCACCTCAGTGATCAAAAAGGTTGGTGACCCAGGTAAGAACCAGTTCTAAGTGGTTCAAAACATTGTATGATGAGTTCAATATGCTTTTAGTTAAGCAAAAAGTTCGTTAACAAAAAGCACGATTTGAAACTGCTTAGCACTAACTTTTTTTTTGTTTTCAGAATGCGTAAGTTGATTTTTTTTTTCTTCCTTGCCATTGTGTACCTCTTTGATTTTCTTAAGAGCAGCTGTTTTCAGAACCGGTAAAACGAACAATTCAATTTTATTATCCGATTTCCAAAATGTTAGAATGGTAGGTTTGCAATTCAAAGCTCATGTTTTTTATTTCTTTTACTGTAATAAAATGTAAATACGAAATTATTCAGTATTATTAAAACACCTATTATGCAGCGAATATTCAGTAATGTTATCACAATAATGCTCTTAATAAAAAGTATGAAAGAAACTGAAAAATGTTCGTACTAAACATTTACATAATGTAGGTCCTACTTTACATATGAAACAATCCAATAACTAATACGTTAAGCTTCAATAATCTTGCAAAAACAAATCCTTTTACTAACAAGAACTAGAACATCCATAATTCCAAACCATTAATAATTTTCACCTGCTAACATTATTTTCTTTTAAATTAAACTGCTAAAGACGTTATAAAACTCTTATAGAATGTTTGTGATTAACTTCTTGCTTAGAAAATATAAAAATAAATTGTTAAGCAAATGGCAGGACATTGTATTCAAATCTGCAAACAAAGTATGCTTATAGACTGATTCATTTATTTTATCTTAGAATGATAACAAAAGTAGATTGAAAATGTAAGATTTCTCCTTTTTCCAATTCTGCTTTTATGGGATTTTCTATTGGCTACCTATGTATTGAAAATAGATTGATTGAAATGCAATGTTTAAACAAAAAATACGAACCATTAGGAGCCCTGTATATTGTTTAAGTTTCCGACAACACGAAAAAAATCTAGTATAACAGTATTCGTAAATTTTTTGCAGCTTGCAACTCTGCTAACACCTTTTTAGCATTAAAGTACATAATTCCATATCGTCAGGTGCGAAATAATCAAATTATAAACGTTAAATATTAATGGTATGCGAGTTCACTACGATTTTTTATCAAAAGAAAATCAATTATACAGTGTGCGCTTCATGTCGTTGCACGTGATAAAAGTACGTCCTGTATGTGGAAAAATAAAACCACTTCTAATTCTAACTTCGCAAAGCCTATTTTCCAATGCAAGGAAAGTATTGACGTCGCAAAAATGTAAATGCAACTTTGTGTACTAGGAGAAAGGGTGTGTTTTCAGTTGTAGATAGTCTGACTTGAGTCTATACGCTCAAGTAAAATGTTCGGTATTTTAATAATGTGTAAACTAAAGGGGGAAATGTATAAAACATGTGTAGTGTAAGTATTCGATTCAGTCTAATGGTGTATTGCTTCTTGCGAGAAATCCGCCATGTTTATTATTGGTATCTGCGCGGGTCCGTTACTTCGATTTGTCAGTTACTTTAAGTACGTAGTTGGTTGCCGGGTTCTTATATCCAATCTACTAATCGTTATGTTTACGAGTGGTAGGCGTGGTAATGTCAAACTTTTCCTACGCCACTTGTGAGAAATTTTGAAATGGAAACTTCTTTAACTAACTTCTTCTTCTCTTCTTTAACGGCGTTGTGCACTTTTTTTGGGATATGTAAAAGAAGCACTAGGAAGTGGTGAAGGGCGAGCGTTTTTGGGGGACTGTCTTATGTAATTTTGACGTTCGAAAAGTGCTGATTCTCAGCCTAGTTTGAATAAATGACTTTTGAATTTTTTGTTAAACTCGCGTCAGGACACGTGACCGTAAGATCCGTTGCCTAGCAACCGACAAAGTAAATGTCAGTAAATATCAAAATAAATAGTCTTTGACATTACGTAAAAGATTGCGAGGTAAGAAATTTTACCCATATTGATGGGTAAAAAAAGCAGTCAAAACATAGTTCATGAAAAGTGTTTATAATTAAAAAATGCACAACGTTAATGTTCAAGTTTTCACTTCTGCCGGCACTCCCGGAATGCAACCCGTTGTTTTTTTTTTTTTTGGTATCCGTATTCTCATTTATGTATTCATTTATTAAAAAGCTGTTATTTTGACATTACAAACACATAAGTACTTCAATTTTATTTATTTGTATAGATGAAGACTCCTCCAATATGAGCGCGGCCTTATTGTCAATACTATTACGTAAGCCCGTAATGACAGTTCACCCAACCTTGCAAACCCTATGTCCCTTCCCACAGACACTATAATTTAATTCGAATCTAATCACTGTTGCACCAAAATTTCCCAGAATTTTTTCCTTTAGCATCCATTGACGTCCCACCAACAAGTTTGAAGCCCATCTCCTGTCCAAAGGCGCAATGGGTACTACAGTATCCTACGTGACTTGTCCCACAGTCCCACAGTAACACAAATTACTTGACACATGTCAAGGTGACAGTTCACTGACAAATTTGATGATACCTGTACTGTATTGTGAAATATTAACAATGGTCGAAGAGTTTACGGTAATGACCCCAAAACAAAAGTAATGATTAACATAATTTGGTGGGATTGTATAGACATATATTTCTGGATATTGCTCAAGTATTATATTGTTGAGGGGGTCGTGGCTCAATACCTAATAACAACTGCACGGGTAGATTGAAGGTTAAGCTATACGCTTGACGTGGATGACAAAATTACATGATTACTTTGTTAAGTATTATACAATTATTTTAATTATTGTGAATGTGAGGACTATGTGGATATTTTTTTTCTCTATTTTCTTTTTTTTCATTATTTACTTTATCTTTCACTGATGGTCTGGCAGTTTGAGTAGTTTATGCGGCCTACCCAAATGTCCTTTCTTTGGTACTGTTCAGAGTTGAGCTCCGCGATTACTGACAAATGCTTGCACTGTCTGGACAGGTCCACTCAAATCTGTATGGTTCTTTCCTCAAAAGACCATTTCAGACACTAGTCTACATGGTCCTCATATGGCCTGACCAAGATTATGTCTGGACTTTAAAAGAGACTGTGACCTCTGAGTTTGTTTCGGCCTTTCTTCTCAGAATAGTCGGATAGGAAACGCCGAACTCATCTAGCTAATTTTTAACATAAATTTTAATACGACGTGTAAAACTGATTCCAACATCCTATTTACAGAATAAACAATTTCATTTCATTTCGATGAATGCCCATTCATTTCATAAATATCGAGACCCCTCCGTGTCTCGGAAAGCACGTCAAGGTGAAACTGCAGTAGTAGCCCGCGAAATTCAAATTTTCTTGAGGTTTTGCTACTTGCAGGTGTCAAGAACTTTTCCATTAGTTTGTTCTTATGGAACAAATCTAACTTAGAAAGATGTATTAATGATTCCAATGATTTATTATTCTGTAAATACATATCTGTTATAGTCGCAAATCATATTTTGATCAAGACAAGATACAACCTGACACTGACCTGCAAATTGCAAAAAAAACTCAAGAAAATTAGAACTTCGCGGGCTACAACTGCGGATTCACGTTAAGCCGTTGGTCCCGGCATTCATTTGTAGATCTTTGACAGTCGTTACGGGTAGTTAGAAGTCCAAAAGTCTGACAACCAGTCTTACCAGGGGGTATCGTATTACCCAGACACTGGGTTGTGGAGGTCAGATAGGCAGTAGCTCCATGTAAAATACTGGTATTGAACTGCTTTCGGTTAGACTTGAAACCGACCCTAACATTGGGAAAAGGCTAGGCAGATTGATTGCTCAAATGTTACATTGGTGATGTTAATGACAAAGATATTGAATTGGAAAAAGTACATAGAGAACAGCGGAAGAAGCAAGCAATTGAGAGACTTACTCTCAATTATAATTATAACCACAACTACAGAAAGGAAAATATAGAGAAGGAGAAAAATAAGAAAGCAGAGAAAAGAAGAAATTGTATGAAACAACTGAAAGAATTCGCATTGGATAGAGAAGAACTGCTAACTTCAATAAGTGCCTAGTTATCTACGGCAATTTTTAGGTTTAGGTTGTCGATGGCAAGTTCAGAACGTCACCTGTAAAACCCCTGAGTAGAGTAGAGGCACAGTATAAATAAGTAACAGTATTATATCTTTACCGAAACGACGCGCTTCGAAATCTCAGTGTATATCAGTACGCAACAGTACGCGGAGTACGCGGCAGCTACGCACGGACGCAGAAGGTTTATTAAATCTACAGAGCAGCCGTAGGTGATTATTTCTAGGTCAAGCCATAATGCTGTTACCTATTTATACTGTGGTAGAGGTCAAGTTGAGATGTCACATGTTCTTATAATTTTACCTGCACACATTATCTTCCTCTCACTCCAAATCCATACATAAACTGGAAACAGCCATATTGACGGCGGTTGGAATAACGACTGAGGTAGAACTTTCCCAAATTAGCTTTTCCATGAGTAAGCTCTGCCATCAAACATCGTAAAATTAGACAGCTCCTCTTAAAAAAAGTTAGGTAGTTGTATGAAACGTCCAAATCTTCCCACTCGCAAAATGATGAATGAGAAAGTTTGAGTGAACACGAAAACATATCGCCCACACCCTTGAACGTTCCAAATTCAAAACCGAAGCGGTATTAAAATCCATTCATTCATTCGTTCTCTGTAGCCAAGATTAAGGCACAAACACCTTTTATGCTCAGAGGACACGAATTTTCACGAAGAAAAGTAACATGGAGCATTTGCGTTTATTTTGTCGGTGTAATTGTGTTATATACACCCCATTTGATACTAATTCGATTCGGCGCCCTACAGGACTGAATGAGTGGGACGTAACTAGAATTCGTCTTTGAGTTTGCTGTTGTACTTACAACATATAAGTATGTTAGATGTAGGGTTGTCTCACATGATAATTTAATTTTTTTTCTGTATGAAGGTGACGTTTCTGACTTTGGCCAATGTTATTTTAGCCGGTTGGTTTTGGGGAATCATTTAATAACTTCTCGCGCTCTGGGCGGAGCGGGAGGGCGTGTCAGACTCTTACTGAGTAAAACCCACCCGTGTTCCTTCAGTTGCCTGTATGTTGCCAGGGGGCACGGTAACCCTTTAGGACTTTCCCGCAACCCTGGCAGGCATCGGCCCTAGCGGACCGCGTCAGTTGTGCTGACATCTCTTTGAGGTGCGCGTGGAACACGACGCGTCGACTGGTCCTTATCGGACGGCGAGCTACCCATTGCTCTCCATCCTCAAGTCCGCGCCTACAGTGGCCGGAAATCGGTTTACATCTACATTGGTTTTACGCCTTACCGTGGTTTTGCGTGACACCAAAGTTTAACTTAATAATCCGACACTCACATTTATTTCTGGCAGGACGTGAAAGTGCTAGGTTCTTAACTTCATAAACTCCTTTGTCTTTATCTTTCGTGTGGTCTTGCTAACCTGGTGTCAGAGTTTTATCGCTCATAGGCCTTTGACTTAGCTTCACATACCATCGAGAAATATCTCTCAGGCATGCCGGTTTTCTCACGATGTTTTCCTTCACCGTTTTTGAAGCAAGTGATAATTATACAATACGCACATGAATCCGAAAAGTTATAGATGCGTGTCTTGGATTCCAACTCGAGACTTATGACTTAGCAGTGTGACAGTCACACGATTTGGCTATCATTGCTGTTAATTCCGATGTAATCAAGATTCGAAAAAAAAAAACATATGGCAGTATTTAAAAGAGTTCCTAACGGTGGAGTATCTTACCCATTCTTCTCCATACGAAACTGCCTTATGGAAGTGGCGATTAGAATCAGTTACCTACATTTTCTTGTAAATTCTGACGTTCAAAACTGCCGATTTGACTTTGACTTTGATCCCAATCCTCTCTTGATCGGTCGCTTGTCTCAAAATCAAAGTGCTGATAGACTAATGTTTTATTTATAAATATGATTAAATGTAATAATGGGCACAAATTAGTTGATTGTATTCTTGTTGGTGAAGTATAAAGATATCTGTCAGCATTGAGTGATTTGAGAAACTCTTGAACATCTTTTTTTAGACCGTCCTCCGCGTTGTGTGGTCAAGTTTTTATTAAGTACATTCTTGTTTATTTATAAAGTATTTTAGTTAAGGCTCTTCGCGGTGTAAAATCAAGCATAACTCACGACTTGACCCTTAGGTCTAATTGCGTTAATCGTTACGGTTGGCGCTTAGAAGAACACCATTGTAGAATTTTTTTTTGGCAAAATTCTGGTCGCGATTTTGATCACGACCACTACTTTAAAGCTTCGTGCAGACAAGCGCGACGCGAGAGCGCGATGCGACAGCTCGACGCGACACCCGCTATTGTTATACCGTGAAGTTTTCTTAGAAATTGTATTGTTCGCGTCGCGTCTTTGTATGTTCAGTGCTGGGAACCCTCCTGGAGGGTTCACTCAAGTCGCTTATGGGTAGCCGGTAAATGTAGGATTTTCTTAGCGAATTCGGCATTACGATTATAAACTGTGAAACTAAAATCAGTTAAGTATACTTATATTTTAACAAGATTTCAATCCTGATGCCGGTGACATTCCTCGAGGGTTAACTTTAGCGCAAACGTAATGCCGTTGCACCTGCCTGGAGTCAACTTGCAATATGTAGGTATGGCGGGCGTATAAGCTCTATGAAAATGGGTGGTCGGACGTGTTAAATGAGGTCATTTTCTGTAGAAAACAACGCAAAATATTTACAAATATTGAATGCATTTATACTCTACATAATATGAACATAATTCCCTATTTCTGGTTGTCATATAAATATCACTCCATTGACCACAGGACCACAGAGTTCGCGCGCACGTACGACCCGCGACCAAAATGACACAATATTGTATGTACCTAACCCTTAAATGCGGGTGGAATGTTCAATTTTTGCGTGGGATGTCGTCGGCCCGTTTTATCAGCAAGCGAGTGAAAAGCGTTTCCTGCGAACTTTTGCCTCGTAGGCACAAGTTGTGACTAGAATTGTTGGATATTGTTAGATGTTAGGGGTTATTTTTTGATGAAATGCTTTCTGATAGGTGTGTTGTTAGTTTATAAATAGCTAAGAGTGATCGTGTATTTAGTAAGTACAATATTTTTGTGAGAAAAAAAAGATAGGGGCCGAAATTTTCTCTTGAAATTGCCATTTCTTTTGCAAATTTTCTCTTTCATAGCATTTCTATTGAAGAACCAAAATAAGGAAAAGTCAAAGCTCGTCCCAATTAATCGTTATAAGGCACTATAACGAAGTGGCTCTTATTTTTAGAACTGTTAAAAAGGGTTATGACAGTATCAATTGGGCCACATTTAGAAACCTTTTATTTTTGTGTTGCCAATTTAATCCTCATTTGATAACGACGGTCGTACGATCAGTTGCTATCACAACTTCCGCGAATAGCGAACATATCGTCGCGTTAATTGGCAACATTCGCGTATATTTTTATTAAACGCACACAAACAAAAATGGCCCTTTAAATATTTGCAAAAAGCCCCTATCCTTTGGTGTAACAGATTCTAATTTGACCTCTGACCAATTAAAATTCGACTTTATTTTTTTAAGGTTCAAGTTTGAATTTTGAATGGATAGACGTGTTGCTAAAACACATTACTTTTTATACCAGGAAAAAATAATCATGTTGGAGTTTAGAATATTATCGTAACTGGTTCCCTTTTTGTCGGTGGGGGTCGAATACGCCTTATTTCCTGGGTGTTACGGGTGGTACCTACGTAAAATCGTAAACATGCAAACTTTTTTTTTCGACCGCCCGGGTCAATAATGCGGTCGGCAAACGGAAGGGTTAAGTGGTTTTGTAGCACGAAAAAAACGTTTTATAAAATAGAATTTAATTTTGAACCCTTCTTGCTCTATATTTCAGGCTGTGCACCTAAGTTCTATTTCAATGAGACGAAGCAGGACTTCGTTTTATAGCCATACATTTTCTTGTTCTGACATTGGTACAATATTGGTAAGTGATAATATTACAGTTTAAGCATGACCAATCTTTAACTTTTACGATCTTGTAATAATGCAATTCATTATCATACACATACATAATAGCTACATTATTTATAAACTACCGTATACTTGCAATTTTGATGATATCAAACATAAGACTACCTACTTAGATTCTGCCCAAGTATATGTATAACACTTTGACACAGTATAAATGAGTAACAGTATTATGTCTTCATAGAATACGGTCGAAACGACGCGCTTCGAAATCTTAGTGTATATCATTCATTATGCAACAGTATCGTCTGCGCGCGCAGCAGTTACGTCGACGCGGAAGGTTTATCTACCGAGCGGCCGCAGGTAACGCGGTGTCCTGCGTGAGCGACGAATACGACGCGACGCGACATATTTGTACGTATTTGCGACCACACGCGACACCATGAATAATTGCATCGCGTCGTGTCGCGTCGTATTCGTCGCTCATGCAGGACACCGCCTAAGTAAAGTAATTATTTCAAGGTAACTGCCGACACAATCATAATACTGTTAC
The DNA here is from genome assembly GCA_948150665.1 of Conistra vaccinii. Lineage (NCBI taxonomy): Eukaryota > Metazoa > Arthropoda > Insecta > Lepidoptera > Noctuidae > Conistra > Conistra vaccinii. Next base: position 20,089,388 of record OX411332.1, read on the forward strand.
TTCATTATACTGTGACTTTGACGGCGGAAAATGCAGTTGGGAAAATCCTTAATACTGCTAGGTATGCACGTGTAATGCATGCGAACAGCTAATTTTGTCACGACGACGAGTAATAAATTATAATATTGCATTATGTTCATACTGTTCATAGTATTGCACGAAGAACAGTGGTGGCCCCGACTTACGAAATGTGGGTCGTAGGTTCGAACCCAGACAAGCGCTTTACTTTGTGTAAATTATTTCATCATCACTGCTCTCAAAACGGTGAAGGAAAACATTGTGAGGAAACCGGCAAGTTCTAGAACTAAAATTCGAAAACATGTGACATTTACCAACCCGCACTGGGCCCGCGTGGTAGATTACAGCCCACTCCCTCTAATAGAGAGGAGGCCTGTGTCCCAGCAGTGGAAACATTATAGGCTGATTCTATTTAAAAAACAAATGGCGGTCAAGGATGCACGACCTGAGCATCTATGGATAAGATTTAAAACTCATGTTTACAATTGTATTTTATTTCAGGTTTCTTCAAATTCTGGACAATTTCCAAGTTCAGGATCTTCAATGAAGACCGAGAAAATTCCGACAGTAAAATACAATGATGTGTGCCATACGGAATGAAAATGTATTGAGCTTTTAAAAAAAGTTAAGGGTCCTCTAAGCTCGAGGTTTGCCAGCGTGCCATGGAGCGCAGTTTACTAGGGGTCCGAATATCGGACCATATAAGGAACACAACACTGCGCGCTAAAACCAAGATCACGGACGTTACCCTGAAAGCCGCTAAGCTTAAGTGGGACTGGGCCGGACATGTCTGCCGCATGTCAGATGACAAATGAGCTAAGAGAACCACCGATTGGGTCCCACTAAACGCACGACGACATCGTGGCAGGCCGAGACGAAGATGGCGGGACGAGCTTGACTCTTACCGAAAGGACTGGCCGATACTAGCAACAGACAGAATTGTGTGGAAGAGGGAGAGGGAGGCCTTTGCCCTGCAGTGGGACAATACAGGCTAATTAATAATAAATAAGGGTCGTCTTCCAATCCTACAACATGATCAAATGAACATAACAATAGCTTATAGCAGTTACTTTTCCTTATTAGATTTACAACATGTACAGAATGATAATCATTACATTATACAATTACAAGAGAAACAGTCTCTTTTACTCATAAATTAGAACCAAGGACAAAGAAAAATACGACCAAAATAAACAAATGCAGCCATCGTACGATAATCGTTTTTAACAGCAGTTGCTCTTTTGGTCTTGGATAAATAATAACTGTCGCCAGAGCTGAGTCCCCTGTGTGTCGTACCTTAAGGATGCTTAACGCCCTCCTGACCACCTATCCTGAATGTGATCTGTTTGCTGATGAATGGAGCAAATAAAAAAAGACGTGTGGCACTCGGGGACTGCCCCGGCGAAGCTATTGCATAGCATTTTTTATCAACTTACGCAATTGTAAAATATTAACCCGAATACAAGAAATACATATACAATGATGACATTGACAGGAACTGTTATTCACATTTATAGTTTTTAAAACTTGACACAACGTAATGGCCCGGATCATCAAACTAATAAAAAGGTTTTAATTTAACTATTAATAGTCAAGGATCATTCGTCTGAGTAAATTTGAACTTTATTGTCAAACAGTTAAACATAATTTTCAATACAACACTCTCGTATCATTCGTCTAAGTAAATTTGAACTTTGTTGTCAAACAGTTAAACATAATTTTCAATACAACACTCTCGTATCATTCGTTTAAGTAAATTTGAACTTTGTTGTCAAGCAGTTAAACATAATTTTCAATACAAAACACTCTTTTCTTAGGAAAAACAAAACACTGTTTTCGTTACGGAATTTCTGGATTAGGTCTCCACGCTCAAGGCCCGCGATAGAAGCTATGCAATAGCTTAAAAATAAATAAATAAGTCGCACGGGTCGATCGAAAGTTAAGCTACGCTTGCCGAGGTTGGGCCATGGATTCGAAGACATGTGAAATCTACCAACTTGTACTGGGCTCGTGTGATGGATTACGGCCCACTCCTCACCGAAAGGAGGCCTGTGTCCCATCAGTGGGAACATTATAGGCTGATTATGTGCATATTATTGGTCCTTATTGGCGCCCTTACATATTATAAATTAAAGTCACTTTTTTGATAACCTTAAGAAGTCACCTAAACTTAAATAAAGACAATAACGAACAGTGAACCCACAAAATTTCTATGTTTTCCGTCACAAAATCCGGTAACAAAAATGTAACATTGACTTGACGGTACAAATTTAGAAAATTTCCGAACATTTTCCGAACAAGGCAACTCTTTAATTTGTAAAATGGTGTAAAAACTCTTTAATTGGTGTTTTAAATTTCTTCGATAAAAGCGATGGCCGAAATGACCAACACTAACTCTTCTATCAAGGACCTATAACAACATGTGCGATATTGCAAGCACGTACTCCAATGGCAGTCAAATCCACAGATCAGTGACTAGATATAAATATAAATAGGCAGTAGTTTTACGAGCTGCATAATGAGGCTATCAACCTAATCTCAAAGTTATGGATCGCATACACTGGTGGCTATGCACGCAGTCTGTTTATTTCTTGCATTGAAAAAGGCGACAAATGTGTTGATTTTTGGCATCATAGAACCAGTCAACAACTACAGCGGTTCAGAACAAAAATTTTTTTTTCCAAAAAGGATAGATTACTCTGGCAATTAGTGGCAGTTATATGTAACCATGCAATCATACTTTTTCATCCCATTATTTACAGGTAAAGTGTTGGGGATAACTCATTTGGTAAACGACGATTCTAATAAAAAGACTTTGAAACTAATGTAAAGGCACCACAATAATGAAGATAATAAAATTATATACATAGAAAAAGAAACTTAAAAAAAGTTAACGATCTAGATTTATAACTAAAAATACAAACTAGGTCCGACTTCTTATAAGAATATTTAAGTCGTAAAAATAATGTTATTATTGTACTCGCTTTTGCCCGCGGTTTCGCCCACGTGCTACGAGTATCTGTGTGCCAAATTTAATCCAAAACCGTCCAGCCGTTTTTGCGCCAATCCGAACATACATCCAGACAAACGGACAAAAATTCTAAAAACTATATTTTCGACATCAGGCTCGTTCCCACACACCACGTAACAATTACTTTTTATTAGAAAAATATTCAATGTACAGTTTTGAGTTCGTTATTATTTTATAATTATTATATGTATTATTCTATTATAATATGTATTATTACTATGCCGCAGCAGTTAGCCCGAGGTCTAGCCAGTTTTTCTAAAATAAAAGTACCTGTTACCAAGGCGTATCGTATTACCCAGTTACTGAGTTTTGGAGGTCAGAATGTCAGATACTCCATGTAAAAAACTGGTAGTCAGCTGCATCCGGTTAGACTAGAAGGGGACTCCAACATAGTTGGGAAAAGGCTAGGCAGGTTGTTAATAATTAAACGGGTGTTTAGTTATTTTCAAATTTTCGATATGCACGATGTATCGCGCAAAACCACCAAAAAAATGTTTTAAATGATAATAATCAAAGAAAGTGTTACCAACCAGCGAACTTGAGCCAGAGTTAAGTGTTTAACTTAATGACTTTGAAAGTAGATTTCAGCGATAATCGATTCTGAAAATTCGTGACAAAATTTTAAGTTGGCCGATAACTTGTAGGTACTTGTAGTTGTTAGCTGCAAACATTAAGACTGACGTAATATATTTTAATTAAAAAAATGACGTGTAAAAGTGTTATTTTTAAACAATCTCACAAATTAAATATCATTTATTCAGTCAATTAATAATTAAATATCATAAGAGGGTTGAATAGCTTTCGCTAATTCATGTTTACGTTAAAATAATAATAATAGTGCAAACAAAGGCAGTACAACAATTATTTTTTATACAATGCATCCCATGGGCACGTCACCACCCGCCGTATTTTTCTGAATAGGTATTCATGATAAATTATCTAAAATTAACTTGAAAAGAGAGGGTTTCTCATCATTAAATTTATCATGTTACTTTTATTTTTATAATTAATTTTTTTTTAATCATAGGGTGATTTTAAAGACTTGTGTTTTTTAAATAAATACAATATTTTTTTTTTTGAAAACATTGTCTTCTTTTTTTTTCATTGTCAACAAATTTTATAAAAATAATCGAGCCAATAACATCGGAGAATCACAAACACTATCTAAAAAAAAAATGGAATAACATAAAATATGTTAAAGATAAACCCAAGTTATAAAGTAAACTTTTGATAATTTTCAGAAAAATACGGGCGGTCACATGACCTGGGCAGCATTGTCTTCCTCCTTAAAAACCGGCCGCCATTACCATATTCTTCTTTGTCTATTAAGCCATTTAACTTAGCAACCGTCGATTTTCAACAGACTTCCGGGGGGCAACCTTCAGATCAACCTCAAATGAACCAGACAGACATAATATTGAGGTTGCCAAATCTAAATACGGAAAACGATTCGCCATAACGTTACGGTTTAGGAATAGAACAAGGCAAGATTACACCATAAAGATATAAAAAAGTAAAAATCGTTTATTTCAACATATAAATTACAATATTGAGGTACCGTTGGTCCCAAACTGGGCACAACCTGTATCTTGGGCACCATTACTTATAAATATAAAATATTATATTTTATTTATTTTTAAATTAAAGTTGAAATTGAACGACAGTTAAACTAGTTCTGCTAGAGACTGCAAAACTAAAATTACAAAAATGAACTAATTCAAAGATAAATGAATAGTTGCCTTTTATTAGAAGGCAACCTACCTAAAATTGAGCAACAAGGAATTACTTATGCAAAAACAAAAAACATGAAGTGAAAAGAAGAGTACCTTCTAACATTACTCTATGAAAAATGACTAACTAGTTCTTGAACATAACCTGCCTGAGATTACACAAGCTTCTAATCATGATAACTATACCCAAGTAGGCCGCTGCAAGCACAATCTAGCGAAATAGGGGATTTTAAGCATTGACCGAACCGACACCTAATACGAATGCGGTGCTCCTGACCAAACCATGACCCATATGTTGACATGTCCAAAGTGTCTATTCACCTGCAGGACCTAACAAACCGTCACTGAAGCCGCAATTGTCATGGCCACCTTTTGGGCCCAAGTCCTTTAACAATATACAGTCGACTCTAAAAAAGAAGATGATAACAATACTTCTAAAATGCTCTCTAGCTTTAGCTCAACGAAGGATGCTCCTCTCATCCTCTTGAAATCATTCATTAGCCACCTTTTAAGGCACCGACACTAAAAATGCTACCTACTCAAGAGCCCATAAGGATTAACCTAATTCATCGCCACTTTTGTTTATGGTAGTAACCTAGTAGGTAGTAAGCTAAGACATAAGATTGACAACCTCCTTTTAAAAATCGCACAAAAACAATAACACACCTTTCATAGATAAAACCAACTAGAACCCCTACTGGTTGACATTGATATAACTTGCATAGTTCTTATACCTACGTTTAGAAAAAAACCCCATTCAATTCTATCCAGCCGTTCTTAAGAAATACAGTGACAAACTCATGAACAAATTACCTTTCACCACACACGGTGAATCTAAATAAATGTTTGAAGTAAGTATAGTAGACGAAGATATGCAGCCTTATATGGGAAGATCATAAAACAAGGAATGTGGCTTCACTGGCTATCTCCGAAGGCGATATAGGTATCTACTTTAGTAGGTGGGTACCTATGTATTGAGACAGGTCATCAATGAGGTCTGAGAAGATATGGTAAGAAAGTATTGGTGATTCCAGTTGCAACTTAGACGAGATTGCATCTTTTACTGACGCAATGGATAAGCACAAGGTAAAACTTATCATTGAAATAGCTAGTAGTATATGTTTTAAAATGTATGTGGGCCAACTAAAACCAGTGTTTATTTCAACTACGGTTATATAAAGAACTTTTTCATAAAAGTGAAAAATAAAAACTTTTTTACAAAAAAAAAAACAAACGACTTCCAAAAAATGATGAATACTGATTTTCACTTTTTTGTGGTATTTACCCCCACAAAAATTCGAATACCACTACCTGTTCTGTAAATAACAGTGACAAGAAGATATTATAAGATCATCCAAATAGACTAAATGGGAAAAATACGTATTATTGAAGCTAACTCGAAAAAAACCCAAGGCAAGTTAATAAAATTTATATGGGACCCTCGAGAGCATACCCTTCCAAACAAAAAAAGGAATTTTGCAAATCCGTCTATATTATGACGGAGTTATGCCCAGAACATATATTTTTTTTAAAACATCCATATTGAGACCGACTTCTAAAAAGGAAGAGGCTCCTTTTTAGAAGTCGGTCAAAAACAATTATATCTTATCATTGCAGGCACTGAACATCCGGTTCAAGTTATAAATGATAATTTGGAAAACACTCGTACTACCGTTGCCAAAATAAGCAACCCCGAAAATACACAACTTATTCCAGTCTGGTTTTCAAACCAAAGCAGAGCTTGTACCACAACCAACAAATAATGAATGAAATCTATGAAATCCCCACCTTCCTACCATTCAACCTAAACTTACAACAACCACTCCAGTTTTAGTACAAAACATCGCAGTTTCGGGAAGCATCGTTCTAAAATTTAGAACAACAGAATACGATTTAGAATCGAAATCGTAACGGTTAACCTTGAAATTTTCGAGCGTGCCCAGCCCAGTTGCTTAGCGTGTAATCGGGTGACGTCAAGACCTAGGTTGTGCCAACGACCCGACAAGGCCAAACCGTCCGTTTACGACGCCATAGAAGTTTTATTCAAGCTGTTGTGACGCGAAGCCGGTTTTTTTATAATTTTTAAATTTCAAGGTCGGTTCATGTGGTTGGGAGCCTTCGTACTGGTTGGAAACTATGCTCCTTTAGGTCTATTGGGAACGTTCTGTTATGAAACAAAACAATTTCTTGCACACGGTTCAAGTTCAAGAATTTATTCGTGTTCAATGCTTTTGAAGGCTCTTTAGAAATATTTAGTACTAACACATACTATTTCATAGCCCGGATGAATCATAACGCGTGCAGTAATGTTTACAATTTCCACAATGAGTACACCAGTTCAATACTCATGTGTTCTCATTTTATCAGTACTTTCTGCTTATTCTCAAGAATCTAAAACAAATATACCTTGTTAGCTTGTCGCTGATGGACTAGTAATCTGTCAATTATTAATAATTAAATCTTTGTGTCTATCTTTACATGTTGCAGTTAGTTCCGCTTCGTCTTCTCTGCTGACACCGTAGCAGAGAGAGCGTAAAGATAAGCTTTATGTTCTATATCAGCTATGTTGCTTACTTTCCTAGTTAAATGTCAAATGGGGCCTTGTTGACTCAATAACCAAGGATGAATTTGTCACTTATTTGATAGTCCAGCGATACTTTTGACTATTGGAGATTCGACTACTGAAGTTTTAAATTTTGTCAGCTAAGTCAGGTGTTATCATGAGAGATCGGATAATTGGATGCATATTTACTTTCTTATTTATAAAAAAAATCTGCTGTTCCTTACATTTTGACGAGATATGTGAATATAAATGTATGGGACAGCTGATTTTTTTTACGCGTTTTCAGCGTTGGTCCCATAGTAAAAGTTGTTTATAATGATGAGTACAATGACCCCTTAAGAGGTTTAGTATAAACAAAAAATAACATTGTATAAATCCCGGAATTCCGTGAAATCCGGGAATGCACAACTAATCGGATACAGGGTATGGAAACGACCTATCAACCCTCTTATGAAGGTAACTTTTGCAATGTTTACATAAAAATTAATATACTGTAAACATTTTTTTACGAAACTCAAGGTACCTAGTTGTTAGTCGGTATGTGCTATGCCAGTTTAGCAACCTATTTTACAACTTTATCTAGTATTTCTATCGTCAAAAGTACTGAATTGATCAATTCCGGATAAGCGAGATTTTTACGACCAATACAAAAGTGCATTCTTATTAGCCAACACCTGAACGAGTAAACGTAAGTAAATTTACTTTCGATTATATAACCAGAACTCTAAATTTGTCGATCTCGGAATCCCGGGATCCCGGGATTTTTTCGATACAAAAGACCATTCCATAATAGCCACCTCAACTTTATGTAAATAAGTATCCGAATATCCGATCACTGGTTATCATTCATCTAGTGGTCTTATGAATGAAAGTTGAGATTGAGTTGACATGAATGTTAAACCTAAATAAAAGAGCTGTGAATTATCAAGCTGTTCCATACTGCAGAAGAAAAAGCGGCAAGAAATTCCAAATGACCAGAATGTAAAGTTTAAATTGGTTTTTTTTTTATTGCAACCCTTCTCATAGATATAAATTTACCTTTAGACTTACCTATGTAGCCGTAACGAACTGAATTTTACACATAATTATAAACTTATTGCGTTATTTTAAAAATGTATGTCCGTTCCAAAGTCCTCTGTGTACATTTTATATGGCATTTAAACTTTCAACTCTGATGTCCATCCTATGGGGATTGTATTTGTACCTCGCAACATAGGGCGCGCCCTATTGTCCCCATTAATTTGTTCTTGTAACTCGAACCAAGGGACGTTTGTTCGACTGCCCTGCCCGTATAATACTGGGCCAGTGATTAAATATAATTGGCTATGATCATTAAATAATTTATATCTGAAGTTGTTACAAATTTTCGTAGTTGAGTTTGTGCAAGGAATTGGAGATATGGAAATATTGAGGTGATAGATGAAAGTTATCTAAGTATAGTATAGGTTACTAAGGATCTACAATCAGGTATTTTAGGAGAAGAAACACCAAGTTGAAGACCTGTAGAAGATCTTATTCTGTCTGTAAAACTACAGGAGAAAGAATATTTTTTTAAACTCATGCCTGTTGTTGATGGCGAATATTTATCCTATATTTCGATGAAAGATGCAAAAAGTGGCGAAAAATCGATCTAGCTAGGTCTCATATCTGGGAAAATTCGTGTTCTCCGTATTTTCACCCGAGCAGAGCTCGGTCGCCCAAAGTTTAGAACAAGATGGCTACCTTAGAATAATGACATGACAGCATGGAATTAGTAAGTACCCTACTATCATGACAGTATGGAATTAGTATGTACTATCATGGCAGCATGGAATTAGTACCTATGTATTATACATGGTATTTGTATGAACTATCCTATAGGTACTATTAAATAAGCATTCTCTAGTTTCACCAGAGCAGAGCTCGGTCGCCCAGGTAAGTACTTTATATGTAAAGTGACTAAAATAGTACAACTTCCTTGGTTTAATTTGTGCTTAAATCGTCATTTGCCTCTTCATCTTGAATCCCTTTGAGAATTCCTGACTAAGTAATGAAACATTCCTACAAAATTCCCTAAATCAGTCGTGATTCGAATCAAAAGGCAATCATTGACGTAACACATCACATACGATTAAATCTATTGTAATTTTATAGCTATGCAAATCGGGAAACTGGTATGTCTAAATATATTTCAAGTTAATCCCATGATGATGAAATAAAATATTGTGATGTTTATTGTCGCATTTTTAAGTCAGAAGAAAGAATAGATAAAAACTATTAAATTTTCACCAATACACAGGTCAGTTTTTAGTTGATATCACTAAATCACTACATCTTATAACAAAGTCCCGGTCGCCGCGTCTGTCTGTCTGAACGAGATAAACTCAAAAACGACCGAACGTATTTTCATACGGTTTTCACCAATGGACGGAGTGATTCATGACGATGGTTTAGGTATATAATTCATTAAGGTTTTGTGTACATTGGCTGAAATATGACGATGATTGTTGAAGATGTCGGAAAAATCATGCCGACTGGGAGCTTTACTGGCGTGCGCCGCGTAAACCAATAGTTTTTATCAAAACAATGTATTACGGAATTTATGCATTCTTTACCTGGATTAACACATAGGGTACTTTGAATCCCGGTAGTACCCACGTTCCCGTGGGATATTTTCCGACATCCACGCGGGCGAAGCCGCGGGCTAGTGAAACAATATAAAAAGAACAAAATTGTTCCGTCAGCCAATGTCTTTGAAATTGGAATTTCGCCATCAATAAAAACAGCATATCCATGAACCAACCATAAATAAAATATCAACTTCCTTATATAAAAGCAATAACTTTTTACGAACATTCTTAGCTTTGTATACCTATCGGGACAGGAAAACCTCACATAAGTACTAATAGTGAATAGTTGAATACTATGGCCATAACCGAAGAATATAACTTAGTAAAAATATGCAACTGTTAGAATTGAAAAAGTTAGTACTTAACTACAAAATGAGCTTTTTTAAGCTATTGCATAGCTTCTATCGCGGGCCTTGAGCGTGGAGACCTAATCCAGAAATTCCGTAACGAAAATACCTAAACCTAAGGAGAGTGTTTTGTATTGAAAATTATGTTTAACTGCTTGACAACAAAGTTCAAATTTACTTAGACGAATGATCTATCGAGAGTGTTGTATTGAAAATTATGTTTAACTGTTTGACAATAAAGTTCAAATTTACTTAGACGTATAATCCTTGACTATTAATAGTTAAATTAAAACCTTTTTATTAGTTTGATGTTCCCATTAGGTTGTGTCAAGTTTTAAAAACTATAAATGTGAATAACAGTTCCTGTCAATGTAACCATTGCTATTTCTTGTATTCGGGTTAATATTTTACAATTGCATAAGTTCATAAAAAATGCTATGCAATAGCTTTGCCGCGGCAGTCCCCGAGTGCCACACGTCTTTTTTTTATCAGTGGTTTTGATTTTAATATTTACTAGACATATTAAATTCAAAACCACTGATAAAAAAGAAGCCAGAGTTGACTTTGAATTTACTACTTCTGCCATAGCCGGTTACAGCCACAAATCAAAGATGGCTTCTTTCATTATGATAAATCCCATGATTTCCTCTAAAGTAGATTAACCATCTTGAAAACCAACGAATAAACCTAATCATTCAACAAATTACTTCGTAGTCGACCACTATTCAAAAGCTTATTCACCCTTCAAGGGAATTCAAACACGAACGAAACGATAAGGCGATTGAATTTTAAATGTTATAGCTATGTAAATCAATAAAACAGGTCTGATTAACTAAACGAAATGTTACTACGCAGTAAAACAAGCAGAATTGTTTCCTTATTGTCAAATTGATTAGCACTACGACATAATAATTTTACTGTCACAGTTATGAGAATATATGAACACGTCGATAGGAGAAGATACTAAATGATGAAATAGTTACGTTGTTTTCATTGGGAACAGTGGTGACAAAAAAAGACGGGATAAAGATAGAATTCATGATGAAACATCGCATATCGATTTCTTAAGAAACCTAAAATAATGTTACTGGGCACAAATTACTACAACTACTACACTACAACATATTCGACATAAGGGAAACCGGTGAGTCAAAGTACCTGATGACTCAACAATCCTAACCAACCCACTAATACATGACTAAAACTCTGTTAAACCAGCCAATACTAACAGCCGGACAAAACTGTCCACCCAACTAAAATGTCCTAAAAACTAACGAAACAATGGTCCAAATACGATACACCCACACAAACACCATAATTTTGTTTACAATCCCCATGTGAGAAACGATGACCTATCAAGGCCGCCATGTCACGGCCCAGCCATCACAATAGCAGGTCGGGGAAGTCGAACATTTTCACTTTCATACAAATACCTACGAGCGTAGAATTCCAGTTTAAAGTGTATAAGCGGACCAACCTATTATGGCGTTCGCGATTTTAGAATTTAAAACGTATTTTGTTGTGACCGTCGGTTTAGTGGTGACGAATTTAGAAGCTTGGACATTGTAGGGAAAATTTTCCATGTTATCTCTAAATAGATCTTAGTCGACCATTTTAAGTTTAATACCCCACTAAAGGTTGAAGACGAAATAACAAAGTTAGATACTTCTACTACTCAACATGAATGATCAAGGAGCGATAGTGTTACTTACGAAAGTTTTCGACAAATTCGTTTCCCACATAACGGTCGCATGGTTACCTATTTAAACTGTTATTTTCATTCGAAATGTGGGCAATACGAAGTCGGAAAAAAAACAAAATGCAAGTAAAAACATACTTCAAGTTGCTTAATATATTCATTCTTTGATGAGCATATAAAGTCATGAAACCTGAATATCATATTTCTAAATATATACTGTGTCACAGATGCTCCAGATCTAGGTCTCGCTTAGATTCTGAAACAGAACCAGAGTCATTAGTCTCAAGAAGAAAATTTATGTATAGAAAGGATTGAAATTCCTAGCGTAAGATTTAATAATATGGGTTACGTTATATGGAAGGAACGAGTAGAATTTGTTATAGAATAAAAATATTACTTTGTGTACTAATACAGAACAAGAGGATATAGTTCCTTAACCAGTAACATAAGTAGGTACAAAACATTAGGTTTAACAATACAACTAATATTTAACCACTAAAATATTAGCACAAAAGCCGTAAATTGATACGCAAATAAAACACGACATAACTAAACGGAATATTCCCACATAAACCACATACAGCAAATATAAATCAGATATTACTAGACTACCACACACTATTTTCGGAACTTTATGCCTGTCATCTTAAACACGCTTGGAAAACTACTCATACAGACTCATACACATTCCGAGGGCCGCAGATAAAAACCAATACTACCCGAAAAAGAGGCTATAAGGAAAAATGGCCCAAGATTTGGGACAATTTGCTGGGACATCAAGTTACAATGTTTTTTATTGGCGAACGTGCGTTTTACATATTTATAAGTTGCCGAAAATATTATCTTGTTCCCCGAAAGTTTTAATATTAAAGATTAGAGTGGTCCTGTAATTTCGTTAGGAGACGTACCTATATACGAATAAACCTAGTGTGTTAAATGTATGGATATGTTTTATTCAAAGACAGAAATTCCGTAATGTTACCTACACAGAGAATTTCGCTTGAAACTATTTTGCAGGAATAATTTGACTAAAGAATCGAATAGGTGAAAGTTGTTACAATCAACCTTGCTTTCAATTTGATCCAACTAGTTTTAGCAGTTTTCTGTTCAATGTTTTTTTTTTCAGCATTTTGGGAACCTTGCTCTTTGATAAGAAACGTACATATATTTCCATAATGTCCAGTGTCATTCTCATTACCTACATTTGCTAATGCATCCTTGAGATTGTTCCCAAGCTAAATGTCTAATTAAGTTCACATGTGCAATTGGAAAACTAAATGTTACGCTAAAGATGGATACGAGTAATTAAAATGATTTATAATCTGAATATTTACTCAAGCTATTGTTCTAACATAGACATCGTACATTATAAATAGGTAATTTAAAGCAAAAAAATACGAAATTATAAAATAAAATAAATACGAAATTACTCCAGAAGGTAGGTAGCTCGTTATATCAACTTAAATATTATACTTTTCATAATTGAATATAACTAATTACACAATGATGTTGATGGCCGTGGACAGCGGAAAATAGAAGATGAGACCCCACAATCAACGCATAAATTACACAGTATTATTTCTGAGCTTGAAGATCACGATGGTTAATTAAAAGATAACTTCTGAGGCCAAGAAATTCACATAACGAGTTTATCCAACGCACAAAGGGATACAGGACCAATCGACCTTCCGGGTGTACCTATCCACTCGAAATGGCAAAAAAAGACTAAATAGACGATTGGAAACACTTTATACACGTGCCAAAAAAGACGATTGAGCACATGATTGACCTCAAAATGTCGTCGTCCTATCGTTGGCAAAAAACTGTATACATAAATAAAATAGTACGTTAAGAAACCAGGAAAAATTGAACTGTCTAACTGTGAAACTGAAGACTACAAACAAAGCAACAAAGATTTGAACTAGAATTTCAGTGTTGGGAAAAAATGCTCGTCCAGGTGCATCAAAGTTAATTTCAAAGATGTTAGCGATTTAATGTACTCATTGTTGACTGAGAGACTTGTTGGAATCGATGTTGGGCCGTTATTACATTAGCAATCAATTGGTTTTTTCGGTCTGACACTTTCGCGGTCAGACTTCGGTCCAAATTTTGTTAGTTTTTCTTTTTCTTTGACAATTCATTAACGAAGCTGAATTTTTCAAAACAGCTTTTTGGCCCCGTCTAAGTATCGTATCATGTTAAAAGTGAGCTGTTGAAAGATCTATAAATAGACTCTAATCTCTTGTATACTTGGACCCACATATGCTGTTTTATTTATTATAAAAACCTCTTCAAATAAAGATGAAACACAAATATTTGACAAAATAGAGACGCAAAAGGACAAAAAAGTTCCGCGTATTCGCAATACTACGTTAAGAATCGTTCCTAAAGTATTTCCAACATACAGACGCTGTGTACCATTTAAATATTTATAAGAGTAAAAACATACAGACACAGTGAAGGAAAAACATGATCATATGCATGAATTACTTTATGTATGTACATTCATTCAATTTTTTCAAACTATTTCGAAGCAAAATCAATAATGACAACAAGTTTTTATTATTATACGATAATGTATGCACATGTATCATTAGACCATTACAATGCAGACATGTTATTCTTAGAGACTTCTCTAGTATTTTTTTATCTACTTAATCAGAATCTTTATAAATAAATCGTAAATTAATAAAACTGAAAAAAGAGAATAATAATTAATTTCAACATTAATGATCCATTCAAATAACAATAGAAATCGAATGTAACGTCATCTAAGCTAAGTACCGTAACATAAATCTAAACAAAAAGATAAATAGGTGGTAATAATTACGGCCCAAACATGGTCCCCTGAGGAACCCATCAAGATATCATAATTAACTTCTACCTGTTAGGTCTAAACGGCTTTACACCGATGGATAATGACGTAGAAAAAAGAATGACAGAAAAAGTGATAAAATTATTTACGTGTCTCAGTAATTCTAAGTACAATTAGCCGAATCAACGTCTCGTGGGATTACGTCTTGTTTATGATACCTCATTCATCGAATCTTTACGTTCAGTCAACGTGGGAATGGAGACACAAATACTAATAAATATCAACGACACGCAATTTATTGATTTTCCTGATGTAAGATGGAGTTTATTTATTTCAATATTTAATAAGGACTGCGGAACACGACTAACTTTGTCACGTACGTGTATTTGTACTTTGAAAAAGTTCTCGCGAAAATACGTGCTTGTATTGAACAGTAAAATAAAAGCTAATGGCATATCCGCATTTCGGAACCTGAATTGTTTAAAAAAATCCACGGACAACTTTCTCAAACGAAACAAAACTGGAAAAAACTTTCAGAAAACTCAGTATCGATTCATCCGTTATTGTATCGAAATCGATATAAACATTGTTAATGATACTACTAGCTTTAAAAACGAAACGACATTGGCGGTTGAATTTATTTATAGTCACAAATGTTCATAAGTCATAACTATCCGGATCATCGATTACATATTTCCCAGGCATCAACAGACTCATCGCGGCGAGATAGAATACCTATTTGTTTATTTCCAACAAAAAAAACGTGATAGCCGAATTGAAATGCAAGAGCACTAAAAGTGGAGAACATGGCAAGATCAATGGCTCGCGAGTGCGACGCGGCGACGTTGAATAGTGTAATCCAATAGAACTGGCGGCCTCGGTGGGTCAGTGGCACATGATGTCATATCGCGAAACATTCCGCCTAGAGACTACTTCGGGGGGCCTTCGGACTCACCTGTACGTGGTGTGTTTTACTTCGCCCGCGTACCACGTTTTTGCGCTGTCTTTGTCTAGTGTTTGATGTTAAACAGTCTGCTGTTAGCGTTGAAGGTCGCGCTCAACAGGACGATACAAAGAATTTGATCAAATCTCCTATTACCAGTTTTAGGCGTGTGAGACTGAGTTTACTCCAAAATTAGGCATGCAAATCGTGGTATAAATTTTTTCGTTATGGCTCTGAATTGAGGCGCGCCAAAGGATCGTGTCAGCTGTTTTTTCGCGTGTTATATTACAGTTAATAATATGTAAAGGCTTTCAGTGTTGCTAGCTACGATTCACTTGAGTCAATAGTGTCAGACTTTCTGCATATATATTAGTCTTTGTAATAACCACAATTATTTTTGGATATTTACATTTTTGACGACACTGCAACAAGAATTTGTTGATTACCTATATTTTTCCAACTGCAGGCACTAAGTTAATTTGCACAGTTCCAACTGTTGTGCATAGCAACCGTATCGTTTTATGGTTCCGTGCCGCCAATCAGAACCTACTTATCCCAAAAAATGCTGTTAGAAGTTATTGTTCGAAAAGACAACCGCTAAGTATCGCTTACAATGCCAATTCTTATAAGTAAAGCCAAGTATATGTTCTTTAGATATTTCGACTAACATTAAATCCCAACGGAGGGTCACGATTCTAAGCCTGCCCTAAACATATTTAAATGCTATGTATATAGTTGGAAACCAACCATTTGTGTCACCAAATTCTCTTAACAACTAACAAACTTATTCAGTACTTTATCCTCAAATGCATATTATTGAAAGCCATCTAAAATTAACTACACACAGATCCACGCCAAATAAGAGCCATAGGGACCTTAAATAAAGATTGTCGATCTTAATTACATGCTCAAAACAGCCAACGATTAGAACTAGGCGCCATTAGCCAAATATAAAGACTATTAATCAAATTGTGTCTGCTAATATGGCCACCTAATTATGATAATCCACCGTTTACTAGGCGAGGGACCTTATATTGTATAACATAATTAAGGTTTCCATTGTTTTAAGATGCTACCACTTGTAAATCAGCGTTATTGCGTACATTGCTTGCATGACAATACAATCTGTCATTTAATTAAATAAATTAAAATGTACTTAACGTGGTATGTACGGTTTTCCGTGTAATATATGCTAGGAATTGGGATATTTCCCTTTGCCTTTATTACCGTCGTACTTTGTTTTAAGAAGTTTATACTAATAATTGTACAGTTGTACATCGTGAGGAAACCGGCAATATTTCTCGACGGCGTGTGAAGCCAAGTAAGTCAGGCCCATGAGCAGCTTGAAATCTCTGACACCAGGTTAGTCACTAACCACACGAAAAGAAGAATACAGAAGTTGCAGAAATTGGATTATACGGGGTGGCAGGGACATCGACGCGAAGCCGGTTACCATGGATTCAGTACATGATTCTGAACCCCCCTGCGTTGAAGTTTTTCGTCGGTTATTTAAAAAAAAATCAGCTGCTCCATACATTTTGACTGCGTAGGTATTGCTATATTATATATTTTTTTTTAAATAACCGACGAAAAATTTCAACGCCCCCTGCGTTGAAATTTTTCGTCGGTTATTTAAAAAAAAAACAGCTGTTTCATAGAAAAGTGCAATACCTACGCGGTCAAAATGTATGGAGCAGCTGATTTTTTTTTAAATAACCGACGAAAAACTTCAACGCAGGGGGGTTCAGAATCATGTACTGAATCCATGGTAACCGGCTTCGCGTCGATGTCCCTGCCACCCTGTATAATGATGATAAGGTTATAAAATAACTTAGTGGCTATTCAAATGGACTAGATATTGTTGTATTAATAATTAATAAGGAAAACAGCAAAGAAAGAGAACAGATTGGAAAGAAAATAACTGATATGATAAAACTTGTATTTATTTAGATCGAATACTAATACTCGTAATATGAACGTCTGAGAATCCGGATTTGATTATTAGGGGGCCAAGGACTTGTAAGTAAGTGAAATTATATCAACACAGATAAAGCTTCCATTACAGATCTACTGGATCATAAAATAAGTAGAACAATCTTAAAGAAAAAATAACTATAACTAAACAGTTAGAACTGAGAGTTACATTTACGGGTCATGAATTCATGATTTACAAATATTATTAAGAAACACCGTGATTTACCAATTTTGTTTAAAATCGCGTGATATAATCAAATCGAACCGAAAATATTGACATTAAATCATTAACACCCATATCCAATTGTTCCACAATATCAACAATTAGGTAAGTTTAGAGGTCTAAAGTTTCAAGGCGATCCAAATATGGCGTAACTAAATAACAGTATTACCCCTTCGGATCCATTGTTTTACATTATAAACACGTGACAGATTAACAAAAGGCTTAGGTAATTAATCAGAAAACTTGGAAACTGTAACAATGGACGTCAACATACTTGAAAATTTTGAGCCTGAATTAACAATGCGTTAGAAAAATAACTGAAGATTTTGTAACTGTTTTGCAAACAATGATCCTTGAATTACTTTTGAATACTATTATATAAATGTAATGTAGTTAAGACCTTACTAACACACAATGAAACCAATACAAATGACGATAATAATAAAGATTTTGAAACTATTTTGCAAACAACGATCCTTGAATGAATTCCAACCCGCACTGGGCCCGCGTGGTGGATTACGGCCCACTCCCTCTCACAGAGATAAGGCCAGTGTCCCAGCAGTGGGAACATTATAGGCTGATAATGTTATGTAATGATCCTTGAATTACTTTTGAATACATATTTTATAAATGGTAATTCTAGACTAACAAAACAACGTAGGTAAGCAACTAAGCATGATAACGGTATAAATGCTACGGGTCAGTAGCCATTTGCGTGATGCCGAAAGTGCAAATTTGTATATTGTGACAAACCGTTTTTAACGGTAAACAATAATTGGTCCTTTTGAATCTATTTCAACTGTACAATATAAAATTAGAAGGCAAAGCAGAACCATTTTTATTCCTGTTGGACTAAAAAAGCAAATACTAATAGTGATTCGTATGGAGCACGTATCATAGGACCTATAGGATCTATCTATATCCACTTCAGCCTCGTCGATTAATGGATTTCTCGGATTCTTTGACGGAGCTATATACGACTGGATCAATAAACTCTCAAGAGTACTTAAAGGTGATTAGCAACCAACCACTAAAAACACAGTGTGCAAAGGATGACAAAAAAAATTAAAAAATCCCCGACACAAACATTTCCGCATTTCTCTTTCCTACTCCATCACCAGACCCTGTTCGTCATCTATCTATATATCTATAACCTATTCATTGAGAACTTTCCAATGAGCCCAAACACGATACCTGTGCTGTAACTTTGTAAGGGAGTTGGGTATCCTGCAAATTCCAGGTGATGCTGCAGCATCAGTTCCAGGTTACTATGTTCTTATAATATCAATGAAGTAACAGAAACCAAATTACAAAAGGATCAGACCTGTGGGAGACGCTCGATCAAGTCACCTTTCAAACAAAAAAAACAAAAGCACAATCGGTTCAGCCGTGGGGAGCTACGATGGCGCAGAAAGACACACAGATACACGCGTTAAACTTATAATACACCTCTTTTTCCGCCGGGGGGTAAAAAAGAAAGTATTTAACAATTTGTAGATATTCTGTATCTAGTACAAACCTTAAACAATCACCAATTACTTCTTGTAATATGAAATGGTTAAAAGATCAAAATGACAACTACAGCGTGATGTACAGACGCCAGCACATCAAGTTACTACAATCTATCAAAATTATTTAATAGATTTACAACTTTATCGCTAAAGAATAAGGTTCAATGTTGATTGGGAAAATTTGACAGATTGGAGTAGGTTGAAGTGCTGGCGTCTGTACTTGTCAAAAAGAGATCTTAGTTTCCCCTTTTTGTGCTCCTACTCGTACAATAGGTACTTACGTAACTGGGAATCCCGCGGTGTCGACGGGAATCCTAATTCTTAAATCAGTGTCGTTATCTAATCAAGTCATGTCTATATCTACCAATCACTTCTTGATATCAAACTAGCTTGTGCTCGCGTCTTCATCCCCGTGAAATTTTTTGACCCAACCCGTCGTATCGCATCGCCCGTCATTACTATTACCTATTTTGTTTTCGCTTAGCGTTCTTCCAGATTATTTTTTCTTGTCTCGTTAGGGTCCTAGTGTGATGGTAAATAGAAAATAGCCTTCCTCAAGAATTTGGCTATTAGATGCAAAAATATTTTTTTACAAAATACGACTGGTAGTTTCAGAGATTACCGCGTCCAAAAGATTTTATTTACTGTTGACATTATAAAATTTGATGTTGTTTGCTTATGTAATTTACTTGAAATTATTGATATTGACTTACTACTTACAGACGGGTATCCCATTCTTTAACTTACACAGTACTTACAGACGGGTATCCCATTCTTTAAATTACACAGTACTTAAGTAAGACTGGTATCCCATTTTTTTAATTACAAAGTACTTATGGACGGGTAGCCCATTCTTTAAATTACACAGTACTTACAGACGGGTATTCCATTCTTTAGCTTACACAGTACTTGCAGACGGGTATCCCATTCTTTAAATTACACAGTACTTAAGTAAGACGGGTATCCCATTTTTTAATTACAAAGTACTTACGGACGGGTAGCCCATTCTTTAAATTACACAGTACTTTAGTAAGACGGGTATCCCATTTTATTAATTACAAAGTACTTACAGACGTGTATCCCATTCTTTAAAATAGTATCGTTTTAAATCAGTATCATTTATCAAATGTAACCATGACTAAGACCTTAAATCAGGGAATAATAAACACAGTCTCCATATTTACGTCATCTCTGCATTGTCACAATCTCATATCTCCATTAAGGATGACAGCATGGCAATTCTATGAACAGATACTTGTCGTACGCATACATTTGGCATGTTATTTATAGAAGTTATGCCATGCTGTGATACTGCTAGCTATGCTTATATGCAACTTATTTATACTGTGACTATACTGTATCTGTACCATAGGATTATCACAACGATCTCACAAATACAAATATGGTAATAGGTAATAGGTAGCAATATTGCAATCGGAGTCGGAGAACCCCTTCATGATTCCTACACATTTAACTATTAGTAACACGTCTTTTTCAACATGTAAAACAAATAATAACTATTTATACTAATATTAAAAACGAAGTGTATAGAGTGCCGCGAGTTTCTTGTGGCACTCTAGTGTCACTGCCTCGGCCCGGCTAGGGTGCCGTGAGCGTTGCATTGTCACTGTCACTTGTTATTTAGGTTAGGTTAGGTTAGAACTGTGACCACACAACGCACGAGCCGAGCGAGCGTAGTGAGCGGTGCCGCGGTAGCGGCCGGCGAAGTGCCAGGGTCCGTTTAGGCACAAGAGAATGTAATGTTTTGGGAATGTGGTGTTTTACAGCGATCTAACCTCGACAATCAAACAAAATACCAAGTGACGTGACTTAGTGACAGTGACAATGACAATCCAATGCTTGCGGCACTTGAGCCGGGCCGAGGCGGTGTTACTAGGGTGCCTGTAGTGGCACTTTATCCGATAGGGATAGAGTGCCAATGGTGGCACTCTATACACTGCCTATTAAAAAACCTACAACGCAGAAAAGCAAAGCGAACCAAAAAGTCAAAAACTGCTATTATTCTTTCAAGAATGTAGCAGTGTGCTGGTTACCCTGGCTGCAGCATCAGCTCATTGTGTTGCCACCATTGCATTGTATCTAGAATTAAATACTGATCAAAACGAATCCAAACACACCATATAGATTCTTTTTTCAAGTGTACTAGTATGCCGGATATCCTGGTTGCAGCATCAGACCAAGACTTCCATAATCTTGGATAAATAATTATATAGCATATGGGTATTTCAAATTTTAGATCACACACATGTTTGAAAGTAATGTAAATACCCATTATAAGTCCAAGATTCCCTATCGCACCTAACACAAAAGAGCCGATGACCTTGAAACGGCTGAACCGATTTTGATAAAACATGTCTAAGAAACAACGCTAGAAAACCTGCTTTCAAATTAAAAAAACCGCATTCAAATCGGTTCATCCGTTGAAGAGCTACAGTGCCATAGACAGACACACACATAGCGGTCAAACTTATAACACCCCTCTTTTTGCGTCGGGGTCTTTCATATCTACGCAAAATGAATCAGCGCGTCACGCAACAGTTCTTTGACTCTTCCCTCTGTTGACACGGACACAATAACCTCAGTACGTAAGTACTTCAAACGTATTCTTTTTATCTACACTCGAGATCAAAACAACTAACAATTAAGTAGTTTAGTTATCAACAAGATACATGTGACTGTTGCCCTATGTGACTGAGTAGACGAAAATGTACATGTATTTAAAATTTAGGAGAATTTGGCACTGGCAACCGGCCATTTAACTAATAAAAAAGTAGTAAAATAAAATTCGGAGAAAATCAATTAGAATTCAGTCGTAAACTTAGAATAACTTAGCACTTTAAGTAAACACAAAGTTAAACTTGAATATAATTCTTTATGCGAATCAAACGAAATATATTACTGAATTTAAATATAAATATTGAAGTAGAATCTAGGTAGATTAAATAACAGAGAATAACATCAAACGAGCTTAGAAACAACTTTAGTAAATGTAACTTGAAGTTATTCAACGAATCGTAAAATGTATTTGCAAATTCAATCTTCAATTCAAAGGTGTACAAAATTGGTTGGCAATAGGCATATCAAAGCACTCAACGACCCATTGCCAACCTCTGAACATTTAGCAGAATCGCGTTAACAATTCGTAATGGTCAATATTTAGTATTAAAAAAGTCGTGTGCCAGTCGTTGATGTAAAAATGTAGACGCCCTCAATAGCGATTCTGTTAAGGGGCCGTTCACACGAACCACAACCACACCACATCACATAGACAAAATGTGGGTAAGCAGTGGTTACGTGTGAATAGTTTCGCTGCAGCCACAGATCATGATAGATACTTTACTTCTATAGATAGCTAATGCTATATTTATCTACAACAATATTACAGGCGTGTCGTGTGCGCTAAAATGTACCTTACGTGGACGCCCGAGAGTACCGACTGGATTTTTGTTGCCCCGGGGAAACGCGACCCGTAGGTACGTTAGTGCGCGACTTCGAACGAATGAGGGAGGCCTGCTGCAACTTCTTGCAGTTGCGTTGTGGTGGCGTAGTCGCTAGTAGTTGCGATGTGGTTACGTTGTGGCTAGTATCATTGTGTTGGCGGTGTGGCCGGCCGCTACTGCGCAGTCTCACTGGTGGTTGCGTTGTAGCTGCGACGTGGCATTGACGTGGTAGGTATCGCCCACACGGTTCATTCTGAATTTCTGACAAATGTGGTCCGTATGATTAAACTATTAATTTTCATACAAATTAGCGCCCGTTCACGTGTTGTCGTTGTGGTTGTGGTACGTGTGATCAGGTCCTAAGAGATTCGTAAAACACCTAAAATAGAACATTCCACAGAGACCACAGACTCTATGGTGTTAATAATGTGTCTGTCTACTACGTCACGTGTTTCCATATAATTAGCAAGTCGAGTCGTGTCAACTTGCTTTCATCGAATGCCAAAATTTTTGCTAGATCTTCCAAGATGGCATGATTTTAAATTTAGACTGAGATAAAACAGACTGGCGGAGGTAAAAGGCACCTGTATTTATGTGGGAGCTGGAATTTTTATATCTAGGAACTCGTAGATGTATATAGGGTTATTGGTAATATGTCAGCAAACCATTAAAGGTAGGAGAAATTTTAGACATTTGCAACCAAATGACCTCTTACGATTCCTATGCAAATGTCAAAAAGTTTCGAGGGATTTGACATTTATATTTTAAAGCTTTTACCCGCGGCTTCGCCCGCGTGGATGTCGCAAAATATCCCACGGGAACGTTCTACCGGGAATACATACCTAATAGCCAAGGAAAAGATCATTGACTAACTTTCAGCGGACGCAGTGGTAGGCTACTACAGCTCCCGCGTGGTCAACCATAATTATTTTGTTACGCGTAATTTTGAAACTGTGATATCTCCTAAACTATTCATTTAAATGATGTGATATAAAGGCATATTTTAATCGAAATTGAATGCCCAATTTAAATAACCTATTTAATTGGATAACGATTAATAAGATACCGGTCAAAATAGCTTCGGAAATAACAATGAAAATTTTATACAATTTTGAAAGATAAAAATGGTTATTGTGGGTCACCCTTAAAAGATAGACATATGCCATCGCGGACTTTTTTGTTGCAATTTTTAAGATATACAATACTCTAGAACATAAATTTGATTTATCTCTCACGACTTACGCAGCGCACGCCAGTAAAGCTCCCAGTCGGCATGATTTTTTCCGACATCTTCAACAATAATCGTCATATTTCAGCTAATTTACACAAAACCTTAATGAATTATACACTAAAACCTTCCACATGAATCACTCCGTCCAATGGTGAAAACCGTTTGAAAATCCGTTCGGCAGTTCTTGAGTTTATCGCGTTCAGACAGACAGACAGACAGACAGACGCGACGGGCGACTTTGTTTTATAATATGTAAGGATTTAAAATATCAAATGTCAAATTATTACTCGAAAATAGTTGAGGGGTCATTTGAGGGGTCATTCGGGTGGAATTTACCTCTACATCCCCTTAACAATAACCCTGTATGTTGATAAAAAAATGTTTTGATAAGATAAGGTGGATTTTGGAGAACTACGCAAGTGACAAGTGACAAAAGCTCTTTCGAGTTTTGGCAACCCGCAATGGGAATTTCATTTTTAGGCTTCTGACCTTAAAAGGTAGAACGGAACCTTCATAAGACCACTTTTTTGTTCGAGATCTATCCAATCTAAAAATTGTCTAAGAAAGGCTCGTGGATAAACAAGGACAGCCGCACCAATCGATCGAAGGTTAAGCTACTATTTCCAAGGTCGGTTCGTGGATGGGCGGCCATCCATTACATATAGAGACCCCTCCGTGCTTCGGAAAGCACGTTAAGCCGTTAGTTCCGGCTGTCATTCGTAGATCTTCCACGGTCGTTACGGCAGTCAGAAGCCCAAGTCTGACTACCAGTCTTACCAAGGGTTATCGTGTTACTCAGTAACTGGGCTGTGGAGGTCAGATACGCAGTCGTTCCATGTAAAATACTGGTATCCGAAGCCGAATCCAATATAGTTGGGAAAAGGCTAGGCAGATTAATTGACAGGTTCACTGGAAGCTCCCAAAAGGGCACTCCAAATTAGCTCACCCAAAATAATCTCTGGTAAATCCAGAACGTTTATAAACTCCCTTCTAATAATAGAAATGTAAAATGACTAACAGAACGTATTCCCTCGTTTTTGCACAAAGGCGCGTTTGGCACTGAGCAACATTGCCCACTCTTGGCTAATGTACAATAATAGCCAGACAGTACATACATTGAAAGGTTTTTTTAAGACTTATTACTATTAAACACGGATAATTAGAAAATGGTGAAAACATTTCTGCGAGCAACTTGGAAGTAGCGCTCGCCGGCCGCTGCCACGGTACCGCTCGCTTCGCTCGCTCGGCTCGCGTCAGGTTGGTCACAGTTCTAACCTAATCTAACATTTTCAACTAAGTTGGTCGCAGAAATGTTTTCTCCATTTACTAATTATCCGTGTTTTCGTAATATTCCTAGAGTTTTCACGAAAATTCGAATTATCAAATCATCCTACGTCATAGATCAGTTGATTGTTTAAGTTAACTTTGAAATGGTGAAGTGGATCAAACTAGACTAAAATGTCGGTGGTCCTACTAGACTTATAGACAAAATGTCTATAATGACTGGTCAAAATGTAAAGGCAAGGAACAAGAGAGATCAAAAATCTAAAAACAATATGGATGAAAATATTAGGATGGACAAAAGTCTGGATGCAAAAGAAAGTTTGTAGCAGAACATATTTAGAATGGAGTAAGTGCTCATTTAAAATAAATTGATCCCCGATGTCAAAAATAGAATCGTAAAGTATCGTCTCCTTGTCCAATTCCCCTAGATCAAATGACCAATGATAAATCATAACCTCAAACAAGGCTAATCAAAAAATTATACCCAATCGACGCCTTTAT
Organism: Conistra vaccinii; assembly: GCA_948150665.1. Lineage (NCBI taxonomy): Eukaryota > Metazoa > Arthropoda > Insecta > Lepidoptera > Noctuidae > Conistra > Conistra vaccinii. The sequence continues at coordinate 20,115,328 of OX411332.1, forward strand.
AAATCACAAATGAAAACGTGACATCTGAATCCCATTTGTACTGAATCAAATGTCAATTTTTCTCTATTACAGTCATGGCCGGATTAATGTACTATCATTGTAATTTACACTACAGCTGTTACTTTTCATAAATATAATTGCCGAGTGCAGTACATTGAATACACAGATGAGATGAATCACGAGACTGGAGCAGTCAAGTATGGGCGTACGCATGATGTCACGCACATCTCGCACAAGTCGACAAAACACAGTACCTACGGAGCGTACGGAATGGCTTCCCAAAAATTCGACGCAGATTGACTGGTCATTTGCGTACATAAGGTTAAAGATTCAAGCGGTGACGTCAAAAAGTTAAAATTACATAACGTAGGCTCGCAAAAAATGTCCGCAATGGCGCTTGAATAGGTTGTAAGAATAGATTTTATTGTTAGAACAGCTGTTTTCTTAGAGGTTTCTTCCATTCAATCCTGAATTTTTCTTCGGTGTGTATTTTTAGATCGTGTTTAGGAATAGCTTTTTATTTTCTTTCTCAGGCTTTTTCGTGGTCCAACGTTCTAAACAGATTATTGAATAGGATGTAGGTATCCTAAAATAGAATAGCGCAATTTGGGAGTGGCTTATGTAGAATATACAACAGACTGGTAAGATCTTGAATGCACCACATACTTACTAACCACTTCTTCTTCCCAGCTAAAGCACTAGGAAGTGGTGAAGGGTGGGTGGCTTTTGGGGGACTGTCTTATGTAATTTTGACGTTCGAAAAGTGCTGATTCTAAGCCTAGAACGCATAATTAATTTCTGAATTTTAACGTTGATTCAACGAATACGAGGATATGGAATTATTGTTCCGTGGTAGGTAAGTGTATGGTGTATAAATAAGTAGAACGATGTAGGTACTTATATTTTAAGCACCTTCTGAAAAAATAACTTTTTCCTTAGTAAGCTTTCGTGATGAAAACGGTTATTTAACCGAAGCGGAAATCACGTGCGAGCAAAAAGGGCAATTAAAATGACACGGTTAATAAATAGAATTTTATTAAAGAACACCAAGAAAAACGTCCGTATCGAGACTCGGTCATTCATAAAAAGCCCAAGTAGTTACGAAGGTTAACACCTTCCAAGGTACCATATACCTTCGAAGGCCACTCGGAGGCACGTCGGCACGCTACATATGCCCACGATCACGTGTGTTTACACGGCTGTCACAGCCTCAATTCTCATCAACTGAAATACTTCGCTGAAGATCCTCCCAGAAAATCTATTTGCAATCCGATACGTATATAGTATCTGCAGACTTGAAAACGGGTCAAAATACAACATCAGAAATAGAATAGGTACCTTGGGATTACGCTGCGCAGGTTATTCAATGCGAGCGAACAACGCATCATAAACTATGTTGAGATACACATCGTACATAATACGTCTGTCGGAACACTGAAGAGATTAAGGGTGTCTCCGATTTAAAGAATGTCTCAATGTTACATTGGAACCGCCCCAAAAGAAAGAACTTTCGCTGTGTTTTGTTACAGCATTTTTTTTTATCGTTTCTTAAAAAAACGGAATTTTAAAACATAATTTAATTAACATTGACGTCACTTTATAGGTTTTAGGACTGGTTGCTTAAAATTCATAAATAGAATAGAAGTCTTTTTGACATTTGCAGAATTTCGGCGCAATTTTTTGCGAGCCACACCTGTTTTTCAGCCTTTCAGTTCAATTTTACTACTGGAACATCTTCTATTCGCCCAAGTGGCACTAAAAGTGTCGCAGGATTCGCCCAACTGGTCAGCTCTTAACTTGGTAGGTCTATGGAGGCACCGCAGGGTGGCGGAAAATACCGCGGCGGTGGCCTTGGATGAGACGTCGAACTCTCTGCGGAATGCAAACACGAACAAGCGGACATCTTGCCGAAAATTGTGTGTATGTGGCGAATTCGCAGATGTTACTTGTATCGTACTAAGCGAAGGTGTGAACGGTTTGCCAAAATTTTTGTTTGAATTCCGGAATTAGGTTAAAACCGGATGTTATGTCATTTGAGTTATGTTTGCAGTTAAAAGTAAAAACTGTTGACTGGTGTACATTTGCGAGAATCTAATAATAACGACGTCTGTTAAATTTGTTTCCACGTTATATAGTTAGATACGCCATAAAACTCTTGTCCTTGAGTCGAATATTAAAACTCGTTGGATGTAAACTTTAGTCTGATTCATTCTATTAATCACCCCGAAAATATATTACACGGAAATGTATTACACAAGAATTTTCACTTTCTGTAGATCTAGTTCATATTGGATTGTTAATTGTTGAAATTATGTGTGGCGGCCATAAAATAATGAGCACGACCCTTTTGTTAGAACTCTTGTGGCTGCCAAATTACTACGTAAATTGAGATCGATACGAACTAAAAATACCATAGACAAATCAGTGAGATCACTCTGAAATTGCTCGAAATAATTAATCCGTAAACTAAGTCTTTAATCTGGGCCAATTAAGGATAGCTCGGCAGATATAAGATAACCTTTAATTAACACCACTGCGATGCCAAATAAGTCTATATCGGAGCCATTGAATGCTGTCTTCATTAGCCATGACAAAGAATATTAAAGCTAAGGGATTGTAATTAGTTCCATAAATATTTCCGGATACTTAAACCAGGTTTTTAATTCTAAGTGTCATGGGGGAGAGCAGAATGCGTGCAATTGATGATAATCCCCGGATTACGGCGTACCCTAATTAAAAATAATCACTTTTGTTGCAAAAAAGCTGCAAATATTTTCACATTAAATTACGTAGGTTTGAAATAGGAGGGAGATAATTGAAATATTTAATAAGAATGCTGAAGTCGAATGAGTTAGTGAACTCTGATAAGAATCAAATTAGTATCTAATACAATGTAGTTTGTAGCGGCTTGTTGGTCAAGTGGTCACAAGCGCTACTGGCTGAGCATGAAGTCTTGGGTTCGATTCCCAGGTCGGGCAAAGTGTTATTGGGATTTTCTTTCACGAATTTCTTAGTAGCAGCCCAGAATGTGGATATGTGCCCGGTTGATGGCAATAGGCTCGCCCTATCACATAGGACTTAAACATAACTGGCGAAATGTGGATGTACTAAATGTACACCTCTGCCCAACCTTTCGGGGAAACAAGGCGTGTTGATATAGTACAATTTAGTTTTAAAGCTGAATATGAAATTAACAGGGGAAACAAAAAGAGTACACAAAATATACAAGCAAGACTCGCTACTGTAGTTACAAAAAAGTGGCAAGATAATGCTAATATGACGATTTTGTGCCTAGACCACAGATGAAAACAGATGGGACACTCCGCATTTTAGGTATGAAGCTACAAGTAGGTACGCGACGGGCTCGACTTGTCGAATTCAGTGAGCGTAACGTCGCGGCGTCGTCAGAAGATAGTTACGCAATAGAAAGAGAAGCAACTTCTAGGTGAATATAACTATCGGTAATTAGAGCTCTGCGACCTGAATTGCACTTTATTGTGACGTAGCAGGAGCCGCTTTTTATTTAAATGATTTTATGTGATGCGGAGGAATGAGGAAAATGTCGTAAAGAAAGTTTTGAGTATGAACGTCGATGGCTATAAGAGTAGGGGAAGACCAAAGAAACGATGGATGGACTGTGTGAAAGATGATATGGCTAGAAAGGGGGTGGACTACCGAGATGAAGACTAATAGAGAAGTATGGAAGCAAGGGACATGTTACGCCGACCACAAATAAATTGGGATAAGGTCAGGAGAATGATGATGGAGTGTCCCATCTGTACTAATCTGTGGCTAGACGTAAATTGGGAAGTAATCCACGGTTGTTTAAACATTGTCTCACGAAGTTATTGTCCCCAAATGTAACCAAATATGAGAAACGTGTTAGCACTGCAACATGAATCAAGAATGGATGGAACTTCTGTTCTGATTTTCTCCGGTTTAGATGCCTTTATATGCCGTTAAATTGTTGCATTGAGCAAAGGGATATCACTTCTATAGATGATTGAACTTAGGTATAAAAGTACCAGGGTGACTGAGCTCAGCTCTGGTGGAAATAGAGAATGCTTGCTTAATAGTATAGGATAGTTCATACTAATTCCATGTATGTTACATTATTACATACTAATTCCATGCTGCCATGATAGTAGGTACTTACTAATTCCATACTGCCATGATAGTAGATACTTACTAATTCCATACCTACTGCCATGTAAGTATTCTAAGGAAGCCATCTTTTTCTAAACTTTGGAGAAAACGAAGTTTCCCAGATATGAAACCTAGCTAGATCGATTTTTCGCCCCCGTAAACTCCAATATTGCAACTTTCATCGAAATCGTTAGAGCCGTTTTCGAGAATGTGATTACAAACATATATATACAAATATTGCTAATTTAATAGTATACGATAAATTGTAATACCCTCTTGTACATATAAACGACAGTTACAGTACGACACAACTTAGATGTAGTCATGTAGCATAGATTTGAAAATGTTAATTCATTCATTTCAATTTTACTAATTTTCACCTGAAGCAGTAATAAACATTGGTGATTTTGAAGGCGCACTCAGTTCGGATGGTGATCGGTTTTACGAATTTTGCCGATGCTACATCTAAGTTGTGTCGTACTGTACCTAGTTGTTGTAACAATAAATCTTATTTAAACAATATAAAAAAAACAAAATTGTCCCGTTAGCCAATGTCTTTGAAATTGGTATTTCGCCATCAATAAAAAAAAGCATATCCATGAACCAACCATAAATAAAATATCAACTTCCTTATTAAAAGTAATAACTTTTTTACGAACATTCTTAGCTTTGTATCGGGACAGGAAAACCTCACATACTTTAGTGAATACTATAGTCATAACCTAAGAACATAACTTAGTAAAAATATGCAACTACTGTTAGAATTTAAAAAGTTAGTACAACATAAGTTTTATTGTGGAAAAACATACCTAATAATTTTATTATACTTCTTCGGTTGGCTAACTTTTATGAAATACCTAAGTGTTTCAAGTATCTACAAATCAATGACTATTTTGATTAATGCTATATAATACTTACGACAATTTACAAAGGAACTTATTCTTCTTTAATGTTTTTCTTTTAAGCTATTGCATAGCTTCTATCGCGGGCCTTGAGCGTGGAGACCTAATCCAGAAATTCCGTAACGAAAATACCTAAACCTAAGGAGAGTGTTTTGTATTGAAAATTATGTTTAACTGCTTGACAACAAAGTTCAAATTTACTTAGACGAATGATCTATCGAGAGTGTTGTATTGAAAATTATGTTTAACTGTTTGATAACAAAGTTCAAATTTACTTAGACGAATGATCCTTGACTATTAATAGTTACATTAAAACCTTTTTATTAGTTTGATGTTCCCATTACGTTGTGTCAATGTGAATAACAGTTCCTGTCAATGTCACCATTGCTATTTCTTGTATTCGGGTTAATATTTTACAATTGCATAAGTTGATAAAATAAAAAATGCTATGCAATAGCTTTACCGCGGCAGTCCCCGAATGCCACACTTTTTTATTTCTCTGTGATTGTCCCAAATTAATATTTTTCACACTTTTTCTTGCCTTTTGTCTTAAACTATACAAATATTACTGCTACTAGTAACGAGCAAATAATACTTTCGAATTTGAATAATAAGTGCGAAGCGCAAAAAAATAAAGTGCATATTTAAAATCATCTGAAGTCTCCACATATACTATAATGACATCGACCTGTGCGAAGGTTACTCGATCCAATGAAGTTATAACTCAATGAAGACAAATTCGTATGCAACGCAGGTCTACTATATTAATTTACTTATCTAAAATCTTTGAATATACTATAGCGACAGCGACCTGACCGAAGGCTATTCGACGCAGTCAGGTTATATAACTCAGCGCATAAACCAGAGAGCTAGCTATGCGGGTATTCCTATTCACTGCTACAAATCTCATGACATACATACGTCTACGCCCCCGACTTACGAGTTGTAGGTCGTGGGTTTGAACCCAAGCAGGCGCTTTACTTTGTGTAAATAATTTCATCACCACTGCTCTCAAAACGGTGAAGGAAAACATCGTGAGGAAACCGGCATGTCTTAGAACCAAAAACTCGAAGACATGTGACACCAACCCGCACTGGGCCCGCGTGGTAGATTACGGCCCACTCACTCTCACAGAGAGGAGGCCTGTGGCCCAGCAGTGGGAACAGCTGATGATGATGATGATGACATACGTCTATGATTTTGTCATAAGTACTGAAAAATCTCGGGAGTAAAGTATGAGCGGTAAAAAATACTATGTTCCTACGTATTTAAATTAAAGTAACGAATCTTCATACAGCAGCAGTTCAAATATTTTAATCAGATTATAATTATGTATTATATATTATTATGTATGATTTTATTTTAACTCTAGGAATAAGAGAGGGAAATCCTAATACTAACTTAATATTATAAATGCGAAAGTGAGTTTGTTTGTTACCCTTTCACAACAAAACGGCTGAACGGATTTGGATAAAATTTGGCACACGGGTAGACCATGACCTAGAATAGGACATAGGATACTTTATATTCCGAGATTCCCACGGGATCGGGGCGCAGCTAGTAAAATATAATTGCAATTTATAGGGCTAACAAGCCGTGCGACCGGTGGGATATTTCATCAGCAAAAATAATGACTCCATACAAAATCATCATCCTCGCCATCGCCTAAATTAACCCCTTTATGGGAATGAATTCTCAAAAATTCTTTAGTGCTCGTGCCCACTTTCGTCATTTATGGAATTAAAAAAAAAAAAAAAATATTCAATAAAAAATAAAATAAAACAATAAAAAAAAATTATATTAAAAAAAAACCGAAATACCGTTACACCGTTTGTGTTATAATAATATTTAAATTTTTTTTTTATTTCATGCTAAATTTTATGTCATCAAACCCTGCATCTACCGTGGTGCCAACTTGTAATGACTATGGACATTGGTGCCGATTCTCGATTTGAGTTGTTTGAATTCTTCGAGTGCGAATTTTAGTTCATGCCAACTAATTTCATTCCACTCGTTTTTAATCGCGTTTATAAATAATCAGATTTAGTTGGATTACACCAAATTTTTTGGTGAAAAACGTCAAAATCAGAATAGCAAAATTGCCATTTTCACTAAACTATTATCTCAGTGCAATCTTAGTGCTGTCAAACTAAAATATAGTTAAGTTGTGTCACTTTAGTCTATTTCAAAATGAGAAATCCTCGTTTGACAGGACTAAACTAAATTTTAGTGATTTTTAGTCTAGTTTAGAGGCATTTGTGACAAGACAATCGTCACCACCTACGCCAGCGAGAAAATGCAGCAAGCTTTGCAGTTTTTCATCACCAAATTGTGCGATGTCTTAAAACTGGATGCGTATTTTATTTATTTCAGTAGAAAAATAAAAACTTCAAGCGCACTGCAGACTTTTCTTCTACTACAATTTCTCAAGCAAAACTAGAGGTAAAATAGATTTGAATTAAGTATATTTGATCGTTATCATATCATATAAACGAAGGAATTAAATGACTGCGGTAAATGCTGTATGAATGCAAGCCCAACAATAGCCCATACGGAGGGTGCAGAATGTCCCCGTGAGGTCGAATCCAATTCAAGCCCATTGACCCATTGTAATCAAACCCACTCTTACTCAGATAGGGCTCATTTATCTTAATTTTGGTACGTAATAGGAATATGCAACCGGTCTTTGCGACGTATATGAACATTAATAAGTAATACCTATTGGTATGGCTGGCATTGGACGTCTTTCGAAATGTCTGGACTTCGACGAACCTAGGTCTTGAAACCAGAGATTGTTTCGTGCTATTTTACAGTGTTAGGTAGTCGTTTAGGAAACACTGGGTCTATCTAAACACAACATGACAAGAAAAAGTGTTAGTAGGATGTAACCAACCTAGGACTAACTGGCCTCGCCTAGAGTAAAAGAGTCTCAGGAATAGAGAGATTCATAGAAGAGACGGACGTCCTAACTAATATCATAAATGCGAAATTGAGTTTATTTGTTTGTTACGATTTCACGGTAAAACGGCTGAACGGATTTGGATGAAATTTGGCACATGGGTAGACCATGACCTGTGTTATGACATAGGATATTTTTATCCCGATATTCCCACTGGATTGAAACTTATGCGGGTGAAACCGCGGGGCGCTGCTAGTATGTAATATGTAAAAATATTTTAACTGCGAAAGTGAGTTTGTTACGTTTTCACGGCAAACCGGCTGAACGGATTTGGGTGAAATTTGGCACATGGGTAGACCTGGGTTAAGACACAGGATACTTTTTATCCCCGTAGTTTGTTCCCGTGGATAATCTCCTAACTCCACGCGGGCGAAGCCGCGAGCATAAGGAAGTAAAATATAAACAAAACCTTTGTGCCCTTAAAACTGCAACAATTTATAAAAATTATTACTAACTTAATAAATCTTGTATGATTTGATTTCGTGTTTAATTAAACCCAATGTTCTATAATAATAAGCGATTAAACAAAAAAGACATTAAGAAATTCTTAGTCCTAATAACGAAATTGTCGGCTACAGAGAAGCTTTAGCAATAATTTAACAAGTTTATGAGTTAATGAAGCCTGAAATTAAAATAGGGGAGTAAAAATAGATGTAACGGCATCTCTTCTGGTTCATGCTTAATGCCCGGGTTACACGAAGCTAGTTATTCAAGCTAGGATAGCAAGATTGTGCTAGTAAGATAGCAAGCTAGACACTGGCGAAAAGGTTATTTTTTTGGGTTCCGAACCTCAAAAGGTAAAAAATGAACCCTTATAAGATCACTGGCTTGTCCGTCTGTCTGTCCGTGTGTCACCACCTATTTTCTCAGGAACGGATGAACCTAGCATGTTGAAATTAATACCAGATACTGAGATCTATAGTCCTTATTAGGTGTATAAAAATCAAGGTCCTGACTGAACATGATAAATAGATATGGGCAAATTTATATATACCAAAATTTACCGGTTATTTTTCGGTATTTTCCCTTTACTTGGGCTACCTTGCTTTTGCCTCGTGTAAACCGGGCTTAATTTTTGAAACGTATAATAAAACAAGGGTGTTGCAAATTTTTGCTATTGATGAGGTGCTATATGAAAGTTCTGATATAAGGTGATGATGCGGTCTGCAGTCAGATTATACAAATATATATAATGTATGCTGATAGATAGGAAATCTAAAGGTAATATTAATCACTAGGGTTATATTTAGCATGAATTATCTCAATAAGGACATACTGCATGACCTACCTTACCTTCACCAGTAGAACAACATACCTAACAATCATATTTGTTAAACTAGCTGCTACACTCGGCTCCGACCGCGTGAACCCTAATTCTTTTTCTAAAATTAAAGTAATCAGCCCAAGATACCTCTTATAACATCAGCTATCTGCCAGTGAAAATCTCGTCATAATCGGTCCACCCGTTTCGGAGATTAGCCGGAACAAACAGACAGACGGACAAAAAATTTAAAAATTGTTTTTTTGTTATAAATACCGTATACACTTTCATATGCATTTAGTACAAAGCTGTTATTTTGACATTACAAACAGACTCTTCAATATTGTTTATTTTTAATGTATAGATAACTACATACATAGACCCCATTAGAGCTCACAAAACACTCCTAGAAACCAGTAGTATTTTACAAGCATTTCAAACCGTCGTATTTAATCAAGCAAAATTACTGCGCTATTTCGACCTGTCATATAATTAGACCGTAGTTAGGCGCAAGCCTAATCAGTTCAGTGCCTAAAGGCAGGACCTAAGTACCAGTCATTACTCAGCAAAATTGTGCAGTGCCTTTGCACATATAATATAACCAGCTGACTAACTACTGGAGTTCACTTAGGCAATTTTTAAAAACGACGTGTGCTGTGAGCTTGAGGTTTTGTTGGTTGGCTAAATGGAGCAAAGACATTAAGGGGGATGCGCCAAGGTAGCCCGCGAAATTCAAATTTTCTTACGTTTTTTGCAATTTGCAGCTCAGTGTCAGATTGTATCTCAATTAAAATATGATTCGCGACCGTAACAAATATGGCTTTACAGAATTATAATCATTAGAATTAGCAATACAACTTCTTAAGTTAGCAAAGGTGTAAAATGTCATGATTTAATGAAATAGTCATTCAATACACTTTCATGAACTTAGAGAGTTGTGTTGATGACTTTTATGATTATAATTCTATAAATAAACATTTGATACGACCGCAAATCATATTTAGATCAACATACAACCTGATACTGACCTGCAAATTGCAAAAAACGTAAGAAAATTTTAATTTCGCGGGCTACCTTGGGGCATCCCGCGAAATATATTCTAGAATAAAACTCAAACTATTGTGTCATATTTATCTTCCAAGACTTTAATGCATAATCAGCCTATAACGTTCCCAACGCTGGGATACAGGCCTCCTCTCTGTGAGAGGGAGTGGGCCGTATCTACCACCGGGTTGGTAGATGTCACATTACTTCGAAGTTTTGGTTCTAGGACATGCCGATTTCCTCACGATGTTTTCCTTCACCGTTTTGAGAGCAGTGGTGATGACATAACTTAACACAAAGTAAAGTTCCTTTCTGACTACGAACCTACGACCTACAACTCGAAAGTCGCGGTCGTTTCCACTGAGCCTCCACAGCTCGTCTTTTATGAACTTCCTCCAACAAAGATATAATATGACTAGATTCTAGCTGGATTTAATAAAATTCCACAATTTGAAAGACTAGCCTACAAAAAGAATCCCGGTTACAAAAACTACTTGCAGCAAAAGAAAATAAAACTAGTGTTGCCAACCGCTAACTAACTTTTAACCGTCCGGCTGCCATCAATCGGCCATTTGCAAATTAATACAGCCTCAGGCGAACCATTCCACATCTGTCCACAAATCAAAAACTTTTTTATTAATAGCAACATTATAATAGGAGGATAGTGACCGCTGAATGATTCATAGGCTACGCCTCATTGTTAGACTGACTTTTTTTACTCTGCCGTTTATTCTAAGCCACCCTGAGTGAACCGAAATAATTACATGCAATTTTGAAGCTAACTTTGAAGTTCGCTTGTCAACTCTGAAATGACGCACCCCACTACCGCATTACCCAAAAGTCTCTCTATAATTTGGGGTAATGCCGATTGTCACCTCATGTGCTTGCAAACCCAAGAAAGTACCTGAAGAGACCATACGTTACGTGTAAATACAATGACCAAACACTGGAGGGAAAATTATACATCATTAAACAAGATGTTGACCCTATCTTCGGTCGAGCATGGATAAGAGACAGTTTTTCCGTGCTCTCTCGTACACTGGCCTTTCTTTTAGTATGTTTTACTAATCGACGGAGTTAACTAGACAACACTTGTGATGGCCTCCACGAATCCATAAGACGGGTCATTCGGTTGTCTAAATGTCTTGTCTTGGTTGTCTTATCTTATTTGTAAACCAGCGCTGGGGCTCTGTCTCGCATAGGGTTACAGCATAATGCTGAGCGATGGCCGTTTTGCGAGGATGTGACGCATATTTTTGTGTTTAGTCTTCTTTCTTGTTTACCGCAAATAATCGTATTTTGTTTCTTTTTCTTTTCTTTCTTTCTTATAACTTATGATTTAGGTATCAATTAGTAGTGTAATAGATTCTACTCAGATATTTTAATTACATCTTGTACACTGGCTAATAAGAAATCTCTAGTTAGCCTTGCTTGATCAGATGTCACCTAATAATTCCTATAAAGTTAACAACATCCATAAGAAAAAGAATTTGAAGCACTTTCTAACTGAGTTGTAACAGCATGGAATACGGTCCCGGAGAATGTTTTGATGGCTCCCTCACTTAAGTGCTTTAAAAATTCAAATTCAAATTCAAGCTATTTGGTACACACGCATCAGCTAATTAGTTGCTAGTGTCGCCTAGTATGTTTAACTAAATAATAATAACTTACCTAGAATTAGGTAAAAGTTTCACCCAAACAAAAATAGAGTACTTAATTTTTCTTCTAAAAGATCCCATGTTTTTTTTTTAATCACTGGTTACAATAGACAGATTTTCAAAAGAATCCTATGGAGATCCTATTAACTAACTAACAAAAACACAAGCTTGACTTAGTTTAGGAGTTGGAATCATCATAGATTAAGTATTTATTGTATTTTGTGAGTGAAATAAACTTATATAATATTATTTAAGTGTTTTCTCTTACAATTGGTAAGTACACAGTCATCTAAAGAGGATTTTTTATGAAACTACCACAGATTTACATCTATAACTGTGCCTAATCAGAGCTCTAATTATAAAATTCAAATTCAAAACTCATTTATTCAAACTAGGCTGAGAATCAGCACTTTTCGAACGTCAAAAAAGATACCAATAAGATACCTATTGTCTTAATACAATTGGAATTCATAAAAGTAAGTGGAACTAAGTACATAACTTAGTACCCACTAAGGTTCAAAATGGGAAAGAGTTGTTGTTAAAAGGTGTTACCCTGTTATTAAAAGGTGAATATTTTTACACCATTTAACTACATAGAAGAAAATCTGTATTTTCTTAACAGAAATGACCATTCCCAAGGATCATAATAATACCAGCCTATTACCGTCCAAGTTTCAAAATTTTCACATAAACCTAAATGGGCACTTATGAAACATTAGAAGCTAGGTGCACGGTTCCAATTGGCCGTCTCCTATGGACAAGAGCGGGTAAGAAACTCCACAGTTACTCTTTTAAATTAATTGTTTTTTTACAACATTTTCAAATAACAATGTTAAAAGGTATGGAAGGAGCACTGCAGGGCAAAGCCCTCTTCTTATACTAAGAAGGCACGAGTATTGATCACCATCTTTGCTCAAGACGGGTTGGCAATTTCAGACTTATAAAAAATAAATGCAGGTTCCCTCACAATGTTTTCCTCAGAAAGTACAAGGACAAGATAAACTGAGAAAGTACATTATGAATTGAAAAAGTCATAAGTCATTTATTCATTTGTTTCATTCAAGTCAAGTGACATTGGTACTTGCCTGGATTTAAACCCACAACCTCATGCATGACAGGGAAGGTCTTAACCACAGGGCAATCAAGATATTTTCACAAGGATATATTTACAAATTGATTATGATTATGACTAATATAAATTAATTTAACTCAGATATACACGTATTCAGTTTGGAACAGTTAAAAACTTTAAATCCATGATGCTTGGACCAAAACGGGGAGTTCAAGTCACTCTTCATTTCAACTGAAAGATGGCTACGGCTAGGCATAGGCCTCCCCCAAGCACCGCAACTTCGACCAGTTTTGTGCTTCCCGCAATTTACCACCTATTTAGATTTATAACAGTCCCTAAATTGAATTATATTTTTCTAATAAGATAAAGGTATTGATGTTTCAATATTAAAGTTATAAGGTTGTAACTCAAGAACTGATCATGAGTTCAAAGCAAGGCCTTAATAGATTATGTATAAAGAGTTATGGCACTTGCCCCATTGACCCCACAGGCTCAAAACTTCAAGAAAACTTGTAGGTATTTGGTAGGTTTGTTTTAACTTTGCTACAATTGAAAATCTTATCATAAAACACTCCAGAATACCATTAAAATTAGATTTATGCCGTAAATTTAGCATCATGCGTGTAATTTTTCATGTTTTGATTTCAAATAGAATGAATCGGAGACAAACAGGGAAGTGTTTTATCAAAATATTGATTTTTAGGTTAGAATTTCTTTCATAGCAAAACACTGAAAAAAGTAAATAAAATCAAGAAAATTATTTATTCTACAGGTTTATATGATGGTCTTTCAGAGCTTAGTCCTATTTTACGCCTTTTCTATGTGCCTGCTGCACAAAAGGCGTAGAGAAATAGAGCTGATACTTTTGAGGTTACAATCTGACAGTTTTCACTAACAAACCTGCATAGAATCTGCGCTGATGATCTCCGTGGCGAACTTTTGTGCTAATTCGACTCCTAACTTAGTCTTCCCCGTACCCGTAGCACCTAAAATTATCACCATAGGAACTTTTGAAGACATCACTGCACGAAGAGCCATCTTTCCAACGGCTCGCGCGAACTTCACTATTGTTTTGACATCTGTCCTGTCACCTTCTCACTCCGCTTCGTTTGAGGCAAAGGAATAATATATACAGCCAACGTGATAATTATTGTTACTAGATAATAAATAGAAAATATCTATTTACATTCGGAAGGTACTTGTAGTTATAGCATAATAGCATTGTTTATTTACCTTTCCATAAACATTATTAATCTACATAAGACAAGCTCTTTCTTCATGCGGACATAAATAGATAATAATAGATTTATCCGAGTTGTTTTGTAAACAAATTGCAATAATGTATTAGATTTATTGCACAATCTGGACTTTCTTCTTTCTACTGATTGTTTATACAGTTACTTTGGTGATAGTTAACCTACAGTTCAACAATGTCGGAGTAGGGCTTTGACGTCAGTGGCGGTATTTAGCAGAATAATTATCGTCATTTATCGGGTGCAGTTCCAGTTCAGTTTTAACAGGGATTTATTAACCGTAATTCCTTAAATAGGTACTTTGAGTTGCCTGGCCATCGAACCCAAGGGATTCAGTGAGCGACAACGAGCGACTCTAACTAGCTATAAAGCTAAGTAGGTAACTACCTACCTGAAAAAATTAGTCAATGTGCAAACTTACTTAGATACCGACTTTTAGAGAACCTAATTAACTGTAGGTAAATTATGTGTGAAATAGTAAGCATTGAAAGTACATACCTACACCTACTTAGCTATACCTACTTACACAATTCTTCGTCGTAAATTAATCTCTTACTAAGTAGGTATGTTTGACCAGATACCTACCTCCTGTGGCGATAATCGTGTGATCCATTACATTTCAACTTTGAATTGATGAAAACTTCTTAGTTGGTAGGTACTTTGAATCCGGTGTGTAGTAATCACGCTTACCTACCTTTTCTTAGTGCGGATTCCACCAATGAAATTGAACGCGTTCAGCACTTATAAACGCGTTCAAGAGCTGTCAGTGTACCTACAATATTCCGTATCACTTTTGACACTGACAGCTCTTGAACGCGTTTTAGAAATGCTGATCGCGTTCAGAACTGATTATCCTCTAGTTATTTGTAGGTACCGTCCATCCTGTCGGAGACAGTTGGTTAGTTCCAAATACTTGGCAACTTTTTTTGAGGACAGTAGGTAAGCCGATGAGTGCTGCCCTGTCTGTAAGATTTATAATACCTAATCTGAATTTTAAAAACTAAGATTTAGTGTGATGATCAAAAGACTTTAGAAGGACCTTCTCTATATTATCGCTGTAGAGAAATACTT
The DNA here is from genome assembly GCA_948150665.1 of Conistra vaccinii. Classification (NCBI taxonomy): domain Eukaryota; kingdom Metazoa; phylum Arthropoda; class Insecta; order Lepidoptera; family Noctuidae; genus Conistra; species Conistra vaccinii. The sequence goes on from OX411332.1 coordinate 20,130,694, forward strand.
AAGGCAATTTTACCAGTCTATTTCTCGGTAAGTATGTTTCGTGTTTTTCTAACGATCGAAGAACATATATGAGTGGATTCTCTTCCCAGCCATCTCTGATGTTTTCTAATCTTTGATTAACTTGCCTGTTTATGTCCTCGGACTGTTCTAGTTATATCGTTATTGGTTCAAATAAGTGTAAAAGTAACACACTTACGTGACGTTACAGTTTAATTTAACTAGTTTTCAGTTTAACTAGTATTAGATCAAAATATTTTTCTAATTATTTTTTAGCAATTGTGTCCAGAGTATCTTGTGTGTGTGTGTGTATTGAATATTACTTAGAATAGGTATATGTTCCAGTGGATGTGTTGAATTTAATTAATCGCCTGATTAATCAACTGCTTCTTCATTTTAGGCTTTTTGCCTCTGTTCAATATTGTTAAATCAAATATTTAGGTGAGTCACAAAATATTCGATTAATCAAGTAGGGGTTGAGTCACAGAAACCTAAATAAACAGGTACCCTATTTATTTAAATTACTGTGGTTAAGGTGTTGCGTGGATTAAAAAATCAAAACTCAATTAAGTATTTTTTTTAGTCAGACCAGATAGGGCTGTGGAAACCCAAACGTACCCCGCAGGTACATAATCACAGAATCTATACTATACAATACAATGATTTTATTTATCCCAAATTACAGCGAATAAGTATAAAAATCACATTAATTAGCCGACTGTTCCCAAGCTCTCTCCGGATCCGACGTAAGCGTTTAATATGTATAGTCAATGCAATACAATGTATCAGTGTATTCATACACATAGAGGAACAAAACCAAAAAAAAAACGTATCTCTGCGTTACAATAGTATCCCAAAAAATTAGCCACATAAGTACAAAGTCCTTAGACATAAGAGCGCCGCTTCACAGATTGCAGAGGGCAATATTAATATTAGGCGGAATCTATGTTGCCCCCTGCACTCCCTGTAGCGGCGCACGCGCACCGTCGCCGGCGCACGTCGCGCCACCGTGCGTACACACCCGGCCCGACGCCGGCCACGGCTAGATGTTACAAACGTACGGATACTATACAAAGAATAAAAGGAAATCTTTTATATATAACAGGACTTATAATTTTATAACCCGACCTTAACTATATACATTTCAACCTAATCTTATTATCAATAATTCCTTTTCCATTTTGGCAGTGATGGAAATGTGCCTTGTCACAATAGTGTTTGTTATGTGCTTCGTTCTACTTTTCAACGTACACTTTCTGTCTCCCGATTTTATAAAGCTGTCAATTCTTACTATTAAACATTTAACTACTGACTTTTTCTTATGTGTCTAATTACACTGGTCATTATCACCAAAGAAACCGATTACATTTTGGATAACTAAAACCATTATTATCTTTATTTATTTATGTCAAGATATGAATAACAAAAAAAATAAATGCAGGTACAACATTCGAGGATCTGTAACTCTCCAGTAAAGAAAACTAAACAATTACTAGGAAAAAAAAAACTCGTTAGTAAAAAAGATTGATCAAAAGTAATAATATACTAACTTAGTATTACTATTACATCTGTATGTACAATTAAACACCTAATGGAAGATAAGATAAACATCTTTAATATCAATAACTTTTCTTGTCTGTGTATGTACACTACCTAGAACAGCGCTATTCTAATCGTAGACATCCTTCACAAAAAATATGTCTTGCAACTAATTCGAGTGTAAACCTAATATATATAATAATGTACATGAACATAGCAAGGCACATTCCTCACACAATTAAAGCCTTCACACTAACGAAATGCTGACCATGTGCTTGATAAAACATCAACCTTCTAGAAACCTGACCAGTAGAATAAAGAACCACGGCTTACCGAATCACTGGCTCGGCTTAATTTTGAACTCCTTTATAATTCTGCTCAGGTTCAAATATTCAATAAACACGAACTATTGCGGGTACTTTACTAACTTACCTGCATTCATAAAAAAATATTATAAAGAAAAAAATGCAAAATTTACTATTTAGTAGGTACTATGAGGAACTATGTCTTGGTTATTTATTTTATATCGGTCCAATTTTCGGACCATCATATATGGTATTATAAGATTTGATGTTATTATCAAAATACACAGTCTATTATTTTCTTACGAATCGGTCACTGAGATTATACAATTTACATCAAAACTTTTACCTAAATGTCATAAATCATATGAAAATGGTATGTTTCCATTGTAATCCCAACATGTGAATGAATTAAATATTGATTTCAATATTCTAAACGACTTAACATTAATAATAATGTTTATAATTATAATAAGGTACGATGATCGTAAAAGAAGGGAACGTGCACCTTCGGATAACATGCACTTGCGACTCAAGTTCCGTTCACACGTACAAATGATTTGTCCACAAGAATTTTAACAAATTAAAGTAAAATATTTAAAATAAATATTTGTTAAGTTATTATTCAAACTAAGAAGTGTACCGTTGTTGAAAAGGTTGTGAACAAATACAAATATTCGTTTGAGTAATATCGCGTTTTTGAACAGGAAAACGGTTTCGATCTAATTTTAGTATGCTAGAATTAGATCGAAACCGTTTGAATATTATGTATTGTAAAAAAAACCTACTAGAGGGACTTATAAAAAGTAAATTAAAATTGTTATAAAAAGAACTGGGAAAGGTATTTCGTATTTATTTATAAGAAAAGTCGCGATGAAAAGCCGATATCATCACAGTCGCATGCTGATCGTACGGTGGAGTTTCACATGATAATTTTCATACACATTAATCATAAAATCGTTATGAATCATCATCATCTCATATGGAAGCTGTATGTGAATCATTTTAATTTATTATTGTATAAAACTAGATCGATTCAAACTGACCCAAAATCTATTCAACGATTCCAAATTATCGAGAATTGGTACCGAGTTTATTGGGCATCTCTAATGTAAAAAAACAATAAAAGTGTTAAAAATTTACAAAATAACAAAAAAATTAACTAATGAAACAAGCGCGCTATCCTAAAATGCAATTTACTTAAAGCAGTTAAAATAATAGTTTACTTAAAGCAATTAAAAGTAATAGTAATTGATGTATCACTTCACTAACCCCACTCTCGCGAGTCAAAGGCTAAAATTGAAAAATCCTGCAAATCGGGCCGAAAACATATAAGTGGCCATACATCTCAAATCTGCTCACAAGCGCTTGACCACCTCTCACAAAGCTTTCACCTATCTGCACTCTCAAATATATTTACAGCACTGACAAATTCATGCTCCTTTAAAAAATGCGACATCGCAATACTTAACTATTTAATGGAAGGTCCAGTAAAAAATCTTCATATCAACGTCTCGAAACAATATTTTAACAAATGTCATATCATTTTCGATCTGTTAACACGGAGTAAATCTGTAATGTGCTATTTCAACTATGTATACTTTAATGATAAATTCAAAAAACATTTTAGAGGTATAACCAGTCTACTAGTTCACGAAGCAGTCTGTAACTATTAAGATATTTTACTGAAGACCTAGGATTTGTCGTTGACAACAGTTTTATGGCTCACTTTGGCACTGCAAAATATCGTTTTGAGCAAAACAAACCTGCGGTTATTGTTTCAACTATATTACTCTCGAGACATTGCCAGAAGCAGAGTAAGCCGTAAAAGCTGAATTTTCATTGAAATATAACAAACTCCCGACTACCGACTCGACTGAAGACAACGCTTGAAATTTTGCAATCAAAACGGCGAGGGAGGTACAGGACGGGGCTACACTGCGCCACCGCGTCTTGAATAAACGGTTCTAACGTTCACTAGAGCGTTCAGAAGCGACTTACATAAAAAGTTACCATTCCATAAGTGTCCAGTCGAGTAGACTCCATAGTTCCTCGGTCGGAACAAATCTATAACCAGTCAGGTAGTGCAGCGCGCTCAGTACGAGCGGTAGCGCGCCGACAGCATCGTGCGGAGCTTTTTCAACTTCGTCACAAGTTGGTGTTGTTTCTTCTTCAGCTTTTCCCTCTCGAGGTCTTCTTGGCTAAGCTTTCTGCACAGCGCGGCCGCTTCTCTCAGTATGACAACTTTCGGCGCGCGCTCCTTGTCTCTCGTGGCCGGGATTTGCTTTTTGAGCTCATCAAAGAGGTTTTTGAGACCTATGCGCCTAAGTCTCTCCATGTCGTTGTGTATGGAGCGGCGTTCTATCTCAGGAGACTCGGCTTCCGAGTCTGTGTCGGTGTTAGACCGGCGTCCGCGGCGGCCGGGCCCGCGCGCCCGCCGGCGCGACGCGGCCGCTATGCTGGGCGGCGGCACCAGGCGCTTCCTGGCGGCCGGCCGCGGGGAGCGGGGAGTGATGGCAGTCTCCACCGTCCGCTGTATGTGCTGGCGCTCCTGGGCCGACGGCACGCGAGGCAGCGAGTCCGTACGGACGTGCGTCTGCGTCGTGGGCAGGGGCTGCTGCGTGCCCACTGAGACCACGTCGATTTCCTCCTCTGTAACAACGGAGAAATCGGTTTAACATAATGGCACCTAATTAAAAACTCATCATAAGAATCGTTTATCAGAGTCCCGTCTGCATTTACCGTTCCATTGCTCGCATACTTTCATTCATACCGTTCATTACGCTCACATTACCATAAAAGGCGACCGTTGATTGTCGTAGCCACATCTGTATACGATCGCAGGGGGCTAGATCTAGTCGGGGAGATGCGACTGCAGTGGTCAGGTGCGCGGGAGGGGGTGAGGGCGGCGAACGCGGGAGGGAGGGCGTCGACCCCGGCGTACTACCGCAGCGTCTGCCGCCATCGATCCAGACGCCTGACGTCACGGCGCGCCATTCGCGCCAAAACGAGAGCGCGTGCGCGGCGCGCTGCCGCAACGTCCGCACTCAATGGAGTCCGGATTACCGAGCGGTGGACACGCTTTCCGGCCTCTGCCGCTACCATTTAACATAGCATCGATCGAAATTAACTGTCACGTGAGAGTTGCACGATAAGGACGGCCGACCGGCTTATACGTTCGGGTTCCTAACTGACATACCAGCCGGACCGGTTCGGTCGCGAGCTAAAAGCCGCACCATCGATCACGCATTGCGTTTGGTATTTCTAATGTAAGAGACGTACGGGGTTGCATAGCGTCTATCGAGAACGCCTCAATACGGATCGCCTCTGATTTAATGTACCTGTCTTTTCTAGAACCGCAACCATAGGGCAATACGGCTCCCAAATGAACAGGATAAACCTAACTTAAAACTATAACTAAGTTAGACGTATGTTCTATTGAAGCACGATTAATGCCGTTGCGGAAACGGCCTGAATTCCGTCCGGTGCAGCAATGCAGCGATAGTCGTGCTGAGAGTGCATTGTCGACTTCTATGAATGAGCTATGTAGGTGCGGGCGTCCAGTTCACGATCGCATTGCATCTAAGTGCGGATGTGGACGTTAGTTCGTCTCGCGTTGCGCCGTAGTGCATGTTTCGCGGAATCCGTTCGCCCGCACTATCCGGTTACACCAACAAATAATTATGTCAGCGGTTCATTGTGATTAAAGGTTACCGGCTCCGCGCTAAACGTGCTGCTTGCAATGCTATTTACGTACCCAACAAGGACGAGAGTTTCCGTTTAAATCTCCAGTGCTTAAGCACTAGAAATAGAAACAAGTTACGTGGGCAGCTGGCCGATTCGATTACGAAACGGCGAGTCAGGGACGCGGCTAAATAGGTTCATTAAATTGAGCAGTTTTGCGCGAAAAAAATATACGCATCAGACACATTTATCGAACAGCGCGACGATAAATTTATACACGAACGCGATCTTTTTACTACGTTTCCGCATAGTTACGCGGCTTACGCGGCCGCTTATCGCTTACGCGTAGATCTAATTCGAGGATCGGCGCCTGTCGTCAAACACGCCTCGCTTACGTCCAAATGTAGGCGTGGGTAAGACTGCTGGCGCTATATCGAGCCACATACACACACCCTGCCTATTAGGATACAATGTACTTGTACCACGGCTCCTATCTCCCTCTCCTCATACATAGTTGGGGTCAGTTTTTGTGGGCTATTCCCGAAAGGCGTTAATCGCATTTAACGGACGATAAATTCCGAGTGATACCTATTAAATATCGAAGACCCTAAGTGACAAAATTAGTGAGTGTAACAAAATACAAATAAGAGTGTGTAATCGAGAGGCAATATGGCAGGGTGAGAGGCGTAAAGAAAATGGCGTTGACAGTAGGCGTAGGCGGCTATTGTGCGGGAGTCAATTTTCACGTGACGTTTTCCTCCGTGGCGCCAACGCGATTAACGGTCCCCGAGAGAGAGTATTTGTTTCAGGTCTGCGTGTAAGGCGATACGGCCGGTATTGTCGCGGTGCGCCGCCCGCCGGATCCGGTCTAGTGCATATCTATTATATCTCCATCACTCGAGACGCGATTTTCAGATCCGCCGCCGTTCCAATTTTATACCAGAGATAATCCGCTTTTTATTGTTCGCCCGACCGACCGGTATCCGAGTGGTGGGGTAAAAAATCGCCAGCTCTCTCTTATATTTGCCCATATGTTTCGATGTCTAGATACGGCCAGACGTCAAACTTTATAAAAACTTTGCAGAATTTTTATTTTCGTTGATAAACAATGAGTGCATCGTTAGCTACGTAAGTAGGTATGGCAGCGAGCTTGATTAGTCACAAATTCTAGGTAGGCTAAGCCTTTAGCGTGAGAAAACAATGAGTCATAGATCCGCAGACTCAACAGACCAACTTATTAATCGTCGGCGATCTTTGTAGACAGTTATGTTAAACCGGTACAACGTTTCCCCGACCATAAAACGTACGAAACATTTTCCCTGTAACTTTGTCAGCTTCAAGTTGCTTGTCGGTATTAAAGTTTATTCTCAATTAATTGCCAAGTTTGGAGTTGAGTGATAAATCGGGGAAGAGAAAAACAAAAAACATCATTCTGTTTATTATGTTGTAGTGATAAAATTGCGGACATTTAATAACGCGCTTTACGTGGAAATGTTGCCGTGATACATCACTAACATCACACAGCCATTTATTTCGGGACGCAATAAAAATAGAAATTTGAAAAAGTCCCGAGAATTTGTTTTTCCCAGTTGTCAAAATAAACAAGTGTTGTCTTTGTCTATGTTTGAAAACGGAATGCAACCCACAATGGTGTCGTCAAGTATGACCTGGTGAGTGGCGAGGCGGGGGCACGCTCCGCTGGCCACGGCTTGAGGCCAAGTTCACTGGCATTTGAGCACGATAATTAAAAATTATCGTGACGCGCACGGCGCACGCCATCTTATATACAGCCTGCTCGTAATGCCGGCCTAATTAAAAAATAAATAAAACCTTTTTTCATGATGGAAGCTATGGACGTTAACGTTTTTTTTTTTAAAGTCGCGGTTTTGTTGCAATATTCGATAGTAGACGCGTGTTATCATAAATTTTCCTATTTACTTAATCTGAAGCGATTTCGTCGCCACGATAAAATGATAATCCTCAGAGTGTAACGACCTTGGATGTTTCTTAACGTAATATTTTAAAGGTATTAGCGGCGGCATTTTTAAATCAGCCTGTATGTTATCTCTCTCTCTGTATCTGTGGTAAGGTGGATGCTAATTACAAGTACGTAAGTCATACCAGTTTAGTAGCAAGTCGATTGCTTATGTTTATCGTTGCTTTTATTCCCACTGAACTTAAAAACTGTAGACATGTATTATGTTGACAATCCATTTTAAGGAGAGGTCATTTACAACGAAATGATCCCTTTTGACTCCTATGCAAATGTTAATAATTTTCGAGTCATTTGACATTTTATATTTTTATTCTACTTAACACATTTTTAAATATAATTACTCGATTTTTTTTTGACATTGGCAATGGGGTCATCAGGGGTCATTTGATTGCAAATGACCTCTCCTACATCTCCTTAACGAATAACCCTGTATACTGCACGCTTATCAACCGTAAAATAATGACGCTACTATTTTCACCAAAAATAAAACCGCGGGAAAAAATTACAAACAAAAATAACTCATTAAAGAAAACTACCAACACATAAGTACCTACAAAACAAAAATCGTACGCTACTATCACTGATAAGCATCCGATACGGCGTAGGTAGGTATCAAAGAATCGCGTAGGCATCAATTTTCAGACAGATAGCCACTATTTTTGTAGTGTTACGCAACTAAGAAAAGTCGGTCATCTGGTTTACTGGTAACCACTCGTAGTCAGCTAAAATAGACGGTTCGTAATTTATCGTGTGGCGCATCGATCCACCAGCAACGAATGACCTTGAACACGGTTCGCACCGCCCCGGAAGTTCATGGCCGGTACATATGCGTACAAAAATGTGACGCAACCTTTTTTTATTACCCAATTAATGAGACATAATGTGTATGGAGGCTCATTAACATTAAACATGCGAATTCCTAAGCGTTTTAAAGTGTATGACTGTGACCCATGGGCGTGAAACTTGGATTTAAAATTTTCTAGATGACGATGAAGGTTTTGATCTGTTCTCTATGGCGTGACAGGGCTGTGAGTCTATGCAACTAAATTGCACGTATTACGCAACATACGGTGGGGGGCACATGTCTGTAAAGTTACTGTCGATTATCCAAGTCCAACCGATACATGTAAATACTTCATAATTAAATGCAAGTAATTATAATTTAATTGTATAAAACAACTAGCCAGCAACCTTTGACTTGACACTAAGGATACAATACAAATACGGCCCACAATGATTAACGAACTAAATACTTATAAAAGATGTCACATAACACATCCTAACTATAATATCTCATACAATGACGATGTAGATGACACTTCCGTAGTGTTAAAACATTCAAATAGGCAGTTTATTACGTCATTGTAAGTAGTTCGAGTTGCCGGGCAGCCGCCACGCCCATCTGAGCGACCGAATAAGAAACCGGATCGTAATAATTATTACTAGATGTGCCTGACTGAACTCACACGGACACTATTCTCACTGTGGTCAGTTCAGTGGTGCCTTGTGGTCGCCACAATGTGGTCTAAAGACACTTTTAAAATGAAAACAAGATTAATTATAATGAGTATGGCTTCCATAATAGGGTCGCGAGACTTTGTAATTGTGACGAATTTGGCAAAGCGCGCCACATTAAGTACGAAATTATATCTGCGATTATACTGCGCTACAGAAACTTAATGAAACTCGAGAATTCTTTAACAATTTATTGATACTGTATGTTATCACGTGTGTCGCTGAGACTGTCACGTGTTATCAGCAGAACTATAGTTTATTTAGGGGTCATTTTTGCGTGTCGATAAGCGCTCGCGATTTTGTGGTCATGGCACAGGCCTGTGTGAGTTGGAAACTGGACTTCGTACGCGCTCGACTAAGCAAATATAACTACAACATTCCTCATTTAAATATTTTGCGATGTTACGAGATCAAACAGTACTTAATAAAAAACTTATCTTGTTGCGATGTCGTTTATCAGTAGTCAGCATGGTTTTAGTTTTTTTTCGTGATAAGACAATACAAATTTATGTTAGGGTGTCACGTTGTAATAAGTACTATTGTTATCGGCATTGATAATGCGACGGTCGCGCGGAGGCCAAGATGGCGGGCGCGATCGCGATGTGAGCATATCAACACATTCAATACCGATTGTTTAAATATCTAAGTGCATATTCTGTGGCGATAAGGCTCAAGGTCCATTCCACTACGTATGTTAATGTACATGCATGCCGATCGACCAGTGAAATTACTTTATCGCTGGTTGATAAAGTGCTATTTAATATTTTTTTCGTTACACTGCCCTACTGGCCTAGTGATGCGATTCGCACCGAAATATTTACAAACAAAAAAAAAAACTTTCTCTATCTTTCGTGATCGCGCGCTGAAGCGTGTAACAGCCACTTGATTTGTTTGTTTACCCTATTAAATAGCTGTTAATGTACTTTTAATTGAAGTCGGTAGGTTGAACTTGTGTTTCTAAATCTCTTATCACGAGCGCTTATACATGTTGATGTTATTTCGCGCAGATCTCTAGAGCTATGTTGCTATCGATTGCGTATTTATTAGCAATCAAAATGAAACATTACAAAGTTACAGTACTTACGATTAAAATTAATTATGACATTCTTGTGGGCAACAACATGCTGACTGTCACTGCAGTTGATTTAACATCGGTACAGAAAATAAATCATACAAGCAAGTAGGTTCTAAGTTATTGAGTTCAAATGTGGGCCAGGACCGGTGACTAGGCGGCGCAAGGCTAGGTTAGGCCAAATAACTGCTAAACTACCGGCCACACTATTTAGGACAGTGGTGTCAACTATCACTCTGGGGTCTGTGGACATGCCAACACAGAACTAGAACATTGGCATCAATTTAAAAGTATTTTATAGGCATTTCACGGAATTTTCCTATAGTTCGACTAAAGAGAATTCGCGCGCAAATTCCATTACAAATTAATCAATGATAGGATACTTGGGTTGGCCCGGAATGCAAGCTTAGCTAACTGAGCGCTTTCGGTGTGTCAGCATTCATGATTGTCAGCCTAGGTACAGTTGCTGATGGTAACCAATTACCACAGCGTGAAGGTAGCTATAAAACTGTGTCTTAAACATATATATGTATGTATATGTATAGTATTAACCGCGCAAATTGCTTTACTACGCGTTCGAGGCCTTTTGAATTATTATTATTACGCTTGGCGACACGATTAATGTTTCTTTTAAGACTACGGAAAGATGGTTTAATATAACATTGCACGTCACACATTTTTTTTTTTTTTTTACGTGATTCGTGAACCAATTTCTGATAAGAATGAATGGTTTGAAATAAGAATGGCGGGAAATTTTGACAGATCTTTTAAACGGCGGCCATGACTAAGTAATCTGATAACTGTTATACAGGATGTTGCAAAACTCATACCTTATTCGATTTTTATTGTGATTGACATTTTGAGATTAGAAAGAATAATACTTAATTGATTTTTTTAAAATAATGTTTTTCATAAAAATATTCAAAAATGTAATTTATATGTATGAAAATTAATAATATTGATTTTAAGATTGTCCAATAGCTACCCGTTCACCGAATTAAACCGTTTTTTAAGAGAAACTACAGTTGCTATCAAGTTGTAATGTACCTAGGTAAGTAAGTAATTTTAATAAAATAAATATAGTTTTATACCTACCTAGTACACATACTCGTAGTAGGTACACGTACTACAGCCTCTTAGAAACTAGTAGGTACGTAGCCTTGGCTCACTGATTGATACTAAAATGTTTAGGGCGCCGAACAAACCGGATCTTTGTGCCCTAAATTGCCTCCTAAAGGAACTTACAATTCATAGCTCTAAACTAGTGACCTACATTCGAGTAAAGACTATTAATTAAGACTGTGCAATCTGTCAAGATAGTAGCATCAGGTCAAAAACACAGCGCTGTTTAAACTTTGCTATCTCGACAAGATAGGTAGGTATAGCTAGCTAGACAGACACAGATCTATGCGAGTGTGAGTCTGCATTGCTACTTTCAGGATTAGAAACGGTATGAAAATACAGTATAAGAGACAAACAACCATCTACATGTTTCATGTGTTGAAAAATGGATTACTTATAGGTATTTGAAATTAAAATTATTACAACGTTGTTACGAACGAAATTGGCGCGAAAATGTGACAACTACGCTACGAGCGTACGGTTAGCTGCGTAGTGCGTGGCGTACGGAGCGATAAAACCGCGCATGCGTCGTAAATTCTTCGCGCCCACCGCGCTTACTAGTGATGTGACATAGTACCGTTTTTTGTCGACTCTGAGAAGCGAATGCAGAAAAAGTTTTTCTGGAATAAAATTACTGGCTAGTTTTTCGCTAGCCAGTAATTAAAATTTAGTACTCAAATATGTTATTTATCTGATAGAGGCGCTTGCCGACTGATGTTCGATCACGATTATTGAGACGCTGTCTATCAAATTGTCATCCGGCCAAGCTGGACATGGGAGTACCGCGTTTCAAACCGGTCCAGCGAGCCGAGCAAGCTCCACTTCAATGAGATTCCATTTCATTCCACTGCATTCTTACACAAGTAACGGACTAGACACGAGTTTGCCTAGTGCGAGGCAGCCGCGTCTCTCGCTCAATTCATTTTATACTTCGCTAGGTTTTAATTAAATTACTATTTCCGACAGCATATTTATTTTCAACTAAAAGCTGCGCAACAAGTTAAAATGTAAACAAACGGTCGCGGCCGCTGGAATCAAACACATGCCCATCGCGACCTTACCCGCTGCTATCGACGATAACTAAATTGCTACTATACACACATAGCACATAATCGGTGGTGTCTATTTGAGGTCGCACGCCATATCACACTCACAGTACAAGCGTTATGATTATGACAAGTCAATTTACATAACAAAAATAAATCTAATCAGAGCAAATATCTAACAGAATAATTCGTATCGGATCTAAATCTTATAAGTGTACCGTTTCAAATAGATATTCTTATTGGTCTTTATGATCCAGTATGATCTAGCATCTCGATTTTACAAGAACAATAACATATCAGCAGATGCACAAAACAATCTTGGATGAATTTCGTTACGAGAGGATGATAACCCTGCCGCCGGCGGGAAGCGCCGGTTGCAAGAGGATGCATCAAGGTCTCGAACGTCTCGGTCGATGTACTTATGACCTTAGTTCCGTCTAAGCCCGTGACACGCGGCGAGACCTTTTACTTTAGTTTGCATGCAACTTTAATTCGCATTCTAATAAAATTAACAATGTCAATCCCGGGAGATGAGAAGCCTGGTACCACCGTTGCGCAATCTGACATTAAGGAAGGTTGAGGCGTTCAAGGTCGCAATAGGCGAAGGTTCCGGAAGAGCGGAAAAGCGGGTGCGTCTAGACGCGGTGGGGGACGCGGGATGGCGGTCGATATGCGCAGTTTCCCGCGCTTACAGTCAGCGCCTGCGTGCTCACGACATTCCCGGTCAACCCAACTTGACGAATACTTAGAGAAACATCTTATGACTAAGCAAGAAAGCCGGTCTTTTGAGACTTAAATCTGATTCGCACAATATAATTAAATACTTCATATTTATTTTTCGTGAAGTATTTTGAACCTTTGACGAAATTCAATGAACAGCTAAAATATTACGGGTACTTATTCTTGGAGTCATTTAAATTCGCATTGAGAAAACAGAAATAATACAACTTCGTCGTATAGTAAATGTGAGAAACAAAAAAATAACCACTTTGAATTCGTTATTAAGGTCACCGATCGTCACCGGTATCAGCGGCTTCCCAATAAGCCAAAGAGGCCCTAATATCATCCATTTGAATTTCAAATCAAAGCGACACCACTTTACGAAGATATTTAAACGATCGTTTTGAAACTTAACTTCAACACTGACTATTTATATTTACGGTTTTCCCGAAAATCTGCATGAATTACACGTAACTTAGAAGTGACTATAATAACGAAAGTAAAGGAGTAAAACCATACAGATAATAAAGGGTACTGACCTGATTCACATGAGTCAGAGGGTGTTTGCACGCCGAGGTAGTCTAGATGCCGCCTGGCCAATGTGTACGAATGGTCGGCTGCTACCACGGCAGAGTCTCTCAAGAGGCGAAGAGCTGTGCCAGCAACATCGACTGAGTGACGGAACTGAGGTGGTTCATCGCCGTCTATTGATGGTGGAGTTTCTGGTCTAGATGGAGACATATCTCGTCGCAGTAGACTCTGTCCGGGCGTAGTCGGTGTTGTTATTGGATCGGTCGGAACAAATGTGTTGCCTGGATGTACAGAATCGACACAAGAGCCAGCCCACATACAATCATGGTGTACTATGTTATCTTTATGTGGCTCCTCTGGTGCGTCCACTATCCTCCAGTCTTCATCACTGTCCTGCAGGGGGTCCGAATAGTTGGCGGGAGGGACTAGATCCAATCTATCTGCTTCATATTGAACTTGAGTCCAAAATTCGGACGTTTGCGTCAACCTCAGGGAGTCTTCGTCCAAGGCTTCCCACATGTCGAACTGAACGAACGCATCGAACGGTGGCGACATTTTTAATTCTATATTTCTAAAGACTAACTAGTTTTAAAGCTAAGTCGAACTCGTCGATATCACAGGACCCTCTTATCACAGGGAAGATGCGCGCGATGGGTACAACGCACGCAGTCTGTAACAATGAAAAATAAACTAGTATCAATATTAAGAATAACTAGCTAATACACATAAACTTAGTAAAAGTTTTAAGCGACTTCAAATTAAATTAAGAATTTGCATAACCAAGATCAACAAATTTTGCAAGTGCGCGAAAAAATCCAAAGTCAACAAACACCAAAAATATTATCGCTTCATAAAATAATTTTATTGTAATTATTATGTAAGATATTTAACAGTGGAATAACTAAGAAAATACCTCATAAAAAATATTCGATGTTCTAGTATTGTATTCCGATAAATTGCACAAGTCCACAAATCACTAAAGTATTACACTGTATTTTTCGAGTAAATCGAATAAATAAAATAAGTAGAAAAATTAATTAATTAAAAATTAAAGCACTGAAGGGTAATAACCCCTTTTTATTTACTAACAATAGCGAATCGAAACGGCACAGCGACTCAAGCTAACTGTTGGTAAGGAGGAAGTGTCCACCGCGGTGCCAGAAACCAGACTGAAGTCTGGATACAAGACCGGACAATTTTAAAGAGTACATTGGCCTTGGGCCCTATCCCACTTTAAAGAAATACAATTAGTCATTGTCCTGACTGCCTCCCCCGCGATTTTTTTCTCCCGGTTCTCTTTACCTGAAATAGAGCGGGCGCATCACTAATCCCGCCATGTTTTTGCGCCCAATCGCCCATCGTACCAGGTAAAGATTTCCGTAAACTGTTTTTGTTTACAAGCGCAGAATGGCGCGAAATGAGTGTTTACTAATAATAATGCAAATGAACGAGTCGTTTTCCCGCTAATTTACGCCTTCAGTGCTATGTGCGACATACCTCTACGTTATTATTTACGACTAGTGTTAAGTACAACAATTTTTTTCTAAGTTTGTTTATGAACATGGTGTCTTATAAAAATATGGTGTAGATAAGTTAAAACTAAAATAGTGTCATCGTTATTCTATTAAAAGTAGGTAGTTACGATTCTCACACCTAAAATGGTAATTTGTGAATTCTTTTTGTGAGAGGGTAGGTAATGTCATGTTGTATTAATATTTGTAATATCTGGACTATGTTTTATTTTGTATAATAAAAAAAAATACTATTTTAAATAGAGGAATTAACACAGTTCACCTTACATTAATAGTTACAAGTCCAATAATAATTATAGGTAGGTAGGTAGGCAGCTGTTATACCTAATTAGGTACTTCCCGAGCTTTTGTGAACATTTTAGATATTTTCCTTTTTTTAAGTTTGCCCTATTCAGTCTCCACAATTACTTATTAAATTAGTTATTACCAAATCTTAAATACCTAATTATCGCAAAATCAAAAAATAATTTCTTGCTTGGTAATGCAGTTGTGAAATACTTGGAAATGTTTGTAAATACATTTCATAAATATTGCACAACGAAAGCAATCTGTCAAAAAATATTATCAAAACCTTAAATGTTATCTAAGTACACTTAAGTATTATGTAGGTAGAACTAAGTACCTACACTCTAATTAACACTTATCTTCATTCAAGTTATTTCGTAATGATTTTAATGAGAAATTAACATTTTACTTTTTTT
Source organism: Conistra vaccinii (assembly GCA_948150665.1). Lineage (NCBI taxonomy): Eukaryota > Metazoa > Arthropoda > Insecta > Lepidoptera > Noctuidae > Conistra > Conistra vaccinii. The sequence continues at coordinate 20,146,451 of OX411332.1, forward strand.
TGTATTGAATTTTTGACAAAATAATTCTCACTCAAAAAATACTGCCCACATAAAATCTGAAGTTATCAATGACAACAGGCTTAATTAATTAAAACCTATTCCGTTTCGCACAGTAAGTACTTACCTACCTTCAAAGATGTAGGTACTTACTTCTTTTAGTTTACAAAAAAGATTCTTAGAAAATTACACTTCAGTACTACCCTCCTAGTACGTTCTTATTGTAAGTAACTTTGCCTCAACAATAAGGTAAAGATTTTGGGCGCTGCCAATTCGCAGAAAAACTCATTAAACCTATAGTATAGGTCGTCGGAGTTAGCCGGCAACGCCCCAAGCGCACAAGTATTTAGTACCCACACTTATATTCGAAATTTAATGTAACACTGCTCACTGGATTATATACTTTCTTAATTATTATAATCAATAAAACACTCACCAAAAAGTTTTGTGCAAAACGCAATCCGGCAGCGGCCGGTGTATTACACAATTTTACACAAGATTCTTCAGAATCTTCGACAAAGTTTTTTCCGTACACACTGCGTAACACTCACTGAGAATATGCGATCGGTTATACAGTGTAAATTATTTATTACGATACTTCTTCCAAGACCTCCGATTGAGTTTGTCAAACACTGAAACATTATTCGGGAGCCGGCCGGTTCTAAGGAGAGCCGCGCGTGCGATTCGATGGGCGCCGTGGACACGACTACAAGCTAGATGAACGTATTGTACGAACCGCGCTGTGAGTAGCGACTAGCGGTCGTAGCCGGTCGCCGGCGTTCGCGAGCGGCGCGGTGACGCGGCGCCCTCCGCTCCCCGCCGCGTCCCGGCTAATTCGATGTCATTCACGAAATTCTCTGAAAATACGCACATATCCTAGCTGGATATTACCCAAAAGCAGGCTAAACCTATCAAAGAGTATGGATGACAACAATTTCTGCACAAATGCGTTGAATATGAAGTCGAATTTTGCAGAAGAATTTTGGTAACCGCGATTGTCTTGAGGGGTGGAGGGTGGAGGGGTTGCTCGAAGAAGGAAATCAGCGCAGCGGCATTCAAAGAACACGAAAGCAGGGATGTGTGTGTGGTAGTTTTTTGCGAATGTGTGCTTGGCGCGTCGAGTTGAATATCGAGGAGGAGGCGCAACACCGGCTAGATATACGCTTATACCTCGCCTCACTCCTCACTCGGCTGCCGGCCTTGCTGCGAGGAGATTGTGTCGATTTGTTTTTTAGCAGCTGCAGATATCGAAGCCAGACGGTCAACATTCCAGCGGCGGCGGATTATGGCGCGAAGCAGAAATACCTGAGCTATTCTGATGAATTCCCGCGTATTATTTACAGGACGTCTACACAGCAAACAATTAGCGTTTGTTAGGCCCCGCAGCTGTAACTACAGGTGTACGTACCTTAACCGAGATGAAGGTCTTAACCCCAGATCGCTGTATTAACGAGCCTTTTTATGGGTTTCGTTTGTAGGTTTCTGAGAAAGTATAAATATTATGAGCCCGAAGGTATGCAGACGCTGCCGCTGCAATAAAATCTGGAATCAGTTTTGCGCAAACGCCGAATAGATAGTTAATAGGATGCCACTACCTCACTACTAACATTTTTCAAACATAAATTCAGGATAAAGTACCTACACTCCTAAGTGGGTAGGTATTTTACTATATTATTTGTAGTAAGTAAGTATATTATAAAATATTTTGATAAGCACTTCTAGGTGTTTACAATTTTACACTAGCAACAAGAGTCCTATTTTAGTAGTAAGTAATTAATTTAATATTATCCGTACCTACCTAGTAATACACGAGTAAGTTTAGGTAGGTACCTTATAAATATTATGTATATACTCCACCAGGAAAAACGTTCCAGTTACATAGAGTTTTCAATTGTGCGGTTGGCACAGTGCTGCCAATTTAATTCATACCTACCACCTGAACATACGGATGTATGGGTAACAAAATTCAAATTAAATACCTAAAACTATTACATAAAAATGTTAATGTATTTCATTAAGTAAGTACATACTTATACCTACTTAAGTTTATTTAATTATTTAAATTAATTGGCAATTATCGTTTTAATTATTTAAATTAATTGGCAATTACCGTTTTCCAACATAGCAACAAAATGAGTACGTACAAAATAATGTCTTAGATAATTATATTTATTGGCATGACGGTTCTCAAAATGGCCAAAGTTCGAAAATTCGAATTTTTTAAATAAATTTAGGGTTCCGTTCCACTACAAGGGTTGTGTTGTGAATACGTTTTGTTGTTCGCATTGTTATTATTATACGTAAGGTTGGGAACAAATAGGTAATCCCGCAGAACCAACCCCCATGTTCCCGCAGCGGAGTTCAACGACACCGCATTCCAGGCGTTGCATTCCCGTACAAATAAAAATCCGCATCGACTTTGCAATCCTTATGGCTAATAAAAGTTATTATTTCTCTTTCTATTATGAATTACATTTTATAATGCTGTAGAATTTTAATTTCGTTCGATTTTATAGCTAAGTATTTTATTTCTTGATCGGCTCATCCATCAATGAGACATTGCGGTCCTCAATAACATAACTATAACGTACATTAAGTAATAAATATAATACCGAAGAGAGCGGGCGTGTAATTAATAAATTAATTGATAATTAATGTTAAGAGCTTTATAAGTGTAATACTTATTGAAAACAGCCTTTTATTAATATAGGTTTTATAAATATTAATCGCTTTTATCGTTTTATTATCTTGATCTTAAACGTGAACTGCATACAGATTTGGCCACCGTTATGAAAATAATCTTATTAACTTTGATTTCAATAACTTCTTGAATAACTTTAGTAAGAACATTGAAAAAATTAGATCAAGCTCGCCCCAATAACTGTAACCCTTTACACGTACATCCCTTCAATTAATTTCACATTCATTCATCCCTTTTCGTGTAAAAAATAGATAAGCAGGAAGTATAGAACGTGTACTTCCGAACGTAAGCAGCAAGGGTTGTCAAACAATGCCACTTAAGAACGCGGCGACCTTTGAATTATCCATACAAACGTAATACCTAAATCATTTCCAATTCGAGCATATTTCCACCAAATAAATTTGATATTCGGATTGAAACAATAATTATCTAGGCTTCCAATTCTTTTTTTTTTCAAAAACCTACCTCTACATGAAGTTTAAGCGAATTGCATTTCGTACATTTTTACAGCGTAAATGACTTGTTTTCATATTGTGTTTTCTTTATTATAAACAACAATATTTGTAATATTGTTTCATCACAAGCATAGCTTATATTATCAAGTTACAAATTATAGAAAAAAAATTGGAAAAACATTAAGTTTTCATTCATCATTTTTGGTATTACGGAACACATCCAAATTTCTCATAATTTCAGATAGCTAGTAGTGCTATCGCGTCAAGCAATAATTGTCAATGTGTGTGTGCTCCCTGTAGGTGTTTATCGCTCCGACAGGCACAAGGCACACTAACGCAACGTGCTTAGTTGGAGTTCGTTCATAGTATTTTTTGTCAACTTTAGACGATTAGGTACTTTACAGTGTGCTGCCTGTACCTGTACGCGCGTACTTATTTGTTTGCTAAATTGTATTGTATGTAATATTTCTGACACTCCTCTTGACTTGACCTATTTTTAACCGACTTCAAAAAAAGGAGGAGGTTCTCAGTTCGTCCGATTTTTTTTTAAATGTTTGTTCCCGGAATACTCGAAGACGGCCGGACCGATTTAGAAAATTATTTTTTTGTCAGAAAGGGTTTTTGGAAGAAATTCTTCACAGGTGGTCCCATTGTCATCAAGTCAGGATAGGATGATGGAATCCTGGAGAAGTCGAGGGAACTCTTGAAATATTACAGGCGCACCTATAGCGATTTAGGTATTTTTTATAGTCACTCTTGAATTTGATCTCGGAAAGCACCATTTAGTGAAGTGGAAGTGATGATGAAGACCACAGATGGCCACCGGAACTTATCAATAATACGTATTTCACGGGTTGCGATTAGAGAAGATTACTTTAATATGGTTGCCAAGCCATTTATGCCCGTCACAATACATAGGGTGAAGTGGAGCTAATGGTGAAGTACCAGGAGAACTCCTCAACAATGAACGTCCCTGCATCGGGAAAAGCAATATTTTGTAAAAGGTGATGAGCAGTTGACATTAGGCTATTGTAACTTAGATAAATTACAAACCGACCCACTAAAAAGGAAGAAATAAAAACTTTTTCACTCTTCTTGCTCAAAAAATCCGTCATTGTAGCGTACCAAAGCGGAGATAAAATAGCATATCATCCTCTAGGGGAAAAAGTTTTTTTTTTTAATTTTTGTCTGTTTCCAACGAGCCTACCACCCATAAACGAAAAAGTCTTTGTTTGATCTATATATTATATAAAAAAGAATCCCTATTTCCTTGATCACGGCATCACGCGTGAACGGCTGGACCAATTTCGCTAATTCTTTTTACCCGACTGCCCCAGAAGGAGGGTAATGTTTTTCGAGAGTATGTATGTATGTATGTATGTCTATTTCTTTGGCACGCTCTGTAGCCTAAACGGCTTGATGGATTTTGACATATGAGGTGTCGTAGATTCGTCTTAATTGTAGAAGTGTCATAGGCTATATAATATTTTTATATTGCATCTGCAAATACAAAAAAAAAGGGACGGGAAGGTTTAAAAAAAAAATTATAACAATATTGGTATCAAATAAAAGCTAGTAACGAGTCAATGCCAAATTTTGATTTTTATTAATAAAACTAAAAAGCTTGAAATAAAGAAAATTATTCAAAAAACAAAAAACCCGACTGCAAAAACACATAACTGAAAAGAGAAAAACAAGCATTATAATCTATAGAATTTTGGTATCGCAGGCGGGGCAAACAAAACTTACACCATACGTATATCCGGTTATTAGTTTGTCCCGCCTGCGATACCAAAATTCTATAGATATAATGCTTGTTTTTCTCTTTTCAGTTAGGTGTTTTTGCAGTCGGGTTTTTTGTTTTTTGAATAATTTTCTTTATTTTGTTGTGTTTGTTATCTAGTAAGGAGATGGTTCTTAGGATAGGTTGGTGAAAGTAGGGTAGGTAGGTAGGTAGGTAGGTAGGTATGCAAGTAGGTAGGTATGTATCTTGGTAAAGTGGGTATGTAGGTAAGGTAGGTAGGTATGTATGTATGTATGTAGGTAAGTAGGTACCTACCTACTTACCTACATACATACATACATACATACATACATACCTACCTACCTTCCTACTTACCTACCTAGGTAGGTAAGTAGGAAGGTAGGTAGGTAGGTATGTATGTAGGTATGTGTAATTAGGGTAGGTAGGCAAACCGTAGATGAGTGCATACCCGTGCGAAGCCAGGGCGGGCAGCTAGTTACTACTATTATTCGATAGGTACCTACTTACGTGTCTAAAGAGCCTCAGCTATGGCCTCAGCGAGTATTTTGTAGTTTGTAAGTTACACAATTGACATAAAGCTCATTATGCTTTGACCCAATTTCGTGCCAAAAACTCGCATCCATTCCGTTCTGCGCCAACGAGGTGAGTTCTGGTGAGTATTGGCCGAGACGGTATAAGCTAGTTGCTCTCCGTACGCGACGAAGCCATAGCCACCACCAAGTTGTAGTATTGTAAGTACCTACCTATCATAACGCGGTTGTACGAAGTTTTGTCATGTCATGTCACTGTTCCTTTTCTTTACTTATGTGACCGAGCGGGCGTAATTATTGTCTCAAGGACACTATTGAGAACACTGCTCGCTCTAAATTGAGTTCGCAATGTATTTGCCAAACATGTAAACAAACACGAGTTTTCCACTCAGACGAATATGAACTTTATGCTAGTGTAAATAAAGTTGATTTTAGACTGACTGGTAATGTTGAAAAAGTCATAAAAAAAATATGAAGTTGTAGCGCAAACTGAACCTTATGTGTAGTCCATTACAGTTATTTTTCCAAAAACTCGTGTTTGTTTAGATGTTTGGCAAATGAACTGCGAACGCAGATTTTTATTTGTCGGTGCAGCAGCGGTGCGACATCAGTATGTTCGGATGATAAAAATATAGGTACCGCCACCACGTGTCGCTTGCACTTACGCACATGTCGGTAAAAAATTATGCAGAGCTGCTTGTGCCGTCGTCGCAAAATAATGTCGAGTTCGCCCAGGTTCGCACCGCACGGGCTGTTATTTTCCGTGGGATTTTTTTTTCGCACACTGGATTTTCAACGCGTGTTTTTTCAACTCGCTAGGACGAGAGTGTCCCAGCGCGTTGGATTCTCAACGCTCGGCTCAACACGGAGAGTTTAAAATCCAGTGCGAGACCACCAATAAGAAGTGGAGACCACTCTAAAGGAAATAAATAAACACAAACAGACTTAAAATAAATAATGACAATAATAATACTCGTAGATACTTATCCCAATAATTTATATTTACGCGACGTGCGTATGACTACTCTAGCGTCGTCCGTCGGTCCGCCGATTTACCCACAAGTCCATGCTCGATAACGAAGTATAGGTACCTACACTTCGCGTCAAATAACTTTGGCCGCTCTGAAGTTAGGTTGCGCATGCGTACCTACTGGCATGCGCGCTACAGATTGACTACTCCGCAGTCATATAGAGTCTACTTCAGAGCGGCAAAGTTATTTGACGCGAACTGTTGGTACCTACCTACCTTATTTGTATGACGTATCTACTAGCTAGGTTTTCTCTACAAGGCCTTCTATCTTGAGATTAGTCGAGATATCCTAAAATATTGAGACATCGGCATGGTAAAGAAATTTCCAAAAAACGCATTACTAGTCTGTACATTCACTAGCGATTCCCCAAATTAGTCAACAAAAATAAAGCAAATAATGAACATACCTAATTATTACTCATAATAAGTATTTATGCTGTCGACTCGCTATGAATGAATGGCATACAGTACCTACATCTAGTATTATCCGCTCACACACACTGCGAAGCGCGCCCGTAATCTGTGGCCCCGCCTTCTTTTGTCGAATAGAGATAGCGATATTCCAAACGCATTTTGCTCACGTCTCGAGTTTGCATTTCGTGCCGTAGTACGTCGGCCTCTTAACCCACAATTTTACAATTTCCCTCGCATAAATGAAAAAAATATTCAAATCTGCGCTCTATGGTCCTCGGAATAGATTTTAACATTTTTAACCCTTTGAATGCGGAATTTGAAAGGGGTAACATCAAAACCCGATATAATCCGGGCCTCAGTCAAACTCATTTGTCTACGGTCGGTAACTGTCACGTTTTTACGACATGTCACTTCATTATTTTGACAAGTGAAACTGTCCCAGTCATCAAAGTGTACGGCAGGTAAGATTCAAACGTTTTATTAACTTGCAGCAAGTTATTTCTGGATATGTTAGGGTTGTACTTAATTATGCCTATCATGTTGTTTCAGTGATGTATGAATGACGAGGTCTAAATATGTACTTAAATACTTCTAAGTAAGTAGGGAATACACTGCTACAGAATGTGTCGTCAATGAAAATAAATATTAGTTCACATTAATACGTAAATAGAAAAAAGTTATAAGGCCTAATAGAGAGAACTGCATAATTATTAATTACAATGCACTAAGTATTATCGTATTACTGTATAATTAAAATTAATTAGAATGATTGCCTGGCGATGCATAATAAATATTAGCTTTAATTCTACATGCAAAATCAGTGTACTAATAATAATTAGCACTATGTTGTTAATTACTGACTACAAAAATACTATAGCTAAGTATAGTGTCGTGATTTCTTTAATTTAATTTGAAAATAATAAGTATATTTTAATATCGATTTATAATATCCACTGTGGCAACACTATCAAAGCACAAATGATTAATATTGTAAGAAACTTTTAAATGTATTTTCATTATGGCAACTGAATGTATCGTTTTACTTTGGCAACACTTAGAAATAACGGTTATGATATTATCGTTATTTCTGGGTGGGGTCAAAAGTCGTTTTAAATGGTAAAATGTAATGCATAGTCAGTCTTCGTTTGATTGTGAAATTGTACAGTTGTCTGGATTAAAAGTATTAGCAAGAAAAGAGCGTTTTCGTTATAAGTCAGAAGTGACAAGAACCACGAGCTATATGTTGGTGAAATCGTGAGTAGTTTTATGAATTCTTAACATTATTAATTCTTTTTGTCCCAGTTATGTTCAGTGAGCAATGAGTATGGTTAGTTTGTAGTCTCATGATTCGGTAGCAATCATTGTGGCGTATTTCCCAGATGGTTAATATTTAAATCATAGTTAAAAGTAATTGGGCTGATGCACGTGCTACCTTTGGTCGAGGCAACTCCTCGATAAGGTTATCGTTGCGTTGGACTAATTTAAAATAATATAATGAGTAAATGGTTGGGCCGATGCACATGCTACCTTTGGTCGAGGCAACTCCTCGATAGGGTTATCTTTGCGTTGGACTCATTATAAACAATAAGTAAAATAGTTGAACCAGTGCAATGTGATACTCTTGGTCGAGGCAACTCCTCGATAGAGCTATCATTGCATTGGACAACCAGGAAAATAAATAAATTAGAAATTTTGCGAGTGAATGTTGGGAATTCCGCCACGAGATTTCACTTTGAATATTATCTAAATAGTATTTTAAGTCTGCTCCGTTCACTGAATTTTCTGAGCAGCTTTATAGTTTGTTGATGGTACGGTGGTATGCTGGCTTGGTTATGGTTTGTTTGTTGGTTTGTTTAAACAGCAGCTTAGATTCTGTTTATTGCGGTTATGACTAATGACTGCATGAGCTATTTATTATATAATAAAATATATATTGTCTACTATGCGGCGTGCACTCGGGTTCAGCCATGTAGGTGAGCTGTTCAGAGATGTACGAGTATAGTGTAGACCTCATGCTGCGTGCACTGTGGTTTAGCCGTGTGGGCGACCTGTGATGTACGAGTATCCTATGCTGCGTGCACTGTGGTTTAGCCGTGTGGGCGACCTGTGATGTACGAGTATCCTATGCGGCGTGCACTTTGGTTCAGCCGTGTAGGCAACCTGTGATGTACGAGTATAGTGTAGATTCCTATGCGGCGTGCACAATGGTTTAGCCGTGTGGGCGACCTGTGATGTACGAGAATAGTGTAGATTCCTATGCGGCGTGCACAATGGTTTAGCCGTGTCGGCGACCTGTGATGTACGAGTATAGTGTAGATTCCTATGCGGCGTGCACAATGGTTTAGCCGTGTGGGCGACCTGTGATGTACGAGTATAGTGTAGATTCCTATGCGGCGTGCACAATGGTTTAGCCGTGTCGGCGACCTGTGATGTACGAGTATAGTGTAGACCCCTATACGGCGTGCACTTTGGTTTAGCCGTTCAGGCGACCTGTGATGTACGAGTATAGTGTAGACCCCTATACGGCGTGCACTTTGGTTTAGCTGTTCAGGCGACCTGTGATGTACGAGTATAGTGTAGACTCCTGTACGGCGTGCACTTTGGTTTAGCCGTTCAGGCAACCTGTGATGTACGAGTATAGTGTGTAGACCCCTATACGGCGTGCACTTTGGTTTAGCCGTTCAGGCGACCTGTGATGTACGAGTATAGTGTAGACTCCTGTACGGCGTGCACTTTGGTTTAGCCGTTCAGGCAACCTGTGATGTACGAGTATAGTGTGTAGACCCCTATACGGCATGCACTTTGGTTTAGCCGTTCAGGCGACCTGTGATGTACGAGTATAGTGTAGACTCCTGTACGGCGTGCACTTTGGTTTAGCCGTTCAGGCGACCTGTGATGTACGAGTATAGTGTAGACTCCTGTACGGCGTGCTCTTTGGTTTAGCCGTTCAGGCAACCTGTGATGTACGAGTATAGTGTGTAGACCCCTATACGGCGTGCACTTTGGTTAAGCCGTTCAGGCGACCTGTGATGTACGAGTATAGTGTAGACTCCTGTACGGCGTGCACTTTGGTTTAGCCGTTCAGGCGACCTGTGATGTACGAGTATAGTCTAGATAGTTCTATGCGGCTTACTCTAGTTCAGCCACGTAGGCGAGCTTTATGGAGATGTATGCGTATAGTTTATAACAGCCGCGTAGGCGTGCTGTAGTTCAGAGTTTAAAGATAAAGATGTACGAGTATAGTTTAGAGTTCTATGCGGCTTACACTCTAGTTCAGCCACGTAGGCGAGCTTTATGGAGATGTATGCGTATAGTTTATAACAGCCTAGTAGGCGTGCTACAGTTCAGAGCTTAAAGATAAAAATGTACGAGTTTAGTCATTTATAACAGCCGCGTAGGCGAGCTGTAGTTCAGAATTTCAAAATAAACATGAACAAGTACCTACAAGTATAGTTTAGAGTTCCATGCAGCTTACACTCCAGTGTAGTCATGTAGGTGAACTGTAGTTCAGAATTTTATGTGGATACTTATGTGATACTATGCAGCCATGTAGGTGAGCTTTAGTTTAAAGCTTAACGTAGTCAATTACGTGATCCTATGCAGCTATGGAGGTTAGTTGTAGTACAGAGTTTAACATAGGCACTTATGTGATCGTATGCAGCCATATAGGTGATCTGTAGTTCAGAATTTAACATAGGCAGTTATGTGATCTTATGCAGCTACGGAGGTTAGCTGTAGTTCAAAGTTTAACATAGGCACTTGTGTAGTTCTATGCAGCCATGTATATGTGCTGTTAGTACGTCATGAAATTGATGGCCGAAAGGCAGTAGATTGTATAAATTATGTAATGCTCGAAAACAAAAGAACTGTCTTGAAGAAAGATCACTGCGTCTTTAAATGAAAAATATCTTACTTACATAGAACTGCGTCATATTTTTTTAACTTGTTTTGGCAACATTTTTGTTAGAGAAAGCGGAGGTTAATTCAATTGAATTTTTGAATAACACAAGACAGAAAGCAATCATCTGGTCAAGAGTTGTAAACTGTTAACGATTGTCAATGACAACAACTCAAATCCTAGTTCAAAATTGCGATTACATTTTATATATTTTCTAGTTTTTTTTGCCATATTCTTATGTAAGGAAGAACACTGAAAAACTAGTCACTTTTCAGATGTTTCAAAACTTTCAAATAAGATATCACCATTGTTCTTTTTAAAGATCTGCCAATGCAAATAAATATATTCTATTCTATTCTATTCTATTCTATTCAATCATGAAACGGTTTGCGAGTTCTATTACCAAACCGAAATTTCAGAGTTGATGATATTGAAACCAAATTAGTGTTAATAGGTCAGCATTATATCGAACTACTGTTATGAAGGATAATAAGATATTGTTTTTATATACCCTTCAAATAAAGTGACTTGGAATCGATTGGAACTATCAATTGGTCTATAATTATGTTGAGGTAGAGACGACCATAGTTAGGGTTTGGTGTAGAAGGAGTCAATGCTAAAGGGCATTACTCGGGCGATATTATATTGACTAGAAGTACACGGATAAATCCAAATCAAGAATATCACTTACATCAAGGCTCTTATAAAATAATTCATAGTAAAGCAGTTACGTAATTGTAACTTCTTTTACAGCAGTCCTTTCAAAACTCCTTACCAGATACTTTAATTGCGAGTGTAAATCCCGCTACAGAAACTAAAACCTTGTCTATCAGTAAAGATTTTATCATTACTCAAGAATTGGATCTCAACAAATCTGATATTAAAAACGGCTAAGACATTAATCAGTTCACTTTCGAAAAGCCCTATAAACTTTTTGCCAAGAATAGGAAATGTCTTGCTCAGACCGAGTGAGGTTAGTTGCACAAATTAAAGCACAATGAATAGTTGCACAACAAGCCCTTGCTTACTCTGTATGAATTAGATACTGGGCTACATACAAATGCCAGCTGTTTGGGGTTCTTACTCTTAATCTTTTTATTTTTGAAACCTAAACGCAGATCATTGTATAGACGTTCCAATAACTTTGTGATTAAAAATCATAACGATTTGGGCCATTTCGGTTTTACACAAACCATAATTATTGAACGAATTCAAAGACAATAATGGTTTCTTAAATAAAGACGATAAATAAAATAAAAAAAATTAATAATTATGTAGCTTGTATAGATTGTGCATATAGCAAAGATAATACGCCAAGAACGGGTAATGGGCAATTTTGCATCATATTTCCATGACATATACTTAGACCTTTTGACGTTCGAAAGGTGCTGATTCTCAGCCTAGTTTGAATAAATGACTTTTGAATTTGAATTTGAATTAGACCATTTTTAACCGTTTGTCTATACTTTATCCATAGTCAAATCAATTGAAATCAAAAATATTTGTTAGAATAGGGTACAATAGATAGCAATAATTTTAGTTTCAGCATATTCTGCCATGATATGGCGTGCAAATACATTTCATGTCAATTCAAGTCGTTATAATTATTACAAATTTACATTAGGTTCCATTGACTTATTCTCTAAATATTCCATATGAGTGTAATATTGTTTATACAGTAAAAGTTTAAATAGATTTTTTTGAACAAGGTCAATCTTGAAAAGAATTCGGTAAATGGATAGATATTATAACAGACATGCAGTAGACAATTATCATAAATAATTTTTAATTTTATTGGTGGCAACCGGAGTCTATCTTTATGACATTTCCGGCTATTTACCTTGTCGCCAATAGTTTCAAAAACAAAAATTGACGATTTATTGATGCATTTACAAAATATCTCATTGTTAGACCAATTCATAATTCTCAAAAATTTACAAGCATCAACTAGAATAATTTTCATTTCAGATCATGGCAAAGTTTTCACCTCGAAACAGATTAAAGACTTTGTGCTAGGGAGGTTAAAAATGTACTAAACGCAGTTGCTTGTCCTCGAGCAAATTGCCAAGCCTAAAGGTTCAACCAGACGATTCTGACGACCTTGTCTACTCAAAAGTTTGGCAAAAACGAACGCATCTTGGACCAGCAACCGGTTAAAGTACGATGGGCTATCATCCTCAGTGCCATTATCGCGACAGTAATAAAGTGCATCAGAATTGTTTATTCGACATTAGGTTTAAAGGGTCGTCTGAAAAGAACTTCCAGAATAATGAGCCTAATATGTAGGTAGGTTTAGTCCCACCCATTTTTTTAAAATATTGACGAAATATAAGAATTAAAGCCTCTAATAAAATCTTGTTTAATGCTAATAAATTATATTTGAATCATTTATCAATTCGGTTAAATATACAAAAATCAAACCGTTTAAGATAATTAATTATAAAAGAATATGTTTAGTAAATAAAAAAAAAAAGTACTGAAACTAATTCCAAAAAGATGGCAAAAGTAATAAATATGCCAGAGTTAAAAGGTGTCACCGTGGATCCACATCAAATCGTTAGGAATAGAAAAATCCTCTGGTTCGGTATTGATTTGTCCGACTTTAATAATTATAATTTAGAATCTGACAAATACCGGTTAACACGAATTGCTATTTATTTATATAATAGTTGTTAACATTAGTTTCAACCCCGTCGGTTTCGTGCTGCGAGCGCGGCTGCTGAGCGTGGGGTCCTGGGTTCGATTCCCAGGTTGGGCAGGGTGTTGTTTGATTTTTCCACTAGGAATTACTTGGTAGCGGCCTGGCGATTGGACGTTGGACACCCTGTGCCTCGCAAAGCACGTGAAATGGTGGTCCTGCGCCTGATCCCTACCCGGTTGCGTCGGGTTGCTGTTCCGTCGAACTGTAGGAGAGCAGAGAGTGCATCTGTTTGCGCACACACTATGCCTCCTGCGTGCTTGACTGGTCTCTGTTGAGATTGGATGCCCCGTGGCTGGCTTCTGTTGAGATTGGCCGCCTCGTGGCCGAGATGCGGTCAAGAGGATTTATACTAGTGAAGTGATGTGAAGTGCATACTCGTTTCTTTAATCAGGTATAGGTAGGTTAGGTACTTATGCATTGAATGTATAATGTATAGTATATTGTATTGTATTTATTTATTTCTGAGTACATGGTACATTAGGTCTTACATGAATTACTGTTTCACATATACTAACATTGCTGGTGTAGAAATATTAAATGATATGCTAGTTACATGCAAATCAGAAGGAACAAAGAATAAATGAGAATGTCAAAATAAAAATTACAATGTCCAAGAATTTATAATAATGTCAAAGCAGAATTAGAATTAGAATTTATTTATTTGTAAGAATGTAATTTTACATAGTATGGTGTTAATAATATTTTTGTTAGTTCTTTACATTTTACCACAAAATTTATGGTGTACAAATATTTACTTGTCATTCTTAACTAAGTACAAAATTAATTATAAGATTTGCAATTTACAGTAGATAAGTCCAATATGAATTAGTATTATTAAAATTAGGTAATCGTTACTTTAAAATGTCAAAATTAAGTGAATGTCATCTTGGATTTTTACAATATTCCATAAATTCGCCAATGTCATAAAAGTTAAGTCTATGTCATCTTAGAGTTTTACAATAGTCCATATATTCGCCAATGTCATAAAAGCAATGATCTAATAGCCAACTTGACAGCTTTTTCTTGAACATGGGGATGGGAAGTTCCTTAAATGAATTAGGTAACTTGTTATACACCTGAGGAGCAATTCCCGTAATTTTTGGGAATGTTCGTATTCTCATTCGCCATCTGTCAAAACTACAATCAATTTACCAACATTTTCGACAAGTTTGACAGATTGCGACTTGAATGTGAACGTTTTTTATGTACGAGAATTGGCCTTCAGAACTACTGTACTAATTTCATTATTAAGATTTTAATTACATTATGAAAACGTATGATTTAAAAATTCATTGACGAAATAAAAACGTCTGAGAGCCAATCAAACATTTTACATTTATTAATTGGTAACGTTCTCAGGGCAGGTATATCTTGATTATATATTTTTGTATAGTTACTTATATTTGTTATTTGATGTATTGCCTCAGTGTCGTGATTATGCGTGCTTCGGAGTTAGCACGCCGTCGGATGGCCGAGTGTCGTGATTTCTTTAATTTAATTTGAAAATAATAAGTATATTTTAATATCGATTTATAATATCCACTGTGGCAACACTATCAAAGCACAAATGATTAATATTGTAAGAAACTTTTAAATGTATTTTCATTATGGCAACTGAATGTATCGTTTTACTTTGGCAACACTTAGAAATAACGGTTATGATATTATCGTTATTTCTGGGTGGGGTCAAAAGTCGTTTTAAATGGTAAAATGTAATGCATAGTCAGTCTTCGTTTGATTGTGAAATTGTACAGTTGTCTGGATTAAAAGTATTAGCAAGAAAAGAGCGTTTTCGTTATAATAGTAATCATAGAATGCAGTATCAGTACACCGCATTACTGTTGAACGGACTTAGTAAAAAAAAAAACATAGAGTGTGTAAAAATCAAACAAAATTATTCCTTCTTGTCACATGTCATTAAAAATACAAAATCTCTAATACAATAGATATGTCATCCCTAATAAACGGTTTCATGCGTTGTGCGTACGCGCAGGGTGGTAAGGGGCTATTTGTCACAACAGGAAGCGAGATTATCCTCATTATGTTAGAAAGTGTCGTTAATCCCGTTTTTATTTGGTTAAACATTATCCCTAATGCATATTCGTGATGTGCAGCCATCGCTCAACCCATAAGTGGGAAGTTTTATTTTTGTTGTTACGATTGGATTGACCGATAATAATAAAATGTAAACATACATAATTATTACGTCGTTTGAGTGGCGGACTTAAGTGAATAGTATTGTTGATTGTGATAAAGATTAAATGATTTAATGGCAATAGTATTTGTAGTTCTTTTGTGGAAACAAAAACTTTGATGACCATGTTCTCGAACAGCGAAGAGGTTTTTGAGTTTCGGCGAAGAAATTAATTGTATTTACAAAAAATCTAACTGTTCAACGAAATAATTAAATAGGAAAAACAATATCTAAGTAGGTATTTTACTACAATACTTTTAATAAAAAAAACACCTACTTCAGGCAATAAACAAGTCTACGAATTCCCACAATCGCACTAGTAATTCCGTAATTCGAACTACTTTTTTTCATTATCCACCTAACTTGTACAGGTAGATAAACCTTACTTACAAACTTGTTATTTTGTAAGAATATTAAATCAATATTTCCGTTTTAAACCCTTCAAGTTTCGGGACGTACAAAAATACACCTTGCGCATATTCCCACGACAACACTATGTGACAGGATAGATATCTTAATAAATTACAAATATCGGTGCCTTTATAAACGAATCGGGTGTTCGCAGCTGCAATTTCTGTACAATCAGGTAAACTGTGTCGAAAAAATAACACTGGTTATAAAATGATAATATAGAGTATTTATTCAAAACTAGGTTATGCCCGCAGCTTCGCCCGCGTGGAGGACGGTAATTACACAATGTCTACTGTGGTAATTATCCCACGGGAACGTACTACCGGGATAAAAAGTATCCTATGTCCTCCTAACCCAGGTCATGGTCTACCCATGTGCCAAATTTCATACAAATCCGCAGGGCTATTACCTATCTTGCAGAAGCAATGCGATAGCTATCATTTGTTTCATTTTGACTGTTCAACAACATTCATTGCGATAATTACGTTGCAGAGCAGAATTTATTTTCGAACTTATGAAGCAATGGATTAGTAATCTGTTTCAAAACGAATTGATTGTGTATTACGTAATAAGGAACCAATCTACCGAGAAAGCGTAACAAACAAATGAAATGAAATGAAATGAAATGAAATTGTTTATTCTGTAAATAGGATATCGGAATCACTTTTACACGTCATATTTAATTTTTTTTTTTAATAAGCTAGATGAGGTCGGCGTTTCCTAACTGACTACTCTGAGAAGAAAGGCCGAAACAAACTCAGAGGTCACGGTCTCTTTTAAAGTCCAGACATAATCTTGGTCAAGCCATATGAGAACCATGTAGATTAGTGTCTGAAATGGTCTTTTGAGGAAAGAACCACACAGATTTGAGTGGACCTGTCCAGTCAGTGCAAGCATTTGTCAGTAATCGTGGAGCTCACTCAGAGCTTAAGGAGCTCAACTCGACGAACAATACCAAAGAAAGGACATTTGGGTAGGCCGCATCAACTACTCAAACTGCCAGACCATCATTAAAACTAACTGTGAAATAAAAAAAAATTAAAACATTAAAGAGAAAAAAAATAAAAAATACCCACATAGTCCTCATATTCACAATAATTAAAATAATATTATACTTTACAAAGTAATCATGTCATTTTGTATATAATTTTATTATGTTATTATTTTAAGTATATGTTTTATTCTTCTATGTAAATATTTTTACATAGAAGAATAAAACTGATTTGATGATTATAAGTAACAATTAAAATATCAAGTTTTATGGTTTTATCACAAGGTATAGCAGAGCGAGCAGCTCAATCCCAAGCTTTTTTATCTTCTAATTAATCTGAAATTTTATAGTACCCATTTTTTCACAAACAAACTCACTTTCGCATTTATAATATTGCATTTATATTTGTATATTTATAATATTAGTGAGGATGTAAAAAATTGGCTGTTCAAAAGATTGGCATTAAAAAAGTATTTATTCGCAATTTCGAAACAGTTGTTCAAAAGTGCGACAACATTTTTGACGGCAAACGGAGGGTTAACCTTTTTTTTTATTTGCCTTTGAAATTATTAATGTATTGTACTGTACTTGGTAAATGTAATTAGGGTGTCTGGACTGTTCCTGGAACTTTACCAAATGAGATAAGAAATTTTTAGTTAAACCCATTGTTTGCCTTACAATTTTTTTTACCGATAACATCAAAATGACGTGTAAAAAATTATGGAATTGTAATTCTTGCAATTATGTCTAATTTAGTACATAACACTTCCTTGTGTTAAACAGATAAAAGGTATTATCGGTTTTAGGCCCGCTTTTGGGCGAGGCGAGGTTTAGAAAATTACTATCTGTGACGTAGGTAGGTGCCTACTTATCGGATGATTATTTAATTGAATTTACTTATCACTATCAGACAATGATAGTAGGTACAGACGCCAGCATATCATCCTACTCCAATCTGTCAAATTTTCCCAATCAACATTGAACCTTATTCTTTAGCGATAAAGAAAATCTATTAAAGTGACAGATTGTACTAACTTGATGTGCTGGCGTCTGTACTTATTAGCAATATGTGGTATACGAAGTGTCATTTTTAAGTTACACAACAACGTGGGTCAATTAATTACATCGCGATAAGCCGCGCGTAGCGGTACTCTAGGGATTTTTTCGCGCATTTTTTGCGGGACTTGATCGGTGAGGGCACAGTAAATATAATTGTGGTGAGGGGATCGTGGCTAACTAATAACAGCCGCACAGGTCCATTGTAGGTTAAGCTACGCTTGCTGAGGTTGGTCCGTGGATGGGTGACCATCCATTACATATCGAGGCTGTTGGTCCCGGCTGTCATTCGTAGATCTTTGACAGTTGTTACGGGTAGTCTGACGCCCGATTTCTAACAATCAGTCTTACCAAGGCGTATGTATCGTAGACATCGTAGTAAGTACCCAGTTACTGGGTTGTGGAGGTTAAATATACTTATAGGCAGCCGCTCCATGTAAAATACTGGTATGCAGCTGCATCCGGTTAGACTGGAAGCTGACCCCAACATAGTTGAGAAAAGGCTAGGCAGATCATGATGATGTATAAAAGGTAAATAAATAGGTACTTATCTAAATTACTGAAAAACTAACAGGTAGGTATTAATGAAATTGAATATTGACTTATCATCAATCAGTTCATAATTATTTTATGCCTTGCAAACATGATCTTCGTAGACCACTGCAATGATCAGGTAGAATTAATTTCTACTTTTTTGCTAAAAATAATCGCAACTAAAAAAACGAGCATTCGCATAAACTGTCTAAAGATTTACCCGAACGCGGTAAAATGAAATAAATTCCACGGATTAACTCGCTTTTGTACTATTTTTTTACAATTTCCTGGTGGGCTGTAGTAACAATACCAAGCATTACAAATCTAAAGTTTGGAGAACTAATAAAAACAAAAAGAGGTAAGGAAACTTTCTTTTGTTTTTTGGTCTCACATTTCTACGGCTTACAATACTTAACACCTTACTTACTGCTGCACAGAAAACTTGTTTTTATTTTTCAAAACTTTCCATGAGGATTTATAAGTATGTCTGTATGTACCTAAATAAACAAATTAGGTTTTTAACACCAAAAAACAATGGATTGATAAAAAATACCCATAGGAAACGAGATATTGTGGTTAAGGAAAATTTTTTTCGACTTATTGACCAAGATCCCGTTGAGGGTAATTAAAACATTCCGAATGTAGATTATTGTTATATGTTTTCAAGGTACTTATTATTTTAGTTAGTCCTTTTAGATAATAATGCGTGAACAGGAAAACTTTGCTAATAATAATTTTGAAAGTTTAATTGACTGACTTGACGATATTAATGAGAGGTATCGAAGGAAATAAACATAATATAATAAATAATAAGGAAAATTATTCATGTTTTAAATAGGAAACTTATTTAGGAAATTGATAAGTTGTTAATTGAATATTTCAATGTTCAATGAAATATTCATTTAGGAAATAAATAAGAAAATATTGTTAATAAGCACAATAGCTGCTGTAAACGTAGGTGCTCAGGAGATTGCCACTTATATTAGAAAATTAATAAGTTGTTAATTGAATATCACAATGTTTAATGAAATATTCATTTAGGAAATAAATAAAGAAAATAATATTATGAACTCAAGGTCTGCCAGCGAGCAATGGAGCGCAGTATACTAAGCGTTAAATTAACGGATCAAAATAGCTGTTATGTGACTTTTAGAGTTTTAGTTTAAAAAACGTAGGTGCTAAGTTATAGTCGAAAAACAAGCTTTGACAAAACAAAATTGTTATTATTAATTGCCCATTACGATACTACAGATTGTGTTTGCAACTAGTTAAAAAGATAATTTAGATACTAGAAAAAACCCCATACTTAACTTTCTTTTTGAATCAACGAATGACCGCTTCCAAAGATAAACAAAACAATTCTAGTCTAGTTTATTGTCTGAAAATTCCTAGAATATCCAATAAACAATAGAATAAACAATCATAAAATTATTTGGACGACGATAATTTCTTGTTTCTTTAATAATTGCTGGCCATAAAAATTGTATGAAGCCCCTAAATTGTATACAAAAATAAAATGGAGTCAAGAAATATTACTGTCCTTCTAAGTCGGGTGTGAATGTGAACTAAATGGATGTGAAAAAAAAATGGTCGCAGTAAAGTGTTTATGGTAGAAGAAAAGACAAGTGCAGAATAAATGGCAGACTGTTTGGCGGTAAAACTAAGTTTTTTTAATAATAGTAACTGTGCGGCAGTTATTCTCTTAGTTACTGTTTGATAAATTGTTTGGTTAATTAGTAAAGGCCAGCTATTGTGGTTAATTAGAGGCAATATATTTATAAAGAATTATCGGAAAAAGGTACTTGTGTTATTATTTTGATACTATTATGAGCAGAAGTTAATAGTTACCTATTAGTGACTATTATTTTCTAAGAACAGTGTGGTAACTTAGTATTTTATAGCAAGCGGAAGGTCAATAAAATATTATCGAACCTCGTTATAAATAAATAATAATAGCACCTATTTGGGAGCACAGTAGTGCGGCCAAGTTAACATGGTTTACCTATACCTGGCTTAGTTAACACAGACTTAATAATAATTTTTAACTACGATTACTAAGTAAAGAGCTCGGAGGAGGAGCTCGTGGCTAAGTAATAACAAGCCGCACGGATCGATTCATCAGGTTAAGCTAGGCTTGCCAGGGTTGGTCAGTGGATGGGTGACCATCTTCACATACCGAGACTCCTCCGTGCCTCGGAAAGCACGTTAAGCCTTTGGTCCCGGCTGTCATTTGTGGATCTTTGACAGTCGTTACGAGTCGTCAGAAGCCCGAAAGTCTGACACCAGTCTTACCAAGGGGTTTTTTTTTTTTTTTTTTTTGGGTGGGAAATCATCAAATGACTTCTCCCGCTCTGGGCGGAGCGGAAGGGCGTGTCAGACTTTTACTGACTAAAACCCACCCGTGTTCCTTCCCTTGCCTAGACCAGGGCCACGGTTTCCCCTAAGGACTTATCCGCAACCCCAGTGGTAGGCATCGGCCCAAACGGACCCCTTCAGCTTCGCTGACGACTCTTTGAGGCGCGCGTGGAACACTACGCGCCGTCGACCCGGGCTTGGTCCTGATCGGACGGAGAGCTACCCATCACTCTCCGAGGGGTATCGTATTACCCAGTAACTGGGTTGTGGAGGTCAGATAGGCAGTCGCTCCATGTAAAATACTGGTATTCAGCTGCAACCGGTAAGACTGGAAGCCGACCCCAAGATAGTTGGGAAAAAGGCTAGGAAGATTGATTGATTACTAAGTAAAGATTATTAATAAAATTAATGATTATTATTTAAATGTTCAGTTTTTTTTTTACTAATAATTTTAATGAAAAACACGTACCAACCTACTTAAACAATTGGAACGAGGAATTTTTCTCCTCTTACAGAAAAACAAAACAATTGACAGAACCTCGTTGCTTTATACAAATATAATATTCTATATTCAAACAGAGGTCATGTAACCAGGAAAATAGAAGGGGTATCGTATTACCCAGTAACTGGGTTGTGGAGGTCAGATAGGCAGTCGCTCCATGTAAAATACTGGTATTCAGCTGCAACCGGTAAGACTGGAAGCCGACCCCAAGATAGTTGGGAAAAAGGCTAGGAAGATTGATTGATTACTAAGTAAAGATTATTAATAAATTTTTTTTTTTTTTTTTTTTTTTAATGATTTTTATTGCAATCTATCATTCTTGCAGATATTCAGCAATATGTTTGAATATTATTAACGGGTTTGTACGGAAGCTGTCCAGTGACTGCCCCGTTTATTCTTACAGCCTCTTAAATAAGGTCTTGAGGAATCTTTCTCTTAAGTCTTCTGGCGACTGTTTGGGTGTTCATCAGGTTTACTGCGAGGATGTTTGGATGATTTGTGATTCGCTCTTTGTATGCTTTTGTCCTTTCTGAAATTTCTTCTATTACAGTTTTGATGCAGAGGTCGTGATGGAGTCTCTTATTTGAGACATACCAAGGTGCGTTCGTTATTATTCTTAATATTTTTGACTGGAACCTCTGAATTATTTCTACATTTGATTTTGCCGCTGAGCCCCACAGTTGTAGGCCGTACGTCCATATAGGCTTTATTATGCACTTATATAGCAACAATTTGTTATGGAGTGAGAGTTGTGATTTATTATTTAGTAGCCAGTACATTGTGCGTAACTGTTGGCCCATAGCCAGCCGCTTGGTAAATATGTGCTTCTTCCAAGTTAGTCGTCTATCCAGATATATTCCAAGATACTTGGCGTGATCCTCTTGCGGGAGAGGTATTCCGTTAAGAGTGACGGGGGGACATGTTCCTTTCCTGTTAGTGAAAGTCACCTGGACGGATTTAGTTTCGTTAGCTTTGATACGCCAGTCTTTGAGCCATTCAGCTACCTGGTCGAGACTAGTTTGAAGTTTTTGTGCTGCAACTTCCGGTGATGTGTCCACCGATAGAATCGCCGTGTCATCAGCAAAGGTTCCAGTGACAACGCCGTCGGTCGTTGGGAGGTCGGCTGTGAAAAGCAGGTACAGCGTTGGACCCATTACACTGCCTTGAGGTACTCCAGCTTGGATAGTATGTAAGGAAGTTAACTCTTCTCCTTGTTTTACAAAAAAATGTCTGTCGCTTAGATATGACTTTATAAGGTTGTAGAAGTTAATAGGCAGGTCCCGTTTTATTTTAAACAGTAGTCCGTCATGCCACACACGATCAAATGCCTGAGATATATCCAAAAAGGCTGCAGCACTGTACTGCTTTAACTCAAGAGCCTGGTTGATATGTTCCACTAATCTGTGTACTTGTTCTATGGTACTGTGTTTTCGGCGAAAGCCAAACTGGTGATCAGGTAGCAACCCATTCGAGGAGATAATCGGAGACATTCTACGCAGGATAAGTATCTCCATGATTTTCGAGGGTATGGGCAGCAGGCTAATAGGTCTATATGATTTCGCCTCAACAGGGTCCTTACCCGGCTTGACAACCATTATTACTTGGGCTACTTTCCATTGACACGGAACCATACCCCTTCGCAAGATAGCGTTGAACAAGAAAGTGAGAAATTTAATGCCTTCCATTGGGAGTTCTCTTAAAATTTTGCCTGTTATGAGATCGTATCCAGGAGCTTTACTTGGGTCTAGCACTTTAATCGCTGTTTTTACTTCTTCCTTTGTGAACTTAGAAATGGGAGGATCCAGTTGGTGGGTTTGGTTCAATAATTGCGTGACTTCATGAATTTTAGAAGAGCCCATATCTGGATTTGGTATAAAGACCTGTTTAAGATGTTCAGCGAATGTGTCAGCTTTGTCCGCATCACTGGAAGCCCATTCTGAGTTACCCTTACGGATAGGAGGTTGGTTAGAAACAGGACGTTTAAGTTTTTTTGTGACTTTCCATAAAGAATAATTTGTTGCTGCTGTTGCGTCGAGATTTTTTAAAGATGTTTGGATATTTTGGTCGTCATTATCTTGAAGCAGTGTTTTTAGTTTTGTTTGTAAATAGTTCAGATATTTTTTATCTGCAGGATAACCTGTATTTTGCCACTTTTTGCGAGCTCTTCGTTTTTTAGCCAGTAGCTCTCGAACAGATTTAGGACCCTCTTGTTTATGGCGCGAATCTGTAGAAACTGGAGTAGCAAGCCAAGCAGATTGTTGGACACAGCTATTGAATTGTTCAACTGCTTCTATTATGTCGTTGTCAGTCTTTAGTGGAATTTTTAAATCCAAACTTTCTCCCAGTAGCTGTCTGAAGAGCTCCCAGTTAGTTTTATTTGTGTGCAGCTTGCATGGCTTAGGTGTTATTGTAACTTTTCTTTTTAATATTATTTCTACCGGGGAGTGATCGGAGGATAATTCGGTGCTCGTTTTGCTTGTTAGAAAATTATTAGCAATTCCTTTAGTTATACAAAAGTCAAGCAAGTCTGGTATTTTATTCCTGTCTGTTGGCCAATAGGTGGGTTCTCCAGGGGAAACTACATTAAGTTTTAATTTCTCTATGGCCATAAGTAGCTGTCTACCTTTCGTAGTTATTGTACGTGAGCCCCAGTAATGATGTTTGGCATTATAATCTCCTCCAGCTATGAATCTGTGGCCTAGTGTGGATAGGAACTTTTCGTAGTCTTTTAGCTTAAGTTTATGTTTTGGTGGACTATAGACAGCAGATATTGTAAATGGTCCTGCCCAATCTTCAATGACGACATTCGTTGCTTGAATTTCTTCTGTGCAATAATGTATTGTTTCATGATGTTTTATGTTGTATTTTATTAGCACCGCACTTCCAGCGTGTGCGCAGCCATCGGGGTGCATCGTGTGATATGTCTTGTAGTTCTGAATGTGAAAGTGGCTCTTCTTGGTAAAATGAGTTTCTGTAACTAGAAGAATATCAATTTTCTGTGTCTCTAGGTATGCCTTAACTTCAAGAGTATGTTGTGACAGCCCATTGGCATTCCATAGGGCAATTTTTAAGCAGTCGAACTTGACAGCTTTGTTGTGAGGGCTATTATTAGGTTTGTCAGGGCAGTCAGCTGTTGCATCATTTGCCTCATCAAGATCACTACCTCATTCATGTCGTGTTGGTTAGTGTGGTTTGTCTGTGTTGTTGTACTTTCGGGTTGGTCTTTGTTGGCTAGTGCGTCTTTGTAAGACAGATGTTGGCTATATCGAGATTCTTTATCTGTAGATTTCTGGTTTTCTGCTGTAACTCTCTGTTCCTTGTTGGGTATA
The DNA here is from genome assembly GCA_948150665.1 of Conistra vaccinii. Taxonomy (NCBI): domain Eukaryota; kingdom Metazoa; phylum Arthropoda; class Insecta; order Lepidoptera; family Noctuidae; genus Conistra; species Conistra vaccinii. Next base: position 20,171,314 of record OX411332.1, read on the forward strand.
TAGGGTTTTTTGCGGTCTGGTGCCTTTGGAAACTTCAGATTTTGAAGGTCTCTGTAGATTTTACAACCTTTATAATTTGCTGGGTGGTTACCGTCACAGAGGACACATTTTACACTGTCTGATCTTGTTTTCCTTAGACAATCGTTCGAGAGGTGGTCACCAGCGCATTTGATACATTTAGGGCTGCGGCGACAGTATGTTTTGGTGTGTCCATATTGTTGACATTTGGCACATTGGGGTAGTTCACGTTTTGGTCGAGGAGGTTCAAATGTTATGATGCAGTTCATTAGGTTTCTAACCTCATATATGCACTTATTGTTGTGATTTGTTTTTAGTTCAACTATGAACAGTGGCAATGGTTTCTTTGTCGTTCTTTGTTTGATGTTCCATATATTGGTAGTTGTGTGCCCTATTTCATTTAATGCCGCTTTGATTTCCTCAGGGTCAGTTGAGGGGTGCATGTTTTTGAGAACCACTTTAAAGCTCCGTTCATGTCTGGGTTTGTATGTAAAGAACTCTGTATTTCTAAGTTCTAGCTGGTGCACAATGGCCCTGTATGTATCTGAATCTTTTGGCTGTATTTTAACTTGATCATTATTCAAAACTTTAAGATTATACATGTCATGGGCATGTTCATTTAGAATATTGAGAAGGGGTTGGATATTTCCCACTTTGTCGACAAATATCGGTGGGGGTTTATTTGTTTTCTCAGTAGCAGTAGTTTGTTCTACTTCTTGGTTGTCACTTTCTAAGCTAGCAAATCTGTTCGTAGTTGGTATTGGTTGGCTCTGGGACAGCCAGTATGTATCCAGTTTGGTTTGTTTTTGAGTCCCATTGCTTTCTGGGCTTGAATTAGGTCTCTTTTTTCCAGAGACTTGTATCCAACTATGATCATCGTTGCTTCCACTGGCTGGAGCTATGTCTTGTGTGGTGGTATTTGCATTTGGATAATCACCAAGTGACAGTGTTCTAGGTCTGGTTTCAAACATTCCTTTATGGAAAATTTGTTGTGTAAGAGTTTTATTGTTAGTTGTATTGGTTTTTTGGTTGTTTGTTATAGAGTTAGATTGTTCATTCATTTCAATTCCCACGAGTAAGGACGATATAACAGTCGCTACCTGGGGTGACGCCTATTCCCAGGAGAAGGCAAATACAACAGTGGTTGCCCGTTCCACTGAGGTTGGCGCTAGAGACTGGTTTCCCACCAGCCATACATCCTGTCGGCACGTTGCCCACCTTAGGATTGGAGTTATTTATTTCTTTGTGGCGAGGTTTTCTTCCTCGGAGGCCAGACAATTAAGCCAAGCCTCTTAGTTGTTCCGAAATTCAGAGGCCATTTCCTGCCTTAGATTAGTCGAGTTTGTTGACCGCCGCTCGATACTCGGCGTTGTTGCTCGTTTAGCACCACCCGGGGGACACGTGTAGGGTGGGTCAGGAAAGATGGTAAATCCTACGGACGCGAGCAACTCCGTCCCCCTGGTAAATCCTACGGACGCGAGCAACTCCGTCCCCCCGTTAATAAAATTAATGATTATTATTTAAATGTTCAGTTTTTTTTTACTAATAATTTTAATGAAAAACACGTACCAACCTACTTAAACAATTGGAACGAGGAATTTTTCTCCTCTTACAGAAAAACAAAACAATTGACAGAACCTCGTTGCTTTATACAAATATAATATTCTATATTCAAACAGAGGTCATGTAACCAGGAAAATAAAATTATTCACAAGGCCTTGATCTCACTGACGGACGCGATACGGCCCTACGACCTTGTGCGTTTCCGCCCTTATCACTACACTACGCCAATTTCTGTACGGTACGCGTAAATGTCATCAGTTCTGACAGTGACATCTTGTTTTATGAATGAGTTTGCTGTTCTCAGTTTCATTATCTTTTAGTTAGGTACTTATTAATCAAAATTCCGTTAGATTTTAGTAGGTCAACCATACCGAATTATTTAATCAATTTTAATCTTCCCGCGTTTTCGTTACGGGTAGTCAGAATCCCAATTCTGACAACCAGTCTTACCAAGGGGTATCGTGTTACCCAGTAACTGGGTTGTGGGTCAGAGAGGCAGTCGCTCATTCAGCTGCGTCCGGTTAGATTGGAAGCCGACCCTAAAAGAGTTGGGATTATAGCAGTGGCGTATTTACCCTAGGGCCAAAAGGGCCATGGCCCGGGGCGGTAGGCTGCGAGGGGCGGAGCAGCCTAACCTGTCCGAGTCAGGGTGCCCCAAGTCCCAAGCTCGCTTCGCTCGCCCTTGCATCCAAAGTTTTCCTAGTAGTAAAGTAACATTGCCTTTTGTCCATACACAAAATGTTTTATTGCACTAACACTCAACCGAAACACCAAATGACAATGCAATGCATTTTTTTTTTTGGGTGGGAAATTATGGAATAGCTTCTGCTTGGGGCGGCGCGGGAGGGCGTGTCAGACTATTACTTACTAAAACCCACCCGTGTTCCTTCAGTTGCCTGTGTGTTGGCAGGGGCCACGGTATCCCTTTCGGACTTTCCCGCGACCCTGGCCGGTATCGGCCCTAGCGGACCCCGTCAGTTGTGCTGACATTTCTTTAAGACGCGCATGGAACAAAACGCGCTGTTGAGCCGGACCTGTTCCTTATTGGCAGCGAGCATTGCTCACCGTCCGCAAGCCCGCGCCTACGGTGGCCGGAAATCGGCTATGGATTCCCGACGCCCAGGGTGTCTCCAGCGGCGACTAGGGGCATGAGGGCGCCTAATTTGCCTCTCTGTTGACTCTCATGTCCGCCGCTACCAATCGCTTCCACGAGGGCACGGCGGTGCTCCGCCCTAGCCGAGGCCTCCACCGTGTCCTCCGGGCGATCCACACAATGGTGACACCTGGGCGTTTCTTCCTGCCTTATCTGGAACAGGAACCTCCCCGCCCCAGCCCGCTCCAGTCTGGGAGCCAAATGCTCCACGAAGTTCCACCGGTTGTCGAGGACGAGTCCCAAGTACTTCATCGTCAACTCGACGCCAAAGTGAACCCCTTCTACCGTTATTTGGGAACCCGACGGTGGCATGGCTTCGAAATGTGCAGGGCTACCTCGAGTCTCAATTGCCGGATTCTATCGACGATTGTCGCTACCCCGCGTGACGCTAGTTCGGCCTCCGCCTGGTGCGACCTCCCCTGCGCCTGGACCAACGTGTCGTCAGCGTAGCAAACCACGCTGACGCCGCTAGCAGGTCGGCGCGGAGCACCCAGTCGTATCTGATATCCCACAGATGCGGCCCCGATCCCATCGCAAGACATCCCTCGCCGGTACCATTCTCACTCGTGACTGGTGTAGATGACGGCCCTGTCCGTCAAATAGGCCTCGACCATACGACAGAGGTAGGTCGGCATCTAGTGATACCGGAGTGCCTCCCTGATGCAACTCCAGGGCAGGGTATTGAAGGTATTGGCGATGTCTAGAGACACCGCCAAGACGACCCCACCTCGGGCCACAGTATTCCCTGTCTGCTGCGGCGTCCACCGTAGACCTCCCCCTGCGGAAACCAAACTGGCTCTAGCCGCCCGACGAGACGGTCTGCAATGACTCTTTCAAAGAGCTTGCCCACCTCGTACAATGCAAAATTACGGGTTATAAACGGGTCTAGGTAGCGCCACTGCTGTGGCACTTTATCCGATAGTGAGGAATGTTCAATGAACACACACTGGGGTTTTATATTATAATATTAAAACTTTTTGCTTTTTTTCGTTTATTTATGGGGCGGCAAACCTTACAGGCCCAGGGCGCTGAATCTTAAAATACGCCACTGGATTATAGGATAATAACGAAGGTATACATAATCAACCTATTAATGTCCCCACTGCTGGAACACAGGCCTCCTCTCTGTGAGAAGGAGTGGCACCACGCGGGCCCAGTGCGGGTTGGTAGATGTCACATGTCTTCGAATTTTTGGTTCTAAAAGCCAACTCCCACGGTGCGCCATATCGCGGACGCGCACCATCCCGCACGAGGACGCACCGCCACGCACGCGTACAACGCGCGTCTGCGCTACCACGCACGCTAGGTTTCCCACGGTGCGTCGTGCGCGTGCGTCCGCGATATGGCGCACCGTCGGAGGGCGGCTTTAGACATGCTGGTTTCCTCACGATGTTTTCCTTCACCATTTTGAAAACTGCTCTCAAAACGATGAAGGAAAAAATTATTTATTACACAAAGTAAAGCGCCTACTTGGGTTCGAACCCACGACCTACAACTCATAAGTCGGGGCCGTCAACACTGGGCCACCACTGCTCTCACAACGAAGGTAATTTTATCAAAATATTTAACTTAAAAAAAAAATTAAGTTACTACAAGGAAGTCTATCGCCTTTTATCGTTGATATACTTTGTCTTAAACCCTTAATAATTATACCTAAAGGATTAATAATAAATAAATATACTGATTATGTATTCAGGTTAATCGATTTATGTGAAAAAACCCGCCTTATCTACAGACCGTGCCAATAGAATATTTTATTGATAAAACAACAATAATAAGTAGTTCATTTTGAACTTAATTTATATACACAATTTAACTAGTGATTGGTGTGATAAATTGATAGCTTTTTATAAGATTTTATTGAAATATTTAATAAAATTAAAACCAATTTTTTTTTAGCCTTTTTATCTAAAATAAATAAATATAAAAAAAGACGTGTGGCACTCGGGGACTGCCCCGGCGAAGCTATTGCATAGCATTTTTTATCAACTTACGCAATTGTAAATTATTAACCCGAATACAAGAAATAGCAATGATGACATTGACAGGAACTGTTATTCACATTTATAGTTTTTAAAACTTGACACACCGTAATGGGAACATCAAACTAATAAAAAGGTTTTAATTTAACTATTAATAGTCAAGGATCATTCGTCTAAGTAAATTTGAACTTTATTGTCAAACAGTTAAACATAATTTTCAATACAACACTCTCGTATCATTCGTCTAAGTAAATTTGAACTTTGTTGTCAAACAGTTAAACATAATTTTCAATACAACACTCTCGTATAATTCATTTAAGTAAATTTGAACTTTGTTGTCAAGCAGTTAAACATAATTTTCAATACAACACTCGTATCATTCGTTTAAGTAAATTTGAACTTTGTTGTCAAGCAGTTAAACATAATTTTCAATACAAAACACTCTTTTCTTAGGTAGTATTTTCGTTACGAAACTTCTGGATTAGGTCTCCACGCTCAAGGCCCGCGATAGAAGCTATGCAATAGCTTAATAACTTTTCTTAGTTGTACCAGCAATGAAAAACCGTTACAATAAGTAGGTAATAATGAACTGTTTTCTGAAGAGATAAGATATTTATACTTATATCTATCTAGTAATAATAATATTATAAATGCGAAAGTGAGTTTGTTTGTTTGTTTGACGCTGTCACGCTAAAACGACTGAACGGATTTGGATGAAATTTAGCACATGGGTACATTACTACATTTTATCCCAAAATTCCTACGGGTTCGAAACATGCGGTTGAAACCGCGGGGCGTAGCTAGTAATATTATAAAGGACTGCCTCGTTGGTTGGGCTGGTCCTGGGTTCGATTCCTAGGTTGAGAAACGCCAGATGGAAAGACCTAATAACACGTCCTGTTATTGGGTTTTTCCATCTGGCGTTTCTCAGAAGCAGGTAACAGCCCGAAGCCTGGGTTTGTGCCCGGTTGATGGCAATAGGTTCGCTCCCTATTACCTGGGACTTAAACATAACTGGCGAAATGTGGGTGTACTATAGATACACCTCTGCCTGACTCTTCGGGGAAACAAAGCGTGATGTTATGTTTTATAAAGGATCCCCTAGTCAAAAGGATATCATTAGTTATAAGTACCGTTGTATCTATTGTCATAGATAAAGTGTTTTTATATCAATAAAACATGATTCTATTATAAAGCGATTATGTTTAGCCCATTATCATAATTATTTTCTTCTTTTATAACTTGTTCGTCACTTATTGGTAGATAAAAATAAAAAAACTATATGAAAAAAAACAACCGACTTCCAAAAAAGACACTATAAAGTCAAAAATAACTTTAATTTCGGAAGTCGGTGGCAAAAAACGAAAATCAAAACCAAAGACACCAACTTCCGATATTAAAGTTATTTTTGACTGTAGTGTCTTTTTTGGAAGTCGGTTGGTCGAGATCAAACATATGAAGATTATGGATTAGGAATTTCTTTCAAAATTCTTTTGATTAAGATTAAAAGTGTGTTACGCAATGGGGTGCTATTTAAAAACTAGCGATGTCACTTGTGTAACCACTAACTATTAGTTTAAACTATCTACTCCTTCACTAACATAATCGATAAGGGACTACAATATTTGTTTAAGCCGGAAATCGAAGGCGCACCCAAGCTGCCCTGAGGCACTACTTACTAAGTAGATAAGTAAGTTTTATTGGTGATATTAAGTAGATAGATAACTTCATTCCAATGAATTATTAACTATTGGATCAAAATTTTCAGAGTTACCTCTAAAACGAAATGCTTCTTAAACCCGCTTTGTTCTGCGTCAAAGCACACATTAGCAGTTCTGATTAGTAGGTAGGATTAGCAGCAGCTAAAATAAAACAATAAAAAAAAAATGTGTGCAAAAATTGTGTAAAATATTGTGTGTATAAATTGTGTGTGCTGACACTTTACACTGTTGTGGAGTTTGTTGCAGTTGCGAAGCACTAGGAAGCAGGGCATAAAACCGGTTTTGAAATACCGATTAATATTGTTCATAAAACCGTTATAATCATAGAAAATATCTATGGTTATAATACTGTTCATCGATTAACCGGTTAATTACCAAAAAAGGTTTCGAATAAACCTAAATAATTTTGGTTACCGGTTATTACAGAGAATAGAATTGTAAAACTCGCGGTAACCGAATAAACCTGTTTTAAACAGAGACGCCCGCCGCGGTCGTTCGTCACATTAATTTGCGTATTATAATTATTATTTATTTAAACTTCGCAATCAAAAAAAGGTACAAAGGCGGACTTAATGCCTTAGGCATTCTCTACCAGCAGGCGTAGCATGAGCACCGCTTTGTCGACGGAAGAGTAGACAAAAATGACGTTCCGTGTAGACAGTACGACGGCAGCAAAGTAAAAAGAGGCAACTGGACTTTTTACGAAATTCACTCTTTAATATAATTCGACTCAGAATTCTTTGTTTCGTCATAGGATGTTTTTACTGTTTGATTGTCAATTTTTACTGATATTAAGTCACATTAAACACAACTAAGCACAGCTTATTTTTTTCAGTGTGTCGAAGTACCGTGTTTTGGAACAAATAACATTACAGTAATATTGGCCTTAACCATTTCCTTGGTAATATTAACTAAATGATGTAAAATAGGAGAAGATAGCTTTCTTCTTCTATTAGTTATCACAGTTTTGCGTTTAAAACGCTCTTCTGTAAAATCATGATTTTGCAGATAACCCTGTATACTTTGTGACCGTCGAGTATAATATTTCACTACCATAGACAACTGTCAGTCGTCAGAGTGATTTTGACAATTTGATATAGAAAACTTTCTTCTGAAATAGTCTACATAAAAAATGACCTAGACAAAGATAGTTAGAAACGAAAGACAAAGTGACAGATTGAAGAAAGATTTCTACGGTGCGATGTCAAAAATGAAGAAAGGAAATGTCACTTTGTATAGAAAGAGCTGTGTCTACTCTTCGTAGACATAGAAAGCGCATGCTACGCGTGCAGTCAACCAAGGTTGGTGTAGAGATTTGATGGCAGGTGCTCTGTTTGAGTGACCAAAAAAAAATTAATTTAAATATTTATCATAAGGCATTACAACTAAAATAGGTACAACAGTACATATTCGTATTCGTTGGTGTAGGGCGAGAGCTTTGTTATTGTAGGTGTAAGAGAGATGGAATAGTAGGTAAAACTCGTTTATACCGTCGAAATTCAAATTGACCGGTTAATTTCGCTAAACAGAATCGGAATTTGTAAGAACATGGTTTCTAACAATAGCCGGTTAAAATACCGGTAAACAAAACCTAAACCACAACCGTTTCGCATTCGAAGTCAATGATCAAAACCGGTTTGGAAAATTGACCGGTTTCCGAGCCCTGCTAGGAACTGGTGAAGGGCGGGCGTTTTGGTGGACTGTCTTATATAATTTTGACGTTTAAAAAGTGCTAATTTTTTGACTAATTTGGATAAACGACTTTTGATTTTTTTTTACCTTGTTCAGTTCTAAATTCTAAAGCATGAAGAAAAATCATCATTAAAATACTTACTTATAACGGAACCCAAGTAAGTAACTCAAAAGAATCGTACTTATGCGCTATGCGGATTTACCAGTTCGCAAAAGTCCATAGATAAGGAGTGCGGTATCACAGATTAAACACACTCAACTTATATAATTACGTAATGCCACACGTCATACTTTAGCCGTTATATTACGTCAACAATTCTTTTTAAATTCCTACTGTTTATTTACGATGGTGGCCGGTAAATACCGAAAAATATTTAAAAATATTTGACTTAATTTCCTCCACTTCATTTATATTTGACTTAATTTACTAATTGCGTAACAGACGATCAATCACAAATAATCACAATCTGTTTCACTTTGACGGTTCAACAATATTCATTGCGTTATTTATGTTGTTAAGCAGCAAATTTTTCGAACATATGAAGCAATGGATTATTAATATCCTTCAAAATGATTCAGATTATGATTGATGGTCTGTTACGCAATTTGGGTGCTGGTTTTTTTTTTTAATATTGTCCATAGAGATTTTGGATGCTTCGTTCTGTTGTGCAAAATTAACAAGTCCTTTGCTTGCCAGCAAAGGACTTGTTAATTTGACCAGACCTCTTTGTTTGGTCTTTCTAATCTGCAAATGCTCAGCAGGTCAAAAAAAATAATTGTTAGGCAAAAAATCACAACTGTCACTCTTTGACAGTTGTATGAAACGGTTTGACAATTAATTTAGCTAACTGTACATACGTGAGTGAACCTAAGTCCAGCCAAGGAAAGTATGTACTTAGTCTTGATTAAATCATTAAATGTATGAATCATGTCAAAAAGATAAGTGTGCTACACGTATTAAGCTTCCTAAATTATTTAAATATACGCGAAAACGTGAAAACTAACTAAAACATGAACCTGCACGCGTAGCATGACAACCATAGAAACGGGTTTTCTACGGAAGAATAGACAAAATGACAGATTGTGATTGTTTTCTGTCATTTTGTTTATTCTTTCGTCAGCAAGTGTGCAGTATACACTTAGTAATAAGGCTTAGATGTAATCGTAATTAAAGGTAGGCCCTCATATACCAAAATAGTCGCATGATACATAAGTGAAGGATTAAACCGTTCCGTCATTCACTATCGTTAGATATAGCAGTATTTCCTTGACGACTATCTTTGTACACTAGTGTTTATCAACGAAGCATTTTTATATGTTACAATCATATGGCACACGATAAGTCGGCCCAATTCCAGAATCTTTCATATCGATAATTTATTATTGATAAAATAATACTCGTAATTTATAGGTAATTGGGTTAAGTAAGATAGCGACTATTATACGATAAGTTGAACATTTTTGAAGAAATTTTCCGTTTCTTAAAGGAAGTTGATGTTCAGCTTAAGAGTTTGAACGCGGGAATTATCGCTGTTACATAAATGAAACAAAAAATTCAGTCTGTTAAATTTGCGTACGGCGATATTTCCAATTCGCAACCATTAGAACGTAACCTTCTAATTTTCGTGAGATATAATTGAATAATTGGCGATTTTTGGTTTTCCTAATCTTATTAAGTAAGTCAGCGTTTCCGCGCCGCCCCGCTTAATTTAAAGGATTGATGATATTATCTTGTCATTTCTTCGAATTAAAAAAGATATCAGTTACTTATCTATCTAGCCCAATTGTTAAGGGAAATAAGCTGCCATGATAGGGTAAATAATTATTTGACGTCAATACAATTCAAATATAAAAAAAAAACTTTTTCTTTTATAAGTATACAAATATTTTATTTAAAAAAATATGAGTTTTGTTTCTTTTATATTGTGTTAATTAGGTAGTACCTATATTACTCAGAATTCAATTTCCATAGTTCAAAAAAAAATTATCAATTGTTAATAAAAAATACCGCGGCAATAAAATTTATGTTAGCAAAGTCTTGAAAAAGCTAGTAGGTACTTAAGTAAGAAGAAACAGTTTAGCTTTTAAAAATCCAAGAAAGTTGTTCAAGAGTAGGTAACTAATTCTAATTATAACAGAACATTGAGGAAAATGGGTCACTAACACTTCTTAAACCTACTATGTACCGAGCAGGAAAAGTTTATATACCTACTGAACTACTCATGTAAAGTTTTAGAACTTTATAGTTTATGTTATGAAAAAAGAAAGAAAAGAAAAGAAAGGAAAAATAAATGAAAGGAAAGAAAAGAAAAGAAAAGAAAAGGAAAGGAAAGAAAAAAAGTAATCTAATCTTAATATTACAGTCTTTTAAAGTTAAGTAGGTATACTTAAAAAAATAAAAAGTCATTTTTGCTTGGACAATTTTGTAAGTAAGTACATACTTAACTATACTTCCTTTTCTTCCTAAGTGCAATAAAATGTTCAGGTTTACGGCTAAAATGTAATCCGTTGTCAAATGTATTTAGATTATGATGGGGCTGTCATACACATTACGTAAACAGTCCTTAAACAAAATAAGGCTAGTATTATAGTTCTGCGAACAGTAGACCTCGCGAGCACAAACTTTTTGGGAAAAATTAACCGCTTAGCTTGAGGCTTAAGTGCCTGCTACACGGTCGCAAACCGCGTCCCGACAGAGGTGACAAACGTTTTCACACACACACACGCTACCCCATAATACAGGACAAACGAGAAAAAAAAATACGTGTAGGGTGAGGAGGTACCCTAAAAAACAATCATGATTTTATTTTACGACTTTGTCGGCGTGATTGATAGTATAGACCTATACCTACCAAATTACAGCTTTCTAGTACTAAGATTCTCTGAGCTAAGTCGCTGACAGACAGAAAGACAGGCAGACGGACATGGCAAAACTAAATCAGTTTATTGTGTACTACAGAACCCTAAAAACCAGACAAATTATGAGTAAAAAATTTGTAGGCCAGCTAGAAAAATTATCAAATAGGTTTGAATAAATAGCGAGCAATTTACTGCATTTGAGGAGGTATTCTGCTCATCATGCCGAAGATCCTTTACCAATTTTTTTTGAGACTATCTTAAAGTTACTTTCTTTCAAATGAAAAAAGAACCATCGAAAACGGATTTCATAAGGCGGATATATCCAGCAGCCCCCTTTTTGCCCCATTTTGGAGGAAGTACCCCTCCAATCAAAAATCCCCGACGACAAAAAATTACAAAAAATTCATAATACCTGTATGCCAAGTTTCATCCAGATCGGTTGTAAAATACGACCTGTACACGAGTACGTACAAACTGACACACGAAAGAAAATTTTGCCAGTTGATGCAGAGACTCTTCGCTCGCTACGCTCGCTCGGTCAAAAAGAAATGCCTGATAGAGTTTTAGATACAAATGTGGTGGCATCATCAACATCGCCACACGCGACCTACGCATCAAAGACCTGACGTCACACGAAATCGTGACGTCACACAAATCCTGCATCGCGCAGTTACAGTTTACCGCGCGAACGACATTATCTTACTATCCGTCATCATTCGCTTGGCAGTTGCCCACCAGACGCGACACCCGTCTGGTCGGAGGATCCTCCCTTTTCTAATAATAGAGGATGAGTGAACTTTACACCCTCTTCCTGTTCGTCATACCACTAAACAACTATTTAATCCGGTTTCCTACGATCATTTATGATCTTACAAGTTTTATTGACGAGGGCGTAAAACCTGCCACAAAAGCTTGATGACCTGCGCGTCTCTCGAACTTGCTACTTAAACCAAGACATTAGTGACTCAATCCACGTTTCAACACACTTGTCTTATCACAACAAATCTTAACAAACGAGACATCAAACAATTATCTCCTGTTCAAGACGAGTGCACCTAAAACCTAAATTATACGTGAAGTTATGTTGCAACATTATTTTTGATAATAAAATAAGTACATGAATAGGTACACCAGCTTTGCCTAAATAAAAACTCTGTGTTGATTCTCTAGCGGCAGAGATAACAAACATTTGTGTTGTGTCCACTTGTGTACACTAAGGGTTATATGAGCCATAGATTAAGGAAATACGTAGACGAGTTCTGTTTTGTTTATTTTAATATGATATGGGAAGACTAAACATGTAAGTTGAGTACATTGATATTTCGAGCGTAAGATTGATAGGGAGTTATGGCCACCGACACGTCACGGTTCCGATTCGGATTTTCATTTGTTTTTTCTGTACTATAGATTATATTGCATATTTTTCACAATTCAAGGGTTTTGAAGGAAATTCCTAATCCATTGCTTAATAGGTTTGTTAAATTCGTCTGCTCAACAACGTAAATAACGCAATGAACGTGGCTGAACTGTCAAAATAAAAGGAATTGGTATCAATTGTATTGTATTTTTATGTGCGTTACGCAATTACCCCACTGAGTCCGAAGCACACTTGTATAGCTAAGTCCGTTGTCAATCATAGGGTAGCTAGCTTGCGTCATTAATCGTACGCAGCTTTTTTCAACTCCCTAAGATTTTCTTTTACGCTATTTTCCCCCGTTTTCCAGGTTATAAATCGTAATCCTGGCTTGCAACACCACTAATCATTAATTCTAAGCGCTGCAAAGCTTTTGTCAGAATCAAAAACTTTACTCATAGACAAGCAATCCTATCTACCTTCTAATCTATGTCCACAAAGTTCTACAAAGTCCATTTCTTTGTGGTGTTAAAGGCACAGACACACGTCTTTATTAAAGGTATGTTGTTGACGCAGTTGCCCCGACAACTGGGTTATGTTCATTCATTCACTCACTTCTTCACTGCTTCCGCATGCATCTGCTTTGTGAGCACTGGTTTGCAGTCAGGAATGCAGGATAACTTGCGACGTGTTTAGAATTACGATTGTGCTGTAAAGTTTTGTTAGAAGGTAGACTTTCAGGATGAAAGCTCTGGTAGGTACTATTTAGTTAAAGCAGTTCATTAAGACAAAAGCTTATGACATCATGCAGGAATCCAGCGACAGAAAATGTAAATGGTGTTTACATTATTGTTGGTTGAATTATTCAAAGAATTTTTTACTACTCATCAGAAAGTTTGGAGAATATGTGAGAAGCACAGGACCGGTTGATTTGGCGACGATTTGGCTGCAGCAGCAGGCAGCAGTGGATGTCTTCGGCTGGAATAATGATGCTGGAAGACGATGAATGCTGAACATAGGCCTCCCCCAAGCGTTGCTACATCGACCGGTTCTGTGTTACTCGCTAAGTCCATATTCGGCTTTATATTTTTCCTCGAATTTTCCAGTATATTCAATTTTTATTGTAAAATCATAATCAAACCCCAATATCGATCTAATGTTATGTTATCATGTTAGTCCTAAACCGAAATTACCTAAAGTAGGTACTAGAACTATGGGTGGTACCCAAAGTACCAGTCACTGACACACAGGCACTAGACAGGTTCACAACTGCATTAGTACCAACATCGATCGCTAGTTGGGCAACGGAAATAGATGCGATAAATTATTGATGGGAGTCTGTGAACTAATAATGGTACGCGAATCTGAGCTTTATTATCGTGGAAAATCAGTGGGAGTGACTTTTGTGAATGCAAAGAGTTTTTGGGTGAAATACGGGAGAAAATGCTTTGTAGAGGTAAACTATTTTGGCCAAAAATAAAAGCTAGCCTTTCTAAAAAAAAAAAAAGAAGATGAAACATTTTGCTATTGTCAAGTTCATATGCATTCATATTTACCCCTATTTTACGTTTTTTTTTTGTTATAACTTTTTAGGTCCTGAAGTCCTTTGTCATCACCGTTCTATCAGGGGGCCAAGTCTACTAATTTACAAACGTCACAATGGTCTCTCGATGGTGAGTTTTTGACAGATCTGCCATACAAAATCTGTCAAAAACTCACCATCAAGAGACCATTGTGCCGTTTGTAAATTAGTAGACTTGGCCCCCTGAACACGTGTTTGCACTATACTAATTGGAATTTCGACATAATAATATAGTGAAAAATAGAGGGTCAAGCGGGCGCGCGCATGCGCATGCGCTCGCGAAGTGACGTCTAAGGCCAGGCGCGCACTAGCGGCCAGGCCAGGTCGCAGCGGCCAGCGAGATACATACATTAGTATGAAATCGCCATACGCGATCGGCCGTACGCGACCAGCGGCCCCACCGACTGTCTCTCTGGCCGCTGCGTCCTGGCCGCAAGTGCGCGCCTGACCATAGGCAAATTATATCCTGCCTGAAAATTGTTATAAATATGATTTAGTCTTTTGCGTTCTCAACCATTACTCTAGCATTAAAAGTCTTGTAGTTAGTATAGCGATTGAAATCTTACATGTTTCTGATGGTCAGAAATATTGAACTTACGCCGCGCGAAAAAACGTTATCACGTTAAAAATTCCCAAGTATTTTTCCAACTTTAGGAAAAACTTATTCTATCCTATTCATACTTGTGGATGCTAAAATATCCAGAATTCAAATGTACGATCCAGAAAAAAATTCAGGGGTCTTTCCTTTGGCAAAAATAATTGCATTACGGAGATTGCACTTGAACCCTCACCTCGTAAACCGGCCTTTAAGGAAAACCGGAAAAATTGAAACGTTTCAATAAAATAATAGGCAAATAACTAAGATAGGTACTAAACAATATAAAAAAGCAAACTCGCATACCAGAGGTATTTCCCGTGTTAAAGATTTGATAAACAAAGATAATGTGGCGATAATGAGTAAACAAAAGCCCTAGTAATTTGAACATATCGTTAATCTTTTGGTTTCAATTAGTATAAATATTAATTATACCTACTTATTAATTGTAAAGTCAGCTTTACAATTAATCAAGCCCGACTGTGTGTGGCGAAATGCGACTCAAATATTTTTGGTGTTTTTAAAATAAATGGACTTCCATTTATTTTAAACACACCAAAAATATTTGAGTCCAAAAATTCTTCTTAGTCAACTTTGACTAAGAAGATTTATTTACGAATTGAATTGAAAGAATAGCCAGTAGGTAATTATTGTTCGGCTGCTTTGCAAATGCCTCGTCTCATATTAATTTGGGAACAATCATTGATGATCGCTTGCTCTCCGAATGTTGGCGACCTCGGACCAGGATTTCTCAACATTTTATAATTTTAAACTTCGAAGCTGGATACATGAGAAGCGGGTTTGTAAACCTTCGGCTCGTCTCGATATTAATAGAACAAAATATTGTTGTTGTCTCAAAAGGTTTTTGGTCTACTTTAATTACCTAATAAATGACGTGGATTAACTTTTGACCTAGTTTTCCAAATAATGAATAACAACTATGTGAAAAAAAACAAAAACACGGATTGGTCGCGTTTTTGTTATTGTCATTGTCGCCTATTTTCTAACCGATTGTCTGTTGTTTTGTATGCATGCATGTGTTAATCTACGAACTCGTTTTCATTTATAATTCTGTAACAAGTATAATACCAGTATTTTCTTCTTGCATTTTCGCGCATAAATTCAACTAGAAAAAATACTGTTATTTGCAATTCCGGCATAACATATTATAAACATTAACAGAGACAGTATATTTCTGCTGGCGACAAATACGAAATTTCTGTGATTCCCTCGCGACGTTCGTGGGTGTGGACACGGTGCCAACTAGGCCATAATGTCTTTAATACCGTCTACCACAACACACAACTATTCGCTAAAGATACCATCCATTGCGTGGACAACAAGTCTGATGAAATTTTAGGACAGTACAAAGTTACCAATGGATGTCGTAACAAGAGATGAAACGGAGGAATTTTTCCGCCATCGCGATCCAATTTTAGAAGTTTCGATTGTTTTGTCTGTTCCGAATTGTGTAATAGTCGTTAAACGTTTCCTAGTTCATGAAAATAGGGCGGTGGGCCGTGCTGCCTAATTGTTTCGTCATAAAGGTATGGATACAAAGATTGTATTTTGACAGATCTAAGATAAAGTTATGACAGGAGTATAAACTGATACATTTCAAATGCATTAGCGGGAGTTATGGAAGCGATATTTGTTTGGAGCAGTTGTGTGTCTTCTAATGTTAGTTATTCCGATGTTAAGTTTACCTTTTTATGTGGATGCGTAAGTCATAAAGGTTTCGATGAGTTAGATCTGGAACGAAATGTTTGTGAAATGGATTTGGATATATATCTTCATTCTTCACATACGTTTCCCTTTGCAAATTAAGTACTCTGACATCTTCCATGGCTTTCTCTAGAAATTCATTAATTTCCAATTCCTATCGTAAAGTAAGCATTTTTAATGGAAAAGTCTCGACTACAGCTTTTAATTTTTCTGTGCATCAAATATCTGTACAGTTTCTACAGAAAACTTACCCACTTTCTTTAAAGAAAGTAAGAAGAATGAAAGAAAGAAGAAAGAAAAAAAGAAAGAAAGAAGGATAAAGAAAAAAAAAAGAAGTTTTTTTTTTAATTCTGCACAAACTAAATGCACAATAAGTACAAAAAAAAACTTACAAAGAAAGAAAGAACATACAAAGAAACCAAAAGCTTCTTATTCGAGCTATAAAAGATTTCCAATTCCTATCGTAAAGTGAGATTTCTTAATAGGTAGGTAATGGAAAAGTCTCCACTACAGCTTTTAATCTTTCTTTAATCAGATCGAAGAGTGAATCTAATATCTGTTCAGTGTCTGCAGAAAAAGTTACTTACTTTCTTTAAAGATAGTAAGAAGGAGGAAAGAAAGAAGAAATAAAGAAAGAAATTCTGCACAAACAAAACGCACATTACAAAAACATTACATAAAATACAAACATACAAAGTAGCCAAAAGCCTCGTATGCAACGAATAAAAGCTTGACAATTTTGTCCATTGCTTAATGTCAGGGCCTGGGACCAAAGACAATTTACATCACCGGACATTACGTAATTACTAGGGCTTTCAAATACCGGATATTTTCAATTTTTAATACCGGTATCAATACCGGTATTGCAAAATCCAATACCGGTATTGCAAAATCCAATACCGGTATTACGGTATTAATACCGGTAATCCGGTATTGAACGTAAGTTCAATTAGGACATTAATAAAACCATTAAAATACTTACATGTTTTTATTTTCAAATCTGTCTTAATTGTTCTTATTATTGAAAAAAAAAAATACTTTTTATACATAGCTCTCTTATATAACAATTTGGTATTGGTTGATTATTTTGGTAGGTCTAGGAATTAGGAACGTAATATTATAGTCTTTTGCAGGAAGGCATTTCAATTTCACATAGACTTTGTAAAGTACAATATCAAAAAAATAAACTTACCTAAATGTCATCATGTCTCACGTAAAAATCAACATAGGTATCATTATTTGTGTTCTTTTCTTATTTCAATCGACATGCTCGTATTGAATCCATTGACATATTAATATTGTAGTTTAGTTTAGTAATTACTCTGTGTTACGACCCTGGCAAATGGCAACAAACAAGTAATCAAAACAAAAAACAAAATGCCGATTGCAGTGTGGAAAAATAACTATGTAACTTCAATTCAGCTGATAAATAATAAGCTTTTTGTAAAGGATTACAATCAGCAAAAGGAAGAAAGTATATTAAAACTTCTCCAAATGATGTATTGCCAACTATAGTAATGATTTACGCAAGACGTGTCAACTTAACGAGGCTAGCTGGTACAGTCAACTGCATGTCCATGGTAAGTAATTTGACTTCGACAGCGCCAATATTTCCTAGCAGTTATAGGCAATTTTTTTTTCCTTAGTTGATCTTTGACTGTCTTGACGTGTGGCGAGAAGCCCGAAAGTCTGACAACCAGTAACTCAACTTGTTTGTTTTGAAGGTCAGATAGGCAGTCGCTCCATGTAAAATACTGGTATAAAGCTGCATCAGGTTAGACTCGAAGCCGCATAGTTGAGAAAAGGCTAGGCAGATGATGAGTTAGGTTCAACTGTTGTGCGGTTGAGTGTACCTGGGTCTGAAGTATAAATATCTAGTAACGAGTGTTCCGAAGGGCTGCTCTTGATGTTTCAATATTGTCGGATCGCGTGCGCGCGCGCATTGCACTCGGGTTGGGGCGGGTGCACATTGGTGGAAGGCTGACGGTTATACTGATGTTTTTTTGTTGAAAAATAGTTGCTTGTTTTGCGACATTTTTTAAATAGTCTCTACCTTTCGCAAGCTCATCAAAGACAACGGACTATATTTTAACACTCGCAGATCATGATATATTTTTTTGAGGTAATTTCATGCATGAATACTGTCATCAGGAAATTCCTCTATTACCTATAAAGTATCTCAGAAAATAACCACAGTTAACCTGCAAAACTTATTTATTATTATAACCACTTATTAAACCAAAACTTAATCCTTAAAATTAATCTCCACAGTACAACAATACCACAACTGCTCGCTGTCAACTCCCATCAAAAAGTGTCCGATCTCCGCCAAGTCACCACAACCGTCGCCACCAGTGTGGCCAGTGCAATCTATTCAATCTGCCGATTTTAATTCGATACGCATATTCGCCGTCAGTATGGCCAGTACAAACATTTTAACCGTAGATCGATCATTTTAAACCGTGTAATTTTAGTTATATTAATGAAACCTTACACTCGACCATCCTGACGACGTGTATGTCCTCGTACACGAATCTGGTGAAACCTTACACTTGGCAAAAATCGATCACATTTTGAAAGAATTACAATAATGAGTAAATAAGAAAATCAAAACATTAAATAACCTTGATTGAAGCATCTGATTACGAATACAAATCAATCTCGAAACTTTCTTACTAAACACCTATTTTCCTTAGAACAAATTATCGTTAGAAATAATTATTCTTAGAACTAATTATCCTTATAATTTATTATTCATGTATCCAAGTATCTTTGTAACTAAGTATCTTTGTAACTAAGTATCTTTGTAACTAAGTATCTTTGTAACTAAGTATCTTTGTAACTAAGTATCTTTGTAATTAAGCATCTTTGTAACTAAGCATCTTTGTAACTAAGTATCTTTGTAACTAAGTATCCTTATAACCATGTATCCTTGTAACCAATTATCCTTGTAACCAATTAACCTTGTAACCAATTATCCTTGTAACCAATTATCCTTGTAACCAATTATCCTTGTAACCAATTATCCTTGTAACCAATTATGCTTGTAGACAATTATCCTTGTAACCAATTATCCTTGTAACCAATTATCCTTGTAACCAATTATCCTTGTAACCAATTATCCTTGTAACCAATTATCCCTCAGGTCAAGACGCAAAACCTTTCCGCGATTTCTTGTGCTTGACCTGAAAAAAAGGAAAACAATATATGAATAAACACTATAAAAGGGAATCATTTTATCAATAAACACACAAACGTACACCCCACTGCTTTTTGCGCACGAGAATGATTGGACTGGCATAGTTGGACACTGATTCCCGAATGATCCCTGCCCGTAACATGTCATCTACCGTTCCTCAAACCCTTTTGCGTTCATAGTTAGAGACAGACGCTAGTCTATAATCTACCGGACGTCGACTACTAAACTCGATTCTCATTTCTGAAATATTAGTACAGTCTAAATCAACTAAATCGTAAGCAAAACACTCCTCGTGATGTCGAAGGAATTTTACCTCAGACCACATATTATTTGACTCTCATCAAAACGTTTGGCCGAAGGCACTCCAGTTTGCTGGTCTGAATCTGAAGATTCAGTGTTCTCGAGACTTTAATACTTCCCCCTGTTTGGATCGAGCAAACACAAAATTTTCCTGAAGCTATCACACCACGAACTAAGAATTGTTTGTTTGGCTTCCCTAAAATTCTAGTATCTAACACGACGCTACCAGTAAACAACGTCTCTATTTTAGCCCTTATACTCGCAGTACCGTAAATACGACTATTACCTATTACACTTCCTAAGTCTTCTCCATGCTCATATAGATCTGTTATACTCCCGTGTGCAAAAACTATAGTCTTTATCTTTAGAAGAAAAGGTGGGACTACATGACCTTTTTGGTGTGATGATCCGTGCTTGTAGAACCTCGATCTCTTCTATTTCGACTACCCGGCGGCCCTCTGCGATTGCGCTCCCGGCTCATTCCAACTTCAGGTGAGTCCCGTCGCTCACTCCGTCGCCGTTCCTCGATGTCGCTTTCCTTTTGTAGATCGATCTCCATCCGGCGAATCCGCTCCTGGTCCCGCAACAAAGCTTGTTCACTTCCAGAAGGCGCCGACTACGGCTGCGGCTGCGGGTGCGGCTTCTCTGGCGTACACTTAACTGGCTGTGCCTGGAGCGCGAGCAATCACGCAGAGGAGTATCCAACCTCCGATGAGTTCCATTTCCTCTATCCATTTCCTGAAACTCGTCACCAAACAAGGAAGCGTCAATATCTAAATTATAAAAGGAAGAAAAATAAATACCAAATTATTTCGAAAACGGTGCGTCCTAGAGCAAAATTAACAACATATTTCACCCCCTTTTAGATACCCCACACTATGTGTGGCAAACCAGATAAACCAATAAACCAGGAAATTCCATTCCATATTTCTGGTTCCCTATTATCAATCGTTGTATCATACCCGTACCGGTCTAGTCCCGCAAAACTTCGTTGTACAAACCGTTGGAATTTAAATCAGGTGGAAAATTTCAACGGTCGTTGAGATTTAAAATCGTGTGATGCATAATACTATTATTCCCAACGTGGTAAAAACATACTAATAGACTAGAATTTAAAACCAGGTAATGAAACTAAAAATAAATGATGTTGATCTTATTTAACAACGGTCCTACTAAAAAAAAACAATTTTTATAATTATGGTGGAAGACTAGATGTTTAACGTAGAGAATAAAAATCTGCTTTTAATAACTAGTTCAAAATATATTACATAATAATAATCAAAATATATTTTACTACTTGAGCAACTGGTTAAAAATTTAAAATTGAAAAACACAAATATCGGATTATTATGTTACCAGAATTATTTTAATAATAATTTAATTTGGTAAGTTTTTAGAAAAATAGAACGTAGGCGTGTACTTACGGATCTTGATCCCACTTCTGAGATATAAAGTATCTCAGAAAATAACCACAGTTAACCTGCAAAACTTATTTATTATTATAACCACTTATTAAACCAAAACTTAATCCTTAAAATTAATCTCCACAGTACAACAATACCACAACTGCTCGCTGTCAACTCCCATCAAAAAGTGTCCGATCTCCGCCAAGCAGTGTTGCCACAACCGAGTTCCCAAAAGGTACATATCCAGCGCTGAAAAGGTACATTTTGGGTTAAAAAGGTACATAAGCACCCTTGTATGTTTTGTAGTGTTAAATATATTTTTTTGCTGTGTATTTTCTGGTATACAATAAAGTATATAATATAAATAAATATATAAAATCATTCACTACTGCTTCTCTCGCTCTCTCACAATGAATCAAATTAATGCGAGACAGTGAGACACTGCCTGCTCGCCGGTCGCCTACAACTTACCAAGCACCACAGCAGCGAGCGAATAAAGGTACCGGTTGGTCAGCCGCCTGCGACTCGACCGCCACGACTAAATTAGTGGAAATGGGCTCATTCTATTTATTTATTGAACACTATGTATTACAAGAAAGAAAATCAATTTCCCTAATCGCAGAGACCAATATCTCGCGCGCTTAAAATACAAAACAAAATGTACATATCAAAACTTATCCGCTTAGCAAACAAGCGCGCCCTGTGAGTATAGTAGTGTTCTGTATCTGTCTTGACTTGGTGAGCGCGCCCGTCGGGTCGGTCAGATAGACGAACACGATACAATGTTCATTGCCTACACTCGGGGCGGAATCGAGACAAACCTATTTCCTATTCCTACATTGCGTGAGGACTGTGACTTAACAGTAGTTCACAGGCCACCGTAGGCCACCAGGTACTTAAGACCGCAGATGCTAACTCGTTTTCTCGTTTTGGCGGCGGTTTCAAAAAAGGTACATAAAATAGTCAATAAATCATGATTCTACACATGATTTCAGATGTTAGGTTGAAAAGGTACGTAAAATAGACCCCATTACACATTACACATGGGAGGCTTGAAAGGTACGTCAAATGTGTAAAATGTACGCTAACGGCAACACTGCCGCCAAGTCACCACAACCGTCGCCACCAGTGTGGCCAGTGCAATCTATTCAATCTGCCGATTTTAATTCGATACGCATATTCGCCGTCAGTATGGCCAGTACAAACATTTTAACCGTAGATCGATCATTTTAAACCGTGTAATTTTAGTTATATTAATGAAACCTTACATACCTATACGTAGATTTTGCTAAAATACGAAATTCTTATTTGCCCATCCAAAAAAAAACTCTTGAAAAATAAAATTAATGTTATGAAATTCATTTCTTCTATACTTATGTCCGATTCCCAGGTCGATGTTATTGAGTTTTTCCATGAGGATTGCTCAGTAGCAGCCCGGAGTCTGGATTTTTGCCCGGTTGATGGCAGTAGGCTCACCGCCTATTTCATGGGTCTTAAACATTACTGGCGAAATGTGGGTGTTAACCTATTACGTACACCCCTGTCTGCTTAACCCTTCGGGAAAAACAGGTGTGATGTGATAACGAAGTTGTAGAAATCATCACGTAAGGAAAAAGCGTTATGCCCCTTCCAACCGATGACATTCCCTCTGTCTGTCTTTTTCTATTATTTGCGAGTATGTGAGCGTGCGAGTATCGCGTAAAGGCTTCCGTAGACAGGCGCAACGCGACTCTACTGGAAAAGTTTCTATGAAATTTTATAGAAATTCTTTTACCGGTGCTGCGTCTGGCCGTCGCGGCTTGCCTATCTGCGAGAGCCTTAAGGAACTTCATTCCTGACGGGGGTCCCCCGACCGCAAACGTTTATTTTTATTTTTTTATTGCAGTAAGTCGTACTTTATGCAGCCCGCCTTACGTCGCGATAGTGGCGCCAACTGCTAAAACCAACGAGCCAACAAACAGCTCAGAAACGTGGAAGTCATCATTAATCGTATTATTACACCGTGACCACGGCTTAATTAAGATTATAACTGAAGATACACAATGAAATTATGTACATGAACAATCTGGATAGCTTGCAACTAACTTTTACCTTATTAAACTTCTTTTATGTGCCGTAAATAAGGGTAGGTAGCTCCAAAAAACGTGATTAGCATAATAATGTAAATACAGCAGAATTTTATTTGGATAGTGGTTAGCCAGAATGCTCTTTTAAAGGGGTGATAGACGTGCGAGCAAGTACGCGTACTTATGGCTCGGCGACCTTACACCCCCGTGTGTCATAACTAAGTAAGCGCACTTTAAAACCGCTGAGTAAGTTCGTCGGCGATCCAACAGGTATGAAATTTTGCTCGTAGCTCGCTTTGGTTCGTAGTTTTTTACCTACGTCTGATATCGCCGCGAGTCGCGAGCCGCCATTCGACAGTTGTGTTGTTTGTTTAGTTTGGTTCTGAAAATTCAACAACATCGCGAATTGCGATACAGTGTGAGCAAGTTTCACGTGTCACCGACGGCGAGCCGAGTAAGTTCGCGAACTTAACCACCGCGGACGTTAAGTTCGCATGTTATCACCCACTTTAAAGATCAAAAGTCATAATGCGATTTTTGTCACAATACTGCCAACCAGCCATATAAAATATCGTTACGTTTAAATTAAACACCTACAGGAAACCGGCCATCCTACTAATATAGTTTGTATGTTTGGATGTTTGTTACTCAATAACGCAAAAATTGCTGAACAGATTTAGATGAAACTTGGCACACAGATAGACCATAACCTGGGTAAGCACATAGGCAACTTTACATCCTAGATTGCAGACGAAGTAGAAAATATAGAAATCAAGCTTGAACATAGAATATTTTCTTTATTTATTTCACAACAATTCATGAATTTCGTGTAGGCAATATTTGAGAGTGCTAATACATTTTGTCGAGTTTGTGTTTGTGTTAGTGTTAACTGTGTTTTGACATTGTCTAAGAATGCGTGTTCTTGCAGTTAGCTTAACTTTAAAGTACCCACTTACGATAACTTGAACCAATTGAGGTTATTTTTTTGCCTCGTTGGTCTAGTGGTCGCAAGCGCTGCTGCTGAGCAGGAGGTCCTGGCTTCTATTCCCGGGTTGGGAAAAGTGTTATTGAGTTTTTCCATCTAAAATTTTTCAGTAAGCCCGAAGTTTGGATTTGTGCCCGGTTCATGGCAATAGGCTCGCCCCCTATTATATGGGACTTAAACATAGCTGGCGAAATGTGGTGCAGCTCTGCTTAACCCTTGGGCTACACTACATGCGTGATGTTATGTATGTGTCTAATTATTACTAGAAAAACAACACAGTTTAAGAAGGAAAAACGAACTTCTTGTGTTATTGCATTTCTTATTTAGAGTGATTGACGAACGATGTTTTTAAAAATATAGTGCTTCTGTTTTAAATATTGAAACTCGGCTGTAAAGTCAAAACAAATAATTGGCAAGTATGACTAACGTGACCATTTATTTTTTTACTCAAAACGGGACTTAGGTTTATTTATCTCAATTATAATAGGGCAGATTCATAAAGGAAACTTATTTTTGAAAATACCAGCATACTCGTATGTTCTCATTTTCTCAATGAAAAAAAACTTTTTTAATAAAAAAAATCTTATCAATATGATGTACTTAATTAAAAATTAAGCAGGATAAATTTTCGGTCATTTTTACATTTGTCTGCAGAACAACTTTCTTTTAATACAGCTGGTGATGATTTTAAATAAGAATAAAGTTCATGGCACGTTTTTTTAATATTCAACTTAGTAATCAACATCGCCAAGCCTGTAACTGGGTTTTTTCAGACGTCCACAATTTATTATTAAAGAAAGACTCTGAGAACGGGACAATTTTGCGTCCCCAGGTGTTTTTCGGGGACACTGGGACGTAGAACCGAAAAAAGGGACGGTCCCGTTAAAAACGGGACGTATGGTCACGTTAAGTATGACCCACATTCTACAGCAGTCATTCATCTTTTCGCCTGTATCTGGCAAAACGTAATATTAGCGATAACTTCTTCTTATGTACAGTATCATTTATCAATGCATTGATAACGTTAACAATACCTACTTCAAGATAACGATATCGAACATTGCACTAAGCGCAAAATTCTGAAAAAAAAATGCGTACTTACATAAATTTTATATTGTTTGTTTTCATTTATGTTAAATTCCTTTTTAAACGGTAAATTAATATTTTGATTACTTTATCAATCAATCTTCCTTGCCTTTTCCCAACTATCTTGAGGTCGGCTTCCAGTCTAACCGGATGCAGCTGAATACCAGTATTTTACATGGAGCGACTGCCTATCTGACCTCCACAACCCCGTAACTGGGTAATACGATACCCCTTGGTAAGACTGGTGTCAGACTTTCGGGCTTCTGACGACTCGTAACGCCTGTCAAAGATCCACGAATGACAGCCGGGACCAACGGCTTAACGTGCTTTCCGGGGCACGGAGGAGTCTCGGTATGTAAAGATGGTCACCCATCCACTGACCAACCCCGGCAAGCGTAGCTTAACCTGATGGATCGACCCGTGCGGCTTGTAATTATTTAGCCACGAGCTCCTCTCTATTTTGATTACTTTATGTTAGTCATAATTTATTTTGTATACGCTTACATAAATATTATTTTAATTATAAAAGGCTGTAGAATTTTAATTTTAAATTGTGAGGTTTCCGTAGCCAAATGTCAAAACGAAACCCATAAAATTTGGTCCTCTCCGTCTGTCAGTTTGTCCGTCTGTCCTTCCCTCCGGATGTTACACAGCAATTTTACTGGGAGACTATTTGCACTGAGTAGGTATATCGATGAAAATTGGTAAAAAAGGGATTTGCGGGAAAAAAAATCATAAGGGGTGGTTCCCAATGTAACCGAGGGATGAAAAAGAAAATTCAATGTACATAAGCGTGTGTACAGGCGTGATTTTGCGGAAATCCATCATAAAATATATAGACGACGTATATTTAGTAACCTAATCCGCTTAACTGTTCTTAAAGAATCATAAAGAACCCTGTAAGAAATCGACACTTAGTGTTTGGCGTTTGGCGTGGCAACACGTCGTGTACGAGTACGATGTTTCCATGACTTTATTTAAGTCAATAATTTTTGAGATATGGGATATTCGGTTTACAACCGCAGTTTTATGAAATACTACCTTATTTTTACGGACGCTGAAATCCTATGCATGCGCGAATATTTATCCCAACTATGGAACCGTGCATCATCATTGTGCATGGTTCGACACGCTCGTGGCTGGCTGAAGGGTTCCGTACCCAAAGTGTGCCAACGGGACGGGTTATTACCAAGGCTCTGCTGTCCGTCCGTATGTACAGGGCTGTATCCTTTGAACCTACTATGTCCGCTATAACAACAGAATTAAAGGTCCCACCCTGTACACAAATATGTGTGTTTTTTTTCACTAAACTTACAAAAAAAAGGATGTTGTCTTAAACATCGTAGGTATAGTGGTACGGAACCACAGATATAAATCTAACGTTAGATTTATATCTGTGGGTGTCACGTTGTTTGACATCGACCTCTTCTATATTTTAATAATATCTGTGTACGGAACCCTTCGGCACTTGTTTAATATTCGTTACGTCAAAATTGTATCAGCCAGCATGAATTTCGAAATGCAATCAAGCATTGCATACATAGTTATGATGTAATCTATTCTGTAAATTCGTGGAAAAATACCATATTTAAATGTAGGTTTAATGAAACAAAAGAATTAATGATTTACTCACTGTCAAAGTACAGTTAGCACAAGTGTAGTAGGTGATATTGATCGCAGTTCAAATATTTGACCAAGTGTATGGTTTAGTGTAGATAAATGTTAAAATTATAAAGCCCCCCGCAGACATGCGCGACGCGAAAATGCGACGCGATTTTGGTCGAACAATTTTCATGAAATTTTTATAGACATTGTTCTACTACAGTCGTGTCGCTCCTGTCTGCAGGAGCCTTGGTTTTATGAGTGGGTGACACGGTTACTTGTTAACTGGTTAGTCTTCGGTTAGTTAATGATTTGGTTTGCAATAAAAAAGGAGGTGATTTCATTGAAAAAAAAAAATGGGGTGTAGCTGTTTCCTGCACATGGCTGTATGTGTTTACGTTACGAGTACTTAAATGTCATATTTTTTTATTTTAATTCTTTGATCCTTTAGCTACCGAGTGGTGTAATTAAATTTTGCACGTAGATGATAGATATGTATGAATTAGCCCCCGATTTTGTAATCATCAGATTTTTGAATTGCCTCCCACTATGGAAGCAAGCTCAAAAATAATAATCATAATCAAAAATAATTTTCCAAATCGGACAGGTAGTTCCGGAGATTACCCCCTACATACAAACTTACAAACAAACAAATTTTACCTCTTTATTAACCGACTTCCAAATGGAGGAGGTTCTCAATTCTTCTGTATGTCATTTTTTTTTTTTTTTTTTTTATGTTTGTTACGCGATATCTCCGACAATTGTGGACCGATTTTGAAAATTGTTTTTTTGTTTGAAAGGGTATGCTCCCGAGGTGGCCCCATATAAATTTTATTAACTTTACTTGGATATTTTTTGAGTTAGCTTCAATAATACGTATTTTTCCCACTTAGTTTATATGGATGATATAATGATACTTCCAATCACTGTTATTTACATAGCAGTTTAGTGGTATTCTAATTTGTATGGGATAGGTACCACAACTAAAAAGTGCAAAATAAAAACTTTTTACAAAAAAAAAACAACCAACTTCCAAAAAAGACACTACAAAGTCAAAAATAACTTTAACTTCGGAAGTCGGTGGCAAAAAACGAAAGTTCAAAACCAAATGCACCGACTTCCGAAATTAAAGTTATTTTTGACTTTGTAGTGTCTTTTTTGGAAGTCGGTTGTTCTTTTTTTGTAAAAAGTTTTTATTATATTATTATTAGTTACTTTATAGTCCTAAGCAGTCTATTTTAAATTGTGCACCTTCTGTGGGAACCTGGGCTGGCGATCCTTAATACAGGTTACCATGTAACCTAGCTAGGACGCCAGATTCAATTCTGTTTATTGTTACTTTTTTTGATTATCCGTAAATTGAAAAATTATATTGTTTTGTAACAGACTACCACATTTTTTTTTTTGAAAAGTAAATAATTTGAAAATAATTTTTGAATGTATAGGTTTCTTTTTTACGTACTTCGTAATGTATTCAGTGCACAGTGGCAAAACCTAGAGAAAGGATACTGATTTGGCTGATAAATTGATTGTATATTTGTATTTATTTTATCTTCAATTTCTAAAGGAATGCAGTAACTTTCACTCTTGTCTTGCAACCACATCATTTCTATTTTTAATTCAAATACAGTTGAGTTACCAAGAGTATTATGAATTTATTAACAACTTGATTCAATATTAATAGTTCTAGTTCTTTTTAGGCTATCTTTATTTAAAGCCAATCTAAATTGAATAGTTTTATTTTTATGATGTCAAATTAACGTTGGCTGTAAATGTAATTTTATACTTTTTTTATTGAATATTAATCTTTATATTTTACTAGCTTCTACCGGCGACTTCCTCAAGAATTGGGCTATGCAATGCACAAATAAATATCCAAATCAGACTGGTAGTTACGGAGATTACCCCCTACATACAAACAAACAAATTTTACCTCTTTATAATATTAATAATAATACGAGCCTGTTACTGTCTCACTGCTGGGCACAGTCCTCTTCTCATACAGAGGAAGGCATGAGCATTGATCACCACGCTTGCTGAAGACAGGTTGGCGATTTCATACTTATATTGACTATAAGTCCAGCTTTCCTCACGATGTTTTCCTTCTCCGATGCCAGTAATGTCCAAGATAAACTCAGAAAGTACATATGAATTGAAAAAGTCACTTTGGTACTAGCCCGGATTTGAACCCACAACCTCATGCATGAGAGGCGAGGCTTTAACCGCTGAGCCATCATGACATATTTAGTATTAATAATTAGTATAGATATAGACTAGCGACCGTCCCTGTTTCAAAATCAAGATTTATTTATTATAATTATGTAAGTCTTATATTAATTTATTATACATATAAACTTTCCGAAATAAATTTTTTAAATGATAGTGAAAACCGCATCAAAATTCGTTGTGAAATGTAGAAGAACAATGCGGTCATTCAGACACACACGTATAGCGACTTTAATTTATGATT
The DNA here is from genome assembly GCA_948150665.1 of Conistra vaccinii. Lineage (NCBI taxonomy): Eukaryota > Metazoa > Arthropoda > Insecta > Lepidoptera > Noctuidae > Conistra > Conistra vaccinii. The sequence goes on from OX411332.1 coordinate 20,200,672, forward strand.
TGTATAGATTACTTTATTTGAAAGCTCGAGCAGATTGCGCAAAATAGATTTAATAATTAGATCTAGATGTCATATAAAAATAAACTAGTATTAGAATAATATCAAATCTTTATTTTATTGCAATTTTATGGGAACAATGCAAAAATATGTAAAGTTACATTGACAGCAAAAAGCTTTTAGTGAATACGTTATCTTGTCAACGAATTACAAACACAACACCTATTTTATTGAATCCTATTGGCTTAAGACCTACGTGAGATTTTCTGTCAGATCAAATTAGCAAACAGTATCTAAATAAGCAAGAGCTACAAAGATACGAAAATTATGTCCATTTTTGACACCTTTACCGATAGGTGTTAGACCACAAATATTTTCTAAACACATAAATTGAAGTCGCATTTGCTTGACAATACAATCAATCAATCTCCGACGTCATAAAGGAACTACTTATCCAAAATGGTGGTAATCCAGACGATATTAGCTCGATGATATAATGATGTAATAAAAGGAACTACTCAAAAGGGTACATCCTATTCATATTCCATATACCGTGTCAAGCGCAGGCGCACAATGCACCGTCGTTACACTTGATAAATAAGAAGTTACAGAGGACCAGCGTTTTAGAGACCACACATACTCATAAGAAGATGAAATTGAAACAGTTTCTGACCAGAACTGATGCATTTAGATTCGCTTTAAAAATATCGTTCTCGTTTAGCATCTATATGTGCGTGAACTAGTTACTTCGCGGTCTTTCTATGAACCTTCTGTTTTATTCCATGGTACATGCGCTGTGGTCGTTGCATTCCTGCGCTCGAGCTGACTCGCCGAGTTTGTTGACATTGCGCGCGCCGGCGGAAAGGCTGGATGCGCACGGAATACGCGCAGCGCAGACGTCGCCCAGACGAACGTAAGCGCCATTTTCGAACGCCCTTTCCTGCCAGGGCTGGCGCGATCGCGAGAAATGGGTCAGCTTGTTGCACCATTTGAAAATAGGTTGGCGTGGCCATTGATGACTGGGTCTCGTGTTACGACGAAAATTATCTCTGGAATGACGTGTGGCGTGGGACACAACTCGTTAAATACACTTTATTCGTAATAAAAAGGGTTAATTGTATCATAATAGATGTCTGTGCACCTAAAAATGAGATTTAACATAAGCCTGAAGATATAGGTCAGCGTATTATTACGTCAACGACAGAATTAGGTTATTCGTAAATTGATAGCAACGGTAGCGACAACGAATATTATCTAATTGATAGACTAGAGATAGTATATCGCTTTGTCTTAGATAAAAATGAACTGTTAGAGAACTATTACCTTGTTCTTATTTCGGTTGATTGTGACAATAAAACATTTTGTTAAAAAAGACTGAGTTTCTACGTGAGTTATACGGCATGAACTTTTGATAAAAGAACAAAAAGTATAGACGTTATCAATGATTAATAACGATTAGGTGATAAAGAGGGCCCCCAATGGGTAATCAAAAACCTTTAGAGATCTAAAACAAAAAAGCAGTGAATAAGAATAAACCCAGAACTGAACAAGGTCACTAAATTATCACATAAGGCCAATATGAACAGCAGCAAGTAGCTATATTACATTCATGACTCAAAACCTGGTTGTCATTAAGTTTAAGAGACTAAAACATACTTGCTTCCAAAATATTAACCATAAGGTAGACAAAGAAAGTTTTTGGGAAAATCGTAGAAGTAGCTTATGTTGCCATAGTATACAACAAGATTTCCAAAATTTCTAGTACAAATGAGACAGCTTGTATCAAGAACAAAATTAATGACGCGCTAGTCATCTTGCTAGCCAATCTGCCAATTAGTAACAATTATGTTATCTTACACTGGCTGATCTAGGAATCTAACGCAAACAGAGTGTATCAACCTTTTATCTTTTATCTTTCACGCCAGTGTTCATCAGCTGAGCGGAATTGGGTTAGTAAGGTATGAGTGGCGAAGTGGCGATGTCACTTGTCATCAAGATTATTTAGCCTTACAAAAGTAGACACTTGTTAGGTGATGAATCTTTGAATCATTACGTAACTTTACTGAAATCTTTGTTGAAATTGAAGAGGTATAGCTCAATGGAGAAGACTTACTTTGCAGTGGCACCGTATGTATTGATTAAATAAGCAATTTTAATAAAAAATAAAATGTGTTGTTTGCTTTTGATTGTTAAACAAATGACCTTGCATTTTTATAGTCAGTTAATGAGTTTGAAAATGAGGTAGCAACCAGAGATGATAATGAGAGAACAGCTGCAAAGAAGACACTGATAAATGTATAGGCAATAACACAAAATAATTATTGATATTTTATCATTGAACCAAAAAAGCAAACACTGATAATCTATTGAAAGATATCTGACTAGAAGAAAACTCAGAAGGTTAAGAGTATATTGGAGAAATGGCAAAAAATCTGGAGAATGTTGGCTTGAAATCAACAGAACCAAAACTGAATCAATGTTCTGCGATTTACGCGGTCTCTCCGGTTCAGGAGCCATAGCACTTGATGGTGCGCTTCTTGGTCTGCTAGCTTCCGGTATCTCGGTTCACTCGTACAAAGCCATGGCAAAGTAGAACGGCCTCTTAGGCACAGAATTAACACTGGATGGATGAAATGGCAGCAGGTCACGGGAACAATCTACGACTCCCGCATTACTTATCTTTATAAGATTTATAAAACAAAGGTTAGCTGAACCTGTCTTGTATGGATCAGAAAGTTGGGCGACAAAAGGGATGAATGAAAGGCAATTGCATGCAGCTCAGATGAGAATGCTAAAAGGCATGTCTGGTGTTACGAAAATGGATAGAATAAGAAATAAGTAGTAAGTCTAAAAGTGGCACCGGTAACTGAAAAGTTGTGTGGAAATCGCTTGTCACGGTATGGTTGTGATGCGGAGGAATGAGGAAAATGTAGTGAGGAAAATTTTGAGTATGAATGTAGATGGCTATAAGAGGGTAAAAGAAAGGGTAGAGGAAGACCAAAGAAACGATGGTTGGACTGTGTGAAGACTGGAAGAGGTGATTACCGAGATGACGACTAATAGAGAAGTATGGAAGAAAAAGACAGGTTGCGTCAATCACAAATAAATTGGAATAAGAGCAGGAGAATGATGATGATCTAAATTGAATAAAATGCGAACAAAAAATCGCTAACAATATCACGATCAACAACACAACTGGGATTTCCAAACAAATCAAATAATAATTTTCGTCTTTGACATCATCATCTCTTATCATAAGAAAATAACCGTTCAAAATCGGGCAGCCCTGAATCATCTCTCAGATGTGTCGTTTTGCTATCAAATAGAAATTGCCTTGAAACAATGTCACTGTGTACGCTTGTCAAATCCTACTGATAACGAAGAATGGTATCTGGCACTAAATAAATAATGTTTTACTACTGAACGTTAGTTTTGGCAGAATTAGGGGATTTTTTGGGTAGAAGATATTAGCGAGAGAGTTTTTTTCGACGAGTTCTTAATTAAAGATTGTAATATTTATTATTAAAAGCTGTTTTGATAAAGACCACGCAAGCAACATAAATTGACACATTAGAAGATTGTTAAACAGCATTTTTGTGAGTTTTATAATTATTACAGACTGGTTCATTATTAAGAAAGTTAATGAAGCTCGTGCTATACTATTAAAATTTTATAAAGATCGATGAAACTATTAGAAGTGTGAATAATGTCACAAAAACGATCAACATTCCATAAAATTTTAATTCACAGGCCATTTATATGCAGATTTTATAGATAGAAAAACGGCTACTTTTTAAAACAGAACACAAGAATTCTAAAGCTGCTGCAAACCCTAAAATCAAGACACTTCAGGTCACAACGGCTCGATTCAAGTAACATCACAATTCTGGTCATCATATCGACATTTGGACAATGGGTTCGATTCCGCACACGTAAAGGAAGTTCTTTCGGCAATGTCTGGTCTTATATATCGAGTGAATGAACTTATTTGTCGGACAATTGTTTGAATACATGCATTTTATTGGTCCCATGAATGGACCGGCGTCAAATACGCTATAAAATCGTCTGGAAATTATTTTTGGGAAGTCCGATATAACAAACTGGTGATTTTTGAATAATGATGAATTGATGACCGCAATGATATGATCGATAGTTGAAAATGAAGGGCCCTCTAATGATTGATGAAGATTAGAAGAAATTAGTGACAATCAGGAAGTAATAGATCCATTGAAGGATAGTTACAACAATGTCCTAAATGATCTACCTACTAGAGCAACGAACGTAGAAGAGACAGTTATTAAAATTGATACAAAATGATAACAGCACTCATAAAACCACAAGAAAACTCACAATAAACTGTAATAAAAGCTGTAAAACGTTTTGAATATCGCGATGTTTCACGCACAAGATTGTGTAACGAGCATACTGCTGAGCAAACAGACAGACACCGGCCTCTCGCACCTATCGCGATTATGTAAATGTAGCATTTGTTGCTACGAATATATTAATTTGTCTTTTTACGGTCCACATATTTCAATTAAAAATGTTTTTGTTGTTTTAGCTATGTTTTCTTTAGATTTGGTGTTTGTGAGCTTTTTGTTATTATTTGAATTTATCACGGATTCGATAAGTATCAATTTTATTGGCAACTAGCTGACCCGTTAGACGTTGTCCTGTCAAAATTTCAATTTAGTTTCGGCTGTTCCTTTGATGACAATTTTTTTTTCCCCTTAACCACCCCTGTATTAAGGCGAACAAAACAAAAAAATATTATTCAAATCGAGCCATTTTCGAGATTTCGTGAGACTAATGCACAGCAATTGATTTTTATATAGATAGATAGATAGATTGTGCACCAACTGACTTGATTGTTCGCGACATCGTAACCATAGTTTAAGACTATTGAAGTATTGACTATTCAGGAACTTCTCGCTTGTCTTAATGATTAGCGAAAAAACCTTCGAAAAGATAACCATATTAGCTGAAATCCAGTCTGCTCCTCAACTAGGAAAGGCAACGAAACGATAGAAGTAAATATAAGATTAATTTTGACAATACTACTTCCTTTTTCGGTAAGAACAAGGCAATCAGATAAGATTTGATCGTTACAATGACAAAGCCTATCAGAGCAGGTGTTAGATAGCGGGAAAACGACACAGAATTTGCTACTGTACTACTATAGTTACATAATATCACGCCCCGAAGGGTTAGGCAGAGGTGTACTTACCTATAGTACACCCATATTTCGCCAAATCCCATGTAATAGGGGGCGAGCCGAGTGCCCTCAATCGGGCACAATTCGGGCTACTCCTAAAAACTTACAACAGTAGTTGCTTGTAGACATCATGTGCTTACAATAATAGTTTTATATTAGATATTTATTTTCTTGTGTAGCTGTGGTTGCGTCATCTCCGATCTCTGCTAATTGGCATCATGGGTCTTGGGTCTTGGCATTGTTAATAAAATCTATAAAGAAACTTGACCTACTTATTGGATCCTTTATGTTGCCTCGAGCTGTCCTTTTTCCCGTATATCGACTGTCTCGAGTTACAAGGGGGTTAAAGGACACCCAAGTAAATTCAGTAGTGGTCGCAAGCGCTACTGCTAAGCATGAGCTCCTGGGTCCGATTCCCAGCCTCGGACAAAGTGTTATCGGGTTTTTCCACCTGGAATTTGTCAGTAGCAGTCCGGAGTTTGGAATTATGGGCAAAAGGCTCGCTCACTCTAGCATTACAGTTAAACATAACTGGCGAAATGTGGGTGTACTATAGGAATTCCTCTGCGTTACCCTTTGATAATTACAGGCGTGATGTTTTGTCAAGGGCTCTTTAAACTTGTCCATTAAAATAAAAACGAGCATAAAAGAAGAAACAACAAAATGATCTCAACACAGAACTTCCTATTGACACTACGAGAATGGCAGCAAATACATTAGTACGGGCTACTGAGATAATAACACTCAAGTTCATCGATAGACAAACAACCATAGACCATCTGATGGCATCTACTGTCATCGAGGTCACAGAGAAGGCTGTTCTTACATTTGTTGACATTTCTTATTAGCACCTTAGAACCTTAGAGCCACAGCAGCGCAGTTAGCGAGTCAACAAATTTTGTCTATAGATGGAAATTTGGTAACGGCTATGGAATACTATTATGTAATTTGGGTGGCATTTCTTGGTCTGGTTTGTGGTTGTTCGCGTTTAGAAGATTAACATCTTTTGAAGTTGATTGGGCAGCTGATTTGAGCTGATGTGGAAGATTTTTGTGTACACAAAACATATGTGATGTTAAGGACGTTTCTGTTAGCTGTATACGTTTCAGTTGTTTCTATGGAGATTGGTTTGAAAATTTTCCAATGGTCGTTTATGTTTCAACTTTTAAGGTTCCTTTTAATCTTTTGCAACGTTTTTCACCAGATATATATTTGAGTATGCATAAATATGCATATGTTTCAAAATGAATGAAATCTTGAACATTGTCAAGTCTGTATTTTCGTTGCACCTAGAAATAATGGCTCATTGTTGCCGATAGATCTACTTTAGTAGACGAAATATATATAAAAGAATCTGAATGGTGAAAAACTTCGTTATCTGTTTGGTTCAACAAATAACAATGTATTCTTTTAATTGCTTACCAACACCCAAGGAAGTAATATAGGTTATTCGCACCCGAGACCTGACAGGCACAGCCAACTTTAGGATACAGCCAGTTTATTTAATTGGTGCAATTACTGCCAGCCCTGGCATAGCGACAATTATGTCACCTCGCGTGACGTCATCACAATTAAAGGGCGCCATTATTATAATTTGGACTTCCTTAACACCGGCATGGAATAGATAAAGTTAGAAGGGATATTATGTGAAGTGGACAAACGAGAATTTCGCAAAAGCGTGTGTAATTTTTTACTACAGTCGTTTGTTAAAAGCCTCAGATCTTGAATTGTCTGTCTGTCAACTTTTTATTTATGACTAGAGTAGTGAAAGTGGTTTTATTAATATGAATTTTGTAGGTATGCTTCAATAGCGGGACATAGCAGACCTTCCTGTAACTGACACAACATCTTATTAACCTAGGATCCTCAATAAATGATTTGAATTAAAAAGTGAGATCCTGACTAGAGATCTCCATTCAAAGCTCCTTTTTGAGTTCCGAGCTACGCCCCATAACATAACTTGTTAACATCGTCTTGGTCTTCGTTTCAAAATCTTTTGAGCTGAAACTGAGATCGGAAACGTATAGCTCCTATATTCTCTGCACTAATAATTACATTTTGTACGTTGATATAAGTGATCCTTCTGCTCTATCCCATGAAGTGTCACAGTTCTATACATTCGCTCGTAAAATACAGAGCCCACAATGTTATAGTCACTGACGCTAGCCGCTATGCATTGTGTGGGAATACCCGTTAGTACTTGTACCTAATTAATTTCATGTTCATTGATATTATAATAGGTAACCGTTTTTGTATTTGAATGGCGATGACTAACATTCTTGTTTGTTATTGCATGTCTAGGTTTTTTACTTGTAAGTTTGTGAGGCGCTTCACGATCAAATACTTGCCGTTCGTGGCTCTGATCAAAAATAAATGCATTGTCTTTGAGGCAAATAAGGCTAGACTAACTGTTCAATTGTTTATTATAGTTTGACCGATACCGCGTCTTAGGAGTGCGCGGTGAGGCGGGGGGCGGGACGCCGTTAGCGTTGACGAATGAGCGGCCAACACTGCCCCCCGTCTCGCCGCGCACATGCCTTTTTTTTGGGTGGGAAATCATCAAATAACTTCTCCTGCTCTGGGTGGAGTGAGAGGGCATGTCAGACTCTTACTAAAACCCACCCGTGTTCCTGAAGTTGCCTGTAAGTTGCCAGGGGCCGCGGTATCCGTTTAGGACTTTCCCGCAACCCCGGCAGGCATCGGCCCTAACGGACCCCGTCAACGCACTGTCGACCCGGGTCTAGTCTTTATCGAACGGTGAGCTACCCATTGCTCTCCGTATGCAAGCCTGCACCTATGGTGGCCGGAAATCGGCTCGGGATTCCCGACGCCCAGGGAGTCTCCTGCTGTGGCTAGGGGCGTGAGGGCGCGAAATTCGCTTCTCCCATTACTGCTTCGCAGATGGAGGTAACGGCTTCCCATGCCCTCTCGCTCTGTACTATGTCTTGAACCAGGGCCGGACGCGCGAGGTCACCGCCGCCGATCACCTCCACGAGGACACGGTGGTGCTCCGCCCAAGCCGGGCTGACCTACACCGTATGCTCCACCATGTCCTCCGGGCGATCCACACAATGGTGACACCTGAGCGTTTCCTTCCGCCTTAATCGGAACAGGAACCTCCCGAAACAACCGCGCATATACCTCAGGTGCGGTGCAGAGGTATCTGTCAAACTATACTAGACATCGATACCTATATATGCATGGTAAGATGACGGCTCGGCTGACAGAGGGCGATAAACATAGTAATCAATTGCGTCAACCCCATGCAAGAAACAAGAGACCAGAGCAGACAAGAAGAGAATTACTTCAATAGGCTTCATAAAGCGTCTACAAAAACCATTGTTTGTTTTCTATACTAATATTATAAAGAGATATGTTTGCTTGTTTATTTGTTTGTCTGTACTACAGATTACCTTAGTCGGATTTGAAAAAAATCCTTTTGCATTGGATACCCGAATTCTTGAGGAAGATTATTGGCTCACGGACGAAGTCGCGGGCAGAAGCTAGTGCAAGATATAGGCGTCTTCAGTCTATCTAGATAATAAATGCTGGTTCTTTACAATGGCTGAATATTACTGAATGCAAAAAAAATAACTCTCAAACTAACAAATCAATTTACCTTCCCAGCGTAGATCTTCGACAAAACCTAAACTGCTAAGCGGTTTTGACCCTAATTAGCCAATAGAGACAGTATGTCACTTGGATAGCCTTCGAGAGAGGCCGTGGGAGCAGGCGCCTGCGCATGGGAATCGCCTGAAACCTATTGTTTTTGCTCCGAACTTAGATTTGGTAGAAGAAACACTAGTATTATTGTTTGATTTGGACGGTAAGGTGTTATATTTGGTTCATATACTTACTTCTTTATGATTAAGGGTTTTTTTTTGCTATTGTTGAAGTTGGTATCTAGTTAGTAATTTTATGATATTTGATGCTTATGTCTTAGATAAATAATTGAATACAGATGGGACACTTCGCAGTATAGGTATGAAGCTAGAAAGAAGAAAGAAAGAAAGAAAAAATGTTTATTCTGCACAAACTAAACGCACATTCCAAAAAATAGCTACAAGTACTCGTACGCGGCGGGCCCGTCTTGTTGGGTCAATTCAGTGAGTGTAACGTAGTCAGAAGATCTAAGAGTCACGCGATAGAAAGAGAAGCAATTTCTAAGTGAATATAACTGCCGGTAATTAGCGGTGTTTGACCTGAATTGCACTTTATTGTGTCGTAGCAAGAATCGCTTTTTATTTAAATGATTTTGCGGAGTGTCCCATCTGTAGTAATCTGTGCTTATGTGTCGATTTCTTCTATTCTTTAGAGAATTCAAGAATTAATTCAATTTTCAAAGTCAATGTTTTTTTTTTGCAATCTTTTCTTCCCAGAAATTCAACCAACCTGACGATGAAGTACCCACCAGATTCGTATTTTATAACTACCCTCTTAAAGCTACCTGCAACATACTCTACTCGATGTAAACCGTAATATCAGAGGCACCTCATAAAAAAATAATAAAATCCTCCTTGGTATTCACTGTAAACAATTTGGTGATGATTCGATCAGTTAGGGGGCTCCTTTATTGTATATACTAAATTGTTAATATACATAAACGAATTGAAATTGGCTTTAATGCTTTACGTTATCTTAAATAGGTGTAAAACTTATGAAAATCTTGGAATTGAAAATGCTGGATAAGTCATGCAGAATGTAAATAAAATAAATGTACCTAGAAGGATAGCCAAAGATGGATTAAGGAAAAGGTATTGAAAAATTGTCTACACTATGTTCTGGAGGCTATCACCCAGCTGCACAAAGCAAACATTACGTAATGGATCATTAACGCTAATGATTTCACAAATTTTTTCAAAGAACCATTAAAATCGAGTAATGTTGCTTTCTGCAGCAACTTAATGGAAGATTAGTATTTAATGACAGGTTTAAAAGTTAACGTTCGTTTCTACAACTGGGGGTAAAATATACTATTTTGCAAGGAACATTAAAAGTCATATCGCTAAAAGATGTCAAGAAAATCTAGAAATTTTCCGTCTTCCAATTTTCAAGAACATGAAGCACCTACCAAATAATTATTAAATCATTTGCTTAGCAATAACTACTAATATTAATAACCGTTGTCCGTATCGATAGGCTCGTTATCAGGTATAGGTAGCGCCACTTTGACCATGAACTAACTGCGTAACGTTAGTTCTAAATGCCTATCATTCGGCAGATAACTGTCAATCGATAGCCATATTTACTTTGCAAGAAAAACATCGAAATGCTTCTTCAGCAATTTATTTATTTCCCGATTATTATTAAAATTTAGCAAACGATCGCAATCGCCATGATATTTTTTTTTTTTTTACATTCTGTGGATGAAACTCAAATACTTATCATAAACTATTTTTCAGTAAGCAGTAGATTATAGACAATAGTCTACAAAATAATCTTATCAACTCTATTGTGACGGCTACTGTAAACTAGTAATACCTAGTTACCTAAGTACTTTTATTTTCAATAAATTGTTGGGTAACATATAAAGTTTGTTTAGATGAAGTCTTATTATTATGCCTGAACTGAAATATGGAACAACATAGACAAATTTACGCCTCACGCATTCTCCGAAGGGTTAGGCACCAGTGATGTGCGAAGATACGTAGCGAGGGATGTCTTTGCTAAGAACCAATTTACCTAGCCTCGCAGCTAGCGAGGCTGCTAGCGCATCTCCTGTGGAAACGGCTTAGCGGAGCGAAGTTTTTGTATATACAAAACAAGCGAAGGATGGGTGCGAGGGATTTGTGCGAGGGATGTGTGCGAAGGCTGTGTGCAAGGGATGGACGCGAGCGAGAAATTTCATCTGAAAAGAGTCCGCCACACATCTTCGCACCGCTCATTTGCACACCGTTTCACAGCGTCACTACGCATCCTCGCACGGCTCTGCGGCCTAGTATATCTCCGGTGGAAACGCTCACATCGTTTGACAGCTTTGGTACGCAACCTCGCACTGCTCAGCTACCTCGCACATCTCTGGTAGAAACGCAGCCTTAGGTAGAGGTGAACCTATAGTACACCCACTTTTCGCCATTTATTTTAAGTTCTATGTAAGCCACAGAGCCTATTGCCAACAACGGGCACAAATCCAGACTCCGGGCTGCTACTGAGAAACTCCAAATGAAAATAACACTTTGCCTGATCCGGGAATCGAACTCAGGACCTCATGCTCAGCAGTAGCTTGCGACCAATAGACCAACGAGGCAATATGGAACTGTTCAGCACACATAATTATATGACGCTTCCACCATTTACAATTCCAAGCTCAAACAAAAATCGAAAACATACAATTTAAAGAATATCATTTCAAATTAGTCTTTTAACGGGCTGCACATTCAAAACGTGTCCACACAACAATTATTGATATCCACTTTACGACCAACGTAAAGTGTGCAGGTCGCCTAATTGTATTACAAGAGCGCCTGGCGAAGGGTCAACGTGCTCCGTATAACGTTTTAGCACATTTTAGTGTCAAATTAGGATTTTGTTTATTATTATTAGTTTAGTTTTAGTACTGCTTTTATATTTAATGTCAGGCAATGATCTGATTTTTCGTTCACAGCTAAGAATAGTCTACCTCTAAAGGTGGATCCGCAGTGATGGTAGCCCGCGAAATTAAATTTTCTTACGGTTTTTGTTATTTGCAGGTCAGTGTCAGGTTGTACCTTGGTCAAAATGGCCCATATAGCATAAACGGGGACAACGGGAATATACTATAAATTTCCATTGTCCCCGTTAAATGTGACAATGAGAATTTAATAAAATAATTAAAATTACTCGCCGTTGTCCGTTTTGTCCGTTCAATCTCAGAAGATCCATTGTCCAGATCCATATTACAATAGTTTGGAAAATCCAAAAGTGCACGCCTCATAACACTTATTCATAAACGAAAAAGAAATTCAAAACATAGTTTCTAACAAAAATGAACAATTTATCACTTTTCATGAAGTATATTTTGACTGCTTCTTTACCCATCAAATATGGGTAAAATTTCTAACCTCGCAATCCTTACGTAATGTCAAAGACTATTTATTTAGATATTTACTTAGTCGGTTGCTAGGCAACAACGTCAAGTCAAGGTTGGAAATATTTAGATACAGCTATTATATGTATTTTAGTTAGTATTTTATTAATTATTATTAAACTACTTTGAATAAAAGAGCCATTTTCAATAGGGTTCCTTCTATGGCTGAAATGAAAGTATAAAAAAAAAATGACTCAATTAATTGATTTTATCGCAAGCTACAATGTTTTCAGGTTTCATACATTGACGCACAGGAATTATTTTTTCAACTATTTTGATGGTTTTTTCATTTCTGCTGCATTAAATCAATTGTTAAAAAGTACAGTATTAATCTCCATTTAAACATTGGTATACAAAATTAAGTAGATTCTGTGGACTAGCAGGAGTGTAACAATAAAAACAGTTGCAGAAATGGGGCAAAAAATATTTTCGATCGTAGAGCACACTCTAATGCTTCGCATTATGAGTCGTGCAATAAGTTAACGTGGACAGCGTACATGGACAACGGGAATAATGTCAAGTAATTTTATTTATTATATTAAATTCCCTTTGTCACCTTTAACGGGGACATTTTTACGGGGACAAGCGGCTTTACCATTAATATATATATACATACATAAACTCACGATTTCTTCCGATGGGGGTAAGTAGAAACTAAAGAACGATGCCTGCTCCAATCCTTACAAAGGTACTCATTTTGCTACGTTCCAAGTTTGCTTCGTTTATGCCATAAATGTTCAGGGACAATATGTATGTTAACAACTGTAATTCTCTCTCATATAATTGTTATCTTCGGTCTAATTTTGATCCCTACCTGGCACTTGAAACGCGGTACCAATTGAAGTCGTGAATTGGCGGTAAGTATAGGTACTTAGGGGCAATAAAATGTTAAGTTTAAAGGTCAGTGTAATTGCTACCTTAACCACTGAAGTTATTGGTCCAAACAATGCAAGTGGATTACTTTAAAGTTTACTAGGTAATTGGTATTTTGTGACGTAATTCCATCTGACTGAGGCTTTCGATTCAGGTGGGGAGGAAGATAAAAAAATAATGCTTATATTCTTCTTTCGTGATTATAGACCGGAGAGTCAGTAGTACTGCCTATGGAAACGAGACTGGCTGGAAGGTATGTAGTAACTAAATCATCAAAATGATGCAGGCAAACGTACCGTCAGGATTCAGAATAAATTGAAAAAAATCGCTAATACTTTATTAAAATAGGAGCCAAAGAACAAGCACTCAAGGCAAAGGTATCTTTTGAAAAGGAGAATTAAATAAGTAAATAAATTACAATACAGCAATTTAAATGTCAAAATAATGATTCATACTACATATATGGGCACACAAATGGCAAATCAAATAATAGCACAAAGGCAAGGTCACAGCTGAAAGATGATCATGAAACATTTCAGCAAATGCTCCAACAAAGAAATTTTAATTATCCATTGAGAGCCTACTACAGATTTACACACGGCTATTGTATTGCAAAAGGAAGAATACCAATGTGTACAGTACACGTAATACAACAGAATTGCGAATAAGCAACGTAGTTTATTAATAGAAACCCTAAATTCAATATTCTTTCAAAATAATATATTCTTTTGCGAATAGATATGTTTTGCTTGCTTTGTATATGAAAGCAAATGGCAGTCGAAACCAGAAGCCTAAGTGTTACTTTGGAAAAGTTCCAAGATTATTAAATAGTTGGAAAGTCAAAAGGTAAGTCTCTGTGTTTAACAGAGGCAGCTCAATATGGGGTTGAAAGCTGACCTCGTCTTCATCATCCTCTTACCCTTATCTCAATTTATAAGGCGTCGGCGCAGCATATCTTGTACTTCCATATACCTCTCTATTAGCCCTCATTAGGATCATCACCATCATCATTTCAGCCGAAAGACGTCCACTGCTGGATTTAGGCCTCCTCCAAGCACCGCCACTTCGACCGATTCTGTGCTTCCCGCATCCAGCGGCCACAAGATCATCGGTCCACCTTGTGGGAGGCTTTCCAACGCTACGTCTTCCGGTACGCGGTCGCCACTCCAGAACCTTTCGGCCCCATCGGCCATCTGTTCTGCGCGCAATGTGCTACCCATTACCACTTATGTTTGGCAATTCTTCGGGCTATGTTGGTTACCCTGGTTCTCCTGCAGATCTTTTCATTTCTGATTCGATCACGTAGGGAAACTCCAAGTATAGCCCACTCCATTACCCTTTGGGTGACCTCACAGGTGACCTCATTAGGATGAAACCAAAGAAACTATGGATGGAATGTATGAAAGATGATATGGCTAGAGCTGACTTTCTAATCATATCTAACCTTCCTCTTATTTTAACAATCATCAACATGTTTCTCATTTGCTTATCATGCTTAATTACCTCATCATTCTCCTGCCCTTATCCCAATTTATTAGTGGTCGGCGCAACATGTCCCTTTTTTCCATACTTCTCTATTAGTCGTCATCTCTGTAGTCACCCCCTTTCTAGCCATATCATCTTTCACACAGTCCATCAGTCCTGCTTAATTGTCATGCTTAATTACCTATTCTTGAAAATTAAAACTCAAAGGAAAGCTAGTTCATATCTATAAATCTGCTTTTCGGACAGCAAAGATAAAAATACATACCAGTTCCTAGACACGGATGTGCTAAAATTAGAATAGTCAACTAACTATATATTACTAGCTATATGTTTTGTGTAGCGAACACGAAGACAAAGGACGCTGTTGCTTTTATTGTTCACTTATATAGTTGTCATTTCAAATAGTTTAATTATAACTTACAAACTTACAGCTAATTACCATCCACCAACTTTTCGTTCCATTGCGTATTATCTACAGCAACTTCACGAGAATGAACCACTTGTGTTGAAGACAGAGCGTAATGGATGATGCATATTGCAAAACGATCGTAATTGTAGCTTTGCGTGTGAGTCTCATACTACAAACCGATTACAAGAATTATTTGCAGCATATTAGAAGTTTAGGAGACAATACATCTGAAGCCTGAATAAAACTTTATGCTTCTAGCACACTGCACTGTTAGGAATTACATTTTATTCATTGCGAAAGCGAGTAGAAGCATATAGCGAAACTCTTCGGAGCATCTCTCCAGTAATTGGTCTGAAGTTTCATTTCGTAAATCGATTAAAACTGTACTTTCACACACTGATTCTCTCATTCTATCTCAGATGACATCCTACGGTCTCGGAAAAGTTATTGACTTGACTTTTAACGACATAGCTTTTGTAAGTGGTTTCAAGCACACCTTATAGAGCTTTATAAGAAATTAGTCTAATCGAAGTTTAGTATAAGAAATACTAAACTTCGTTTTTAACCACAATAGCCTTAATTTGTAAGTACCTGGTGAACATAGAGAAAACGAATTTTCTCTGATACAAGACCTAGCTAGACCGATATTTCGCCCTCGTAAATGTCTATATTGCAAT
This sequence comes from Conistra vaccinii, assembly GCA_948150665.1. Taxonomy (NCBI): domain Eukaryota; kingdom Metazoa; phylum Arthropoda; class Insecta; order Lepidoptera; family Noctuidae; genus Conistra; species Conistra vaccinii. The sequence continues at coordinate 20,216,394 of OX411332.1, forward strand.
TTTCATCGAAATCGTTAGAGCCGTTTTCGAGAACGTGGTTACAAATATGTATATATAAGTGCATATATTTGTAATTACGTTCTTGAAAACGATACAAATATGTTTTATGTTAAGTAATACTTACTCACTCAAAATAGCTGTCGATGCAATCATTTTTGATTCGTCAAAGTACCTTATTGTAACAAATTAATCAAAAGACTACTCTTGGCTTATGTATAATGATGATTTTTGTCATTTACTTAGCCGCTGTTTTAATCTTTAAGGAAAATTAAAAATGTGTAATTTTAAAGAGTTTGCGAGTCCAAAAACAAACGTTTTCAAGGATTCCGTCGTTTCCCATGATTACAATACCGGGTACTATGGTAATATTAAACAAAAACACGCTGGTGCCATAACGAGGAGTTTAAAATAATTTGTGCAAAATTCGCACCTCATCGCCAATGCGGTAGAACCACATGGAAAGGAAATACAGAATGTCCACTTCATCATCACAGTATGACACAAAATGTGCATTGGTGGGCATTACGCTGAAAGGTCAGAGATATTGCCGTCAGTCTCTTGGCAAAGGATTAGGATCGTGGAATGGAGAAAATCACGAAACAGATAAACCTTATCTATCTGTTCCGTGGAGAAAATGGTACTGCCGGAGCTCTAACTTTCTGATATTTATGAAGCTACATAGTTGCATATTTTTATAGTATCGTAAATTTTGCAACTTATGCGTAATTGGCAAAATAAGGAAGAAATTAACAGCTGAGCAGTTTACTAATACTGTTTGTTGTGTGTTGTGTGTACTGTTCATTTCTTCCTTATTATATAATTTTGTTTACAAAATTATTTCATTAATCAAATGTTTTTGAATCTCCCATCCTGTGTTCGTAGCAATTTTGTTTTTATATGTCAAATCAAGCTTTTCTAGACCTTCTGTTTCTACTGATTTTGTGGTGAAACAAACCATGGTGATTGTTTTTATGGGAGTCGGGTAAGGATTCTTGTTACTGGCACGCGATTATTTTTAAGTTCAATATCGATATCTGAGAAATGTCGAATACCTACTGTGTACTTATTCCTTTTCACTGAGTCACTTCGATGTCTTAACCTTCCTTCGTTATCATCTGTTGTCATCTTATCTAATAATACATTTTTAATTATAATTCTGTATTGAATTTATAACAATGATACCGATTATTTCTTGTTTATGTTATAATTATTGGAACGAAGTTCTTTAGCGCGGCTTGCGGTAGAAGGTGACTGTCAGTTTCAAAAGTCAGTTTTAAGGTTTCAAGTGTCAAAGTTTTTGTTTTTTATTAAACAAATATACCTACAGCGAAAGGAACTTCGTTCCAACCGGGTGTCCCAGGAATTTTTGTTTTTGTTTTAGTTTTATTAATATTTTGTTGTCATCGCATAATTAATGCTGTACTTAGGTAAAATTCGATTCAAACTTAATGGCGCCTCGGAAGTTAGTTATTGGCTGCGCAGTACCCCACCCCTCACCCCCGGCTGATCCATAAGTTCGTTACTGCGCAGCGACTCGCCTCATGTTCCGAGCCGCCATTACGTTTGAATCGGGCCGTACTTATGATTCTAAATCCATTTTTTCAATAATGTGTTTTAATTGTGTGCTGTTTTAGTGCATATTTTTAATTGATTTTCGTGACTCAAAGGAAGTCATAGTCACAAATTCAGAATACAAATGACATGAGAGTAAACATTGTATAAAGATTCAAACAAAAAATTACCTCAAATTGGATGTCAGAAAATCCGCGATGTAGACAACTAACATCTTTTTCAGTAACTGCTACAAATCCTATCGTTTTCGCTAGACCGACAACTGTCCCACCCACCGTACCTTCGATATGCAACGGATATACCCCATAGAAGGAGGTATAGGTACACGTATTAACACCTCTACAACCTAGAATACCATGTCAAAGCATTCCAAAGACGCTGTATAACGAGAATTCTGCGAGATCTTCTATAGGTGGATGTAAAAGGAAACTCCTTTTTATGAAGTAATGGAGTGAAGTAATCGCATACGAGGAGTTTTCAAGTAATATGGAAGATAAAGAGAACAGCTGTTTATTTTGTGACTTTTTAAATTAGTGAAGAGATATAACTGTTGATGAACAAATCAAGAAAAGGGAATGCATTTTTAAAACAACTCAAATACTTTACGATCAATTTATTGAATTATTTATTTAATATTTTAAGCACACAAATGTACAGAGTTTGGGTTATGCAGAGACAAACAGGGTTGCAATTACGAAAACTTGATGAATAAATATTTATTTAAATATAATAAATAATACACTTATTTTTAAATTAAACTTTTCTTTGTTCCACTCAATCAGAGCACTGCCATCAAATCTCTATTATTTATTTCAGGCATTAAGTCCGCCTTTGTACCTTTAGTGCGAAAAGTTTAAATAAATAGGTATATATCTATTACAAACTATAATATAATATATAAACTTAATTGTTTATAAATATAATAATTATATTATTTATTACATATTTATATATATTATAGTACAAATAAATACACGATTATCCTAAAACAAATAAGACAAACAATGGAAAAACATTAACGTTATAATAGTACTATAAAGAATATTATATTATATTAGTTTATGTGATTCAACCTAATCCGAAATTTCAAAATTAGAAAGATATTAATTCGTGTATAAAAATATTTTTTTGACTTAAACGTTAACAATAACATGACACAAGACTTCATGTTCTGAGCATACGTTCAACTCTACAAAACAGTAACTTCGTCTTCTAGACACCACTCTAACCTCCAAACGAACGAATGAACAAATAGAAACCAAAACAAAACCCAACCACAATAACAAACAAACTTACTAAAAAAATTAGGCACAGCACTATTAAAAAAAAAACACTCATACATTTTGTTCGACCAGATCACGTATAACATGTCATTGCACCACAGATGCCAGCACAGGCAGGACGTGAATCAGGAGGAAATCGGCCATCTCCTACCCATGAATATTCTATCAGCCATTGTTACAAAGTATTCGCAATGTCCAAATCTGGACAATGATTTCTCGATATAAGATGTAATCGATGTTGTTCTATTGTTATCGATAATTCTTGATTTGTGGTGTGAAAGTTTTCGGAAGAAACTTTGTAGAGATATGCTCTGGATTGTACCCGTCCTGACTAAAATAATTATGATGAAGGAAGTAAGTAGACCATGATTGAGTAGCTAACTACGCAATTAGGTTTTCAGAAGTTTGAATACGCCAAAGGTTTTCATATTTGGCCATATGAAGAGACTAAAGTATTTTCTTCTTGGTCTTGATGTCGTTGCAATCGACGAAATTTAGTATCAAGGGAATAGGGCACATCTACTTCTTAATGCCATAGGTCTGTTGGTCAACCAATGACCGAATTTTGGTTGTTCTTAGGAAGCCCATATTCAGGAGCTGAATGCAGCCAAACTGGATATGAAATGTAAAAGTTCGTTCGTTCGTTATCTTTGAATCATGTCGGCATCACCGCGGTATCGATAGTCCTCAAAATTTTATCATTCTGAGATCGGATTATCGTGATCGATTCTCTGACACATTATAAGAATGAATTGATAACGTCTGAGATTATATGCAAAAATGTGTCATCTAAAACCACCAGTATAACTTGACTGGTTACTGTCACTCTATCTACAAAGGGTGCTATAAATTTTAGTCCATTTTAGTTAGATTCTGTGTTTCTCCGCGTCCTTAGTTGTACTGGTCTTTATTCTTTATGATTAGTCATATTTTTTAGGCTGGATTTGTGTGTACGTGTAGTTCTGTAATCAGGTGAAAGTCTAGAAAACTTTTTATCTATGTATTAACAGTCAATGACCGTCTGAAGTATGTTTACTATAATTTGTTTATCATTTGATGTAGGTACTTGTAGATCTTTTCGATAAAAAAAGTTAGATTTATATTTAGTTGCTTAGTGCTATGTTGTCACAGTGAGTTGGATAATTTTATACACGTTGCAAAGTGTAAATTCTTATCAATCAAGATGGCTACTAGGTACCTTATTTTAGGATATGAGTCCGTTAACCCCGAAGTCTTGCCACAGCGTAGAAAAGAAGATATATTTAGGTTATGGGTTATATCTTCAATTGATATCAAACTTCTGAGATCTCCATTCCTTTACTTTGTCTAAGCAAGTTAAGCAACCATCATCATCATCCACTGACGTCCACAGCTGGACATAGGCCTTCCCCAAGCACCGCCACTTCGACCGATTCTGTGCTTCCTGCATCCAGCGGATTCCTGCGGCCTTTACAAGGTCATCGGTCCATTTTGTGGGAGGCCTTCCAACGCTACGTCTTCCGGTACGCGGTCGCCACTCCAGAACCTTTCGGCCCCGTCGGTCATCTGTTCTGCGAGCAATGTGCCCTGCCCATTGCCACTTAAGTTTGGCAATTCTTCGGTCTAAGCAACCAATTAATATAATTTTAGGGATTTTTAATTCATTACATACATTCTCCAGAGTTCACTATAGACGAAAAGAAGCAGCTTTTCCGCTCCACAAAACTTCTCAATGGACGCAAAAAATTCCACGTCATCCGTCTTTTACGTAACCATGGTGACAGATGACACTGATGACAGACAGTCTCGCTACCCGGTTATCTTCAAATAACCTCATTTAGTTCGACAACTCATTTGACGTGTTAAACTACAAGATGGATGAACTGATAACAATAGGATTTCAGGTCAGACTTAAAAATTAAAATTAAAACTAGAACTTACTATCTAAGTCTAGTTATTGTGAAATATTGCGAAATCTAAATAGTTATTTTACATAAGCCGATAAGTCTTGTTGATATTAAGAACACACCTTGTGAAGATATTTCGATAAAAACGTTAGGAAAAAACCATATCGACAACCGGAAAATGGATGACTGCGACGCGACTTATCGAATTTTGCAAGTGGATTAAATGACTTGTGTAAATGATGGTTCAATACTAGCGATTACTCGCTAAGCCAGTATTGGCAATTGGCATATCCCTAGCCTCTATTAAAGAGCTCTTATAGCAACAGTGACGATAATAATCCTTCAAGTTAGGAATCCAAGATCAACCGCAACCCTCAACTTCTACAGCTGCAGCTACAAATATTGAAGAAACATATTCCTCTGAGGATGATTTTGATTTTTAATCATGTATTGAATCTATCCCACAAGACGGACCGATGACCTTGTGAAGGCCGCAGGAATCCGCTAGAAAAACTAGTACAACACTGGGTTGCCCAGTCCTTCAAAATTCACTAAATACGTTCTGTGTGGTCTAAGAAGGGTTGTAAAATTGTTATTGCATCAAGAATTCAATTAAGTTTTCCCCTAAAATAAATGAATTCCAAGAGCTACTTCGTTTGTTAACCCTAAGCCTTACGTGTGCGCAATTCTGAAGCAAAACCTTTTGAAGGTACCAGATGAGACAAAAGGGGCCAACACCTAAAATGTAATACGTAAAATAAGTTGTGCTGTCATTCTCATCACGTTTTCGTTGCAAAAATTTGTTTAGCGTCCGGAAACGAAATTTTTTCTCTCACTCTTTTCAACATGGTGATGCAGCCGACGCATACAGCTACTGTTTTGATTCATGAATTAAAAATATCACATAGGTAGGTATAGCCGGCAACGCCGACGGCCGGGCGTTGCCAAAATCGTTCCAGGAAAAAATATTTTTACGACAACACCTATAAAATGCGTGTTTTGTCGGCCGTGTTTGTCTTAGATTAAATATCCTTTTGTCTTACTCTATTTTGGTGTTTCTTATGTAATGTTTCTTCTCCAGTCAGCACTCGGATAGTCAGACATCTAAACGCAGTTCTGGCAAAATAGAAATCAGGGGCCAAGTCTACTAATTTACAAACGTCACAATGGTGTCTCCATTGTGAGTTTTTGACAGATTTTGTATGGCAAATCTGTCAAAAACTAACAATGGAGAGACCATTGCATTGTGACGTTTGTAAATTAGACTTGGCCCCCTGGCATTGCACAATCTGGTCAGTTTTTGACTTGACTTAAAAAACATCAATGACCTCGACCTGTCTGAATATGAAATATCTATAGTTACATTCTAGTTACTCGGTTCCTATAAATAGAATCGAATCGTTATGCTTACCAATGGTAGCATTTTTATTGCCAAACTGGGCATATAAATAGATTTGTGAGCTAATTTTGCCTGTGACAGCTATTTCCATATGGAAGGGTCTACTATGCTAAACTGAGGTATTTGCACCATTATTATTTTTTGATTTTATTTATTGGGGAAAACAAACACTTACACATTAGGGATTACAACAAGATAGGATACAGAAATGATACTGTATATGTGAAATTTTCGACGGTTATTTAAAAAAAAAAATGCTGTTTTATAGAAAACTGCAATACCTACGCGGTTAAAATGTCTGGAACAGCAGATTTTTTTTTAAATATCCGACTAAAAATTTCAACGCAGGGGGGTTCAGAATCATGTACTGAATCCATGGTAACAGTATTCGCTTCGATGTCCTTGCCACCATGTATTAACCAATAACGGTCCGTATATTATAGGAATCGGAAATAAATGACGTTCGTGAAGCGTCAAAAAGAAGTGTAATAAATAGCTGTCGGGTTTAACGCCCTGAAGACGCTGGTCTGTAGGGCGTGCGTGACCCATGCATGCGGATACGACGGCTGCCAAACGATCATCAGACTAATACTAGCCCAACGTATACAGAACATCGATGTATAGGCAGAATAGACGGAGACATGTCTATGAATAGTCTGCCCTATCAGGAATAAGGGATTCTTCAATCACTTTGACATTCTTATTATTTGTCATCGGGATATTTCCATTTTTGACAGAGAGATTCGTGCTCCCAGTAGATAGGTAGATATATAGATAGATATATGGATAGATAGATAGATATATGGATAGATAGATAGATAGATGGATAGATAGATAGATAGATGGATAGATAGATAGATAAAAATAAAAATCATAATGAATGTAATTGTAATATGTAATTGACATGAAAATGTATTTGCACGCCATATCATGACATAATGCTGAAATCAAAATGACTGTAATATCTATCTTACCATTTTCTAGCAAATAAGTAAATATTTTTGTTTTTTTTATTTGATAGATTGTTAGATAGATAGATAGAAATATATATGGGTATGCCTTATTGTACACCAAACATTTCACAAACCTAATAATAATATTCAAGGTTGTGGGTTCAAATCAGGGCAAGTACCAATGTGACTTTTTAAATTCATAAATGTACTTTCCGACTTTATCTTGGACATTTCTGATATCGGTAAAGGAAAATATCGTGAGGAAACCTGGACTTATAGATAACATAAGTCTGAAATCGCCAACTCGTCTTGAGCAAGTGTGGTGATCAATGCTCGTGCCTTCTCTGTATGAGAAGAGGACTGTGCCCTGCAGTAGGCTGGTACTAAGTAATATTAATATTTAGTATAACGGTTAATATTCAGGGTACAACGGTAGTCTAATCGGTAATAGCGATGTCTACTACACAACCTTTGGATAGATAGGAAAACCATACGTTAGTAGGGGGGTATTACCTAGTGTTGTCCGTGTTGCACTGCAATTTCATACAGGTATTACGAATACATAAAAGGACCGCTGGCTGGCCCAAACTGGAGACAAATTGCACAGGACAGAGACAAATGGGCATCTTTGGAGGAGGCCTTCACCCTATCTGGGGTTCTTGCATGAATTAGATTAGATTTAGATATTAGATAGTAATCAATAAAACTAACAATTAATCTAAGTTAACCAAATAATTAACATACTAAAATAAGAAAATACTGTAAAATGCAAGAAATAAAAGGCTTTTTATTTTATTTTATTTATTACGAATACATATACGTATGTATTTTCCAGTGGACTATGTTTTTGAAGCAGGAATAGAGACCGTGGAGTAAAAGTAAAAGAGTACAGTACGACACAACTTAGATGTAGCATCGGCAAAATTCGTAAAACCGATCAACATCCGAACTGAGTGCGCCTTCAAAATAACCAAACTTTATTACTGCTTCAGGTGAAAATGATCTATCAAAAACGCAATAACTTGTGAAGTCTTATAGCCGAATACATTCGTGAAATTGAAATGAATTAATGAAAATTTTCAAATCTGTGCTACATCTAAGTTGTGTCGTACTGTAACCGTGGAGTTTCTTGCCGGCTATTCTACATAGGAAACGACCAATTGGAACCGTGCAGTTGAAGTTTGAATTTTAGGAGGATGCTACTGTGATCTTTCGGACAATACCTGAATAGCCGTTTCTTTGCCAAAACCTACACACATCACCTCCGAGCAGGAAATGTATGATCATTTTGCATCTTGCGAATTTACATGTAGTTACCACTATCTTATGTAAGTCTATCGCCATAACAACAATGTTAACAGCATTGTTGTGTTTCGGCAGTTAGAGATAAGATAGCCAGTTCCACAGAGGAACTGGAACTGGTTGAGGATTCCAGGTGAAGCTCGCTTCCACCTTCAGCCTGATCATCACTTACCGTCAGGTAAGATGCAGGCCAAGAGCTTCCCCGTTGAAGGTAAAAAAAAAAAACTTACATGGAGGATTTTTTTAATATCAGCTAACACAGATAATGCGCTGTCGCAAAACAAAGTCTTTCAATCAATCTGCGGAACCTTTTCCCAACTATGTTGGGTTCGGCTTCCAGTCTATCCGGATGCAGCTGAATGCCAGTATTTTAAAAGAGCGACTGCCCATCTGACCTCCACAACCCAGTTACTGGGTAACACGATACCCCTTAGTAAGACTGTTTGCCAGGTTATAAATCTGGAAACTTTACAAATCTACAGGGCTTCAACCGTCAATAGCAGATCTGTCCAAATTAACTGTTGGTTAGGCAAATCAAACACTTTTTAACGCCACGATAAAATGCCAATACCACCTGCAAAGTCTTATCTAAAAACTATAATTTTGTAGCATAACCGTTATCGAAATAAAAAGAACATTCCAGATTTAAATTTTGAATTTCCGGAAATTAGAACTAAATTGACGTCATGCTAGTGTTGTGACTGTCAACAGAAAATCGCGATGCATTCTGTTTGCCGACGATTTTCCGTGAACGATAAAACGGAATTGCATCAACACGACGTTACATTCGATTCTGAGAACGATAGTGAATGCTCGATATAATTGCTGTTTTATCGATTCGCGATTTGATCATGTTTTGTGGAATTGCGATAGGTGTGTTGGTATTTCTATGTTGGTTTTCCTTCATTGGCGCCAGCTGGCGCCAGCCAAGTTGTTTGTTGTTGATGCAGCTTTTAATATGAATGAATAGGACACGTATATGCATATATTATGCATACACATTCCTTACCGAATGTGGTTGTAATATCAAATTTTTTGTCCAGTCGACTTTGATTTTTTATACAACATGTAAAAAAAACCCTGTCCGATCCGTGAGAGTGTTGTTAAGTATTGCACTGAGAGTCTATTTATGTGGTAGTTTTCAAGAAAAAAGAAAAAAATATACCCCTCATTTTTTTTTCATGGGGCGCGGGCGGCTGTCGTTAAGCTGGTATAGCATAACATAATTATTATTATTGTAAATTTTTTTTAAAATTTAAATCATTATTTTCAGACCACAGAGATCCATAGAGTGTTAGTAAACAAAAACTTAATGTAAATGTTAGTATCCCAATCCTAAGTCTGGAGTCGGACCTCACACTATCCACGTAATAGGTTCCTAGTTCATACCATTTGACGAATGAAGTCCGATCCAGGGTCGAAGCATCGGACAATCCCACCAGCTACCGCACAACGTGCTCAGGATGCTGTGGGAGCTGGCCCGCATTCTACGGAGGATCGAGGCACACCGGTTTCGGATGATGGCATGAAAAATCCTCGCCTCAGCAAACATCCCCGAAGCGCTACAAAAACTATTATGACCCCTATTGATAATTTGCAAATTTTTTATGGAATTGGGACAATTTTGGTAGGTACTAAAAAAGTACATTTAAAATTGCAATAACTTTTTATTTTCAATAGTCACACAATAGTCAGTTCCCACATATTATATGAAATAACAGGCTGTTATTTTGTAACAGGTTTTTGGAGCTGTTATTTACGTGGAACAGGCGGAACATACCTAAGTATTTGTGATTTTATCTGTTACAACCCACTCCTACGATAAACTTTGCGTTGGTATTTCATAGAAGAATCTGTGAACAAACATTTAATACGAAGTTTCTATGAATATTGATAGTCTTGAGAAGCCTTGGCTCATTCACAATCTTTCATGTACCACCCATCAACTGACCAAAAAGTCTTGACCGTTAACCGTGGCGCTGGTTGCAAAGAAACAGGACTACAAATCTGTCAAATGCAGTAGACTTTACACATTAGTTCCATATTCCACCACCTGCCAACACAAGCTGGTTGCTCAGTAATTCATGATTTTCTATCATGTTCCTACAGATTGCGCCGAACAGCAACAACTTGGCTAGCAGCCAATTTGAAACTATAACAATAATAAACATTAATTAATTATTAGAAACTAATTATAATAATTTCGTTTACATTTTAAGTACTTGTCGACATTGAAAATGGTTCAACCTTCGGAGTTAGCTATTTTTAGGAAGTTTAAATAAAGTCACAAGAATGTCAGTTTTTAGGGTTCCGTATCCAAAGGGTGCCATCGTCGGGACCCTATTACTAAGGCTCCGCTGTCAGTCTGTCAGTCCGTCAACCAGTCACAGGGCTGTATATTTGGAACCGTAAAAGGTAGACACTTTTCACAGTGTGTGTATTACTATGGCAACTTTATAAACAAAAAAGAAAAATAAAATAAAGAAAGAAAGAATATGCGTTTATTGTTATTACAGCAGAAAATACACCGTTTAACAAAAAAAACAGAAAACAATTATTATAATGCCAAAAGGGCCTCAGCTCAGCATAATGTCAGATGACAACACTTTACCACCTGACGCTGATTTTCAGCTGCAACCCACGAATGCAATACGCTAGAAAAATAAAGTTTTAAAACAAAATCTTGTTTTTTTTAAGTATTTAAAAAAAGTAGTGTTCAATATTGTGCGGTGATACGGAACCGTTCCTGTGCGAGTCCGATTCGCACTTGGCCGATTTTTTATCAAAAAGTATGAATAAACATGTCGAGTTTTAATGCTTTTGTAAATAAAAGATTATTGTCGACTTCCTCTGGTTAGGTTGGCGACAAACAGTAGTTTTCATACATATAATGTAATGGCGCATGGCGACAAAGTAATAAATGCAAAAACTAGTACCGTACGAGATCGTTAATGGAGCAATAAGTGGTCCATTGATGCATACTTAGACTACTTTGAAGTATTTTTTAATAGTTAAACGTCTCTGCGACGAAGTAATTAAGAAAAGTAATTAACTCATCATCTGCCTAGCCTTTTCACAACTATGTTAGGGTCGGCTTCCAGTCTAACCGGATGCAGCTGAATACCAGTATTTTACATAGAGCCACTGCTGCCTTTAATACGATACTCCTTGGTAAAACTGGTGTCAGACTTTAGGGCTTCTGACGACTCGTAACGCCTGTCACAGATCCACGAATGACAGCCGGGACTAACGGCTTAACGTACTTTTGTATGTGTTTATGTACGGTCACCCATCCACGGACCAACCCTGGCAAGCGTAGCGTGGATCGACACATGCGGCTGTTATCACTTAGCCACGAGCTCCTCCAGGAGATGGTTTTAGTTAATTACTTAAGAAAAGTAACTAAAAGTAACGTTTTATTTTTAGTCCAGAATGCATTCTACGTTCGCGATTTAGTTTCCAAACAAGTCAACAAATATGAGGATTTGGAGAAATAACATAAAGTTGCGTTTATCTACGCTACAACAAAAAAAATATTTTTACCTCTTTCTAGTACACTCACAATATCACTCTGAAATCAACTTAATTTATACAATAATAAAGTTGATATTTGTAAAGTGTAGTGTAGTCTCTCAATGTATCTTTTGATTACGCAAAAAAAGAAAAAAATACGCGTTTATTTTTTTTTATAATCTACATGACGGACAATTTTTTTTTTTATCGTCATCCCTATTAATCCAAAAAAAGCAAAGAAACACTTGACGCTATTCATTAAGCCAAAATATCCATTGCATTCTAACGCACGCACTGACATACACCTCGTTGATAAGCGATCACCGCGGGCACGTGTACATATCTAGGAAATCACGATAACGCACGCGGCTACGCGGCGCCGGCGCAGCTGATAAGGATAATATACGCGCGCTAATCCCAATGAAGTTTTTGTTGTATTAATATACAATATCATTACTGTTCGTTATTCAAGATTTGCAATTCATTGTTGAGTTGTAGGAGCCCATTGTGAGCTTAAAGGCGCGTGCAGACCAGCGCGACGAGACGGCCCGACGCGACACAATACAATTTCACAGAAAACTTCACGGTACAACAATAACCGGTGTCGCGTCGCGCTAGTCTGCACGAAGCTTTACTCGTTTCGGCAAAGATCTTTGCTTTGGTGAAAAGATTAAGCTTTCTAGAAATATGTACTGGAATGACTGTTAGGTACGGTTTACCAGACCTAGTCAAGGGTATGGAATCAGAAAAGGTTGAGAAAGGTTGTCCACTTTTTTCAGTGGGTTTAAAAAAGGAGTGGGTTTGACTTGGAGATCTTTGGATGAATTTAAAACTCAAACTCAAAGCATTTATTTCAAATAAACCAATTACAGGCACTTTTGAATTGTCAAGGGGTCGGTCAGTCAGAAAAGATGAAGCTAGATGCCCATTCCAAAGCGTAGTAGGTACCTATGGAGAAGAACGGGCAAGAAACTCCACGGACACTCTTTAAAATAAAAATTTGGTTACAAAATATTGGTTACATCATTCATGTTGAACTTATACATGTGAGAACGATGCAAAACGTTAAAAGCGTCCGTAATAAAAGATAAAAAAACAAAAAGGAAGGAAAAGATGAAGGAGACACAATACTGAAGGTAGTCAGTGAATGTACCATTTACATATACAATATAGTTTGGAAAATCCAAAAGTGCACGCCTCATACTTATCACTCATTCATAAACGAAAAAGAAATTCAAAACATAGTTTAATAAATCGGTCAAGTGCGAGTCGGACTCGCACACGAAGGGTTCCATACCATGTCGTACAAGATTTAACACTATGAATTTTTGTAATACTTTCGTAAAGGTAACAACAGAGGCGCTATAAAAAAACATAAAGATTTGTAAAGAAATTGTCTAATTTTAATGAAAAAATTTTGTTGTGTTAAATTATAGGTGTAGAAGTCTATTTCATTTATTTTAGTAACATGTTAACTAAATTCAAAGTTATTTATTTGCTACTAACATAGTATTAGTAGGTATAAATAGGTATATGTGTTGTAACAGTAACTGGGTTGTGGAGGTCAGATAGGCAGTCGCTCCATGTAAAATACTGGTATTCAGCTGCAACCGGTAAGACTGGAAGCCGACCCCAAGATAGTTGGGAAAAAGGCTAGGAAGATTGATTGATTGAAATAGGTATATGTGGTAGGTAAGCAGGTAGATATGTAGGGTAGGTAGGTTAGGTTAGGTAGCAGTTAGGGTAGGTAGGTAGGGTAGGTAATTAGGTAGAAATATGTAATTAGGAACGGTAGGTGCGCCGTAGAGAAGTACTTAGTGCTAACCGTGCGAAGCCGGGCCGGGTAAAGCTAGTTACTTATAAATAAAAGGATTTCTCTTGCTACATCAGACTATATTGTACAAAATAAGTAGAATGTAAGTAGTACGCCAAATTTTAATTACAACATTCCGTCATTATAGGTATTACGTTATTTTTGATAGTCATAATTCAAATTCAAAAGTCATTTATTCAAACTAGGCTAATTACATAAGACAGTCCCCCAAAAACGCCCGCCCTTCACCACTTCCTAGTGCTTTTGCTGGAAAGAAGAAGTGGCGCAACAAACTCGCTAGCAGCGCAGCTTGTTCAGTTACGAAAAAAAACTTGATTCTATACAATAGTATGCAAATATTTTACATTACTCAACACAAAACATTAAATTAAATATATTTGCCATAATGACAGCTAGCACACGCCAATGTACCAACAAAAAAAAAAAATCGAAATCTAAACTCAAGCGAAAATAAAAATTGTTTTTACACATCCCATCGGACTATGAGAGTGAGGGAAGAGAGAGTGCACTCGTGTCTGCGCATACACTTGTGCACTATAATATCTCCCACGCCGAAGGCTAGTCTCCGATTGGCCACCGTGGCTGAATATTTTTACACAAATAAGTTTTCTCAATATGAAATTGTATCCACAACGGTTTAAGGTAACTGAATAGTACCCTGTATGTACCACCACTCATTTCAATGTTACTGAATATTATTGTCTATTGGAGTGTAGTTTTAACATGAGGTACGAGTACACACATCAACACGGCAACACCGTCTAGGGATACTTTGAAAAAAGTCGATAAAGTTCTTAAACTCAAAAAATACTGGCCGGTTTTAAAATCTTTTGAAGAGAGCTTATTTTGTAGACCTTTTTGGATGATCGAAATTTAAATGATCGAAATAGTATATGCTGCCATGATAGTAGGTACTTACTAATTCCATGCCATTACTCCGACTAGTAAATAGTTATCTGTGGAATTTATATCGCATAATATTAGCATGAAATACAAAATATTATTTTTAAGTTGCAGTAAATCGCCCATATTATATAAAATACGTTATTAATCGGCGTTTTTAGTATTTGTTGATTATAAACAGTATACGGTACATGATACACACAAGTTTCAAATTCCTAATTTGTTTAGTTGTTGAGATAGAGCTCGTACAAAAATGGTCTAAAACAGACAACTTCTACGGCCCCCTAATTCATCATTTTTGAAGATAAAAACAAATAAGTTAAAAATAGTTTGGAAAATCCAAAAGTGCACGCCTCATACTTATCACTCATTCATAAACGAAAAAGAAATTCAAAACATAGTTTAAAAATGAACAATTTATCACTTTTCATGAAGTCGTAATGTCAACGACTGACAAAGATATTTACGTTGGCAGTTGCTAGGCAACGGCACCGGATCAAGGTTGAAAATATTTAGATATTGATATTATATTTTAGTTAGTATTTTATTAATTATAATTAAACTACTATGAATAAAAGATCCATTTTCAATAGGGTTCCTTCTACGGCTGAAACGAATGTATATAAAAAAAATTGACTCAATTAATTGATTTTATCGCAAGCTACAATGTTTTCAGGGATCATAAATTGACGGACAGGAATTTTTTTTCAACTATTTTGATGCTTTTTCCATTTCTGCTGCATTAAATCAATTGTTAAAAAATACAATATTAATCTCCATTTAATCATCTATACAATGGTATATAAATTAAGTAGGTTATGTGTACTAGCAGGAGTGAAACAATAAAAACAGTTGCAGAAATGGGGCAAAAAATATTTTTCGATCGTAGAGCACACTCTAATGCGAAGCATTACGAGTCGTGCAATAAAAATTATATTTATTTTCTACTTGATGAGCTCTAGACAATGATACCCCACATGCCAGGGACAGATTATTTTTTTTTCAAAATTTAATTTTATTGTATGGCGACCCCCCTTTATTTTTTAATTTTATTATTTGTTGCTCTTGCGGCAATAGAAATGCACAATCTGTGAAATTTTCAACTGCCTACCTATTACGGTTCATGAGATAGAGCTCGCTGACAGACAGACGGACAGCGGAGGCTTATGAATAGGGTTCCGTTTGTCACCCTTCGGGTACGGAACCCTAAAAATGAACAATTTATCACTTTTCATGAAGTCGTAATGTCAACGACTGACAAAGATATTTACTTGGCGGTTGCTAGGCAACTTACGGACATCAAGTCAAAGGGTTGGAAATATTTAGTTAAAGATATTATATTTTAGTTAGTATTTTATTAATTATAATTAAACTACTTTGAATAAAAGAGCCATTTTCAATAGGGTTCTTTCTACGGCTGAAACGAATGTATATAAAAATAATTGACTCAATTAATTGATTTTATCGCAAGCTAAAATGTTTTCAGGGTTCATAAATTGACGGACAGGAATTTTTCTTCAGCTATTTTTATGCTTTTTCCATTTCTGCTGCATTAAATCAATTGTTAAAAAGTACAGTATTAATCTCCATTTAATCATCTATACAATGGTATATAAGCACACTCTAATGCTTCGCATTACGAGTCGTGCAAAAGACATACATACATAAAGAGAGCAGTGGTGGCTCAGTGGTAACGGCCACGACTTACGAGTTGTGGGTCGTAGGTTGAACCCAGACAGGCGTTATACTTTGTGTAAATTATTTCATCAACACTGGTCTCAAAACGGTGAAGGAAAACATCGTGAGGAAACCGGCATGTCTTAGAACCAAAAATTCGAAGACATATGACATCTACCAACCCACACTAGGCCCGCGTGACGGATTACGGCCCACTCCCTCTCACAGAGAGGAGGCCTGAGTCCCAGCAGTGGGAACATTATGCTTATACATAAAGCATTGTATAAGCACGGTTAACATGGGCTTTCAGAAATAGTGGGCAAGTCACTTAAGTGATAATTAACAACTTAATTAAGACAATCACCAACATTTTTGCCACACATTTGGATTTGAATTTCTCCTATACGCTGACGATAACACCTATTTTCAGTAGGGCACGGTTACAAAAAGATATGAAATAATTACGTTTTATTACACGGATATGCACTATCCAAAGGAATTTGATTACGTTAGCGCGATTTTTGTTACAGAAAGACGGCGCCAGTGTTACTGATAACACAAGTATTTGCTAATCCCGAGGATATGATATCTCAATGAAATTCAATGTATTTAGTATATAGAGCTATTTATTGATTTTATCAGTGTGGGAGCTAGGGTTGTCACACCTGTAGAACACGGTAAAATCCAGTGTACTACAGTATATACTACTTTACCTTTTTATAGTAAACAACGGCGACTAGTCGGTAAACAAAGCCAACTATCCGGCCACTTTCATAGTCGGCGACTAGTCGGCAAAGAGCGCCAACTATCCGGCTTCTTACTTTGTATGTATTTATCAATAAAATGTATAAAGGACGAATTACATTAAATAAAAAGCTTGATTGTTAATTAATATTTTTATTTTAGAATTAGTTTTACACATTCTGACATGAAAAGCAATATTTTCTTTGGTAATATAATAAGTCTCTAAAATTCAATCAATCAATCAATAAGCCCTCTATCCTGAACTTTCGTAGTTTTAAAGTATTTGTCTTCCTCATTTAGAGGATATCTCTAAGTTCAGTGTGCCTGTTGGCAAAGGCCTCCTCTAACATTTTCCATTGTGTTCTATCCCTGGCATCTCTAAAATTACTTACCTGCAAAGATTTTTATAAATTTATTTATATACCTCTTACAACTATCTTCCTTATTCGTAATATTTATGAATATTAATTCTTCTTGATCGTGATCGGCTTAGCCAACTAGTCGGCCTCTTTAAAACCGACAAATCGGCTATTCGGCCAAAGTCATAGTCGGCACATCTCTAGTAAACATCAATGATACGACTGCCTCGTTGGTCTAGTGGTTGCGCTACTGCTGAGCATGAGTGGGTTTGACTCCCGGGTCGCACAAACCGTTATTGGGCTTTACATCTGGAATTTCTCAGTAGCAGCCCGAAGTCTGGATTTGTGCCCGGTTGATGGCAATAGGCTCGCCCCCTATTACAGACTTAAACATTACTGGCAAAATGTGGGTGTACTATATGTGGACCTCTGCCTGGCTCTTCGGGGAATACAAGCGTGATGGTATGTAATCAATGATATTATGATAAGTACAGACAGCTAAAATCATAACCCTTCCTTTTGGTTTTGCTGTAGTAGTTTTGCTGGGTAAAAAGACGTAAATAGGTTACCTACCCATTATTTGATATTAAAAAACGGTAAAATGGCACTATTAGATGACATGGTGGAAGCAGGACGTCGCATGCATG
Organism: Conistra vaccinii; assembly: GCA_948150665.1. Taxonomy (NCBI): domain Eukaryota; kingdom Metazoa; phylum Arthropoda; class Insecta; order Lepidoptera; family Noctuidae; genus Conistra; species Conistra vaccinii. Next base: position 20,234,466 of record OX411332.1, read on the forward strand.
CATGTTGTAATCATCGGGAGCAAAAACGAGACAAGTCGGAGAAAACTTGGCTAGACTTGGCTAACTAGCAAAGTAATGACGTGCCACTTGCGGAGCTTAATAACATTGGCAAACATTGGTTGTGTTGATAGTTCAAGGCAAAGGGATCTAAATACAGCACTGATAGTTGATCGAGAATAAACAAATGAAACGAAATTGAGTGAATTTTGAAGTAAATATTTACATGGAATTGTAAGCGGAAATGTATCTTGGATGCTGGAGATGGTTTTTGTCTCTGTTCGATGATAGTGTTTTAAGTAAATAGGTACCTAGTCTGCTATGCTGAACTGGCTGTAGAGTTGGTGGTAGAAATCTTTCTAGCACCAGTTTTACAGATCTAATTTGCCAGCAACATACATGATAATGTTCTAATTTGTCACCCTTTCATTGCTTCCTAGAAGAGGTAACTTCCAAGGATGCTGCTGAACTTTAAGGTTATGTCATATCGAAGGGTCTGAGTTCTGTTCACTAATCGGCAGCCTAATTACGTAATGCACGATCAATAATAAATTGAAATGAATTGAAACAGATTGCTAGTCCAATGCTTCATAAGTTCGAAAAAACATTCTGCTCAATTATTTTTTCGGTATTATGCAGCAAAGGACTAGCAATTTATTATTGATCGTGCATTACGTAATTAGGGTACTGATTCCTAAGTCATCATTAAAACTGTGTAACAATCTTCTTAAATTGAATCCACGGCTATTACCACTCCTGGTGGCAGTCCAACAGCCAGATGTGATGGACAAAGGTGGTGGATGACATTCAGAAGATCGCAGCCAATCGCAGATAAGAACTAGTTGAGACTCGCACAGACTGGGGAAGTTTGGCACTAAAGAGAGGGAGGGAGGGACAAGGGGTTACTCAGCTGTGGATGTAACAAGGCTGTCAATGACGATGATAATTATGCTGAACTCGGATTCAATGCAATAAAAGAAACGATACCTATGGCTAGAAAGGAGCTGAATAGTGACAGCAAATAGAGATTTAAAGAAGAAAAAGACATGCTGCACTGACATGAGGAGAAGGTCAGGAGAAAGATGAGTCTTAATGACTTAGCATGTATTTAATTTGCTAAATAAATAAATAGTCGCGTTTGTAGCTTTTCCATAGGTCAAGAAGAAGAGCTGCAAAAGAACTAAAACAATCAGGCCAACTTTGTTATGCTGCAGTGCGTGACAGCAGTCTTACCGCCTGACCACGGAACGGGCGGCGCGAACGGCGGTGCGTCTTGCGGGGCGAAATTCTATACATATGTTTTAGTCGCAAGACGCTTTGCCGTTCGCACCGCGCGAATTCTCGCTGTAGCGAATGTCCCGTGGCCAGGCGGTTAACCTCCCGCCACGTCATTGTGCTGTCATTGGGCTTTTCTAGTGTGCGTGCATTTAGCGGCTAACTGTTGGAAGCTATTTTTGTTGACGAGTTCACAGCTTTGACTGTCTATCTAGACATATTTATATTTTTGATTAAAGCATTTTCCCATTCCAAGATTTATTGTAGAGGTCACTGAGAGGCCCGTGTGAACAGTGGTCGTCTACGAAACTGTATAACGTCATAAAAACTATTAAATTAAATGAACCTCATCGCCTATCTTCTAATGTTGTGTAAACATACATAATGTGACATTTTAATAATATAATATAATAAACGTTATTATATTTTATTACCAGCTGATTGATTAATCTTTGGCTACTGCGCAGCAAACGTTACATAATATTTGAAATCTAATAAAAGTATTATCTTCTGTCAGTGTCTATGATATTAATTCTTGGTTTTTATTGCTTTTAAATCATTACATTAAATTCGGGTAGCCGACTTTATCATCACTGACTTAGGTAATATAAATACATGGTGTTATTTTTTTTTATTAAACGAAGTCAGTTTTATCGGAAAAATCGAAGAGTGTCGGTCTTCATAGCTCAGTAGAATTGAAAGTAAATATTTTGATTTTCAAAGCAACAACCATTTTCAGCTGCTACGATTGGTTTGTTTACCAGTATCCTAGTCGTGTAACACACTTTCAAACACAATCTTTTATGTATATGGACGGCTCAGATCTTCGGTGTGTATGCGGCGTCTCTCCACAAACACTGGCTCACCTCCCATCTTGCTCCGCAAGCCCTGTCACCTGCACACGTGAGGACCTAATGGCAGCGTCAGCGGAACGAGAAGGAGAACGGTATCCGCGCTGCGCGTGCTGAGTTTTGGGCCAAACAAATTTAAAAAATAAGAACATTCTATTTTCGTGCTATTTTGCCATGGACACGCCAAGAAGAATCACAATCTGAATGATTTTGAAGGATATTGCTAATCCTTTTCCATTGTTGAAAAAAATTGTCTCCTCAGCGTTGTAAATCAAATCAAATCGTTTATTGCAAACCATAATGTACAATTACAGATGGTAAATAAAAAAATTATAGAAACAATTATGGACCCTGTCGGGCACAGCAAATTTATAAATAGGTTGAGAGAGGAAGAGCGTTATTAAATAACGCAATGAATGTTGTTGAACTGTCAAAATGAAAGCCATTGCTACTGTGTGCTACGCAATTACCCCGCAACTCAGAAACATGAATAATAATATGTTTTCCATATAAAATATTATTATTTTAGAATAGCCAAGAAGTCTTCATAATTAAAAACCAGCCAGACCCACGAGTGATAAGATAACTTCCGTTTTTTTTTTCGTATATGTTCCGCTTTTTTCCTTTCGAGTTACGGAAGTTTAAAAATTGTCAATTCAATTCATTCATCGACTCTTTAGGCCTAAGTGGGACAGAAATGGCTGATAATAATTATTTATTTATTCACATTACAAGTTGTTTTGAATGACACGCTATTAACTAGACTAAATATTGACAAAATTGAACACCTTGTACTTGTTTATATATTTAGATATAGGAGAAACCTTCGATCGACTTCGGGATTATACGAACGAACCTTGGCTGTAAGCTGACGTATCTCTGATACGGTATCACTGGCCTCGCTAAATGAAGGAAGAACTATAACAACGATTCGAAGATTATCAGTATTTATCAGTCATAAGGGTCGATAATCTAGTGTTCTTATTTAAATCAATAAATAAAAGAAACACTAAATTACATAATTCTTACAACTTTTGCTGAACTGGGCTTTTTTAGCGCAGCCATGAGGCACACTCTCCTGCAAATTTTTACACTTTTTGTTAATTTTTTTTTTGTTTTTTTTTTATCTGCTGTATAAATTGTGTGCTTTTTGGTCTGTGTTAAATAAATGTATTTTCTTTCTTCTTTCTTTGTTTCGTCTTACTATATCACCAAATTCTATGTAGTAGTGCGGTAACAATTTCTCCTTTTGCGGTTTATTGGAAGATGGGAGATCCATTTTCAGCAGTGGAATTTGATTGATTTGTTCTGAGGTCTAGTAAGGTATTCAGTTTTAATTTTGAAGTGAAAACTTCTTTTTTTGGGATGGGTAAAAAATGTTAAACTCGCGTCAGCAACCGACACAGTAAATATCAAAATAAATAGTCTTTGACATGACGTAAAAATTGCGAGGTAAGAAATTTTACCAATATTGATGGGAAATAAATATTGTTTATTTTTGTTAGACTATATTTTGAAAATAAATAAATATACTACTACTACTACTAATGAATATTGTATTTAACCACGTCAATTATAGTACTCTTATACTGATAAATAAAGCAATTCGTGCGAAATTATTCCCTAACCATTCCAAAATATTCAAAAACGCACAACGTTAATGTTCAAGTTTTCACTTCTGCCGGCACTCCCGGAGTGCAACCCGTTTGTTTTTTTTTTCGTCAACGAAGATGTTATTTTAGTACCTACCTCGCCTTTCGCACCCCTTCCACTTCAATCAATTTCTTGTACTATTAGCGATGTTGCTTTTGAAACATGCAAAATAAGGTATTTAAATTTCATCGCATAACTCAGTTTGGTTATCAGTTATTCATGAATTAACTTTAAAACATACAAAATATTTACTTAAACTGTTACTCAACCATTGCACAATAGAAACTATGAAAGTTTACACTCCAGAAAAGCTCGACACAGATTTTCAGTTTTGAGTGATTCCTTCACAAATATTTGTCAAACATTATACCTACATATTGCAAAGTAGGTTAATCACATTTCATGATAAGAAAGACTTGATAATTACATCAACCATTGTATTATAAACTTTATAGAAAAAACAATAAGGTAGGTTTTTCTTTATTATGAGGTATCTCTTTATTTATACATGAAGTAGAAGTAAAGTAAATAAACTAATTGAGGATTAGTATTGCGTGAGAAATGAAAGTATCTGCGCAGGAGGTGATTATGTTACAAACTTACAATGTAAGAAATTCGTAGACCTACATAAGGTTGTACTTACCAACATTGTATAAAAACAGTTTAAGTGGAAAGTGTGGGAGAAAACCAGTGATTTATTTCGGCAGAACCTTGTTTTTGACATGTAATTTAGCTTTCTAGTGAATCTTTGACACCAAACACTGAGGTGCAGGACAGAATCTACGATACTTCAATGTACAGGTCGACATAAAAGACTCTGACGTGGTGAAATTTGGAACTAAATATTTTATAATTTATTTTCTTTTTGGTTTTGGTTTGAGTCATCCACAAGCAGCGTATTTTGCTGTACATTTATTTTAACAATTTATTTCCCATTTCAAGTGACCTAAGTGCGATAGTTTCCTCATTTTAATTTTACTCTCTTTTGCCAAGCTGTACGTCTGGTTAACTCTGAGTCATTAACTAGCCCGCTACCATCTTGCTGACCACATCATGAGCTACTTATTCTTAAAAACTTCTTACCGATTATGAAGACGAGAGATGAAAATGGCACCTAAATAAGGCTTGTTCTCTTTCTCTCTCTCTGTTAGTCTCTAAAGTTAGTCTTCACACTGCAGTTCACTGTTACAGGCTAATAAACTCAAACTTAAAGCATTTATTTCAATTCAACCAATAACAGGTACTTTTGAACTGTCCTAAAAGTTAGAAAGATGAAGCTTGTTGCCCATTCCAAGGCAGGCCGAAACGCTACGGACACTCATAAGTTTCCTGGAATGACCATGGCATCAATTTATAACTGCTATTAGCTAAGTAGAGAATCTATGATTAGAAGTAAAATATGACCAAGGAACTACTATGCAAAGAAGCCATTACAACCAGCGCGTCTGAAGCACGTCACAAATCTCTCCATAATGTCCAAATTAAAAGAAAACAGCCGCAAAACTGTCAAAAAATAAATGAGGCGTAATAATTAGTGATAAGCTCACTATTTCCTGAATCATGACCTCGACAACACGCTGGTGATAACCCATATCAACAAATTAATTAGAACTGTAAATAAATATTTCATTTATATAACAGTTCAGCTGTCCGATTCGTGCGCAAATTCTGCGAGATAAACGGACCGTAGCTCGTAGTTATAGAATAACTACGACACGTAAAGCCGCCCTCCGACGGTGCGCCATATCGCGGACGCACGCGCACGACGCACCGTGGGAAACCTAGCGTGCGTGGTAGCGCAGACGCGCGTTGTACGCGTGCGTGGCGGTGCGTCCTCGTGCGGGCTGGTGCGCGTCCGCGATATGGCGCACCGTGGGAGTTGGCTTTAACGTGTGATAGGAACGCATAACCTTGTGATTTTGTGGTGTGAGGATGTAGGAACGGATAACCTTGTAGTTTTGTAGTTCATTATTTCTAATCAAAGTTTTTTGATTTTTGGGTGTTCAAAAACTAAAAATTATTATCATTTGTTGTGCTAATAGGTTGGTGGTCTATGTCGTTGTGAAGATAAGCGTGTTATCTTACGCAAACTATTTCGCAAAAAATCTATTTGTTTTTTTCCAAAATCGTGAGCGTCTCCATAGTACCGAAACTACTTGCCCAATATTTTAGATCTCCTGCTGTTTGGGGACCTTAGTGCTACTGCAGAGTAAAATTTCTGCAAATCGTTATCAAAATTTACGAGTTTATTTATTTCGAGCACCGTTGAAAACATAACTAATTTCGAAAAAGTGGGAAAGCTATTAACATTATTTTCTTAGATTATTTTAATATATTTCATACCCACATTACAGTAATTTTCATTACTATTTCACTCATTAAACGCCAACCGTCGCGTGCGCCGGCCAGTTTGATTCAAATGAACTAATATCCACGCATTACGTACCATCATCCCGTGTTGAACAGCCCTTACATGAACGTACTACGGAGTAATGTCACAGGGCTTTATAGCTAGGGGTGGTAATCGAATCAAAAGTATCGATATTGTTCTCATTTGTGATAGCCGGGACCAAAGTCTTAACGTGCTTTTTGAAGCACGGAGGAATATCGTTATGTAAAGATGGTCACCTATCCACGAACCACCTCGGCAAGCGTAGCTTAACCATGCGGCTGTTATTACTTAGCCACGAGCTCCTTCAGATGATATACACCAGAATACAATCTAAAAAAAGTTCAAAAACTCACCTAGGTATTTGTCTTCCTGTAGTTATCTGTCGCTATTCAGACTCAGGACAAAACACTTTTGATGTTTGTAACTCACAGGGACAACACTAATCATAATAGCATATATAGTGTAAATATACAGTACAGTTACAGAAATATCGATACCTACTACCCAGGAATCGATACTTTTTCACATCCCTATTTATAGCAAGTAGTAAACGTTGTAAAGGACGACTCACACGCAATGCGTGACGTAAAACCGTTGCACAACGATCCCTAAGGAATGGCGGGAGTACAAAATTTGATTTATTATGTTACCTTTGAAGATCGAACCCTTTTAAATATGGAACGTTTGATGGCGGAGATTTTAGTTCGTTCCAAATTTGAGATTCGCTTGGTTAACCGTTGAAGTGGCTGGTTAAGTTTTTTTTTAGATTCTTAAGTAGTGTATGGATCTACCGAGCCTTATATTCCTCGCTATAGTTCGGTATGTAGTGTAGTAAAGACTAGGTATGTTTGTACTCAGTGGCAGTAACCACAACACTAAGTGCCTAGCACTAAGTACCTGACAGGCTACTTAACTTTGCCTTACAGATTAAATTAACTTCGCAATTTATTACCTGTTTGTCATAACTTGCCAAACAGTAGGTACTATTGCGGTTTTCCGTATTGTCCCGTGTTTTATGCAGAAAAAAATGAAAAAGTAATTGGTGTCAGAAAAAGGCAGATGCGAAAAGAAAATGTAAAGTGAAAATCATGCGCCTGTAATATAAGGTAACATCACGCATGTTTACCCCGACAGTTTAGGCAGTAGTGTCCCTATAGTAAACCCACAATTCGCCAGTTATATGCCCGTTTATGTATTTTTTTTAATTTTCCTTTTACCGACGAAATTTAATGCAAAACTCAGTTTTTCTTAAACCACCCACCCCAGACGAAGCGTCTGAATGAGCAACAATACAGATTTTAATTGACAAACTAACACAATAGTGAAACTAACTGAATGGCAGAGCGGCAGCTTTGTGCAGCTAAATAAGTTATTTGTACCGTCTAGCCCAAGTTGGAGCTAAGTAAAGTGATACTTGAACAACGTTTCGAGTCTTCCGAGAGATTGTTACGTTAAAGTTTCATGTGCGTTTACCTTGTGATTTTGGAGATTTAACTTGAAAGTTGAGAGATGAAATTCTCTGTTAGGATTTCTGAAATGAAATCAAACAAACAAATGAAATCAAATCCATTTATTTGCGATTGAAAAGAGTCGTAACTACCTACCTACATTGATTGTTTGTAATGGATAAATCGAGAGTTGGAGGACTAAGAAGAACTCAAATTAGTTAGGTACTTAATTATTACTTAAGTAATCATTTTTTCTTTTTTTTTGCTTGCGTGTCGATGGAAATCTAAATAGGCCTTGGCCCAGAATTCGGCCACATGTTTGGCGCCATCACTAGCGTCCATCAGTTCCTGTAACGTGCAGCTGACAGGACACGACATTAAGTGTACCATCGTTTGTAGAACAGCACCACATTTACACTCCAATACGGAGTCGTCTATGAATCTCCACCTGAACAGATTTTTCTTGCTTCGAGCAACAGGGTCCTGATTATGTTTAAAGACTTTCAGGTTACCCAATACCCACGGCAACTAATGTCCAGGTGGAAGATCTTCAGCAGGTGGAACAAATCGTTTGGGTAACGAAGAACTGCCTCGCCACAGCATCGTTTATTTTTTTCAAAAAATAAAACACGTTTATTTTCAAATCAGCCGTGTGTTCTCCCCAAATTCTTGGAAATTCCAAAAAATATATTTACCTGCTTGCTTATCTGCGTGTTACAAGATACGCTTTAAAATCCAAACTAAGCCATCCATTCACACTTTTCCTCTTCATTTTCTGACGCAAAAAAATAAACAAATAGCAACCTAAGAGCGTTTATTTTGAAAGCGCGCAACGTCGCAAATAGATGTAAAATATTTCGCTGTTTCGATTAATTTGGCAATATTACTGTACGGAGATATGAGCTAAGCGAACTAGAATATAGCGGTTACAGCGCCACCTACGAACTACGCAGCAAAGATATGACGTCACACAAATCCTGCATCGCGCAGTTAGAGTTTACCGCGCGAACGACATAGATAATACTATCCCAAATCAACTTACGGGCAGTTGCTCGCCAGACATAACACCCGTCTGGTCGGAGGATCCTCCCTTTTCTATGGTGGATGAGTGAACTTTACACCCTGTTCCTCATACCTCTAAAATAATATAAATAATGAATTTCAAATTATAGCACTGAATTTTATGTTGTAACCGTGTTGGGTGTAAAAAAAGACTTGGAAAGTTTCCAAATACTATTTTTACACCTAAAGTTAAATATTCGTTGTTACGATATTAATTATTGCATTTCATAATCAATCGTTTATTTCACTAGTTAGCCACATTTCATAATCAATCGTTTATTTCACTAGTTAGCCACATTTCATAATTATTTGCATACAGTACTAATGCCAAATTAATCAAAACACGTAAATATTTGACAGCTATTTACGACGTTGTCAACTTTTAGGATAAGCGCTCTTACACATCTAACTTAAAACAAGCTTCAATAAAATTGCCTCAAACAAGACACAGCCACAAATCATTAGTCAGACAATTAAGCCGCACTTGTACCGGATGGTTGCATAACTTGGATGTGGGTAGTCGCACAAACGCACCACCGAAACAAACAGGACGGCGAGCAAAACGACGCGCGCGCATCTGCATGTTTGCACTAAATTAGCGATGACGCCTGCGCTGTTTACCCACACATTACAACTGGGGACGGTCAGCAAAGAAGATTTTAAGAAATTAAATTATCTTTTCCTTTTTACGTTGTATGAAAATTACTACTTGATTAAAATTAAGTTTAGTGATTGATTAAAAATAAAATACATTAAACAAAAAAGTTTATCAAAGCTGCGCATCTTCTGCAAAGAGATTAAAAAATATTTCATTACGCCTCCATTAAATAATAATTAACATTTCACCTTCAAACCGGAAAATGCTTGAAGCATTCGGAAAAGTTTTATTTATTTATTTAAATGTAAAACAAACAAACAATAAAGATGCAAAAGAAAATGAATTAAGACAAGTATCTATTGTTGACTACGTTTGAGAATTAGTCGTTTAACCTAAATATTTTAAAACAGCAACTTCTGAAGAAACGCAGGCTAAAAATATTAGCTAGTCGCTATCTTGTCATTTTAGAGAATGCATTCTTGACACACTAGGCAAGCGGTCAAAACGTTTTGTTTTTGCACGACTCGTAATGCTTCGCATTAGAGTGTGCTCTACGATCGAAAAATATTTTTTGCCCCATTTCTGCAACTGTTTTTATTGTTTCACTCCTGCTAGTACACAGAACCTACTTAATTTATATACCATTGTATAGATGATTAAATGGAGATTAATATTGTATTTTTTAACAATTGATTTAATGCAGCAGAAATGGAAAAAGCATCAAAATAGTTGAAAAAAATTTCCTGTCCGTCAATTTATGATCCCTGAAAACATTGTAGCTTGCGATAAAATCAATTAATTGACTCAATTTTTTTTTTATACATTCGTTTCAGCCGTAGAAGGAACCCTATTGAAAATGGCTCTTTTATTCATAGTAGTTTAATTATAATTAATAAAATAGTTTGGAAAATCCAAAAGTGCACGCCTCATACTTATCACTCATTCATAAACGAAAAAGAAATTCAAAACATAGTTTAAAAATGAACAATTTATCACTTTTCATGAAGTCGTAATGTCAACGACTGACAAAGATATTTACGTTGGCAGTTGCTAGGCAACGGCACCGGATCAAGGTTGAAAATATTTAGATATTGATATTATATTTTAGTTAGTATTTTATTAATTATAATTAAACTACTATGAATAAAAGAGCCATTTTCAATAGGGTTCCTTCTACGGCTGAAACGAATGTATAAAAAAAAAATTGGCTCAATTAATTGATTTTATCGCAAGCTACAATGTTTTCAGGCATCATAAATTGACGGACAGGAATTTTTTTTCAACTATTTTGATGCTTTTTCCATTTCTGCTGCATTAAATCAATTGTAAAAAAATACAATATTAATCTCCATTTAATCATCTATACAATGGTATATAAATTAAGTAGGTTCTGTGTACTAGCAGGAGTGAAACAATAAAAACAGTTGCAGAAATGGGGCAAAAAATATTTTTCGATCGTAGAGCACACTCTAATGCGAAGCATTACGAGTCGTGCAATACTAACTAAAATATAATATCAATATCTAAATATTTTCAACCTTGATCCGGTGCCGTTGCCTAGCAACTGCCAACGTAAATATCTTTGTCAGTCGTTGACATTACTACTTCATGAAAAGTGATAAATTGTTCATTTTTAAACTATGTTTTGAATTTCTTTTTCGTTTATGAATGAGTGATAAGTATGAGGCGTGCACTTTTGGATTTTCCAAACTAGTGTATTTATTATTTGTTGATGTTTTCCTGAAAGACCAACTTGCTTTTAATTATTTTGTAGAAGTAACATGCGTATGGGCAAAACAAATGTATTTTGATAATTCTTCTTTTTTCTTTCAATCTATCTATTGTTCCTGATTCCAAAATTGTTGTAAAATATTGTGTATTTTTTGTAAGAAATCATTCAAGTAAAAACAAACAAAAGGTTTGCAAAATTTTACATAGGTATATATACCGGGTGCGGCGATTGAACTGTCCGTCTCTATCTAACTGTTTTAAAACCGAACCACTGAATCGAACGCCGCCAAAATTTCAAATGTTGGTCTTTGACATGTTCTCTATCATCATTTGAAGTGATTCTGTTGTAAAAGAAACACCTTCGAATTTAGAATTCGCTGCTTTACAGCGTAGCAAACGGTTGGATCGAACGAAAGAACTGATTCGCTTGCTCGACTCTGGCGGACTTCCCAATTAGGTGTTTTCAGATGAGAAAACTTTTTACGTTGAACAGTTTTTAAACAAACAAAATGACCGTGTTTGGTTGAAGGGACATGTCAGCGACCATTCAGACGAATTGCAAGTCAGTCGACGCCAAGGAGCCGACCAAATCATGGTCTGGGCGGTGGTGTCTGAAAAAGGCCGTTCTCTGCTCGTTTTACTTCCAATGGGTCGCAACCAAGTCAAAACAAACCAACAAATCTATCGAGACCAAGTCTTGCAACCAGGGCTGATACCGTCGGCACGCAACACATTCGGTTCTGAGCGTTGGACTTTTCATTAAGACTCGGCACCATCGCACAGAGCAATTGGTACGCAAAATTGATTGTAAGCAAACGTTCCAGTGCTGATCGACCGAGATATGTGGCCGTCGTCATCGCTCGACTTGAATCCGCTGGACTTTTGTATTTGGGGTGTTTTACAGGCCAGGGCCTGTGCTAAAAAACACACTTCGGTGGAAGCGCTCAAAGTTACTCTTACGCGAGAATGGAATTGTTTGAGTGACGACGTCGTTCGAGCAGCCTGCGCTTCTTTCAGAAAGAGACTTCAGCTTGTAGTAAAGGCTAAAGGCGGTTTTATTCCTTCGGAATAAGTCATAATAAAACTTTGAACTTTCTATTTTCACATGGCAAAAGTGTATAAATAAATATTGAAAATTAACAGAAATAATTCATTTTCACATACGGACAGTTCAATCGCCGCACCCGGTATATATTAAATTGGGTTACGTTAGGTTAGGTATTCTTAATTTTGTTTTCTTTTTTATTTATTTAGACATTCCATTAATAAAATAGATAGATTTATCATAGAAAACATAATAATTATGCTGCCACTACCCAATAAACCGTACATAAACTAAAGACAAGTAATAAATCAATTACGAAGCTGCGACAAATTAATCGCACACTTAATTTGCTGTCGCGTCCTACACAGGATGCTATTCCTTCTCACTTAGTTGTGGCAAATAAAAGAAATACTGTCTATTCGTATAATGAATGGGCCTCATTTGCCGGCCGGCCGGTAAGCTGCAATCAGTCATACATTTAGCTATACCACTTACAAACATGCTTTTTTTGAAGTTTTTTAAAGCCCTCTCAATAAGAATTTTGCGTTGGAGGCCAAATTCTTGGAACAGAGTTTGTTGATTTCGGAATGTATGAAATAAGGTTGTTTTTAATTTTACTTTGGTGGGAGTCAGCAGTTACGTTTCGCACTTCGAAATCAATGTTTGCAAGTATGGTTTCGCATTTATGTGAATATTTGTTTTTTGTGTGTAAAGAGGTTTAATAATGACATAACGAAGCCATTCACCATATCTACACCAAACCTAAAGGGAAAATGCATCATGAAAGTGATCAGGATTGTCTGCCAGCAACTAGTAACAACAAACTGTGATCAACAATCTCACCATTTCTGGGCCCATTTTTTTTAAATAGTTTACAGCCCGTACAGTATCACCTAACGACTAAAAAGCCCTATTCTAAATATCTGCGGTCACTACCCCCTTTTCTGACAACCATAACCTGCTAACACATGATAGATCTAAAGATAGAGCAAACACAAAAGGGCCTTGAAGAAGACCTAGGCTATTAACCTCCTTCACCGAATCACAAGAAGGGGGTAATGGCCTGTCAAGCGTCACTATTAGGTCTGCTAACTCAAATGACGTATGTGAAGACATTGCGTAAGATAATACAGGCGATAATTACGCGAAACTAAGGTAGGTAGGTAGATAAAAAAAATCGTCACGCTGTATTGTGCGTGAAGAAAATCTGGCTATTTGTGAATAGTACGAAATAATAGACTGCTTTGAAGCAAGATGAATTACAAGATGTATTTTTTCATGCTGGGAAAAGACTGTTTAATCAACTAGGTTAGAAAAAAAAAAACAGAGAAAAGAATATGGGCATGTGATGCGGAGAAATGAGGAAAATGTCGAGATGAAAGTTTTGAGTATGAATGCTATAAGAGTAGGGGAAGACCAAAAAAACGATGGATGGATTGTGTGAAAGATGATAAGGCTAGAAAGGGTGTGACTACCGAGATGACGACTAACAGAGACGTATGGAAGAAATAGACATGTTGCGTCGACCCCAAATAAATTATGATAAGGTGCAAGAGCAGAGAATGATGACGAAGGGAAGAGAACATTTTCTTCTCCCTTCTTTAAAGAAGAAGCAGTATTGATAATGGAGCGTTAGTTGTACTCATAGTATATCTTCACTCGTTGATGCTTTTTTATGAAATTCGTAATAATCTCAGAAGATTTCCGCCTGTTTCGAATTCTAAGTGTTTCATAAATATTTTGTGACACCCACGGAAATTAGTGGCCGACTATTGAAACTGGAACCATACAATTGTATAGTTCAAAGTTAATGACGGCTCGGAAGTTAGCTGCTAGCTGCGCAGTACCCCATCCCTCACCCCCGCTGGCCCATGAATTTGTTACTGCGCAGCCACTCGCCTCATGTTCCGAGCCGCCATTAAGTTTGAATCGGGCTGTAACATCAGTTGAATATGTAACGAATTCTCTACTAACAGCTTTTTACTAAAGTCCCCAATTATTTAGCAGTTTCAGTCCAAAAGTTTTTCAACGAAAAAGTATTTGTAAACATTACACAAAAAATAAATTAGGCACACCAAATACCAAACTCGCGTGCGACCTAAGTTCTCAGATTTCTAGGCACTGTTAAATAGTTTTTTTTTAAACTAAATCGTTGATAGTTTTCATTCATAAAACGGTAGATATATTAAGAATATTTTATTTCAAAACGTCTACGATCAATCAGGCTGCCAACATTCTCAAATATCACTATCCAACATCCAGTTTGAGTGTAAAAATAAATAGGCAAGTGTGAGCTGTCCGCTGAATCATGAGTTCCGTAGTGAATACATTCACTTTACGAATATCGCCGCCATTCCTGCTATTAAATCTCATTTATAATGTGTAGCTTTCTTTACAAGCATACACAATTATGAAGGAGAAATTCTATTTAGAATTGTGTATGAACACGGAATCGATCTTATGAACATGAAACTTTTAATTGTTATTTGCAGTTCACCTGACCACATAGAGCATAAATTACCTAACTTACGATCTATCTAAAAGGTTGTAAATTGATTATGATTGTACAAAACAATGGAAGGTTTATGATTGAGATACAACCTCTTGACACTGCTCATAAGTGGGATTGCCTTGTCATTAAACAACAGCTGCTTTCATGAAAAAGTAACTTTCTCCACGTAACCCTAAAAGCAACATGAAAGAAACGTCACGTAACATCGTCTCAAGCGGATGCCAAATAGTTCTTTTTCCATTTCCAGGTCATTGACTCAACGAGACTAGAAAAGTCGGCGGTTTCGCTCGTTTTAAACTGTGGCGAAAGCTTATTCTTTACTTTCGAAATAGATGCTGGGGCTTCGCAAGTCTTTAAAGATTTTTTGGTTTGTATTGTTGTTTTTTGTGTGTGTTTGGATGCTGTTGTTATGTCCGGTCTAACGGTTTTATAGGTAAGTCTTCTTTCTGAGGCCAGTACAGATCTTTAAAGGGAAAAAATGGGTATTTCTGATCGTGATAGAATCCTTGATGATGATATACTCTCTTGTATGACTCTATTATGTGGTCAGACGGAAAACCAAATACAACCATTCTGTCTAAAAGAGTAGGATTATGATGACGAGCGTTAGAGGCGTAAGTATGACAAACGTATTACTTATTTACATTGCATGAATGAATGAATGAAATGCACCGACCCCAGTGTGGTTTAACCAGACTCGGTCATTCGAATGAACCCCATTTGTACGAGCCCCTGAAGCCTCAAGCTTCATTGGGCCTCAGAGGACATTGCATAACCGGGGGGCGCGGTAATGGTAGGAAAGACGTGCCCTCAGGATATGGAAAAATTTGCGAGCCGTACCGGATATGCATCCTAGAGGAGATATTGTCCGACTTATTTACATTAATCTAAAATTCTAAATTGAATTTAATAGAATGATAAACGTTGACAGTCTCAATAATCTGAATGTTATTGCGACACTTCTTTAATATTTAAGATTAGTCATAAACTCAGAATTAAACTCTTTTATACTACCATGAACTCGTCTCGTATTTGAGCCAAAACTAACTATAGAATCGCCAAAAAAGTTGTTAATGTCGCATGTCGCTGTGTTTGAAACACAGGCCTCTTTCTCTTACTCTTCTGGATTACATCAGCATCTTTCAGTCATCATCTGCCTAGCCGTTTCCCCACTACGTATGTTGGGGTCGGCTACCAGGCTAACCTGATGCAGCTGAATACCAGTATTGTACATGGAGCGACTGCCTCGTACATTTACAACCCTGTTACTGGGTCAAACGATACACCTTGGCAAGGCTGGTTGTGAGACTTTCGGACTCTGACTACCCGCAACGACAGCATCAGCATCATTACAGCATCTATAGAAGGAATCATCAATGGAAGCTTTCCTCTGTTAGTATTTGTCGTCAACCTCATCCGAGTCTGCTGCTAATTTGTCGTCAACCTCATCCGAGTCTACTGCTAATTTGTCGTCAACCTCATCCGAGTCTACTGCTAATTTGTCGTCAACCTTATCCGAGTCTGCTGCTAATTTGTCGTCAACCTCATCCGAGTCTTCTGCTAACTCTCCTCTCTTGGCATCTCCTATTTTGGTAGTAATTTCTGGTGTTACGCTCACGCTGTCATCTACGTTTGGTTGGTCACGACAGATTGCTTTTTCATTTTGTGTTTGACTTTTAAATTATGAGTCGTACGTATGGCCACGGTAATAATATTACCGTGGTATGGCTCACCGTTGCACTATTGTCATCATGTCAGCGTCATCTCTGAAGATAGGAATATATATTCGGAATAGTAATTTTAGGGCTATGTTAAAAACCTCATGTGTCCTATTTTTTTTTTCCACCACGTTTGTTAAAGTCATAACTATAACTATATATTGAGACTACTTTCAACATCTAAAAGTAGGATACCGTACCGCTCAAGGAAACATAAACTGGACTTAATAATTTCGCTATCACGTCGTGTGTAGAAACTATACGTGTTGTACCTACTAGAATGTAGTGTGAAAGCTATAATTATCGTGTATCGTGAAACACTTATTTGCATACATAAAGGCTATTTAGAACGGGGTTGTCGCCAATCGGTTCCCGGGTCGAGACATTTCAATTTTATTTCAATTATGAAGCAAGGTATGTCGCGTCGTGTCGGTGTGAGCTTGCTGAGAAGAAAATACAGTTTTATTAAACGTTTATGTAGTTGAGAGTAAATCGTTTGTACTAAACTCTGTAGGTACTCACCTATGCTATCGAAACAGTCAGTTTAAAAGAGTACTGAAACAAGAAAATCTCTTGACGGATTATCTCCCTCGAAAACGAAAAATCGGCAGAGGACACGTTAATTCTGATAATTTCTTCAAGTGCCTATATTTTGAAATAATTAGGGAATCATCACAATATGAGGGCACTTGATGAATCAAGGAGTTTCTTGCCGGCTCTTCTCCATAGGACCATTTGGAACCGTGCACCTAGCTTCTGACGTTTCATAAGTGCCCTTGTTGGTTTATGTGAAATAAAATATTTTGAATTTGAATTTGAAGGGTAATTCCATCCAAAAGTACCCATACTATTTCCGTTCCTTTCCCTAAACTTTCGAGGTCATATCATGCTCAGGATGTAAACAAAAACAAAAACATCAACACCATAATCAATAAGTTCAAAAGGGCGTATGAAAATATTTGATAAACGATCCCACGCCGGTCTCAAATTGAGTTTTTACTGGTGATATATTGAATAATTAACTCAACACCGGTAATTAACTGCGGTAGTGATTAATTATTTGTCGGTCATTGACACTTCACTTATTTATAATGATTTGTTATTGTTTATGTATTGGTTTATAACACATATTGGTTTGTGGTTAGGTAGTTCAAAGTTCGGCTTCATTGTTAAATTCGAGTCATAGTAGGTACTACTTTGTGGTGTATTCATTGATGCATAATTAAATTAGTAGTGAACAGGAAAACATTTGGTAAGTTTTTTAGGGAATAATAATACATTTATACTTTGTACCCACTAATAAGGTGAGTTTTAGAAATGAACCTTCATTTTATATTTTATCAAAAAGGGGGCTTTAATAGGTCCTACCCTAATAATCTCGATTGCAAGGAAAATTTAAATAACTTCATAAATATTTTCCCAGACGTGATCTCCGATTGTTATTTTTTTTTTTTGTAAACATACTTTAGGCAACATAGCCCAGCTCTGAAACTCTCTCGCTCTCTTTAACTTACAAGTTAACAGAAACTCAATCAACGGCTGAGTTATAGGCGGGTTCCCCCAAAAATATCACTAAAAAATAAATCTACTATATACATTTGATTACATTTCGTAACTAGAACACATATATCCACAAATTCCGCAAATAAATTCAAAATTACACCGACAGCATCACCACAAAACAATAGGTAAACTTTTGGCAATACTAACACCATACTAGGCAATAAAGATGACGTCACGAGGTGGCCATTTCTAAGAAGCAGGCGGCCTGATGCCAATTGGCAACGGGCATGAATACGTTGACCACTTTCTATAGGTTGGTTCGCTAACTCACGCACCGACTTACGAACAACGGTTAGTACAACACGTGATGAAGTATTTATAGTGGTTGAGGACCCAGTTCTGGTAATTAGAGTCAATGTCTGAATGGACTGGAAAGTTTTAAAGCTTCAGAACTTTGTGTCTACTATAGTTACACCTTTGCCTAACCCTTTGGGAAATAAAGGCGTGATGTTATTGTTATGTAACTTTATTACAAGTAAAGTTATATTTCTCTTTCCTACTCCATCATCAGACCCTGTTCATCATCTATCTATAAACCTATTCATTGACACCATTCCAATGAGCACGATACTTGCCGTAAGTTGGTAACGGAGTTGGGTATCCTGCACTTTCCAGGTCATGCTGCAGCATCAGTTCAAGGGTACATGCTCTTCTAATATCATTGAAGTAACAGAATACCAAATTTTCCAATCGATCAGACCTGTGGAAGACGCTCACATCCATTCATCAACTAGAAAAGAGCTGATAATCTTTAAACAGCTGAACCGATTTTGATAAAACATGTCTAACAACCGTCGCTAGAAAACCTGTTTTCAAATAAAAAAACCGCATCTAAATCGGTTCACCCGTTTAAGAGGTACGGTGCCACAGACAGACACACATAGCGGTCAAACTTATAAAACCCCTCTTTTTGCGTCGGGGGTTAAATTAAAAATAAGGTATAAGAAGCTTACAGGTTACGGCATCATCATCAACGTATAGCAGTCAATTGCTGGACATAGGCTAAAGGAACTTTTTGGAATATCGGAAGTTCTTTTAAAGGAACCGGTCACTAGGATGCAGGTTATACAAGGTGGAGACGACAATACAACAAAAAATTAAAAGGCGTGTCCATAATGACGTTCCTATTCAGTATACAAAAATTCAATTGAATATATTCAATAGTTTAGTCATTATACCTCGGCTATTCCGTTTATCTACCCCAAAAATCCGCCCCAAGGTGGATATTCTGAAATGTATGCCCGAGAATTCACCCAAGGCCTAGTTGGATAAACGGAATTTATAGGCTTAGGGTGGATCCGGATATACATCACATTTAATTTGTTTGAAAAACTCATTTTTCTATTTCGAAGCTAGGATTTATTTGACAGTTCCAAAATACTCTTAAGCATTAGTAGTGCCAGTATTTGAATTTTTTGTTGTATGGTAGTCTCCACATTGTATATTATGACCATAAGCTACACCTAAAGAATCATTCGAAATCAGACCAGTAGCAGTCCATTTTGTTTCTCGAATCTCAAGAATTCTACTACTCGAAAACCAATATATTTACCTAAGTACCTCCTGTCGCATTGGTTTCTTTAAGGAAGACGCAGTGAACCACAATTCATTCTTATCTTTAGCATTTCTCGCCTGCTAGCTGTTCCCTTTTCTCCTTGGCTTACGACCTTAAATCTTTAGAAAATGCGTCACTGGATACCTACGTAATAAATTATATGTGTTCTACTGCTGGAGAATGACGTCTCTCACACGATTTGCAGCTGTTTCAAACTAGAATTCTGGCACCAGTAAGTATTGAGTATTAAGGGCTTTGTCTAGCTCATCTCGCCATCTCCAACATTGTCTTTCACAATGCACCTGCCATGTTACGACCAGCCTTGGTTGGCTGGTAGAGAATGACTAAGGCATTGAGTCCGCCTTTATACCTAAGCAACATAACGGTACAATTCCTCCCAAACAGTATAAAATAAGTCTTCAGAATCATAAGCTTCGACCAATAAATCATCTAACCCTGCGCAGCCACTCTCCAATAATGTCAAAATGATGTAGTCACAAGTTTCAAGTCCGTCATTACCTCGTTAGGTAGGTCGGCAAAGTGGTAACTATCGCAATTATTAGCCACCGAACTATGAACCGATAACGAGCTGAATTTAACTGGTGGGATGGGGCAGAAGGCTAACAACTTTACAAAGTTACATATAAACACGTTCATTTATATTATCTGGATGAAAGATAGAACAAAAATCGTTTAAGCTTTTTCATTCATCTTACTCTACTTTTCAATCGATAAACCGAGGATTGGTATGACACTCACAGTATAAAAAAACCATTCAGCATGTGTCAACCGTAATGCGTTTTCAATCCTCTGACTGACCTGCCCTGAGAGGACAGTCAGAGGACAGTCCAGGACAGTCGAGGACAGAAGAGAACAGCCTGTAAGATTTTTGGTTTTATGACACCTCACTAGGTTTGTTAACTTTGTTGTTGTCAGAAATAATTACATATGTCAACCGAAAACCTCACTGTCACTGACTGTCCTGCTCCAGGGCAGTGAGGTTTTCATTGGTCAACGTGGTTACGGTTAGTTAACTTTGCTGTGTCTCTGGTCAACAACAAGCAAATGTGCCAAGCGAAAACCTCACTGTCACTGACTGTCCTGCTCCAGGGCAGGACTTTCCGTGAGGTTTACGTTAAGTCAGTTAACGGGGTTCGTTAACTTTGTTGTGTCTCAAGTCAAAAACAAGCAAATGTGGCAACTGAAAACCTCATTGTCACTGACTGTCCCGCCTCAGGACAGAACAGTTCGTGAGATTTTCGTTAGTTCACTTATAGGGTTTGAGAATAAATTCACAAATGAGGACCTGGCATGCCTCACTGACTACCCACATAACTTCGAAGTACTCTACGGAACACATAACATACAGAATGATCCCGTTCCACAGCGAAATTATTATTTTGTTTGCACCTAGAAGCCTTAATATGATTTCTTATTTTATTTTGTTTTCTTTTACTGTTTGTATTTCCTGTGGGTGTCCCAAATATAACATTTTTCTTTCTTTCCTAGTCTATGATGATATGAAAGAAAAAGGAGTGAATGATAGACGAGCTCGTGGCTAATTAATAACAGCCGCATCTTTACATACCGAGACTCCTCCGTGCCTCGGAAGGCACGTTAGGCCGTTGGTCCCGGCTGTCAATCGTGGATCTTTGAAAGTCGTTACGGGTCGTCAGAACCCCGAAAGTCTGACAACCAGTCTTACAAAGGGGTATTGTATTACAGTTACTGGGCTGTGGAGGTCAGATAGTCAGTCGCTCTATGTAAAATACTGGTGTTCAGCTGCATCCGGTTAGACTGAAAGCCGACCCCAACATAGTTAGGAAAAGGCTAGGTAGATTGATCGATTGATAGAGTGGCAGCTGAAAGGGAGGAATGGAGGAAAAAGACGGGCTGCGCCAACCCCACGTCACACGACAAGGGCAGGAAGATGAAAATGGTTTCCTAGTCTAAGTGAAACTTCTTCCTTTACATTTTATGGTGTCCAGGTAAACTTAGCACCTCGATCAGTCTAAACCAGTCGACCACGAAGTCTCGTTTCGTTTTCGCCATCCACTCTCGATGCTGACAATTTTGGTATCTTAGGGTTTCATAAGCATACTTAGTGCTTAATGTACTAGATCCTGTACTTTGAAATGTAATGAGATATTGTCTTAGCATTTCTTAACTGGTAGTTCGAATCGGGATTTCTTCAGAGAGGTGACAAATCTGACTAGATAGAAAAATATCAACGCCCGATAGATTTTCTTGATTACGATTAAAATATTTAGGTACAGACATTTTTAAATTAGTCTGAATACTGAAGCTAGTGGCCCGTTCTAAATCGCAGATAAGACCTTTGGACAAGAACTGGCAAGAAACTCCTAATAAAGGATAAATAATTCATTTAACTTTTAATCATAGAGTTTTAAACAGTCATATTTAAACTTTCTTATTTTTAGGGTCCCGTACCTCAAAAGAAAAAAAGGCAGGAATATGACATTTTTTCAACTACAGAGTTAAGTTTGATCTTGGGATAAATTCATCCCAACTACAGATTCTTTCATTGTGCGTGGTCCAACACGCAATTGGCCGGTTTTTAGACCTAAGAAAGAACCCTAATAATATAAACATACATACACACATCACGCTCTATCGCCTCCGCCACATTCACAAAGCGATTAGTCGCAACAGTTCACGACCGATCGTAAAACAAAACCAACGTGATTAAAGCCGAATATCCGATTTAGGGATGGGCGTATAATTATTATCACTTACTATCCATTACCAGACAAACTTGACCCCTATCCCCTTTACAGGGCCGTCTAATTTAAAGATCACTCTAAATCGGCCTAAGAAAATTCTGCCCAAGATAATTTTGCAGTTGAATCAAAGGAAAATAGTGCCTATTACAATAAAGTTAAGGGTTAGATGAATAACATAAAGATTTTCGGTCAATTCACTTGTATAAGCTCACGTTTAGCTTGGGGCGTTCGTCGCCAATCCGTCAAACTGACTAAGTTATGTGTTACAGTTAAATATTAGACAAAAACTAGCCGTTAATAAACAGTATGTTTGAATTCAATGACGTCATATGGATTAATTGGATTCTATTCTCTTTGGTACGCTGCAAAAAGTTTTTAATCCACACCACGGTGGTCTTGACTATGAATAGATGTGTTGTGTTTCTGTTTCTAGGAATGGAAAGGAGCTCTATTCATAGCCCTGATTTTTTGACAGTTTGTCGACGTACCACTGCCGGTGGGTGTCGTAAGTGAAGATTAGAGGATTATGTCAACGAAAGGGCAGTGACCACCTCTATACTAAAACGATCACGAAACCACTTGAAAAATGGCTTCAGTATTACTGTCGCGTCAGAACGATTCTTCCTTCTTTCATGCCAATAAGTCAAAATATTCCTAAAAGCATGTAGTTTTGCCAACATTGTCCAGATTAGCCGGTTGCTTAGTATCAACAATCACCATTAAGACCGTGATTGCCTCTTTAGGTTTCTTGCTGGAAAGAAAGTTTGTTACTTGTTAAATAACTGTTTAGCCAGTACAGGATACGCTTCCGGTTTGACTGGAAGCTGACCCCAACATAGTTAGAAAGAAAATAAAGAAAAAAATTAAATTAATTTGTATTCACACAAAAACAAAAAAAAACAGACAAAAATATAATAACTTAAAATGTGCCATGAGCCTCACGGCTGCGCCAAATAGGCCCAGTTCAGCATAAATGCCAGACATATAGTGCCTGACGCTGGTTTTCAACTGAACCTTATGTTACGACGACGTCTTACGGCTGTAAATCTGTTTTATCTATACTAATATTATAAAGAGAAAATATTTTTTTGTTTGTTTGTTCCGAATAGGCTCCGAAACTACTGGTTCGATTTGAAGAATTCTTTCAGTGTTAGATAGCCCATTTATCGAGTAAGGCTATAGGTTATATATCATCACGCTAAGACTAATAGGAGCGGAGAACCAATGAAGAATGTTTCAAAATCGGGGGTTTTTTTTAGCGTTAGCCCAAAGTAACTTTTCCACGCGGACGAAGTCGCGGGCAGAAGCTAGTATTTAATAAAAATAGATAGATACGAAGAAGATAAGACAAGAAAAGAAAGAAAAAGAAGAAAAGGTGTTCCTTTTTCTTCTGTTGAAGAAGGGAAGAAGGTTGGTATTGAGAAGATAGTTGGGAAGAGGCTAGGCAGATTTATTGAGCCAATAAAGGATAATAAGGATACCTATCTTCGGTAACAGCAGTAAGTACTCAATGAGGAAAATCAATGATTTTCGCGATGATGACGGTCGATTACGCATTCGTATTTAAATCTATCAATTATAATATTATTGTCATTCTGTTGGTGTTTCTTTTGACGCAATGTTGTGGTATGTGAGGCATCCCAAAGTAATGTCACTTTCTCATTCCATTGTTATTTATAGAGGTTGTGTATTGGCCATTTATATTACCTTTAATTTAGTATCGAAAGAATGGGAAAGTCTATAAAACAGAGAAGTTTTTCAGGACTTCTCGGTGTAAAGTTCATTAGAGAAGATTACAGAATAGAAATTAATAGGCTATGTTAATAAAACTTGTCGGTTTATAAATAGTACCTGGGGGCCAAGTTTACTAATTTACAAACGTCACAATGGTCTCACGATGGTGAGTTTTTGACAGATTTTGTATGGCAAATCTGTCAAAAACTAACAATGGAGAGACCATTGTGACGTTTGTAAATTAGTACACTTGGCCCCCTGGTCGACCGAGCTCTGATCGGGTGAAAATAGAGAATGCTTATTTAATATTTTAATTTGATTTAATTTTTGAATTGTTTTATTTTTGTTTTTTTATCTTTTATTACGGACGCTTTTAACGTTTTGCATCGTTCTCACATGCATAAGTTCAACATGAATGATGTAACCAATATTTTGTAACCAAATTTTTATTTAAAAGAGTGTCCGTGGAGTTTCTTGCCCGTTCTTCTCCATAGGTACCTACTACGCTTTGGAATGGGCATCTAGCTTCATCTTTTCTGACTGACCGACCCCTTGACAATTCAAAAGTGCCTGTAATTGGTTTATTTGAAATAAATGCTAAGTTTGAGTTTGAGTTTGAATAGTACAGGATAGTTCATTACTGGAAGTAGTATGAACTATGCTGCCATGATAATTGATAGTAGGTACTTACTAATTCCATACTGCCATGTCATTATTCAAAGGTAGCCATCTTGTTCTAAACTTTGGGCGACCGAGCTCTGCTTGGGTAAAAATACGGAGAAAACGAATTTTCCCAGATATGAGACCTGCTAGATCGATTTTTCGCCCTCGTAAACCATTTTTCATCGAAATCGTTAGTCTTTTTCGAGAACATGATTATAAATATTGCTCGTTTAATACTATACGATATGGAATACGATTATGGTATACATTCTCCATTCCAAGAGTGACCACTGAAAATCAGCGCTGTGCTGTGGGTCCCCCATAGTACAGCATTATGCTGAGTGGAAGCCTTCTTATCACAGTCACGACGGCACTATTTCTGTTCTCTATTTTTTTTTTACTCATGTCTTTTTGTATGCACGTGTTTCTGTGATGAATAAACCTATTTTTCTTTCTTTCTTTCATTTATAGCTGTCCTTTTTCATTGGTAACCTCATCTTTAAGATTGCCTAAAAAAACTTGCTTTACAAATGCAAGTGAAAGTTTAATATTCATTGGATAATTGACAAAGAAGATGGTGATAAAATACTTAAATGTTCACGTACTTACTTCCCACGTAAAACCAGAGAATTTACATCAAACCTGAATATATTTCGACCAATGATTGACACCTGACATGTAAATTACGAGCCATTTTTATGGTTCCGTACCTTAAAAGGAAAAAACTGAACCCTTATAGGATCACTTTGCTGTCCGTCTATCAGTCTGTCAAGACCCTTTTTCTCAAGGACGCGTGGAGGTATCAAATTGAAATTAATATCAAATACGTAGGTCTACGGTCAGTTGGATATCTAAAAAAATCAAGCTTCTAAGTCAAAGCAAAGACGGCCATTTGCAATATATTTTGCTGATACTCGCAAATAAATCAAAACCTACTTGCTGTTGACCTTAGGAAGAAATGTCTCACAGCACAAGTATTGGAAAAAGTCCGAAAATCGTTAATAAGTAGATTTATAACAAAAAAAAAATGCGGTACTATTTTGCAGTTGCAGAATAGAGATGATTCCTGGGTCAAAAAATTAAATTTATTTATTTATTTCAACTTCTCGTACAATTTAATGCTGTAATTCTATTTAGTCCGTCAGTGAGATAATAAAAAAATATTAGACACATTTTTTGCTACATCATAATAATAAAAAAATATTTGAATAAAACGCATTAAAGTTGGGAAGTCAATCAATCAATCAATCAATATTCTTTATTTGAAGTGGGGGTCGCTACGTCACAAGTAAGTATAAAATCTACATACTCGTGACGTCATGGCACATTTTAACTCAATGTATCGCCGGAATATTTTGATTGCGTAAAAAAAGAAAAAATAGGTGTTCAATATTTTTTAATATAATAATCTACAAGACGGTTTTTAGTCATCATCCCTATTGACCGTGACGTATCGGAGAGCATGTTTTTCAACTACAACGTTAAGTTTTTGGGATAACCCCAACTACGGAACCCTTCATTGTGCGTGGTCTAACACGCACATGGCCGGCTTTTTTATTATAAAAAAAAATCAGCATAATTGAATATTAAATTGCTTAATCGACACTTTTGTGTAAGTGTAAATTACTTGAAAAATTAAGGAAATGAGTGTGCGTACGGTATTTTTGATGGCGGGCAATTATCCGAGGCAATAGTTATTGCCCCTCGAATTAAAACGAAACACGGAAAGGGCATTTCCTCTGATATTTTGACACACCTCGAAACAGCTTGTTGTGGATTTATTTTTATGTTTTGTGGCTTTTTGATTATAGCGGGAATTAAAGGAGCCGACACGTCATGCGTGTGTAGCTTTTGTTTTACTTGTAAAGTTCTTATGGGTCAAAAATTTATCGTTTTGTTTGTCCTTCTTTCAGCTGACTTATTGAGCTGAAACTTCGCATATGCGCTGAAAATGGATGACAGTAAATTTTTCACATAACTATTAGTCCTTAATTTTAATAATTACCAAGAAATGATCAAAACTTCCTATGTAGTTATCTTTCACTTACGTAATAAGTTATTCTCATACCTAATGATTAATCAGATAAAAGAGAAGTCAATGAATTACTAGTAGGTTCATGGGAGGACATTGATAATTGTAATAATGAGTAGGTAACACATGATAATATAATGTGGGTTGGTACGTAGGTAGATGTTGTCTGTGCAACACTATTTAGATCAATAGTTAAGTGTAGGCATTATTTATGAGATGTACCTGAGGCTATTAACATTGTCAAAAGATCGAAAAAAAGAAAGAGGGAAAAGTATTGTTTCTGGTAAGCTAGGATATAGTATATAGTACTCCAGACCGTATTTCGGCCATTGCGGCCAATCTCAACGGAGACTAGTATTTCGGCGCGGGAGATATTATAGCGCACAAGTGTGTGCGCAGACACAGGTGCACTCTCTCTTCCCTCACTCTCATAGTCCGATGGGACGGCAATCCGACACGACCGGAGAGAGATCAGGCGCAGGACCAACGGGTTAACGTGCGCACCGAGGCACGGGGGTATCACACCGCCAACTTCTAAACTGCGGGCTGTTACTAAGAAATTCCTAATGGAAATACCCAATAACACTTTGCCCGACCCCGAATCGAGGCCAGGACCCCACGCTCAGCAGTCGCGCTTGCAACTACGAGACCAACAAGGTAGCTAAAACCTAGGCTATACATTGTAATTGAACCAAATTCGTATAGCCATTTTACTTGTAGACCAAGTATTAATCAAACCACTCCATCGAATCTAAAAATAAACGAAATTAAATAATCTTTTAATAAAACAAACGCCATCTTAAACAGTTTCGAATTTGCCAACGAACTGTGCTAATTGAAAAAAAAAGAAGTAAACTCAATCGCATTCCAGTCCAGTCTGTAATCGGACAAGGCTGTCCAAATCCACTTTTTCAACTCGATTAAGGAGATTTATTTCCTTTATTAATTACTCGTTTAAATATCACAAGAAATACATTAAGGTCGATCGATTGCTTTTTGTCAGATAAATCGATAATCGGGGCTACTGATTGGGCGGAAGAAATTACCAATACTTATTATTATTTTGATTGCGAGTAATTTAGCTAAAGAACTACCTACATGAAGTAGTTAGTGTGCTTTCGAATTGTTTTAAAATTTTTAATATTTTGTGTATCAATAATAATATGATTCTAACCAACCCGCACTGGGCCCGCGTGGTAGATTACGGCCCAACTCTCTCTCGAAGAAAGGAGGCCTGTGTCCCAGCAGTGGGAAAATTATAGGCTGATTATGATGATGAATAATAATACATTAAGCTGCAAACAAACTCAATCACTAGATATTGACTGTTGCACAACATGTCAACGACTTCAACTGAAGAGTATAAAGGACTCTGAAGACTGTAAGTCATATATTATGCATATTCATACCTTTATTTGCATTCCATAATGTAGGTATACATGTGTTACAATAGGTACGGATGATGAATAAAATTTTTTTTTGTCCGGAATGTAGATTATAAAAAAATAACGTACACGTATTTTTTCTTTTTTTACTTTATCAAGAGATAACGGCAATGCATTGCATTAAAATGTGCTATGACGTCACGAGTATGTAGATTTTATACTTACTTGTGACGTATCGAACCCCACTCTCCAACTTCAATTACGTGTTATCCAAGTCATTTTTTAGGGTTCCGTACCCGAAGGGTGACAAACGGAACCCTATTCATAAGCCTCCGCTGTCCGTCTGTCTGTCAGCGAGCTCTATCTCATGAACCGTAATAGGTAGGCAGTTGAAAATTTCACAGATTGTGCATTTCTATTGCCGCAAGAGCAACAAATAATAAAATTAAAAAATAAAGGGGGGTCGCCATACAATAAAATTAAATTTTGAAAAAAAAATAATTTGACCCTGGCATGTGGGGTATCATTTTCTAGAGCTCATCGAGTAGAAAATAAATATAATTTTTCTTTGTTTTTATCTTCAAAAATGATGAATTAGGGGGCCGTAGAAGTTGTCTATTTTAGACCATTTTTATACGAGCTCTATCTCAACAACTAAACAAATTAGGAATTTGAAACTTGTGTGTATCATGTAACATATACTGTTTATAATCAACAAATACTAAAAACGCCGATTCATAACGTATTTTATATAATATGGGCGATTTTCTGCAACTTAAAATAATAATTTTGTATTTCATGCTAATAATATGCGATATAAATTCCACAGATAACTATTTAATAGTCGGAGTAATGACATGGAATTAGTAAGTACCTACTATTACGGCAGCATATACTATTTCGATCATTTAAATTTCGATCATCCAAAAAGGTCTACAAAATAAACTTTCTTCACAAGATTTTAAAACCGGCCAGTATTTTTTGAGTTTAAGAACTTTATCGACTTTTTTCAAAGTATACCTAGACGGTGTTAATGTGTGTACCTCATGTTAAAACTACACTCCAATAGACAAATTATACATTGAAATGAATGCTGGCACATACAGTGTACTATTCAGTTACCTTAAACCGTTGTGGATACAATTTCATATTGAGAAAAATTATTGGTGTAAAAATATTCAGTCACGGCGGCCAATCTCAACGGAGACTGGCCTTCGGCGCGGGAGATATTATAGTGCACAAGTGTGTGCGCAGACACGAGTGCACTCTCTCTTCCCTCACTCTCATAGTCCGATGGGATGTGTAAAAATAATAAGTAAGAAGTAATAGATTTCTGTATGACTATCAAAAATAACGTAAATAAATACCTGTATTGACCCGTGCGTTTGCACTGGCGAAACATCACGACAAAACATGTTGAAATCTCTAGTTCCTGTCAAACATTGTATGAAAAATTGACAGAAAATAGAGATTCCAACATGTTTTGTTGTGAATGTTTCGCCAGTGCAAACGCACAGTTATAATTAAAATTTGGCGTACTACTTACATTCTATTTTGTACAATATAGTCTGATGTAGCAAGAGAAATCCTTTTATTTATAAGTACTACCTTTACCCGGCCTGGCTAAGTACTTATCTACGGCGCATCTACCTTTCCTAATTACCTATTTCTACCTAATTACCTACCCTACCTACCTACCCTACCATTCTTACCAGAGTAGGTAGGTACCTAACCTACCCTACCTACCCTACATATCTACCTGCTTACCTACCATATATACCTATTTATACCTACTAATACTATGTTAGTAGCAAATAAATAACTTTGACTTTAGTTAATGCATGTTACTGGATAAAGTAAACTTAATATTTTTCTCTTAAAATAAATGAAATATACTACTACACCTTTATTTTAACACAACAACATTTTTTCATTAAAATTAGACAATTTCTTTACAAATCTTTGTTTTTTTATAGCGCCTCTGTTGTTACCTTTACGAAAGTATTACAAAAATTCATAGTGATAAATCTTGTACGACATGGTATGGAACCCTTCGTGTGCGAGTCCGACTCGCACTTGACAGATTTTATTATTAATATGATAAAGCAAAAAATACGACTCTAATATTTTTTTATTATCTAACTGACGGACTAAATATAATTACTTTTTTTGACCCAGGCATCATCCCTATTAGAGCTAAGGTACAATACGGACCCTGCAGGGCACAGCAAAACGTAGTAGGTAGTCGTAATTTGTCTGATTGTAACATTATAAAAAAGTTACTACTTACATTTCCCATTCTATGAGAGAACTTCGTATGCCACCCACACTCACAAAAGATTAATTCACTCAAAAGAGATACCATTCCAGGATTTAATCTCAACACATAAAGCGGGTGCAATATACAAGCCCGCCGTACTCCCGTCCCGACCCGCGCCCGACCCGCGCCCGACACGCGCCCGACACGCACTCGCTTTATGTGTGTGTGCTGAGCTTTACCAAATAGGTAATTACTGCACTACTTATTTCTGGAAACACAGCATAACAGTACTTAAGGATCCAACATACCAAAGCGTAAGACTCGCGATAAAAATCAGGCGATTTTCCCTGCGCCCGCGCCGCCGTCCAATTACGACGAACTACTCATTATTTTAAGAAAACATTAACTACTTAACATAAAAATTTGCGTCGAAAATGCTATGCAATTACGTGCACCACAAAATTGCGAAGTGTATAATGTAGGTGGCGGTGACACGGAACTGTGGCGCTGGATGAGTGGATGTGGGAGAAACTGTCCAAATATCAGAAGATTTTTCGCGCCTGAGATACCGACTCACTGCCTCGGTCGTAAAAAAAGTAAGTACCTATCCTTTTATCATTTTCAGCTGAAAGCAATATTTGCAATTTTGATCGCAAACGTTGTTTAGCATAAGGCCCAGACTCCCCGAAAGCGGAGACAAAACGAGAGTATAGGAGATGTGTTTGAAACAACCAATAGAATTTCGTTATTCACACATCTCGTCTCCACTCAGCTTCAGTGGAGACCACTGAGCGGAGATGTATCATATTTGTATCGCGCGATCGAAGCGGAGCTGTGAGCTGTGCCATCTCTTCTCGTCTCCGCTTCGGACATCATCGCACATCTCCTACTTCAGTGTAAGACAGAGGCCATTTTGGTTTCCTTTCAAAACTACTGAAATATCACATTCTCTTAGAAATACACGCATTTTAAACGTTTCAAAATGTCGCCCTATAAAACGAGAAAACTATAGCATTCAGTATCCAGTAGTATCTTTTCTACATCCAACGTAGTCTCCTAAACTTGCCATTTACATTTGAGGTCCTTAACAGAGCGGCAGATCACTTCAACACACCGTACATCTTCGTCGGAATTCGCCCGGCCCCCGCTGTAAGTGACTGCCGAAACTTGCACGAAGCTCTGCAAAAAGTACAAGACACGCTCCAGATCAAATGAGTTGGTCCCCGGGGCATCAGAGTAGGGTATCACAGATACTGCAGCTTTCATTTAGAGAGAAGTACACTATAATTTTATTGTAATTTTGAATGCAATATTTAGTTAAGGAGAAAATTGGAGATGTGTATCAAGACGGCTAAGCCAGGGGAGGCTTAGGCTTCTAAGCCTTAACAATCATCTTAATATTCAGCATAATCTATATGGATTTCAGGGCACAGTTTCGTTAGAATGAGTAGAACACTTGAAACACGTCTACACCAAATTTATGCCTTTTCTATTATAAAGTTTATGGAGCGGCCTCTGTCCCAAACTACTCTGTGCTTACATTGCTTTTTAATAACGTGTTTAATGCAAAAGAAATTTACGTTCGAAATCAGTGGCGAAGCAGTTCTTCGCACCGAAGTTGCCCATTGATGCAAAATCGAGAACTGGTTCCGAAACCGATACCATATGAACACATACCTACTTATTATCCCTTTTGACGGCGACAGGTGAAATTTTAATACCGAATTTTATTTTATTTCAGGGTTGCCGATTTTCAATATCGAAATTTTGAAATGATTTCGTACAAATCCGCGTTTTCTTGGCACGTAAATTCCAATTTGCGCGATATAGAATTGACTTTTCAATACCTAAGGATTGCATTCAGATAAGATGTTGATCGTTTTCGAACAATAACATTCGTATGTTATTGAGATTTCTGAAACTATTATTGTGTTGGCATGATTTTTCCAATTTTTCGATTACGAGATTTTCGACTTGTCAATTTGCACGATCCGGAGAAATCATAAAAGCGAATTTAATGCTATAAATAAAGAACTTAATGTTAACTGTCGTTACTTGAATTTAAAAGTCTTATAAATTATAACAACATTTCAATATTTCAGTGTAAATTTTAATAAAATGGACCATTCCGAAAACCATTTCGATGAAAATACGATCGAAATTATTTCATAAGTGACTTTTACGACACCACCTTTGGTTATCTCCCTGTTTGATACATTTTCTTAATCTTTCATCTTCAATAAGCTAAAGCCCATATCACAACAATACAGAACAATGAGGAAACGCTATCATATCACCATACGAGTGCAGGCTGCGCGTACGCAACGACTAGTTTCTCACGCGTACCACTACCCGCTGCGGTTTGTGGCCGCACTCCCTGCGCGCCATGCAATCCACTCGATTTACTATTAGTAAATAATCGATAGTATATAAACTTGTCTATAAAGAAGCTGTCACTGGATACTTCTCTTTTCGTGTTAACACGAATAACTGTTGACGTAGTAAAACGTTAACCACGCAGCACGGTGGTAACGGGGTTGAGGGTCCAAATTGCGCCTAATGTACATTGTAGTAAGTACAGACCAGTAGATGCTCATATTAACCAAAATATTTGAATACTAAAGTGAGAAGTGTCTAAGGGACAAGTGTCAGAGTATGAAATATCGACTAAGAGTGTGACACGGGTAAAAAATAATTTCCCGTGGTAAGTACTACTGAATCGCTTGGTAGTTCTACGGGTTTTTATTTTTTTTCCCCAGTCAACATCCTTAGAGTCCGGAAAAACAAACTACAATTAAACATTTGGAAAAATTTATGTGAAACAGGAACCCGTATCACTTAGTTCATATTTTAACGAAAAATGTCGGAC
This sequence comes from Conistra vaccinii, assembly GCA_948150665.1. Taxonomy (NCBI): domain Eukaryota; kingdom Metazoa; phylum Arthropoda; class Insecta; order Lepidoptera; family Noctuidae; genus Conistra; species Conistra vaccinii. Next base: position 20,267,553 of record OX411332.1, read on the forward strand.
AGTATACGGTAAAAGTTTTCCCCCTAGCTAAAAGTATGCCTAATTTCCATAAATATGAATCCAAACGTTTCCTTATACCAGCATAGGTTATTATCCGACCAGCATGCAACATGAAAGCCCGTAGACGAACCACTACAGATTGTGGGCCTCCCCTATGAACGTAGAATAAGCTGCTTTTAAGGAAACTATCCGAAAAAATACCGAAATCACTAACATTCTTTGCCGAGTTATCGAAGCTGAAGTGGAAGTGAGCTCAGATTGCCTGTCAAAGAACCGATGGCCATTGGAGCAGTCAGTTCCTTGAATGGAGACCCTGGATCGGCAAGCGTAGCGTGGGACACCCCCAGCTTGATGGACCGATCGACCTTAAAGGCTCGTACGAACCAGCGCGACTTGTCACGCGACGCGACACGAACAATACAATTTCGCGACAAGTCAGGCTGGTCTGCATAAGCCTTTAAAAGGCGACTCGGACGGACTGGATGAAGATAGTGAAGAACTGGGAGTTGTTTGGAAGTAGCCTATGTCCAGCAACGAACTGCTATCGCCTGAGTTTAAGGGTACCCTAGTCGATCATTCTTCCATACAAACATAGTATGGTGATTACTCGTCTGTTTGACTGTGTACATAAAAAATAAAAAATTAAATCAATTTGTCTTGTCCTTATCTAGCCCTGTATGGAAGCAGTTGGAAAAATATATTGGTTTGGAGGTTATAAGAGTCGAAACTTCCATATGTCAACACAAATTTTAACTCATGTTTGGGCGTAAATAAATAACTTATGTAGTAAGAAAATTGCAAAATAGAAACCTTACAGGGATAGATAACTTTTATTCAATAGTTCAAATAATTTTATTTTGAGTAAATACATTCAGTAGTTTTTTTTATAACATCCATTCGCCCACAGGTCTGTTCATGAAATTTTACGCGCTCGTTTTCGTAAAAAATATATAAATAAATCAATAAAAATAGATAAATATTTACTAAATAAAAAAACCGAAATAAATGACTAATTAGACTAATTAGCGGTGGGCATATTAGTAACGCCCACCAACGAGTTCGAGCAGTCGGCGTCGACTAGCGTACCCTTAAAGAAAACATTATCCTCGCACTTGGACTGATCGTCGCAGTTTTATGACGGTCTATAAGAAGCCGCCTTTTGGATTTGTAATATCCGATGGTGGTACTGAGAGGTCTTCATACTACCCATTAAAAATGCGAAAGTGAAACACACACACGTTTTCACTGTTTCACTACTGATGGTTTTGCAAACTTTTCAAACATGACAAGTTTCTTATATTTTGCACTGAAATACAATGTAAAGTTGACATTTACCTGTAGGTACTTAGCTTCCATTGTAGCTAAGCACCAATTTGCAAAGATAATTCTCGTAAAATTCTCGCAATCAAGTTTATCTAGAGATCTTCAATACCTATTTTGCTAAACTATTACTTGCTCTTATCATTATCTTCTTCACCTTTGACATTATAAATCGAAAGATTGATATCATAGTAAATATTTACCATGCAATAAGATTTAATTGTATACTCACCTACAATGTTGTCAGTGTGATATAATCACAACTCTATAAAACATTTTATCGACAACAACATTAACGGATATAAACCAATCTAAAATTAGAACTATAACATTTTAAAATAACAATACAAAAAATAAACTATCTGAAGAATTTTAATCCTCACAGAAAACCAAATTCGTATGCATTGCAGTCCATCCCTCCTGCAATAAAATCATCTTATAACACCTTACTGTTCTGCTCATGACGTTTTAATGTTGAAGTCATAATTATATCATATATAATCTTCGTTAATGGTAACCGGACAATTTGGTAAACGCTCTGGGTGGCACGGTGGTTGCCGACGGTGGTAATACTGGTAACATGGTGGAATGTAAGGAAAATGACCCGTAAAGGTAAGAAACGTATGTTTTTATTAATCATTAGCTGATAAGCATCTTGCAAAATGGGCGAATTAAAATTTATGGGACAGTATTTTAATTTGTTCAGACAAAGTCTCTGCAGGTAGAATTCCATAACTTGTAATTATTGCACAAAAAATTTGGCAATCTTTATAAAAGGAATTAATCACTAAAATCTTTTGAAAGGCTTACCACCACCAGCTTATTAATTTCTGATATTAATCCAAACAGACTGACAGACGCGGTCTGTAGCTTTTATTGTGCGTACGCGGCGATTTAAAACGCCCGCCTCATTTGGGCAATTTAAAAGGAAATTGTAACTGAACTGTATTAAATAATTCTTTTCTCCTTAAGGGCATTCAAATACCACATCACCATAAACCAAAATCAGAAACGACTCAGATTTCTCGGAACGCAAACAGGTCGGGAGACATATACTATCACAGGGTATAACGCAAAAATGTTAAGGAACTTGCAAAAATCTGGCTGTACCGCCTAACCCTCGCCGTCCCACGATCAAGGGCTTTTTTGGGCAAATAATTCTGAACCAGTTTCCGATCATTGACCTCAGCCGCCGGAGGCTGTGGTATTTGGGCTGATTTCGGCTCCAAAATCGCACATCGTAACTTTGTTTTTGCCCTCACCATTATTATTATTAATTGGATCACCGACTTGTCCAATGATGGAAATCGTTAAGGAACTGCCAGGACCGAGCTCTGCGCAAGAGTTCCGTGAGAAGGGTCAAGATTTTACGTTTATCTTTCTCCTCACGTAAGGTGGAGGTGTCATACTAGTCAAGTGTGTAAATATTTTACTACATTCTTTCAATTTTTCCCATGTAATACTATAGAATGCTGCGCGATTGCTTCTTCCACAATTCTGTTTGTTCCATCTATCTTGGTCAGAGTCTCTGTTACCGGTTACCTATCATCTGTATTCAATTACTAATTGTCTAATGCATCATCAATAACTACCACACAAATACACAATAGTCATCATCACCTAATGATGCAGAATACTTTATAAAGCTCTGTCTTTTCAGATGTTAAAATACAGAAGAAGTAATAATTGCATCCCTTGAATCCTAGAATCTAGCTATCGATATTTAAACATTCACAAGCTATCGCAAGAAAAGCCCAGCTCCTGAAAAAATATGTAAGTATATCATTCCTTATATTTCCGGATTCCTGTCAATATGGGACCCTAAAACGCATTCACGTTTATAGCCCGAATAAATCAAAAATCTCCGGTCGTATATCAACGGCAGTGCTTTCAATGTCCTCCTTGATATATCCGGATAAACTTGTCAATTTGTTCACCGCCGAAACGTGTTGGTCAATAGAGATATGGCCACAACATACGTTATAAGTTGATTTAATTTTGTCGGGTTATAAATCTGGAGTACCACCGTAGTGGGATAGTGACACAGTGTAGTTTTATCAGTAAGACACGACTTATTTTTGGGAAGAGTATATGAGAATCTTGATCTTCATAAACGGTTTTGAATTCCATACATCTGAAAGAAGATTGCAGTTTGATGATTTTCGTGGCGGATTTGACTGGTATAAACCAGAAAACAATCAATTTCTCTAAGAGAATCTGGCATTTACCAAAGGTAGGTAGTAGAGATATGATAGGATATTATACAAGAGGCCCTTTCATGATTGCAAGTGAGTCACTATCAATATTTTTGGTTTCCACACCAGTGGGCCCCAACTCCAGATCACTTCATCTCACTGCTTTCATCCACTCTGTGGCCGCGTTGGATTTCTACGAAGCGCGGCGGCATTCGGCCGTCGTTTCGTTTATATTAGCTTAATGAGTTCGCTTCGGCCTGAAGGCAACTTTTTACTCGCTTTTACACTGTAATAAAGAGTTACCATGGTGTTCACATGCACCATATTATGATTATTTTTTATTACACAACAGTTATGCATTTTGCGCGACTAACCAATTAAGTTATTTAGGTATTTGTTTAGTTATTCTGTTTTCATTGATTCGGTTTTGTTTGCGGTCGGCTGGTGATGACTGCGGTGGTGTGAGGACTGTGGTCAACGTTTTTGGGTGTTAATAATTGAACGTTGGCGCAGTTTTAATATTAATCGCAGATTTTTATGTGTTTGTTGTGGTGTGTTGTTAAAATAACTGCTAACCACATGACTGTTATTATAAAGTCTTTATTGATTTAAAACTGAAATGGTTATTGCTTTACAGTGTAGTTTTATGAAGCGATTCTTAAACCAAAAGCCTTGCTTTTTTGAGCAGTCGTGTAACAATTCGATGTAAGAAAAGATTTCCGGAGAGTACAACAAGAAAGACCTTTATTAATACCAAAACGTAGGTACAAAAAGTACCTGTCTAAAACCTTGAAATTCGCAATAAAAACGCAACGTACAACATAAAAGAATAATCCGAAAATACCGGTCGAGATGAACTGTCATAATATTGTAATCAAAGTAACACATCAGTTACTCGTGTGGACTGCCCCCTACTCGGCCGCAGGTACTCCATTAGTCCTATATTATTTCGTCCAGCGAAAAAGCTGTCCAGACTTTTTGTCCGAAAAAAATATCGGGGCGAAAAAACTCTTTGAATGATCCGACATCGGTAATACTAACAGAGATGCAGGTTCAGGTTGTGAACTATAATTTGCTAATAAGCTCTGAGAAGAGGCCTGAAGAGCCTCCAAGGTAATTAACAGTTACAGTTTGTTTTGAAATTGCTGTGAAAGATGAAAAAGTAGGTGCTCTGAATTTTGAATTGCTTTTTGGGGAGATAATGATGCGTGGCGATGATTTACTGTTATAAATGCGTAATGCAGCGTGGACTTTTGGTGCAAGCAAATAATGAAGCGGTAGTACATTTTCAAGATTCGCAAACAGCTTATGGGAGAGGTTTTTCGTAGCTTGACGTAGACGCATAGACTGGTAGTGTCAACGCGTTTAGAATTATCAAAAAAATAATAATAGCCATAAACGTTATTACAAGTCTAATTTGCTCAGATTGGGGACTGACGATAGAAGTGAAAACTAAGTAACTTTTTGATTCTCGCGTTGATGTCTTTCGGTAAATAATTTTTGACGCGTTGATGTCTTTCGTTAGGTTAGGTGAGGGTTAGGTGACGATGACGCGAGTTCCAATTTTTATTCACCCAAAAATTGATCAACGGGCCTAAAAAAAAATTCACTTAAAAAATTTTTTTTGGGTAGTACCTGCTATACCTGGGCTGATAAATAAATATTATACTCAACAGCTACAAAGCTAATAATAGAGACATCTGATAGAAAAAGAAAACGTGTATTCTAAATTGAATAAGTAATAATGTCAAAGCCAAAATTCTGTGAACATATAAACCTGGGATTACCCCAATATGTTGTGTTTCTTAGAATTTTATTGTTAGAACAGGAGGTCTTGTGTAATGGTAAACTTTAGTATGATTATATTCCGCGCGTGTTTCGATTTTGGAACATGTCATTAAGTTGAGACTTTCCTTGGAGAAGATAAATCCTTTTGGATGAAACAAGCATTATTTAGGTCCAAACTTAGACTAACATTTCTGGTTAAAAAAGATTATTAACTTGTCTTTTTGCTGAAATCTAGTATTTGCTAGGGTCAGATGGCAGTTGCTCTGAAATAAAACTAAGTGTATCTCCCCATACGTCACAAATGGAAACACTTTTATGTCCTTAGCAACAAGCACAAGTTTTGACAATCCAACTGGAATTATCTTGAAAAAATTTAAATGTTAATTAAATAATCAAAACCATTGGACCGTGAGGTCCTACCTCCCAAAGGTACTTCAAAGATTTAACAATGACACACAATTAAAATCATTCCTTCGGTCACGAACTCCGTTTCCGGATCCAAACGCTGCCAGATTCCAATCAAACGAAACCTGTTCTAGAATTACTAACGGTCTGTCTAGATTCTTTACAATATTTATATCTTTTTGATCAGCACTGCCTTTCACAGATAAAAAATCTTCCACATCCTCAAGCACGCTAATATCAACCGTATTTTTAACATGGTACAGTTCATATCCACTGCTTTATTAACTTGGTTGGTTATACTCCTTATACATTTCGTCAATCTAAGACAGCTAATGATTAATATAGTTGAAAGCGGTGTGTTTAGATCTCTCTCAAACATGATCAATTCATTTTGATTTAATGTTTTAGGCTGGGTGTAAGACACTTGGGAGTACACAGCAGTTCAAACAAGCAGGTGGTAAACTGGTAAACTGATGGATGATCCTTGGACTTGGGTGTACTACTGCAAGTAGGCAGAGTATTCTATCTAGATTGGGTTGGAGTGATTAGATCACCAAGTACAGTATTATAGGGGAAGCCGTAAAAAATCTTGCATTGTTTATGACACTATGATGATTGAATATCGAATTAGGTCTTCATGACCAGCTTTAGTCGGAGTGACTTATCTCATAGTGTTTCTAGTGTGAACGGGAACAGTTAAAATTGAACCACAATGTATGTGTAGGACCATAGTTATAATTGTGGCGACTGTTTATCACAATTTGTCATCGTCCTGTATCTGGACAAAATCAAAATACAGACTTTGTCCAGTTATAGACGATGAGAAATGGCTTTGGAATTCAAGTGTCATTGTCTGTCGGGAAAGAGGTGTGAAATACCTCGAATATCGATAAAACTTACGACTAGTTCTAACAGAATCGTTTATATCTTCACGCATTTGTTCTCAAGGTACCCATTAAATAACTATTTCACAGAATTCGTCAAAGTAAGACAAGCGAAACTCGTTTTACTTCCTATAATTGCAGGATTAGGTCACAATTTGCATATAAATTGGAATTTAAAGCCAAACCTTTAGGCAAATCTTAGATTTCATGCGGAAAATCTCGACTAAGCTGGGTACCTATTCAATAATAATAACCAGTCATGGGTTGGTGGTGAGAGCAGTGGTGGCCCAGTGGTAACAGCCCCGACTTGTAGGTCGTGGGTTCGAGCCCAAGCAGGCGCTTTACTTTGTGTAAATAATTTCATCACCACTGCTTGCAAAACGGTGAAGGCAAACATCCATCGTGAGAAAACCGGCATGTCTTAGAACCAAAAATTCGAAGACATGTGACATCTACCAACCCGCACTGGGCCCCGCGTGCTCTCTCACAGAGAGAAGGCCTGTGAAGGAGGAGTTCGTGGCTACGTAATAACAAGCCGCACGGGTCGATCCATCAGGTTAAGCTACGCTTGCCAGGGTTGGTCAGTGGATGGGTGACCATTTTGACATACCGACCTCCGTGCCTCGGAAAGCACGTTAAGCCGTTGGTCCCGGCTGTCATTTGTGGATCTTTGATGTTAGATTACGGCCCACTCCCTCTCACAGAGAAGAGACCTGTGTCCCAGCAGAGGGAACATTAATAGACTGATTATGTACGTATGTGGGTTGGTGGTGGAAACAATTGGATGCAGAGGATTCAAGATCGTAGATAGAGTGGTTATGAAACAGATATTCATCCAGCATTGAATGGCGTCTGTTCAGAGAGGAAGAATTTAAGGTTTAGGTTTAGAGGCTTATAGTTTGACAGGCTGTACTCACATTTGAGGTCTTTACCAATCTGAGTTAAGCAGCTTCGGCTGTCAGGTCAGAAGCAGCAGATGAAGGCGTAGATGTGAACAACAATCATCTGCCTAGCCTTTTCCCAACTATGTTGGGGTCGGCTTCCAGCCTAACCGGATGCAGCTGAATACCAGTATTTTACATGGAGCGACTGCCTATCTGACCACCACAACCTAGTTACTAGGTAACATGATACCCCTTGGTAAGACTGGTTGTCAGACTTTTAGGCTTCTAACTACCCGTAACGACTGTCAAATGTCTACAAATGACAGCAGAGACCAACGGCTTAACGTGCTTTCCGAGACACGCAGTAGTCTTCGTATGTAAAGATGGCCACTGATCCACGGACCAACCGCGGCAAGCGTAGCTCTACCTGATTGATCGACCCGTGATTCTGTTATTACTTAGCCGCAAGCCCCTCGTAGATGTGAACAACAATATGCTCCTATTTAGGGACATATATATTGTCTTTTTTTCTGCTTTCGCGTGCGTTGCAGTACATTGCATCTGTCATGTATTTATTATGATACAATACTTGGTATCTTTCAGGTTAAATTTCACGCATACAGAGCAATCCTGCGTGTTTCTCAGACGAACAAAAGCATCTAAAAACCGCCTTAACGCCGGCTCCTATCAAGTGTGTCGATATCGCATTTACATAAGTTCTTATTAATCCTATGGCATTTACGTCAATATATCGTTTCTTTTCGCTCCATTGACATCTATGTTATTTTTACTGCAGTCGCGGAGGGTCTAACAACAAAAACGTCTGCTTACCCACAGAAGGTTGTGGCGTGACTATGAACATACAATTTCCGGTTAGCTAATCCGTATGGTAATCAGCACGTTGGTTACCATACTTTAGCATTTTAATTTCATAGTCGGTAAGCACCCGGCAACTTTAAAGGTTAGACTTGTTTTTACATGGCGCCGCCATTGTTAGCCTAATGAATTTTCGTTATTGCATACTTAAATTAGGAGAAAAAATGCTTACAAAATTAGCGTGTTCTGTCAGTGTAAAGTACATGCAGACATTACAGGAAGACTGTAACATTCATTGTCTATGCAATGCTGAAAAAAATTTATAAATGCATAAAATGATTCTAGAATTATTTAATAACTTCTGTGTTTCTTTTTACTAGTCATATTATTACATGCCGATGAAGGCAAAGTTGCAATTCTGAAGCCTACAACTTTTGACATCACTGACTGAACATGTGCAGACCTTACAGGAAGACTGTAACATTAATTGTCTATGCAATGCTGAAAAAAATTTAATTGCGTAACTTTATTCTAGAATTATTTAATAACTTCTTGGTTTCTTGCTTGTCATTATTATTTCATGTCGATGAGGGCAAAGTTGCAACTCTGAAGCCTAAAACAATACAACTTTTGACATCTCTGACTGAACATGTATAGAGACGTAAAGACATACTCAAGAAAAGTAATTAAACTTTACCTCACACCGACTTTGTTTGCTCCCCTTTAAACAAATAACGTTGTTTCGCATAATGAGGCCTATTCTGACGTCTTCATGATTTAAGGAGTACTGTTCCTCATGTCGATCATCCGTGAACCTCATTAGCATTATGCAAATGATACCACAAATTGTAAAATGGAAAGTACTGCTAAAACAAACTTAACACGTAGGTTTGGTCATATTCTGGTATAAGGTGTAAATGCGAAATCACGATTTTTGCTCTCGATTGGTCAGTCACAACAGAATTCTTGGCCTGGTTTCAAAGGAAACGAATTCAGTTTAAATTGAAAAATCAATGGCACACGCACGATTCGGTTATTTGTAGCGAGTTTTGAATCTATCTCTGATCGGTCCAGAATTTTAATTCTATTAAAATAAAAAAATAATAATAAGAAGTTTATTTTGGAACAATAACACAAGACAAAAGAGTACAACAAATAAAACGATGATAGATGCAAAAGTATAAACTGTAGCGCAGCTAACAACGCCCTTCCCCAGATACAGAATGGAATGACGTTCCATGCCAAAAGTGCAACAGATAATTTAATAATTTAGATTAATAATAAAAATAAAAAACAATAAATAAGGTATTAGGTATTTCTTTTACCGATTCACAGTTTATTGGCACTACCTACATACATATAATTTTAACCAGTTTTGGCACACCTGCACCCTAATTACGAAACGCAAACTCAATTTTAAATTGAAACCAATTGAAAAAGATTGTCAGTCCATTGCTTCATAAGTTCGACAAAAAGAATCTGCTTAATTTTTTTTGTCGAACTTATGAAGCAATGGACTGGCAATCTTTTTCAATTGGTTTCAATTTAAAATTGAGTTTGCGTTTCGTAATTAGGGTGCTTGTCTTGAATTGATTTTGTTTGCGTCCCACGGTTTTACTCGGTCCCGTATCCCGTAGAAATATCGGGATTAAAAGTATCCTATGTCCCAATACAAGTCATGGTCTACCCATGTGCCAAATTTCATCCAAATCCGTTCAGCCGTTTTAGCGTGAAAGCGTAACTAACAAACAAACACACTTTCGTATTTATAATATTAATTTAAAAGTTAGGATAGTTACGTATATAGTTATTATACATCCGCCATTTTTTTTTGCAGAGTAGTTGAAGAACTGTCACATATACAGTACCACAAGAACCTGAGGTCCTGACCGTACCTTGAGTAATAGTTAAAGAATTATAAACCTTAGTATCAAGACATTATTATTGATTTTTGTTTGTAATGGAATCTGTTTCGGCACAATTGACAAGAGGTGGATGGAACTTCAAGCTCATATCATACTGGTACTATAAGTACCATAAAAACCGGGGTCCTTATACTGTATACTACGTCTAATTATTACAAGATGTTATCTCGACCAGATGTTTGACAGAAATCGATGTTATCGGCATCACACATGACTGAATCGCCGTGATACCTGTGACATTCGATGTACTTACGGTTCTTTGTGTTGAGAAAAAATATATTTAAATAGGTCACATTTGGATTTAGATCTAGTGACGATACCTTAGAACGACAAGCGTATCCTGGGCAGTCAGCTTCGTTTAGGCCAATTAGCTTATCTGTAGCACAGTATAATAAAGCTTATTACGTCTCGACAGTGACCCGTTCCCGTAATCAAATACGTTTAAAATCTAGTCGCAATCTCATTTTAGCGACTGTAGATGTCAAAAAATATATATAAGGTGTTAAAAAACTAACTTTAGAAACTTTAAGAGGTGCTTTAGACCATGAAACTGAATAACTTTTACTATGGGACCAACATCGAAATCGCGAAAAAAAAACAGCTGTCCCATACATTTAGAGCAGTAGGTATTAAACTTTACTATGGAACAGCTGATTTTTTTTTCGCGATTTCAATGTTGGGCCCATAGTAAAAGTTATTCAGATTGATGGTCTAAAGCACCTCTGAAAGTTTTTAAAGTTAGTTTTTTAACACCTTATATTTGAGATCCTCACAATAAGCTCTTTCATTTGATATGTCACACTGTACAGTTTGAAAAACGTTTTTATAAAATTTTCCCATTTTCGCCCAAAAAAGTGACCCATAATCAAAATTTATTTATTTACGTTACACTTCTGTATTTAGGTCACAGAAATCCATTATGTGTACCAAAATTCGATTTACTTATGATAAGCATAAAAAATATTGTCATAAACATTGGCATAACGAAATTCAGCATAATGATCATTACGCATAATATTATTAGGCATAAATGTTTTGTCATAATATTTATAAATGTTAATTGTGCTTATGTATGTCTTTTGTGTGCACTAAATAATAAAAAAAATATCTAAGTAGGTATCTATCTTTATTGCCATAAATACTGTTGGCATAATAATAATGTAGCATAATTTTATAAAGCATAATTTTATAAACGCATAACGATAATTAGTAATTATCATTATGCGTTTATAAAATTATGCTACAATTAATTATTAATTACACATTATGTTCTTTGGAACAAAAATAAATAAACCCTAATACTTATAACTCATAAAAAACAAACATGTTCACGGCTAAAATTTTATATCTGTTTTCATCAAATTAAATACATCCCTATAAAATATATCATTCAACAACGTACCTGTGTATGTAGTTGTTGTATTAGCTGGAAAATAAATAACTTAAACTTACTGTTAGCAATATCGAAAAAGTCCAATTCCCTTGAATTTGGTACATCTCCTTCCAAAAGTAGTATCTTCCGGTCTCCACAATGGATACATTACACGCTCATCTGTTACATTATTAGTATAAAAACATTCTACAGTAGGCCATATTATAGTGGTTCACAGAAACCGAGAGAGCATTACCTACCACGTACTATGTGTTATAAATACTTATGAAGTTGTATTTTGATGGAGACAAAAAATATAATTACGTATAAATCAACTTCCTGTGGAGGACTACATCCACGCGCTTTGCTCCACTGGCCACTGGCCAGGCGAGTCGTAGGGACAGCACAAGAGTAAAAAAAAAATACATAAAATATTATAATTTATTTGAAAAAGAAATTATTTTAAGAGCGTGTACCAGTATTTAACATGGAACGACTGCCTATTTGACCTCCACCTCCCAGTAACTAGGTAATACCCCTTGGTAAGACTGGTTTTCAGACTTTCGGGCTACTGACGACCCGTATTGGCTGTCAAAGATCCACGAATGACAGCTGGGACCAACGGCTTAACGTGCTTTCGCGTGATAGTGTTAAAATGTTGCTACTATATGACAAAAGGGCTGAAAACCAGATAAAGAGGAAGTTTTGGAAAGGAAGTACGGGATGGCAGTAAAAGTAACAAATTAATTAAGTCGTGAAAGACTGTGTTCTGTTGACTATATCACAGGAAATGCCAATTGACCGATAAACTAATCTAGTTTGATAACAATAAGTAGGATGTATTTAATATCAAATGCAACCAAAAGGATACTTGTAATTTGTTCAAACTTGCGTTAATTTCTGTTAGCACAGTTATGTAGTAAAATGTTATCATTCATTATCGTTCACATAGATATAATTTGAAGAAGCGTTGTTTGAGGTCACGATCCTCAGCATTGAGGGAACGACGAAGAAAAAAGTAGATCTAATTCTGCAATTTTTTTTCTTTTACATTTTTGCTGACTCTGCGGTCGGCATGTCTCACAGACTCACAGGCAAGGTAATGAATATATATTTTTTGCGTTTTTTCTCTGTCTGTACATAGTGGGTGAGCTTTTTATCACCCCCCGCCACGCTTTCTCTCCGGTTCATCAGCTCTATGCACTTGCTATTGAAAACTATTCAATTTGTGTTATTATGTACACATGCCGTAGATTACGTGTTGAATACTATGGTTTAGTTTTAATAGCTAGTACTTTATAGATGTTCGTGTGTTTGTTTTAGTGTTATGTTAACAGAAAAGATTTTAGTCTGATGGATTGGGAATTGGCAGGAAATAATATCGCCATAAGTTTTTTTTTGTTCGTCTGAATTTTTTTTTGGATGCTAATGATGATGGTTCTGACTTTTTGCGTGACAACGAAGGAACATCTCTATTGAATATAAAATCCTCTTAAATAGTTACATAACATCAAAGCCATGATAGCCCAAATACCCCAGGTATCACGTAACGCCCAATTTTATGAGCATTTCATAAAAAGTATGCCACTAACTTATTTAATGACCGAAAAATCGATTGGCGTTTGCGTTGAAACAAGCGTCCGTTGCCATGGCAACAGAGTCGGATCAAATAATTGGCCCGCCGCGCTGGCCGATAGGATCGCCACAATCCGAACCACTTTATTTTTATATTCAACTGAATATTGCATTCCAGCGCCTTTACGTACTCAAGTTTTGAGCAAAAACTTTCGACTCGTAAAAATCTACCTTTCTCCGTCATCCTTTTCGTTATGTGAAAGAGATGGCGATACATCTCAGCGTTTGGTTTAAAAAATGGCCGTTTTGCATCAGTCATGATTGGCGTGAATTCGAAATACCGTTCGCTGCGATCGAAAGCTCTTTTTGCCGATTGCCATGCATTAATTACTTACTATAAATGATGAAGTGATAAAATAAAATATACATATAATAGAATATATCGCAATGGGTTCTGGCTGTTTGAGGTAGCGATCATGGAAGGAGCTGAACGATATCATATCTTCGACAGGAGAAAGCACAATAAAAATTGTGTGTTTTTTATTTCTGAGCAAATATTTGAGTTTTATAGTGTGGTCTGGTTGTTTTTATATCTGACGGAGTAAAAGAGAAATGTCTGCTTAATGAAATCAGCTGGTTATGAGCCCGTGCCAATTTTGAGGTTAATAACTTGACAGAGATGGATTGGAAACTGTTACTAAGCAATAAAGTAATCTTAAAAATGAACACTGCTTTACTTAAGTTGATATCACCTTGTTTATAATACAAATAGAAAGTAAGAAAGGAAGAAAAATTGTTTATTGTGCACAAAGAAAACGTATATTACAACAAAATGACATAAAATACACATATACAAAATAGCCAAAACCGTAAATCGTATTCAAGCAGTAGAAGGTTGACAAATTTTTCTATTGCTTGATGTCAGAGAGATCAGTTATATTCTATAGTTAAATCATTCCTAGTTTTAAGTTGTTTTTTGTTCTAATCCCACGAAACCCATTTTTGTTTTTATCTTCACCGATCCATGTACATATACCTAAACCAAATGAGGTGTTTATGGCAGAGTTCCCCTTGTTGTTTCTATGACTGATAGGCTCATGCATTTACTGCTTTATACGATATTATATGAATAACTATTATTTGACAAAGTATTCCATCACAAAGGAGTCCAAATGACATCACTATAACTGTCAATAAACCTATACAATTCAAATCAACTCCCAAAAAAAATATATCGATGCTGGATCACAAGAGATCACAACCTACACTATAATGAAGTGTAAATTGACACTAATACCTCTTAGAATGACTATCGCCTCATTAACATAAGAGGTTGATGATACACATACGATCACAATAGATCAGCAAGATGGATGAATTCTTAGTCAAATTAACAGCTGACTCGAAGATTAAGATTAAAATAGAAAGTTTTTGGCAAGCACTATACTACAGTTTAAACGTTACAACTGAATTATTTCCAAAAACTCCTTTCCTAGAAATAGTTTGAGGACAGGAAGTAAAAATTACAGAAGGTCTACTCGGCATGTGATAAAGAAGTAAGAAAAGACGAAGATATTTGTAATCAAGAGACGAAGTAGAAGACTGATTCTGTGATTATAAACCCGGATGTGGTGACTCCAACTTCTATAAGAGCTTTTTCTCTAGCAGTAGACATGAATAAAGCAAAGTCCTAAGAAGTAAGACAATAACATTGTCCTTGAATTTTTTATTGAAAAAAAACACATTTTATTTAGCAATATACATAATAGAAGATTCTTCTATTTGATTCGATTTGACTATACGTTGTTTGAAATTTGTCATTTCAGCTTTACCACCGTTTCATTCAAATTCCTCTGCGCTGGCGCACTTTATCAGCCAACCACTGCAGTCTATTACGGAGTGATCATTCTGCAGCTGCTACAGTTCGTGTTCAAGTCCTGGAGATGAGATCAGAGCCGGGAGTTTGTGTAATAATGGCGAGTTCTTTCACCCGCACGCCATCCGTGGGTGGTTGCTACTTTAGTTATGTGGTATCACCACTGGCAGTAGCGACTTGGGATCAATTGTAGTTCTACGATATGGTTTTAATAGTATATAGTGGAAACTGTGTGGCCAACGACAAACATTTACATGCTTTTTCATACGTTTTGTACCTATGGATTCGTCGCACATGTGTGGCCGATGATGGCCACCCGCTGTAGCATTAGTCAACACGGTGGCTGTGGTCGGTGGCCGTTTTTGCCGGCCGGGCCTCAGGGTTGATTTTCATTAGATTTCCTTGCTGACGATATATGTAAGTTTAAAAAGTGACGCAAGTTTGATAAGATATAAATTCGCAATTAAATCTGCGGATCTTAAAAAGTTTTGATCCTCAACCATTAGCCAAGTAATCATAAGTAGAATTTAAACAAATGCCATGTAAATATTTAATAGGAAAAGTTAACGAGTACTGGTTAAACTTTGTAATACTAACAATGAACTTTAACTTTGGCCTTTTCCTTAATGAGCCCTTGCGCATTCAGTGGCGTGGGTAGAACAATCCAATGTTATTTAGAATTTAACTATTGTATTGTGTTCTAAATGTAATGTAAACAGAAACATTTCAATTAATTATTTGAACATTATTTCGAATATATTGATCAGTCAGACCGTCAGACCCTTTTTGCACAGCAACGTCGCGGGTCTTAATAAAAAATGGTTTAGATAAAACGCATTAAAGTTCAGTGGGGCTCGCTCCGTCACAAGTCAGTATAAAATCTACCGGGAGTGACGTCATGCCACATTTTAACTCAATGTATTGCCGTCATCTTTTGATTACGTAAAAAAAGAAAAAATACATGTCCAATATTTTTTAATAATCTATCAAATTCTTTTGGTCAAAATCCTTATTCCAGTACAGTGCCATTAACTCAACAGTCCTTCACTCTCGCAAAAGACATTCTTGTTACCCGTTATTGTAGTATTACTCCTCCACCAATTCTTCCACCAAATTCGTTGTCCTCCACCAATTTTGCAAATATTTCATGGCCTCACTTTTAACCGCTCCACAGTTTTCGTATTCTTACTCAAAGCATTTCCTAATCCGCGTAGCTAACGACATGACGCGGACAGGAAGACGGGACGATGCTCTTTGTCTCATTCAACACCAAAATATACAGTCCATCATCAGGAAACCCCAATTAGTGGCATTGGTTCTATCGAAAAGCAGCGCCAAGTCATTGGTCTCGAGTTCGAACCCAAGGCTACCAAACCGTGGCAACCTCTGACTTTTCGGATTTATGTGCGTATATTACTTGCTTCAAAAACGGTGACGGAATTAAACGGTATTCTCGACGGCATATGAAACCAAGTCAAAGGCCCATGGGCGGCTTTAAAACTCTGACACTAGGTTAGTCACTAACCACACGTAAAGAAGAACGAACAGCTTGATCGAAAGCTTAACTAGCTTTGTTCATCGTTTAAGTCTTGTCCTAGCATTCAGAGTGATCTACAACAACGCTATTGATAAATTCGTGAGCAACAAGCACGGTTTATCGTCGGCTAAAGCTGATCATCACCAGCAAGGAAAAGTAGGTTTGGCTGGCGAAAAATTCGAAATCAAGGGTAGATAAAGGAGTACCAGAGTCGATCTGACGTAACCCACCGTCTTCCTCAAGGCATCGCATTCCTCCAGAAATAAAAACAATTGAGGATTGGTTTATGTTATGTCGGCGGTCCCGGAACATGTTTATTACCTCAATAATTCTCAATTCTTTGTGTCGTTACCAAGCAAAAACTATTTAGAGCCGTCTAGACGAGCCCTTTACCAATCTATTTACGTGCTGACAATTTTCTAACAAAATTAGCTAAACTCGTGTCCAAGCCAAGATTTCATTGATCCCATTATGACATACGTATATACCACAGAAATATAATGTCAATCAGCAGTGTCTGTAAACTGTCTTGTACTAACTGTTTTAAAAGTCTCGTGATTCTGCCCAGTAAATTTTGGCACGTGACAATATTGGGAACCAAGTTTGAATGTTTGATTTGAGACATTCTTGATGTTTCACTTAGCTTATAAGCCCAAAACATATTTGACACTGATACATACATAATTATGTTTTATGTCTAATTACGTATATTGTCATGATAGCTGTCATTATGGCAAATATATTTTATTTAATGTTTTGTGTTGAGTAATGTAAATTATTTTGCATACAGTTGTTTAGAAACAATGCTTCTCAGTTTGTTGCGCTACTTCTTCTTCCCAGCATAAGCACTAGGAAGTGGTGAAGGGCGGGCGTTTTTGGGGGACTGTCTTATGTAATTTTGACGTTCGAAAAGAGGTGATTCGCAGCCTAGTTTGAATAAATGACTTTTGAATTTCAATTTGCTGTGACATTTTAACATAATTACATACTTATGAAAAAATTTAACTTCAATGTAAAAGGCTAAAATGGGTTGACTGAGTATGTTTATATGCGCATGAGTACCTATATGAATGTTCTATAACGTCTAGTTAGCTATCATATTGAGCATAGTAGCGTAATAGGAGATCGATTCACAAATTGGTTTATAGCTTTTCAATTCTTCGTTACGTTTACATTTTCAACTGCAACTAGAAATTTCCAATTTGCTAAATTGAATGCAACACTTTGTGAGAAATTAGTACAGTAATGTTTATCTGAAGTGTCTCTGATTTAAAAAAAAAATTGCGTCAAGAAAAATAATCTGGTTGATATAGACACAGTGTCTAACGATGTCAAATGATAAGCCGCTAATTTTAGACACCATAATGGTATTATTAAGAAATACCTACTAACTTATAATAATACTAGCTGTTGCTCAGACTTCGTCTGCGGTCCAGGAGGTGAAAAGTAGCCTATATCCTTCTCCAGATCATGGTCGACCCAAATGCCAAATTTTATCCAAATCCGTTCAGCCGTTTTAGTGTGAAATCGTAACAAACAAACAAACTCATTTTCGCATTTATAATTACTTATAGTTAGGAATAGGAGGAGGGTTATAATGATTAGTCGGTTTTTTCTTGCAGTTTCAATAATAAGAATAATAACTACAAGTTTGACAGCAAAAAGGCTTTAAACCCACTTCCTGTCTACATGCCAAAGTGACACAAAAGGGCAGACAAAATTTCATTAAGCATCCATCGTTTTTTTTATCATGGTTTTTCCTCATAACATTCATATCTTGTGTAACTGTTATACATAGATATATGGTCATACATCTATTATGTAGGTACATACTAGTGGTTTTCAGCCACGTGACTCTTAGAAGGAAAAATATAAATAAACCTAGACCTTACGGGATCGTGCCTGATAGATTTGTTATTAATATGATTCGGTAGCGCGTGGCATATGTGATTATATTGGTACATAATATTAAATGTGTTTATTGCATCAGCTTGTTATGCTTGTGTGCAGAATTATTATAAGTTTGACCGCTAAGTGTGGGTGTCTGTCTATAAACGGGTGAACCGATTTATATGCGTTTTTTTAATTGAAAGCAAGTCTACTAGCAATGGTTCTTAGACATGTTCCATCAAAATCTGTTCAGAAGTTTGAAAATTATCAGCTCTTTTCTAGTTGATGAATGAATGTGAGTGTCTTCCACAGGTCTGATCGATTTGAAATTTGGTATTCTGTTACTTCAAAGATATTAGAAGAACATGGAACCTTGAACTGATGCTGCAGCATCACCTGAATTTGCAAGAAACCCAACTCCCTTACGAACTTACAGCACAGGCACAGTTATCTTGTTTGCACTCATTGGAATGGTCTCAATTAATAGGTTATAGATAGATGATGAACAAGATGAACAGTGTCTCGTGAATCTGGTGATGGAGTAGGTAAAAGAAATGAGGAAATATTTGTCGGGGGTTTTTAAAATTTTAATATAATTATTCTCATGCTCCATAGAGATACGAGTAGTAGAGTTTTATTTTGCGATTATTTGCTGCAAAAACCTTAACGGGATTGTCAGAAGGTATCCAAGATGCTTAGAATTACGAATGTCCGACGACTTTTCGGACAATTATTGCAATTGCTTAGTTTTATTTATTTGCTTAGGTTTAAAAAAATAAAAGATAATAAAAATTCACGATTTATTATAAACATGCGTATTTTATTTATATCACCATTGATTAATAACCTTTGTATAGTGTACCTATATAAATATATCACGACAAACAATTCTGCTTATCTAAAAAAACTGAAGCAGGTTTCTTTGCGCAGCAACCTATCAAACTCAAAGTTATAAGCAATATTGTAACAAAAACACAAAGGAATCAAAAACAACAGCCGGAACTTTTTTATAATATGTTTAAGTACAAATTAAAGCGTACAAAAAACCGTTGTGGCTATAGTGCATTATGTTAGCATATAAAAATGAGAATTAGGACTACATATCTAACATAAATTACAATACAAAAATCCGTGATTCAAGATGATACAATTTATGGAAATGCTATCTCCTAAACTTTACTCAGGAAGTCGGTGGTGCATGCAGGTTCGAGCTATAAGTTTCAATTTCTTATCTCATAGTACGAGTACGAGTTTTTAGAATATAATTGCATATAATACCTATATCTCAGTCGAGGAAGAGATTTGCCAGACAGCATAGCGATAGAAAAGATTGCCTTACAATTATGAAAAATTAAAAGACAGATACAGAGTACTTACTCAAATCTAGATCAGTCACACAACTAAAGCCTACCTGCACGCAAATCAGATAAGGGATGACCCGAATCTATCCCTACTTCAAATGATGTACAGTCACGACCAGTCTTATAGTCTCAGGCATCCATATAGGTGGCCATATAGGTACAGTCGAAAACAATGTGGATACAGTTCACACGCCGACTTGACGTGGGTGCTTTAAAGTTTCTGAAAACCGACAGGTACCAGTTTTTAGGTCCACGTTCGGGGTCAATAACCAGGGCGAGTATTTCGACAATGCGACTGTACGTACAAGTACGAGTGTCGTATTGCGCACGCGGCTTGTTAAAGTGCGATTTTTGTTCCATTTTCATGTCTTTGATACTTAGTTTCCGTTCGTTTTGCGTTTTAGCGAATTTTTCGGGATCATATTTCTTGGTGTTTGTGGAATTGTTGTAATGTTATAGTTTTGTAGATAACGTCAATTGAAACTTAAGTAAATTATTGTATTGAATGAATATAACACTGAATCGGTACCAACAATTTTCCACTTTATATTTGTACTGTTTGAATTTGCAGATGAAATCAGTTGAAACGAATTCCCAGGTATTTGATGAAACAAAACTGTTTATTTTGTTAATCAGATATAATCAACACATAATAATACCTACTAATAATTCTATAATGTACAAAACTGCTCCAATTTAAAAGGTAAACGTATCGGGTCGTAATTGAGCTTACAAAATGTATAAGAAACAAGTTTTTGCCGCCATTTCACTCGCGCAAGTTTTTTAATTGGCTAAATATTTTTTAGTGTTTCACTTCCTTACTTGATACCTCGAATATGTGAATAATGTAGGTGTTCGGCAAAAAGCAAAGTATTCCATGATTAAAATATTATAAAAAAACTGGCTAATAAATCAATTTAAAACGCCATTAAGCAGCAATAATCTGATTACAAATATACATAATTATAGTATTTTTTATGTTTAGTATAAAAACGTCTTAAAATTAGAAAATCAGCCATACCTGTAAAAAAAACTACGTCGTCTACGTCAATTATTATGAAAAAAAAAAATTGCAAAAACCAAAACTATTCACAAATTAATATATCCAAAAGAAATTGGGTCCATAGCACAAGTGGGTAACCTATCCTAACTTAAATTATAAATGCGAAAGTGAGTTTGTTTGCTACGCTTTCACGCTAAAACGGCTGAACAGATTTGGATAAAAATTGGCACATGGATAGACCTTGACCTGGAGAACGATATAAGGTACTTTTATCTTGATATTCCCCCGGGTTTGAGACTTGGTGGACGAGGGTGAAACGGGGGGCGCAGTCGCTCATAAAAATCAAACCTTAAAAGTAATTAGACTCAAAAGAATTAATAAATAAAAAATACCTAAGCAGATTACCAGACCAAAATCAAGCTTAGCGCTTTGTTTTTTCGTACTTTTTCATTTTGGGCCAGACGTGCGTAGCTGAAGTAATTAGCGTTGTTCCACAAAATCAGTCAGAGGAATTAATTTATTTCTCATTCACCCTTCGTCTGTTCTTCGTCTGACATGCGTGACATGGTGTGTCTGATTTATGACAAAATTGTTGGATAGATGCTCCCATAGATAGGTACTGCATGTATAAACCGACTTGGTTTTACATTAGATCTCACAGCGTTTTGCGGTAGAAGAACTGCGTTGCGAGACTTACGTTTACATGCTTTGTTTTCGATGGATACCACCTATCTATGAGTACAAACGCTTGAGAATACACACACACACACACACACACACACACACACATCTCGGGACTCATGGCTCTATCATTTTCTTATCCTCAGTTTTCTGACTGACCAAGTCACTGATTAGGCTGACTAACTTTCATGCTAGCCCGAATGGTAAAACGTCGGTCAAATTTAAAAATAGATTTTCGAATTGTGAAGTTACTTTACTGCCTCCTGAGATAGTATCTATTTAGCTATAGCCTGATTCTGACCTCAAAATAAAAAATCCATGCAAAAATAACCAACGCACAGACAAACACAACCTCTTTATTCTACCTACATAATATTCAGACAAGTTTGCGCAGTCCGGCGAGGCCTTATTTCACGGAGGCTAATTTTGACGGACCGCCACAGGCACCGCTGCTGCCACTCCCATATTCGATTACATGTCGTGATGACGCTGAAAACTGGACTAGATTGAGAGATAGCCTGTTTGGATAAAATTGTGGATGTTAATTTTGTTGGAGTTTGATATGAAATATGATTTTTATGGCTTTATTATGGGTGAGTAGAAAAAAAAATACAGGAGCTAGGGCATAGCTAATTAATATCATCATTAATTATTTTAATACACTGACCAATAATGGCGTCTTTCGTACCTAGTACATCTTGACTCCCGGATTCCTCTGTGATTATATCTCTTTCATTGTAATACAGAACATAATCTTTATCCGTCAGTCTCGCTCTTTCCTTCACGGATCTTTTCCTCTCCACCTCCGAATGCATCCTTTTCAGATAAAAATAAACTATAAAAGCAATCTACGACATAGAACGTTAACCAAAAACAACTTAGACAAAAACTGAATGCCGTTACATCCCAGAGAATGTAGGTAGGTATCACAACAATGCGAATCGATTACAACAACAATCTAGTAAATAGGACTTACTATTTAAAACTAAACAATACATGAAACAGCGCGCTAACTCGCCCAAAATAATAAGAAATACAGATCTAATCTTATAATAAAACAAAAAAATCTAGATGACTAGCTTATAACATTTGCTAGTGGAACAGAAATTAGCAAGGCAGGCCCATGACGCGCAGGTGGTCGGTCCACTGCTACACGATTATCAACCATATATTCCTTGAAACAGAGTGTACAGTAGTGTTAGTGGAATGTGTCATTTAGAACAGTTCAAGGAACTACACTCCCACATCGATACATTGAGTTATATTTTCTTTTTTAGAGTTCAGTTGGAACAGAAACCGTAGCGAAAAAATTTTTGTCGATCCTTCCGAATTCATGTTTCTTGAAAATCATCATTTTGTAGTGTTTATGTCAATAATAACGTATGTAGTACTTGTGAATGTACTTCTTTTGAGTAGGTAGGTACTTGTCAGTAATTATTGTTAAGTGCAATATTGAAGAAATTGATTTTTAAACGTTTATGAGTAAGAGTTGATTCACTTGAAGATTAGTGTAAAGTTGTGCACGTTTTGTTATGGAGTTTTAAATTGCTCGCAAATCTGTTTATCAATGTTTTTTAGCGATTTGAAAGCCCGCTTTTCTCTGTTCAGTCGCAAGTTTTATTCAATTCAAATTGTGCAAAAAGTCGTCGTGTGCATGTCTTAAATGTAGAATTTACTGCGCAGGCAAAAACAAGACCTTGGCTCCTTGCCTACAAGCGCCGAGAAACCCATTTCAGTTGACTTTACAATTTGCAGAAAAAGAAGGAACAGTCGCTAGTTCCAAGTTGTTTTTTTCCCGGAAAAAACGTGATACAAATACAGAATTACAAGAGTTTGCGAAATTCGATTTTGAACTTGTAAACTGCTAAAAACCTTGATTAAGCCTTGTTTTGGTCTAAGTAGAGTTGAGCTCGAAATTTTTCTAGATCGAATTTTTGGGCCCTCCAAAATTTTGTTTTACAAAATGATTAAGGGCCACCCGAACTGCAATGCTTGCAATGTCAGAGCATTGTAGTAAAGGTAGCCCACTCTACCTCGATTCACCACCTAATTTTATAGAGACAACTAATAAAAATATTGTTCTTTACAAATCCTTCAAACTGTTGACGGAACCAGTTCTTTGCGCACGGACTATTCCTACTACAGTTTTTGCTGTCCATTTCTTGTTCATGATGAATCGTCTATTATTTGAATAGGTAATACAGGCTATCGGGAGCATTGGACCTCAGCACTCCACACTTATTACACGATTTAATTCTAGATTCGAGAACGAATTCGCACAAAAAATACTAATGTTTACGGAGCAGAAGTGCTTAAAACACTTAGGAGCGTATTCAAAGTGGTTCAAAGAAATTATCATCGTTATAAATTGCAGTACACTTATCTATCGGTCGATCGTTCACGATCTATGTCTTCATTTGTTTTGAGAAAAGGAAGTCGTTAACAACTTGGGTTGTAAGCACGTTGTAGGTAACTGCAAATCTATCTAGAAGAGCCTTCAATTTTGCTTGACTTTAGATTCAATCTGAAAATTCAAAATGGCTGACAGGAATTCCTTGTTGCGATCAATGAGCTGTTGACTCATCTATATCTTTACGTAATTTTAAAATAAGTCGCTTTTCTTGTCTGTGTGTGTGAAACTGTGTTCTTTTAAACTGCAACGGATTTTGATACGGTTTTCACCATCATTTAGTGAATTTAGAAAGAAATCTCTGGGCGGGGCGAATCGCTAGTGTACAAAATCTAAACAATTTTAGACTACTTTGTCAAACCTGAATGGAGATTTAGATATTTGATAATGAAGAATATCTACTTTACGAAGAACTCTATACACAATATGGTTCTTATAAAGGACACGACACGACATTACGACAGTAAATTAAACTGCGTATATCTAATGACGTTCTTAGTCCGTATTCGAAAATTCAATCAAATATAATATAGAATAGTTTAGCTTTAGAATAGTCAAAGATTCGCAAAACCCATAGTCGGCCCATCACTACTATTTAATTTCTTTGAAAAATCTGTTTTTTTTTATTTCGATTCTAGGATTTATTTGATGGTTCAAAAATACTCTTAGGCATTAGTATTACCAGTGTTTTCATTTATTGTCGTATTGTTGTCTTCTCATTGCATAGTGTTAATATTTAAGGTATCAATAAAAAAAAAAAAATATAATGGATCATTAAACTTTTTGGTCTGACTTACAGCATCGACATGACAAATTAGTGTCACTTTGTTTACCTAAATCTGTTTTATAGCTTTGCATAATAAAATATGTTCTCAAGGTGCAGTCAGAGTATGTCGACCCTGAATTTAACGTCTTGCCGCCAAATTGCACGCCCGATACCATTGCATGACTGTATACCTAAATAAGTTTATGACATAATCTAAGCGTAGCTGTAGATACTATTATTTTCCTGGTTCTAACACGAACAGATTCATCAGTTATGAGTATTGAATGCCTCACAAATTGAACTCAACTGGTGACCTGGGGACCAAGTCTACTAATTTACAAACGTCATAATGGTCTCTCGATGGTGAGTTTTTGACAGATTTTGTATGGCAAATCTGTCAAAAACGAACAATGGAGAGACCATTGTGACGTTTGTAAATTAGTAGACTTACCACGGGAGTTATGAATTGCTTATTGGCTTATCCTATATGCTTGCCTTTGCCTAGTGGTCTGATCGTCAGACTACCAAGGGTTTCGAGTTCGAACCCAAGGCACGCACCTCAGACTTTTCGGATTCATGTGCGTTATTCAAAAACGGTGAAGGAAAACATTGTGAGGAAACCGGATGCCTGAAAGATATTTCTCGACGGCATGTAAGCAGTGGTGGCCCAGTGGTAACGGCCCCGACTTACGAGTTGTGGGTCGTGGGTTCGAACCCAAACAGGCGCTTTACTTTGTGTAAATAATTTCATCACCACTGCTCTCAAAACGGTGAAGGAAAACATCGTGAGGAAACCGGCATGTCTTAGAACCAAAAATTCGAAGACATGTGACATCCACCAACCCGCACTGGGCCCGCGTGGTGGACTCACCCACTCCCTCTCACAGAGAGGAGGCCTGTGTCCCAGCAGTGGGAACATTAATAGGCTGATGATGATGATATGAAGACAAGTCAGAAGCCCATGGGCGGCTTTAAAACTCTGACACCAGGTTAGTCACTACCCACACGAGAAGAAGAAGATTCCTAATTAGAGATATTAAAGAAAGAATAGCATTGGTAGAGGTATTTCACTCCATTGAAAGTTCCTATAAGGAAGTATTATCTACGTATAAAACTTCTCAAAGCACACTGTCTCATGTCATGACCCCGGAAGCAACATCATTCAACCTAACAATGTCCTTATGGCCTCTTGAAAAGCGGTAAAAAAAAGATCAAAGTGGCTTAACAAAACCCTTATGGAGTGATTACATGAAGGTAGCTGACATCTCCAGTCATCTGATAAGCTTGCTAATTACGAGGACACAAAGGAAAAGGACACGGACGTAAAAAAAAACAACAATTGGGACTTTGACTGCGTATAAAGGCTTTTTTCATATTACCCTCATTTTAATTACGTTTTCCCCTCCTTAGGTCTTGGAAAACCTACTTGCGATTCTCTTAATTATATTTGAAAGTTTCACTGACTAATACTGAGTGCATGAAGAGAAAGTTTTGTTTCTTTAGCATCTTTAAATGAAGAACAAAATAATTAGCATATTGCAGAACCAATTCTGTGTAAACCCCTAATAAACAAACACATGATTAAGTCTTTAAAACATAAATACACAGTGATTACTTCATCATACATTTGCCAAAACGCGTCCATTGCTCCCGAAATATAAAGTAAATAAAGTCAACCAACGTCAATCAAGAAAATGTTAAAATACCCACCCACTGATCAAAAGCACATTAGCTATCGACGCAAAATAAGACTGGGTAGAAGCTTCACTCCTAACGACATTTGTCGAGACTCATTATCAGCTTAAATACGTACCTAGTACATTTAACTACTGTAACCAAGGTTTGGTTTGGCATCACCAATTGTAACAACGCGGAAACTTTTTGGTATTTCCTCTTGTTCTTAGGATTGGCCACATCCTAGCAGAATCCTACCTATAGGTTGGACCTGCTAAGTAAATAGTAATTTTTTTGATAGTCTATATAGACTATCAGGACCAAAACATAACAGATGCAAAAGGACTGTTTTAGTATGTGTTTAACATTTGGTGGCTATAATCGTTTTGCAAATCTAGCAGCAGAACTTCTGAACCAATCTGTGTTTTGATTTCATCGCTTGTTTCGTTCAAATTTCTCAGCGCGGGCGCACCTACGCGTCGGCGCGGCGTACACTCACACACATACTGTTACTTTCTCGGTAATTTTCCGATTAGTAAGTCAATGGAATAAAAAAAATTGAGCTCTATCATGCATGATTGTTGCTACGTCAACGGTCAACGCGTTTGTTAGTGATCTTAAATGTCTCATACTCATGATTTTTTTTAAATGTATGATTGGTTTCTGATTTATTGCCAATTAGTCGTAAATATCGTTTATATATATTGCTTTGGTGTTAGGTCGTTAAGGCTGGCTTTGATACATCGGGGTATTGGCCTGAAAACTTAAGTTAGATTTTATACCCCTTGTCATTTATAGAGTTACAAAAAACTTTCGGGATAAGCTCCACTTCAGCTGATTCCTTAATATTTACTATGGTTACTGTAGCAACCACTTCTGCTTTCTATAATTTCATAGTCCGAAAATTTAATAGAGCATAAATCAGTTAGTGAAGTGGGGTAATAAATAACGATGAACGAAACCACAACCAGACTATCATTCAATTACAACATTTTAGGCTTGACGGCCATTTTGTCGAAGGGCAGCGTCCTGCTGTCTGCTAATAACGATACGCTGTGATCTTCTGTCTGACAAGATTTTTTATCATAGGCTGGTATTTGGTCGCGCTACTTGTACTAACCGGTTCGAATTATGTTGATTAATGATGATGGATATTCTTTACAACAGTTCATTGAAGCGTTTATTAGGAGGCCCAAATTTTACAAAGGCTGCCAGATCTAGCCAGCTAAGTAGAGAAGTAAGGCAAACCTGGAATTTATGAAAACTTATCAATGTAGGTAACTCTCACAGCCAAGACAAGGTCTGTGATAAAAACCTGCCCCGTCATCCCAGCAATCAATGGATTCAATAACAATCATCTCCAATCTCCCGAAGATGACCACCAACACGTACCAACAAAATATTTCTGCTTTTTCATCACAAACAATTAATTTTCCCAACAAACTTTCTATTTCTATATTACCTCATAGTATCTCCAAAAACTATAATAACTGGACTCATAATTAAAACGTAAAATAGCGTTAAAATTCCCGATTGGTTCCAGTGCGCGGGCCGCTTAGTTGCTTGTACCAGGGCAGCATGGCTTGCGACCAGTTGCTATGGAAAGTGACTCATTCCACTCCGCAATGATCGTAGGCGATCTACTCTCACCAAATTGTTTTATATATTGTTATATTTTTGTTGTTGATATTTAGACAGTCAATGACTTGAGTATAATTGTGGGGGATTCCTTAAAAACATAGACTTTCTTTCTAGTAATGTAACGTAGGAATGGGAACTTCTCAAATATAACATGTCAGGTCTAGTGATCATAATTTCTTACCTATTTGTTTTTTCGGAATTTTGACAGATTTACTTCGTCAATGTAATTCATCATCTTGTCAAGATGAGGAGCTTTTCTTTCATTCATGATATAACGAACCATGTGATTAAAAGTTCTTGTTAAGAGTAACACTATTTATCTTCTGTAAATTTTTTGTTGTGTATTTCGATTAGTTCATTTCAGTTCTAAATCTGTAAATCAGAGAAGTCTATTGACACATCAATTAAAATTACCAGTTCGTGCAAAATAAAATGTGTATTAAGACATTTCACAATCTTCTATTTATATTAAAGCTGTTTAAAGGTTAATCAATGCTCTACAAATGTCACATTTCATGTTTTGGTGACTGGCTGAGATTAATTCAGGCATAACTGTTTGGACAAGTAGAACAGACATAATAGAGAGCAAACTGTATTTAATATAAACAAGGACAGTTACAAGAATAAATTGTGTAATAAAAACTGAAATAATTTGATGTTTTAAATACGTTTTCTTAATTAAAAAAAGGCCTCTGCCTCGTTACGATAAATTAA
This sequence comes from Conistra vaccinii, assembly GCA_948150665.1. NCBI lineage: Eukaryota > Metazoa > Arthropoda > Insecta > Lepidoptera > Noctuidae > Conistra > Conistra vaccinii. Next base: position 20,296,270 of record OX411332.1, read on the forward strand.
CGGATATATTTTAGGTAACCTAGAACCGGACTGGGCTGTTTTAACCCTTTCTTTATTATATTCATTTAGATACTGATAAGTTTACATTTAAATATTTCTTAAAATAAAAAAGCTTATTATTATTATTTCCTTTATTTCATATTATATACTTACATATAATTTACATTTTTAAATATTTTTATAAAAACAAAATATGTAAAACAAAAATATTCAGGGCTCCTGAGAGAGGAATCTCCTAACAATACGCGCCGTGTCCAGAAGTACCGCTTTCTGGATCAAGCCCTTGATCCAGCTGCCTAACGAGAGCCTCCTCAGGTGTTGATCGATGCTCTTGGCTATTATGCCATTGCCCGTCACGACTATCGGCACAATGACTGCTGTATCCATTATTATTATTTATGTATTTGTTAGATAACATGATCCTTTATGATTATTAACAACAGGAGCTATAAACTTTGTAAAGAATTTAAATATAAATAACAATCAAAACAGGTTTTATAAGGTGTTAGCCTCATCATGAACTCTTTAGCCAGACTACTAGGACTAAAGATGTGTATTAGCAGACAGGAGATTGTATTACTAAGACAGCTTAGCTTAGCTTACATACTAATTGATCCAATTCACTGCATGTCCCCAAACGGCATTTGCTTTAAAACCTATATTGACGCTAATTATGCGAATGCTGATTGTGGTTTTGAGCACCACAAGCTCAAAAGATTGTACTTAACGACTAAGCATTCCTCATATTGCAGGCACCTAGGCAAAGGGAGAATCTTATGATATCTAGACGATTACCAACTTCCGGCAAAACGATGTCTACACGATATATGACTTTCAGAGACATACTCGTAGCACAAATTCTTCACCCATTTGAATATTTAAAAATAATTTTTCAGTTGTACCTTTCTCTTAGTCAATGTGACTGACATAAATACGATGTAATTGGCTGTGTCATTTTTTTTTTTCTGCATTAACTTATTTTAGATCATAAACTAGTACAGTCTGCCCACAACCTATTAGCAAACTCACCTAAAATAAAAACAAATGACATTTAATAAGATAAGAAATGAGTAACGCAAGTGAAACTTCATTTCACAATCTAGATTTGAAACATCTCAAGTGACTGAAAGCTTTAAAAGATCTGACGCATTCTGTCGTCTAACCGGTTCTAGATTCCTAGAAGGCGAACAAGAGAATATTAACAATGAAATACTGGGTCGATTTTGATATATATTTTTTGCAAGTAAGTAGAATCTGGTCCAGTCATAGCAGGAAAGTTCAATTAATATTGGTTCATCGGTTTCTGAAATATGGCCAGAGGAAGATACTTACTCATGATATTAGGTTTTTTTTTTTGCATCCTAAACTTGACTTGAAGAGATTGCTAATTGCGATATGGCCACTTTTAGTGTCATTTCTTCCTCGATATGGTGTCATTTTCAGTGGTGTGTTGACACCGCTCAAGATATTGAAACAGAAGAATCAGGTAAACTTGTTGTCGATAATATAGATATATTCTTTCTCGTCCAAATGGAGGTGGTTTCCAATAGTAAAATTTTGTAGCAATCGCAGTGAAAGGATTGGAAAGGTTATCTAGATAAAATGCGACACCAAGAGTTAGGTGTCTAGGTTGCGCCGGAAGCCTATGTTATCGGAATGGGGAACCAATTTACTAACGTAGTTCAGTGTGGAGTTTCCTATTTGACGTAGCATTGAACTAAGTTTAGTTAGATGGAGCGAAGATCTTTGCAAGGTGCTTGGTAGAAAGAAAGAAAAAAAGTTTTTTACAGAAATACGTGAATATAAAAAAGACAGCTAAAAACCAGCTAGATCCGAATGGCTGAGGGCCTAATTGGATGGAGAGCGTTTGCTTACAGCAGAGGATGGCTAAAAAGCTATTAAGCTATTGCATAGCTTCTATCGCGGGCCTTGAGCGTGGAGACCGAATCCAGAAATTCCGTAACGAAAATAACCTAACACCCCTGTCTCTTTAGGTCAGCAACTCGCCTCTAGGTGGCATTGGTTGTATTATAATTGCATAAGTTGATAAAAACAGCTATGCAATAGCTTTACCGCGGCAGTCTCCGAGTGCCACACGTCTTTTTTTTATTTTTTTATTACACCCACTACCCTTACAGGATGACCCCAATACAATAGTGGTTTGAAAACACACACCAAATAAAATGAAAAATCAACTTACGGCTAATACTTAAAAATCTAAAAACAAAATACAAAGCAACACTAAACTCTACTAAAAACACAATCTCTCAGCTGAAGATGATAACGATAGAACGCTCCAAAACACGTTCCTGGATGTTCAAAAACTCTCATGTTCGGTATGTAAACATAGACTAATAAATGTTTCATTGACTACAGGGGGTAGGAGTTCTCAATTTTCGTCGCCACCCTTTTTGAAGAAGCTATAAAACTGTTTTTATATGCAGGGGATATGGTATGTTGCAGTTGCAGTGTCCCTCTTAAAACGGCGTGTGATTCAATAATGTTTCTAAGATACAACTTCCAGAAGATTTTAGTATAATATCTAATTCAGTCTTCTACTCACCATAGGTGTTTTTAAAAGGCTAGCTATGTGTGTAAATTTTCTGCGCAATCTCCGCATCTCGTACGGCCCATAACTTTGGCGGCCACAAGCTCGGCATTCTGTACGCTAATCGAGGCTCATTGTTTTCCACACGCATCGATCTGAGGCCCAATTAGAGCATTCGATCGACACGGACGATTAACCGAATATTCTACATTCATTCACCAAGAAACAGAGTGCTGGAAGGAGCACTACTACACGTTGATACCGATTCTTTAAGTAATTATTTATCTAAACCATTTTTTATTAATGTGATAAAGCAAAAAATACGTGTCTAATATTTATTTTATTATCTAACTGACGGACTAAATCGTTTTCTTCCTTTCAATATCCCTATTCACCAACTCCTCTCGGCTATGGTACGATATGGTTAGACATATCTCTCTCTAATTGCGCCACATAAAGAAAAGCTTACAAGCTGTTGAGAGTTCGTTCATCTTCTTCTTCTTCGGAACACAACAAATACAAAGTTACACGTCTCATGGCTTCAGCAGTGAACTCGTTGAATATAATTAAAATTCTAAAACTGTCCAAATATTCAAGGTCGCTACCCAGACGCAAAATGACGAAACGAAATAAAACCGAATCTGATAACCTTTTCGGGAAGCACATTAAATTGACCGTAAATTACATTTAGACCAATGTCTTCCTTACGATAACAATATCGGACACATGACGCGACATCGAATTATTGTATTATTTTATATTTACCAGTTAAGCTTTGAAGTGGTTTGAAATATAACTTTAATGTGTCCACCGGATTGTTTGCCAATTTTGTAACACTTTTTTACATACCATACCTATTTATCGCAATAAGCGACGATTCACAACATTAATTTCTCGTGATAAACCATTTTAAACGGCACATGTCTTCCGTCGATATCCACTGAGAACAAACATTGGACTTTGATAGTTAAACAAACAATGTTTTCTCGTAGAAGTGTTTAATGAGACAGCTCAGTAAATACTTACCGGAGGAAAGCACGATAATTAAAGCTTTGTACGCCGCCAGGAGAAAGCATCAATTTAGTAAACTCGACAACCGATGTTGAGAGCTTCATCAGTACAGACAATATAGTACCTAAATAATAAATTGTAATGTCTGATTTTTATTATCGTAATTTCAAACTGTCTTCCCAAAAATGGTAAGTTTTCACCATCTGGCGGTGTCAATCAAGCCTTATATGAGTGCAAAAACTGTCAAGTTAGCCGTATCTAGTTGTGGTATGTCCGTGTACAAATAGGCAGTATATGACTGGTGAGTCAGTTCATGATCGATGGGAATGAGTGGTGATCGAATGTTGGCCAGTTTCATTCATGAGCTGGGCAGACAATGGGTTTTTTCCTATTAATGAGTTGGTCTGATTGTGATTGAACGGAATTGTGATTTGAAAGCGATTGGAGGGATCCGTTTAACTGTTTTTTAAAGGCAATTGGTAAAAGATACGTGGATCGCTTCCACAAATATTTTTTCGTTGTGTTTTGAAATATTCAGTAATCCTAGTAAAAGTTTTTCTGTATATTCAACAGTGGAGCGCAGCAGAGCGCAAAACCGTGTTTTAAAAAACTACACAAGTTTGCCATTTATTACTTAGTCTTAGTTTGGCAGAATAACGATGAAAAGCTTCTGTTTTGGTACAACTTATTAGAAGAATTTGACAATGTTTGCTAACCTATTTACCATCACGAAATTTTATAATGTTTAGAGTTTTGCAAACTTGCTTCGTTCAATATTTTTAGAATACCTACTGACTTAAAATCCTCGTTTTCTCTTCCTTAACTGATCTAGAGAGGAGGTTGCAAAGTTAAATTAATTCTCAAAACGTGAGTAAAACCGTAAACAATCACAATAAACATAAACGTGCCTGTCAAAGTACAATATTACACCAAATACCGCATTAACCTGCAACCACATCAACTAACTCATCATCCATCCATCGCGATAATTCGCTCGATATATCACCTGATCAGAATTTCGGACGGGCTCGGGTCAACGACCTCGCTGCATCGCGCCACACGCGAGATTGATCACCATACGCGGTGCAGATAACAAGACCATTTACTTGCCTTGGAGATCGCTCAATTGGAAGCTATTCTTGGCTGGAGGAAGCTCGAAGAATGTATGGATTGTTGACTTGGTCAGGCGACCTTAATAGCCTACGTCAAAGGAATGATGACGCTGAGGTAGGAGTATGCGCAGTGTGACGTAGCGTTGGGGTAGTTCAGTGACGTCATTCACGAATATACGAATCATACTCCTCGAAGTTCGGGTTTCCTGGTACTTTAGTAATGTCGGTGAGTCAGCCAGCCCGTCATCTGTCGTACCCAAATCTTTTTTTTTTCAGACTCAGAATAAAAATCTTCGAACAACGTGTTTGTATTACCAAATGAGTTTTAACTAAATATCTAGAGTGCTGGAACAGATAATATAAACAAAAGAAGTATCGCCTAGAGTCCTAGACTGACATGCCAGTCGGTATTTAAGTAAACCAGATTTATGAGCTTAGGTAGACATTTCTTAGAAGTCTGAGTCCTAGACTATTCTAATCCAGACTCAAGGCTGATAAGATGTCAGTTCAGGCAGTTCTTAGAATTCTATTAACTTATCAGTATGTTTAAAAGCTTTAAATCGTAAGTATCATTAATCATTTACAGACAAGATGTAGGTGTTCATATTTAGAAAATATTATTCAGTAATATGCAATTACTTGTTGCAATAAATTATATTTTATTGCATCTGTGCAAGCGCAATTTTATACAATGATCATATTTACTTTGGAATGCAAGTTTTCTTAACATTTGCGTCACCTTTGAGTTATTTTTGTACCACTGTTGTTTTACAAAATCTTAGAACAATCAAGACCTTTTTTATTATTTTTTATATCAATGTTTAGACAGAATAGAATAGAATATAATTTATTTTGCACGACTCGTAGAGTGTGCTCTACGATCGAAAAATATTTTTTGCCCCATTTCTGTAACTGTTTTTATTGTTACACTCCTGCTAGTACACAGAACCTACTTAATTTATATACCATTGTATAGATGATTAAATGGAGATTAATACTGTACTTTTTAACAATTGATTTAATGCAGCAGAAATGGAAAAAGCATAAAAATAGTTGAAAAAAAATTCCTGTCCGTCAATTTATGAACCCTGAAAACATTGTAGCTTGCGATAAAATCAATTAATTGAGTCAATTTTTTTTTTATACATTCGTTTCAGCCGTAGAAGGAACCCTATTGAAAATGGCTCTTTTATTCATAGTAGTTTAATTATAATTAATAAAATACTAACTAAAATATAATATCTTTAACTAAATATTTTCAACCTTGATCCGGTGCCGTTGCCTAGCAACTGCCAACGTAAATATCTTTGTCAGTCGTTGACATTACGACTTCATGAAAAGTGATAAATTGTTCATTTTTAAACTATGTTTTGAATTTCTTTTTCGTTTATGAATGAGTGATAAGTATGAGGCGTGCACTTTTGGATTTTCCAAACTATTTTAACCTCCCGACGCAAAAAGAGGGGTGTTATAAGACTGACCGCTATGTGTGTGTCTGTCTGTGGCACAACAGGTAAACCGATTTGAATGCGGTTTTTTTTTATTTGAAAGTTGGTTTTCGAGCGATGGTTCTTAGACATGTTTTATCAAAATCGGTTCAGCAGTTTGAAGATTATCAGCTCTTTTCTAGTTGATGAATGGATGTGAGCGTCTTCCACCGGTCTGATCGATTTGAAATTTGGTATTTAGTAACCTTGATGCTGCAGCATCACCTGGAATTTGCAGGATACCCAACACCCTTACCATTTGGCTCATTGGAATGAATGAACAGGGTCTGGTGATGGAGTAGAAAAATGAAATGAGGAAATGTTTTTGTCGGGAGTTTTTTTAATTTTAATATAATTTCACTTCTGATTAGATGATACTGGTTATGGTTCTAGTTTCTGATTGACTTTAGACTAAAAAATCCTGTCATGGTGGTCAGATTTTGGAACCTTTTAAATACTTACTCATTCAAATGGTACCCCATTCCAACCAAATATTAGCCGACTTATAAAAGAAGAAGGATCTCATTTCAACTGAATTTTAACCTGCTCTTAATACCTTCCAGACTCACAGCTCAGTATACGTTTTGACACTAATAACAGCTGATACGTTATCAGGCTCTCATCCAATCAAAGCTACGCGATATAATTATTTGCACGCATTGTCCGCGTGACGGGTGCACTTTCTCTAGCACTCTAGTCTCTACGTCACGTCTGTAAAGCTTTGAAACCAATGTGAGCGAAATATGTGTAACATAGTTTTAATAGTTTGGGTTTTAGAGTGCTGGTATCCGCTGGATCTGGTATCCTATACTATTAAATGAGGAATATTTGTATATATTTATAATGATTTCGATGAAACATCGGTCTAGTTATTATAGGTCTCATATCTAGGAAAATTCGTTTTCTCCGTATTTTCACCCGAGTAGAGCTCGGTCGCCCAAAGTTCAGAACAAGATGGCTACCTTATAATAATTACATGGCAGCATGGTACTGAATTACTGAATTGTAGATAGGTATTAATAAGTCTGTAGGTGGTTGTTACAATTTTCTCTCGATCCTGATCAGTCGTCGAGGTTATTCCTTCAAGTGGAGTCTGGAATAATGTTTTTTTTTTTTTTGTTGTTAAATGCGTTTATTAGTGGGCAACGTCGCAAATTGATGTTAAAAATTTCGCTGTTTAGATTAATTTATTATTTCCATACTGTAGTATGGCTATAATGTGTGTGACTAACTGGCCAACTAGAATATTAATAATGAATTCATTATAATAAAGGAATTTGGAAAATTTCCAAATCCTTTCTTTTTACATCTAAAATTAAATATTTGGTGTTACTCGTACGATATTAATTATTGCATTTCATAATCAATATTTTAATTCACTAGTTAGCCGCATTTCAAATTTCCACACAGAAAAAAATATTCAAAACAAATTAATCAAAACAGGTAAATAATTGGCATCTATTTGCGACGTTGCCCACTTTCAGAACAAGCACTCTTAGTATTCTTTCATTATGGCCTCAATCAATTCATTTGAAACAACACAAGTAGGTACCTATACCTTGTAAATGTTATTTGAATTACTATGTAAAGCAAATTGTTGAATAAATGCCCGTTTCTTCAATGTTTTACGTTATTTGCTAACAAATCGTAATTGTACCTACCTGTAATTCTATAGGTGTCAAGTTCGTTATGAACTTTGTATTAAACTAGAGCTCTTTAAATGCAAATAAGTGTATTTTTCAATTAACGCAGTCGCTACATGTTATTTTCAATTTTATTTTAAACTATCTCGCATCCAGCGGATTCTTGCGGCGTTCACCAGGTCCTCGGTCCACCTTGTGGGAGGCCTTCCAATGCTACGACTTCCGGTACGCAGTCGCCACTCCAGAACGTTTCGGTCCCATCGGCCATTCGTTCTGCGAGCAATGTGCCCTGCATACCGCCATTTAAGTTTAGCAATCGTCGGGCTATGTCGGTTACCTTGGTTTTCCTACAGATCTCTTCATTACCGATCCGAGAGGAAAGTATGTCCGTTTAGCTGTTAAGGCGTCAAAAGGTAACAGACAGACATAGTTAATTTCGCATTTATAATATTAATAATAAATATGAAAAGTATTGATAACTAACCTTTGCCCGCGACTTTACCTGCGATCCAGGATAAAAAGTACCCCATGTCCTAACCCAGGTCATGGATAGACCATGACCTGGGTTAGGACATGGGGTACTTTTGCCATGTGCCAAATTTCATTCAAATCTGTTCAGCCGTTTTAGCGTGAAAGCGTAACAAGGAAACAAACTCACTTTCGCATTTATAATATTAGTGAATGAGAGTCGTGAGGATTACCTGTCCATTTTTCAGTTGTCATCAAGTTATCAGAATTTCTTGATAAAATAATTGATGCCTCTTGAGATTTTAAAGTACTGCTTAAAATCTTAAACCATAATAGCAGTTTGCGACAGAGGTATGAAATAACCAAGCAACTACTGTTCACATCACCAAAATATTTTATCTTAATTGACACCTTGATTAAAGGATAGCCGAATTGTGAAAAGTTGTAAATTATAGTACCAACAGGTTTCTGTATATTGAGGCTGTTCATTTCATTTATGATTTTTAAGTGCGTTGCCAAACACACCACACTTCGTCCAATATCTTCTGCAGAAGCATGTCTCTAGTTTTCAGTATACTTTGATTGCCAAATCAGCAAGTATCAAACCAGGACTGTACTACTAAGTATACTACTGCAAACAGCTGCGAAAATCAACAATAATATAACTACAGCTGCATGAAAGACAAGTCGCAATTAAGTGGGAACAGCTTGCTTGCTAACCTAACTATTTCAACCCCAATATCCGATGTTAACTAAAAATTTTGTTTTGTTAAAAATATTGGAAACGTATTTTTATTTTTTTACATAATCAAAAGATTACGGCAATACATTGAGTTAAAATGTGACGTGACGTCACTCCCCTGTAGATTTTATACTGACTTGTGACGTAGCGAGCCCCCACTCCCCCACTCCCCAACTTTAATGCGTTTTATCTAAACCATTTTTAAATAATATGATAAAACAACAAATACGTATCTAATATTTTTTTATTATCTGACTAACGGACTAATAGTTTTTTGTTTTCCCCAGTTAACTTTCCTATTACTATCGTGTCCAGCGTTTCCTGTTGTCTGCACGTTACAGGAACTGATGGACGCTACTGAAGATGCCAAGCTCGTAGCAAAATCTGGGCTGACTCTTTTGCACGACTCGTAATGCGCAGCATTAGAGTGTGCTCTACGATCGAAAAATATTTTTTGCCCCATTTCTGCAACTGTTTTTATTGTTTCACTCCTGCTAGTACACAGAACCTACTTAATTTATATACCATTGTATAGATGATTAAATGGAGATGAATACTGTACTTTTTAACAATTGATTTAATGCAGCAAAAATGGAAAAAGCATCAAAATACACACATCAAAAGTGTCTAGGGATCAACATAGATTTTTGCAATAACTTTTCTCCTGATTGATATTAATTAAAATTTTCTTTAAGGATTCATCAAATAAAGTGTTTTCGTTTGTCACAGTAACGATAAACCAAGTCACCTTTGCATTAATAAAGAAATTTGCCATTTTCCTAATAAAGGGATTTTTGACATTTGAACCACTAACATTAAAGTTCGAAAAAAAGACTGAAATAACAGTTTTCTTTAAAATTTTATTCGGTAACTTAAACAATTAATAATCCGTGTTTCTACCGCGAACACTAACAACACAAGAACATCGGTTTGGCATACTCAAAATGAGTTCATCCAAATCACGCTGTGGAATGGCCGCCCATGTTCGTTGCAACAACAAAAAAAGGTCTTCTTGCGACTGGATACCCTCCATATTCGGCAGAGCTCTTCTCTGTAGCATATCCCATGCATGCTCAATCGGGTTCAAGTCTGGCGACTGAGCAGGCCAGGGCAGGACATTGATGTTAGCTGCGGCGAGAGTCTGTCTTACAACTCTTGCGGTGTGCGGTCGTGCATTATCATGCATTAACTGAAATAAGGGACCGATTTGCACTTGTAGAGGAACGATGACGTCTGATACAATCGTCTCAGCATAAATTTGAGCGTTGAGGTTGCCTCTGATCCAAATCAACTCAGTTCTTCCGCCGATCCAAATACCCGCCCATACCATGATGGTTCCACCACTATAAGGATGGACTTCCTGGCAGGATTTTAATCGCTGTTGGCGTCCAGGGGTTCTCCAGTGTCGTATACGTCTTGTATCCGGTCTCATACCAAAACGAGACTCATCAGAAAAGCACACGAAACGCCATTGTTCTTCTGCCCAATTTCTGTGTTCAAGAGCCCATTGATATCGAATCCTACGATTGTGCATTGCTATAGGTGGTACCCGTAGCGGTCTTCGGGAATGAAGGTTCACTTCATGCAAGCGGTTTCTGACTGTTTGGTCGCTAATTAAGTTCCCTGAAGAGTGATGAAGCCTCACGGCTAACATCATGGCGGTTATTGTTGGAGCTCTTCGAGCTAAGATTTGAATGTATCGGTCTTGTCTCCGTGTGGTGCAGCGATACCGTCCTCCATGGCGCTCAGCCACGGTACCAGTGCTTCGGTAACGTGTCCAAAGTCGACTGATAACACTCTGACTTGTATTCAGAGCTAAAGCCACAGTACGTTGCCGGGAACCAGCTTCTATCATTCCCACGGCTCTGAGCATTTCTTCCCTGCTTAAATGACGTCGCTGCTCCATAATAACGTTGGTTTTAATCAGTAGTAGGGAAACAGTAGCACTAATAATGTCTTCAATGCGTTGTATGTTTTTATAGGGAAAATATTGACAGCTGATTTTCATCTTTTACTCGAATTTGATTCACAGTTCCTGATTCAAATTATGAAATGCACCAAAAAGGATCCATATAAATTTATAAAATCATAAATTTATTACAAAGCCACATCTCAATCTCAAGAAATCCGCATAAAAATGCTTGATCCCTAGACACTTTTGATGTGTGTAGTTGAAAAAAATTTCCTGTCCGTCAATTTATGTTCCCTGAAAACATTGTAGCTTGCGATAAAATCAATAAATTGAGTCAATTTTTTTTTTATGCATTCGTTTCAGCCGTAGAAGGAACCCTATTGAAAATGGCTCTTTTATTCATAGTAGTTTAATTATAATTAATAAAATACTAACTAAAATATAATATCAATATCTAAATATTTTCAACCTTGATCCGGTGCCGTTGCCTAGCAACTGCCAACGTAAATATCTTTGTCAGTCGTTGACATTACGACTTCATGAAAAGTGATAAATTGTTCATTTTTAAACTATGTTTTGAATTTCTTTTTCGTTTATGAATGAGTGATAAGTATGAGGCGTGCACTTTTGGATTTTCCAAACTATTGTAGATTGCCATCGACAGGCTACGCCAATTTCTATAGACCTGGATGTAGTTGACCTCATTTCTCTCATCTGCTCCGTTATCCATCTGCAGTGTGGTTGCAGCAATCTCCATCTTTTACGACAGCCTCCACCTGTTCAGCCCAACGTTACCACATCGCGGCTCATAATAAAAGCAGTAATATAAATAATGTTTTTTTTTTTTCAACAAAAAACAGTAATTTAATATAGACGTTGACCTGAGCATTACAATGTAATCGTTAAATCGTAAGTACATTTATCTTCGGGAAAAAACACATCACACGACCGTCGAGACCTGTGTTCGATTGTAAGGATGGTACTGTAGAAAAAGACATGCTATAATAGCGTTTAAGCAAACTATGCTTTCTTTTTGACCTGTTGGTAACACCAAAGAATAATGCCTATAGCTAAGTAAACAAAAGACACTAACACCTATAGCAACAGGCCAGGCAATAGTGCTGTGACTGATCTCAATCCAGACAATGACTACCCTCAGCGTCAGTGTCAAAATTCAAAATATTTTATTTCACATAAACCAACAAGGGCACTTATGAAACGTCAGAAGCTAGGTGCACGGTTCCAAATGGTCGTTTCCTATGGAGAAGAGCCGGCAAGAAACTCCACGGTTACTCTTTTAAAAGTAAATGGTTTTTACAAAGGATTTTTTAAAATTACAATGATAATAGGTATGAAAGGACAGTGTCGGGATGTGCAAACACTGATGAGAATTTGAGATTACTTATTGACAGTTGTCATTACCAGAGAAATGAGAATTGATTGCTGCTTTTTACCATGATTTTTAAATTATGTCTTTTATCTGTTTAATTAGTCTACAGCTTGTTATTATTTCAACAAATACTAAGTCTCCATGTCAAACTAAAACATTTACCAACAAATTTTAGCACCACTATATCATCGCCTCGCGTCTCACTGGTCAAAATCCTAACATTCCATAACTGACAGGCAACCCAATTAAGTGAGCAAATTTCGTAAGCATGAAAGTCACTGGCGGGACAACTTTTATACATCGACATTAAACTTTCGACGGCCGTATGTACCCGTATGCAACTGTATGAAATGTCACCTCGTCCCAATCGGCCAGTTTGGCGAAACCTTTCCTAGAGGTGTGGTTTTTCTTGCTGACATGTCATAACGTTTATATAATAATAGTGATTCACTGGTTGTCGCTGTAATTAGTGGTCTTACTTCCTGCAATTTCACGTTCTGTCGCTTGACGAGTTGCGTTATGTATACTTATCCTGGAACTGCTTTATTTAGCAGTGATTTATGTCACTCAGGATGGCTGGACAAATCTTCAAAATAGCTCGCATTTAAGTAGGTCAACAGGGCACTTTATGTGACGGCTAAACACCCTTATCTCAGAATTTGTGACGCTACAGAATCTTAGATAATCGATCGAAAACGTGTCCAGCCAGCTTGAAAAACCACTTTTCACTGGTCTCTCAATCTCGGTAACGGAAGTGATTTTGACGACTTTTTGCATATCAACGGGCGTCACATAAATTTGTGACAGGCATGGAGCTAAAAGTTTTGAGATACGTACAGTGGTTTAGTAGAAAAATGCAAAAATCTGTGCCAGCCATCTTGAATTTACGTATAAAACTTTTGGCTGGCACTTTCGAATCTCAATAACGGTAGCGTTTTCGAATATGACTCCTTTACTAATATTTAGTGACGCAATTTGTGACAGTAATAACGTTTGATTTATGGCGGCACATGTAAGGGTTTACGAGAAATCAATAAAAACTAATGTCCAGCCAACCTGAAGTTCAAGATGGCTGGACACCTGTATCTCCGCTGCCTGATGATCTACGACCTTCAAAATGTGTTCAAAATTTTGTGACGGGGACGATAATGATAACCTGAATTTGTGACGGAGAAACTTTGCGTAGTTTCAAAGATATTGATCATTTAAACTTTCCCATACAAACATCCACTAATATTGTGAGGTGACCATATTTTTTACTTAAATAAAGGATTTCTTTTTAATCGACTAATCTGCCGGTAGCAGCTACTGATGCTGTGATTGTTTTTGTGTAATAATTGTCTTTTATAAATAGGTATTGAAGAATATTTAAGTATATTCAGCTAGGTATTATGATTAAAATGACGACCACCGACTTCATTTGCGCTTCAAGCACTTAGGGCGGTGGTAAAAACAACGTTGTGGTACAAGGCGAGGGTTACTGAAGTGCAAATGGAGTTGATCGTCGTCATTTGAAACGCTGTATAGGTACAAATAAATAAATGTGATTTTATTTACAGCAAACATTATTTTTTCATTTAAATACCTTAGAGCATTAGTTATCCTGACACATTAACTACCATGTACTTACCATGAAAAACACCAATACCTACCTACTAAAAGGAGTAGATATCTGCACGTAAATAATCAATAACATTAAAAAATTACCCCCCTTCCTCACTTCTGTCTTCTATTGATTTAAATATCTACAGTTGTTCTTATTAGTATCACCAATACACGGATTTTCGTCCATTAAAGAACACACCATAAAATATATTTAGTCCTACATAAAACCTACAATATTGGTAACCCTACTGCAGTGTTTGTATGGGAAAATTAAAATGTTCAATATCTTTGAAACTACGCAAAGTTTCTCCGTCACAAATTCAGGTTATCATTATCGTCCCCGTCACAAAATTTTGAACACATTTTGAAGGTCGTAGATCATCAGGCAGCGGAGATACAGGTGTCCAGCCATCTTGAACTTCAGGTTGGCTGGACATTAGTTTTCATTGATTTCTCGTAAACCCTTACATGTGCCGCCATAAATCAAACGTTATTACTGTCACAAATTGCGTCACTAAATATTAGTAAAGGAGTCATATTCGAAAACGCTACCGTTATTGAGATTCGAAAGTGCCAGCCAAAAGTTTTATACGTAAATTCAAGATGGCTGGCACAGATTTTTGCATTTTTCTACTAAACCACTGTACGTATCTCAAAACTTTTAGCTCCATGCCTGTCACAAATTTATGTGACGCCCGTTGATATGCAAAAAGTCGTCAAAATCACTTCCGTTACCGAGATTGAGAGACCAGTGAAAAGTGGTTTTTCAAGCTGGCTGGACACGTTTTCGATCGATTATCTAAGATTCTGTAGCGTCACAAATTCTGAGATAAGGGTGTTTAGCCGTCACATAAAGTGCCCTGTTGACCTACTTAAATGCGAGCTATTTTGAAGATTTGTCCAGCCATCCTGAGTGACATAGTGATTTCTGTCATATACTTCCCATGTTTTTACGTTTCTGTCCGTGATACCTGATGATTTTGATGCGTTCTGCTGATGTCGTCAAGGATGAGTGAATATTATATCATGTGAAGAAATACCTACTGTGGAATATGTTGATGAAATCTTACTCCAAAATGGTTGGGGTTATTAGGGTAAAAAACAGAGTTCAAACCGGATATCGCCAAATCACGGAGCAAAGAACTTACTGCACGATTGCTAATCAGGGCACTCCTTTAAACAAAGCTAAAGAAAAACAAACTATAACTCTTACACGTTATTGCTCAAATTACGAATTCAATTAACATATCCCAGTGTCTGACACCGTAATTTATTTAAGGTGGATTGCCTTACACATCTTCTGAATCCAAGATCTACAAACGTTACTTAGCACGTACTTCGGCTAAGCGTTATTGCTGTCACTGTCGCACAACTATCAAAATACATGTGCAAGATACAGACGGGAACACGTCCAAGTCAAAGCACGAGCTAAGTAACGTTTATAAATCTCTGCTTCAGACTTTGCAATGAATTGCTCTAAAGATTAGTCATCGTGTTCAAAGATATCCACTCGTCTCTTAAGACTAGACACCGCGGTCATCGTCCGAAGATCCGCCCGATAAGATCCGATCCGAGATAACCACGAACAAATTAATTTTCACTCGTCTTTACATTTTACATTAGCTGCTTCGTTAAAAAATTTCAGCAATTATCTCCTCCATCTTTTCTTTGAAACATATTTTCGAATATTTCTGTATCAGAAAACTAACCATATTTTATGGAATTATCGTGAAGGAGCTAGACCATGAATATTTTTGGATCCGTTTTTGAAATGCTGTTATTTTTTTCATTGGATATCGCTCGTGTGTGGTCGGTTGTTTTTCGAGGCCTATTAAGAGAAATATGTAGTGCTAAGTGCTTACCAAGCAACATTTCACTCATTTTGCAGTATTGTGTTTCTTTTTTAAACACAGCACAGTATTACAGCCTACATACTTTTAATTGATTTTGAAATACTAACATATCAACCTTCCAAGTTGTTATTGCTTTTCTGTTCAGTACATTTGCAAGATTTATGTAATTAAGTGCCATTTCTGAGTAGGCAAATACCTATTTGTACCTACGTGACAATATTTGCTGACACTTTGGGTTTATTGTTATTATGTTACTGTCTAAATAATTAACCTGTTCATTGTCACATAAATATTTCAGTTTAAATGATACTCTCAAGGATCCTATTCACTGATTTCGCCTTATTTGCTGCTGCAATGAACCATCTCTAGAATAATGTGTCTTAAGACCCATAATCTCTGTTTGATGCCCGAAATAGAACATTTAAACCTGTCTTGAGCAGTTAATATTTCCTTAAAACTAATGACAGTAATAAAACTAAAAATGCACGCGTCAAACTTGTAAATCATCTACTCTATCAAAACATATAGGATTTATACGGCACATAAAGTAATAAAACGGGTCAAAACCCGATGGTACTGATAGCTACAAATACGTAGAATTCATTTAACACCTACATTTAAGCACTATGATAGAACAACAATTCAAACATTTAGAATAAACAATTTGGTTTAGTGAAGCATAAACATTAAGTAAATCAGCTGTGGCTGTGAGCCACTGACATACCAAACGTGACCCATTTAGAACAGAAATACTTCAGCCACTGATCTACTGAGCAATGCACGAACACTTCCCGTGGCAACGCTCAACCTTTCCATGATCTCATACTCATTATTTAACTTGCCTTTAGAAAAGTTCACTATAGTAAGGAAACAACTGTATAAATTGACTTAGTCTATATTGACCTCGTATGTGTAAAGAAGGGGAATTCATCATTAATATTATAACTATAAAGTTTATTATAGTAAAGGAATTGTATTCCGAACATAGGTACTCAGTCGGTTCGGTGCAGAGGTCGCGTCGTCCTGATGACATTGGATTAATTGAAAAATGACTTTATGTCCGACCTCCAAACGTGCCGTTCATCGTTCACAAGACAAGCGAAATAACTGTGGGAACAGACGCCACATGGAACTTTAATGAAACCAACATTCATGCCGAAACGTTTATTAAAATCCGATTTAAAAACAATAACTTTCTTAATTCATAATAGACTGATTGATGTAATTAACAGATTGCATAATCAAATTTTTCTAAATAAAAAAACTAGAAAGCAACCCCGGGTATTGCCATGCAAGAACTAAAACTCGAATTTAAGTGATCAGAATTTAACCTAAAATCAAGTTTTATGAAGCAGGGCCAACGACATAAGATTGATCTCATAATGATGATTGAATTTAATAAAAATTACAAATTGTTGAAGTAAACACAATCAATAGGTACATTTAAACAATCAAATAATTTAAAACATAATTATAACATGTCAGTGTAGCAGGTTGTCTAAATATTTAACAAAACATTTATAACTAAAATAATTAAATATTAAAACAAGATTATTTGACGTCATGCATACTCGCGAGTTGATATCGTAAAATTAAAGAGTCATGCGTTAGAATTGTTTAGTGTTTGTTAGTCAATATAATTCAAAACACGAATAGACAACACAAATACATAGAATTAAACAAATAAAATGCGTGAACATTGAGGATCGCGGAGGAAAACGGAAAAACGTAATAAAGATCACACAAATTGTTTCAAGTCATAAAACTTATAAACTAGACGAGCATTTTTGCATTTTCCTCCGCGATTTTACCATAAAGGATGGTAAATGTACTATGGTTTCTGTAACAATATTGGACTGCAGAATGTTATGAATCAATGTTCCTAAGAATATACGAAACTGCAGTGAAGCACTATCACGTAATATAGTGAATAGTAGCAATATAACAAGTCCGGTGATGAGTGTTGACTGCAAATTTCGTAATATTCCAGATGAAACTAGGATTGTAGAATGAAATAATTTAAACAATATGATTGTAACATAAAGAGTCTAATATAATGGTGGACTGAAATAAACTAAACGCTAGATGGGACAATGAGTCTCAGCTTCGGGCAGGTCGCGTTAGATCTGAAACAAGAATTTTAACTCATTTACAATTTAGAAAAGTAAACTAAAGAAAAGTAATGCAAGAAAGTACACAAAAAGGAAAATAAATCATAAAAATAATTTAAAGTAACACAAAATGACACAAAATTATACCACAAAAAAAGTACAGGACAGAAATACGGAATATAATGAAATCAAAAAGAGAGTCTTCCAGAGGATTACAATAAAAGTGACGTTTCGACTCATGTTACTCAATATCGAATGCACAATAGTTGGCAAAGATCCGAAAGTCGATAATAATGAGGCCCTCTGGGACCATGTTTATAAAAGCGAGACATCTGTAACACTCGACGAAAGGAAAAAAGGTAATCCCACGTCAAATGTAGTCAATTAAAATGAAGATGCAAAACTGTAAAGTCACTGCAACGACATCTTCACTCCACACCCTCGTGCTTCAAACGAAAATGATGACGTATCATAAGCTATTAGATTTAATCATCCATGTTCCATTGTTATTTGCACTAACAAAAAGTTTTGCGATACGGAGAAATGCATTGCCATTTTAAATTGGTTGTATTACGCTGTGACGAATCCGGTAATAAATCCAGGAAGGGGTGAAGAAAGATTAATATAGACCGCGTGAGTCAGCGTTTAAGTCAACTTTTTGGATCAATAACTGCACCCCGAAATGAGTGAATGGCCTAAAGAATATTTTGAATGGCTCATTTTATGATCAACGACACTAGTTGACATTCTTCTTATAGTTGATAAGGAGTTAAGTGATGCAGAAACTGGATAATTTTGCGTAAAAGATTCCGTGATAAACAATTTGTAGGCCAAAAAAAAAATCGTTACACCAGAATTTGACTTTTGAGTTAAATCGCAGACAGAGCCCAGCGGAGTCATCATAGATCATAGACAATTTATAAAAATAACTTCTTTAAATCCAGTCAATTTGCTAGAACATTAACGTGCGAGTTAACTGCTTCAGATATAATTTATAGGCAAGTTTTCAGTGTCAGTTGACGCCGGTTGTCACGTTTCCGCCAAAGACGTGGGTGACATTATTTAGAACTCTGATGATTTTGTTCCCAGAAATAGATGGCGGGAAGCCGTTGACACGTATGGAAAACTTCGTTCTGAACGATTTGGAACCGCTTCATTCATGACAATTTATGTAAGCGAGCGATAAAAAATTATTTAAGTATTTTTATAGTGATGAAGACTGAGGCCTTGTTCTGTTCATACAAAATAATACCCAGTCAGAATATTCTGATTTGAAGCTCCTATTCCATATATTTCTGGGCAAGTTTTTTTTTGTATTCGTTGTGACTTTGTGAGTGAATTAGTGATGTTTATTGTTAGCTGATACAGTCTTTGTGATGGCGAGCCGTCATCGTGTTTTCCAGCAAGATCCAAAATATCCTACACAAAAGTCCACCCACTGGCGGTGCGGGCACGGTTACACAGTCTCGTGCGTCCCATTTCAACATAAGAATACAATGAACAAAAAAAAACTGTAGACGCGTATTCTCGCATAGCAACCAGGAACGTTTATCAGAATACGTATAGTGGAACGTTATCAATCAGTGTTTCGTCATGGCCTCGATTCCGCCCACGCCCCGTCGTAATCTTGACTATTTACCCCGTTTCTTAATCCTACATTGCCTCCAAACTAACCTGACCCCTGCACAATATGGGTTTATACAAAGCTCGGGATCACGCTAATTTGCTACTAAGACCAGCTAGAAAAGACCTTTTCTTCCTTGCAAGAAGTCTGACGAAGGGTGTCATCGATTTTGGTTCTGATACTGAAAGCTTGCCCAGAATATCCCTTTTCCTGATTACGGCGCCCATTGAGTTAGACTCTGATTATCGCATGTGCCCTCAATCGTCGATAATATTTATAAATAGTATAGCTGTAACCGCAATAAATACTTCAGATTTTATCTGTATGGTAATTCTATTACGCGTCTCTTGAATACTGTCTTGGTGGAGGCATGGGAATGTCGTTATCATGCATATTATCGCGGTGAGGTATACTTCAGCGGATGGTCAATAATAATTAGTGTAAATTAGCATTGTGGAGGGGACCGTTAATGTGGCTCTATTGACTATAAAAATTCATTGACTTTATAGACAGTGGGAAGCGTCTTTCCTGCTTTATTAGTGAAGAAACAAATGAACGCGTTCGATTGTCCGTTTTCTGTATACTCCATATTTATTTCATGACATTTTGTTTATGATTTTTTCAAATATCAAATTATTCACGATTCTAACTGTTCTTTCTTATTGATACATATTCATAAAATATAAATAACATATTTTGAGTTCAGAAACTTTTGGTCAGCGTTTTTTTTAAGTGAAATTTCTTTAGCGGCGTTGTGCACTATTTTTGGGATGGGTACAGAATGTTAAACTCGCGTCAGAACTTGCCGTAAGATCCGTTGCCTAGCAACCGACAAAGTAAATATCAAAATAAATAGTCTTTGACATTACGTAAAGATTGCGAGGTAAGAAATTTTACCTATATTGATGGGTAAAAAAAAGCAGTCAAAGCATACTTCATGAAAAGTGTTTAAATAAATTGTTTATTTTTGTTAGACTATATTTTGAAAATAAATAAATATACTGCTACTAATAATTAATACCTATTGTATTTAACCACATAAATTATAGTACTTTTATACTGATAAATAAAGCAATTCGTGCGAAATTATTCCCTAACCATTCCAAAATATTCAAAAATGCACAACGTTACTGTTCAAGTTTTCACTTCTGCCGGCACTCCCGGAGTGCAACCCGTTTTTTTTTTTTGTCTTATTGAAACTAGTAGAAGGAAATATTCCGTTCAATTAGTTAAGATAAAATAAATAAAAAATTAGCTGTGATTATTTTTATCAATTCTAAGTTTTTGTAGGTCGTGGTCGTGTCCCAGTTCAATACTATTAAGCCCGTCACAGACGTAGCTATAATATATATTAATATACTTTGCTATTGCTTCTTTTTGGCGTAGTTTTTGGAGTGTACTAGAAATATATACATATTATAGCTCTGTCTGAGGTCACTCAAAGATAACTATTGAAAATATATCGTAATATAATATATTTTGGTATAATAAGTATACGAGTATACTACAGCTACGTCTGTGGTGGTCTTTATACTCTAGCACCAGTATTGTATATGAGCCATTTCACTGTTAATAAATATAATTATGTCAGTTATTTCGCATAGACGTTTCCTACTCCTAAATGTTGTATTATATTTGATTATGTTACCTACTGATTCTATTTCTAACCAGAGATCGTATGCCAAAATCGCCAGACAGTTTAATTGCAATTTTATATCCTCTAACTAGTCACAAGTTAATTTAGTTATACATTGTGTATTATATTATATTTCGTAACGGTGTCTGAGCAGCTTAATAATTTAATTTTAATATTTTAATCTATGTAGTTCTCTCGTTTAATATAGTAATTTTGTCTGCATCAATTGGCGTTTAAAACCACAGAGGTAGTCTACTTACATGTTCATTAAAAATTAAATCGACCTAATTATTTTTCTAAAACACAATTTATTAGAACATTCAACAATTAAAATTAATGAACTGAATAATGTGCATATCGAAGCGATTGCAGTGAAACACCTACATTACAGGAATTTCGTTGACATGGCGCATTTTAGCATTTGAATAAAGGAACAGCAAAAAAAAAAGAGCTGTTCATTTACGTCGAACAATGCGAAAATTACGGGAATCCGTGTGACGAAAATCGATAATGTAATTTTAGAAGATGTCCACATAAACTTACTAACGAGTTTGTTTAATTGACGTCATTGCACAATCTTAGTCTTAATTATAAGCCATAGAAACTGACCCGATGACACACATTCATACATTGAGTGGATTTAGTAGGAACAATAGGTGAATTTACCGTGGCAACAGACCGGCGCAGCTGAACAAATCGCTTACAATGCTTGTATAAAACCTTTCAGTACGTGTTCGGGCGAGTGTGACGCAAATAATTCTTTTTATAACACTGGAAACCAAGGTGAATGTGAAGTGTTAAAGTTCAATTCACTCTTATGTACTTTTTATTCACACTATGTCTGTAGTCTAGAACAATGGTCCAGGGGGCCAAGTCTACTAATTTACAAACGTCACAATGGTCTCTCGATGGTGAGTTTTTGACAGATTTTACACCGGTCCGACTGCACTGCGGTGTGGATGCGACAATCGCAATACTCTCAAAAGTGACGGTCGAACAGGTATACAAAATCTGTCAAAAACTTACCATCGAGAGACCATTGTGACGTTTGTAAATTAGTAGACTTGGCCCCCAGTATGCATGTATATTTTACCATAGTTTCAATCTGCTAATGTCATTCAATTGAATTCACCAGCGCTGCGACATTTATTAATAAAATAATCTCGCAGCATTGAGATAGGGCCTTTTGGCCTCGCACATGACTTTCTGCTTTATTTTAATTTTACTTTGTTTTTATTTCGATGCTAGAATTTATTTGATTGTTCCTCAATACTCTTACGCATTAGTATTGCCAGCGTATTCATTTATTGTCGTATTGTTGTCTAAACATTGTATGTGCAAACAAAAAAAAATCTTAACCCGTATTTGATTTTCATATAAGTAATGATTAAATATTTGAATTCTGACGTAATTTATTTAATTTAAAAAAAATACTCTGCCTTGTCCTTGCACTGTGCTATCAGCCGAGGTCACATAACATCCCATTGTAGATATCGTATTGTACGAAAAATTAATTTAAGTATTCCTTATCACTTTTATCATAACTGCTAAAGATCTACCGATTCACGTGCTTCAAGCTCTGTAACACACACGTGAGTTAATTATCTGTAGTGATAACGTGTAAATTTCATACCTTCGTTTCATTTTATGACAATTTTAAGACGGTACGTTGCTCTCTGGCAAATTAATTAATAATTTGCAAATGGCCCTTTTTGCGCGCCATAGTGCGACGACATTCTAGTACTTAGAACAATTTCTAAAAAGTTTTTATAGAAATTGTTGTACTAGTCTCGTCGCGCGGCGCCTGTCCGCGGAAGCCTTTATTTAGACAGGACACACACCGAAGTCAAAAAAGTTTTGTCTGTGATTGACAGTTTTTGTCTGTGGTTGACAGAGTGTTTTGTCTCGTCAAAACCGTTTTTAGTAGGTTAAGACCACTTTGACACAAAAACAGAAAAAAACTAAACCTATCGTGTGCCACACAATATAAATTTTCATAGAGCCTAGTCTATCTAAATTCTAAATACATTCTAAACTCAGGTCTAAGCATAGCCTTATGTCATACATAAGAAAAACAAATGACATCAACTACAAAAGTCTCCGTTTTTACATAACATTGTGCAATTGGTAAGTATTTAAAGAATTAGGTACTTAAAAAATATGCACAATCATTGCAAGATGAATCGATTTTCCTTATTCGTCTAAAAGAACTTGTCTTTAAAACTGAGGTTTTCTTGCCCACTTATCGGCCCTTTCATCGTTGAAACCATGAAATTGAGATCTAATGAAACTTTGAAACTATGTAATAAAAAAAAGTGTTACACAAATAGAAACTATTATCGAGTGACGAAATCGATAGTATCGACTATCGATTCTTGTAATCGAGTGATTCATTCGTAGTCCACTAGACCTAGACCACACTATACTCCATAGCTTTAGGTAGTTATATAAAGGTAAACAAAAAAAAACACGTGACGAGACAGCCGACAGTAACCGACTACACTTAATACCTGTCACTTCAGTTGTCACAATATGTCACAGTTGTACTCTTCAATTTAGCAACGTTATAATTCGATGACGTTTAGAGTTTGGGCTCTTTACAATAGAGATTACAAAATATTATATTATTATAATAAATCTAACAAAAAAATTGTGCTCAAGCAGTTACATCTACGAAGAGTAGTTTATGAATAAATGATAAAGTTTATTATACCTACATTGAAAAATGATGAAACTATTGTAAAAATCTAAAATAAATTTAGTTTGTTTAATCGTATTTTTAAACAAGAAAGTGTCATCTATGAAAATCCTTATTACGAATTGTTTATTACCTTTTTATGGACTTATGGAGTATAAGACTGTAAATGTTTAACTATAATAAACATTTACTAGTAAAATAAGTATGGTTGTAGTACATGAGTAATTGTTTAACTGAGGCTACTGCGGCCCCTTTTATCGATGCGTTATCTATCGATAAACGGGACCACGTCGACAAAATTGAAGGCCGGGGAATATTATCGATAATCGCATACGCTGGACAGCTCATTGGTCGATAAGATTAAAAAGATTTATTTTAGGATACGTGTCAATTGTAGGGTTTTTGTTAGGGTTAGTAATTAATACTGTGTGTAGAATTGTTAGGTAAGCCTTTAATTATTCTGTAGTGTTTGTTATCTTAAGGTCAAGGTATCCTTCATCAAGCAAGGTAAGGTACATAATATTGTTGATAAATATACCGTATTCTAAAAGATTAATATGGAATTCTATTCCCACCAACATGTAAAAAGAAAGTATATAGATATAAGGAAATATTATGTGGAAACGTATTTAAAGCTCCATATACAAAGTACCTGCACCTAGATCTCAGCATAGACAAAAAAAAACCAGCGTGCCTTACAGTATTATGATGTGTAACATCTAACATTTCATTTTAGTAATAAACAACATTAAGGTAATAAGCAACATTTAACGGGCGGGGCCTCATCAAGGTCGTTTCTGACGGCCAACTCTAGCATCGCGCGCGCTCATTGGTCAAATCAAATAGCGCGCGCTTCCCCGGCTTCCTGTTACACACTTCCGTCCCTTTTCACTAAATCCCTCTCACAGATTGCAGGAAAGCAAGCGAGGTTACACATCAAAAGTCCAGCCTTCTAATATTTTGCCAAGTTATGAGAATAATAGGTTAATCAGTTACAGCTAGAAGCTGATAATAAATATACTTAATAATATTTAATCTAGAACTTTATAACTGGATTGACCTAGAATTACCGCTACGATACGATTAAACGCACAAATCAGTAATTTTATTTTATTATTAACTTTCGTTACGGCTATAGAAAATGAAATAAAATCGTAAACTAATACACGTGACCAATTTGTGGCGTTACTAAGGCCATTGATAACGAGAGTTTATTATAAAAATAATAATTTTATTATTAATATAATTATATTTATTAATATAATAATGATGACTAGAGTGATGCCACATCACTATCTGTGCGTATTTATCACGATTACAAGTCGTGCTATCATTATGTTATTAAATAATTATTGGGTTTATTTATACGTAAATGTATGGTGTGCATAATTATTATTTTTTATATTTACCATTGCTGCAAGTGGTGTCTGGCAGCCTTTGGTAGGTACCTGTAAATAAAAATAAAATATCAATTATAAATATGTATTCATTTAGGTAAGTACTATTTAAAAATACTAATTTAAAAGTACACATCATTGAAATCTTATCCATTGAGTCATAAGATGGTGTTTTTCCACTCTAAACACCAGACAATACTCAATGACGTTCAGAAAGTTAGAAAATATACCGGAAAATGCAGCCAAAACCCTAAAACATTAACGATCTCCGTCTGTTTATAAACTACTCATTAGACAACTACGCGGAACTCCGTCTACTTCAAATACTATGCAACCAGAACCCACACATACACACCGAGCTACTCATTCTATAACCCCAGTATTTTCCCTCTACTAATGCAGCCCACTAAAACGTTATAAAAAAGTATACGTCAAACTGACAAGCAAGTACTACTCCATTACTATTTTCCCATTCCCTTGCATCCGACGCGCCGCGTAATGAAAAAAAAATCAATAAAGCCGCTGCCCGACCTCAGACTGGGAAACATAAATACAATCTCCATTCACAGACTACAAGCACTGTGCACGCACACTTGTAGCCGCTGCAGCTGATTGCAGCGCTCACACGAGTCGTACACTCGCCGCCACGCACACACTCACACAATACTACGATAGTACTATAATGAGTACTATAAACGGCGCTTCATTTTCCGACCTAACTTGCAGCCTACGTATCCGAGCGCCGGTGTTCCCCGACAACGTAAACCCAACCTTGTGACGTTTAATATCGATTCAAAATCGCACAGCAATGTCTCTCCTATGAAAATTGTATTTTATATTTTACAATCAAGTGCAACCAGTCCAAAGTGAACTTTGTGTAACGTAGATAAGGTTGAATATGGTTTGTAACAAAGTTTGTAGATAGGACGTTAGTATCCGCTGGGCGTGTAGTGAGATGTCTGCCGAGTCAGACGTGTCTATTTATAGATAGCGATTAAGTTTAGCGCTCGGTGCAGTTAATGGCTGCAGGGAGGCTCGACAGTTGTGAAGTTGTGCCATCGACTGCTGGTTTCAGTTTAATCGATTGTTTATGTAGTGGTTAGACGGCTCCCCGATGAAGTTGTATCAGTTGTATGAGTTGCTAACTCATTTTTGTTAGGTCGATTTTTTTGTACCTACTGCATGTGGCTGTTTTACGGCGAGTGGTTGACGAAAATGCAATTTTTGCCACTTTTTTAACCAAGATATAAAAGTCGTGGCCAGATCTTAGAACTGACCATTTCATGAAATGGCCAGCTATTGGCCATATCTTTTAAACGTCAACGTTTTTTGATATATCAGTCGACGTTTGGCCATATTATTAATGTAGGGTTTAAGGTGTAGTAAAAATAGCCAAGTAACTGTGACCAACTTGGAAGCAACGCTCGCCAGCCGCTGCTACGGCACCGCTCGCTTCGCTCGCTCGGCTCGCGGTTGGTCACAGTTCTAACCTAACACATTTGGTCGGGGTGTCACATAAGCGGCGTAAATTTTTAATTTTTTAAAACTAGGCAGAGGCCGGCGAGCGTTACTAGTTGATCGCTTTCCATAATATAATATTTGGAAACCCAATAAAAGTCCATCGATTTTTTTGCGTGGTCACCCTCCTTTATTTGATTTGTTGTATGCCGCCGCCATGATGCACAACAAAAACAAAGCGACATCAACGCCTCTACCGGAGGATAATCTAACTATTTTACGATATTATCACTAATGTTTGGCCAAATTATGAAGAAGTCTTTTAACTGCTCATATCGTCAAACGTTGAGTATTCAATTCGATCTTAGAATTAATCTTTTCATGAAATTATCAATTCTAAGATCTGGCCACGACACACAGATACACTGGAGAGGCTTTTGTTTTTCCGACAATTCTGCCTTCGAGAATAGTTTGTTCATACAATTCCATGTAGTAAGTAACCAGTATCAGTACCAACAACATAAATAACGCAACGAATGTTGTTGAACTGTCAAAATGAAACAGATTAGTCGTAATCGTTTACGAAAATGTGTTGCGTAATTAGATAGCTGGTGTTCAACACGCGGTATCTTAACATTTACTGTATACTCGTACCGTACGAGAAACGTTAACCAAGATCCTCTGATAAAATAATGCGTTCCAACGGGATGATCAGAGAAATACTCCGTGATTTAACATGAAGAGAATTTTGTCTCTTACATCATCACATTATCTCCTGTCCTAATTCCACTCTCTTTCTTCAATACATCTCTATTAGCCGTCATCTCAGGATTTACTTCCTAGACATAGGATCATCTTTCACACAATCTCCATTTTCCTCTGTTCTATGTATTTCTTTTCTTACAGCCAGCCACATTCACATACTTAACTTTTACATAACTTTTTTTGCATATTCACGGAAAATTACAACAGATTCATTATAAATCTTCAATAATACGTTAAGCATAGTAATCAATGAGAACAGCGTAAGGTTACCAACACATTGGCCTACATTCGATAACCCGTAATCACCGAGGTTGTGCAAGCGCAGGCCGCGATGACAAAGATACGCGATCATTATCGTAGAACTAACTGATTATGTGCTAGTAAAGAAAACATTTTGTTAGCATAGAAAACCAAGGATTTTATGTACTTTACTATGTTCAATACATCAAACCAATCTATTAGAACTGATTCTGGTGAAAGAATTTTCCAAAAACACAGATATAATTCGTATACATATGACATTGATCAAGACTTACTCTAAATGTATCTAAGTAACTTGTAAGAGGCGGAAAGTCCGAATCGTTCATAGTGCATGGTGTGAAATATGATATGGCTAGTAAGGGGGATAATAACAACTGAAAGGGATGTATAGACGAAGAGTAAATACAGCGCTGACCCATACAAATTGGGGTTAGGTCCGGTGGATGATTACAATGACAATCAAGATGAAGGAACTCAAAAAGGATATACTCATCATATCAGCCGAAAGACGTCCACTGCTGGACATAGGCCTCCACCAAGCACCGCCACTTCGACCGATTCTGTGCTTTCCGCATCCAGCGGATTCCTGCGGCCTTTACAAGGTCATCGGTCCATCTTGTGGGAGGCCTTCCAACGCTACGTCTTCCGGTACGTGGTCGCCACTCCAGAACCTTTCGGCCCCATCGGCCATCTGTTCTGCGAGCAATGTGTCCTGCCCATTGCCACTTAAGTTTGGCAATTCTTCGGGCTATGTCGGTTACCTTGGGTCTCCTGCGGATCTCTTCATTTCTGATTCGATCACGTCGGGAAACTCCAAGCGTAGCCCTCTCCATTGCTCTTTGGGTGACTTTTAGCCTTCTGATAAGGCCCATTGTGAGCGACCACGTTTCAGTGCCATAAGTCATCACTGGCAACGCGCACTGGTCAAAGACTTTCGTCTTGAGACACTGTGGTAAGTGGGTATAAAAAGGGTGGTGGGGTAAAAGGATATACTACAAAGAAAGAACAGCCTACCTAGTACAGTACAACTACAGAATATTCCTAAAAAACTGCGATAAGATCAATCTAGAAAGAAGTGTAAAAATATCCCAGATCCCATCAGCCCCCGTAGTTTCCCCAACACCCATGGGAGAATGGCGCAACATTACATATTCATGTCAAGTCCGAAGCTCTTAAAATTGCAATAGTGCATGAATAATGATGGGTTGTTGGGCTGCCGTTTACCGACATCAAGTTTTTGCATTTCCTTCCATTATAGCCACAAATTGTGCGGAAAGATAAGCACTTAGTTCGCACTGTTTTTGTTCAATCCTTGGTTACAAGCGCCTATTGAATAATTTCTCACGAAAATTTATCATGGAAATATAATGGAGGAATTTTCTTTAATGGATAAGTTTCTTGGTATGTATGTAGGTATACTTGTCTTGAGTTCTACACCGCATTGATATGTTTCTAATATTACCGTGAACAGATGCCGTCTGATTATAATATTACATGGAATCACGGGGAATGATGAGAGAACAGATCACTCGATCGTTGTGTAAATCCTTAGAGCCTTAGTCCAGCGGAGGACGTGTTCCGGCTGTTATCAGCATAATATTATGACGATGATATTCATGGAAACTTGCTTTTCATAGCCCTTAGTTGTACTGTAAAGACAGATCTTCATCTACTATTCATTCACCTGAAATAACCCTTGTTCGTTTTGCTACACCCACGTCCACAGACGGGCTATTAATTATGCTGTCCACAGGGCAAGTTCCAATACAAATATTGAAACATTTAACTTCTGCCAACACCTAAGAATTTTCCGATTTACTGTGGCCTCGACAGACCGGTGGATATTAACGAATTACGGCCCTCGGTAACAGAGTAAAATACCTGTACCATTAAAAATAACATGAAAATCGAAATCGATTTAAATCATACACGTTGATTATATAAACGTTTAATTTGTCTCGCTTCAAGCAGTCGAATGGGTTATAAGATTATTATGGAGATTCAATTCTTATTCATGGTCACGCACGAAGGTTTAAAATAGTAGAAATTGGGATATAAATAATGTACAATTCTGTCATATAACATATGAAAATTAAATGTCAGACGCTGAGCATGGGATATATGCATCTCAAACAGAATTAAAGTTTAATATCAAAAGGGTAATAGCTCATTCTCGATAAGTTTCACATGCCAATATTATTATACTTCTTTATCCACTTCATAAAATTCCTCTCTTGACAACGCACTACTTCTACTTTAATCTTTTTAATCGGATCACATCTAATAAGTTCGCAGTGATATTCTTTCTGATTCTCTAAATCGCTGCTGTTTTCGTCCTCGTCAAAATCATACTTGGATACTATCAAATGTTTCAGTAAAATTAATTCAACATGCAATCTACTGAAAACATTTGTAGCTATGAACACAACTACATACCCTACTAGCATTATCATTTAACCGCAACCTAGACCCAGAACCGATATAATACACCTTTGTCCCGGTCGGCAGTCGTCATAAAAACAATATTGAAAATTGTCCTTTCTATGTTTCTATCACAAATACGGTTCGCCCTACTTGTTGCACTAATGATATCCGTTAGCATTGACAAATATATGTATAACAATTGAAGAGGCACACTATGCCATTAAGTCGTTGCTCCTAAATGATATATGCGAGGCCAACATTCAAATGAGCTTGGAGACTTGTAGAAACTACATGATTATGATTATTTCTTTGTTTTGTTAGAAGAGTTAATGAAACTGCTGATTCAAGGTATCTAATTCACGGCTAAAATCAGTCTCCAAAGTTGGTGCAGTTCAACACGGTACTGTTACAGTGTATACTTTGCCGATGCCTTTACTGCAAACGGGCATTAGTCTATTTTAAGAGATAGTCCGTAGTCGCTAGACTTCAGTCCCCGTTAGGAATGTTAATAAACAATAGTACCTACCTAGCCTCAAGAACAATATAAACCTGTTCCACTGGGAAGCGAGCGTCAGGCCAACTACGAGCGAGCAAACGTGATGAATCTCGACAAGCAATCTAGGGACCCATAACAATGTGTGAAACATGTGCGTACTATAAGATGTCTGGTGAAACTGCCGATGTCAGCTCACGCCCTTCATAACGTCTCAGGACTTCAGCGCGATCTGTCACGTCACCGCCATTTTTAATAAACAGTTTTATTCAACTTTGACGTGTATACAAGGCAATCTAGATAACGCAGATTAAAATTGTGGAAGTAGTTGCGTTACGTCAGTGATTGGTTGAGGCTTGAGCAGTTCGCTTGACTGCTTTTACGATATTTTGTTTGTCAAGTACTTGCTAATTGGCTAGTGCACTGCACTGCCCTGAGATCTCTGTACTGGTTTAGTAGACTGCCTTCATGTAGAATACTGTAAAGTTTTGCGACTTTGTAACGTTATCGATCTTATTATGTTAGTCGATTTGCGGAGAGTACCCACTTTTGTATTTACTACTTTTTAATCGTTATCTGCTATGCTTTCATAGTTCAAGACTATTGGTTGTAGCAGTAAACAGTTATTAACCACTAGGATTCGCACCTAATCTTGCATTCCCAGACAACAGATTAACAGAGTCGGGGAACGGAGTCCGTGCGGCCTTTATCGAACGGGTCCAAACAATCACACACTCCACATACTTATTCTTATCAACTACTACTGTGTGGTCGAGTACGCTGGAAACATATCTATTATCAAACTTCCTGATACTATGTAGGCAGAATTACAAAGCGGTGCCTATGATCAACGGATGCTGGTTGATAACGAGCAGGAATAACATTTCGACCTCACAATATTGCTCAATTAGTCAGTCTGGCGGTCGACGTGGCATAACGTCACCGGGGTTTGCGGTCAGCAACCCGTTGGCAGTGGTAATACCACCTTTTTTGGGGAGAAGCCCAGATATAAATGTGGTTTTGGCAAAAATATATATTGTACAGTACCTAATCAATTAATTAGTTTCTTAATTGTGCAGACTCAAAATAAAGAATTACTTAATATGCAAATTATTGTAAATTGATAATTATTCTAGCGTCATAATAATATTGCATTGTTGATGATTACCGGAATGGAACTGCCATTCCGATTCACATCTCAGTCATAGTTTCGATTAGCCTTGATTATTGTTCTAATGACCATACAAGTTAATCGTTATAACAAGCAGTTAATTATTTCGAACAATACGTAAATAATTGAGAATGCACAAACAACTGGGAACATACTTAATAGAATTTCATTCAAAAGGTGTTTCCTTGCATCATTCGCCTAATGTATAACAGTTCAGATCCGAGCATTAGTTCGCAAAAATTCTCGAAATC
Source organism: Conistra vaccinii (assembly GCA_948150665.1). Lineage (NCBI taxonomy): Eukaryota > Metazoa > Arthropoda > Insecta > Lepidoptera > Noctuidae > Conistra > Conistra vaccinii. The sequence goes on from OX411332.1 coordinate 20,328,330, forward strand.
GAAACTGAAATGTTACATTACAAGCGAATGCTCGTCAGTCAGGTATGCAGTCATCATCAGCATCATCATATCAGCCGAAAGACGTCCACTGCTGGACATAGGCCTCCCCCAAGCACCGCCACTTCGACCGATTCTGTGCTTCCCGCATCCAGCGGATTTCTGCGGCCTATACAAGGTAATTGGTCCATCTTGTGGGAGAGGCCTTCCAACGCTACGTCTTCCGGTACGCGGTCGCCACTCCAGAACCTTTCGGCCCTGTTCGGAACGGATCTGTTCTGCAGGTATGCAGTATTGTAAGTTTGTAACGTGATACTCAAAATCGAATCTGAAATGTGAATGAACAAGTGAACAAATGTGAATGCTCCTGGTGAGCACACAAGTATGTTAACAAAGTTGATACGGCTAGAAAGGGAGTAAATACTGGGACAACGGTTAATAGAATAAATTGATATAACAGTATCGGTAGGACGATTAACACAACGCCGTGGGAATGGTGTTGAACAACTCATAATTATCCCTTAATTTTTCAACCCCATCGTAACTCAATCGTCTTGAAACACATTTAAATCCCCACACAGAATTTTTTACCCATTGCAATAGGTTAAAGTTAAAATCCGAAATAATAAAAAATGTATCGCGTAGTCCGCTGGGAGCCTTAAATATTATAGTCGGGGAGTCAGCGAGGCGGCATGAATGCGCAGTGCGGCGCTATCGTCGCATTGTGACACTGATAACGGATGCTGTGTGTACGTCAGCTCTCCGACTAGATTCTGTACAGATTAGAGGCTGTGATTTCACTTCGTAGATTGTGTGATTTTACTTGAAGAGTCGATTTGTAGTTTGTTGCTGTTGTTTATGGAGGAATTTCTTGTAGTATTCACTAAACGTAGTGTAGTGCACCCTGAGTGAAGAAAAAATCTGTAGGGTTGCTGGAAGCAGTACAGTACCGAGTAACGAGTAAAACAGATTGGAGAGTCTTATGTTTCTCCAGATCCAGAACTCAGATAGCGGTTCAATGGGATCTTTTGCCCATAAGGAAACCACAAACGCAAATGAAAGTCGACATAAAATACCCACCTAATTATATCTATATATAAAAATGAATCCCTATTTCCTTGGTCACGGCATCACGCGTGAACAGCTGGACCAATTTCGCAAATGTTCTTTTTGTTGTGTATGTTATAGTAAGGAGATGGTTCTTAGGATAGGTAGGTGAAGGTAGGGTAGGTAGGTAGGTATGCAAGTAGGTAGGTATGTATGTTGGTAAAGTAGGTATGTAGGTAGGGTGCGTAGGTAGGTAGGTAGGTATGTATGTATGTATGTAGGTAAGTAGGTAGGGTAGGTAGGTAAGTAGGTAGGTAGGTATGTATTTAGGTAGGTATGTATGTAGGTAAGTAGGTAGGTATGTATGTATGTAGGTAGGTAGGTAGGTAGTTAGGGTAGGTAGGTGCGCCGTAGATAAGTGCTTACCTGTGCGAAGCCGGGGCGGGCAGCTAGTTACTTCATAATAATCAATCAACAATGATAAAGTTATTTTATTAGTTATTAAAACAAATAAAATCATAAACAATTCTAACACTTGCACTGCAGTATTGACGATCATTAGTTGTAGTTGTTTCATATAAATAAACTAAGATCTTATAATTATCATCGGTCAATCTTCCGCGTACTAAACCTTCGACTAATCGTTTTCCTTACAAAACTGGTTTACTTAACAAATTGCAGTGTTATCTTGACATATCTGCACTGGAATGATCGATTTGTCTTCATTTTGTGACGTATTTGGGTAAATTATGACCATAAGGTTAATAAATCTAAAAATACCTACATTAGTCAATGTCGGTGAAACTAAGATTTACCAATATAGAACTTTTGTTAGGGGAAATTACATGTTATTTATTTATTTATCACTATCAAGGTTTATAAAGACTCTTAGCTTAAAACTATGCCCCACAAAACCGTTTTCACGGTTTGTCTGCGGGAACAGAACACACAATAATAATAAATAAAATCTGTCAAGTGCGAGTCGGACTCGCACACGAAGGGTTCCATACCATGTCGTACAAGATTTAACACTATGAATTTTTGTAATACTTTCGTAAAGGTAACAACAGAGGCGCTATAAAATAAAATCTGTCAAGTGCGAGTCGGACTCGCACACGAAGGGTTCCATACCATGTCGTACAAGATTTAACACTATGAATTTTTGTAATACTTTCGTAAAGGTAACAACAGAGGCGCTATAAAAAAACAAAGATTTGTAAAGAAATTGTCTAATTTTAATGAGAAAATGTTGTTGTGTTAAAATATAGGTGTAGGAGTATATTTCATTTATTTTAGAGAAAAATATTAAGTTAACTTTATCCAGTAACATGCATTAACTAAAGTCAAAGTTATTTATTTGCTACTAACATAGTATTAGTAGGTATAAATAGGTATATATGGTAGGTAACCAGGTAGATATGTAGGGTAGATAGGGTAGGTTAGGTACCTACCTACCCTGGTAAGAAGGGTAGGGTAGGTAGGTAGGGTAGGTAATTAGGTAGAAATAGGTAATTAGGAAAGGTAGATGCGCCGTAGATAAGTACTTAGTGCTAACCGTGCGAAGCCAGGCCGGGTAAAGCTAAATAATAATATAGCCTTTTATTCAGATCTAACTACTACATAACTATATAACTATTACATACAAAAATTAAAAATTAAAAAACTTATAACTTAGTCTAGTATTCTAGAATTTGCTTTTTAGATACTGTCTGCAGATCTGTTTGCCAGTCGGCAAAGGCCTCCTCCAACCTTTTCCATTCGAGTCTTTCTTGAGCCACTCTGTTCCACATCACTCCTGCCACTTGCCTGATGTCGTCATCCCATCTTTTCAGCGGTCTACCTCTTTTCCTTTTGCCTTCTCTAGGGTACCATCGTGTCACAATTTTGCTCCATTTATCTGGTCCTCTCATCATGTGCCCTGCCCATCGCCATTTGAGCCTTCTTATTTTGTAAGTTATGTCCGTGACCTTGGTCTTGCTTCTGATAATACGATTTTTTAATCTGTCTGACTTTTTCACGTTCAACATACTCCTTTCCATTGCGTGTTGGCAGGTAGCGAGTTTGTTTGCCATGTTCTGTGTTAAAGCCCATGTTTGACAGCCATACATTAGGACAGGTAGTATGCATGTGTTGAATAGCTTACTTTTTACACTTATGTGAAGATTTTTATCTTTCATGGCCTCTCTCAAGCCCCAATATCTCTTCCAACCATTGGTTGTTCTTCTCTCAACTTCTTTGCATACAGGATCGTTTTGGGTCATAAGCTGTCCCAGGTAAATGTATTCATCGGTGTAATCAATTTCGTTGTTTCCTAAATTTATGGTATATTTTTTTCCGTTTGTCATTACTCTGGTTTTTTCTGGGTTCATTTTTAGTCCAACCTTCTCGCTTTCTGTTGCCAGTTCGCTTATCATTTTCTGTATATTATCTGGTGATTCAGCAAATAACACTATGTCATCTGCGAATCTCAAGTGCGTTAGTGAGACACCGTCGACATTGATCCCGAAATTTTCCCAATTGAGACCTCTGAAAATTGATTCCAATACTGCCGAGAAAAGTTTTGGAGATAAGGGGTCCCCTTGTCTAACACCTTTTCCTACTCTGAATGGTTCGCCTTTCTTTTCTAGTTGAATTCTCGCAGTACTGTGACAATATATATTTTTTATTAGTCGGATGTATTTGTGTTCAATGCCTTGATCCATTAGTGTCTCCCATATATTTTCGTGAAACAGAGAATCGAATGCTTTGCTGTAATCAATGAAAGCAATGTAGTATGTACGCTGGTATTCTTTATACTTCTCTAAAACTTGGCGTACTACATGGATGTGGTCGATCACCGAGTAACCTTTACGAAAACCTGCCTGCTCCGTGGGTTGATGTTCGTCTAATATTCCCTCGATCCGTTTTAATAGTATCTTAGCAAATATTTTATAAATATTGGACATAAGGCTAATAGGGCGGTAGTTTCCAATGTCATGTTTATCTCCTTTCTTATATAGAAGGATAATGTTGGACTCTGTCCATTGCTGTGGAATAACTTCGGTATTTAAGATATCGTTAAAAATTTCTGTCAGGATCGGTGTTAAGACTGCCTTGCTTTGTAATAGAATTTCATTATTTATACCGTCGGGTCCTGGTGCTTTGTCTCTTTTTTGGGTATCTATTGCTTTTTCAACTTCAGCATGAAGGATGCTAGAAATATCTGAGGTCTCCACCAAGTCAGCTTCGCGATGTGAAGTGTCAAATTCATATAACTTTTTATAGTAAGACGTGGCAATTTCAAGTATGTCCGTTCTGTGGTGACTCCATTTTCCATTCTCACTTTTCATTTTTACGATCCAGTCCATTGAATTCGCTAATTCCTTATAAGCTTTTTTTGCACCACCTGTCGTGATTATGTACTTTTCAATAGTTTCCATTCTTCTTTTCTTCACATCCATTCTTATGCTTTCTTTAATTCTTTTACTAATTTCAGCTAATTGCCTTCTTCTGTCTTTTGCATCTCTTGCGTTGATTAAATGATTCCTTTGTTCTAGTAGCTTTATAGTATTGGATGTTAGCCATTTCCTCGGTCCTATTCTGTTATTTGCAATGAGTTGTATCTGACTTTTAATCGTATTCTCCATCCAGTTATACTTCTCCTGTGTTCCTAGATTCTTTGCGTTCTCTTTGAAGTCATTAAATTTGTCTCTCAAGGTGATCGCTAATTGCTCCAATTGATGTTTTCCGAGCTGGACATTTCCAGGTTCTTGTCTTGGTCTAGGTTTTCTTGGTTGTACTATTTCCAGTTCTGTTCTGATAAGTCTATGGTTGGTGTTGAAGTTGAATTTGTTGATGACGTTGAAATTAGTGAAGCAACTTTTTCTGTTGGTCATTATGAAATCAATTTCATTTTTCGTTTTCCCATCAGGCGATACCCAGGTCCACATTTTTTTCTTTTTCTTCTTGTATTTAGTGTTTAGAATGGTTAGGTTGTTTTCTAGTGTGAAGTTAATGATTTTTTCCCCATTTCTACTTCTGGTTTTATGGCTGTATGTAAACGGTCCTAATGCCGTATTTTCCCCTGGGCGCCTTTCTCCAATTTGGCCATTACAGTCTCCCATTACTATTAGGTTTTTGTGAGCGTGTTCTTGGATAGTTTTATTTAGCTCAAGGTAGAATGTATCTATTGTTTCTAGGTCCGATTGTTCTGTAGGTGAATATACTTGTACAATAGACCATGAATCTTTGTAACCCGGCAGCTTCAAATTCATTATTGCTATGCGCTCAGAGATTCCTATAAATCCTTCTATATAATTTGTTAGGTGTTTTTTGATAATAAAACCAACCCCATGATGGCCTGGGGTTGCTCCTATATGGTACAATAAGAAGTCTGGATAGGAAACTATTCTTTCTCCCATTCTTCTTACTTCGCTCAGGCCGACGATGTCCCATTTTATTTGTTTTAACGCGTTTGTTAGTTCTGTAAGGTTTTCTTCGTTTTTCAGTGTTAGTACATTAAGGGCTGCGACATAAATTTTTGATTTTCGATGTTTGTTTTCCTGATTTGTTGGAGGGTTGTGGTCTCTATCCCCCACGAGGACCAGTCGTCTTGGGGGAGATTGTATGTTTTCCTTTTGTCGGTTTTCGTAGGTTGGTTGGATTTTCCGTTTGCCGGTTATTGGTTGCTATTGGTTATTGAGTGTAGAGTTGCTAGATAAAGAGTTTGATCGGGTTCTCATTACATCGAAGGCGTTTGTCCTGTTAACTTTGATAGAACTTAGAGTTTGTTGCTTTTTGGGCTGAGTCTTTGAGGGTGACCTTGGTGAAGTGGACGATTCCCTTTTCCTTTTATCGACATTAGTGTTGGCTTCTTTGACTATAAGTTTATCGTACTTCAAAAAAGCAATTTTTCCCTTTTTCTTCTCTTCCAGTAGTTGTGGTTGCAAGGCTTTCCTTTTCTCTAAAACTTCCTTAGAGTAGTCCTCGCATACATAAATTTTCTTAAAACTCTTTTTGTTCTTCATAATCTCGTTCTTTTTCCATCCGTTTATGAAAGAACATAGCACAGGTCTCGCTTTGATGTGGTCTTTATTTTTTCCTAAGCGGTATAATTTGTTTACATCGTTTTCTTCTATATTTATATTTAGGTCTCCTTCGAAGTTCTCCTTAACGTTCTTAAAAAGCTCCGATGTTGACTTTTCACTTTCTTCTAATCCGAAAATGATTATGTTATTGCTTTTCTTGTCTCTTTTTAGATATTCTATCTCATTCTCCAAATTGCAAATTTTTTGTTTTAGTTTTTCATTTTCTTCAATGATAGGAGTTAGTTTTTCTTCCATCCTGACCATTATGCTTTCCATGAGCGATTCTTTTAGTTCAGCTGTCTGTTTCTGCATTTCCATCTTCATTTTGTCGAACAATATTTGAAATTGTCCTTCCATATTATCGGATTAACTTGTGTAGAACGGAACGTAACAGCAGAAAATATTTTCCGTGCTGGTAACACTGAAGGTAATGTCAACCTAGCAGACCGACAGCTGACATATGTTGACAGATTGTCAAAATTGACTGACTTGGAAGATGAGTAATATTCTAACCTCGCTTATTGTTGTGAATGTTCGGCTTCGCTTTATTATGTGGATCTTGACAAATTTGCAACAGTTATCTCTTCTAGGTCTTCCGAGGATCTTGATGTTGTTGTTTTTAACAGTGTTGTCTGCAGGTACGTCTTCCAACTATTTTTAATAAACGATTTGTTTCGGATGAATTCACAGCAATGTTGACAGTTCAACGACCGGAAACGGCCCGGGTAAAGCTAGTTACTTATAAATAAAAGGATTTCTCTTGCTACATCAGACTATATTGTACAAAATAGAATGTAAGTAGTACGCCAAATTTTAATTATAACTGTGCGTTTGCACTGGCGAAACATTCACAACAAAACATGTTGGAATCTCTATTTTCTGTAAATTTTTCATACAATGTTTGACAGGAACTAGAGATTTCAAGTCGTGATGTTTCGCCAGTGCAAACGCACGGGTCAATACAGGTATTTATTTACGTTATTTTTGATAGTCATACAGAAATCTATTATTTAATCTTACTTATTATTTTTACACATCCCATCGGACTATGAGAGTGAGGGAAGAGAGAGTGCACTCGTGTCTGCGCACACACTTGTGCACTATAATATCTCCCGCGCCGAAGGCCAGTCTCCGTTGAGATTGGCCGCCATGACCGAATATTTTTACACCAATAATTTTTCTCAATATGAAATTGTATCCACAACGGTTTAAGCTAGGTAACTGAATAGTACACTGTATGTGCCAGCATTCATTTCAATGTTACTGAATATACCTATTCTAGGGATACTTTGAAAAAAGTCGATAAAGTTCTTAAACTCAAAAAATACTGGCCGGTTTTAAAATCTTGTGAAGAAAGTTTATTTTGTAGACCTTTTTGGATGATCGAAATTTAAATGATCGAAATAGTATATGCTGCCATGATAGTAGGTACTTACTAATTCCATGTCATTACTCCGACTATTAAATAGTTATCTGTGGAATTTATATCGCATAATATTAGCATGAAATACAAAATTATTACTTTAAGTTGCAGAAAATCGCCCATATTATATAAAATACGTTATGAATCGGCGTGTTTAGTATTTGTTGATTATAAACAGTATATGTTACATGATACACACAAGTTTCAAATTCCTAATTTGTTTAGTTGTTGAGATAGAGCTCGTACAAAAATGGTCTAAAACCAGGGACCATTTTGGTTACCCATTGAAAGGGTTTTCGATAGGGTTTTTCTAAGCAGTTAATCAAAAACCCATACGATGTGGGTAACCCTTTTGAACGGCTTAATTTAAGCCATTCAAAAGGGTTATACAACTCTCTAAACTATAACAGCGTAACATTCCGATCGGAGCAATGTAATATGATCTGTCGATGATGGGCATAGTTTGCAAAATGGAATAGCACGCATTAAAGCCCTATTACATTTCGACGGTGATTTTTGCGTTAAATAGGCAACTTTGGCGTTCTTATTCTTAGTAACTGAAAGACTTCGACAACTATGACTTATTGAGTGGTGGAGAAGAGTTATTAGTTAAGTTCATAGCGGCTTCGCTTTTTGAAATTTTTGCTTAACTATCTATAAAAAATCAATCCCTATTTCCTTGGTCACGGCATCACGCGTGAACGGTCGAATTTCGCTAATAAATTTTTTGTTGTGTTTATTATTGTAAGAAGGTTCTTAGGATGGGTAGGTGAAAGTAGGGTAGGTAGGTAGGTATACGGTAGGATAGGTAGGTATGTAGGTAGGATAGGTAGATAGTTAAGTAGGTAGTTGTATGGGTAGGTAGGTAGTTAGTTAGGGTAGGTAGAGTAGGTATGTAGGTGCGCCGTAGATAAGTACTTAGTGCTACCCGTGCGAAGCCGGGGCGGGCAGCTAGTTTATTTAAAGCCAAAATTCCGAAGCAACTTTTTCATAAAATGCGCGACGGCACTTTTTTGAGCTCGTGGTTGAACTATTGTAGGTACATAGCAAACCAGCCAAGCAAGCCAGCGATGGTGGATGGTTCGTAGTGCTCGCGCCACCCCACCCATCACCTACTTAGCACACATTTATTGAATAACCTTGTGTTAACCCGAACAAAACCCTTATAATAAATAGGTTATTATAATGAAGGGGTAACCCGTTCACTGGGTTTCAAGTATAGAACCCATTCAATGGGTTATCATGTAACCCTTTCAATGGGTTTCAAGTATAGAACCCCTTCAATGGGTTATTCATATTGAAGAGATAACCCTTTTACTGGGTTTCAAGCATAGAACCCAATCAAGGAGTTACTTCAGATAATGGTAACCTCATAAACGGGTTACCCTAACAAAAAGCTTAACTCGTATCCGGGGTTGCGCGGTCCCTGTCTAAAACAGACAACTTCTACGGCCCCCTAATTCATCATTTTTGAAGATAAAAACAAATAAAAATTATATTTATTTTCTACTCGATGAGCTCTAGAAAATGATACCCCACATGCCAGGGTCAGATAATTTTTTTTTCAAAATTTAATTTTATTGTATGGCGACCCCCCTTTATTTTTTAATTTTATTATTTGTTGCTCTTGCGGCAATAGAAATGCTCAATCTGTGAAATTTTCAACTGCCTACCTATTACGGTTCATGAGATAGAGCTCGCTGACAGACAGACGGACAGCGGAGGCTTATGAATAGGGTTCCGTTTGTCACCCTTCGGGTACGGAACCCTAAAAACAAAGATTTGTAAAGAAATTGTCTAATTTTAATGAGAAAATCTTGTTGTGTTAAAATATAGGTGTAGGAGTATATTTCATTTATTTTAAGAGAAAAATATTAAGTTAACTTTATCCAGTAACATGCATTAACTAAAGTCAAAGTTATTTATTTGCTACTAATATAGTATTGGTAGGTATAAATAGGTATATATGGTAGGTAAGCAGGTAGATATGTCTACTGGGATTGCCGATAAGTCCTTAGGGGAAACCGTGGCTCCGGTCTAGGCAAGGGAAGGAACACGGGTGGGTTTTAGTCAGTAAAAGTCTGACACGCCCTTCCACTCCGCCCAGAGCGGGAGAAGTCATTTGATGATTTCCCACCCAAAAAAAAAAAAAAAGCAGGTAGATATGTAGGTTAGGTACCTACCTACCCTGGTAAGAAGGGTAGGGTAGGTAGGTAGGGTAGGTAATTAGGTAGAAATAGGTAATTAGGAAATGTAGATGCGCCGTAGATAAGTACTTAGTGCTAACCGTGCGAAGCCAGGCCGGGTAAAGCTAGTTACTTATAAATAAAAGGATTCCTCTTGCTACATCAGACTATATTGTACAAAATAGAATGTAAGTAGTACGCCAAATTTTTATTATAACTGTGCGTTTGCACTGGCGAAACATTCACAACAAAACATGTTGGAATCTCTATTTTCTGTCAATTTTTCATACAATGTTTGACAGGAACTAGAGATTTCAACATGTTTTGTCGTGATGTTTAGCCAGTGCAAACGCACGGGTCAATACAGGTATTTATTTACGTTATTTTTGATAGTCATACAGAAATCTATTATTTCTTACTTATTATTTTTACACATCCCATCGGACTATGAGAGTGAGGGAAGAGAGAGTGCACTCGTGTCTGCGCACACACTTGTGCACTATAATATCTCCCGCGCCGAAGGCCAGTCTCCGTTGAGATTGGCCGCCATGACCGAATATTTTTACACCAATAATTTTTCTCAATATGAAATTGTATCCACAACGGTTTAAGCTAGGTAACTGAATAGTACACTGTATGTGCCAGCATTCATTTCAATGTTACTGAATATACCTATTCTAGGGATACTTTGAAAAAAGTCGATAAAGTTCTTAAACTCAAAAAATACTGGCCGGTTTTAAAATCTTGTGAAGAAAGTTTATTTTGTAGACCTTTTTGGATGATCGAAATTTAAATGATCGAAATAGTATATGCTGCCATGATAGTAGGTACTTACTAATTCCATGTCATTACTCCGACTATTAAATAGTTATCTGTGGAATTTATATCGCATAATATTAGCATGAAATACAAAATTATTACTTTAAGTTGCAGAAAATCGGCCATATTATATAAAATACGTTATGAATCGGCGTTTTTAGTATTTATTGATTATAAACAGTATATGTTACATGATACACACAAGTTTCAAATTCCTAATTTGTTTAGTTGTTGAGATAGAGCTCGTATAAAAATGGTCTAAAACAGACAACTTCTACGGCCCCCTAATTCATCATTTTTGAAGATAAAAACAAATAAAAATTATATTTATTCTCTACTCGATGAGCTCTAGAAAATGATACCCCACATGCCAGGGTCAGATAATTTTTTTTTCAAAATTTAATTTTATTGTATGGCGACCCCCCTTTATTTTTTAATTTTATTATTTGTTGCTCTTACGGCAATAGAAATGCTCAATCTGTGAAATTTTCAACTGCCTACCTATTACGGTTCATGAGATAGAGCTCGCTGACAGACAGACGGACAGCGGAGGCTTATGAATAGGGTTCCGTTTGTCACCCTTCGGGTACGGAACCCTAAAAAAGGTTTAATCGTGCGAACACTTAATTCCCACTTAATAAACTTATAAATTAAAATATCTAATTATTCTAATTGTTCATTCAATATAAAATACAATCAATTTAATAATAAAGTTACTATAACTAAACACGGTTTATAAACAATAACTAAGATTAGGATTAACTTTAAAAGGAGGGTGTATCTTTAATATTTTACATGTTACTCAATTTGTTTTTGTACTAATCATAGGGGGATTTTTTTGGCTTACACTTGTTATTTTTTTTTTTTTTGGTAAATATTTCTTCCTCTCCGTTATTTTTTCATAGTCGATAACTTTAAAAAAAAAAAACGTTAGTTAATCCGATAAAATTACTAATAAGCTTTTAGAAATACCTAATAAACAGAATCCAAATCGAGTCAATAACATCGGAGATATCACAAACGCTACCCAACAAAAAAAATGTAAAACATGAAAAATATTAAAGATAAAGTTAATTTTCGAAAAAAAAACATGAGTATTCAGAAAAAATACGGGAGGTGAGATGCCCATGGGCGGCATTGTAAAGAGCTGTATCTAATACGATTAGAAGTGGACCCTACTTTGGGTCTAAACGGATTATTGCAAAAATCCACTATCCCCAGTACCTAATGCACTGAAACATGCTCAAGAAAATGGCGCTATTACACAATTCCATTACACGGCAATCGCTTCCATCATACCAAGTCACGGCTTACAACTCAATTAAGTACAGTATCCCCTTATCCATCACTAACAAGGACCACAAACACATAATACCTACTTAACCGACACCAACAGGCAGCAGTGCACGTCACGCACTCATGACCCGAATAATATACACTGTGCATTGTGGGTATTATTATATTCTTTTTTTAGACACATAATAAGTCAATTTTGTCCACCGTGTTTATTTTAAGGGCGTTAAGGACTCGTCCTTAATTTATATTACATTATATTGTTGTTAGTTTTCATTGGTTGTTCACATAAGTAGTTATTACAAATTAGAGGATTATATTCAAGATAAGGATACTTGGAAACATGCTGGTCCTGCTCTAGGTCAATCTAGAGTGTCGACAATTGTATGATTTATTATTTTTATGACATTAATTATACATTAAGTGATTATTTTAACTCACACACTGACTTATTAGTATTACTTATTTAAAAAATAGGAATATCGTATATTTCTCAATTGTTTGTAAATAGGTGGGCACCATGCTATCACATAATTGGTTTAACCGTCATTGCTTTATTTTAAATTCTTTTTACCTATTGCGGTATAGTAATTTTATTCTAGGTACATCGTCTTCACATATAATAATATACTTAATAATTTTATTAACAACTAACATGATCTTCTTCCAAAACTAAAAATAACTAAACCTAACTTAACTAAAATATTTTAAAATACACATTATATAAATACTTATGAAGGATACCAAAAAAATAAAAAAATATTAACAATAATATAATTAATGTATACAAAATATTGTAAAACATTTTAAATGAGTAACGGTGGAGTTTCTTGCCCATTCTTCTCAATACGAAAACTACCTTTTGGAAGGGGCGACCAGAATCAATTTTATTTTATCTTTTGAAAATTTTGACGTTCAAAAGTGCCTTTCATGTGCCTAATTGAAATAAATTATTTGACTTTGACTTTATTTTCATTTAGCAAATAAAGTAAGTAGGGTAAGTAAGTAAGGGTTTGAGTTCTAATATGTGTTTATCATTATCAGCCTATTAATGTTCCCACTGCTGGGACACAGGCCTCGTCTCTGTGAGAGGGAATATGTGTTTATGAATGAAGTAAATTGACGGTTAATGACGTATGTTGTAGTTTTTAAAAGATAGGTTATCAATTCGGATATTAATATTTTATTGTATGTAATTTTTTTTTTGTACGATAAATACATCCCAACTGTTTGTTACAACGATTAACTTGTATGGTCTATTAGAACAATAATCACGGCTAATCTGAACTACGACTGAGATGTGAATCGGAAATTCGGAATGTCAGTTCCGTTCCGGTAATCAACAAGAATGCAATATTAATATGACGGCAAAATAATTATCAATTTACACATATTAAGTTTTATTTTTGTTGCTGCAGTATCGCTTTGTTGAGCAACATTTAATGTATGCAGTTTTTTTTTACCTTGTATATTTGAGAACATGAACAGAAATTCTGATCAGATTAATTCTTAATTGATTACTGTAATATCCTTTTTTTTTGCCAAAATTACGAGTACTTCCACTTTGCCCCACCAGGCCGCCCCACTGGTGGGGTAAAGTAGCATGCTAAAATTTTTGCAGTGGAATTTGCCCCACTTGGGTTGGCACTTTAGAATTTATGTAGGTGCTCGTATTTTATATTTGTATGGAAAAAAAAGAAATGTATATCTAAGTAAAAATGTAACTAGAACTAGTAACGTTAGACTTAGTACATACCTAGGTAGTGTTTTTAAATAAAAGATTATTTGAACCAGTGGGGCAGATTACACTGCAAAATTGTTGGGCATTCCATTTTGCCCCACCAGTGGGGCGGCTAGGTGGGGCAAAGTGGAAGTAATCAAAATTACGTTTATATCTGGGCTTCTCCCCACACAGGGTGGTGGCCAGCGGGTTGGTGACCGCAAACCCCGGTGACGTTATACCACGTCGACCTAGCCTGACGGAGACGCACTACGGCCGCCACGCGTAACGTCCATTTATGGCCCTATTGTATTCTTGAACGTGCATTTTTTCTCGGATCAGTCGCGTCAGCCCTTCTGCCTATTATACTCAACGTTAGAGTGGCTGTGATGAGAAAAGAATGACTAATTGAGCAATATTGTGAGGTCGAAACTGTTATTCCTGCTTGTTATCAACCAGCATCCGTTGATCATAGGCACCGCTTTGTAATTCTGCCTACATAGTATCAGGAAGTTTGACAATAGATATGTTTCCAGCGTACTCGACCACACAGTAGTAGTTGATAAGAATAAGTATGTGGAGTGTGTGATTGTTTGGACCCGTTCGATAAAGGCCGCATGGACTCCGTTCCCTGACTCTGTTAATTTGTTGTCTGGGAATGCAAGATTAGGTGCGAATCCTAGTGGTTAATTACTGTTTACTGCTATAACCAATAGTCTTGAACTATGAAAGCATAGCAGAAAACGATTAAAAAGTAGTAAATTTGAAAGTGGGTACTCTCTGCAAATCGACTAACATAAAAGATCGATAATCGTTACAAAGTCACAAAAGTTTACAGTATTCCACATGAAGGCAGACTATTAAACCATTAGAAACCTCAGGGCAGTGCACTAAATTAGCAAGTACTTGACGAACAAAATATCGTAAAAGCAGTCAGGCGAACTGCTCAAGCCAACCAATTACTGACCTAAGTCAACTACTTCCACAATTTTAATCTGCGTACCATCTAGATTGCCTTGTATATGTCCTGGCCAGATCTTAAAATTGATCATTTCATGAAATGAACATCGACCACTGGTCACATCATGATGTGGCCTGGCCAGATCATTGAAGACTCAACGTTTAACGATATGAACAGTTAAACGCACGACTACTTCATGATGTGGCCAAACATTAGTGATAATATCGTAAAATAGTTAGATTATCCACCGGTAGAGGCATTGATGTCGCTTTGTTTTTGTTGTCCATCATGGCGGCAGCATACAACAAATCAAACAAAGTAGGGTGAACACGCAAAAAAAGTCGATAGACTTTTATTGGGTTTCCAAATATGATATTATGGAAAGCGATCAACTAGTAACGGTCGCCGGCAGGTGCCATGGCGCGAATTGCAACATAGCACTTAAAATTAGTTTAAAAAAAATCAGAATTTACGCCGCTTATGGAGCACCAAATGGGTTAGGTTAGGTTAGAACTGTGACCAACCGCGCGCGAACCGAGTGAGCGTAACGAGCGGTGCCGCGGCAGCGGCCGGCGAGCGCTACTTTTAAGTTGGTCGCAATTACTTGGCTATTTTTCATACACATTACACCATGGATACCCTACATTAATGATATGGCCAAACGTCGACTAAAATATCATTAAACGTTGATGTTTAAACGATATGGCCAATGTTAGTTGGCCATTACATGAAATGGTAAATTCTAAGATCTGGCCACGACATATACCTACACGTCAAAGTTGAATAAAACTGTTTATTAAAAAACCGGCCAAGTGCGTGTCAGGTACGCACAATGAAGGGTTCCGTAGTTGGGATGAATTTAACAAAAAAATACTTTATATTGTAGTTGAAAAACATGTTCTCCTGTAGGTTTGTATGCACAGTATTTAAAGATTTACCAAGTTATTTTAAGACCATAGACTTCTTATTTGTTTTCCTAATCTGTGAGTAAAGAACCATTCTCTGTATTTTTTAAGCTATTGCATAGCTTCTATCGCGGGCCTTGAGCGTGGAGACCTAATCCAGAAATTTCGTAACGAAAATACGAGTACCTAAGAAAGAGTGTTTTGTATTGAAAATTATGTTTAACTGCTTGACAACAAAGTTTAAATTTACTTAAACGAATAATACGAGAGTGTTGTATTGAAAATTATGTTTAACTGTTTGACAACAAAGTTCGAATTTACTTAGACGAATGATACGAGAGTGTTGTATTGAAAATTATGTTTAACTGTTTGACAATAAAGTTCAAATTTACTTAGACGAATGATCCTTGACTATTAATAGTTAAATTAAAACCCATTTTATTAGTTTGATGTTCCCATTACGTTGTGTCAAGTTTTAAAAACTATAAATGTGAATAACAGTTCCTGTCAATGTCATCATTGCTATTTCTTGTATTCGGTTTAATATTTTACAATTGCGTAAGTTGATAAAAAATGCTATGCAATAGCTTCGCCGCGGCAGTCCCCGAGTGCCACACGTCTTTTTTTAAATTTTTGTTTGCGATATAAGGAATGGTCAACTCTGAATCTTTAAAAGTATTCATTAAAAAAATATGAAAAATAAATTGAGATCCTCGCAATAAGCCCTTTCATTTGACATGTCACACGGTACAGTTGCAATACTTTTTTTTGTTATTTGCCCCCCTAAAGAGACCCCATATTCAAAATTCATTTATTTACGATACAAGTCCGTGTTTGGGTCACAGAAATACATAATATGTATACCAAATTTCAACTTAATCGGTCCATTCGATTCGGAGCAAATTGGCTGTGACGCCTGTGACAGACAGACATCCAGCCAGCCAGACACACGAGTGATCCTATAAGGGTCTTCAACCCGCGGCTCGCGGTGGCTTCCTTGGCGGCCATGTAATAAGAGTTTGTTTTTTTTTATTTTTTTGTTACTCTACATTAGATTTTTCCATAGCCGGGTTACAGATTTTTAAACTGAATTTTTTATTCGATTAAATTGAAAGTGAAGAAATAAGACCCAACATAATGTTACATTTATTGGTCGAAACAGATTTAAAATATGCAGTTACTTAAAAAAAATCATTACCATGTGCGAACAATCTCACCTCGAGATTGACAAATAAACATACAAAAAATATGAGCAATATCATACTTTCGACAATAAGAGAACAAGCCAATAACTACTTGTTTACAACCGAAATCAAGTATCCCATTCAACAGATATCGTAAACATTTTTGACATATTTAATTTAAAGCGTAACAAAAAACGTAAAATCTTTATTGTATCGCAAATATTATGTTTATGACCGAGTTAATTCTACACTTAAGAAAAGAAGAATAAAATCTGTCAAGTGCGAGTCGGACTCGCACACGAAGGGTTCCATACGATGTCGTACAAGATTTAACACTATGAATTTTTGTAATACTTTCGTAAAGGTAACAACAGAGGCGCTATAAAAAAAACAAAGATTTGTAAAGAAATTGTCTAATTTTAATGAGAAAATGTTGTTGTGTTAAAATATAGGTGTAGGAGTATATTTCATTTATTTTAAGAGAAAAATATTAAGTTAACTTTATCCAGTAACATGCATTAACTAAAGTCAAAGTTATTTGCTACTAATATAGTATTGGTAGGTATAAATAGGTATATATGGTAGGTAAGCAGGTAGATATGTCCACTGGGGTTGCGGATAAGTCCTTAGGGGAAACCGTGGCTCCGGTCTAGGCAAGGGAAGGAACACGGGTGGGTTTTAGTCAGTAGAAGTCTGACACGCCCTTCCGCTCCGCCCAGAGCGGGAGAAGTCATTCGAAGATTTCCCACCCAAAAAAAAAAAAAAAAAAGCAGGTAGATATGTAGGGTAGGTAGGGTAGGTTAGGTACCTACCTACTCTGGTAAGAAGGGTAGGGTAGGTAGGTAGGGTACGTAATTAGGTAGAAATAGGTAATTAGGAAATGTAGATGCGCCGTAGATAAGTACTTAGTGCTAACCGTGCGAAGCCAGGCCGGGTAAAGCTAGTTACTTATAAATAAAAGGATTTCTCTTGCTACATCAGACTATATTGTACAAAATAGAATGTAAGTAGTACGCCAAATTTTTATTATAACTGTGCGTTTGCACTGGCGAAACATTCACAACAAAACATGTTGGAATCTCTATTTTCTGTCAATTTTTCATACAATGTTTGACAGGAATTAGAGATTTCAACATGTTTTGTCGTGATGTTTCGCCAGTGCAAACGCACGGGTCAATACAGGTATTTATTTACGTTATTTTTGATAGTCATACAGAAATCTATTATTTCTTACTTATTATTTTTACACATCCCATCGAACTATGAGAGTGAGGGAAGAGAGAGTGCACTCGTGTCTGCGCACACACTTGTGCACTATAACATCCCCGCGCCAAAGGCCAGTCTCCGTTGAGATTGGCCGCCATGACCGAATATTTTTACACCAATAATTTTTCTCAATATGAAATTGTATCCACAACGGTTTAAGCTAGATAACTGAATAGTACACTGTATGTGCCAGCATTCATTTCAATGTTACTGAATATATTGTATATTGGAGTGTAGTTTTAACACGAGGTACACACATCAACACCGTCTAGGGATACTTTGAAAAAAGTCGATAAAGTTCTTAAACTCAAAAAATACTGGCCGGTTTTAAAATCTTGTGAAGAAAGTTTATTTTGTAGACTTTTTTGGATGATCGAAATTTAAATGATCGAAATAGTATATGCTGCCATGATAGTAGGTACTTACTAATTCCATGTCATTACTCCGACTATTAAATAGTTATCTGTGGAATTTATATCGCATAATATTAGCATGAAATACAAAATTATTACTTTAAGTTGCAGAAAATCGCCCATATTATATAAAATACGTTATGAATCGGCGTTTTTAGTATTTGTTGATTATAAACAGTATATGTTACATGATACACACAAGTTTCAAATTCCTAATTTGTTTAGTTGTTGCCGGCTGTCGCTGAAAACCAGCGCTGGGGCTCTGTCTCGTATGGAGTCGCAGCTTTATGCTGAGCGATGGCCGTTTTGCGTAGATGTGACGCATATTTTGCCCCAAATTGTTTTTATTCGTAAATTGTTTCTTTTTATGCGTCATGTTTGCCGCAAATAAACATATTTTCTTTCTTTTTTTCTTTCTAGATAGAGCTCGTATAAAAATGGTCTAAAACAGACAACTTCTACGGCCCCCTAATTCATCATTTTTGAAGATAAAAACAAATAAAAATTATATTTATTCTCTACTCGATGAGCTCTAGTAAATGATACCCCACATGCCAGGGCCAGATATTTTTTTTTTCAAAATTTAATTTTATTGTATGGCGACACCCCTTTATTTTTTAATTTTATTATTTGTTGCTCTTACGGCAATAGAAATGCTCAATCTGTGAAATTTTCAACTGCCTACCTATTACGGTTCATGAGATAGAGCTCGCTGACAGACAGACGGACAGCGGAGGCTTATGAATAGGGTTCCGTTTGTCACCCTTCGGGTACGGAACCCTAAAAAGGTACAAAGACCTACATAAAAAAAATATTGAATTGAAAGTCACTTTGCAGTCAATGGAATACTTTTATAAATTCCATATTTTAAGATCAATTATTTAATTTAATAATGACATTGATGACTCGAGTGGTCAATTTTATGATGACGTTTTCTCTTAGTTAATAAAAACTTGATTATTTTACTGACACCTTTCAATTTTAAGTTAAGTACTCATTTCAATGCCATTACTTAAATAATTGGATACTGTGAAAACGGATTCAAAACATAATTATTTTCAGAATTAATTAAATCAGATAAATATGTTATTCAGATCTGACACAAGTTGATTGCAACAGAAGCAATACCAGAGGAATTGGTTTAAAACTCAAAGCATTTATTCCAATTAAACCAATTACAGGCACTTTTGAATTGTCAAGGGGTGGGTCAGTCAGAAAGATGAAGCTAAATGCCAATTCCAAAGCGTAGTAGGTTTCTAAGGAGAAGAACGGCAAGAAACTCCACGGGGCACGGACACTCTTTTAAGACGCCGATATATTCCAGACGCCGATATTGAGTGGTTAGCTTGCGTGTTCTGTGCTGAGTTTACGCAACGCGTCGTACGTCCAGCCAGTAATAGAACTCGCCCATCAAGGAGCGCTGTCCCAAGTTAGACGCATTATTAATTTATTATACATAAATCAAAAAGTATTTTAATAAAACACAGATACTAAAAGTTCAGAACAAGACGCTTGATAGTTTTTGCGTCATTCGCAGTTTTTTATCCGCGTTGTACATAACTTTACAAATAAATTACACTATATTATATAAACATAACCTAAAATGTTCACAGATTGAGTTATTAAAATAATGCTCTGATTAAACATAGTTATATTTTTTCCAAATCATTAACACTACTCGTTTAGACATGATCTTCAGTATAAAAATATTAAAAGTCGGTTATCGCCGCCTTAAAACAAAATATTGTTACATCATTCATGTTGAAATTACACAAATGTAGAACGATGTGCATTTTAAAAGCGTCCATAGTGAACAACGTTCTATAGCACAATGTTCATTAAAAAATTATTTGTAAAAATAATTTTACAAAAAAAGGAACATTCCCACGACACACTACCCCAATTTGGCGCCCAAAAGAAACATTTCATTGACAACACATGCTCGTCTGCGCCACCCTTAATCATCAAAGTGTCATCTGCGAGGTGGTCCTAAAAAACGAAATAAATCTCTTCGAGGCTAAAAAATTCACTTAGCACTTTATACATTCATAAAAGTGAACAAGAAACAAAGTTCTGCCATCTAAACGGAGTTATTATGAGGTTCGGTGTCCATTGCTGCCTCTGAACGTGTTTATTTGAAGATGTTTCCTTGTACAGAATAGATGTAGTGTGAACTGTTTATCTTTGTAGTGATCCGTGATGAAGGAGGGTAGGGTGCAGGTCAGTAACGGGTCTGGTTGAAAAAACTTAGCCTCACGACTCCCGAGTGATTGGTGGCTAAGAAAAAAAGGTACCAAGACAGAAACCAAGAATCCGACGGGTTCCGTAATTACAATATGAATATTCAACGACATTTACAAAGTCGTTCCAAAGAATTATTGGTATGCTCAGAAATTAATTGGGACTTTTGTTTAGAATTAATATAATGCAACTGTACTTAACAACTTTAAATGAATTAATTTAATTAACACAATCACCAGAACAAATTTCAAAGCGTAAAAATAAGCTAACGAGCTTACACTGACACATTGTATGACACCCAATTACATCACTGTCCTTCAAGATACAGGAATTTCGAAGTTTTAGTCATCTGTAATAGCCAAAAATTTTAATTGAAATCCTTTCGATTAAAAAAGGTAAATAGGTAAATCTATGATTAAGCCATACCAGTACCCTAATCACGTAATACACAATCAATCGGAATCTGAATCGCTTTGAAACAGATTGCTAATGCGTTGCTTCATAAGTTATTCACATAAGTTCGAAAATAAATTCTGCTCAGCAACGTAAATAACGCAATGAATGTTGTTGAACTGTCAAAATGAAACAAATTAATCGAAATCGTTTACAAAAATGTGTTGCGTAATTAGATAGCAGCTTTTATTGAAACAATACTGATGTTGCATGGGAGTTTTTCGTAAATAAATGGTTACTGGCTTTTTTTTTTTAACCACTCCGGGAAAGCTCTTGGCCTGCATCTCACCTGATGGTAAGTGACGAAGATGAAAGCGAGCTTCACCCGGAATCCCCAAACAAAGAGGAACTGGCAATCTTATCCTCTAACTGCCGAAACACAACAATACTGTTTACATTATTACATCCGTTTCAATCAACTTCTTACGAAACCCTAAAAACTATTGAACTTTAGCGAAAAAAAAGCTTAGCTTCCACGAAGCGTCTCGCATCGTGATTGAATCTTTCATCTAAGGTAGACGTAAATAGATGTATAGTTACTTAATAGTTTTTATAGTCTTATGAAGGCTTATTAGTTTTTTTTTTACGGTTCAATGATGTTCACCGATGGAGACTAACGCAGTGGTTTCATCTAAATCATGTTTGTTGAATAACGGAGTATGACAATTGATGTGGTGTTGATGAATGTGGAGTTTTCCATTGATCGTGATGCTTTAGAGATCAATTTTATTTGTGTTGATAGAACTCGTGGGTAAATGAAGGTTAAGCACGTTGGTCTCGGCTGTCATTCGTAGATATATGACAGTCGTTACGGGTAGTCAGAAGCACGAAAGCCAGACAACCAGTCTTACCAAGGGATCTTACCCAGTAACTGGGTTGTGGGGGTCAGATAGGCGGTCGTTCCATGTAAAATATTAATCAGCTGCATCCGGATACACAAGAAGCCAACTCAAACATAGTTGGGAAAAGGCTAGGCAGATTGATTTTTAGAACGGCTGTCTTGTTAAATGTGTAATATTTCAGGGCTTGTAAACAAAACTGCAATGCGACGTCGCATCGTAAATATCTCCGACGGCCCCCTAAAGAATCCCTAAGATTTTCTTCCGAAGCTTGTGCGTTGCGAATTCGCATCGCGCCGATTCGTAGTTTTGTGTACAAGCCGTTAGTACATAAGTAAGTGCGTGCTTAATTCGATTACCTATTTATGAACAAAGGAACTTGAGAATTGAGCTATTCAAACTTTTTCAACTTTATAAAAGTACTATGACAAGAAAATACCGTTTATTTATAAATTGTAAGGTTGAAGAAATATAAAGACTCTATCTTACTTCCGATACCTGTTTCCAAAGACGCTCTAAAAAGAGTACATAGCAATATTTCTACCGTTTATAAGTCAATAACATTCTGAAAATTGAGAATCGTAAAGAGGGGTGCACTGAATAAAAAAGCTAGATTATACAAATTATGCAGTATCTTTTAATCCCATTGAATTAAAAGGATAAAGGGTATTATTTCCATAAAATTATACGTAAAGTATACATTAATACTAAACACTAGAGGATATCCGGTTTTTTTACATCGATCCTTCGGTCCCACGCCCACAGCGAACGAAAGTAAAGTATTTTTTATCGATAACATTACAAAAATAAACTCCATGTTACATTTATCTGTTGAAGAGCGTCGACAGTCGGAAACAGATCTTATCGAACTGAGCTTCGTTCACAATGGATTTTTTGAGGTCAAAAATGCTTCCACATTTCTACCTGCGTTTGCGCAAACAACTTTTGGAAAGGGTCCTTTAACGTCATCGCGTTAGTGGAAACCTCATTGCACTTCCAGACACAACGTTAAATCAATAGTGAGTAGACAGCCTTTATCTAAAACCGATTGTCAAAACACGGACTCAAATCAAATTCGTCAGTAACCACACGACAGCCGCGACAATGGAACTTCCGCTCCTAAAAACCGACAAAAGCATTAATCGCTTCGGTCGGAGTCGGACCAAATCAACCGTATGTTGTGGTAGGCCCTCCATTGTCATCATGACACATTGTTTTTTTATCAACGGGCCGTTATATTAGGTGTGAAACGACTCCTAATCCCTTATTAACTAAACGAACATGGACATAGAAAAAGTTCTTGTGAATTTAAAAGCAATAAAATTCTCGGCGCACGAGTTATCTTGAGTGTCGAACGGTAAAGAAAGCCGATGTATCTAAAATGTGTAAAAGTAAAACAGGTTCTGATAACACAACTCGGTCCGGTAACGAGTGGCCCTTTCGAACTTTCACACGGAGTGCACATGCAGGAGTATATACATCTCGTACAACGGATGTCGTCGCAATTACGAACGGCTGCGATTATTATTGCGCGGTATTGTGCGGCCAAATTACAGCATCTCGGCTTCCCATCCGGTCTAACGCTGCCACCGTGACACGCAAGACTCGATCTTATCACGAAAATGACAGATACCAAATTGTAATGTTGGCACGGCAACCGTTTGAGAAGATGCGGCGACGTCTACAGGACGCGAGGACGACGGTCGCGATAGACGGGCTAATAGGGGCTGGACAAATCGCAGGTGAATGAAATGGAACAATTGCGTACGCTCACAATGCAGTCTCGACGAGATGATACCGCGTGGACACCTGCGGAGGCTCCGTCAAAAGGTATACTTCTGATTTATGGGCTCCAACATAAACGCTGCGCTTTAGCGATATGCACCGGAGAAAATCGAGCCTTTCTACATTCACAAAAGCGTGTTCGAACTTGTTCAGCGATCAATGCGTCCATTCGACTGCGAGGACGCGATTTTGTTTTCATATCTCTGGAATAATACAGGTGCATTCAAAAGCGACACCCAGAGATGGGAAATGTATGAATTATTGTTTGAATGGGACGGATTTCTAGAATTTCTCTTTTGACTTGGGAAGTTGGTTCTTGGTTCCTGTAATTTGCACAATGAATTTTGATTTAGCGCACCTGCATTGTGCATGTATTTTTTGCATAGTTGTGGTACAAAAGTGTCGGATGCATAGCGGCGACTGGGAGAGCAATCACCCCTGCAGTACAAGGTAGACAGAGGACGCGCCGTGAGTCAGAGCCCTCGGTGACCCGGTTCGCACGCAGCGTCGCGCTCGCTAAGCTTCGTCTTCTATGACGCGGAATTTATTGGCTTCATACACAGAGTGAGCACGTATCGCCTCTCAGATAGAAAGAAAGGAAAAAAAAAATACATTTATTGTTGTTGGCTTTAGCAGGAATTTGTGCCTCACGGCTGAGATATACTAATGGCACTGAACTCTAATCATTCACTCCAAGACATAAGGAACACTGGCCTAGAATCCTGCGATGACTTGGCACAAAATCCAGGCATCATTCGTCGTATATTATCTATTGGTATGACGGCTCATTAGTCTCTAGCTGACTGCTCCGGTTGAGATATTTGCACAAACATGGTTCTTAGTGATAACTTTGATTGATTGCCAGTACCGCAATGAGCCGCTATTTCCTTGGCAACCAGTTATAATAGAGAGATAATGTGGCGTACCTCTTGTAACAAATACGACATAAGTGAAATGACCTATAGTGAAGTATGTGTCGAGTGCCAAGTATTTGACATGAATATGCACTCCACTGTGTTGTAGAAGTCATTGACACTTCCAACTTTTGAATTCTGGTTTCATTTTCGATCTATTGTTAAAGTTCGCTTTACATAAAGCTACTGTTCACTCTCAATGGAGAAGACAGTAACAGTACCATACCAGTTACTCTCTCATCATAATAATGACAAATACAAAGGGTGTCGAGAGAATTCCTGCTTCCAAACAACCAGTACTTGCAGCGTGAGGGCGACAGATGTACTGGCTTGACCCGATGACATCATAGCTCTGCTCTATCAGGGCCTCGTAAAACCTTCAGGCTTCAGAGCATTATTTGCATATGTACTTATAATTATTTTAACCACCGTCATGTAAACGTCTCCGGAGTGGAGCACAGCCGGCGTCCGGTCGGGCCGGTACAGCAGATGCCGCGCCGACCTTGCGCGCGCGCAGACGAATATAACCATATATCACACGCCTCAGACCCGATAGGAGGCTGCGTAGGAATGTAATGGAGGCTGTATTTTAAGGTACCTTTATCATTTCCTTCTATTTTTGCAGGACGGGCAAGTCGTGGAATCTTGTCGTTGACTTAAAGTGCGATCAAGCGCAGGATTCAGATGTTAGGTTGTTTGTTATCAATGGTACTTTTATTCTACTGCAATAAATAGTATGTAAACTGAACTGCGATAGCATCTCAAACAAACTAATGTAGAAGTCAACATGTTCCAACATTTCTTTGTGCCCGAACAACATCTGCTCCGTAGGACAAGAAAACGATCAACAATAAATAAAACAAGCGCATCCATGTCCCACTTTTGATGACTCCAGAACCAAATAAACAATATCCCTTCATCGAATATCCTTTAATCAATATTTCGACGGCAAAAAACAAGAATAAAACGTATCATTTATTCGGTTCTCGTTGTTAAATGTCATAATAAACTCCATAGCGAGATAATAACGCGGCATCGCACGGGTTAAGGTCACAACATCCCGTAAAATATTAAATATAATTGGAAAAAATGAGTTCTAAAAGACTGAAAGTGAATGTCAGGCCGCAAGTGTAATCTTCGACAGTGGAAATGGATATTGTGGTTTTATGGTGGTAAAAATAAATAATTATTATGAACAAGACTAGTGCACAGTGGAGGGTTATTGTGAGAGACTGATCGCTGCACTTATTGTAACTTGAATGTCAGGATCAGTTTATAATGGGTTAAGATAAGACATTTATGGATACAGAGACTGTGTTCTTTCGTCTCCTATTTTTGTTTGCATATTTACATATTTGCTTAATCAAAGATTATGGCAGTTTTTTTTTTGATAATCGATAAACTCTCATTTGGCGAATTTAACAGACAGGAGCGACACGACACCGGTTTCTAATATATATAATAATTTCCTCGACGCCACCCATTTTTCATAGAGCTCATGCGCCATGCCGCCATACATGTTGCAAGTTGACTCCAGGAACCCCACCGGCTCCTCGCCCACATTTGGGAGTGGCGCGAGGAGATGAAGCGCCGGGGTGTAACTCCGCTGCCGCGAGAAATCACGGTACAGCGGACAGAGCTCCGGCGGGATCTCATGGCGGCTTGGAGTGTGCGATTGTCGCAACCCAGATTTGGGCACGCCACAATTACGGCGATAAGTCCCCTCTTTGAGGAGTGGCTTGAGAGGCGCCACGGCGTCCTCACCTTCCGCCTGACGCAGGTCCTCACCGGACACGGTTGTTTCGGGAGGTACCTGTTTCGCATAAGGCGGGAGGAAACGCCCGGGTGTCACCATTGTGTGGATCGTCCGGAGGACACGGTGGAGCATACGGTGGAGGTCTGCCCGGCTTGGGTGGACCACCGCCGTGTCCTCGTGGAGGCGATCGGCGGCAGTGACCTCTCGCGTCCGGCCCTGGTCCAGGCCATGGTGCGGAGCGAGAGGGCATGGCAAGCCGTCACCTCCTTCTGCGAAGCAGTAATGCTCGCGAAGGAGGAGGCGGAGCGCGCGAGGGAGTGGCAGAGGCCGCGCCCTACCAGCCCTAGCCGCCGCCGCCGCCGTAGGAGACTTCCCGGGCGTCGGGAATTGATAGCCGATTTCCGGCCACCGTAGGCGCGGGCCTGCGGACGGAGAGCAGAGGGCAGCTCGCCGTCCGATAAGGACCAGGCCCGGGTCGACGCTTTCCGCTTTCCGCTCCGCCCAGAGCAGGAGAAGTCATTTGATGATTTCCCACCCAAAAAAAGCCTGGGTTTTTTTAGGATGACTAACATGAGCACTAATATTTTAGTAAACAGGCGTGGGTGGCCCAGCTAATAGCCTATTTCCACAAACCGTGACGTCAGAGTCTGTGTATAACTTGGATTTTCGGCTGTTTCATATTATGAGTCATTCACAATACAGCTGTATTGTTTTGATAAAGGTATTACAGTTTTTATTGGGTTCCAAAGTCTGCCTTATCTTAGTGTTCGATCACGAATAGAGATGTTGACTGAAAAAAAAAAAAGACGTGTGGCACTCGGGGACTGCCCCGGCGAAGCTATTGCATAGCATTTTTTATCAACTTACGCAATTGTAAAATATTAACCCGAATACAAGAAATAGCAATGATGACATTGACAGGAACTGTTATTCACATTTATAGTTTTTAAAACTTGACACAACGTAATGGCCGGGAACATCAAACTAATAAAAAGGTTTTAATTTAACTATTAATAGTCAAGGATCATTCGTCTAAGTAAATTTGAACTTTATTGTCAAACAGTTAAACATAATTTTCAATACAACACTCTCGTATCATTCGTCTAAGTAAATTTGAACTTTGTTGTCAAACAGTTAAACATAATTTTCAATACAACACTCTCGTATCATTTGTTTAAGTAAATTTGAACTTTGTTGTCAAACAGTTAAACATAATTTTCAATACAACACTCTCGTATCATTCGTTTAAGTAAATTTGAACTTTGTTGTCAAGCAGTTAAACATAATTTTCAATACAACACTCTCGTATCATTCCTTTAAGTAAATTTGAACTTTGTTGTCAAGCAGTTAAACATAATTTTCAATACAAAACACTCTTTTCTTAGTTAGTATTTTCGTTACGAAATTTCTGGATTAGGTCTCCACGCTCAAGGCCCGCGATAGAAGCTATGCAATAGCTTAAAACTATTTAATCCGTTAGTCAGATAATAAAATATATTAGACACGTATTTTTTCCTTTATCATATTAATAATATTTTTTTTAGATAAAACGCATTAAATTTGCGAAAGCGTTTAATATAAGTCTTACTAGGAATATAACTATGATACGAACACGATCTAATAATATAACTATTAGGGCATTCCGACCAAATAGGTTAGGTTAGAACTGTAATCATCTACGTCGAAATTCGTCGCAGTAACAAAATTAGGGCACTCATATAACTATATTACGGTATATAGCTATATCTCTAGATATCCTTACGGTTATAACTATATCACGGCTTTAACCATTTTACTGCAACAGATACCTAGATATCCCTAGGGATATAACTATATTACGGCTTTAACCATCTTACCGCAAAAGATAGCTATAGGGATATAGCTATATCACGGTTTCAATCATCTTACTGCGACATATCTATTGGAACAGAAAATTCGTGAAATGAACAGTAAATATGAATTTTATTGTTAAAATTAAATTACGCAATTATGCTGCAGGTCTTCGAAGAATTAAACAGTCATAGGACATTTATAGGTCACGCCCTTTATCGCTACCGCAATCCAATTATCAGCCGCGGACTTTACCTACTTACTAAAGGGGCTTATCAATATGATTCACAATTCCGCGAACTCCAAAATTAAAAGAGCTAGTACGTGTAAGTTATTGCACGACTCATAATGCGAAGCATTAGAGTGTGCTCTACGATCGAAAAATATTTTTTGCCCCATTTCTGCAACTATTTTTATTGTTACACTCCTGCTAGTACACAGAACCTACTTAATTTATATACCATTGTATAGATGATTAAATGGAGATTAATACTGTACTTTTTAATAATTGATTTAATGCAGCAGAAATGGAAAAACCATCAAAATAGTTGAAAAAAAATTCCTGTCCGTCAATTTATGAACCCTGAAAACATTGTAGCTTGCGATAAAATCAATTAATTGAGTCAATGTTTTTTTTATACATTCGTTTCATCCATAGAAGAAACCCTATTGAAAATGGCTCTTTTATTCAAAGTAGTTTAATTATAATTAATAAAATACTAACTAAAATATACTATCAAAGAAGACACCGCGAACAAAAAATGTGTCCCTTGGATGCTTTGACATTTGACTACTGCGGTGCATGCGCGTTGCGAGGAGATTCTCATAGAGTAATGCACCCGCAGATGCGACACAGTCTGCTTCTTCTGCCTACTTGATACCTAACACAGTTTTAACTGCAGAACATTATTCTAATTTCCATTGTATTAATGATGAACATTATGTGAGATGGTTCACTTGGCAACCACGTTTGCTCATTACGATTTTTTTGCACAAATGTTATCCATTTTTCCCTTGTTTCCTGGAGCTCGGACGTGGAAATCTTAAAGGGAAAAATGCCACAAATTGTAATAATTATTTGATGACAAATAACCATAAAGCATAATATAATAAAACAAACATTAATATCAGCGTTCAAAATATTAGATACTTAATATAAAAAAATTCCGCCATAAAAACAAACGGCAGCTATTTCTACCTACACTTCACTTCTGAATGTTTTAGTCTATGGCGAATGGCGCCGTAAAATATTTTGTTCATATTTCAGTTTAAAACTTTAGAGGTATGAGGAACAGGGTGTAAAGTTCACTCATCCTCATTTGAAAAGGGAGGATCCTCCGGCCAGACGGGTGTTTGTGTCTGGCGGGCAACTGCCCGTAAGTTGATTTCGGATAGTTTTATCTATGTCGGTCGCGTGGTGAACTCTAACTGCGCGATGCAGGATCTGTGTGACGTCATATCTTTGCTGAGTAGCTCGTATGTGGTGGTGTAACCGCTACATTATTCCCCTCCGGAGACCGGAGGTCGATATGAGAGAGATTGATATCGATGCGAGTTTAGAAATTTTACCCATATTAATGGGTAAAAAAGCAGTCAAAACATACTTCATGAAAAGTTATAAATTGTTAATTTTTGTTAGAAACTATGTTTTAAATTTCTTTTTCGTTTATGAATGAGAGTTATGAACTTATGAGGCGTGCACTTTTGGATTTTCCAAACTATTGTATTATTTTATTACCAGCTTGGTTTTTTTCTACTACGAGGATTCTACGACAATTTTTCTTAATTTCTTTTATTTAGGCTAGGAGTAGCCCTAACCTTGATAGAAAAACACTAATAAAAACGGTCCTTATGGGTATAATTTAATCATTTAATTCAAGCAACAAAACTCATAGTGTTAGTAGGTAACCAAAAAACTTACAAAATATGTTTAAAAAATTGGGACGTCACTGCTGCAAGGTGACAGGCTCAGCCGATACCTTGCAGCAGTGGGTCACAAACGCACAACCTAGTCTGCTTGCTACCATAAACAGGATGCTGTTGGTGCTGCCCTACTACCCAGGGATGCGTACCGCTTCCGCATCACAGTGTAGAAGCAGTCAACGCGAGCTTCATCAAACATTCCTAATGCGCTGCAGTATCGAGGCAACCCCATCAGCACCTTGAATGCGTTATTGTATTGAACGCGACGGCCGCCGTAGGACTTTATCAAAGCTCCAGCTCATATGGGTCGAATGTTTAGTTCTCGAATCACATCCTCTTAATCAACTCCCAACTTATTTTTAAAGCAGCCGTTAATGTATTTATCATTGCCCAAACGACCGCCCATTTGAAGCTAATCATCCCTAATTACAATCACGCAACGCAATCTGTTGGGACAAAACGACTAGTTACATATAAAAAAATCTATCACCCGGTAATCATTACGAGGGTTAAGAACAAAAACTGGAGTAGGAACAGTCGACCGCACGCCAGCGCTAACAAAACCAGTGGGTAACCTAGCCTCATATTCCATTGAAACTTTGTACTGCGCTAGGCCAGCTCAAGGGCGAAAGTGTAACCTCTATACTGCAGTCGACGGTACTATGATGACTTTTTAATTTATTTGGGTCGAAGCGACAGGGTGTAAAGAAGAGCAGGTTGAAAAAATGCGGATGACGCGGCTGTTATAGAGACCGAAGGGCCATGTTATGATTGGTAAAAAAAGGTGGGAATACGGGTTATGGCTACTACATAAGGTTGATGAGGGATTCGAAGTGTTTCGGATCGTAAGTTACACCAAACTTGACATCTTTTAACCCTTCAAATAAGCAGTTTCAATCTAAAGTTGTTTGTCAGAAAAATAACTAATTTGGAACTGGGAATTCGACGATTTTTGAGCTTATACGAGTGGCTTCAAAACCTGCACTCTAATTGCATAACATACAATCACAATCCGCATAATATTGCCAGTTCAAAAACATTCATTGCGTTATTTTACGTTGTTGAGCAGACGAATTTTTCGAACTTATGAACATTTGGTTGAGCAATATCCTTCAAAGTGATTCGAATTCTGGTTGATCGTGTAACCCTCACACGGGTGCTGCTTAGACAGAAGCTACAAATCTAAATTCTAAACCATAACGACAAATACCTTATTTTAATTCATCTGGGAAGAAACACCATATAAAATGAAAACCTTACCCATTACAAGAACATTACTGCGTTACTCTTCATACAATGTTTGCTACTCTCATATCAAATGCTACTCGCATAACTCGCATTTGAACCGCAGGAGATGCCGTTGCTACAGAGGATAATTACATATGCTACAGAGGATTGAGAGGATAATACACATAAGTAACGTAACCTTTGATTTCTAAAGGTTCAACAGTGTATTGTTATAGTAACAACCATAGCATCACATTAGGTATAATCTATCCGAGGATATTAGAAGACTACATATACTTTTACATCGATCATAAGAACTAGGAGTGATTTGAACTTTGGAGCAGCCATCGTTCTGTTAGTGAACCTATAGATACTGCATATGCCAACCAGAGTGAAACAGCCATTTATACAGTCCTGTACGATATTTTACGGTAAACAAAATTATACATATCTTACTAATAATAAGAAAATACAATCAACACCTTGTGAACACATGAACAGGTCCTGAGGCATCTAAAAATGCACCGCATGGTCGGTGTAAAATGTTTCCAATAATTCAATAATCAAATGTTCCAACTCTATAGCATTACAAACCCATGGTACAGATCACCGTTCACTTTTATACGAACAAATCACATAAACCTATCAACAGAAATCGACGCAAAAATACGAAACGTAGATACAAAACGGCACAAAAGTAGATACATATTTATGAAGCGACATCCTCTGGTCTGTCGGGTTGTTGGGATTCATTCACCAAATGTCGCTATCTATTTACATTGTTATCGCCAGTTATCGAGGGTCGCCCTTCTAGGAAACCAGGGTTATCGGTACGAGTGCCGACTTTGTGATAAACCAATCATGAGAAGGGATTTCTGAGGATTCCGTGACGAGTTTAGATGTAAATTATAAAGGGAAATGGTGTGTAAAGTGGACAAGTTATCATTGGTTACAGTTTCCCTTGTCGAACTATTATGGTCCTTATCGACCTTATTTTACAACAGAAAGTTTATTGAATACCGAATAGCGAAAACTGGCCATTGCTGTCTGTGAGACTGCATCTATAGTTCCCCGTAGTACCAGAGAAACGCAGCCATGACGTTGTGTCAATAAAATTGCAATAACGCACCAGCAATATCAAATATCTAATTTATGTACTGCAAGTGTAATCAAGATTGACACTTTATATCCCATTGAACTAGTCGTTAAGAGCGTGCAGACTAAAAGTTGGCAACGTCGTAAATAGCTGTCATAATTATATTTACCTGTTCCGATTATTTTGGAAATAATACTGTATGGTAATAAGAAACGTGGCTAACTAGAGAACTAATAGAATATTGGAATGAAATGCAATAAATTAATATCTTAACACCGAATATTTAGTTTTAGATGTAAAAAAAATGATTTGGAAACTTCCCGAATACCTTTTTTACACCTAAAACTGGTACAGCATCAAATTCAATGTTATAATTGCAATTCATTATTAATATTCTAGTTAGTTAGTTAGTTAGCCACATTTCTTATTTCCATACAGTAATATTGTCAAATTAATCAAAATAAGTAAATATTTGACAGCTATTTGCGTCGTTGCCAACTTTTAGGGGCTGCGCAGACGACACACTTTTTGTGCGATCGAGTCTGTGGCGCACGCGTTACTGCATAGTAAATTCATATCATTGCTTAGGAGTAACGCGTGCGCCACAGACTCGATCGCACAAAAAGTGTGTCGTCTGCGCAGCCCCTTAGGATAAACGCTCTTAAGTCAGCAGCAAAATGATTCACAAACATATACCTACCGTTCCTCCCAGACTCCCAGGGTCAGTTACAAAGATCGAACAGACGTATAATTGGGACAGCGATAAAGTTCCCGTTTCGCCCTCTAAACATTGTTCAGTTGTTCTAAATCAACCCACACACTGTCTTTAAGTTTATTTGCTGTTCAATTGAGATAAAGACGAGCAATAAAATGGTAGATGTGAACCCTTTAGAGACTCCCACCTGCTAAATAACAATGGACTGAGGTAATCGTGCAGATTTTGAGAACCCGTCATAAATGGCGGGGAACAAATAAACGTGTTTCAATGGAACTGGATCATAACGACGAACTTGTTTTCTAAGTCATTTATGTCCTTAAAAGGAACTTCGCATCTTAAATGTACCAAATAAATTGTGGTGGAGGTGACGTGTTTCTAACAGGAAAAAGACAAAATATGCGTTATCAAACCAGGAGCAGAAAAAAACGATATGGAACAATACAAGAGAGAAATGTAACATACATGATACTAGTATGAACAAAAAATACAAATCATCGAACTTACTGCAAATAAAAAGAATAAGTGCAATCATTTGTTGCCAGCGAAAATTTTCACTTGACATGCTGACGTTACTGCGAAATACGCTGCTACAATTATCTATATAAAAAGAATTAATTACATTATCATTAAATGGAACCCCTTCACCATTTAGATCGGTCCCAAGGCTTTCATTTCAACGATGGAAACCGCAAAACGAATTGACAACAAGAATGGACGCGAGAAACTACTGAGAACTCGATAGCAAAAGCTTAAGATGTTTTATTATAGAGCAAAAATTACTTTTTGCAATTCTCCGTAAAGAAATGAAATGTGTAGGTTTGTCTCATCCTTGGAACTAAATTCATGATTTGGAAGCAAGAACTAATACGGAAGTTTGGATATGTAACTTCTAAATATCATTCAAAGCACACTAAAAAAAACAACTGATATTTCCAGCAGCAGCACTTTCTAAACAAGATAGGACTGATGTAAGTGTTAAGGTATCCTATCTCCAAATACTCTCTTTGATTATCGTCATTCCTAGACACAACACTATTCATAAATACCAATTTCCCAAAACTGTTTAAAAACTCCAACAAAGCCACTTCACAAAACGATGGGTGAGGCGTCAAGTTCAAAACCGTGAATGAATCAACAACCGTTATTTAATTGCCAATATAAATTTGTCGCCAGCCATTTCGCGGCTTTTGGCGAAAATAAACTTCAATTTGAAGTTTCAACGAAGCACAAAAACCACACTTAAATTCTCAGAAAAGAAATATCTTTGCGAACAGGAAAAGGAGGTTTTAACACTACTTATAAACCTCTAATTGGCTTTGGAAACACATATGATATGATTAACGTTATTGTAAATACTGAGGATGATGTAGCAGTAAATCTGCGTCATACTTCTACAAATTCAACTTGATTGGTACCCAATTGTACTTAGTAGCAAGTAAAAACCATCATGATTGAGTCGGTCAATAAACTAATCAATCAACTGAGCCTATAGCCAATTTTACTGGTAAACATAAGTTTGACTCAGTTTGCAATACAACTCCCATTATATCGTCAACATATACACATGAGATGGCAAAGATGACTTGGACAGAAAGGTAAACAAACGAACAAGTTGTAATAAAAACATTACTCACGATGGGTGTTATCAAGGGGCCGCCGTCAACCTCGTCTGGAACCAAAAACAAACATGATTTCAAATTAAGGGATAATGAAGTGTCGGCATTTTAGAGTTCAGTTCGATGAGAGTCAAAGACTTTGTAGTTGAACTTTCATATGTACGAGATTGCATTATGTCTTCATTCAATACGTTATAATAGAAAATATCGTTGAAATATCTGAATAAAAGATACAAGGCACAGACATACTTGATAATAAAGGTGTAATTAGAGCAGTTAATAGTGCCAAGTATGTTAAAGAGGAATTGCATAAAATCATAAATGATGGTCAAGCTAATGATGAAAAAGAGATCTTTAAAATACATTCAACTGAAGCTACAATATTAGACGTCTTAACAAATTCTAACTTCTTTTTAGTCATAAGGAACCCTGAGCCTTGCATACAATTCGTAGACGACCACATTTTTTTCATTGTACCGTGTCCACAGTTCACCGCCTTGCTACCGTAGCGTAACGATATAACTAGCTATGTTTGTTCCAACTGGATTTATAATAAGACAATATTTCTGTATGCGACTATGAGCTCAATTTATTGAATGACGATTTCGAAGATAAAAGAGAAGGTTCTGAAAAGGCGGAAAAAACTGCATTCCTTTCAAGCCGTAGGACAATACGAAAACAAACAGCAACAGGACCAAAATAAATATTTCATCATAATAAAAATATATAGTCCAAGAGAAACACCGCGAGCCTCACAAGTCGCAGGTAACAATTATAGACAAACACACTACCGATAACTATAATCATAGGAACGTCCGAATTAATGAAACTCCGGGCTAAATCGTTGCAACGCTCATAAAACATAGTCGTAAAATAATATACAGAAATGCCATCAGCCCATCACCGGGGGTTCTCACGCTGTATAGATATAAAACCCATATTATGTACGAGCAATTAAGAGGTACATAATATAAAAATGATTGCCAGACATCACACGATCCTTTTATAGATGGCGATGTCGATATACTGGGCTAGTGCCAAAAAAAATATAAAAAATAAGCGATCATTGATCTGCAGCATCACTAATCGGTAATGTATACACACGTCCAATTTATTATCATGTCCAAACTGGGTATATCAAATAAATGTGATGTGATAATACAAAAAACTTCTCAAATACATTTTGATGCTAATATGATTATGAATACGTTACGTCAATAAATTCTAATTTGTAATACAAATTGTCGTGCATCTGTTTTGGATGTTCAGATCAAACGAACTCATATGTTGATACTATATCATTAAAATGAAAAGCCTTGTCATCGGTATAACTTACTTCTGAAGCAAAGTGACATTATTAATAAATTATCGCCATACTATAACTAGTTAACACTAATTAAATTAAAGGGTTCATTTCTTTTTTTAGGGCTGATGGAGAAACTGGTTTTAACGAGAGACTGTTCTCCAGCCACCGCAGACCTCAGAGAAGCCAGTTTTTGCAACGAAAAACAGATAAGGACGGCGCTTATTTCAACCGATGACCACGCGGAAACAATAAAAATATCCCATAACATGACGAACATAAATGGCCACCATTATCCATGCAACTAAGAAGCTGATTAGTCAGCCATGACCACATATGCTATTATTTATAACACCATACATATGTAAATGTTACAAGAAACAATAAAACTCCATTTATTGAGCATTTAAGAGTAACCCGGGATCAGACCCGTGACAATAGTCTTGATTCGAGAATTAAGACTAAACAGAATGTGTCACACAATCTTATCACGGTTAAAAATAACTCAATTATTGGTATCAATTAGTATCAGTGAACAAGTGTTAGTTATTGAGTCATATACTATGCGCCTGCGGCAGTGTATGAATGGCTAGCCAATGACTCAGTGCCAAACGGCTGCATATTAATAATATGTTTCATGGAAAACTAATCATACAGGATAACACATGATTATAAATGCTAAGGTGGATATCAAACATATGTTTTTTTATATTTCTATGGTGGATATCTTAGGTGGTCCTCTCGTTTTTGATACTTATGAAGGAAAACTGATTCAAAAAGTACGATGAACTTTAGCATTTAGGTACGCAGGTAGCATTTTATGCCTTTGAGCTTAGGCGGTTAATATATTCATCAAGTTCCTTGTACAAATAACTAAACTTGTTGATTCAGGGACTCGCATAATGTGCGACATGCAAGTGTGCCATATGCTATCTACTGCTAACTCATTAAAATGTGCGCCAAGATAATTTATTAGACAATAATACAACCCATATGGTGAGGCTAATAGCGCGCTTCATCAAAAAGTGAATAAATTAACTCTAGAACTTAAAAACTAAATGCATGAAACCAAAACACGAGAACTTAACTCTCCGAAATTCCTTCCACTTACCAACACACGAAGTAGGCAGCCTGAGTCAGCAACGGCATATCAAAAACCGCTTCTAACCGGGTTCAAATAACTAGGCAAATAGAGCAATTACTGAACCTAACCCCATGATCGTAATGGCGATAAGAGAGAAAAAACGAATATCCTAGCAGTGCCAATTACTGATGCATTAGTCTTTGAAGTTAACGCAGAGAAAGAAAAGGCAACGATTGAAAAACGGAGCGGAAGCCAGAGGTCACGGCCGTTCGAGAGCAAGCCGGCCATTTAATTAATTTATCAGAAAAGAGTCGGAAAGAGGCAACGAAATGTAAAAGGTATTTCTTCCTGCTCGGTTGAACGGCACTTAATAAGAAAAGAAAGAAAGAAAGAAAAATTGTTTATTCTGCACAAACAAAACGCACTTTTAAAATAAAACATAAAATACACAGATACAAAAGTAGCCAAAAGCCTCGTATTCAACCAGTAAAATAAAATAAAAAAAGTTGTACAATGTTGCTCATTGGTTGATATCAAGGCCACAGATCAAAGGCAATATTGCGTAATTACAAGCTAAATAGTGATTAGGATAGTCTGTGGTAATTACTGTTGCGACATTGGCAAATGACAACAACAACATCACAAAACAAAACAAAATGCCAGCTAAAAACAGCAGCAAAATAACAGCTGATTTTGTATTTTTTATTGTGAAGGCGGAATTCGAATTGTACATTGATGTTTTACAATGATGGTCATATTAATCGGGAATTTTATTGTTGTGATCTTGTAGCCTGTCTGAACTTTAGCTCAACAACCAATGAACTCCTATCTCAATCCAGTGATAACCTTGGCCTCTCCTAAGTCCCAAGTTAGGCCAGAATTACCGATTTTTTTACGTTCCATGTCTGCCTCAGCATCATTCTTAAAGACCACGGTTCAATCTCGCAAAGGTCAACGTCAATCTGCCTAGTCTTTTCCCAACTATGTTGAGGTCCGCTTCCAGTCTAAGCGGATGCAGCTGAATACCAGTATTTCACATGGAGAGACTGCCCATCTCCACAACCCAGTTATTGGGTAACACGATACCCCTTGGTAAGACTGGTTGTAAGACTTTCGGGCTTCTGACGACTCGTAACGACTGTCAAAGATCCACGCATGACAGCCGGGACCAACGGCTTAACGTGCTATTCGAGGCACGGAGGTGCCTCGTTATATAAAGATGGTCATCCATCCACGGACCAACCCTGGCAACCGTAGCTTAGCCTGATGGATGAGATGGATCGACCCGTGCGGCTGGTATTACTTAGCCACTCGCTCCACTCGCATAGGTCAACGTCCCAGGAGATTACACACGTGTAATTAAAAACCAATTGGTAAACTGCTCATACGTCAAGCAATCAAGATCATAATACGCGACAGTACGCCTTCTAATTCAATTTCGGCCGTCTTCGGTCGTCGGCACTCGCCGGCATAGTTTTCAAAAACCGATTTGAACTCATGACCCTTGCTTCCGCAGGCAAGGCAAGCGTGGTAAATACACTACTTGGCTATACCGACCTCTGAACCTTGAGTCAAGTCGATACAAAGCGGTACGGATGTTCAAGTCTCCGAGTTCCCAGAAAGGATGTAGGCATAAAGCAGCCGAGTTTATGATTCATTTGCAAACGAACAGTTGGTCTGCATTCATGAATGATGATGTGATCTTAGATTTTTGTATACAGTACTCGCTTTTTGTCAACTGTTACTGTATTGGTCTAAATTCATTATCGCAGGAAATTGATAAGAATGCGTGGCTTGCGAATTAATGTTGAACCTGTGGTTGTGTAGGCCCACTTAGGCCAATGTTATATATTAATTGGCTTAAGTGGGCAATTTAACTTAAAAAACCTATTTGTTATTATGGGTTATGGAGGTTTTTAAGGAGGCGCCAAGCGTTTTGGTATTTCCAACCCACACAGGACTTATCCAATAAGGTTATTGCTAATTTATTTCATACTAGCTGCGCCCCGCGGTTTCACCCGCATATTCGCGATCCCGTGTGAATATCGGGATAAAAAAAAAGCTGAGAGGTGTCAAGGGACACCCGGATGGAACGAAGTTATGGAATGAACCTCACAAAGGCATGCCACTAATTAATACCTGTGGTCGCTCACAGATGGCGTTATAATAAAAAAAATATTATGGAATGAACCTCACAAAGGCATGCCACTAATTAGTATCTGTGGTCGTTCACAGATGGCGTTATAATAAAAAATAAAGTGTCGTTACAACTTTTGGTCCCAATTTTTTCTGTCTAGCCCCCTTTCGCAACGCGCGAAAGGGAACTTCGTTCCAAAATATCCTATGCCCTAACCAAGGTCTTGGTCTACCCATGTGCCAAATTTCATCCAAATCCGTTTAGCTGTTTTATAGTAACAAAAAAACAAACTAACTCACTTGCGCATTTATAATATTATTAAGTTAGGATTATATACAGTAGGGATATCGTTTTTCCCTACAACGCTGCCATTAGAGCCTTCGAAACATATGCAAAGATTTCCCTGGACCACCAAAATCTGCTCTAAGCCAGTTTTCCTATAACAAAGGCTGAATTTTTGCAACTAATTGTAAAACAAACAATATAGTAAGGACGAACAAAGAAAGCCCCTAAAAAGGCCTCACTCACCATGAACATTAACTATATTTAGAAATACGAAGCACCATAAAATTTTGATTGCCGCGTAGGTCTTGAGACGGCCTTGACAAGTACTCCTAGTAGTTGAATGATTCACACGCCTACAGTCCTGGTAGCTTGGACCACTTCGTCACCAAATATGCAGAAGTGTTTGATACTTTACGAGTACGTGTCAGAATTTTGTGTTTCACCAAAATGCTGTGTCATTGAATGTAAATTAGGCTGT
Organism: Conistra vaccinii; assembly: GCA_948150665.1. NCBI lineage: Eukaryota > Metazoa > Arthropoda > Insecta > Lepidoptera > Noctuidae > Conistra > Conistra vaccinii. The sequence goes on from OX411332.1 coordinate 20,368,295, forward strand.
GCTGTGAGTGAATTTACGAGAATCTTTTCCTTGATTTTTTGGGAGTATATTTTGTTAGAGTCCATAAACTATTAGGTGTATACTGGGCTGATTTATATTCTACGCGAAATTCGTAAACTACAACCTTGAAGATTGGAATATAATCAACATAAATTGACAATACTAATCAGAATACACCGAACTACTAGAAATACGAGGTACTAATTAGAGGAACGTCTTTCAAATTCTAATCTTCAGATCTTCAGTTTCTCTAGTAGGTACTACTACATGAGAATCCTTTTCCAAAAAGGTGAAAAAAAGAAGAGACGAGGAAGGGCGGGGGGGTGAGTAGGAGTTCAAAAGGTGTGAAATACATAATAACAGAGACGCTACTGTGCTTTTTAAATTAGAGCACGTCCACACATTTCTCTTTTTGGGATGTCGATATTTTGAGAGAACGGGAATGGGATACAAAACGTCGATTTGATTCGGGAGGCGATGCTCATGTTTGAGTAGTAAATAAACATTGTCGTAGCCAGCAGGGGGCGCCGGGAGCGAAGGTGCGAGCAAACAGGCGGACAGACAAATTGTTAACAAACGAAGTCGCCGAGCCACTTAGACGAAATAATGCGACGAACGTATAGTCGGTTTATGAAAACCTTAATCATTCTTAGAACCTTGTTATATTTTGGCTTCGTGAAAAATATGACATATTACATCAATTGACAAGTAACGAGTTTCATGGATTATAGGCCAAAAGTGATCATCGTTTTAGTAAACTGATCGTATAGGTATGCTCATAAAAAAGTTTAAAATATATATGATATAATTTGACGTCAAACCAACCGTTTCGTGTAAACAATTACATAATTGCATATGTGAATGAAAAAATAAGACTTTTATAAAGATTTCATTGGCTGTTTTAGAAATTCAATGTCTTTATAGAGTCGGCGATATATTGAATTAAACATTGGCTACCTAGTTACGTCCCCGTTTATCTAGTTGCTACACATGTATAAATAATCGAATCGTTACCAAGACATCAGTTTGCTAATAAAGCAATTTACTTGTGCAAGTTACATGAGAACTTTTTGTGCTGAAAACTAACTTTTTGCGGCAATGTTCATATTTTATATAGTCTGTCTGATCAAGAAGTCTAATAAAAACCGAACAAGTGCGTGTCGGACTACGCAAAATGAAGGGTTCCGTAGTCGGAATGAATTTTATCCCAAGAACAAACTTAACATTGTAGTTGAAAAACATGTTCACCCATACATTCCAACTGCAAATGTAAGTTTGTACGCACAATATTAAGAGATTTACCATGTTATTTAGAGACCATAGATTTCGTTTAGGTATTCCTGTAATCTATGAGTAAAGAACTATTCTCTTATTATTTTAGAATTTGAGAATTTTGGAGAGAGACAGACAGCCAGCCAGCCAAGACACACGAGTGATCCTATAAGGGTTCCGCTTTTTTCTTTTGAGGTATGGAACCCTAAAAATTTATTAAATAACTTAGAGTCGTAGGTTCTCTGACAGGGAATCTGACAAAATCACGTGAGATTTCTCTATAAACACAAAATATAATAAATAAATAATAAGCATCGGTCTGCGAACGAGCCGGATGCCAAGATTCGTTCCGAACATGTCACAAGCGCGATGTCATGTTTACATTCTGTAGTCATCAATCTATGTGTCTGGGAAGCTATAGTTACGCAAACGCGCAAAAAGCGAAGTGTAACGACCGGCGAATCGCCCTTGAACCTGAGAACACGTGCACTGACGGACAGTGACGACAATATTTAACATTCAACACGTAAACTACTCCTAAGCGAGAGGAAACACCGCCCGGCACCGCCCGGTACACTGTTCGCAACGGAATGCATTATTATTAGATGACATGACGCTCATGTTTCCATCCTACGAAGCCATTCGCGATGAGCTCACGATGAGATTTTCGAAATGTATGCTTTACATTACGTCTCCATTAAGCAATTATAGAACAAAAACTTAAAAAAAAAATGCAATGTACGATAACAAAATTGCTATTGTAGACTCATTTGGTATCTTTGAAAGATCACTGAAAGGACTCTAGTAGAATACATAAAATACTAGAGCAAATTCCAAATGCACAAAGCAATCCTGACAAGCTTTTAAGAGCACAATTCGTTGCCCTCGGCACGGCTGCACTGTTTAGATATTTTTGGCATCCATTTTTATGATACGCAGTAATCCGGCAAGCCGTAACGGCTGAATGGACTTGGATACAATTTGGTACAGGGATTGAATGTATCCTGGATCAGCACGAAGCGTACTCCGGAAAACTGAATATTTTTCCGTAGGGACAACATATGGCTACACATGCATGATAAAGGTATACATTATGCTCATGTAGGATACGATAGAATTCCTGAACTCCATCTTAAAACGCCGACAATCCATTCAAATCTGCATGTTTATATCGGAGAGATTCGCAAGTACTTACATCAGCTGAATGTTTTGACATGGCCGACCTTGAACCGCCATGATGGACAGTTGGCAAGACATCCGAGGCGATAAACCGGCGCTTTCGGAAGAAACGATAGTTTTTCATGGATTTTCTCGTAGAAACACGATGGATTAGCGACCGGAACGGAGTAATGGTTTTTGACATTACGTAATATTGTTCGGAGTATAATGGGAGGTCGTTCGACTGAGGTAATGTTGTACTAATAACTTTGTTGAGTGATACCAAGCTAATAGTGGAATTGAGAAAAGATAACGTCACCATTGAACGAGCTAGACCAAAGAAATGTCTAGACGACTGGCTTAAAAAAGGTATGGATAGATAAAAAAATATATACACAAATGATTTGTAACATCTGAGATCTTGGCTGTCAGTATCATCAACCTCTCGGAAAATGGGTTGAAACCATCTGACGGTTAAACTGTAGCACCGCACGCGCTCATTAGTCAAATCAAATAACGCGCGCTTCCCCGGCTTCCTGTTACACACTTCCGTCCCTTTTCACGATATCACTCCTACAGATTGCAGGAAAGCGAGAGGAAAGATGTTACACATTAAAAAATACACTGGACCAATCCAAGACCCACTGGATTGTCTAAAATGTCTTATATAATGTAGGTATATGATGCTTACGTCAGACATTACAGCCGGTCTCTATAGGATAATATGACGTATCAAAAGCTTTACCAACATCTACTTTACAACCCTGCACAACTTATTTTAGTATTTTTCCAAAATCTACAGTATTATCAACATGACGTGAGCCCTGTTTTGGTTCACCTTGAAACTGCCAAGGAATTTCTAACTCACGTAGGAATTTCGCGAAGAATTCGCTGTGAAATTCCCTTCGTGACGGAAAGCATCCTTCGTCACATTTCGTCTTAGTGTCGCTGAACTAAGATGGCCTTAGTACCAACAGCGCAGCGTGTAAAGTATTAGTTTTGCCAATGAACTCCACAAGGTCAAGTGTACTTAAAGAATTATAAGATACGTAGACATGTAAAAATGCTTTATGGCATTAATGTAGGACTTTCCAGAAACTGTTGTCATGTAGAAACAAATATGCTTAATGCAAAACTAGTATTTTCTATGATGACGGATCTAACAGCTATATCTTGGGATGATGTAGGTACCAAATTTCAGATATTTTAGGTAATACAGTCTATACAGTCAGTCAGTACTATACAGGCATATTTCGATTTTCGCCTAAAAACGCAATACCTGACTGTTTCTTAACTTTTGATTCTTGTAAGTCAATACCCAGTCCATTGATTCCATACTTCTCCGACAGTCTTTTACGAATATTAGTTCCGTGTGAACATTTAAGGCTCAAACGTCGGAAAATTCTTGGGAGAATAGAATTTATAAACAATAAACACAAAGCATTCCTATGTTATTCCAACCAAAGCCCACGAGAAACATCAAATCAAGTCCTATTCCGGAAAGTACTGAATAAAACATTTCAGAAATGTCATCAAACCGCTTTAAAGTATATCTAAATAGCAATCTTGATGAGTGAGCACATCCAGCTAACGCAAAAACGACAAAAGGTTTATGAGAAATTCATCAGCAGAGTTGAAAAATTTAACCATTTTACAGGCGACGAAATCCCGCATGTATTTTATTATATGAACGATGAAAGCGATCATTATTCAGAAAGAGTAAGTACAAAGAAGACTGAGGAGGCGAGTACGGCCTACCTTGAACCTCAGGGGATCGATACAATGCCATAATAACCGTATTTATAATAGCTATCGATCCTCTGTAGCTACTAACATTTTTCATGACCAAGGCCGCGTTGAAAATAGATTGATGGATGCCTTTACACGGAATTAAAGTGGTGTGTTTTGTGATAGCTTATTGCGATCATCAATTTGGAACGGGAGAATGGCGGAAGGGTTATGATTAAACATTTTTTTAAATAAATGACTATTCAGGTTTAAGATATTATTCTTAGGGGAACAGATAATACTTCGACCGTAAAAAGGGTTCGTATTTTTGGATCGAGTGCTAACCTGAAGATAATGGAGCACTGTATAATTACCATCTGCGTCGTTTCCCGCGGAAAGTTGAATGAACTGATTAGGTAATTAATGGTTGCGTAAACTATTGTCGGTCTTCTTATGGTTAAGGTTTCATTTAAGCTCTCTAGGGTCAAAATGTGAGTTGCAAATTGGCTATTGGGACATAAGATACACCAGTTCAAAGAAGCAGGGTTTTCGTCGACCTCGTTTCGCAAAACATAACATAACAAGACTCATATCAAGATAACATCTTTCAAAGACATATCTACGGTTAAATTTTGTAGGTCACGGCTCAGTCTAGTAAAGGACCTTAGCAGATCCGGCAAACGTTGGCTAAAACCACTTCATGACGACACAATTATGATAAATAACCCGACCTAGACCCATTATTTCGGCTTCCCAGCTTAAAAAGCCCACAAACCCAACATTTTCGCATATATTTTTTGCATTGCATTTTTGCGTATATTATATTCGTAGATGACTTTCATACGACATCTACTTGTTCAAGATAATATCTCAGTGAGTTTTCTATGGCGTGTTGTGTGTTGTGCAATAAAGACATAATGCTATCATCATATTTCACTGATGCTTATCAATGGCGTCCACATTGTAACGCTAGCGACAAAATTGCCTGCAAATTATAACGCGATATTAAAATATAGGTTTGTTCTCGTAATTATATGGCGCACTGATATAACTTCAAACATGAATTATGTACTGAAACTAAAATGCCTTGTGTGGGTGGTCCATTCATAAACGTAGACTGAATTGTTTTAAATGAATAACTTGAGTTTGATTTAAGTAGGATCAACCGACGCTGATAGAATCGATACGTAGTCATTTCCATTTACTTTAGTCAGTTTTGGCTTTTGATATGCCAAGGTTAGTTTTGGACAAAGCTTCAGGTGTCAGGTACCATTATGACTAACCACACAACTATTCCAGGAGCCACTACACATAACCATTAAGATCACCGATAAACCTCAGTTGCATTGCACCATACTTCACAAGCATCTAAGTATAATCATCTAAAAAGGAAACAGCCCATTTTTCGCAGAACTTCGGAGGACAAACAGGGTCTCGGTCAGAGACGTGACCTTCGCAGGACGACGGACGTCGGAGTGTCCTTGACCGCTTGGTGTCAGTCTACCCACGTACGTCGCACACGCCATAAACCACTCATTATGGTAAGCCAAATGTACTGGCACACAAAATTGTATTTGCCGCCGCCGTATATGCTAATGTTACTTGAACACTGCGAGGATCGGTTAGATTTTGATTGCGAACTGTATAATTAACTTTGTGGAAGCGAACATTGAGCTTTTGTATTCAATTTTGATATCTATGTGAAGGGCGTTAAAGTTTGTGTTGTATAGCTACTGCGTATTAGTCTGAGGACGGAAACTAACTTCCCTAACGTAATAGTGAAGTGTTTGATATGTCGGAAGTTATGACTAACTCGCTAGAACTATGTAGGAGTTGGCTAGTCTGGCTGGATGTAACGACCTCCTTTGTGTCGCCGGCTTGTACGGGAAACGGGTATTATTTTGATAATTTCATGTTTAGGCGAATAGCCGGCCTACTGGGAAACACGAGCATATGGTTAGGCACATACTATTTAACAAACTGCCAATTGCATGAAAGAAATGCTTATGTAATGAATTAGTTGCAGTAAACATGAAAGAATTCGTTTTTTAACCGACTTCCAAAAGGAGGAGGTTCTCAATTCGTCTGTATGTTTTTTTTTTTTTTTTTTTTTTTTTTTTTTTTTTTTTTTTGTATGTTTGTTACGCGATATCTCCGACAATTGTGGACCGATTTTGAAAATTGTTTTTTTGTTTGAAAGGGTATGCTCCCGAAGTGGTCCCATATAAATTTTATTAACTTTACTTGGATAGTTTTTGAGTTAGCTTCAATAATACGTATTTTTCCCACTTAGTTTATATGGATGATATAATGATACTTCCAATCACTGTTATTTACATAGCAGTTTAGTGGTATTCGAATTTGTATGGGATAGGTACCACAACTAAAAAGTGCAAAATAAAAACTTTTTACAAAAAAAGAACAACCGACTTCCAAAAAAGACACTACAAAGTCAAAAATAACTTTAATTTCGGAAGTCGGTGGCAAAAAACGAAAGTTCAAAACCAAATGCACCGACTTCCGAAATTAAGGGTCCGGCGAACACAATATTCCAAAATGCGTTTGGAATATTGTTATCTCTGTTCTGTTGTGTTTTTGTGTTGTTGTTGTTGTCTGTGTCTGTTGTGTGTTATGTGTGTTGTGTGTTGTTAGCGTTGTTACTAGCTATCGCAATTTATGATAAATTTGGATGTGTTCCGTAATACCAAAAATGATGAATGAAAACCTAATATTCTTTCATAATTTTTTCTATACTTTGTAACTTGATAATATAAGCTATGCTTCTGCCGAAACAATATTCCAAATATTGTTGTTTATAATACAGAAAAAACAGTACGAAAACATGTCATTTAGCTCTAAAAATTGTGCGAATTTCAATTCGCTTAAACTTTATTTTAGGTAAGTTTTTTTGGAAAAAAAAGATGTACAAGCCTAGATAAATACTGTCTAAATCCGAATATTAACATAATATGATGGAAATATGCTCAAATTGCAAATGATTTAGGTATTACGTTTGTATGGAAAATTCTAGGGTCGCCGCGGTCTTAAAGTTATTTTTGACTTTGTAGTGTCTTTTTTGGAAGTCGGTTGTTCTTTTTTTGTAAAAAGTTTTTTTGACTTTGTAGTGTCTTTTTTGGAAGTCGGTTGTTCTTTTTTTGTTTAGATTCCGACTTGCAAATTAAGCACATATGATTTCATTTATGACCTGTTTATCTAACTGACATATTTTTAATTGAATGTTTTTTTCATATTTTTTATTGTACTCTTTTGACATGTCACCTTAATTTTTATTGCTTATTTATGTTAATTTTGAACGCCATATATTGGCAAAACATAGAGCACATATTGGTCGGTGGCGGTGCTTAGGGGAGGCCTATGTCCAGCAGTGGACGTCTTTCGGCTGATATGATGATGATGATGAGAGCACATATTTCAGACTATATACTATCTGTAACCATAGGTACCTATGTTTAACAAAATAAATGATTGATTGATTGATTGATTTATGATTAAAGACATAAAATACTATGATGTCTATAATCACGAGCCTTGAGAATCCGTTATATGGCGCTATAGGCCTAATGACAATAATTTATATTTACATGATTTACTATTATGTAAGTACTGTAATTATTTACAACCTTGACACTAAAACACTAAGGGCCTGTTTCACCACCTACGATTAAGTTCCTATTAACTTACTTGGAAGATCATTTCATACAAATTCTGTTCCATTTTTGAATTTATTCGGTAAGTAGTGGCTATTCGGACATCGTGAAATAGGCCCTAATAACACGGGCAGAATTTTTCCATTTACCTTCCGAGTTCCGAGCCATCTTTTGTAAAAGTGAAGAAAGAGTGAGCGAATGTGTAATTATGGTGTACAATAAAGTATATTCTATATATTTATCTACCTATCTATATATTTTTTTAAATATCATATATAAAAATACAGCTAATCACGCTCCCCTGGGCCCACATCAAACGCATCAAAACACGACACATCACACAAGACAAGATTATGGAAATGCACTAAAACCAAACCTGATCCTACTGCAGCGGCGTCCTCAAACAATATTGACTCTCACATCTAAAGAGGTCTGTCATTATTATCTTACAATACATTCTGCTCTTAATGGAGGTCCGGAGAGTCCGGGGTACTCGGGAGTTCGGACAGGCGGATGCAGGAGCCAAACACGACGACATCGTATCACCCGACCTCCCGTCGTGTTTTTGCATTTGCCCCGTTACTAGGGCTGGCGACATGATCTATTTGATAGATGGCAGTTGGTGATGCAGAAACAAAGGATGGATATTAATTGATTTGAAGATTTTGAGGTGACGTCTATGGCCGTGTTCTAACCGAAAACCAGTCGTAGCGCGAATACGCGATCGGTCGCGAGCCTATTGTCACTTTTTGTTCGGAAAACCGGAAAGACTCCTCTTTCGGCGTGTCCACGATTACAGGTTCACCGAACAAAATCTTCGAACGATCGTTTATTCGCACGATCGCTGTTAAATAGGACGCGAGGTAAGACACGATCATTATGAATACGAGAATTATGAATTAGGTATGTTGGAGCGGTTTGTACTTCCCGTCACTTGTCCTGGTCCTGGTTTGTTTTCATTAGAAAACCAGTGTCAGACAGCATTAATGCTGAACCTTTTTGGCGCAGCCGAGCCACATACATTATTGTCAAAAGATTATTTTCACTTTTTTATTTTGTGTTTCTCGAACTATGTCCAAATAAACGTTTTTTTCTTTTTTAATTATCACACAAGTCGCGTTTGTAGGTCATAATTCATATTTATAAACACACGTATTCGCGCATTGGCGCGACAGTCGCTTTCAGTTAGGACACGGAGTGTGGTGTATAGTAGTCAAAGCCCTGTCTGATATGTGTCATACTCGTAGATCGATAATATTGGTGGGATTAATAGGAAATTCTCTGAAGGTAAAGTCAAATAAAATTACAGCAGACGGTAATTTAATAAAGTTCTTATTTGAACAAAACCAATTCCATTTTATTACACGTTCCACCTCCATCATTTTATTTCTAACTCCAGACTAAAAGCGGCCATAAATTGTTAAGTACATAACTTACGAGGCTATCATAAACCTATCTTTATTAACGACTCACAAACCAAGTTAAACAATACTTTGATACTTAGGAGCCATATCTTCAGGGATACTAAACATATCAAGTAAACGGGAGTCCGATCAAAACAGCCAGCTTCTAAACGCCCTTCAAACTTTTTATGACAACGTTACTTGTGTAACTTATTAAATCTTTCGGCTGAGTGTTTGGCAGCCCTGGCCGAAGTTAAGCTCTTATTTCTGCCTTATTGTCTGCCCGATATCTATCGAATCAATCGGAAAGGTCAATGCCACCGCTTTGATAGCCAAAAGTTTGCACGCGGCGAACTTTTTACAACAAAACCCATATTAATCAAGAGCTTTTTATAAGAATAATGGGGTATGTATTCACAGAGTCTTGCTTCCGAAAACTTGAAAACATTTCGTTTTTTGTCACTCGCTCGTTTTAGGAGTCGCTTGTAAACATTTTCGATTGAAAGTCATCTACCGAATGCTTTTAAGTTTACGTTTCGCGGAAATCGAGCTCGAAAAATGTATTTCGTTTAGAATTAAGGCTTTCGCAAACAGACGCGACGTGATTCTTATAAAACAATTTCTAAGAAAACTTCACGGTCTTCACTTAGAACTTTAAATTGTGATAGTGTAAGCGATGTAGGTATTAAGAGTTAAATAGTCACAATGAATAACCACAAGTCAACGTTCAAATAAAGCTTCACATAAAAACTTCAATTAATTTACAGCTGCCATTCAGAGAGCACAACTCATAAAGTTCGCATCACAAACTTTGCTCCATGATCATATACCTGATAATTTTATTTTTAAGGTTTTCCCAAAAAACTGCTTACTCACAAAAACCGTACCTACGTTTCAACAAGACAATAATAAAATAGGACGTAAAGATAAACCGGCCGACTCGAAAACCGGAAACAATAAAAAACGTAATATCATAACCGCATAAAAACCGGCATTTAAACATATCACTGGAGGGAATCGTAAAACACCATCTTAATATCGGTACGTGTAGTTCGTAACTAGCGAAAAAACTAAGTTTTATGTTAGTGAGAATTGAAAGGCATAACTATAAAGTGTAAGCCCCCAACAGAAACCCGATTGTAATTAAACTATAATCATACAATTTTAATTACAGAGTAGTCTCACACTTTGCGAATTTATAGCTTATTTTTAAGATTTATTTATATTAACTTCTTATTCTAATGTATGACAGGATTTATTGAATTCTCGAATGGAGTCGACGACTTCCAACAAAAAATATAACTTAAAAATAAAAACATAGTAAAAACTATACCAGATAATGACAAAAAAAGGTTACTTATCCAATACATAAATTAAGTATAAAAACATTTGATATTTCTAAATTATTTTTCATATATTATGTTGACTCGATCACACAATTTCCTATGTGTGACTGCGTTCATTTCCCGCGCAGCACGCGCGACGCGAAAAACCTGCGCTCGCGCACCGATCTCAACAAAAACGCGTCTGCTCGCTAATGAAGAGTTGGAAGGGCACGTATTAATTAGTTGGCGCTCAGCGGCGCGTGCGCCAGCCAACATGGCCGACCGGCATTCCTTGTCAACTATTCTAGTCTTGATACGGTTCGAGTAGCTACAGATATCTATTGTGGGCGCAAAGGAATTAACTTAATGGAAACTTTAGTAACGCATTTATAACATGTTGTTTCACTTTGGGTCGATATAGATTCCACTCTGTCTGTCAAACCGATATAGACGTCTTTAAATTCCGTTTCTTTTTCCATGCCTTCGATTATATCCATAAACGTGTTTCTGTGACAAATAAACTTATTTTTCTTTCTTCTTCTTTCTTCTAAATTACGCTCCACGCCATTGTTTTAATTACGCTTTAAGAATTCAAGCGTTGAACACGAGACTATACGTGACCCATTCACAAAAGTACCATAAAACAACATTCGAAACGTATAATGGTTGTCCACTCGTCGACATCCTCCTACATTATATTTAATTTGTATTCACGCGCTCGGATCCAGCGGGAAGCGACACACAGCCGGCGTTATCGACACAATTACACGCCGAATCTAATCTCGAAATCTGTGTTACAAAAAGAGCTATCACACGTCAGATAAACACACCCACATCCTCTAATATTAACATTCACTTCTGTCTATCAAGATGACTAATGCCACTTTCCAACAAGAGGATCGTGTCGTAACGGTGACGCGACACAGCATGCACTGTGTACGACAGTGCATGCTGTGTCGCGTCACCGGAGCGTGCACTGTGTCTGATATTCGCTATCAATTGTATCGGCATTACGCAATAGGAAGTCCACAGTAGTATATAGTATGGGCGGCGTGGATAGTACGGAATTAGACCGGCAACGACCCGGCCCGATTTAGAATTGTCCCCGGGACAAAAAGTACATTGGAACGGCGCGCCTAAACGACTAACGTGCTCCACTGTCACACCGAGCCGAACTGACATTTAATTGACAACTGTAGGAAATGCTGTACTAATTTACTGGAACACAAATATAAATATTTAAAAAAAAATACAATAGATTTAAAAATGTAAAAATAATAAACGAATAAACACTAAAAGTTTAAGCAAAGCAAAATAAAAAAAGCTATTAAATGTTTACAGGAACAAAAGCAAAAAGTTTCAAGGTACATTTGATCAAATCTTTGTTTTAGCGAACAACAAAGAAGCCGCAAAGAGTAAACAAACGTTTTTCAACGTCGTTATTGTAAATGGAAACGGTTTCACTTTTCACAATTCTAATCGTTTGTTAGCCATTTTCCTATTTATAAATGAAAGTAAAAGTTTTACGACGACGGTGTTTTGTATGCTAAGTGTTTTACTTTTAACTTTTTATATATTTTTTACCAGTAGCATACATGATTTTTCACCCTTTGATTGCTTCCTATTAGAGGTGACTTCCGAGGATACTGCTGAAAAGAACTTTAGAGTTATGTCATATAGATGGATAGATCTGAGTTCATTTCACTAATCCGATTGCTAAGTCTACTAATATAACAGAGTAACAATCATCTAAAATCAAATTCACGGGCTTACACTAAACTGAAACCAGGAGCACCAACTTCGGTTGATTAAACTCACCGAATTTCGCGTCGGTGTAAACGCACCCACCGCTAAATAGCCAGATACCTATTTCTGGACACACGACACCTCCTCTCCTCCTCTCACACCGTAAAAGACACCGCTACAATGTCTCTACACACATGACATATATGGTGTAGAAAGTTATGTCATTCGATGGTAACCCGAGCTTGCGGAAGCAACGTAAATCATTGTCGGCGAGGGAATACGTTTGAATCAATTTTAAGGCAGGAGTTATACGAGGATTTTCTTGTGTTGATTTACGATGTAGGCCATTCATCTTGGAGGTTCAGTAGTTTAGTTATATATGGTGGGATGTGCGTTGGTGTCACATGGCGTTTGTTTTGAATGAAAGCAGTAATTAATAAAGGTGCAGCTTTATCGATATGACTTTAGAGAAGTTAATAATAATCTAAGCAGTCAATGAGATCCCTCATTTTGGAAGCCTATATATATTATATAGGCTTCCAAAATGAGGGATCTCATTCCATCATACATAGTACCATACCACCCATATGGAACCATATATAGTAGTATCAGTGTCTGACTACGATATATATCATAGTCAGACCCTGGACATGTACCTATTTTTCCAAAAAATTAAGTTTAGCTAAGCCGAGCTCGGAAAGAGAACGCTATCCCAGTTCTTTTACGTAATACACGGTCTATCAGAATATGATATACTATAATATTATATTATCGTTTTGAAACCGATTGCTAATCCATTGCTTCATTAGTTCGAAAAATCTGCTCAACAACGTAAATAACGCAATGAATATTATTGAACTGTCAAAATGAAACAGATTAGTCGGAATCCTTTACGGAAATGTTTTGCGTAATTAGATAGCTGATTTATGGATACTGGCAACAGGACATATGAATTGCCAGTAGCATTCCTAATAGTAAATTGTGTTTTGTCGTAACTGAGTGACATAGGGATCAAAGATTCAAACTGAAACCAATATACCACAAAAGAAGAGTGAACAAGGAAGAAAGCCCTCAATCCTCACAAGGAAACGACAATCACAATCTACCATTAATCATGACTAGAGTAACAAGTAACATTCACGGAGCATTTCACAATTAGAACCATGTCATCCGCAGTGGCTTTCTCTCCGTTGTTGTCAGCTATATCATGAATGACCCTAATACCTTTCGCATTATCATAACTTGTTCATTACATAATTGCTTTGTATTTCAAATTAGAGAATGCAATCAAAGATAAGTTACCAGCAATATTAGATATTGAGATTAACTAACTGTACATGCATAACTTTGTTTTGTTCCGGGTCTACAGTGACAACTTTCGTCTCTTTGAATGAGTGTCACGTAAAATTATTGTAATGTTAATGTTACATATCCAAAAGATTGTAACATTTTTATATTCATTCATTTGATACAATAACACCTCCCCCATATTTCTTTACTAGGTCTCCTCGTTCTGAGTTGCTAACGGATATAGTCCCATTAACAACAATGTTTTTACCCTTGAAAAGCTTTCCCCACTTTCTCAGGTCGTTCGAATCAACAAGTATCATTAACCCTTCACAAATGTAGAAGCCATCGACCCTAATCATTGTGAAACCTTCTGATTGATCCCGAACCAATTCCGCGCATTGCTTGTTAAATTGTCATATTAACCTTCAGACCGGTCCACTCCTAATCTGTCAAGAGGCCTCTCAGATGTATTAGTTAATTAATGCAACCCAACTTCACCTTGACACGATCTAAACGAGAACGTAGACTGTGAACGACCGACCTTTGCATTGGCAATGAAATATGTTGCTGTCAATTTGGAACGTTATTACCGCATAGCTAGAATGTGTGTGTCAACGGCCCGCTTCTATTCCGAAATATGACACGTGAATTTATGAATAAAAACTCGAATATTTCTCAATGATTCTTTAATCTTTAATATTATCTTCAACGATGCCACATTACAGCATAAATTACTCACGGTAGACAAAAAGTTGTTAGAAACTTAAGCTATGAAATTGCAAAAATTGTAAGTTAACTTTAAATTACCACTAATAGGCTCAATAAAAAAACTTAGCGAAAAATCGCGAGCGCTGAAACGTAAGATTTCTCAGCGTATAACGACCTCTGCTATCAAAACATCGTAACAAAGTTCTGGGAAGTAATTCTATCGTTTAAAAGGGAGCGAGCCTGGCCTAAGGGTTGCTAATCATCATATTGTTCCAACGTTGAGTAAAAAAGGCACGCGATTTTTATACCCGCGGAATAATTGTTTTTAAAAAGTTATTTTTTTCGTTCACCGAAATATTTTTAGGTTATGAACGGACAACAATCGGAGAGCGAAATTATTACAATACATAAATATGGGAGCGAGGTGTTCGAAATTGGGCGATATTTAAAATTTGTGGAAAAATAAACGCAATCCAATAAAAGATTGAGTGAATATCATAAATACTGTTTCACACGAATATTGACAAAAATATATTAAGTATTTCTCTGTATTAAAAACGTGAAAAGAGCAGTACTCGTAATGAACACATCAAGAGAAAGCTTCAATAACATTTTCACTTTCCCGAAATCAGTTAATAATGATATTGCGGTAATTATCGAAGCCTTTTAAGGTGCCGCCGATTGACTTGTACAAATGATGTCCAGGTGCATAGGTTGCAAAAATTCGTACTTCATTTCTGCACCATGCAATTATTTCGCCATCAATTTTCGATCAAAGAATCTTGTCGAAAAATGTTCAACACTCGCGAGTTATTAATCAAAGTAATGAATGAATATAAAAGAAGACGACGTGTTCAAAATTTTTACAAACTATGTGAACTAAGCCAATGTTATATAGGCGGGCTAAGGAGGGTATGGACTAAGTTTGCAGGAAGATTGGATTAGAATTTTCAGTAAAGGCTTCATCGCAAGCGGGGTTTGGTTTTTAATTTAATTCATTCTTTCTTTTTTACAAAATACTGTCTTTCAACTATCTGTGGTCTCAACCATTTAAAGCTGAATCGAATGATAAGCTTTTCATGCCCAAGACAGAATTACAGCGGAAAATCAAACTAAACAACCAAAACGCCAACAGTATAACCCCAAGCCTACCGACAAAGCAATAAGAACAATAGTTATAATGCACCCTTTAGTTTATAAGTAACCACAGAAGGATTCTCAAGACATCGTGAGACGTCGCGGTAGACCACAAAGGAAATGGCGAAATGATCTTAGAGTTCCCAAAGGAGAGCCGGATGATGTGATGAAGATGAGAACGGACCCCGACTGTCCGTAAATGTAATAGATAATCATGACGTAAATTGTTTTAAAACTTGTTTTCATATTGATGCGCTGTTTCCGGAACTTTCGATGACTGTTTTGTATACAAAAGCATTTTCTGTTGGGGATTTACGAAATGAAGATATGCCGTGTCTTTACAAAGAAGCCTGACCGCTATCTGATAATCCCCCTCTTCGCGAATTCTTTATTTCCAGCCAAGCAATCAAACATCAAAACGAAATGTCATCCCCGTAATTAAAGAGTTTCTAATCGCCACACTGATCCAGTCAAACGCACAGATATAAAGAACATACAAAAAACGGGCCAATTCTTCGTTTATCGTTAAGTTGTTAAGCATCGGAGGGTTTTCGTCTTTGGTCCTTTCGTGCATCGGCACGTGAAGCCGTTTGTCGGTGAGGTGCAACTTTAGTTTATGGCTTTTTTCATTCATTCTCGTTCTGAGAACTGGCGGCTTTTTGGCGCCTACCTAAAGCCGTCAGTTTTTTTGGACGGAAAAAAATTTGGCGCGAATGCTGTATCAGATTGGGGAAACTTGTTCCTATTAGCTGTTGGTGCAATACTGTTTCTTTTTAAATTCCTTGGAATTGATATGGATTTATGAAAATACGAAGGATCGTGTCTTTGGATTTCTTTTGTGTACTCAAAGTTATTCGTCCAAGGACTTCAAATATTCAACCGAATGTTTTTCAAGGCATTTATTGCAAACCAATTCGTTGTCGCAGCAGAAACCATAGTTCTTTAGTAATTATCGTAAAAAAGGTCATTCAAAAAACTGTTGGAACTTGAAAAACAATTGGAAGACACCGGAGGCGTCCCTCAGCTTAGTTTTGTTAGCACTGACATTGTTCTCTCGAGGTAAATAAAAATTTATTCATCAGTAACAACAAAAACGAATCCTCTTACCGGGAAGACGCGACCATTTCACCAGCCACCCTCGACAACAAAAGATGAACGGAATCCATTGTGACGGAGCCTTTTATGGTACTTGCGCTCATGAATTGGAATCTATGGGTGGTATGTTGGCAGAACTCATTTTTGTATTGTATGTAATAACATTTTGTAGGAAAGTCCCAACTATTGTCTTGTCACTGGCCATTGTAGAACAAACATTATCCGAGGCGTCATTTACGACACTTCCCTTTTTAATGATGGCAGCTGGTTCGTTCGAAATGTAAAGGTGCCGCGGGTAAGGTGGTCCGGTTTAATGTGGAGCTTTGTTTCATCGCACAACTGTATCTATCAGTAATCGCCATCACCTGCTCCACGTTTCCTTGTTACCTGTAATTTTATCGCTTTGTGTTTGGTATTCATTTCTTGTGGTGGATTCAATATCAAATTAGTGTTTATAATTTAACGATTGATTCGCATCCGGTGTTGAGCAATTTTGGAAGTCCGAAATTTATTAGTATCTAATGTACAATTTATTCGAATACCCCTTCATTATTGGTGCGTTTTATGATTTATTGATAAACTGTATTGGTATTATAGAATATCATTTTAAATTGAATAGATAATAACGTATATTTGCTAATGATTAAATTGTTTTAGCGTTGTTTGAGTCCCTCAAATCTTCAATAATACTTCTGAATGTAAATATAGACACGGAGGGCCTTATTGTTGGAACAATTGGATTCGTGAAGGTAACCTCCCCTCCTGGCGTTAACCTGAATGGCGTAGGCGATAATGAAACAAACACAATGCCACCCGGTATAACGCCATCTTATTTCAGTTGATAATTAGATGAAACTTCGCAGACGTCTAGAAAATTTGGTCTCAACAGTTTCAGCCGATCCCCGTTTTCGTTTAATTATGTATTTTAGCGTGGTTAAGTCTTTACACTTTTAACCCTTGAGCTTTCGAGGTGTCAAGTTTATTTATTTATTTATTTATTTATATATACTTTATTGTACACCAGATAAAACATTACAAAAATAAGTTTTCAGACATTCAATATTAATATAGTGTAGTTAATATATTTTGGGCTACAGAATGTGTTTTCGTATTGAATGAAAGGAATCTTTGAGAATGTATCACAGGTGGGAGTTTGGCCAAGTATGTCTGGTTTTGTAAACTAGGCCACATTACATCGGCAAACATTATGTATTACACCGATTGCACTATAGCTAATATTTACATCTGCATTCATTGATAAATGTTTTAAGATGAAAGGAGTGTATCTCCTCGATGCACACATAGCATGAAAACCATAGTACAGTAAAGAGTTTTCTACGGGTTTTCGTTCGACGGAAGTATAGACAAAATGACAGATTGTGATTGTTTATCTGTCATTTTGTCTATTCTTCCGTAGACAAAACCCGTTTCTTTTGTGATCATGCTAAGCGTGAAAGATCTGAATAAAATTCTATTTAGGTTTTTATTTTCTACTAGCTGCTGCCCGTGCTGGCTACGCCCGAGTGGACCTTAATTCTGTTTCTAAAGTAACCTAATTTACTCCATATAAAATCGGCTATCTGCCAGTGATAGTGCCGTCAAAATCGGTCCAACCGCTTCGGAGATTAGCCAGAACAAACAGAAAGACAACAATTATTATTATTATTTTTTTTGTTATAAGTGGATACCGTGTATACTTTCATATGCATTTAGTAAAAAGCTGTTATTTTGACATTACAAACAGACATTTCAATTTTATTTATTTGTACGTATAGGTAGAGCATAGTACTGTTGTGTCCTTTCCTTGATCGACAATACAACTTCAAAGTAAAACTGATCGGCCGATAAAATTGCAATGTGCAATCTAAAAATACGCACAACATGCGCACACGTCTACAATATACTGTCTTTACAATATCCACCTTTCCTATACAATCCTATAACTCGTGTAGAAAGTCAAGCAGTCAACCCGATCAGTTAAACTCTACAGCATTGTCCTTTGAATTTGACAGTAGGTTTTTTTTCGACGAACAACTTGACAGGTGCCTCCTAGTGGTTGATGTTTATCTCGACCAACCTTCCTACTCACCCCACCTCCCGCGTCCGTAATGAGCCTTTAAAACTCCTAAACATTTGTTAATATCCCTACCGATGGCTTTTTAATGTAGGTCCTGCGATTGTTAAAGTTATTTTTTTTGCTGATTTCGTGTTTTGTATGTTGTAAATCAGCGGCAGGTGTATTGCTGTTGTTATGTTGTCGATTAATAAAAATATTCTTGTTGTTGACTTTTACAGATTCGTTTATAAAGTATAGTATTAAATTTTTAGTCAAATTCGAGAAAAAATGTCGTCATTCAAATCTAGATCATTTAATTAATTAGTCTGAAGAATTACAACTAGTTCAGGGGTCCATGATTGATCTTAATATCTCGTGCAGACTGGCGCGACACGAAAGCGCGACGCGTCTCTAACAAAACAATTTCTAAGAAAACTTCACGGTACTACAACTACCGAGTGTGGCGTGGCGCCAGTCTGCACGAAGCTTCATACTGTTGAATCAATGTAAATCGTGAAAAAATCTTAACATCAGTTGTGTGCCATTTTTGTAAGTTAAAAACCAAATTAGATATATTTCACTTTCATAATAATTCAGGAGGCACTTTTTTTCATCATTATCAAAATCAAAAACATGCTTCGCCTTCACAAAGCCTTATGGTAGCCACACACGTTACGATTTGCTTGCGCAAATTTGTGTTTGCGCAAGCAAATCGTTACGTGTGTGGGAAGAAATTTGCGCAAATTTCTTTGAAAAACCGTCTAATCAGATTTGCGCAAGCCTAAGTTTGCGCAAGCAAATCGTAACGTGTGTGGCTGGCATTACATTTGAACAAATTAAGATCATTACACCATTCATATTCACGTTTCCTTTCAATAAAAACAATTACGGACAGAGTAAGGTGTAAGCAATTATTGTCTCTTTTCCGAATGTTTATATAAAAAAGTTAATAAAAAAAATAATAAGTGACCACCCAACGGTTCTATATAATGACCAATTCAGTGGGTTCCGATCAATCATACATCAATTGTTCACGTATACTAATTTAAACATGTTCAGATTGTTTGTATTTGTACACTGT
Organism: Conistra vaccinii; assembly: GCA_948150665.1. Lineage (NCBI taxonomy): Eukaryota > Metazoa > Arthropoda > Insecta > Lepidoptera > Noctuidae > Conistra > Conistra vaccinii. Next base: position 20,387,962 of record OX411332.1, read on the forward strand.
GCGCGTGCCCTTAGGTAATTGACCTGTCGATCAAGAAATTTATTGCCACCCAAACCTTATATCGTCGACTTTATCTACATAGTTTTAAGACTCAAATTGGAATCCAATTTCGTTATCGACGACCAATATAAATTTGTTTAGAAATTAATTTCTGGTCAAAATTGCTGCAGTTTTTATCTAAGATCGCATTTCAATATCCTTATGGTTTAGGAAATAAGGTTCAGATACGTATACTTTTTTATATAGAGCACGATAATAACTTTTTCCAGGAACATTCCCGGGACATTGAACGAACATAATGATAAGTTCAGAAGGCATTACAACTAGTAATTTTGTATAATTCGGTGCTTGTTTTAGTGAAAAAAAGTAACGCCTTTAATTATAAACAATTCTTGTAATTACGACAGTTAACGCACGTTAACTTTCAATTATGACAATTTGTGCGCCCTTTGTACTGTAGCCGAATATTTTTAGGGGTACGCGGGTAGATACGGAAGCCTTTGCAATCCGAAGACTTTTATTAAAGCCGAGACTCCCGTCTTAATGGATTAATTAGTTGCTGTAAGTAAATTATATAGCTAGCAAAACAAGGAAACGGGGACGTAATTATTTAAGAAATATTGTTTGGAATCTTTTGTTCAGAGTTGCAGAATAAAACAGATAGACAATATAGACATTAGACATACATTATATCACTCCTGTATGCCCCGAAGGGTGAGGCCTCTAGGTGTACCAATAGTACACCCACCCACATTTCGCAAGTTATGTTTAAGTCCCATGTAATAGGGGGCGAGCCTATTGACATCAACCGGGCACAAATCCAGACTCCGGGCTGCTACTGAGAAATTCCAGACGGAAAAACCCAGTAACACTTTGCCCGACCTGGGAATCGAACCCAGAACCTCATGCTCAGCAGTAGCGCTTGCGACTACTAGACCAACGAAGCAGATACAAACCTACCTAATATTATAAATGTGAATGTGAGTTTGTTTGTTTGCCACGCTTTCACGCTAAAACAGCTGAACAGATTTGGATGAAATTTGGCACATGGGTAGACCATGACCTAGATTAGGATATAGGATACTTTTTATCCTGGTATTCCCACGCGATCGAGACTTACGCGGGTGAAACTGCGTGGCAGAACTAGTAGATAGATAAATCTCAAAGTTGAATAACATTATAGATCAAATCTTGTTAGATTACACGCAGAACATACGGAACCCACACTCCTATAATTGTTTCGACAATTAAACTTAACGTCAGTACATCTCCACAAACCTGGAATTACGAACGATGCGATGCCTTTAATAGTTGGGGATGGTAATCACAAATCATACTTAATAACATATTATGTAAGTAAAACAAATTTATTCCGATTATTTTTAGAACTTAATGTTGAGGGCAACGGATACTGGGGTACTATTGTACGCATGCATGCGAGATATGCAAATACATCTGTGGATTGTTTTAATTAGGTAGACAGCGAGTTTATTATGATTATGAACTTGTGATACTTCATTCATACGCACACAAAGTGTCTACTCAATCTGTCTAGCCTTTTCCTAACTATGTTGGGGTCGGCTTCCAGTCTAACCAGATGCAGCTGAATACCAGTATTTTACATGGAGCGACCGCGTATCTGACCTCCACAACCCAATAACTGGGTAATACGATACCCCTTGGTAAAACTGGTGTCAGACTTTCGGGCTTCTGACGACTCGTAACGACTGTCAAAGATCCACGAATGACAGCCGGGACCAACGGCTTAACGTGCTTTCCTAGGCACGGAAGAGTCTCGGTATGTAAAGACGGTCACCCATCCACTGACCAACCAACTGATTTACACTCTGACGACTCGTAACGACTGTCAAAGATCCACGAATGACAGCCGGGACCAACGGCTTAACGTGCTTTCCTAGGCACGGAAGAGTCTCGGTATGTAAAGACGGTCACCCATCCACTGACCAACCAACTGATTTACACTCTGAATGTCAACAAACATTTGCGTGGGCATTCCCTAAAGTTGTGGGAAAATTCATCTAAGAAAAAGCCTTTGAAGCAATTCCTATCTAACCGAGTTGTAACTGCATGGAATAGACTCCCGGAGAATGTTGTGACGGCTCCCTCACTGAACTGCTTCAAGAATCGACTGGATAGATTAAATATCTCCAAGCTATTTGATACACACGCATCAGCTAATTAGCTGCTAGTGTGTCTAACCAAATAATAATAATAATAACTGATGGAGCTCCTCACAAAGTGTCTACTAAACTTCAGTAACTTTCGTTTAACATGAGCCCATTACTGTCACCCAAAGTGAAATATGGAGAGGGCTATGCTTGGACTTGCCCTACGTGATTGAATCAGAAAAGAAGAGATCCGTAGGGGAACTAAGGTAACGGGCATAGCCTGAAGAATTGCCAAAGAGTACATTGCTCGCAGAACAGATGGCCGATGGGGCCGAAAGGTTCTGGAGTGGCAACCGCGTACTCCGAAGACGTAGCGTTGGAAGACCTCCCACAAGTTGAACCGATGACCTTGTGAAGGGCCCAGAAAGGCGGGAAGCACAGAACCGATCGAAGTGGCGGTGCTTGGGGGAGGCTTATGTCCAGAAATGGACGTTTTTCGGCTAAAATGATGATGATGACTGTCACACTGCAGGGCAAAGGTCTCGTCTCATACAAAGAAGGGATGAGTCTTGATCACCACGCTTGCTCAAGAATAAGTCCAGGCTTCACTATAATTTCCTTCAACGATGTCAGTCCTTCCAAGATAAACTCAGAAAGAACAAAGTAAAAAAAATCATCATCATTAGATACCCTGTATTTTCTGTAAAAAGCTTCATGTTATGGAACAAAAGCTAGCAACCACCATAACAAACAAAATATTATTTATTTACAATGAAACGGAGATATCACACGTATCTACAAATTACATAACCTCAAGAGAGATAGGACACGATCGCCACAAAACTATGAAATGCAACAAAACAAAGAATTTTTCCAAGTCCCATTAAAGATACAGATAATATAAACTTCGGATACATTTGGAGATAGTATCAAGTATCCCTTCAGGAAGTAATTTAGTTTGATTACTCATACAGGGTCCCATGTTTGGTCCAAGTAAAAATAGGAGTCAAGTTCACTAAACACCAGGTTTCTCGATTTCGCGTGATACATTTTAAAGGATCCGCAGCGGGTAGCCCGCGGCCGCGCCCTACCAGCCCTAGCCGCCGCCGCCGTAGGAGACGTCCCGAGCAGAGGGCAGCTCGCCGTCCGATAAGGACCAGGCCCGGGTCGACGGCACATCGTGTTCCACGCGCGCCTCAAAGAGATGTCAGCAAAACTGACGGGGTCCGCTAGGGCCGACGCCTGCCGGGGTTGCGGGTAGTCCCAAGGGGAAACCGTGGCCCCTGGCAAGGCAAGGGAAGCAACACGGGTGGGTTTTAGTCAGTACAAGTCTGACACGCCCTACCGCTCCGCCCAGAGCGGGAGAAGACATTGGATGATTTCCCACCCAAAAAAAAAAAAAAAGCCGTTAGCCCGCGAAATTCAAATTTTCGTATATACGTGTTTTTGCAATTTGCAGGTCAGTTTCAGGTTGTATCTTGATGAAAACATGATTCGGGACCATACCAAATATGTATTTACAGAATTAGAATCATTAATACATCATTGACTTTTTCATGAAACCTTGACATTTGAGAACATTTCTAACTTATGTAACTAACTGCGTCCCGCGGTTCACTAAACTTATAATAATTAAATTTATGGCGGAACACGGGCGAGGGAGCGTCCGTGCCCTACAACGACCGATGACCGAAACAAATGAAAATCCGTAACATCAAAATTATTGTTTTCTTAATGTTCCTACGGACAAAACAGACAGGTATGTCATATAAGTATGAGTTATGAAACGAAAGTACTTACTTAACAATGATATTTACTAGATAATTATAGCCGGTGCTTAAATTCTAAATACTTATTTTATAGAGAAGTAAAAATTTACGACAATAATTGTGCAATTGCAAATGTGTCTGAGACGCTATGTCAATAATGATCGTACTTTTATGACTGGTTTGTACCTGGTTTTCCTTATTGCATGTGACTAGGAAACTGATGTTTTATCTACCTATTCTCAATACTTCATCTTTTGGTGTAGGGCTGTAGGCTATCTAAATATTATCGTCCCACTGCTGGGCAAAGGCCTCCCTCCAATCAATCTTTCTAGCCTTTTCCCAACTATCTTGGGGTCGGGTTCCAGTCTAACCGGATGCAGCTGAATACTAGTATTTTACATGGAGCGACTGCCTATCTGACCTCCACAACCCAGTAACTGGGTAATACCATACCCCTTGGTAAGACTGGTGTCAGACTTTCGGGCTTCTGACGACTCGTTACGACTGTCAAAGATCCACTAATGACAGCCGGGACCAACGGCTTAACGTGCTTTCCGAGGCACGGAGAAGTCTCGGTATGTAAAGATGGTCACCCATCCACTGACCAACCATGGCAAGCATAGCTTAACCTGATCGACCCGTGCGGCTTGTTATTACTTAGCCACGAGCGCCTCCAAAGGCCTCCCTCCACTCCTTCCATATTTCGCGAGCCCGCGCGTCCTCCTTCTAGTTTTGACGGAACCTATCCAGCTCGTCCCGCTATTTCCTACGTGGTCTGCCGCGACCCCTCAGGACAGGACAGGACTGTCTCAGGGCACCAGTTCGGTGCTATTTGGGACCACAGTTAGTCCGGCATGCGGCAGACATGTACTGCCCAGTCCCATTAAAGTTGGGCATCTTTTTTTTTACTCTGTACTGTAATATTTTAAACATTCCAATTCACCATTGACATTTTAATTCATTAAACAAAAATAAAATGTGCGCACACGCACGTGAGCATGCAAGAATGACGGAAATCCAGTGTAGGCTGACCTTTAGGAACATCGGATAAAAAAAGAAATTGCCACCAGTCGCCAAAGCCCGTTGCAGATATAAATCATGAATTCATGATCCCTCACGGCATCGAACCACCGACCTTATGGATCGAAGATTAACCATTCATTTATTCATAGTGTATAAGTGTACCTACCAGAGATTAACATATTTTAATACCTTCATTTGTTTTTCACTTTTTCCGAACTGGCAAACAATTAAAACGAATGAAGATCATCATGAAGGGAGAGAAAATTTAATTTGCTAGAGATTTGATTATTAGCTCATAAAATGTTAACATGAAAGAAATATAATACCTAACCCCGAACCCTCGAATCATTCGCTTACAAATAAATTTGCTTACGCCAATTGATGGTGAACAACAGTTCCTTTTCAGATTAAATTGACTTTAGAGATGTAGTCGATCGATAGAGGTATCATTATTATCCTGGGTTCAATTTTTATTCGCCTAGACTGATTCCAAATTCAACGGTCTGAAGTAGACGAAACCTAAACCCGATATCCACACATCTAGAAGCTTCCAGAAACAGGAAGAACATCCATTGATTAAAGAAACTGAGTAGCTTCATTTACCACCGCTCGAAACAGATATTTACTACAGCCAAGAATATAACGCCGGCCGTAATAACAGTAGACTGAAAATATCTGCACGTAAATTACTAGCAGGCCCGCAGTTTGCTGATTGGCATACATATACGACCTATAAACTACAGCGAAACGGTCGGTAACTCGGCTGTACGACCAGTATGACCGTGGCATTGTTTCATGGACGCCTGGTACACTGTGACTGCAGGCCGGTTGCATCATCTTACTGTTACTACTAGGATGTAAACGTTAAAAATGGCGGTAAACGGCCGGTTAAGTCAAAAATCGATGAGGTCATTGGTTTCTAACGTTCACAACCAAAGGATTTCAAATAGACACACTGTGATGCTTAAAACACACACGCCGGGTGCGTGTCGGGCGCGGGTCGGGACGGGAGTAGTCGGGCTTGTATATTTTGTAATTCCTTGTATTATATGGATGTCAGCAAACGAAAAGCGTGCGCGAGTCGGGCGCGGAACGGGTCGAGAGCGGGAGTCGCGGTCTAACTTGTTGTTTTGTCTGGTCTGATCCATCGAACATTTTATTTCGTACTTACACAATAATGTGTTGTCATATCCATTACGAAGAACTAAATCTAAAGCAATGTTCATAAGTTGGCATTCGAAATCTTGATTCGTTTCGTACGTAAACATCAAATATTAACGAACGCGAAACGTAACGTAAACGACGCTTTGATTCAACCCGACCTCTATTATTGTTCTAGTATTTCCAAGCTACACGTGTTTCCAACCGATTTACACACGTAGTTTACGTATAGTAGCAAATGTAACAATGTAAAAATGTATTTGTAAATACAGATAAGGTTACTACGGCTGCCATGCGTCATTACGTAATGGTATTTCACGGCTTACACTACTCTTCCTAGGCAGTGAAAAACTATAGGATACTGATCAAATGAAGAAACGCCAGAAACCAATAACTTTTTTCTAGGAAAAAATCCGTCTTTAAAAAATAAAATTTCAATAATATTCCGATTGAAGCTCGCATGGATATTACTGAATTTGTGAAGCAGATTACCGCACTCTTCGAACATAATCTTAATTATACCGCAGACGAACACAAGAAAACGTATAAAAACAAAGCTGAACGAGATCAAGCGAGTTCAGTTGTCAAAACCTCTGTGCTTCACTGAACAGCTGTTTATAGATTGCCTAGATATCGGCTTACCAGATTTATTGCCAAGCAAAATCTTACATATTAATGGATTCGAGTGTACGTTTCCGCGCAGACGTAAAAACAGTGCTATTTCTTTAACAATAGACACGCAAGAATGTTTACGATGTTTTTACTACAGGCCACGGCATTTGTAAATAAATAAATATCGTACTGGCCGGTGGGGAATGGGGATACATTTTTATCTGTGTGTTAGTTCATCGAGTGGGGTACTAAAATAGCGCGCACATAAGCGAGCCATCAGTGAACCCCTCGCGCGTCGCATGCCTGGGATCAAAGTAGATGAGGAATGTATAGATAGGAATGTATATGATGATATAATCACCCTTAATGAACAAGGGTTCCGGTAAGTCCTGTAGGTGTAACGTATTTGATGGCTATCAATCTGTCTAGCCTTTTCCCAACTATGTTGGGGTCGGCTTTCAGTCTAACCGGATGCAGCAGAATACCAGTATTTTACATGGAGCGACTGCCTATCTGACCTCCACAACCCAGTTACTGAGTAACACGATACTTCTTGGTAAGAGTTTCGGGCTTCTGACGACCTCTGTCAATGATCTACGAATGACATCCGGGACTTTCCGAGGCACAGAGGGGTCTCGGTATGTTTTAAGATGGACACCCATCAACGGACCGACCGCGGCAAGCGTAGCTTAACCTAATTGATCGGCCCGTGCGGCTGTTATTACTTAGCCACGAGCCCCTCTTACGTACTTGATGATTATAGACTCTAAATAAGTAGGTTTATAAGATACTAGAATATTTCGTAACCCAAATACATATAAATCAAACGAGGTTCACGTACCTACTTCAGAACGACTACTTAAACCTTATTGTATGCTCAAGTTGGTCACGTAAATAAATAACCATGAACCTCCCCATTTACCTAGTGAAAGCCTCAATTATATTTCAACAAAAAAACTTAGCCCACTGAACAATTCAAAAGCTCACCCAGAAAAATAACTCATACACATCATTTTCATAACAAAAACACGCAATAATACTTAGAGAACCGTTAAAAGTACGTTGGCCCAAGATGTATGGAATTTATTCACCCCATGAAAGCAGATCGCATTTCCATTCGCACACGACAAAGTGAACAAGGGGAAAATTGTAAGTACTTGAAGTAAATTGTAATAGGGCTGGCAGTGTATGCTTTGATGGTGCAATAAATTGTCAAATAAACGTCGTATGGAACCATTGATATGGTGGCATAATAAGTGTTTTGCCAATTTATTTGAAATATTTATAAGCAATATGCAAGCCCCTTTCTTGTTTAGGGAAATAAATTAGGGTTCGGAATTTGTAGAACCAAGTAGAACCAATTTCTAACACAAGCAAGAGTCAGTAAAACCCATTAGTGCCCAACCAATATATCAAGGCTCAGGCTGACAAGGTCCGATCAACAACGATAATAAACAAACTATATCGACACAATATTGTAATTTCTCCAAAGCCACGACGTAATTCTACCATCACCAATCAATGGAAACATAGGAATTAAACAGTAGGCGATGACGCGAGGAATTCTTGGAAGGCGGGTGAGCTTCGAGCAATAAGCAATAAGCTTTTATATCATCAATGAATACATTATTCATTACCTTGTCAAGGAAAATAAGGTACGATAGTGCTGACAATGATGTTTTACAAATACTTAATGATGACATAATGTTTCGTGTTGCTAGGCGGTCATTGGAAGGTTTGTAACGGGAATACATTCACGTTACTTCGCTGTGGAGTTCTGGAAATCAGTCTAAATGGATTCATATGACAGTATAAGCCGAAAATAGGAATACAATAGAAACATTACACAGTCAGATCAGAACCGCAAAACAAACTAGAATTTTTGTGATTTTAGTACGAACATAGTCGCCATATTGGCAAAAATTTCGCACACAAACCAAACAATATCGTGCAAGAACCGTTAGTGCTACCCCTAAGTGACAGTTCGAAAGGGAAACAATGCATCTGATACGTATCTTGTGCGCCCCACCCTATGCATGCCGCACCTACTCGTAGCTTCAGTCCGGATAACCACGACTTGAAAATATTGTACTGGTAGAAATATCTAACAGATTCACGAACTGATTTTGACCATATGATTGAATCAGTGTCTCTCTCTGTTTCTAGAAGGCCAACTGCTAACGGATAAGTTAACAAACAGGGTGCAATTTTTATAATTAACTCTCGACCCGCTTCTGCTTCGCACGCTTTTTACGACTTGTCAAAACATCGAGATTTCTTAAGTAAACGTAACTTTAATATTAACGTATTATACACATAAACCTACCGGAATCAATTCTTCTAAAAGATGGTGAAAACCTCATCAAAATCTGTTGCGTGGTTTAGAAGAACAACGTGGACATAGAGACAAACGCGAAAAGCGACTTATTATAATATGTAATAGATGTTAAAAGTTTATTTAAGAAAGCAGGATTTTCAAAACCTATCATCAATTAGTAAACAACCGATAGACAGGTCAATGAAAAAGGAGCTAAAAAACAAGCAGAGAGGCATCAAACCCTTCAAGAAAACGCTAGATTATAAGACCGCAGATTTTTACTAAAAATTCCGCAACAAAAAAACTCTAATCTCGCTCGTTAACCCACTTGCTGAAAAAACTGAACATCGCACCCTCAATAGAACAGCCCTTATGAATTGGCACGTCCACAAAGGAGGACGTGCGGCGGTGTCATGTCGAGGCTATTAGCCACCTAGCCACATACCCGAGTAGCCGTTATCCGCGCCACAGCTAGGTACGGCACGGTCGCATAGGGTGGTTGAAGATAAAATCTGCTGCATTGTTTGACTTTTTAGCTAGATTGCAGTGACTACGGAGGGCGAGTGCATTTGTTTGGAGCATTTCCAATCAGTTTCTATAATTCATAATTTTTTAATCAATGTTATATTTTATGTTTAGCTACCTAGATGGAGTGCGTGATATAGTAAGGTCGAGGTCGCATAAAAGTCACCTTCTGCCAAAGTTCGTGCGAAAAAAGCAAGTCTATTAGGAATCCACCTATTATACGTCAAATATTTAGTTATTAAATAATTGTAAATGAATATGTAAGAGAATATAAACTACGCACACCTACGACTCAAACAGATTCATTCATTATTCAAGCCCCAGTCAAAATAGACGAGAAAACACAAATTACAATATTGATTACTCCAAACACAACGTTTTTGAAGTCAACAGCAACTCAAGAAAACAACCACAAACAACTTGATTAGGGTGTTCAATGGGAAACCCACCATAAGTTCCCTGTAGCCCCACTATGCGCCACTGTGCCCCACGGTGGTCATCCATCATGCACCACAATGGGCAGTTCTGCGAAAGGCTAAATTTGCAGCCCCGTCTGATTTATGGGATTTACGGCATGCTGAGATAACGGTCCCAGATACCATCGGACTATTATTACTCAGAAAAAGGCAATAATGCCAATTAATTTTATGGAATTCACGTGAAGGTATTTTGTAACTGTGGTAGGTTAGGGCTTATCAGATTATGAAGTGTTGAATGTTTTATAGAGTAGAATAGGAGTGGATGAATATACTTTTACATAAAAATAAAGTATGCAAAAATACGTTATAAATTATCTACATGGGTAATTACTGAACTATTTGTCGATAGTTATAATTAAGTTAAAAAAGAAAAACACTTCCGACAAATTGCAATGTTAAAAATGGATCTAATTTATTTACTCTCTTTTCCCCCTTTTTTCGGTAATGAATCTGAAGTGGCAGAACAGAGACACAGATCGTCCATGCTTTTGCTAAAAGCACCCAAAAACATGTTTTAAGGGCAATAAAAACATACATTTGGAAATACTCTTTTTTTCTTTCAGAAACTTTTTTTTTCCTATTTAAAGAACTTGATACGTTATTTTTCTCAAAAAAAGTTGGCAACCCTAGGTGCATATGATTATTAGTTGTCTATGCATAAACTCAACATTAGTCTCGAAAATGTCCTAATCGCAAGGGACAAATAAAATTAAAACGGTACTATACGTATATCAGTTGAGACCTAATTTATCTAAACGGTAATGCCCATAGGGAGTCGATTTAAAATCACGCCTGAAACCCATATGACCTTATTAACGTATCAAGCACTTAACTCTCAGTAACATTAACCAGTTTAATCAAAACCCAATAATAAAGAACATTAATAGAGTTACCATAGTAACAAGTTGTCAGATAGTTCCATAGAAACATGCTGGTAACTTAATCCCTTATTTAACTATTCATAGTTTAGATTGGCTTATCTTTAGCGGAAATGAACACCCAGACTATGATTTTAGCATGTGTCCCCATATTATGTTTCCCACGGTTCTTTACGTGTCTATTTCATTATTTTAGTTTATTGTTTAGAAACGAAAACAGAACACGAAATTATTAAAAGAATGGCGACTACAAAATTTTGGCCAAATTCACATATCGCAGTTGGCATCGATCATGTTTCTAAAAATGTATGACTCAACAACATACATGATGTTTGTTTGTAAACTAATTCACTGAAGAGGAATGACCTTACATATTTTTTTAATATTATAAATTATTACCTAGTTCGAGATGCGCGGGTTCTGGTAGGACTGGGGGAGGCCTTTGCCCAGCAGTAGGAAAGCGCAGTACAGATTAACAAAACAGTTTAAAAAAAAATGTTATCCTAACCTAATGCCAGCCACACAAACAAACAAACTCACTTTCGCATTTATAATATTAGTTGAGATAATGCAATCGTTTGTTTGATCTTCATACATACTCTACTCATTCAGGAAATATTTTCTCAGTTATGGTAGCTACACACGTAACGATTTGCTTGCGCAAACTTAGGCTTGCGCAAATCTTAATTGACGGGTTTTCATTGAAGAAATTTGCGCAAATTTCTCCCCACACACGTAACGATTTGCTTGCGCAAGCCTAAATTTGCGCAAGCAAATCGTTACGTATGTGGCTACCATAACTGAGAATATTTCCTGACTGAGTAGAGCATGTATGAGATCAAACAAACGATTGCATTATCCTAACTAATATTATAAATGCGAAAGTGAGTTTGTTTGTTTGTTACTCTTACACGCTAAAACGGCTGAACGAATTTGGATGAAATTTGGCATATGGATAGACCATAATCTGGGCTAGGACTTTGGATACTTTTTATTCCGATAAAACCGACATCCACGCGGGCGAAGCCGCTGGCAAAAAGCCAGTTTTTTTTAAAATAAATTACACAGAAATAAAAACACAATTATAAGCTTATTATCTATTCCAAGCGCCTGATGACAACCAAGTTTTAGACACAAATACAATTTCAGTCTCGGATGGACGAACTAATAACAGGTTTTTTAAAAACATCAACGCAGGTATAATACGCATCAAATTACAGACTACACAGTCTACTGGATACACTATTTAATTTAAATTAGTCGAGGAAAAGGGTTAGAAATTGTGTAGAATAAACGTAAATAAAAATATTATGCTCATTAAGAATTATACATAATACTATCAAGAACACAGCTACTTTAGTATGGGGTAATAGACTTTCCGAAGCCACCAACGCATGTCGTGAAATGCGTATAAAGCCCATCACAGACGTAGCTATAATATATATTAATTATTCATATACTGTGCTATATACAATGTGGAGACTAAAATACAACAATAAATAAAAACACTGGCAATACTAATGCATAAAAGTATTTTCGAACTATCAAATAAATCCCAAGTATCGAAATTAGAAAAGTTAATTTTTCAAACAAATTAAATAGTAGTGTATGCTGATTCACCTAAGTCTATAAATTCCTAGGCCTAGGGTGGATTTTCGGACATGCGTTTCCGAGTATCAACCGTAGGTTTTGGGTGGAGCCGACTATGGATTTTGCCGTACTAGCTATATTGACTAAACTATTGAATATATTCGATTGAATTTTTGTTTTTTGTATGCAGAATGAGCTCGTCATTAGAGACACGCCGTTTAATTTATTATTGTATTGTCGTCTCCACCTAGTATAATAATACAGCAAGCCACCACACACGGTAGCTATACTATACAGGGTGTTAAAGTAATTGCGTGCCATAGCTTAGGGGTAGGTTCAGTATCGATAGAGGAACCTAGGAAAAATAAAATAAAAAATCCAGAAAAATAATAAAAAATTAACATTTTAAAAAAATTGCAACGTCAACATTATTTAGTTTGGTATTAGGTATTTACAATGATTAAAAATTAACTTATTTACTCATATTTTAAGTTGATTTGATTGCTATTTTAAGTTAGTATACTAAATTAGGTTGACCGTGCAATTTTTTTTTATGTTTTTTTTAAAATAATATTTCTAGATAAATTTTTTATTTTTCCTAGATTCCTTTATCGATACTGAACCTACCCCTAAGCTATGGCACGCAATTACTTTAACACCCTGTATAATCTAAATATATAAAAATCAATGCCACTTTTCGTTGTAATTTTATAACTCGAGAACGGCTGGGCCGATTTGGATGATTTTGGTCTTGAAATGTTTGTCGTAGTCCAGGGAAGGTTTATAGGGTAGGTAGGGTAAGTTGGGTAGGTAGGGTAGGTAGCCGCAGATAAGTAGGTACTTAGTGCTACCCGTGCAAAGCCGGGACGGGCAGCCAGTAATATATTTTTGCCCTCGTTTGGTCTGCGGTTTAATATACCATAATTTGTCTTGCTATATCTATCGAAATATTTTGGTGATGTAATAGAAATATATTATTATAGCTCCGTCTGAGGTCGCTCGATGATTACTTTGGAAAATATACCGTAATATATCCAGCTATAATTTATATTAAAATATATTATAGCTAGGTCTGTGACGGGCTTAAAGAACGTCGAGAAAATAAAATGTGCTACATGTTAACAAGGTAACAACAAATTGCGATATTCAGTCTGCAAAAATGATAAAAGAAACTTCCTTAGCAAGTTTATTGGGAAGCATAATATTTTCAACAGTATGTTCTCGGCCTGATACGATCAAGTAGCAGTCAATCAGTTTGTTAAATGAAAGTAAACTAGTTGCTTGCAAGTATGTATTCTAAATAGCAATACTTGTACAACCAATTAGAAAACTAGAAAAGACAGGAGCACTGAACTCTTTGAAAGAGCGTGACAGGTCAGCCAACCAAACAATAATAAGAGTAACAAAACTTTCAACAAACGATAGCAATCGCTGATCTATTAATAAAACCAGACGCATAGCAACAGACTGTCGCAAAAAACTGTCGATACGACAGAAATGTATATTTAAAACTCACATGTTATCACAGGAAGTTTATCGGCCAGTGAACTCGATGAATCTGAAACAACCAAATGGAATATTACTGATCGATTACGGATAGTTATTGCCGCTTATCTGGTTGGCAACCGTGTCCACTGCTGTAGACAGACAAAGGATGTGAGATTATAAAGAATAGTGGAAGATAAACACTACAGCGCTTGCTTCAAGCGATATAAAGTTAAGGAAATTATTTATTACGCAAATTGAATACTAACTTAAACTGTCCGTATATTCAAATCACAACTGTCATTCTTTGCCAGAGGGCCAAGTCTTCTAATTTACAAACGTCACAATGGTCTCTCGATGGTAAGTTTTTGACAGATTTTGTATGGCAAATCTGTCAAAAACTAACAATGCAGAGACCATTGTGACGTTTGTAAATTAGTAGACTTGGCCCCCAGATCCATGAGTTCAAAAACATATCGTGGAAAAGAATGATTTAACTGTACAACGAAATTAATAAGATAATTGCTTTTTTAGTAGCTAGGTCCTGAAACTGTTTAAAAAAAGCGATCCAGTCTTATTAAAACAATAAATCATTCAAGAAAACAATCATGGTAGTAAAACCGATAATAAATGTGATACAATGTACCCTAATTTAATATTCAAAACGCGTAATTAAAAACTTGGAATTCTGGTTTCGGAGACCGAAACTACGGGAACATTCCCAGTTTTGGAATTTATTCCAAAAATTACTCATTACTATTCACAAAGTGACAATTATTTATTATACAACATTAAAATAATGCCTTGCCAGTTAATTTTAATCACTCATTATATTAATTGTAGAAAACCTGTGAACGTAAAGGTTACAAAAACCATAACTTGATAGCTTTATTTGAATAAAATTTGGAAAAATAATGATAATTTTATGTCGAGAATATTTCTCCAGTTCATTTTAGAAACTAAAGTTAATCACAGGAAATTATTACAAAACCAAAGGACATTGTTCGGCGTCCATACATCGTTCGCCTAAGAACCAACAGAAACGTGAATGTACTTTCTGTGTTCTATATAATGCATATATTCTATTGAATACAAATTAAAATGACGGACACTACTGAGAATTGTAGAAAAATCTAAAACACTTTCGGATTTTGGGGTTATAATTAGGACAATAGAAACATATTAACTTAGCGTATATTAGTGAAAATACATTGGATTATATCTTCAAACGTTTCATTACATATTATGTAGGTGCATTTATCTATTAGTTGGTCAGAACCATTATTTCTTTAAACTAATTTATAGTTATGAGTTATGTATGACCATTATAAAAATGCACTGAGACAAAATGACAATGTCATTACTATTACATGTCAAAGTATCATCTGTCAATTCATCGACTGTCAGTCAATGACGTTGCTGTCAGTGTTGTTATTGCTTGTGTTTCACACAGCGCTTTCAATCGCTTTATTCCGTTTGTAACTAAAAACCTTATTCCCAGATCAAGCGCTGAGAGAGCGTATTCAAAACGTCAAATTGAAACAAAAAATAATGGCGCTGGGGAATAAGACCGATGTGAATTACTTTTTAATATGTTTTCGAAATTATGAAGTGTCCGTTCTATTGTAATTATTGTAATGTAAATTATAAAAAAAACTAGTAATTATAGTAAAGGTTTCCTATGTGTTGATTCATAGGCCATTTTTTACAATGTCCTTTGTAATTAAATCGAAAAAAGAGGCATTGCGAATCAGTACAAATTTCGAAAAAATCGTTCATTCAAATTCCATTCGGTAACCGACCGATACGTTATCTACATATAAACCGTTCACACAGTTCCCTGCCGACATGATGGATGGATGAAGTTTCCACGTATTTGAACACCAGCTCAACCGGACCCCCGGAACTTAACCAAAACATAAACATTTGTATGTAGAATAATAGGTCAACTTACACCAGGAAGCTAATGACGAAATCAAAGCTCAAGTGATGGGCAAACATCGAGTGTACGGCAACACCAGCTACTATAACACTTTGTGACGAGGCATTACATGCAACATTCAACTTTAAACTAATTAATTAAAGTTCAAAATGCAATTAAGCTTTTTACAGAGTTGTTAAATTTCTGTTCTCATGTGTAGTTCGTAACGCAGGTTTCCGTCAAGTGTGACATGGTTTTAAAGACTTAATTGGACGTGAGGATTTAAAGCTAATTAAAAATAAATAATTGCTATGGAATTATAATTTTAAGTAAGGGCTCATTACCATAGCAATACAAACAAAAAATATGGCATCACTAATAGTGTAAAGTATGATAAAACTTTATCTAATATCAAGAGAGTGTGACGACCTTTGTTTTTTTCTAATGTGTGCACACAAGCACATGCGTCATTATATTCGTGTATGTGCACAGACTAGGTGTGTCCTCCTACGTCACAGACTTCTAATCGAATGATACACAAATATTATTTCAGTACAGTACAACACAACTTAGATGTAGCATAGATTTGAAAATTATCATTCATTCATTTAAATTTCACGAATGTATTTGACTATAAGACTTTACAAGTTATTGCGTTTTCGAAAGATCATTTTCACCTGAAGCAGTAATAAAGATTGCTGATTTTGTTCTCAGTTCGGATGGTGAACGGTTTTACGAATTTTCTCGATGCTACATCTAAGTTGTGTCGTACTGTACGTGTGTTGCATCATGCATCCTGTTTATTGGGTTTTGTACTTTCCAAGTTTATCAAAAACATGCGAGATGAACAGATGTCTTTAAGGATCATTATCCCCGTTTATCTTAATTATCAAAAGTTGGCTGAAATCATTTTCAAATTCAAATCTTTATTGCATAAATCACAACTGTTTACAAGGTCGTAATATTATGTACTTAATGGTAAAGTTCACGTGGATGTCGGGCTCAAGAATTTAACAAAATATGAGTAGTAGCGTGACTCAAAATAAATGAAGTAAATAGAAATTAAAAATAGTAATCATAAAAACATCTGATTAAATTACAATATCACATTTTAATTTTGCATTTGTTATATTTATTCATTTTATATTATAGACAACCAATCAGATACCTACGCTTAGAGACGAATAAATAGAAAACGCAATACAAGAGTGAAGTTCGTCCATTGTCTATGGTGGAACTCTTATTCTTCCCTTTTTCAATAGTGGAACTCTCCTTCCTTCACTTCTAAATATGTCTAAGATAATCAGTATTATCAGAATACCCGCGAAACGAGTTGTACCATAACTTTTGAATTATTCGATATTTTTAATTCATTTTGTTTATGGCACCTCTTTAGGTCCTTTTCCGAATATCAAAAAATATTTGGCCAAGGTCTTAAGGGGGAGGCGTGAAAATTGATTAGCTGTTACAATGTATAGTAGATGAAAATTATTGGCCAGTTTCATTAATTTTAAAACCTATTGATGATTTTTAACTAAACCCATTTGAAAAGTTACTTAAGCTTTTATTGTTTCATAAATTTCAATATGACTATTATAAAGATCTCCAACCCACTCAACCCTCAAATGCAACTGCGGCCACTGAATATATAACCAAAGCTACCAATAGGTAAACAATTCAGTAAACAACATCGCATCGGCATCGATAATACATCGTGATATAATATCAGTAATGGCCGCGGGGAGGCGCTGGTGGCGCATAAACAACAATTTTGCAGCGGCAACCACCCACAGCTGCAATGCAGAATGCGGCGAGATTTTTAGCCGAATGCGGTCTTTTAAGGTTACGTGGCTTTACCTTTAATTTTTAAGGGTTGGATTCGAGATTTTTGGGTTGATAGTGGAGTAAATTAATTTTGGATTTGTTCGACAATACGGAAATAAAATTAGTAGAAGTTATTTTAGCTTTTGATTAAGTGATTTACATGTAGGATTGTTTAAATTAATAAACACTAGTTAATTTAACTGGTATTTGTACGATTGGAAACACATTATGTGTCACTGGAATTTCGTGAACCTAGTTACATTTACATTTAAACAAATAATGTTATCAAATAAAATGAAGCCAGCATACAAACACTATGTAAATTTTTTTTAAACAAAACTACTTTGTATTAAAATTATCAACAAATCTAATCTATTCTACACTACACTCTAAATTCGAACTCTCGTAATTAAAAACAACAGGCGATAAAAACAAAAAAAAAAAAAGAGAACTCGCCAGGTTAAAAACCTAAGTTGCATGCAAAGTGTAATAACAGACAATCCCCGAAAACACCTAACGGCCGCGGTGGAGGCACGAACCGACACTTTATTTATAACGTAGAAAGTTGAATAATCTAATTTTCTACGCAAAGGCACCCCAGCAGTGCAGTGAACTTGCTTTCTCAGAAAACCAGACGAAAATTGTTTGGCAAAGCTCGCGTGGCTGAAATTAGCGTGAGAAAATTGCGCCTAAAGTGGATTTGGATGGCGACTTGGCTAGACTTGAGGTAAAAAGAAAATATTTCGAGAATAGTTTATTTGTATTTCATTTTTCGTATGAAAATATAAATTGTAAAACGTTTATTGGTAATACAATAATGCTACGCTAGAATTTTTACTTAAAATTACAAAAATATTTCAGAATTGACGAACATGAAAGTTCTTCGAAGTCTTTTATTAGAGAGAATACTCTCAATGAGCAAAATGTATAAACAAATCGTACTTATTGAATTAGATCTTAAAACTATTTAAAGACATTCATAAACAGAAAACTCTATTATTAGAAATGATTTGAAAGCAAAACAATTTTTATAAACATAACTAAAGCATCACAGAAATAGACCGGTTTCTAATAGTAACATCGCATCCAGAGATATCTGACAGTAATTCTACAACAAAACACAATAATTTACTTAATAAATATTTACTTAGGCAATATAGTACAATGTTTAGGTGCACCATGACAATAAACTACAGAGAAGATAAGGCACCATTAACGAAGGTCACTTTATGACGGTCGAGGTGCAGTTATCGTACCAAGTGGTTACAAAATTGCAAATGGCCGATTAAGTTGCAAACTAAAACATTTACGTGAAGCTCCAGGCGCTGTTCGTATTAATCTGAGTTTTATCTGTGGCAAAAATCTCCATCATCGTTACGAAGTGCGTCCGTTTGAGCTTGAATGTTATTAGCATTTTAAAAGGGAAACATTTTGCGGTGTCGAAATATTCACGTATTGACGCACGGAGCCAACATTATGTTTTGCACGCCAATTTCCTTTCAGTGATCTGCGAAATAACGCCGATGATCCTAAATCCCTTACTATACGTTGTCACAAAAGTAAAAATAAAATAACATAACACCACGCCTGTATTCCCCGAAAGGTTAGGCAGAGGTCTACCTACTATAGTACACCCACATTTTACCAGTAATGTTTAAGTCCCATGTAATATGGGGCGACTCTATTGCCAACAACACAAATCCAGACTCCGGGCTACTACTGAGAAATTCCAGATGGAAAAAGCCAATAACACTTTGTCCGACCTGGGATTCGAAACCAGGACCTCATATTCAGAAGCAGCGCTTGCGACCACTAGACCAACGAGGCAGACAAAATAAATAAAATAATTAGCCCGTATTGCCCCACTGCTGGGCAAAAAACAAAAGGGGTCCTTTTGTTTTTCCCGTCAACTCAAAATGAAACATGTATAGAATAAATAAATGAAATATCATGTAGTCACAACGAATTTGAATGATGAGCCATTTTGCTAAACAATGAGCTTGTCTCACACCAGATTAAACTATAAAAACAGACATAATTTTTTAGACAATATCTATGATTTATTGGTAACATGACAATAGTTAATACAAGCGCCTTAGCATATCTATTAAAATTGACGATAGGAAGACGCTCAAGGTTCAACTCAGTTTAAGACAGTAAATAAATAGTTGTCGCCTCACACCTCGACAATTGAATGATCATTGATATTGCTCCCAAACAGTAAATGATTACATTTCTATTGACAGTTTTATGTGCCTTGTTACACAGTGTACAAACAGCCTAAAGGTCAATCGTATGCAGTGGGCCGGGATTGTGGGAACATGACTATGTATCGAGGAATCAATACATATGTCAGATGAACGTGTCAAACGGAATGATGTCAATGTCAAGTTCATCTCGCGTACAACGTTCGTTTTCATGCGAAACATTTAAATATTGTTTTGAATGGACTGGGTAGGATATTGTCTTTGTTGTGGCAATTTAGAGATGACGTCAAACCCCGGTCAGGCAATCACAATCCGCCCACAGAAATTACTCACTGCCTTTTATGGAGGGTTTTTTGAGAGTCCAGAATATTTCTATATTATGTGGTTTGTAATTTGAGCTGCAAAACAACATTTTTCAGCTCAAATGAGTAATAAAAGTTGTAAATTTTTAATTTGTCTGAAAACATACTTTCACAGCAACGTTTACTCACGCAAACCACTGTTTTTTTTGTGTGTGTAAAAAACAGCTGATATTTTAATTAATAACCTCTTTCACTTAGCAAAAGCTCACTCCATTTAGTAATACGCGTATTTAGTTTATTTACCGCCCTCCACCCAAAGTCAAGTAGAACTGACATTGTCTGTTGCCCTTGGCATCGACCCGACAAGTTCAGACGAACCTGTTCATTTAGCAGATTTAAGAGATCAGAGGTCTCATACAACACGGTCGGTTTCTCCTAAAGAGATTCAATGTAAATCTCTTTGCTTTATCGTGATTACTCTTCCGCTGAAAGGAAGCTGAACATAAATTTGGCCCCTCGCTTTAGAATGCCAGGTCAATTCCGTTAATAAATGACAGCTTGTCCGCGGCGCTTGTAGTATTCATCGCTCGTCAAATGCTTGGCTCGTTAGAGACCTCATACACATCGCCAGTTCTGTGTGAACCACGGGATTACGTACCAGACATGTTTTACAATTAATGATAAGTACCCAATTTAGAGGCTCAGTGTTTATTCTTTAGTGACGTTACAAGCTGTTCTTTTAGCGGCTTATCAAGTTCATTACTCCTGGGTGAGACATGAAATTTTGAACGATGTCGTCAGCATGTCGATTGCGAATCTCGTCTCGTTTTAATGAGAACTTTTTACTGTAGGACTGTGAATTTGTGATGTAGGAAATCACTCGGAATTACTTTGAAAAGACATTTGACCGGTCTTTTGAAGTCTTTACGTGTCACGCCCGTTTACACATTTCGGCAGTCCAAGGGAATTGAAGCGGCCAAATACTCGAATCTGCCAAATGAAATAGATTCAAAGAAACGATGCTTTAGTCAAAATCTTCGTAATTTAGTTGGAGAAATTCACAGAATTGAATAATGCCTTGCGACATTCTCTTGATGAAATACTTTTATAGGTTTCTTGCGAGGACTCATTTTGATTCCAAAATTGGAAAATTTAATAAGGCCCGTCAGTTTGTGCAAGTTGTACCTATTACTGAACAATTACGTAAGCTGAAGCTACAATTTGTCTGCCTAATGTATATTTTCTCATTAAATTACTTTTAGTCACTGTTCTAGATGTCATTATGCAAATGAAGGAGGTAAGTTCTTGAAGTTGAAAGAAAATTACGAAGCGAAGGTTTTGGCATGCCTACATTTTCCTGGATGTCATCCAAGTTACAAACAAGTACTTCAATTTACAACATGCAGAATGTGGGAACAGTACAAACGATGAAATTGTAGCATCTGGACAAGCCTTAGCCCAGTTATTATCGCAAATAATAAAGCCAGACCCTCGGATCGCGAGAGCGAAAATATGCTAAGTGTGATAGACCACTCGTACTAAAACACTAATCCTGTAAAAGGCCTGGCTTGTTACAAAAAGATAGCGACCACACCAAAGGTCCTGTATCCATTTCTAAATTAGAAACAGTATAAATTTATTGGCTGTTACACAACGCCACTGAGCCTCATAATTTTCTGTTTTATTTCTAAGTCAATCACGCAAATGGTACTTACATGGAGCCCCCATACGTCATATAAGGCAGTAACAACATTGAATAAGTCATGCATAGCGTTTATTACAGTTATGCGTTCGATGATATTTTTTTTTATCATGCTATTCCATGTTTGGGTAGGTTTTACAACACCTTATCCTGTGACCATAGCTTCTACGCGTTGGTCCTTACTAAGAGGCTGCAGTTTTGTAAGGTAAATATATATCCCATTAAAATAGATGGACAATCTTTTAAAAATCATTCAGACCACCAAAATAAGGACTATGGTAAAAAAATATATAAGAAAAACGCATTAGATACTAACAAGAAAATCAGCTAACGAAAATACACAAAAAAAATGGTAAAAAAATAATAAGAAAAATGCATTAGATACTAACAAGAAAATCAGCTAACGAAAATACACAAAAAAATTTGGTAAAAAAATAATAAGAAAAATGCATTAGATACTAACAAGAAAATCAGCTAACGAAAATACACAAAATATTTTGGTTACGCAATGTCATTTATTATTTTAGGTCACAATAAAATCACTTTAATCAGTGTTTCTTTTTTTGCTTGGATATCTTTGGTTAGACAGACGTACTGAACGCTGCGCTGTGTTTAACATTTGTTCATCTATTTTAACGGGAAATTGTATATATGTATGTATCGATCGATGCTAACTGATTTTAGGTAATCATTTGTGTACCACTTCTTTGGAATTGTTATTACTATCTGTATATAAAGTCTTCTGAGATGACAACCATTCAATTCAATGTCGAAGAACTTGCAAAATAGTTAACTTTTTAGCAGATCTTCACAACAAAGCATAACCCAGACAAATCGAATTTCAGCGCGACAATAACCTAGACATTTTTTGTCTCCCAAATTTTGAGGAAGGCGCCTAGAGGTAGACCGTTAAAAATCATAAATCGTGATGAAGACCCGAGCGGTACAAAGTTATCGGTCGTTGTCACATAACGCTATCGTTCAAGATAACAGTTATGGGAGGTCGCGACATTTCATCGTTTCGTCAGCGGCCGCAATGGAAAACTACGTATGGCCCTTATCAACCAAGAATGTGAGAGTGACAAAAAAGTGATATTGGTATTTGAATTTTGTAACTTTCTAACCATGTTGGTTATTCATAAAACTTTGGTATGGCACTCGATAAAATAAATGTGTTTGGATTTGTGATAATGGAATTTTGTTAAAACGGGACGTTGCTTAACAGTTACCATTAAAAAAACGCAATAATATACTTAACGGTACTTAAATTACTTGAAACTTTTTCCTTTTCATATCTTAAAAAAGTGCTTTTGAGCGGTTTCCTAGAAATCTGAAGCTTGAATACAGAACAAATAAAGCTAAAAAATCTCATTTAAATCTAGCAACTTTCAAATTAAATTGAAATCATATAACAGTAAGCGCCTTTCCTAATAAATCTCTATCCGTTCCAAAACAAACTTAATTACAGTAACGCAAAGTTGAAAATTGAATAAACAAGATGTCGTCAGGAGCGGTAAACCTTGGGTGTTTTTATTTTACAATGATTATTTACTTAAGCCAAACTTTTTTTATTGTAGGCTGGCTAATTGCAGTTTCGCAGAAGGACTGTATTGACACTGGCACTATAGTTTCCGGTTTAACTTTTTTTATTGTAGGGTCTGTTTACATACATCAGAAACGTTTTGGCACGATCCCTTTGAGTGATTCCCATGAGGGGCATAAATTCCCCATGGTTGAAATAAAAAAGATATAAATGTCTGTTATAAGAAATGTATCGTTTTAGAAATACTCTGGGTGGGTTTTAAAACGTGATAAAAATAATACTGAATGGATTCGAAGTGGGAACCCATTCATGTCTACTTTTGAAATAAACATTTCAAAATATATTATGACAATTTATGTAAAATAATGATATAATAAAAAGCATAAACGTAAAATAAACGTCAATTATAAATTACATTAACCAATGAATTAACGGGAAGCATAATTTCCTCTTGTAGCAGCCAGTTAACGTTTTCATTAAGTCACAAAAATTACGACATTTATTTTGGGAACTTGGTAGACCACGGATCAAAACATAAACAATTTCATGTAGCTTAATAGAAATTCCTCACTTATTAATATTGAGCAAAAAATTCAATAGCAACATCAGTTAATCTGTAGCCGAAACGTGCCCACACGCAGTCAATTCTAAACGTCAAAAAAAAAATACAATATGGGGTCCGATTCCAAAATTCATTAGAGACGCGTGCGCACGATGCGGGTACCATTTTACAGACATACGTTACTGTGTATATTAATGACTTAATAATAATAATCGTCCACTCATTCTGTTTGAAAAGATCCCGTATTGGCCGAGGATTCGAGAATTTCAATTGACTGCGACTTTTTTGTTTACAAAGTATAAGATTAAAATGTGTATTGAACTACCCGCATGGCTACATTAACTATGAAGTTAAATACTCTCACAATCCATAATATAATCAACAGTTAATGAACATGCTTTTGGTTCTAAGCCTCTGAGGAGTCGGAACGATGTTTTATGCAGATTTTATTAGAAACGGTTGATTTTAAGTTGGGTTAAAGCTGACCATCTTGTGTCTTATTTAAGCATGTGTAATCTTATTAAAATTCTGAGAGAATATAACAGGAAATGAATTAGACTTTCATATGAGAAGTTGGGAAATAGTTCAGTTGTTATCAATGGATAACATGAAGTTGGACCAGTAAGTATAATTTATGTAAAGTATAGTTGTAATTTTGTCGTTCGAAATAGTTGACTAGTTTGAATAAATGAATTGCACGACTCTTAATGCGAAGCATTAGAGTGTGCTCTACGATCGAAAAATTTTTTTTGCCCCATTTCTGCAACTGTTTTTATTGTTACACTCCTGCTAGTACACAGAACCGACTTAATTTATATACCGTTGTATAGATGATTAAATGGAGATTAATACTGTACTTTTTAACAATTGATTTAATGCAGCAGAAATGGAAAAAGCATCAAAATAGTTGAAAAAAAATTCCTGTCCGTCAATTTATGAACCCTGAAAACATCAGTGTAGCTTGCGATAAAATCAATTAATTGAGTAAATTTTTTTTTTATACATTCGTTTCAGCCGTAGAAGGAACCCTATTGAAAATGGCTCTTTTATTCAAAGTAGTTTAATTATAATTAATAAAATACTAACTAAAATAACTAAAAGAGTAATCTTTTGGGGCAATTCAACAAATAATAATGTAATTTTTAAAACCCAAAAGAGGTGCCTTAGAACTATGTTTGGACTTCATGTTACTGAGAGCTGCAAGCCATTTTTCAAAAAATATAAAATTTTAACCCTTCCATCCCTGTACATTTTAGAGACCATTATGTTTGTCAAATCAAACCCAAATCTTTTCCCCCTATTATCAGATAAAGTAATTCGAAATAGACGCGACAATAGTAAACTCTGCATTCCTAGATCTAGGACAGCTCTACTGCGTAAAAGTATATTCTGTATGGCGCCAATACTTTATAACACGTTGCCAAAATATTGGAGGGAATATACAACGGAAAAATTAAAAAGTAGGTTAAAAAACTTTCTTTTAGAGAAAGCATACTACAGCACTGACGAATTTCTGAATGATAAGTTAATCTAATTTTTGTAATTGTGTACCTATTTCTAATAACCTTGACATTGAATTGACTAATTTGATTATAATATTATGAGTTGTTGACACTATTCTGTAGTAAATTTTAATTTTTAAATTCTAATTTAGACTGATAATTATTTTAATAATAGATAAACATATAATTATTTGATTTAATGTTATAACAGAACTACTTATATTTGTACGCCGTTAAGGCAAAACATGACTGTAACATAATTTAATTATAACATCTTGCATGCCATGTGTGTGTATACTCATGTTTTGGACAAATAAATGATCTTTATCTTTATCTTTATCTTTATCTTTAAAATATAATATCTTTATCTAAATATTTCCAACCTTTGATTTGGATGTCCGTGAGTTGCCTAGCAACCGCCAAGTAAATATCTTTGTCAGTCTTTGACATTACGACTTCATGAAAAGTGATAAATTGTTCATTTTTGTTAGAAACTATGCAAACTATGTTTTGAATTTCTTTTTCGTGTATGAATGAGTGGTATGTGTTAAGTATGAGGCGTGCACTTTTGGATTTTCCAAACTAACAAAACTATTTTGATTTTATAATAATATTATGGTGGTGGTAATGAAGTAACAATATTTGATACACTGGATCCACATACCGACAGTACAATATCTTCATGTCGATAAGATTAGAAAAACTTTGAACAACTAGAACCTAAGAAATGCTCTGAAACTTTTCTATTTCAAGATGATATAAGAAAAGAAGTTTTCAATAAATCCCAACTAGAGAAAGCAATTAATGATATGCCAATTAAGTACGAGTTCAAATTTAGATCCTGAGAGCATCTAACTTAAGACGAAGTGCTAGTTACTGTGCGATACACCACGTGATAGTTGGTTTGAGGCATATTGAGACATGAAGTATCATCAAAGGGTAGATACGTAAGCGAAATATTATGATAGATCTTAGAACAATGAGTGATTCATCGATAAACACAAAGAATAGCAAACTAGAGAATTATCAGTCGGAAAACCAACTCTAGCTCAAGATAACGATATAGAAGAAGAAAACTAAAGGAACATTGTAAACACGGGTCGACCTACATTTTCCCCAGTAATAGGGAATGAAAGAAAACAGTGTCAAACGCTTATCTCCCGCGCAAATTGTATAAATAAACTGAGGGAGCCGGTTACTATGCCGGTCACAATGACAGCTAGTGACGAAATGTTATTTATCTATGAAGACACTACCGTAAACAACATTTTATATTTTTACGAACGAGCCGCCAATGGATTTATACGTGAACTCTTCGATAAAAGTTTAAATAGTGAACACCGTACGTAACAGAATCAACACAGTAAGGGCGTTTGCGCACTTAAGGAAATAGCACACATATCAACTCGGAAAGGTATCGTCACCGTATCAACTCGAGCCTTTCAGTATTCTTTGTATGAAACTCCCTACTAATCGCCTCGTCTCGGGACAAGCTCACGAACCGCGCGGCGATAGATACGGTGACGATCCCTTTCTGAGTTGATATGTGTGCTATGAGTCACCTTTATCCGTACCCGGTTCGTATTCGATTCGTGTTGGTTTTTGATCCGGTTTGGCCATCCTAGTAATTGTATGGACGTTTATGCACTCAAGCGTATACAGTTTGATTAGTAAATTCTCACTTCGACTCGTTTTTGACTGATCAAAACAGAGTATATCAAACAAAACGAATCAAATACGGATATGTGCGCAAACGCTAGGTTTGAATTTACCTGGTAGGAACCGGTTACGGACAACGCCCTGCGATATAAGCCAAAAACAGTAGATGTAAAACATGAATTTGATGTTCCACTTGGAATACCAAGGAAACGCCATAAGGTAGGCGTCAGACACCATAAAAATAGCACCACCGCAAAAACATATCGCACACCGGCCCCAAAATGATACCATCTTCATTGTTAGCCTTATCATTCAACTCAATTTTGACATCATTTAAATCATTTGAGCCGGCAGCCACAATTATATATGAGTCAGGGTCTCCGGGCCCTTATGACAAAATTGGCAACGCGCGTACGTTGCATGTGCGCCCGCAAAATGTGGGTTCAAATTGCTAACATATCATTATGTAGGGGCAGGGGGTAAGATTGAAGATAACATTTTTAAATTATATTTGACGGCCCTACACGTAAATTTAAATGGCGACAATTAAAAATAAGTATCATTGTTGGTGATATTGTTCTCATCAAGTTTAGGGTTGTCCATTTGATGCACCTCTGGTTTCTAATGAGATTAATAGTTCTAAGTCATTGTTTTTGAAATGAAAACATCTTTAGCGGCGTTGTGCACTTTTTTTGGGATGGGTAAAAAATGTTAAACTCGCGTCAGGACACGTGACCTGACCGAAAATTCGTAAGATATTCAAGTTTTAGTCGACAGCGCCCTCTGTTTTATTTTTTGGATTTTTTTTAATGGAGCTACAGCTTTCGTTCTTGTACTGACAGCAAGCCACATAAATTCCTGACATTTTCGTTAGATGGCGTTACTTAGTTTTCACTTCAAGCAGTCCCAGACTGCCTCTTTTTTTTGTACGTGCTGCATATATCCGTCTTTACAAGAACATACCTCCTCAGTACAACAATAAACACATATTATAACAAAAGGTGGCACAGTAAGTACGCAACATACAATTTTAAATACAAGTAAACCGACATTTTCTGCTCCAACTATGAAGATGAATGAAAATTATTATCACATAGGTACATCTCTTGTAGATTCATGTCAAAAAATACGAGTATACACTTCGGGTCCCGGTGACATAGAAGTTGCGTTAATCATGGTGGTTACTTCGGCTAATGATCTCAAAAACTGCATAAATAAATAGCTGGTGTACTTGCATATTTCCAAAAAAAAGACCCTGTCAGGCTTGCACAGTAAGAAATGCGACTATTAATCACAAAACTCGAGGACAATATCTATGGTAATAGTGTCGGTCTTTCTGTACGCCTATGAGGGACACAAAAGATCTCGTCTCATAATAAATTCATTTCGGCTTCTAAACAAAACTACAAAAAGAATTTGGTGAATGCATCTTTAAACAAAGTTGGTTTTTTGTTCTTTCGACGAAGTTAAGTAACGCTTTAGTTGTTTTTAGTGTACTGTGTGCTGTGGCTACTAGATAGCTACCATATTCAACTTTTGTTTATATCTTTCTACACATCTATACAAATAATCTAGATCTATACAAATAAATAAGAAAATTGAGGACTGTGTGTATGGCAAAATTAAAGCTATTTACTAAATTCATATGAAAGTATATACGGTACTTATAACACAATAATAATTGTTTTAAAGATTTTTGTCTGTCTTTCTGTTATCTAATCTCCGAAACGGATGGGCCTTTTCGGAGATTAGCTGGATTAGCTGAACCAGCTTTGACGGAACTTTCAACTGGCAGATAGCTGATTCAAGTTTTCCTTTCTGCCGGCTATCCCGGAGTGCAACCCGTTGTTTAAAAAAAAATTGATACGGGAATTGGCCTTCTGGTCATACATCCCCGTTGCGAGAACTACGCAGTACGCACCTGACCTTTTTGACAATACGACTATTGGGTTATCAAAAGTGAGTTTTCATGTTTCAATGAAATTGAATAGAACCGGAAGCAACAAGTTTTTAATAAAACGTTTCTGTCAATTTAGAAAATTAATTGCGTTTCACTAGATTTCACCCGTTTAATATTTTATTTTATAAATATTGTCAAAGCCGAATTATTTTATGTGACTTTTCTCCTGTTAAAATAAACTTTGCTAAAGACTGTTTAAAAAGTCTAATGACGTATTATGACCCAGTAAAAGAATAGATATTTATTAGTATGTGTGAGAAATTAGACATAATAGCCTATTCAGACATATATGTATAGTTTAAATGAGGTATTTAATATCAATTCATAACATTAATAGGATTTAAATGGAACGAATCGCTATTTTCTTCATACAATGAACAAGAAAAAAGTGGCCAGACATTGATTCATAGTTAGATTTTATTAGTACCTGGGCGACCGAGTTCTGCTCCGTCCTCCGGTGAAAATAGAACATGCTTATTTAATAATACAGGATAATTCATACTAATTCCATGCTGCCATGATAGTATGTACTTACTAATTCCATGCTGCCATGATAGTTGGTAACTTGGTACTTACTAATTCCGTGCTGCCATGATAGTTGGTAACTTGGTACTTACTAATTCCATGTTGCCTTGCCATGATAGTTGGTAACTTGGTACTTACTAATTCCATGCTGCCATGATAGTTGGTAACTTGGTACTTACTAATTCCATGCTGCCATGATAGTTGGTAACTTGGTACTTACTAATTCCATGCTGCCATGATAGTTGGTAACTTGGTAATTACTAATTTAATGCTGCCATGATAGTTGGTAACTTGGTACTTACTAATTCCATGCTGCCATGATAGTTGGTAACTTGGTACTTACTAATTCCATGCTGCCATGATAGTTGGTAACTTGGTACTTACTAATTCCATGCTGCCATGATAGTTGATAACTTGGTACTTACTAATTCCATGCTGCCATGATAGTTGGTAACTTGGTACTTACTAATTCCATGCTGCCATGTCATTATTCTAAGGTGTTATAATATTTTATCATGTTTTACTTTGGGCGACCCAGCTAAGAATTTTCCCAGATAATTATGTGACCTAGCGAGATCGAGTTTTCGCCCCCGTTAACCCCTATATTGCAACTTTCATCGATATTGTTGAGGTTTAAATAATAATATGCTTAACGACCCGTAACGGGGTAAGTAGAGATAGAATTTGTGTCAAAAACTCAAAACAATGCTCAATGATACGAGGGGTTGTTAAACTTTGTTCATATGTGTCCCCCCCCTTAGACGAATTACCAGACTACGCGTACGATTACCAAGAATCACTTTAATTCGTAAATACTGAAAAGTTTTTTGAAAGACATTAACCTCATGCAATTGGTTGTGGGGGTCAAATCCGGGCAAGTACCAATGTGACTTTCAATATGCATTTTTTAAGTTTATCTTGGATATCATTGACATCGGTGAAGGAAAACATTGTGTGGAAACATGGACTTTATTATAATTAATATAAGTCTGAAAATCTTCATCCTTAAGGTGATCAATGGTCATGCACTGCAGGGCAAAGACCTCTTCTCATATAGACTATATGAGAACAGGTCTTTGCCCTGCATCATCATCATCATCATCAGCCTATTAATGTTCCCACTGCTGGGACACAGGCCTCCTCTCGGTGAGAGGGAGTGGGCCGTATTCCACCACGCGGGCCTAGTGCGGGTTGGTAGATGTCACATGTCTTCGAATTTTTGGTTCTAAGACATGCCGGTTTCCTCACGATGTTTTCCTTCACCGTTCTTGAGAGCAGTGGTGATGAAATTATTTACACAAAGTAAAGCGCCTGCTTGGGTTCGAACCCACGACCAACAACTCGTAAGTCGGGGCCGATACCACTGGGCCACCACTGCTCGCTGCTGCTTTGCCCTGCAGTGGGACATAAATAGGCTAATGTTATAACCTAATAAACTGTCACTGATTTCAAAGCATATTTCGAAGTGGTAAAGACTTAAATGCTCTCGGGAACAGACGCAACGCGACTTAGGTGGAACTATTTCTATGAAAACTTCACGGAAATTGTTCTACCGATGTCGCGTCACGCCTGTCTGCAGGAGCCTTTATGTTCATAGAGAACCTTAAACACTTTGTATACATTACAAAGCAGTGCCAAAAAATATGGCCACTAGCAAACAGGCGGCGAATTTGAAAGTAGTATTACAATCTTTGCGTTCGTTTGCAAAAATAACCGTTAAACTATTAAAGAACAAACAAGTTATATTCGATTATGGCGACAATAGTTGGGGAGCTTTTTTCCAATATTGTACATCATTTGTCACTGGTCCTCTGTTAAGGGTCGCAACTGGAATAAAGAATGATGGTGTATGGTATAAATAATAAGAGACAGCGGTTTCGGAGATCTTACGTGACAACGATTAAAAGATAAGGTATTAACTGTTCATAAGGCTTCCCACAAGGTGGTGGACCAATGACCGTGTGAAAGCCGCAGGAATCCGCTGGATGCGGGATGCACAGAACCGGTGGAAATAGCGGTGCTTGGAGGCTCTTGGAGGCTTATGTCCAGCAGTGGAGTCCGTTTTTCGGCTGAAATAATGACGATCGTCGTGTCTTACCAAAAAAAGGCGGACAAAAAATCGAGATTCTAGCCGAGATACCGGACAGTGGTTAGCAAACAAGGTACAAAAGAACATACGTCTAATAATACAGCATTACTAGTATTACCCTTCTAAAACATCTTTAGATTGATTATTTGTCTCCATATTATTATATTGTATGTTATTGCACATCCCACGCAAAGTTTTAGTCTACCTATATCTCCACATTATCTGACAGATCATTTATAAACGCTAATGTTTCAAGTTTTTATTACCTTCTATTACAGTATACCACTTTGTATTATCCAAGAATTTATAAAGGATGACGTAATTGATTTAATAATATAGCCATATTGGTAGTTGAATTAATGTATTTATATGACATGATCTTGGCTTAGTAATCAGCACTATATATTACATACTAGGTTTAAATAGGGTTAGTCTACAAATAGCCTTCGTTTGTCATTCCTAAGAGTTCGTTTAAACCTTTTTTTTCTTTTTTTGGGTGGGCTATTATCAAATAACTTCTCCCGTTCTGGGCGGAGCGGGAGGGCGTGTCAGACTCTTACTGACTAAAACCCATACGTGTTCCTTCAGTTGCCTGTATGTTGCCAGGGGCCACGGTGTCCCTTTATGACTTTCCCGCAACCCAGGCAGGCATCGGCCCTAGCGAACCCCGTCAGTTGTGCTGACATCTCATTGAGGCATCTCATAAGTTCGAAAAAAAAATCTGCTCTATTTATTTTTTCGAACTTATGAAGCAATGGACTAGCAATCTGTTTCAATTCATTTCAATTTCTTATTGATCGTGCATTACGTAATTAGGGTACTGGTCCTTATCGGACGGCGAGCTACCCCATTGCTCACGACCAACACCATTATTTTAATTCTTTTGCAGATACGACTGGCATAGTAATTTACACGGCGCAGCTAGCGCTGGTCGCTTCCGCTCAAGTCTTGTACCGTACAAAACTAGAGCAGCCGCCGACAAACCGTCCGTCGATAAGTAGTGGATTTAGCAAC
The DNA here is from genome assembly GCA_948150665.1 of Conistra vaccinii. Lineage (NCBI taxonomy): Eukaryota > Metazoa > Arthropoda > Insecta > Lepidoptera > Noctuidae > Conistra > Conistra vaccinii. The sequence goes on from OX411332.1 coordinate 20,420,740, forward strand.
CATTATACCATTTTCCCGACGTTTACAATGATTAATGTGGCCGCACCACACTACACGACAATCTGCCGCAATTTGTACCGAGTCCGCCACGCGTGAAAACTAAACAAAACAGTCTGTGTGAACCGCCGTCAACCATTGTCAAGCCCGATATTACGATTGTAAACTTTTTAATGACAATCATGAATAATCGTTGCGTATGAGCATTTGTTACCATAATTTCTGTGTCGTTATTAAAATATTATGTTTATTTACAACGTCTTCATAACACACAACGGGTGGCAATTACGTGTTTTAAAAGATTATAATCATTATTTATGTTAAACTTGAGCTGTTGATATGGAAGCTAAATAAATCTGTGGTTTTATTACGTTAATTTGTTATTTAAAACGTTTATGAAGAGTATTTATAACGTCTTTTGCAACATAGTCTAGCATAAGCTCTCATCATTTTGATAAAATATGCTTGTACAGAGACGGACTCATTTCAACATCTACGCAGTAATAAAAAATTAAATTAATAAGTAGGATAGTAAAAAATCTACCTTGCCTTTTCCCAACCATCTTTTGGTCGCCTTCCAGTCTAACCGGATGCAGCTGAATACCTGAACGGATTTGGATAAATTTTGGCAAACAGATAAATACATTGCGGAACACACTGTCAATCACAATCCGAGAGTTTTGAAGGATACTGCTAACCCATTGCTTCAAAGGTTTGAAAAATTTGTCTCCTCGACAACGTAAATAACGCAATGAATGTTGTTGAACTGTCAAAACGAAACCCATTGGAATCAATTGTCATTTTATGTCTGTTACACAATTACCCCGGTGGATTGCAACATAGGCTACTTTTTAAAGTGAAAACTTCTTAGCGGTGTTGTGCACTTTTTTTGGGATGGGTAAAAAATGTTAAGCTCGCGTCAGGACACCGCGTCAGGACACGTGACTGATCAAAAATTCGTAAGACGGAGGGAGAGTAGAATTTGTTGACAGCGCACGCTGTTTTAATTTTTTTGGAATTGTTTTAATGGAGTTACAGCTTTCGTTCTTGTACTGACACCAAGTCACATAAATTCCTGACATTTCCGTTAGATGGCGTTACTTAGTTTACACTTCCATCGGCAGTCTCCAAAGACTGCCCCTCTTGTTTTTTATACAGAACTCACATCCTGGCGGAGCTTCTAAAGACCTCAGCTCACGTTGGGCGAGCCCGGCCAACGTATACTGGGCCTTTTTGCGTGTATTACTCGCCCAATGTGAGCTGGGAGGACCTTTAGAAGTTCCGTCAGGATATGAGTGAAACCAAGGGTAATAGCTTGTATTATATAAACAAAACCGATAGTCGCGTGTGACTGTATCAAGAGGAATGCGTAACTTTACTAGTTATTCTACCTAAGCCGGGTACTCTATAAGGAAGTAGACAATTTTCCTGCCACTGCGTACGTCACTGCGGTTTTAGTTTTATTTAAGACTATTGTTTTAAATATGAACCTTTGTGGTCAGTAACTTAATTGACACCTAAGTTATAAGAGGACGATAAAAAATGATGGAAGAATAGTTAAGTACTTAAGTACCAGTAATTGATTACAAGAAATAGAACTAAGAATAGATGGACTAATGATAGAAGGTATAGCAAGTAAGGAAGGAAATTACGACTTATCGAGATGTCATCATCTGTCTAGCGTTTTCCCAACTATGTTGGGATTGGCTTCCAGTCTAACCGGATCCAGCCGAGTACCAGTATTTTACATGGACCGACTGCCTATCTGACCTTAACAACCCAGTAACTGGGTAATACGATACCCCTTGGTTGTCAGACTTTCGGGCTTCTGACGACCCGTAACGACTGTCAAAGATCCACGAATGACAGCCGGGATCAACGGCTTAAGGTGGTTTCCGAGGCACGGAGGAGTCTCGGTATGTAAAGATGGTCACCCCTCCACGGACCAACCCCGGCAAACGTAGCTTAACCTGATCGAGCGACCCGTGCGGCTGTTATTACTTAGCCACGAGCTCCTCCATGAGCCATCCCAAAATCTAACGTGTAATCCGATCTTATCCGATCTTCACCATACACATCGGCGATTCAAAAAACCCCTGGCAAGTTTAAATCAAATATTGATAGCCCCACACAATAGCACATGAAGGGAAAGGCAAACCTGCATGTTTCATGAGACCCCGTGGTGGTTTAAAATCAAAAGTTTACTTATTCATCAGGGTCAACACGTGTTTACATCGTCGCAATTGGATGAATGAGATCAGTTACATGTGTGTGGAAAACAAACGGCGATTTATATTGTTTGGAACAATCGCGTGTCAATTTCGGGTGAGTTGAGGAAGATGTGGTCGATATCGATGTTTTGTTGGAGGAAATGCCACTTGATATTGTGGCTTGAAGTTTCTTTACTATTAGGACGGGGGAGATTTATTTGAAGGAGGCAAACGAGCTTGTTAGTAAGCTATTACATCTACCCAAGGATGTCTTTAGCAATAGACAAGTCTCTGAAGCTCATGCATAGCTTGAATGTCTTTTATCAATCAGGAACTGTTCACTTCATCTTTCAGGGAGAACATAAAACAAATGACCAACAATGGCCAACCCTAGACAAAGAGAAATTAGACTAAAACAAAGCGAGACTGTTTAGCGATAAACAAAGCATTTATCACTACATCGTAATTTCATCACAAACGTCAAATAGTAAAACTAAACACGTGGATCCGGCGATTAATTCTTAACATGCGCAATGACCTAAGAACAATGATAGCCAGAAACCGTTGGAACAATAATAGCTGGTCTGCCAAGAATCCAGTTCCATTGACGCTAGGTAACAAATTGCTACTTTCACTGGAAAGGACGCCCTATAACTTTTACTTATTCATCCTTACGGACCGGCCCTTTGCCAACATCCGCTTTGGTTAAGAATTTAAGACACTGGTCATGTATTTTGAGGTAACTAGTAACCGTATAAACAGATCCGTTATCTAGAATTTTGTAAGAATTTCATATAACATAAGGGTGGCAGGATACTCGATGTTTGTAAAACATGGTGTGTTGTTTAATAGCAATATATCTTGAAGAATGTTTCTTTTCAGAAAGGGAATCTATGGAGGGAATATTTCAGAGCCAAAGAGAATAAGGATTATTATACGTATCCACTTATCCAGTAGTCAACCAACGAGTGTACACCAAAATGAACCTAAAACAACATAAAAAAACCCAGAAAATTAAACCAAAGGAACAAACACTTAAACGAAACGAAATTCCCCCTAACCCAACTGCCCGTTCCAAGTTCTTTAACCATTTCGTATCCGAACTCACAACTATACATATATATAAACATCCCGGGACTACGTTAAAGGGTTACAGTTTGCAAATTTTCCCGGACGTAAGCCATTTTCTATGTGTTTATCCACATTTAACCCGTCAGTGAACGAACACGGTCGTTGGTACCGGTAAGGGGATCGGTTATGGTGTTATAAGGTTCGGATACATGGTCAGCATGTATTTCAGGATACCAATTTAGGTGATCAGGAGAATGGCTTCAATTAGATGGTTATGGCATACAAATCAGCAAGGTAATGTTCATTGGCACACTGTGCATGGACCGCTACAATGGATATTGCTTGGCAAATTTGTAGTCTAAAGTTAGCTTATTGTATACAGTTTGCATTCTAAAAGACGAATTCACGTGTGATGTAATATTTCAAAGAATTACTCAAGAAAATGCCTCGTAAATTGATACAGAAAAATCGTTTCATTATGAAAAGATGGATGAACTTAAATATTTTTGTATCTACCCACGATATCCTGTGTGCGTAAAAATCGAATCCCAATACACCTTGGAGCGCAATAATGCCGAGTAAACAAACGGCAAACGGTTGTAAATCAAACATTTCAACAGATTTCATGAATGATTTGTACTTGCTCCACAAAACTTGGGTTATTACTATCCTATTCTATCATCATAAAAACAAGGAAATATGACTCATCACCCGCTAGAAATAAGATTGAAGACGGGTGTACCGTTAGTTTTACTTTGCACTGAACAGTTGCATGTCAAGGCCTGAATGATCGTAATTTCAAGTGAAGAGCTAGAAGCGACGGATTGAAATATTGTTTCAAGACGAAAAAATACATCTCTTTTGTTTACGATTTTTTTATAAATTGTACACTAATTAACCGTAAAGTTTGCAACTGTGTGTTGATTCAACGAACTGAGCAATATGAGAATTTCGTAATCGACCCACTATTGGCTCTCCCTCTGGCTATCGTCTTTGATAATATTCCTACACTGCTGACAAAACGGTTGTCTGCTAACATAATATATTCCTCTCGTTTTGTTTCGCCAATGAAATTTATTCGAATAACAATTCAGAAAAACTTTGCGAAAAAGAAATTGTAGAGGAAACTAGGTCAATAGTTCTAATCTTAATCTATGAAATAGTGAATAGTTTCAAAATATTTACTATTCTGTTGCTATCTGTATTATTCTCACACTGGCGTTTTCCCGGGTTTTTAGAATCGTCATACATTTTCTATAAAGGGACTGTTGCGTGCTGATAAGCCGCTTGACAACTATTTTCCCGCGGATTGTGGTTTGACCAGTGTTACTACCTAGTGGTACCTTTATATATCGCCACCCACGCTAACCTACAGTTAAGTAGCTATTAACGTTCTTTACGACGTAGGCAATAAATAAATAGCATAATAAACATTAATTAAAACCATGGCTTTAACCCTGTACCTCTGCTACCAGAACAACTCATAGACGAAAATGAAAGACATATTTTACGACTTTGCAAACTACTACACACGCACGAAGAGCATGTGAGTTTTGAGTTTGTACCTTGTGCCGGGTCTAAGAATAGTGTACATCCATGTAAATCATAGGATACCGTCGTAACCGACAGTACGATGTGAACGATGATAGTGGGTACTATGGACGTATATTTAGCGGACGCTTTGAACCTCGCTCACCGTAAAACACTGGATATAAACTCGGTGATAGTAAAATTTACGCTCAAAACATAAATAAACGAACCTTCCTACTCCCTCTCCCGAAAGTCGATACAAACGATATTGAACTAGCTTCTGTTCTATCTCACACCGACAACGACTAATGACTGTGCTAATAATTCTGTTAATGCAGTCAATAAATGTAAATATTCGGATACATTACGGTGAATGTAAACAAATACATAAAACTTCATGACCTTATTTAATTAACATAATTATAACATAGAATGTAGACAGTATCTGTATCTCTGAACTGGATTTTCCCGTACAAGCATGTGAGTGAGGTAAAATATTATAATTGGTCACATTTATAGGTTTCTCGTGAAGGGTTAATGCACTCTGCGTCTACACGAGGGCCATACATGACTCAATGATGCAAATGGGTACTCTAATTTTAGATACTTTTCCGCCAACGGTAATGGACGAATCATCTTTTATTTAGTTTAAAAACCTATCAATTATAAAAAAGTTATTAGTATTTTCCAAGAGATTGTGGTCATCAATCTACCTGTTGCCGTTTGTGATGATTCGTTGTAGCATATTCGACAACCCTTCTCTCTCATCATATATGTGAAAGTTTGTATGTTTGTTACTCAATCACGCAAAAACAGCTGAACGGATTTGGATGAAATTTGGCACACAGATAGTTTATAACCTGGATTAACACATAGGATACCTTCTATCTCGGTAGTACCTACGTTCCCGTGGGATAATTTCCGACCTCCAAGCAGGCGAAAGCTTCGAGCGAAAGCTAGGTTTTAATAAATTCTGCATACTATTATTTTATCTACTACAGAAATACCTTCTGATGTAAAAAGTTCTCCACTTCTCCAGTTCCCAAATTTTGTAGTTGTACTCACCCTGTAACAAAAAGAAAAACATCTTCAAACACTAATTACTTATGAAAATATTCATTAATTACCAGAAGTATACGGAAGGACAGACGGCACGAAAGGGGACAAAGTTTACGTCCACTCGAGTGTCCCGAAGTGTCCCAAAAGTCTAGACCGGACGCTCGTTGGTCAATTAATTGCCCCATTCCCATCTAGGGGTCGTCTAACGTCCCCTTACACTTACGGTTACCAAGTATGTGGAGTTGGAGACTCATAACTGCATTATGGCCGCCATTTGGGGTTGGGTCATTTACTTGGTTTCAACTATCTGCAAGGGAGTTTTATGGTATTTCGTATATCGTCCATTTATACGTTAAGTTATTCAGAGCCATATTGCGAAGCAGCTATTATTATTAGAACGACTAGAATTTTACTGAGCTTGCCAATTACTGATGATTAAGTGCCTTATATAAAATTCCATCTATTCAGATAGACTCCATGGCCATTTTTAAAGTGAAAACTTCTTTAACGGCGTTGTGCACTTTTTTTGGATGGGTTTAAAACGAGTTTATCCTTACTATAGTCCCATGTGATGTGTAACATCTGACATCTCACCATAGTAATAGGCAACATTAAAGGGGCGGGGCGTTGTCTTTTCTGACGGCCAACTCTAGCACCGCGCGCGCTCATTAGTCAAATAGCGCGCGCTTCTCCGGCTTCCTGTTACACACTTCCGTCCCTTTTCACGAAATCACTCCCATAGATTAAATTATTTCGATTTCAGGAAAGTGAAGGGAAAGATAATTACACTTCAAAAAGCCCTCGCTTTTTCACAAGTTTTATCGAACCCTAATATTGTTACTTACTCGTTGTTATACTCATAATATATCAATGCTGATACTCCTACTTTCAAGATTTCAAAGCCGCGCCATACAAGACCAATAAAGTGACAAAAAAAAACATTATCTCCATTAATTATCGTCAGCTGTTCAAAAACCTTTTAACCCAAAGTCAAATAACAATACAAACTTCTGGGAACAATTTCTCGTCCCCAGAATATACGCATTAGAAAACTTTCAAGAACAAGTTACACCAAGTTCTGAAGACCAGATAAAGTATTACAGGAACCGATAGGTATTATAAAGCTTTGAGTTCGGAATTTCGGATATTATGTTAAGCCATAACGGATGTTATGCGGATCAGGATGTTTAACGTTGTTAAAGCGTTTATTTCGAGGAAAAATTGCGGATGAAATGATCGGTTTGGGAGTTCTTAAGGAGCGTGTTAGTCGCTTCAGTCCTCCTTTTTGACCACCATCGATGAATCTTTAAATATTCGCGTTTTGCACATTTAGAAAGAAAGAAACACACTGTACTCGCACAAAAGTCAAATTTTTCTCTCCACGTTGAAGTCCACCAGTCCATATGTTTACTGTGACGTCGTAGGTATACTTAATATTATTATAGCAAGATATATTACGATATATTTACCAAAAGTAATCTTCGACGGATTATTTCTAGTACGCACCAAAAACTACGCAAAAAAGAAAAACAATTTAAAACAAAGTATATACGCCTGTGACGGGCTTGAAAGTCAAGTGCGCGTGTACAGAGTGTTTCTTTTTTTATGTATTTTTTGAGAATAAATCAATAAAAATAACATTTTTTTGCTATACTATTGCGGATTAACGGGAACGCCTTTCGTTAGTTAACCAATACTGTATATTGCAGAAAGTGCGTCTCACTAACCGCTCGAGAACCATAAGAATACTAAAGAAGAAGTTCAAATAATGCCACCAGAAACATTAGCTTTAATTTATGGTACCATCTCAGTAGCCGTAGCTATGACGCATCTACATCCAAACCCCAAAAGTTTACAATCACGGTTACAAACTTTATCGATATGCAAATCTACTGCCAACATAACATAATGACTTGCGTTTCATGAGAATTGTGCGTCAGAACCACATCACCAGTAAACGTATGAGTAATTTTAATTAGTCTTATTAGCACATTACTATGTATTTAAAACCGTCCTTCGACCGCATTTTTTCTCAATGCGGGCCTGAATACTAATGGAACCAGACGTAAAACTGAAATCATTGACATAACTATAAAATCTGGTGTTCCACTTGACTGCAATTTGTGTGATGTAACCGTAGTAAAACTAGCATGTTTAATAATGTGGGTTATCGTAAAAATGTTTAGGAATAAAAGGGGGACGAGATAAACGAATACAAGACTATGCCATCACGATTTAAATAGACAATGTTTAAATACATAATTTGATCCTAGTATAATTTTCCCTGCCAAATTGAATTTTTTATACTATCCAACCACGCCCAGACATGATTGAATGACAGTATTATCAAGAAACGATTGACATCTGACTCCATAACCACCATCAGTTAGTTGGAAATACCAGCATCTTGAGGTTAGACTTCCTGAGGTTAAAGATTGACAGTAGCGTCCAAATTATGACGTGAAAAATGTAAATTCTCAGAGATCGTAAAGCCCACAATAACGAATGGTCAAAGGTGACACACACAATAAAAGACGGAAGACTCAAGATCTTAAAATTGTCGACCAGTTACTACAGTGCCTCAACAATGATAAAGATGAGTCAGTTACCTCAACAATGATCTACCGTGAAGGTAAGTAAATACTTCTTAGTACAAGAGAACATTACAATTGTTCATTGCTTATCGCATAAATTACTTCATGAATTTTTCATGACATCGTTGAAGACATGGACGTCCTTGCGTCAGTTGGTTTTCGAATATATGAGTCAACAGAATCTGTAAGCTGAATACCTACTATAAGCGAATTTGATACTATCCTACAAAAATAAAGCCAATATAATGTTATCGATAGCAGAGCAAGTTACCAACTTGAACGTAAGCGATTCACTAGTTCAGCAGAATGTTGTAAATAGAATATTATTTATGTTAGATTTATACATCAACCGTCTTCATTACGATGCGGTAAATAGTTTATCGGATAAACACTTGTAATAAATGTTAACGGTGTGGCTATAAGTAAAAGTAAGTAAATTGTATCCTCTCGCTAGCCGACTATTTGTTAACGGCCCGGCCTAGGCTATGAAGTATCTATGAGATTGACAAAGATATGATCAAACGACCAATGTCAAGTACAATAAAAGATGCACGATAAGATGAGACTAAAAAATATCCCAAAAACGAACACAAACCTGACTCCACTCCAACGCATTCAATATATAAAATACAGACATAGGTAGTTGAAGAAATATTTTCTAAGCACAATTTAGTGTACGTCTACGACCATTAACTAAAGGGTATTATCGGTGACATAAAGCAATTTGTAGTGGATTTATCAGTAGGAGGTATCTTGGTATCGACTGCTAATGACAGTGGGGGACCGGACGATACGATACAGATTATATTGGAAATTGCTATCGGTTTAAAACATATTATTTGTGAGGAGGAAACGATAATGTACTTTTGGGTTTCAACGGGAAATCAAGACGCAGTTATTTGGCTTTAGGTATGCTTTCGCCCAGTTGTTTGTTTCTGTTGGAGTGTCTTCCATCACCATCATCACTGACAGTTTTGTTGCATCTACCTACTACTGGGTGTGGACTTCATTCTCTAGATCCCTCTGGGTAAACAATTCCGTGAATATTGATTTTATGTATTCTATAAGCAATCGCTTTTGCTGGCAAATCTATTTGAAGTATATTTCCAGCTGAACTATTTCATTATTTTGCTCTCACATAAAGCGTAGCCCTATCTTTGGTGTTGAGCCTACGCACTTTCAAGTCTGTACTTTTGACATCGAAAGTGAGTGGGGTCTATCCCGTAGGCAGCACTGAACCAGTTGAGACGCCCATATAAAATGAAAACGGCACGAATCTATCATCGTTTCGAAACCTACACAAAACATTTCCGATTATGATTATTAGAGTGCTTGCGCATCCGAAACAGCATGGCGCAAACTGGCTGTACTTTATTGTGTTTGGTATACCCGATTCGAATTCAACTTGTCTGCATTGATTTCTCTCCGAATTATTTCGTCAAACCGAATGCATCACACAAACCACTTTTAGCCACGAAAATAACTAAACTATTCGCTAAGACCCATTACAAATTGGCATGTTGATACGGAAGCGCGCAGCCACCTTTGGCCGACTCCTTTACAAAAATAAACAGCCCACTACAGACTCCAACCCAGACATACGCGACCACCCATAAAGAAGACAAAACACCACATTTACACCCACACAATACCACAAATTAATATCATCTCACCACAGCGATAAGTCAGAGAGGACGCCATTTTTCTCTATTAACTATATTAATATAAAAGCAAGGGAATTCACAACACGTCATAAAGACGGCCCATATGGATCACTCATGGTGCCCTTTTTCGTGGCTGAGTATAATTTGGGACCACGGATATTAGATCTGCAAATTGGTCGTGTTATCTCCCGCCCTACCCGAGGGTGACCATTAGGAAATAAGGATATTAAGGAAGTCGATGCTGGTAATAAAATCTCTCTTCTTGTAGAGGATCTGTTGCTTTTCATCATAGCCTTTTGAATGGAGTTTCAGACTTTGAATGACAACAACTGGTCAAGCTGAGATTTTTATGGCGGATCTCCGGTCGTAATTAAAAGTGGCCAAAGTCAACATATTTTCTACGGACTTTGTTTTTAAAAGTACATCGCGTGTCCCACACATGTTAAAAGTAGGTACCAAAACCGGGAAATACAAAGTCCAGATTAAAAATAAACAGAAAATATCCACAAAATCCTACATCTAGATCTAAAAACATTAGTCGACGCCATTTAAAATAGTAAAAAACGAAGCAGTTGACAAAGTGTCTGATCTAAACAAAGACATAGATAATTAACATTCACGTCAGCGCCGCGGTTGTTGGAAAGTCAAACTAAAAACGAACGTTGAGAACTTATACTTTACCTATTCTTATATTATTCATTGCAAGGTGTATATTAGATACCTACCTAGAAATATGCTATGTATTGTAGACCGAATATGACCGTTAAAAGTTAACAACAATCAATCAAATAGTCCAATCAAAGATCAGACTAAACTCAATCTAATGCTTTTCGTTTAGAGATAAACAGTTTCATATGCCTGATGAAAATAATTTTCTCTGAAATCCCAAAAATTACTTCCCTGACAATTTGACAGCCGAATGCATCGCAGATAACAGATTCGCATTGCGCCCGCGTCCCTTCGCTTGTCACCACAGATAATTAAGTCTTTATCATGGACAAGTGATGTTGGAACGTCGTCGGGCGTAAGTAGATTTATATATAATTATTTTCTATCTGTATGGAATAGATTTAATTTTGTTTATTATTATCTTTTTTACTGTTTTATTTATTTATTTTGTTACCCCCTAGTGGGATCTATCTAAGTCCGTAGGTGTGTCCGTGACATCACAGTGGGCCCTATCAGAATACCAGCGCTGCGGTATTTATTATTTCTTTAAATATCGCAGCATTATGCTGAGATAGGAGCCTTTTTGGCCTCGCACAGGTGATTATATTTTGTAAATTTCACAAATACTCCGTTTTGTTTATATTTTCTTGTTTATTATGTTTTTACCCGACTACGGCAAAGCCAAAAGGAAGGGTTATGATTTTTTACAATTACTGTTTGTATTTCCTGTGCGTGTCCCAAATAAAATATTTTTCTTTCTTCTTTCTTTCTGATGCATTTACAATGTCAATATGAAGAAGAAGATCTTCATCTAACAATTCTCAACCTATCAAAACCACTATTCGTGCCAAATCCGCCATAAGTTTAATATAAAATGAATATATATATTCTCAGTACCAGACAGCAAGTCATCATTCCCAATACATTAAAACCATGGTCACTACACACCGCTCCCTCCTTGGCGGTCTATAATAACGGACACAGCGCCATCTAATAGCTATATTGACCCACGGCCTATCCTCGAAATTTACTAAAGACGCTATTTATATCAACCAAGTCTGATATGCGGAAATTACGTCACTATTGCGAAAAACTGAGCGACTAAGATTCTGAGGACTATTAAACATGAACTGTAATTAATTATAATTATAGTTAAGTGCATTGGGCATCCGACCTGACTGCATGTCTGACAGAGACTGATGCAAATTCTCTCGTTTCTAAAACAAGACTGCATGTAAATCATCTATTCCCAGAAACTGTCCCCATTTAAAAAGAAAACCCTGTAAACATTTTTATCAGCGTCACAGGTAATTTATGCTGCAGTATTGCAACTAAACGCCTACATATGTTTTTTATTGGAAAATACATGACACTGGCTTCACTCCAATCTATAATATCACCAATAAAACCGCGTTTCCTAATACAAAAATAATTGTATAGATGTCAGTGCTTCCAGTGTCACCTTGTCAATGTAGGACTCTAAAATTGCATTTGCAACAAACGTTCGCACGTAATGAAAGTGACATTCAAAAATGAAATAAGTGTTCAAAAATATAAAAGATAATTTCAACCTTTCAGTTCCCATGTACCAATAAATAAACATCAACTTTATTGACTATGGCTATGAATCCTTTGTCAGGTTGCAAAATAGTAGTCGCATAATACTGCGACGAAATTCAATTGGAGCCAATTGCAGAGATAACTTGGCAAACATAATCGAAACTAATTGATCGGAGCAAACTGATAAATAACTTCGTGATCGGATAGATGTAAAAAGGGATGGAGCAGACAGTGGGGAAGATACTACTACAGAAAATATAGAAAGACGTGAGTTGATATATTTTATAACAGAAAAGAATGCGAAATCAGAGGCCTCAACACAGGTTTCAGCTACAATAATTTAAATAGCAAATATGTAGTTAATAAAATCACGGGGCGACCTTGCGAGTGACAATGAGGAAGAATTGAAACGGAACGTATTTACAAAAGTAATTCTGAACGATAAAAATGTTATAAAAGTATACAAAGAAATAAAAAATCGCGCTATCATCTGTAACTACGTGTAAAATCTTTGTGAAAATGCGTGATTCTGGTATGAATCTGTGTGCGCGTGACTAGGTGCGTGAGCGCGTGGCACAGTGACCGAGATGCGCGCGCGCAAGCGCCGCCGCCGCCGGCGCCTGCGAGCGTATGACGCAACCATGTAGGGCACCTACTACGCTATCCGCAACTATATCTAAAGCGAGATAAATGCTGCCTAGCAACAACATTTACATATCACCATTCATATTAAAATTACGCTACACTGGATTTAGAACAGCTGAAAATTGTTCAAATGCATTCATATACGTGACAACAGGTTAATCTCCGTTAAAAACCAACAAGAGAACATAAAACATTTCAAATACAAAAGCTAATTTAATAATGCACAAGATGATGCAAATGTTAGAGGAAATCTAGGAAAAGTGTTCATGCGAAAGTTGCGTGTTTCACTAGAATTTTTGAGCTACAGAGACAACATTTTTCACCTCATAAATGTCTGTTTGGATTATCAAAATGACTTCACGAAAGAAAACGCAGTTTTCCCATCAAATTATATAACAAAATATTCCACAATAATTTTCAAATGCACGAATTTCAACAATCTTGACCTAAGTAACGTTATCTAGTGACATCGCAATAGGGAGTCGGGTCAGCGATACATTGCAACAGTTGCAGCGATCACGTGGAGCAGTAAATACGGTGTGACCGAGGTAACATCGTTAATTACCTGAGGCCAGCATAATTCACAATAGACGAGGAAAATCACCGCATGAATATTAACTAAGTAATTAGCAAATGGAATTGTTGTAGGGCGTAAATCCCTAAGTAGGTACTGGTAGCGTCTTCATGTTTATTTAAAAGGTATATCGTAGATTTTGTTAAGTGCCCGAAATAATTTCTTATTAATTTTTTGGGTTCAGTGAACGGTATTGGAAAGATTTGTTTTGAAACGCGATCAAAAGAGCTAATTAATCGATGATTGATCTCCAAGCATTTTGAAACACAAAAAATATATCGACGCACCGAATCAGAGTAAAACTAGAATCCTCTTAAAACTGATGATCGCAATGCACGGCCTAAGATATATCTGAACAGTATTCTAAGAAAACACTGAGCCAAAGCCTCAAAACCGTTTGATGAACCAGATTTCGAAGAATGCATTATGATTGAAGATAATATTATGAAAGCTAAAAATGCTTTTAGTTGTCTAGGCCTCAAAAATGCTGAATCTTCAGCAAACGTAAAGCTTCATGAAGAAAATGCGTTGCCAAGCTGAACTTGCAGTGAATGGGGTTGGATCGCCTACGCCCTGCGACTGCCAGACCAGTTCACTGACTTTTGCACTCTTTCCTTCAATACCTAAATATTTATGCACATCTCATTTCAAATTACTTTGTGTTATTTAGGAAAAGTTCTAAAAGAAAAAACTTCTAATGTTACAAAAATACAGTGGAGGCGGACATGGCCTATCAAGATCAAACCAAATAATGTTCTTTGTGTGGTGGAATTAGAATTCTTTTGATACAGTTCTGTTTGTGAAATGGTCTTAGGAAATAGAAAAATAAGTCCTAAGTTTATTTTAGAATGTGGCGAATAAATATTATGCTAGCTTTGGAGAATTCCGATGTTTCTGAAGTCTTCAAGCACCTTTTAACCCGGATAAAAGAAATGACAATGCCTCCAAGAAAGACTAATCCGTTACCCCACAATTGTATAACAGGAAACATTTGAATTATCACTGAAATAATGAGCTCCATAGCCATAGAACCTTTGAACGAAAACGTTCCAACATCTACCAAAAAGGGGACCCAGTATTTCCTAAATAGCTGGATAAGGAATTGAGATGCAATTGCACAATGGTACGCAATGAATCAAGAGCTATTTCGAACTGTCGCCGTCGTATACATATCTTGGCACACGTAAGAATGCACCACATTGTATGATTGTCAATTTATTTATAGATATATACCGTTTACCTTTGAACGTGTGGAGCGGTGCGTTCTCCGATGCGGTTAGGTGTCTGCTATAGCTGGGTTGCTGAAATAGTTACTCACTGGTCTGCGATTTGCAAACAGATAACTTTGTGAGTAACGTAGCAAAGTCTGATTTACACATTTTCTATAGAATAATGCAGGTATTCGAACCTAAAGATGGACTATCCAAAAGGGACAAAGAAATGAAAAGATGATGGATCAACTGCTGTAGCACAACTTAAAGAAAAGCTATTGCCTGAAACGGCTAACAGAGATCCTCATAAAACAAAAAGCAATTTTTCACCAGATCCTTTTTGGAGTTAGAAAACTTTGTCGCTATGGAAGCCGACGGAAGAAGCATGTTCAGCAAGTTGGTAGAACCAGGTTACTAGATCATGGCTCCACAATGTATTAACTCTATTAACCCATTTCTTTCAATTTTACTACATGCGTGGGTTAAAAAGCAGCTGATTCGCTCAATTTACATAATAATTCTCTCGTCTTCATTGGAACAGGGAAATCTTTTTTCTTTCTAATATTTATATCAGCAACGTCCCACCTGATTTTGTTCGAATTCCGTATCATTTGGTGACGCACAATGTTTTTATTATTGGGATGCTTCATGGGCCCTAGACATCCGCCTATCCTGTAAGTACTTATCTGCTGATGAAAATGTTATTTGATGGCAAACAAGTTTGTAAATAAGTAGATTTAGTCACGTTTAGCAAACGTTGCAATGGTTTTTGACAGATTTTGTATGGCAAATCTGTCAAAAACTCACAATGGAGTTGGCGCCCACCTGAAGTCACCGCCCCGATGACATCTACAGTACCAAAGTCATCGCAAGTGCATTCCCAAACCTGCCACAAAAAATAGACAAAAAAAAAAAGATGGCCACATATCGCAATCTAGTCTATGTTTTCAACACTATTACGGTACTAAGAGTAAGGGAAGACCAAAGAAAGGATAGATGGATTGTGTGAAAGATGATATAACTAGAAAGGTGACTACCGAGATGACGACTAATAGAGAAGTATAGAAGAAAGGGACATGTTGCGCCAACGGCAAATAAATTGGAACAAGGACAGGAGAATGAGCGTACCCCCAAGCATTAGTAGTAGGAAATGAATGAGAAACGTGAATGAGATTCTCACTTACGTAGCGCATACATAGGTGATAATTATGATAATCTGTTATGCACATAGTATTTTCAAATCAAAGGATTTCCCCCACAGCAGGATAACCAGTATTCAAACATTAAGATGCACGGAAAACATGCAGATTGAATGCCTTTCTACGTAGCTAAAGGAAATATTTACGAAGTTTGTTTTCTTTGTCAAAGGAAGATGAAACTTTTCGTGGAATATTCTCGTTTTACGAATTTGTAAATATTTACTTATGTAATACTCGACAAACTTCCTCATTAGTTAATAGATTTTTTTACTACGTAGTGGTTATGTGATCAGTTTCCGTTGGATACTTAGCAACTGACTTAACGCTTTGAGGGACACTAAACGCCCATTATAGGCGTTTTAACAATAACACTTCCATTAATTGTGTCTCTTTCAGTGTCCTTGAATGCGTTACTAAAGAAAATAATCTGAATGTGCTTAGGCTCAGGTTTACAAATGTCTTTTTTAATGTCAGAAAATTGCTGTTTGTCTACAAATTCTAATTGGGATTATTCTAGACTGATTCAATAACCTCGTAGCAAAATGTCGTTGGTTCATTCACATTCTCATATCGTTGGTGAAATAACTGGTCCACTTTTATGCAATTCACAATTTTTGTTGGACCAATATTTTTCTCAACATTTCTGGATGTATCCTTTCGTTCCAATACAGCTGGGGAGCTAAAGTAAGATATAAGACTAGGCTTTATTATATCTATCGTATATAAGACTAGTCTGGCAACCTAAACAAACGTACCATAAGGTTATCACCCAATAGGCATCATCTCCAATCAGTCCACATCGCTCGCCGCACAAAGCCGACTGTAATCAAAACCAATAGCTTCCCAGCGCACACAATGCGATATCTTCCGACGATCCTACTAACCTATATACACCCACTTATCTATCAACCTTGAGGCACCAACCGAAAAAATTGGCACAAATACACCAACCACGCGTGGCATTGAAATCCGTAATTTGTGAATCCCATTCATTTTTATAAAGAAAATTATGCTAGAATTAAAAGTACGAAATGTCGTCTGGCCGGATAATTTACATTAAGTATATGAGCGTCGCACGAAGCGTGGAAAAAACCGCAATATTTTACAGAACTGGTTACGGCGTAGTAAGATGAATCTTCAGCGCCTACGGCGGCGTAGTAACAGATGTTTTATACATTTTTAGTAGTGGCAAACGAGTATTGTTTCCGCGATTTCGTCAGTTTTAAATACTTTATAAATTCCTGCGGAATGGTTTAAAAATAGTGTTGTGTCGTGACGTTTTTAGGGTAAGACGAGCCTCAATAATGTGTCACTTGTCGTTATAATCTGACCTTCTTTGTATTCCTACAGCATTTTGTTTGCCCCCTGCTAGTTAGCATATATTTATCCATCACGTGTTTACGATTTCCGTTTTTCCTCATTAAAATTAAATAATTCTCGAAGGTTAAGGTCGGTTTATAGGTGTGTTGTAAGGTATAGCTATAAAAAAAACTATTGCGAGCGGTGAGCAATGAAATCTATAATTAATCGAGTCAGAAAGCTCATACGGATCAAGTAAATTAAAACTAGAATAAACGTTAGGCCTTTAATCATACAATGACAGAAACTTGTGAAACATCAAAGCAATAGTCATTTGATTGGCCTTGAAGCTTCATGATTAAACAGTGGAATTAATTTTCTTTTTGCTAACGAGTAGTACGCAATTTTTTTCTAATACACCACAGTGATCTACTCTATTTTTGTATAATCAAAAATTCTCTAGGTTATTGGATTCCGGTTGAATATCTTCAAGATTATATTAATATGGACTTTTATTACCAGGAAGATAGAATCTTAACATCGTGAGGCAACCGGCATGTCTGAGAGATATATCTCGACGGCATGTGAAGCCAAGTCAGAGGGCCATCGGCGGCTTTACAACTCTGACACCAGGTTAGTCACTAACCACACGAAATGAAGAAGAAGAGAGCATCAGTGAGGGAGGAGAACCGAGCATTATAGTGCGCAACCTGTAATGATACTATTCGAGCATTTCATCAGTGATCCCAGGAGAACAGAGGATTACAGTGCGCAATGTCTGTAATATTTCGATACAACTTGTAACATCAATGTTACATTACAAGCAAATGCCCCCGGTGAGGAAGCACCTTTATTGAAGTCTCCCAGATCACGCTACAGTTGAATATAATATTTCCTAGTCAACGACATGATAAATGCGGCTAGACGGCGCATTTGTCAGGGGTTAGAGACACTCCGGTTTTTATACAACTTTCTCTAATCTCGAAGTGTCCCTTCGCCGCTTCAACAAATTCGTAAACAGAATTTGTGGCCCCTGAATTATATCACGTTTTTAAAGTCTTTTTATTGATTTATATGAACCTTAAAATTACAGTATGAAACTCAACACAACTAAATATTGATTTGCGATTGGGATATTTAGAGCTGTTCTATGAGAATCAATTGAATCAAAATTCAATTGAATTTATGATTACGAAGTTATATCAGATTAACACAAGGGATCAAAGAACTGACTCCGGAACTAAGTTGTAAAGTTGTAAATGTCTATCAAAAACATAAATTCCACAAGTCATCAAATAATCCTGATTTTTCTTCACGCTAGCATGATCGCAATAGAAACAAACAAAAGGGTTTTGTCGACGGAAGAGTAGAAAACAATCACAATCTGTCATTTTGTCTATTCTTCCGTCGACAAAACCAGTAGAAAACCTTTTTCTATGGTTGTCATGCTATGCGTGACATGCGCGAAAAATGATATTTCCCGTTTATTTGAGAAATAGGAAGCATTTCGAAGGAATGCGAAGGTCTTGTGAAAAAGATGTGGCGTTACGGATGACGTAAGCTTGAACTGTTGAAAGATGGCTAAAAGCTAAAGAGACTTCCATTCATCAGATTTTACTTACAGACTACCAGAATTTCTGGATAAAACCTAGCGAAATTGAAAGCAACTATCCTGGCATTTCCTATACTTACTACTTAATTTCTATCGTATTGTACGTATACTGTCCCGCCCATATCCTAGAGATTCCGTACTCCTCAAACTAACTGATTCCAGTCTAAGCCAAGAGAGATTGAAGTCTAAGCCGACTGGTTTAGACTTAACTTGCTTTACATCACCAGGACTTTATGAAAAAAACGAGTTCTCTTGAAAGAAAGCCCTTAAGGCGGAAGCATCAGGATAGCCAGCGAAATTAAAATTTTCTGACATTTCTTTGCAACTTACAGAGCAGTATCAGTACGCTAATTACGTAATACACGATCAAACAGAATTTGAATCGTTTTGAAACAGATTGCTAATCCATTATTCATAAGTTCGAAAAAAAATCTGCTCAACAACGTAAATAACGCAATCAATATTGTTGAACTGTCAAAATGAAACAGATTAGTCGGAATCGTTTACGAAAATGTGTTGCGTAACTTAATTAGATAGCAAATTGTATGTTGATAAAAATATTAAAAATATGATTCACGGCCGTATCAAATGTTTCTTTATAGAATTATAATCATAGAAATCATCAATACAACGGCGAGCTGCCCTCTGCTCTCCGTCCGCAGGCCCGCGCCTACGGTGGTCAGAAATTGGCTATCAATTCCCGACGCCCGGGAAGTCTCCTACGGCGGCGGCGGCTAGGGCTGGTAGGGCGCGGCCTCTGCCACTCCCTCGCGCGCTCCGCCTCCTCCTTCGCGAGCATTACTGCTTCGCAGAAGGAGGTGACGGCTTGCCATGCCCTCTCGCTCCGCACCATGGCCTGGACCAGGGCCGGACGCGAGAGGTCACTGCCGCCGATCGCCTCCACGAGGACACGGCGGTGGTCCACCCAAGCCGGGCAAACCTCCACCGTATGCTCCACCGTGTCCTCCGGACGATCCACACAATGGTGACACCCGGGCGTTTCCTCCCGCCTTATGCGAAACAGGTACCTCCCGAAACAACCGTGTCCGGTGAGGACCTGCGTCAGGCGGAAGGTGAGGACGCTGTGGCGCCTCTCAAGCCACTCCTCAAAGAGGGGACTTATCGCCGTAATTGTGGCGTGCCCAAAGTTCATGTAATCCTATTGACTATTTCATGACATTCATGACATTTCGTATGGGCTATCTTAAGGAGTTGTATTGCTGATTCTAATTATTATAATTCTGAAAAGCCATATTTCTTACGACCGCGAATCATATTTTAATGAACATACAACCTGACTGACACTGACCTGCAAATTGCAAAAAACTAAAGTAATTTAATCCCCTAAAAGTGCCTTATTGATATCAAACCTTCTTGAAAAATGTCATAAATCAAACAGGGATGAGCAGGAAAAGAAATAGGCGCGTCTATCAGCTGTGTTCACATTGTAGGCAAACTGAAAGTGTACCGCCGGTGGGCGTAGTCACGAGATTGCATGAATCAGCCGGTTATTCCCGACATCCTGGCCCTATTACATGTTACACTGGTTAAGGCGAAGCTGTACTGGCGGGTACTGGATCGGGTTAGAGAATTGTCTTCGTGGTTAGGAGTTAAGTGGGGATTATGCACGGCGATTATTAAGTAGGACAAGATTTCTAAACATTCGATTTTTTTTTTATCGGAATGAATAGAATAATAATATTATTGATGTAAGTAATACGATATTAGAGAGTGGCGAAAAGTACTTAGTTTCTAGGCTAAGTAAAACCTTCTGTATTTTTATGGCTTCAGTCGTCTAGGTTAAAGGTTACACAAATTAGGCGATGTTTAAGCACTAATTCGGTATAAGCTTGTTAAAATATTAGACAAAGACAAAGTATTCCGTTTCGAGGAAAATTATAGCAGTTGAACGTTAAAGTTAAACTCTAGAAAATGATTGCGTAAGGGCCTGTTTCACCACCTACGATTAAGTTCCTATTAACTTATTTGGCAAATAATTTCATATAAATTCTGTTCCATTTTTGAATTTATTCGGTAAGTAGTGGCTATTCGGACATCGTGAAATAGGCTCTTAATCTAATTAAATCACATGATTTCTGATATAAAATAAGATGAAAGTTTTAACTATTCAATTAACATTTAATTGTATCTAATAAGTACCTATTTACCATGACACTTCTTTAAAGACTTAATACTTATTGTAATTGTATATTGCAATTTATATACCTGACCGGTGCCAAAATATCTGCTGTAAATTTAGTATTAAAGTTTACATGCTAAGATTATTATGGACATACAAATGAAATAATCTTACGACGCTAACCTGGCCAAATCAATGCGGTAATTTGGCCAACCTACACTGTGGCTTCTTTTCCGTGCGCCGACGTCCCATCCCGACAAGGATATTATATCGGTAAAATGAGGAGAATCAAAAAAATCTTTTATTTACGAGTATGTAGTTACTAGATATTATGTATGTTATTTCTTGTACACACGGATCAGCAAATAACAAATAACAATAAGTTAAATTATTTTCCGCCATAATGGTTTTGTAGCACTCAAGTACCTAACATTCTTGAACTACTTAATTGATTCACATTGTGAGAGCTGGTGCCTGACATGTTTAGAAAAAAAAACCTGCTTGCTATCACCAACCTCCACTTAATGGACTCATACATAACAGGCAGGTAACATGTATTTTTTGCTAAACAATGCTAAAATACTTAAAATACATTTTAAAGACAAAAATCCTGGTCGCTTGGCCTTAACTCGGCAGCACGTGGGACGAAATGTGGACTATTAACTGAATCTTTATAGAGCCAATCTCTAGGAATGCGGAATACAAACTTGATGATATTCGCCTTAGCAACAGCTGAGTATAATACAATTATTGAATTAATTCGCTGCGGCTGCGCAAACGTTTTACGACGAGACACGACGAGACGCGACGGATGTTTCACATTCCGTGTCATTGATGAAAGTGTGCGGTAATTATACGGTTTTTAAGATGGTTGCTAAGGTGAATATACTTTCATTGTCTATGGAAATGTTTTGTGCTTCACTTCCTGTATTGCTTTACAATTTATTTTTAATAGTTTTTTCAAGTTATTTCTAGTCTCCGGACGATGAACGCCTTGTCGACAGTTACCTACTTACTTTTGATATAAGATTTCGTTAAGCGTACAAATCAATCTGCCTAGCCTTGTCCCAATTATGTTGGGCTCGGCTTCCAGTCCAACCGGTTACCGGATGCAGCTGAATACCAGTATCTTACATGGAGCGACTGCCTATCTGACCTCCACAACCCAGTAACTGGGTAATACGATACCCCTTGGGTAAGATTGATTGTCAGACTTTCGGGCTTCTGTCGACCCGTAACGACTGTGAAAGATCCACGAATGACAGTCGGGATCAACGGCTTAACGTGCTTTCCGAGGCACGGAGGAGTCTTAGTATGTAAAGATAGTCACCCATCCACGGACCAACCTCGACAAGAGTAGCCTAACCTGATGGGTCGACTCTCCTATATTGATGATTTCGTTTAACATAAACAAAATATTACTGTTCTACAACACACAATAAGTTTCGTTTCAACAGAAGAAATACAAACAATTGATCGACGAAAACTGCCCGTTTCCTGATTATACTTTGACCCAATAAATTATTGGTTTGATTTATTACCGGGACTAACTAACTCGATTATTGTGTAACGTGATACACGCACCGCTAACATTTCATTTAAGAAAACCGAACAAGGGAAAATAACAACACATGAAATAATCAACGTTTAATTTTCCCTGTTTCAATATTTATTTACTACTAACTGCGCCCCGCGGTTTCACTCGCATAAGTCTCGATCCCGTGGGAATAGCGGGTTAAACGGTATCCTATGTCCTTCTCCAAGCCTTGGTCTACCCATGTGCCAAATTTCATCCAAATCCGTTCAGCCGTTTTAGCGAGAAAGCGTAACAAACAAACAACTCACTTTCACATTTTATAATATTAAGTTAGGACTACTAGCCTTTGCCAGCGACTTCATTTATGTGGAAGTCGTAAGACATTTGAATATAATAAAATAACAGCCACATTTTTATAAAGTTTCCTTGTAGTTTTGGTCTCAGCAGCCCTCGGCCCCGCTTTTACTTCGTTTTCGATAAGCGTTCTGACTTTTTTCCATTTGCTCGGCTTCTAAGCGTCGTAGCATGATGTTAAATAGCCTATAATCTTCCTTATGAATTGGGCTATCAAATTGATTTTTTCGTATCTGACTTGTACTTTCAGAGATTAGCGCGTCAAGACAAACAAACATACTCTTCAGCTTTATTGTACAGTGTGTCTGGTCATCGGTGTCCGACCCGTTAAGGCGAAGTAATAAGATCAATTTTATCGACAAATCCACTATAATAAGGCATTTTGCCACGACTGTTTTTTAATATTTTGATTGAGCACAAATTGTTTTATTTATTTTGAAATATCTACCGATGTGGAGGTCCTACAGATATAATAGTGATTTCGTTCGACAGCTACGAAAGTAGGCAATAAGTTGACACTAAAAAGTTTATCAAAAATAAAGAAGATAAAATTGATCATATTGCTTTGCCTTAACGGGTCGGACACCGGTGACCAAATACACTGTATATTAGTACAGATAGATGGAGAACCCCCTATACATTAGGGTTATACAGGGGATAGACAACAAATACAATAAAAATCGCAAGCACGTGCGTAATTTATTTTCTATTTTTATTATAGTGTGCTTATTGGAATC
The DNA here is from genome assembly GCA_948150665.1 of Conistra vaccinii. Classification (NCBI taxonomy): domain Eukaryota; kingdom Metazoa; phylum Arthropoda; class Insecta; order Lepidoptera; family Noctuidae; genus Conistra; species Conistra vaccinii. The sequence goes on from OX411332.1 coordinate 20,444,402, forward strand.
ATGCACGCACTTCCGCGGCCATGTTGAATTGTTGATAAACAAACAATGATACGAGTGATATTGAATATGTTAATGAGTACAACATAATGCTTGATGAGGTATAACGTTAGTAATGGTCGGTTAGTGCCACATTACAAGTGTTAGTCGAATTATAATACTCTCGGAATACTCGACTGTTCGTACGTATTTGTACGTAGATTAGAACTATTTGAAGGGGTTTGATTGTCAGCTGTTTAATAACTTATTGTTAGAATCAAATGAGGAAAACGTGTTACAACACTTCAATTCAAAGTGCATTGATGAATTTGATGAACCACTTCGTTTGAAATTGAAAAGAGTGATGGACGAAATGAATTTCAATTTTTATATCCACGTCATTGCAGCTGGTCAATTGATGGCCATTGCCCCACATTTATGTCAATAAAATATTAATATAAGTTTTAAAATTTTGATAATACATGAGTAACACAAGAATAAGTTACCCTCCGGAAGGAAAACAAAGCAACGTAGAGAAAATAGGATGACCTACACAAAATAAGTTATTGGATTGCGAAACTTTTGTATGCATTTACCTGTGTACGCCATCCTCACATAGTTGATAATTAATGCAATTTAGGAAGACGTTAACATTACCAAGTATTACTTCAATGTCATGTCATGTCACCAAATGCTGTAAGAATTAGAAAAAAATACGACTTTTAAAGTAAAATATAATTACTCCAAGAAATGCTTCAATGTCATCTGCACGCAGACCATGACCACAACAGAAACGGGTTTTGTCAACGGAAGAATATAAAATGACAGACAGACAGAAACAATCACAATCTGTCATTTTGTCTATTCTTCCGTCGACAAAACCGATAGAAAACAAGTTTCTATAGTTGTCATGCTACGCGAGAAAGCATAAGTTTTTTTTTTATTAAAAACACATTTTCCAAAAAGCACAACGCGTATTTAAGTTCAAAATTAAACTGCAATATACCCGCCATTTAAATTCAACCGGAATTGTTATTTAAAATAAAATGATTTACATGAAGGAATGCCGGAAACAGACGCAGCTGTTATTCTTCCCGCGCAAATTGTAAGTGTCAACTAAGGGCAATGAGATGCCATGGTACTTGTGGACAAGCGAAGTACCATCACAACACTAGTGTTTAGTCATCATCGGATAGGTTTCATGATGTAATTCGGTGCCTAAGAGATTTGTTTTGAGTGTAATAGTAATTAGTTGGTGATTTTATTAAGTGAAATATTTCTATGTCAGACCCAAGATAATAAATCAAATCAAAATCAAATCAAATTTATTTATTTTCAGATCATACATCCAATTTGTTAGTATAAAAATGTCATTGATATAAAATTTGTTCATGTGACTTGTCAGAGCATTTTGCTGGTAGGTCTACCCAAATCGTGGGGCTCGTGGCTAAGTAATAACAGCCGCACAGGTCTATCGATCAGGTTAAATTGCCCTTGCCGCGGTCAGTCGGTGGATGGATGACCATCTTCTTAACATACCGAGCGCGGTCTCGGTATGTTAAGAAGTGTTTGATAGTCGTTACGGGTCTTCAGAAGACCGAAAGTCTGACAACCACCACCACCACTAGCGACCACCACTCTTACCAAGGGGTATCGTGTTACCCAGTAACCGAGTTGTGTGGAGGTCAGGTAGGCAGTCGCTCCATGTGAAATACTGGTATTCAGCTGCATACATTTAAATTTAAAGCCGACCCCAACATAGTTGGGAAAAGGCTAGGCAGATTGATTGATCTACTCAAATCGTTTTTAACATTAGTAAAGCCTATGTTAAGTAACGCTGTTTTTATTACAAAATCGAACAAACTGTAAGCATACTATGAGTAGAGAAGCAACAAGAAAAAACGATACACTTTCAAGACATAATCTCCAACATTATGAAGCAACTAAAGTTAATAACACAGAAAGAACACCTACGTTCTTCACCACAACACACCGCTTTTAGTTCTTAATTAAAGCTATACGGAACATAATAGTCGATTAAGTTTCCGTCGGCTACACCAGCCATACAAAAGCACATTCTCAAAACGATAACCACTTCAACGATGGCAATCACACGGCGATTCATTTAAAATTTATTGCCATTTCGAAAAAGATAACATACGGAGTCGAGCGCCCCCCTCCAAAGTCGAACAATAACGTGCCCATCGACAATAACCAATAACTCTTTTGAATACGACGCGAAAACGGCGCGCGAACAATAAATTCGTAAAGAAATCGCCTCCCGTTTACCCCCATACGTTCTATATTCGAATAATAGTGTATATGTAACACAGTATTATGGCGACACCCAATTTATTTTCGAGTTTATCGCTCGGTTTGCTGTAATAAATTTCTAAGTGCATTAAAGATGGGGAGCATTGTATTGCAATATATTTCGCGAGATAGTTTAACCGTCTCTTGGACGACATCCGTTGAATATTTATAAGTGTTTTTATACGAAGAAAAAATGCTATCAATTATATGTCATTCATTTATAATTCCTTTTGAAAAAAGTGCAAATAATGATTATTTTATTTTAATAAATATAAAAAGTAAAAGTTATGCGTTTTAATTACAACGCCTTAAGCTTTCTCGTAACGAACGCAAGGGTTAACCCCTTAATAGTCAGGATTACGTAGCGTTACGATATTATATCTTTTAACTTATTTATATTTTAAGCCGCGGCAATATGAGTTTAATAACAGCACTTTATATTTTCCTTTATATTTGTGTGAACTCTAGCATAGAACCTAAAAGTCATTACAAGGTCGTAGGACTATTAAAACGATATCAACATGCAATCGAAAATGATTTCAAAACACATATTACAGCGGTGCAGCCAATAAAAACACTTAATTTTTATTCATACCTCCTTTACGATGGGAAATTGTAATTTATTCAAAATATTACTGTGTGCACGGTCTAGCAGGTCGGGCTACGGGCTATGGACGTTCCGTAATGCGCAGACAACTTTGTTAAAACTTATTAACATACATCGCGATGCACATTTGATTTTAATGTTCGAAATTGCAAAAATCCATGTCAGCTTCACGCTCTGGGCGTTTACATACAGTAAGCTTTTGAATCTTAATCGTAATCTACTAAATGGATTTATTATTCCATGCTTTATAGAAATATGTATTATTGAGTGAGTATTAGTAATGCCGCTGTATAATCAATCGGTTTGTTAATTTACTTCCTATCTACTTCAAGTGTGAAAGAATAGCTATATTACCTACATTAAATCTGCTGTTTAAAATTCTAAGCCAGTCCTTTGCCTACACGAAAAGGGTGCTTTTTTTTTTCATTTGGGTTATCCTATTAATTCTCAGAAACCAGAACAGGAAGCGACCGATCCCTTTAGATAACATTCGGTTTCTAAATTCTAAGAACGAACCTTATGACTTAAATCCCGCGAAAATAGAACCACCTCACCTCAAAATCCAAATTCGAAATTAAAAACTCACAAAAATCGCACCCAGCATTCAACCCTTTCACTGCGTAACGAGCAATTAGTAAAAGAAGATCACCTCGAATCCAGGATTCGAAATTTAAACCTAAAAAATCGCTCCCAGAATTCAACCCTCTCTCTACCTAACAAAAAGCCACTACCCATCACTCAAAAAAAAAAACGTTAAAACAGACACAACATCATGATGATCACGCCACACCTGCAGCCACAGGGTTGGCGATGCGTGCCCTCAACTGCCGGAACACTCTGACGTCATAAAATTGATAAAGAAAGGTTAAAGATACTATAAAACGGCACCAAAGAGACCGCTGACCTTTAGAAAGCCAAAGAAGAATTTTTACATGTAACGTTCGTGCACCTTGTAAAAGGCGTTTAGTAGAAGTTTTTCGTTCATACTTCAAGCACTTGATGTGTTATCTTTGCTTTCATAGCGGGGAAGAACTAATGGCACTTGTACCTAGATAAAATGCACGTCATTGAATTTCTGTCTGAGTTTTATAATGATTGAGGTAAGGAGTTCCACGGAAAGCAATCAAATGATTCACGTTTTACAACCACTTAGTATAATATAAACAAAATAAAAACTTAATTTATAAAATAAAGTCAGTGATTAAAAACAAAACTCGGAAAGTGCCATTACTTTCGCAAAAAATCTCCAATAAAATGAACTGTCCCGTTTCACATACTCATGAAGTCTCGACATAAATGCAATTCCATTTTCGAAAAACCGTGGAAGTAGACTCTAATAAATCGGAGATTTAAAAACATTCAACCACAAATATGAAGGACTAAGGTCGATATACCGACTAAATACCCGCTTGCGTCACGCGTCACCCACCAAAAAAGCAATAAAACAATGTCATGTCAATACCAATTTAATACACGCCAATAAAACAGACAATACGTTTAATAACATTGTACCGGGGTTCGTTTTACGATCAACGTACTCAGTTAACGTTGCATCGTTGCAGTTATCAAATCACTGGATGTATGGCGTTGCGTGTTTATTTTGACGGGCCAACGCTACAAAGCTACAGTGTACAGATCATAAACCTCAAGTAATTGTGTATAACGTGTACATATGTAGAGGTATCCGTGTCTGCTACATGCATGTTTTTTGAAGCTTGTCTGTTCGTTAGACAGTTGGCGGGGGAGTTGATGTATTTCTTTCCGTTTATCAGTTAAGTTTTTAATTATAAATAGAAGTATTTTTTCATTGGAAAAAATCCAAGAAAAACCCTCATAAACTGGTTGACATTACTGACGCGATGATAACTTTGGCAGAATTGAACAGTAAAAAAAAAAGATGACAATGAATGAAGCAAAACTGACAATAAAATCTAAAATAAATGTCACCTACCCAATTTCAGGTAACAATAGACACGCAATATGCTTTCTCGAACAAAAAAAGTAGAAAGTTTACTTTATGTCGGATTCCTAAAAATATTTCTCTAACATCGCTATTCAAAGAACGAGCGGTCAAAATGAATAACAACAATATGCACAAGCGGTCAGGTAAAGCAGCAGGTAGCAGAGCAGCAATCGGTAGAATATCGGAACCAATAACCAAACAATATGTCCGAACCGTCGGACAAACGGACAAACAAAATTAATAAGGTTTTTTCTAAATCAGTGATACGGAAAAGCTGGATAAAAGCTGTATTTCATTGACAGAAGATGGATATGGACAGCCGACAAAGAGATAAACGAAATTGTCAACCAGTATTATGAATCTACCAGTGCATATGTTTATAATGCATTGACAAATTCCTCTACCAACACACAATGTTTTCGTACACAAACAAAACAAATCAACACTCGATATTATTAACTAGAAGTCAAAATGCGCATTAATTAAACAGTACCTCCATCCCATCCCATCCCGTACCGTTTCCAATCCTACACCCTTTTAAATATTAAAGGCTCGCCTCCCTTCGCACATCGTTTTAGTGTCCAAATTCCCGGTATGCGCCGAGCCAATATTTGCTCCGAACATTAGATAAGCATGATCGACCGGTCGCTACGTTCACGATCGATAATTCTGTCACATTCATTCATATCCTAACAGACCTTGGGTTTAGAGAGGAGAGCGCTAAAAATAGAACTATGTGGTATTTAAGTTTATATCGGTAGGTTATGGTCTGTAAACGGAGCAATAACTATACGAAATGCTACTATTTACGAGAATACTTTTAATGCTGAAATTCTCGACGGAATTACCATAGCGATAAATCTGTCTGCGACCAGTAATTTCCGGAACACATACGCGACTGCCATTAAGGAGTTAGATACAAATAACATTAGTGCATCCCCAGGACATAGCAAGCAATTGTAGCTAGAAAATAAGTTATAAAACAAAACGCATAAAGGAAAACAACGCCATTAAATTTGAATCCCCTATATACCTAGACCTCTGATGTATTTATGCAGTCTAGACGAAAATATTGTTTATTGCACAATAATGGGAAAGACTTAGAATACCCTCAAAGTCCTTGAAAGAGGGGACGAAGGTGAAAAGTGCAATTCCGTTCAGTATTAAGAGCACTTAATCCAATAAAACATAGGGGGAATTGAAATAAGTCACTGAATAACGGATGACAAACTAGCAATTAAGGTCTCAGACAGTACTGTGGCGGCATCTACAACGCCACATACGAACTACTCGTACGCATCAAAGACCTGACGTCACACAAAAATGCTGACGTCGCACTAAATCCTGCGTCGCGCAATTAGAGTTTACTGCGCGAACAGTATAATTATAACGTCCCCTACAACAATCGTTGGGCAGTTGCCCTCGTCGGGACACCAATCTGGTTGGAGGATCCTTTTCTATAGAGGATGAGTGAACTTTCACCATGTTTCCAATGCCTCTAAACTTCAATAACAAATACAACATAGACTAAGTTTACATTTCATATTGCATTAAAAGTTAAAAATATGGCCCGATGAACCGAATATGGCCGAATTCATTCAAATGAGAATTGCTATCCATTGTGAAGAGTATTTAGTTTACAATATGTATTAATAAAAGCTCAAAAGATGTCAGAGAAAAATTGTCCGTCAATTATGTTCAGTGTAGGTATTGTGCAAGCAGACAACTTCAACGAGGAATTATTTTCGGCGAAGACGGCAAGAAACTTGATTTAAAAAAAAAGTTCCAACTGAAAAACTAATATGCATTATGAAAATTTATTCATTGCACAATTTCAGTTTAAAAAAAAACCACCAGAAAAATGATTGTCTATATTATTAACGATAACGACGCATTAAATCACCTGAATTATCGACAAAAAGTGGCGTAAAATTGGAACGTACTACGGTCTACCTAGTTTACTAAAAAGGCGGTCTAGTAAAAATTAAAGCTTATCTACGGTAAAATATAATTGCTCATACATCAACCAACCAACCGTTTACGAACGCTCGACCGACGCGTTTGTACTGACCGTGGTTAGTTTGACACCAACAAACATTTTCATAGCCAGTAACTACGTGACCATGGTACCTCTATTGTCAACTAGCACGATCCGCAAGTCAGACTTCCCAGAAATGTAATATAACATCAATGGCCTTTCATTCCTAAAATATATTTTAATCTAGGTGTCCCACCACACAAAAACAATCATCAATCTGAAAATGCTTTTTTGAAGAAGCAATTATATTTTTTGGCAAATCGATCTTGTGGGAGCTTTTTTCGTGGAACGGTTAGCAAATTAAATAACAGCAAATGTCATCTTGGGTAAACAAGAGATTATAGAAGCGTTTGAACAATAGAGTTCAGTGATCGTTTAATTCAAATAAAATGTCTGAGCGTAGGAGAGACTGCAAATAGCCGAGCTGAATATCTGACTAGACTACAGCGACTTCCTAATTTCGGGTCTCCGGAAGGATCCCATCTAGGCATGTACCTCATCAGGAAGGGGTTGACGCCGTCTCGTCGCGTACTATTCAAATCCGGCGCGTTTATCGGTTCATAACTCAGAACTGGCGTTGTTATGAGCGTCCGACATTCCTCCGAGATTAAACCCAGCCCCCGAAGGCTAGATGCGCCTTAACTGTCCATACGTGACTCGAATTCAACGATTCACGACTACTCCGTCTACTATCGCAACGGGGACTAAAAAGTGCCCGCTAATTTTGTTAGGCACGAAATGGACAACTGGCGAATTTAAAATGAAGACGTTGCGCAAGATTTATAACTCAATTTGGACATTTGGGCGGTGCTTACGTCATGTAATGGGTGAAAAATGCCATTGGAGCTTTCTATGAAATGAATGGACATTGACATTCCGAGACATATGGCGAATAGTCATGCCCGGGGGAACATGTAATAAAATGGAGCTTTAAAGAGATTATAGACTGATTTAATGATGAGCAGTTTTATGTTCTGTTTATAGACTTCAGTGAGCCGTTGCCTCGTCCAGTGCCAGTGCATTGCCTGTCGCACTGAAATAATATCTTTATTTCCCTTGAGCTTTGATATTAGATGCAGCAAGAGTTCATTCAATCATAAAGTGCTGTAAATAAAGACTTTTATTCTTCTGCAATTGAACTCACCTCCATTGACTTCAAAACTCCTTCAAGAATTACCAATCAGGTTACAAGATCCTCCGAAATTACCCAATAACGAATTTAGAGTAAATCTTATAAGACTCAATCATGTCCAAATGGAGGCACTGAAGGGACACAGAACAGTGAGGCATGACGTCACGTCATAGTTGCTACGTGATTCGTTTGTTCGATACACTGAAGATGTTAAACACACAGACGTTGAAAGGGCTTTTTTACTACCGACTTTTTAGAACGAAAGCTATAAAAATGTAGTACAAGAAGCACAGTTTTTGCGGCGAACTGGCACAAGACAGAAGTAGGCCACTTGATTCTGAGTGTTTAACTCAGACACTTGAAGCAGCAGGAGGGTGCCGATGACTATTGAAAGGGTAGGAGTCCCTTTGAAGAAAAATAGAAGCGACGTATTTGTAATATTGTTGGAACGTTGGAACATTAAAATAATGTTTTGGTAGGCAAGAGTGTGGGAAAAATGACCAGTAAAGTAGTAAATGCAGATGTTTGTGCATAACCCGCTGATTTATTCGCTTCTAGCTAAGCGAATAAATCAGCTTATTCGCTTAGCTAGAAGCGAATAATTTGACTTAGCCACGCCGTGTAAACAGAGAACGTAAACCGCATTATTTAAACGACCATAACGATTATTTATTCCAACAGTCATTCAATAAATCAATATTAGAGCAGCTACTGAATAAATAATAACGAACAAGCTCCAATTTTTTAAATTATGTACCCTCACAATAACTACCATTAGCGCAAGACGGGAGCTTTTAAACTGTAACACAATACATCAAAATCAATGCTGTAATCGACATCTCACGATCGCAATCCCCATACATACCTGCATTACCCTCAATCCTAATCCAAAATTGCAAAATGGTTCCCACAGATTCAAAGAATTCAAAGAAAAAGAAAATTTGCAAATGCAATATGCCTTAGAAAAGCGGAGAACCTAAGAGTTTCACCGTAACAATGCTGTGTAACACAATGGAAGTTACAATAGTAGTGATCACAATCAGTTTGGGGGCAAAAAAATGGGTGCTTGGTAGAGATGGGCAATTGAAAAGGGAACGTCTGAGCCAAGCCATCTGCCGCACCCGGCGCTGCCTGCTCATGTATAATGTGACCAAACGATCCCATTACCCTGGACTGTGCCGCTACAAACGCTAATTTCGACAATCGCTCAACAAAGAGGACTGTCGTAAAAATTTAAGACTTACAAGGGGAAGGGTTATGATTAAAGCAAGTTTAGCCATAAATATGACGATTAAAATTTATTATTTAAAGCTAGGGTGAAAGTGAGACTGGTCTGCCTATTATGCCTGGTTATGGTCTGTGATTCTTGAGTTACATGCCACAAATGAACTCTTTTGTACCATTGAGAGACAGATCATAAAGAGAGACTGCGACATGCCTGTAATTCCTGGACAACACAAGTTAGTAAAGTAGGTATAACTTGTATTCATACAATGAGGATATTATCATCTGGCATTATATACGAAACCATATCTACTAGGTTGTATTCCAGTTTAGGCAGATAATAATGAGTAAGTTATCAGAAGCCAGAAGGACAATACTCATTCTTATAGAAACGGTCAAATTCAAATCGCAACAATCAATGTCAAAAACTTGTCAAAAATACAGGTAAATTTGAGGTTATTTTTGACAGATTAAGACCAAGATTAGAAGGCGAACGTTCTTTAAAACATGATCATTGCCCCTCAGAACTTTAGACACGTACAAGACTTAAGTACCCAAATTACGAAATGCACAAACAGCATTTGAATAGTTTTGAAACAGATTGCTAGTCCATGACTTTATAAGTTCGAAAAAAAAAATCTGCTCAACAACGTAAATAACGCAATGAATATTGTTGGCTTGCCAAAATGAAACAGATTAGTCGGAATCGTTTACGAAAATTTATTTATTTAATTATTTAAACTTCTCGCACAATAAGGTACCTACAAAGACGGACAAAAAAAAGGCGGAAAATGTGTTTCATAATTAGATAGCTGGTCAAAAACGATCTGCAGTAACTTCGCACATCAACCTACAACATTTGCGTCTATCCCACAAACCACCCCAGAACGCATGGCCACCTTACACACAACACACCCCAGTCCGTATCTAACTAAACTATATCGTACGTCTCTAGAACCCGTAATTTCTTCAAGACAGCACGTGTTCCGATTCTATGGCGCAATTTGATGGTAAAAAAAACAAAGCGTCCCCTGCACGGATAAATAAGGGGATTATTAGATACGATTTTATATTTTTTATACACTATGATTTGTGTCATAACAGCTCAGGGAAGTTTTATTAATAGCGAAGTTAATTTTAAAGGTGTAGGAAAGAAGAAACGGGTTATGATTTTGAATAGGATTCATGTCACCTTATTATTCCTGTGTTCAGTTACCAATGGTACTAATGCTTGAAAGAGTAGCCGAAAAAATTTCGAACGAATCGTTCTAATGAAACCTCTTTGCTAAAATTATCACAAGTAATTTTTTACCGCTTACAACATCCGTCAAGCGTGCTAAGAACAGTTCGTCGACACATGAGTCGGCTAGCCTGACCGCAAACATACTACATAATGTAGGTTCTTGACATGTTGGATGACTTATAAATTGATTTATAAGGTAAATGAAATGTAGTTTTTCCTTATCACAGCGCAACTAGAAAGTACTTACCTACTCGTGTAATAAGCAAAAAACCTCGTTCCAAGTTCCTTTTTTTCTTCTTTTTAAGAGCGGTTCATTCACATTCCGAACGTCGTAATTCAAGACGAGCCGCGAGCGTTTTCTCACGCGTTCTCATTTCAAATTTAGGCGCGAAGTTGCTGCCAGACGCCTAGGGATGGTCGGCCATGATGACTAATAACTCGTAATGGATTATTTAGTTACTCGTAATGTTTTGATTAATAATACTGTTGTATTCATAAAATAGTTTGGAAAATCCAAAAGTGCACGCCTCATAACACTCATTCATAAACGAAAAAGAAATTCAAAACATAGTTTCTAACAAAAATGAACAATTTATCACTTTTCATGAAGTATGTTTTGCTTCTGCTTTTTTACCCATCAATATGGGTAAAAGTTCTAACCTCGCAATCCTTACGTAATGTCAAAGACTGATTATTTCGATATTTACTTTGTGTGGTTGCTTGGCAACGGACTTCAAGTCGTCAACGTCAAGTCAAAGGTGGGAATTATTTAGTTAAAGATATTATATTTTAGTTAGTATTTTATTAATTATAATTAAACTACTTTGAATAAAAGAGCCGTTTTCAATAGGGTTCCCTATACGGCTAAAACGAACGTATTAAAAAAAAATTGACTCAATTAATTGCTTTCATCGCAAGCTACAATGTTTTCAGGTTTCATAAATTGACGGACAGGATTTTTTTTTCAACTATTTTGATGCTTTTTTCATTTCTGCTGCATTAAATCAATTGTTGAAAAGTACAGTAGGTATTAATCTCCATTTAATTATCTATACAATGGTATATAAATTAAGTAGGTTCTGTGTACTAGCAGGAGTGTAACAATAAAAACAGTTGCAGAAAAGTTGCAAAAAAAATTTTTCGATCGTAGAGCACACTCTAATGCTTCGCATTATGAGTCGTGAAATTGTGCAACAAAAAAATAACTTGGCAATGTATTAAATTCGTATGTGATATCTTAATTAAAGATAATTTATAAGATAAGATGCGACAAAAAGGTCAGTATGATAGCAAAGATATTAAAAGTAAAACCTACTTAATTTAATTAATTAAGAAATAATACTCTGCAGAATATAATCTGATTAAGTGCATAGCTATACAAATGTCTAGAACTCTATAAACAAAACTAGCTTGATTAAGCCATAGAAATAAGCCATAACAACCGTATCAACATTCGTTTAATAAAATCCATTTTTAATTTTATAAATCGATAATGGCTATTCGGAACTGCATAGTGGATTAGTCGATTATGCAAATCATTCGTAATAGTTCCTCACTAACGTCTCGACGAATACACGCGCCGCGCTGCGCCTGTCATGTCTTAACGAACAAGAGTTTATTAACACATTTCAGTTAAATCAATAAATAACCAAAAAAAAATTGCCATTCAGCTTTGAAGTAGACCTCACGCAGTATAGCAAGCAATGCCACCCACGCAATAATAACGGATGCGAAATGAATTTGCAGCAAAAAAATAAGGCTTGTAGATTCATTAAGAGTTAAAAATGGCATCATAATAGAAGCAACTTGCCAGTGAATGTTTATTTACAAATTGGAACAGTCAATAGCACTAACTAGGTAAACTACAATATCACTAGTAGAAAATTTAACGTGCAAAGAAAAAGTTTAATAAACATTAAATCAATTCGTTCATTCACTTCGTTCGACTTCTACTGAGCGGCTGGGCCACAGGCTTTTATAGTCAATCGAGAACTCGACTATTTAATAATCGAGTCCACGATAAGTCTCATCACTAAAACTCAATGAGGTATCGATTATGCATAGATTATCACCTCTGCAAATAACATAATTTGCATTAACGTCAAGGCACCTACTGAGAATTTGTCATATTTTCCTTACAGGAAAATAGAACCAAAATATCGGTTAAGGGTATTTCCCTCCGTGTCGATAGGTACAGGCATTTACTGATTAAGCATTAATTTTAGATTTATATCATGAGGTATTTCCATAAAGTACCTACCACATAAAAACATACGTAATTTTTTTTATACATTTTTACCCTAGTATCCTGTGGTGAACATTACTGAATGTGTACTACTTGTCACAAACCAGGAAAAAAATTAAAAAATAAGTTTTCTCGACACCTACTAGGTTTTTTACACACAATTTGCGGAAAAAACTTTTAAAAGCAAAAAAAAATGCAGTAAGTCTGCGTCTTTCCCTTTGGTCCTGCTGCTACGCAATTAATTTAACATCGAAAACAAGTTGTCACCCCCGAGACGGCCATATTGCAGGGGCCGAGCAGCCGAGCCAGATTTTATTCAGTCCATAAAAAGCGCCTTTACAACCTACTTCCCGACTAGACGTGGTCGCGTGTGAGCTAACGATCTCCCATTAATATTTAATACATACTAGTTAGTTACATACATATTTGAGTTAACACAAGCCGACTCAATGTAATTTCCCGTAAGAGTAGCGTAGAACCGCCAGCGTAGTGGCACGCAAACTTAATGTGCTGAAACATCAGAAGTTTTTATTTGTTTAATAAAGACGTTATGTTCGAAATGAATTGCTTAAATTGTAACCACTGTTTTCGTTGGTTGTTTGTAGTGAGAGATTTTTAAGTAGCGTACAATCTGCGCTAGTAGTTTTGTGGCTGTTTTATAATTAGAAGGAAAAGTATAATTTTATAGCTTATTGTTGAATTCCAGACGAATGATTCGTGTTTGTGAATGAAGTTTAAAGATGCGATAGTACTAACTTAGTTACTTGAGATAAGATCCCTAATAGCCCACTTTCAAAACTTCAGGTTTCAATATTGATGCAAAGACTGTTTAATAGGTTCCAGTCGATTAGCAAAGTTTTAAGACCTGAAATACTTCGCCAATTCCCAAGTAACAACTTAGAGAATTAGTCTAGACACTATAAAACATTGCAAAGACGTCCCACCCCAAAAATAGGTTTAATATCCGTAGAATCGGTAATTTTAAAAACTTTCTTAGTAAAGGGGCCTGTCCAAGCAAGCTGGGGAGACGAAAAGAAGTGAAAAAAAAATATCTGGCAATTTTGTGAAACGTCATTTTTATCCCTCGCCAGCTCAGTCTAGTGATTGATTTTTATAAATCCCCTCCGCCTAGTGTGGACACTGTTCGATATTTGAAATTAAATGTCAACCGGCTTTCGATAAACGCGGTAAAAACCGTTACCGGAATATTACTGGCAACTTGGAAATACGGCTACTGCGTGTGTTGTGTACTCCGATGTTAATTACCCGTAAAGTGTAATGCAATGTTTACATCCAGATGATTTTGAGGCAGCCGGCTGGCTTCTTCGAAACTCTATGAACAAAAAAACTAATAATATTCCCTCAGATATTTCGCAATGTGCAATTACACAGTTTTTCTCGGTATACATTACATGCTAAAAAGATGTGGGATTACAACACGAATTGTTTGAGTGGCCGCGCGCGCTTGCAGGCGATACGTCTCAAATATTCGAAGATCGCGCGGAGTCTGTAACGGACTTGCATTCCAGAGTAGGCTTACTTTGTAAAAGATGTTTGGATTCCTTCATACCGCAAACATGGCCTGAACTATGAGAATGAAGACATAAATTAGATAGCAAGAATGTTATTTGTAATTAGGCAAAGGGCAACGGAACTTAGCTAATTAAAGTTTTTACAGAAAAAGAAAAAGTGCATTGACAGAAGGTGAAATGTATTCAATGCTCCAAACCTGATCTGTAACAGATTCATCGTTATTTTTCAACAGCGGAAGTTGTAGCCACAGAGGCACAGAGTAACGAAGTCAATGATAAATTATAATGCAAAATGTTGCATTTAGATTCAGATATGCATTCGGCTTGTGCATCTGAATAGAAAATAACATTTAAATGCACGAACAGCAGCGAACACAGCCTCATTATGGAAATCCTTACATAATTCGACATAATTAATTTTTTTATAAATCTGAATTTGCACTGAGGCGTTCTCTTAATCTGGCGCCAGTAGAATAGTGATTAGTACATTTTTATAGTCTTAAAACAAGTGCGGAGATCTTCATACTTCTCATTAAGAGTGTAACTTTATCCATTTACATTTTCTTTACGTTTAAAATGCTTTGTATGAAACATCATTAATAAACTACGCGAAATTCTATCATCATTTAAAAGCCGGCCAATCAAAAAACCATCAATAACCGTTTACCAAACCACAACAAATAAATACAAGACTTTTTACGAACCTCATCATTCAAAATCACACAGTACAATAAAATATTTATTTAATTTAGTCATACACACGAGTACAAAGTCAGTCATCAGCCGCCCGCAGCGACCCATTCATTCGTTCAATCATTCATCCCGTAAAAGCGCGGGAACCATTGTTGAGGGGTATCAAACCGATTGACAGACTGTGTCAATTTTATTGCTGTGGCGGCGACTGAACTAAAAATATACTCCCACGCGTTTGTAACTTGGTGCAATCTTGACGTGGCAAACGAGAAGATAAAACTCAAACCGTGTAACGCATAGACCACTAATCAATTTTAGTATTTTTAGAGCCTCTTGTGTCAAGCAGTGTTAGAGAAAGAAGAGCAACACGCATTAATCTTGTGATTTCGTGGCAACGAACTTTGGAATACGCATCGTTTTTTGTGACTAACTGTTGGCAACGAAAATAGATGATGTTTTAAAGAATTTTACTGAAACGAAGTTTTAAAATAATTGCAATTGCAACTATTTCTCTAACATTTTTCTGGATAAATTAGCAGGACATGAAGAAAAAGAGAAATAACAATATTTATTGACATAAAACAATTTTTACAGTCAAGGATAAGAATTCTCTGACTCCTGCGCTAGCGTTATATTTGTGTTGCAGAAGCCAGTGTCCTCCCGTAATAAAATGACACACAATTTTGTTGTTTCAATATTGTGACATGAACTAGACCCAAAAACTTGGCAACGTCGCAAATAGAAGTCAAATATTTACCTGTTTTGATTAATTTGTTAATATTACTGATGGAAATAAGAAATATGGTTAACTAGTGAACTAGAATATTAATAATGAATTGCAATTATAACACTGAATTTGATTTTTTAACCGTTTTAGGTGTAAAAAAGGCATTGGAAAGTTTCTATATACTTTTTTTACATCTAAAAGTAAATATTCGGTGTTACGATATTAATTATTGCATATTTCATAATCAATATTTTAGTTTACCAGTTAGCCATTAAAAAATAAAAGTAATACTGCCAAATTAATCAAAACAGCGAAATATTTGACAGAGATTTGCGAAGTTGCCCACTTTCTTTATAAACGCTCTTAACTTAAGTGTAAAACAATATCACGTATTAACGTCAATCAGGTTTATTCGTGATCGCGTCAAGCTGCGCCTTCACCTGGGACCACAAAAAAAAAACTATTAAATATAAAGCATCGCGGCACGCGACTACAGTCCAACGAACTAACGTTTGGACATTCTGCATAACCATAGTTTTTTCAACAACCCCCCTTTTTACGCCGCGTTTTTGTGCAAATCTTGCATCCATTGTACTTTGAAACGAAACCGTCCACAATGCTATCAAGGAAAAAAGTACCACTCACACCTGGCGGGAAGACGCCGTCATCAACAAGCAAGAAACGTCGCAACCGCCAAACGGAACAGCCGTAAATCAATACTGTCCCACTATAAATAAGAGCTTAATTGCTTAATACGGAACTGGGGTTGCCCGCGGCAAAATTCGCGTCAGACAATAGTCTTGAACACACAAAGGCACAAGACATTGAGTAACGAGACGCCAAATATATGGGGATCCATTTTTTCACATAGACCAGATGCAGGTGATGCCAAAGTTATAGAAGAAGGTAAGATTCAATTATTCGTGTATTGACAATGGGAATCTGGAGCGTTTCTAATCCTGTTGCTATGCGAAGCGGAGGAGCTCATTCAAAGTTTGGAAAGCTGCAACGCCCTGAGGCTGTACCAACCGGCGCGTTAACGTCAGCCCATTATATTCCGTGAAAAGTTATAATAACATCATCTGTATGATAATACGCTAACGTAATAATTAAGTTCTATTTTCGAACCTAGTCTTCGCAAAAAATGGCGGAGTTTATTCGATATCGCTGTGTGCGGGATAATAATTTGTTCTTTGTATCCGTTCGAATAAGACCAAAAATTATAATTTCTTGTATGTAATGAACACAGCATAGCAGAGTCAGTAGCGGAACAGAGCAAGTCATCATATTCACGCGAACAAAATTGCGTGTAAAACTTAATTAATTAATTAATTTACGATAGCTACCGTGAAAATTAATTTTACTTGCATTACACGACATTTTTACATTCAATATGCTACTTATATTGTTTTTGTGTAGTTTAAAGAAAAATGCCTTATACTTAGGTAAAAATAAATTATTTAACTTTTTTAAATTCTAATTTCTAACACTCTTCTCTGTGGTAGTGTATTTTCGCGCGTTTTTTGTACGTCACGCGACTGTCAGACCTCAGATTTTATAATCTCACTAGCGTACCTGGCAGACGTCCTGCCCGAACAACGCCACCTACCGGGTCCAATTGTATTTTCAAACCATCCAGAGACGCACTCAAATATACACACAAGATTTCATCCAAATCGGTCCAGCCGTTTAGGAGGAGTTAGGTGACAAACACACGTACCGAAGAATTATAATAAGTACTAACTGCCCGTCCCGGCTTCGCTCGGGTAGCACTAAGTACTTATCTACGGCTACCTACCCTATAAACCTTCCCTGGACTACGACAAACATTTCAAGACCAAAATCAGCCAAATCGGCCCAGCCGTTCTCGAGTTAAAAAATTACAACGAAAAGTGGCATTGATTTTTATATATTTATAGATATAAAGATATTTAGCCAGCTATTATAACAAGACGCTTGATGAAAAGATTCTTTGATAATCACAATTTATGGGCAGTACTGGTAACCACAATCTGTGCGTGGTCCCCTTCAGAGCTTAGCCGGTCTATGCAGCACAAACACGACCCCGACATAATGTCCCTTTAAGAGCGTCGTAAACTAGCACTTTTGTAAATTGCT
The DNA here is from genome assembly GCA_948150665.1 of Conistra vaccinii. Taxonomy (NCBI): domain Eukaryota; kingdom Metazoa; phylum Arthropoda; class Insecta; order Lepidoptera; family Noctuidae; genus Conistra; species Conistra vaccinii. The sequence goes on from OX411332.1 coordinate 20,462,213, forward strand.
CGTAAATTATATATACGAGTGAATAATATGCAACCATTTAAACAACTAAGTCTATTATCATATACGTTCAGATGTAATAAAATTTATTGTGAGTGGATACACAAAAGTTTTGGTAATTCTTCGATTTTATAGGTCTTTATAATATTGTTGGAGTGTATAAACAAGTAATTTGACGCGCCTCGTTGGTGCCTGTCTATAGGCCAGATAATCTGTAGGATTTGTAATTGTATGATCCAAGCTCGTGTCTGCTGGGGACCTACTCTCTTAGTCCATCAACGAAGATACGGGCCTGTCCGAAATTAGTTCGAAACTTCGAAGTGAACCCTACACCCGATTAATTATTTTTTTCGGGCGGGTAAAAACACATCGGGAGTAGGGACAGCTGTCAAATCGTGGTGTCATTAATTCTTAGGTGGGGCCCCAACTTATCTTATGTCTGTAGGTGATACAGAGTAGGAATGGCCCGTAACTTCGCCCGTGCTTAGAGGGTAGATCTCCTGATGAGTGAGGGCCATAAATACACTGATACAGAGAAACTGATATTACTTTGGGCTTGTACACAAAACTGCGAATCGGTGCGATGCGAATTCGCAACACAGAAGTTTTGGAAGAAAATCTTAGGGAGCCGTCGCTGATTTTTGTGATGCGACGTCGCATCGCAGTTTTGTGTACAAGCCCTTTAATAGTATTTGCTTTTATGGTCAACAGAATACTAGTGCTACAACATTGCTAACATAATCCTATTCATTTCCAAATCGATTTTGATCCTCGTTGAATAGTCCCGATTTTATTATAAACTTCAGAAGTTTCTCCTACTACTGCCTACTAAAATCAGGAGCAATAGCTCGCAGGCAACATGACGCAAATTCGCAACAAGGAAACACAACATGTTTTGCTTTCCAAACAATTTTAAACAATACATTGTGTTTCACAACATACGAGTATATAATATGAACAATATCTTACACGTTGTTTCATAATTATGAATATGAATGAAGTTTAGGACAAGGAGTATCGATATTCTGCATGATATGATAGATTAACAGACTGAGAGAATCAATTTGTGTTTCTACGGTGTCAAACCAAATACTAAAGCGTATCGATGCTAATTGTGTTAAATCAAGATTTTTCAAGAAGTCATTTAGAATTCCTGACCTAGCACAATAAGCCTTATATTTTCCACAAAGGTTTGCTTACAAAATTATCAAGTGTTTTTTAACCAGAGTACCGAGTATGTTACATTTGCCAAACGGTACGATTTAAAATTCGATGGGATCCAGGTAAAAATTATTAACGTTACCGCTTCACATAGATTATATTTTAATACATAATTATAATAATTAACAACGCCATAAAATATGTAGGCAGACTTCATAAAAGTTTATTTAAGTAAATTATTTGCATAATTATTATAAAAAGGAACTTGCATTCAAAAAGCACATAAACTAAGCATCTACCTGCAGACATACCCATTAAATGATAACTTGTGTGTAAGTGTTACCTCAGGTAACGTACGCCCGCATTAATTAGGAGGGTAGTATAAAAGATTGATGATCTTCCAACGTCATTACCGCAGCGCAGGCGCATGACCTGTTCAACTTGGAAGAGTTACGCTAAACAGTGCGTATAATTAATGAGCAGTTATTGAAATAAAAAAAAGAATCAGCTTTTATTAAGAATGATGATAAAATTCTGTCTGGAATATAACGGGAAATATAACTATCAATTTCCTTACTAGACGGGTAGGGGAAAGACCGTTGTACTTATTCCCTAACTCAATATTCAATTGGGAAGAGTCGGCTTATTGGACAGCGAAACGATATCCAATGGAAATCTACAGCCGGACGCCATCGAAATCTTTTGAGAATACTCGACGTCTATGTCAGACGTTTTCGACTTCCAATTGATTCCAATAAGAAACGTAAGAAGAACTACTTACTTGTAAGACAATACACATAATTGTACGAGAAAGTGGCGCCAACAAGTCACGAGCCTCGTCACACAATAACACATTAAGTGATCGAAAAGTCAACAACACCATAATCGTATGTCGGGATCGATTATATCGATTATAAGTTCCGATTCACCCTTTTATTTTATCCACTTCCTTTGGAAGCGTTATATTCCATATCTGGACAAAACATCCGGTGCTGTTAACCCTTCAGCTTCGCTTTGTTTGTAAATATAAAAACATTTAAAATGTTAAGCGTTACGTGAGTCACACGGCTGGGGATTAGGACGCAAATACACCGGTAGCTAAGCGACAGAAAGCGAAACGAAAACTATTTTTAAAGCGCACGGTTTTATAAACATAGGGAAGTTTCGTCCCACACTCGACGTAGGCGACTTTCTAACTAAAACGACACTGTTTTCAGATCATCGAACTTTCGTTTGAAGTTGCTAATATTAGACTATACGAAATAAATTTATTCTGACACTTACGGAGTTACGGACACGTTCTGTTTAAATTGGGAAGAGTATATTTTTGCACAATGAAAACTATATGGGAAAACTGCTAACAATCATCGTATTCATCGTAGGCATAAAAATCATTCATTTTCTCTAAATAAATCTCGTCATTATTGGTTGTGTTTCATTTATTTCTTCCAACGCTAACAACCTGATTTTATTTGACCCTAATAGTTACGTAATAAAATATGCAATTGTTTGTTTTCATTTTGCTATTAATCAAATAGCACCACAGCACCACACTTTCAATGTGTGCCCGTCTTAAAACGACGCACGGGTCAAAATGTCCCAAAAAAGAACAAATAAAACTAATAAATTAAGCAGTTTGTATTCTCTTAATACAGTTGAAATGTGGCACTTGTCAGATGGTAGATAACATGGTTTTTTAGCAGTTCATAAAGCACGTAAGATTTATGAATTATTTATAGTGGACACCGAATTTATTATTCAAAGTATTAAACCTAGTTAAGGATTGGATGGCAGGGTTGTTTTACTACTGTTTTATTACTACGACAGATAATAAAAAGATTATAATAGCTGCTGGTCATCAGGCTATTTGGTACGGCAACATGGTGAGGATATTGAGCTGTGACGCAAACCAGCTCCACCTCTTATCCTGCCTTCTGTGGACTGTGCCCCAATAAATATAGCCATAGTGACTTCTACACTGCCACAGACGAGTCCGTAGAAGCGGCGAAGTTTGGAGTCAACTGTAGTGCTATCGACGAAGAAGGTCGGAGTGCATCCTAAATGCTGGCAACGTCGTAAATAGCTGTCAAATATAAAGTTTGGAAATAATACTGTATAGAAATAAGAAATGTGCCTAACTAGAGAACGATTGATTATGAAATGCAATAGTAATACCGAATATTTCGTTTTAGATGTAGAAAAAGTATTTGGAAACTTTCCAATTTATGCCTTTTTTACACCTAAAACGGGTACAACATCAAATTCAATGTTACAATTGCAATTCATTATTAATATTCTAGTTCGCTAGTTAGCCACATTTCTTATATTATAGCTAAATAAAGCAAAACAGCGAAATATATGACAGCTATTTGCGACGTTGCCCACTTTCAGAATGCCCGCTCTTAATACAATTCGTTGTAAGAACAAGATCTATAAAGTTAGTGCATAATACATAAGTCTGCATCTGCCAGTAATATTATATCTGCCTACATACCTGATACCGATGTGCAAACGTGCATGCAAAGACCTAGAAATGTCTAAACACCGCTGCACCGTTGCGAATGCTAAAACCCTTGTACCTTCGCCGTTTTCCAGAAAGCTATGCGTAAGCAAATACCTCTAATAATTATGCAAATCAAATAATCAAGTTACACGAAATCAAAGTAACTAACTAAGTAATATGGATAAAATGCGCTGACAACAACATGTTCTAAGAACACGACGTACATGCTAAAATGACGCGTACAGTTTAATTAATTCTAAACTAAAGAATGCAGTGTCCTCACGACTTTCTGGCCAGGAAACGTGCTGCAAACAGACTTCCACCATGCCTGAATATATTAGTAACCTCTTCATTGAAAGGCTATATTTATGCGAGCTAGATTACTACCAAGGAAGCCTCACCCAACTCATAATACATGACATATAAACAGTACAAATAATTGTACCAAGAATTGGAATCAATTTTCGTAAATTTATTCCAATTCCTGGTACAATAACTACTTTTTGCACTACCTTTTAGAGGAAGGGGTAACCAAAATCAATAAAATTAAATTTTTTCTTCTCATTTGTGACGTTCAAAAGTACCTTTTAATGGTCTAATTGAAATTTAATTATACGATTTAACTTTGACAGTCAATTCAATAGCCATGCATGCCAAACAATCATCGATACATCAAGTCTGTGTTCCCCAATGTTGGCCGAAGTGTATGGTACAGTGGGCTCCATAGAAACCTCACCCCCTAGCAATGTAGAAAAAACAATACAAGAGGGTTGAGGTTTCTCGCGAGCCCACTGTACAACCCCGTTTTGACAGCTATGAATTCTCGCAAACCATCTAAGAGACATCAGTAGAAAGTATTCTTAAATCTAAAGTTTGGATACATCCATGGGGCCTAATTTTTTGTTTTTAGGGTTCAGTACCTGAAGGGTGCCAAAAGGACCTCTATTACTAAGCCTCCGTTGTCGGTCCGGATGTATCTCATGAACGGTAAGCCGACGTTCGCACGGACGGACGTAATAAACGCTATAACAACAAATAATAATAAAAAAATAAAGGTAATTATTAAAGGGGACCAGAAACATGTTTTTTTCGGCGTTTTTCGATCGTAATATGGTACGGAACCAATCGAGTGCAACTTCGACACGAACTCGGCCGGTTTTTTTTTTGTTTTTGTTTTGCCTAATACTGTCCCAGTTCTGGGCAAAGGCCTCCCCGAAGTCTTTGCAAGAACTCTTTTCCCGCGACAGCTCGAACCAGTCCTCACGGTACGCGTCCAAGTCATCTCGCCACCTTCTGGGCCTCCTCTTTCTTTGAATTTAATCAACTTTAATTATTTAATCATTAGGATAAGTATTTAAATTACTTTATTAATATTATCACGAACCTAAAATTAGCTAACACAAATCGTACTTATTTATGATAATGAAGAAACAACTCGTAAACCACAGCCTGCCTTTAACATCCAACTGTCAATAATTATGGCCGAAATTAATTTAATATTTGAATAATGAATGTAAAATTACTTAAGAACGAGAATAATAAAAATAGGAACCGTACCACAGATTATTAATCTGTGACCGTACTGGTCGGCTAGTATGCCAACGGTTAGTGATGCCGAGAAATGTATTCAAATTGTCATAAGAAAGGAATAACAAGCAGCGATGCGTTGTGGCTCAATGGAAGCCGAAGGCATTCAAATTACTTTTCCGAAAACCGAATTCCAAGTAGTTTCTGTCTACGTAAGGTTCAAGGCTGGTTTATTCAAATTTCCTATTCGAATTGCATAACCTGTTATTTCACAACATTTCACACGGCTACGAAGCTAGACAGTCCTTGACCATTGAAAGTGTTTAAGGCAGATTAACGGACGCCAAAATCTGAAGCTTCTTTAAATGAGATGCCTGACATGTTTGAAAGATTTACGTGAGTTGTAAATTTTTTGACGGTGTTGATAGGTTCTTTGGACATAAATAAGTTCTAATTTAGAAGTACATATTTAATGTTTTTTTTTTTTTTTTTAGTCCCTGATTACTGTTTACGCCATCGATCGTCGCCATGATATAGCAAGCTACTACAGACTTAGTATTTAGTTGAAATAAATCAAGCAATGAAAAACCGATAACAACGCTTTGTATATTTTGTGTTAATTAATTAAATTGTATATTTTTTAAATAAACCTTATTTTTTGTGATTTCAACTCTAATTTCAATTATCTTTTCATATTATTTACTTACAAGTAGGTACTATTACCATTCTCAATTACTTGAATGTATATTCATATTATTCATTTGATCCAAGTAGCGCCATCTACATCTTTACGAAACTAAATTGGTTCTTGCTACTCGCCACTAGATGGCGCTGAAGTATGAGCGGCATCTAGTGGTTACGTTGATAATACAAAATAATATTGAAACTTACCATGAACGCCATCTAGCGTGGAATAGCCGAACAAGTATCTCACTTGCTAAGCAACAATCCGAACAGCGCCATCTAGCGAAGAACACTGCATCCAATGTGCACTTTATAAACACACAATTCAAAAACTGTTGACACCCATTTCATTCAAATGATAATTTTTCACGTTATATATTGGTCGATTGCACAATTTTTGTTACAGTTGTTCACTATAAAATTACTTTTCGCACATTTTTTACACTGGCACATGTGGTATTTCATTTTCGGTGTATTTATCTGAAACAAAAAGAAAATTACATATAATTTTATAGAAATAGATTTGTTGTGTGAACTAAAATGCTTGGCTTTCATGACATCGACTTTTTATAGATCACTAGGAGAACTATCAAATCACACTAGGGTAGTAAAAAAAATTAGGTCAAATGCAATTTTTTTTGCTACATATAATAATAATTATCCATGTGAAGATAAATAAATAGCAATGTGGGACACTTTATGAACAATGGACTTGAAAAACTGATGGGATGACTTCATCCGTCTGACGTAACGTGGATAGTATCTAAGAAATTGTAAACCAACCTAGTTACAATAATCTACTGTGGACGAAGTGAGACTAAAAATATTACAGTCAAATAATATAGATAAATAACTAAAATAAATAGCTTATTTCACACGTCTTATGCTTTTTGTAGTAACTTAAAATTTAAGAATTAAGTTTGGTGTTTGGCTGAAATTAAGACTTGTACAGTTTCTATCAGGACATAATAATATACCTACGTGTTAAGATATGGTCAGTAAATCTTCATAGAGTGTTTTATTACATAATGCACTTTTTCTGCATATAAAAAAAATATACTAAGATGCTTCTCTGAGTGTTATTTTGCGAATTTTCTGCTTCCTATCTAAAGACTTAAGATTAATATAAGATTGAATAGCTGTCAGGAAAAGTAATTTTCCTCTAAACATGTGATTGAATTTGATTAATGCATTTAGAAGTTGATAATGAAAAGATTGCCTATGTGGCAGTTGCACATGGCTGAAAAATTATTTTACTTGTGATGGATATTACTACATTACAGGAAACAGATTTTAACTTACAAACCTGATTTTGGTTGCATGGAGCACAAATAAAAATGATTTTTAAAATTAATGTTTATAATATTTATTTGCTCATACTCCTACTGCATTTTTGGGCCCATATAGTATTATCATGTAAGGCGGCCTGATAACTACAGGTGGAACATGAATAGAAAAAAATAAAAACATTATGACCTTTCTAGAATGTCCTTCAAATGCAACTTGTTTTTTTCTCAATTTTAGTGATCTAAATAACCCTATTATTTTGTAATACGTACCACAGACACTTCATCCAACGGAATACTAATCCAGGATGTAGGATTCATGATGACACTGGTTCGTAATAAAACAACCAAAGTATTTTCCAACCTAAGATTTCAAACTTATTTTAACACTGTTGAACACACGGTTTCTAAAGAATAGACCGAAAAACTGGGCTCGGGCGGGGGCGGTTGCGTTAATAAGACTGCTCTTAAGAATCTAAGGTCACCTTGCAGCACACTTTTAAACTGAAACTTTACAATTAGCCTGAAAAATGCAAGCACGTGCACATAGAAATGCACCTATTATGCACCACGTAATTTAGTCCCTAAATTTTATATATTACACACTAAATAAGCCTAAAGAGCATCAATATAGCACAACGAACCGAATATCAAGGGTTTACAGCCAATTTAACACGTGAACTTTATAACCAATTCGAATTACAGCGGCTGAAAAAACTACACAAAGAAAACATATGATCGATCGAAATTGAAGTGCACATGGATTTGTCTATGGTTCGCCTGCTGTCATCTGTGAGGAACGGGAAATGAAAACGAATAAAGAGCCATAGAGGATCCTTCCAAAGATGGAATTAGTAAGAAAGATATAATTTTATAGTTTTTATTTATAAAAATCGTGGTATTGATAACTTTGCTCTCAAAAAATTAGAGTTAAAAAATAAAAAAAAGATAACAGTGGTTATATGCTAAGATTCTGAAAATGAACGAACTGAGTGAATGAAACTAACTGGGGGAAATTCCCTGTAAGATGAAAATCTCAAGTCCAGGAAAATAATAACTTCCGTACCTACTTACCGTTATAATGTTAAAGTTGTGCAGTGTAATCATTTTGATCATGTCATCGTCATTAATGCCTGCAAAAGTAAAAAAAAAAATTATATTGAAAACAATCTCTTCAGTCCATAAATAAATAAATTGAATATATAGTTACCGGTTCATTTTCCACCCATAAACTTTCGAATTCCTTTTCGAACTTTCCGACTATATTCTGATGAGATGTAACTATAACACTTTCATGATTTGAAACCATAGCCTGGGTAGACCAGTTCAGTGAACCAGACATAACGAAACCTTTAATTTGCTTGTTCTTTGGTGCTTGTCTTATATTTTTGGTAAACTGTGCATGAATGTTCAACTTTTCCGCATGTGCTTTTAATAAATTCTTTCGTTTAATGGCTTTTGGCCCGTCAATAATACAAAACTTGTGGTGCATCAAAATTGTTTTCTTGTTTGTCTGCACTTGGATGAAACCTGGAAAATACAAAGCATGAAGTTAACTAATGCAACTATTACAAAAGCTACATTGGCCTTAACTGTACTGTACACACAACCTAACAATGGTTTTATATATGTATATTTATACTCACTATATTCTTGTAACTTTTTAATTTGCGATGGTGGTGTGAACGCCATATCACTGTCAACAACTATTCTCACTAAAACATGTTTCTGTCCCAGCCGTATAATTTGTTCTGCTATTTCACCGCTTGTTATTAAATACATACACACATCCAGGGTTTCACGTGCTGATTTTATGTATTTAATTAATTTGAAGCAGTTCAACTCTCTACTTTCACAAATAGTAATGTCCTTGTTAGGTGGTACTCTTATTGTATGTCGGACTACGTCATCTGAGAATAGTATTACATCGTTTATTTCACGATTTTTTATACTTAGAACTTCGTTGCATGTGTCGTCACTGGGACTCTCCTGTTGAGTATTCTTCCCGGAATCGAAGAAATACTTATAAGCTTTTTTCACTATTTGTGTTGCGACAACTATCGTTGCTGTAGATGCAAGAAGAATCTTTGCGTTTCTCCAATCCATCGTTATATAAATTTATTGCATTCGTTACTAATTTAAAACTATCAAATTAAAAAGAAACTTTTATATATCAACAGTCCACCATGTTGTCCACGCATCTGCCTAATATATATAGCAAGTCGTAAGTTACTCAGACTTTTCTTTGAATACCCTCAACTTGCAAAGTGATAAATAAAAATATATGTGCCTTTTAGTTCAATCGGCATATTAGTTCATAAACCATGAACCATCACTCGAGGAACTAAATACATTTTAATTGATATTTTTTCATTTTATATATTTTATTAGTTTTATTCGTATTTCCACAGACGTTATTTATTCAAAATTGAATGAACTAAAAACTAGGCTGAATGGGTTATGACTTTAGCCTGACATCTAAACTATGACTTTAAAAAATACCAACAACAACAAACGGAGAGATATGGATAACGGATTTTGATAAAATTTTCATAAATAGCTCCTTTGTTTTAATATTACTTCTATTAAAAATATTAGTGAAATTATCTTCTAGCCATATTAAGAAAGTAAAATTGTCCTTTTTTTATAATTAGGTTCTAAAATTAGACTCATGGATTCTGTGCGTCGCATTTAGAAGAAACAAAAATGCCAAAGATACCATATAAATCCCCCGAATTATTGCATGAAGATGACGAGGATTATGAGATTGTGTCCTTTGAAGACTTTTGTGACAAGTCGCCTGGTTCCAAAACGGATTTATTGACTTTAAATGACAACATAAACTATCGCCTTTGTTACGAAGGTGATAAGAATTCTAAATTAGCTGAAACTGAAGGCGAGAGTTCAAGAAGTGCTGATAGACAAACGGAGACTTCACTAAATGGACCCAAGGGTGTTACTTTTAAGAGAAAATTGTCGAATTCGTTCGCTCCTTTCGGGCGGTACAATAATGCTAAGGGGGGTAAGGCCCCACTGTTTAGTGGTGTCATTCCTAAGCCGAGGAATGAGGGCGAATCTCGTTCCAGAGAGCATAGGTAAGTAAATATATATTACAAAGACTGCATTTTCAACATTTTAGCAACTGCATATTGTATTGTATTATCGGGCTGGTGTCTGCAACTCCACGTCCAAATGCGTATTTTGCGTATGGTAGAAGCTGTGTATTCAACAGCTTAATGTAGCCACCTCTGAAACACAATAAAGTAATAATTAAAAGGTCATCAATTACTTGCTAACAACTTTGCCTGGTCAGAATGACCTACAATCTTATGAGTATATAATCTATCTATAAGAACATAAGTACTTAATATTATGCTTGTATTATCAGTAGGTATTTTGCATGTCATTCAATGACAGGATCACAACTATATATGATGCGTCTCCAAGTTATGCAGTCTTATGCAGTGTGAACTGCTCAGTAAATGCTGCCTCCAACAGCCGTCTTGATTGCATCTGACCATCTGACCAAAGATCCTAATGCAAACCCAATAACACTTTATGAATAACATAAGGTTCTGTTATCTAAACATTTGATTTATTGTTATTTTAAACAATTAATTTAACTATGCCAATGCAATCTTCATATTAATTTTCTTGAAATAACAAACACATTTTATATTTTATTAGACTATAAAATGTACATATTTTTGTATTTTGTGCTTTTGCCTTGTGTTTTGATAGTCTAGTATTACTTGTGCTGTTGTTTGCAGTAAGTGTAAAGAACTTTTTACAAAAAAAACACTACAAAGTGGAAAATAACTTTAATTTCGGAAGTAGGTGTCTTCTCTACCAAATCAAACAACATTATTTTCAAAATAAGTCCACAAATGACAAAAAACTTATACACACTAATATATACACTAGGATGGATTTTTGAGATGGGGCAGTAAGGACAGCTACCTTAACCGTTGTAGCTACAGGAAAACGGTCTAAGGAGAGTTTGAGCATTCACAGATTTTGAAAAAAAATTACAGTCAGCAAGAAAAGAGGCAGTTTTTACTCCCTAACACAAAAACTTTTTTGATCCCAATCAATCCTGTTTCTTATTAGGATCATAAAACTCTATCGAACCAAATAAGGTTGAGTATTACAAAAGTCAGAAATCGCAAAATTCCCATATATTTCGTAGGAAATGAGACTCCAACCTACTTTTTACCTAATGAATAGACTAGCCGAAAATAAACATGTTATGAAAATAAGGTGCTACTCTCGATTGAATCGTTGATCTATTTAGATTAATAAACATGCAAAGGCTCTTTCAAGCTGTTTTAGTTAATATTCTGATGCAAATTACAACCCCATATTTGCTATTGCAGGTAATGATTTAACAGCCAAAAAATCTTTAGACTAGTGGAAGAAGCACCACATAATATAATTGATGTTCTGTTGTGTTTCTGCCTACCTACCCCCATGGGAAGAAGGCGTGAGTTAAGACGCAGATATAAATATTATGCCAGTGACCTTGAGAGTGGTTAGCTTGCGTGTTCTGTACTGAGCTCAGGCAACGCGTCGTACGTCCAGCCAGTAATAGGACTCGCCCATCAAGGAGCGTGGTCCCAAAGGACCCCGCACAAAATGTTTGGAAAAAGCCGTTCGGCCAAATTGGCTAAAATTTTGGTACAATATAGCCTGTAATATGCTGAGTAAAAGTCTATATGGGCGCAAAAAAAAATTATGGGCAGTTTTAGAGATATTGCCATTTTTATGTTGAAGTCAGGAAGATGATCTTTATGTTATAGTTGCTGCTAAAGAATAAACAAAAAGCCATCACATCAATCACAAGATGTTCCAATTCATATTAACTCTTTGTCTGTATACCCTGAAGGGGTAGGCAGAGGTGTAATACATACATTTCGCATAGTAGACAAGTTCGGCCGATTTTACTGAAACTTTGGGATCTTACATTGAAAGTCTTTTTTATTTCCATGGAGTATTTTTATTTGGAGATTTTACAATAAATATACAACATAAAAAAACAAAGTCGCTTTTCATGTCTGTCTGTTTTAACTGTGGCCACAATGGATTTCACCCTCATTTTATAGAATATTAATATATTTATGAAGGAGTTGTATGTGTTCCTAGGTATGTGTAGCCGCTATCTATACATTATGTACATCAAACTAAGTAACATTAAGCAAAAATTATTACTGGGAAACGACTTTTGGTGTGAAACATAGCTGTTTACGGCAGCACGCAATGTAACGTACGCATAACATTATGCTATTGGGTAACGCCACGAAGTATAAGTTATAACATTGAAAACTTGGTTTTTGACCTTTGGCCTTCAATATCTCCGTAACCAGAAGGTTCCCAGGTACGGTCTAGAACAAAAAAATGTTCACAACTGCGAGGAGTACAATTGACTGTCGGCTTCGTTTAGCGTCTTTCTTTTCACACCCGTTATAGCACAGAGCACAGGTATCTCAATGTTTTGACATGTTGCCACATCAGCATATTGCACCTGAACGAAGCAGGGGCGGGTTGCTAGTCTGATGTAAAACTAAAATAATAATAATATCCCCACCGTCGTCGTATCTCTCCGTTGCGTTGACGTCGTGGTGGGCCGCGCTCCAAAGTCTAGGTCTGTGCCGGTAGAGTTTACTTTGCCGGAGCGTGTCTAAAATGAGGAGCCAGACCAAGAGAGACACAGAAGCCAGCAGGGCAGCATGTGGCGAGCTGTTGGGCAGTAGCGACCCCACGAACCCTATCTCCTGGGAGAAATATTTTTCCTCATCTCTGGCTTGCTTTATTGACTGGCTGGAGTGAACACTGACGAGGAACAGAGCTCCCACCTCATTCTTGCCTTAATAATTTTTGCCTCATTCTTGGTTTGGGTGGAGATTCGCAAGAGCAAACGTGCTCGGAGTAAGGAAGTATTCCAGTAAGTGCTCGTAGGGATCTTGACCATCTTCCGGGCTCTGGGATTGTTCTGAAAGCCGTGGAATACCTATCCACTCCTCAAGCACCTCAGGATATGTTGCCCCCTTGTCGCTACGTCACTAAGTATGTGTTAGCGATAGTTTTCGGGGCTCCCCCCCCAGCCATTTTATCCGTGTACATATAAAACATTGATCAGGCAGGGGCCATAGTCCTTCCATAGTTTCAGGTCACCAGTAATATTTGTTTCCTTATCGTGCAATAGTCCCGCATCAACCTGGGGTTGTCCTTGGGTGCACTTGCATATTACATACGAGTATCTACAGGGATAATAGTCGGTTGGTGCCTCATTTAATTAAAACGTCTAACGGGCCACGCGCGACTTGGTTTCGGCCCCTCGTACGCCTTCCAAAAGTCTGGGACCACAGGGTCCAGAGAATAGTCAAAAACATAATAATAATAATAGTAGTAGTTTCGCCTAGGTAGGTACTATAATCTTTTTTTAGAAATAGAGTATTAATTAATCACATTTGATCACATTACTTGATCACCACGCTTGCTCAAGACGGGTTGGCGATTTCGGACTTATATAGCTATAAGTCCAGGTTTCCTCACGATGTTTTACCTTCACCGATATCAGTAATGTCCAAGATAAACTCAGAAAGTACATATGAATTGAAAAAGTCACATTAATAATTGCTTTTACTTAAGAGCGTGCATCCTAAAACTTGGCAACGTCGTAAACTCGTTGTTACATATTTACCTGTTTTGACTCATTTGGAAATAAGAAATGTGACTAACTAGCGATCTAGAATATTGATAATGAAATGCAATAATTAATATCATATATTGTAATAAACAGTTTTACAGAAAACTGGTCATTATTTAACCTGGTGTTCAAATAAACTTTCAGTCAATCTTTCAGTACAAGGTTACAGACTATAATTATTTTCCTAAAGTTGAAACTTTGCACGGCCGAACGACTTGTCTACTATGCGAAATGTGTGTATTACACCTCTGCCTACCCCTTCAGGGTATACAGACAAAGAGTTAATATGAATTAGAACATCTTGTGATTGATGTGATTGCTTTTTGTTTATTCTTTAGCAGCAACTATAACATAAAAATCATCTTCCTGACTTCAACATAAAAATGGCTATATCTCTAAAACTGGCCATTATTTTTTTTTGCGCCCATATAGACATTTACTCAGCATATTACAGGCTATATTGTACCAAAATTTTAGCCAAATTGGCCGAACGGCTTTTTGCAAACATTTTGTGCGGGGTCCTTTGACGCATTATTAATTTATTTTACATAAAACAAAAGTTAATCACTGTGTAATATACCTAACCATTATCTTAAATATTCCTATATTATTAGGTCTCTTGAGCTGTGGTGGCCCAGTGGTAACGGCCCTGACTTACGAGTTGTAGGTTGTGGGTTTGAACCCAAGCAGGTGCTTTACTTTGTGTAAATAATTTCATCAACACTGCTCTCAAAACGATGAAGGAAAACATCGTGAGGAAACCGGCATGTCTTAGAACCAAAAATTCGAAGACAAGTGAGATGTGACATCTACCAACCCGCACTGGGCCCACGTGGTAGATTACAGCCCACTCGCTCTCACATAGAGGAGGCCTGTGTCCCAGCAGTGGAAACATTAATAGGCAGATTATGATTATGAAATTATTAAGGAAATGCTCTAAAACATACTTATATTTTTTCCAAATCATTAACACTACTCGTTTAGACGTGATCTTCAGTATAAAAATAATTAAAAGTCGGTTATCGTCGCCATGTTTGTTTATGTGGATTTTTACTGTTTCTCTTTTATAAAGAGTAGAATGAGATTAAAAAAAAATGTTTTTATTCATGGACTTGAATGATTGTCAGATCAATAACATTTCAGTGTTACTCCCAGTTCCCACCCTCCCGCCATCTTGCCAAACTAATTATAAAAATAAAATATATTAAATACTTAAAACAATTATTTGGCTTGAATTACAACAAAATATTTAAAAAAAATCCGCTGTTAAGTAGTTTGTTTACTAAAAAAAATAAAAATTATATATAATTAAATGCTTATCGTCTAATGCGAATCCATACTCGCATTATCAACAGGTTCATTGACCGCAACGCAAACACAATAGTTAAACATTTGCCATGAATCATATATTATAACTACTCGCTTCTGCCCGGGACTTCGTTCGCGTGCAAGTCGTAATATACTAAAATAACAGTGCCTAAATTTTTATAAAATCCCTCGGCTTCCGACGACCCACCGCGCCTGGCAACGCAAACCCGCCCCCCAATTACGCAATGCACGATCAATTTTAAATTGAAACCAATTGAAAAAGATTGCCAGTCCATTGCTTCATAAGTTCGACAAAAATAATCTGCTCAATTTTTTTTGTCGAACTTATGAAGCAATGGACTGGCAATCTTTTTCAATTGGTTTCAATTTAAAATTGAAAATGCATTACGTAATTAGGGTGCCGGCCCGCGCTATTACTTCGTTTTCACAATTTTTTCCTTTTTTCTCTGGTCTTGGCGTGATATTAAATAATCGCTCTTTCATGAAATGGCCTACCGGAATTCATTCTCTAAACGATGGTGAAATGAAAATTTCATCAAAATCTGTTGCGTGGTTTAGAAGAACAATGCGAACGAACATAACATACAGACAAACGCGAAAAGCAACTTTGTTGTATAATAATATGTTAGAATAGAATATTCTATTCTGTTAAATCATAATAACAAGGTTCAAAGTGAAACAACAATATAATATACTCATTGTTTAATGATTAATCATCCATTTTATTTGCTCAGTAAACATGAACTTTGACTATACAATTAATTGTCTATGTCTAATATGAAACTGATATAAATGGCACCACATTCTCTATATGCTGTAGGTGAAAACACTTGTGTTAGGGACCTTTTGTGTAATTGTGAAGTGTAAATTATGGAAAAGTTAGTATTTTATTCTTGAACCAATGTCTTTGTTGTTTTGTAATTTTTCTATTTCTATGATTAATTGTTTAATTTGCCTACTTATCGGCCTAGGCATTATTGTGATTAAATAATTTATTTTTATATCATCAGTTAAGTTACAAGTTATAGCTCTAAATGTCTGACAAAGTGATAATGACAAGAGCGGTTGGCAGCTGAATATATTCCGCCAAATCTAGTCAGCTGTAAGCTATGATGGTGGCTTTATCTTTATTATCTATATTGCAATCCATAATGTATGCATACAAGTGGTAGGAAAAAAATAATTGAAACAATTATAGACCCTCTCGGGCTCAGCAAGCCCTGTCGGGCTTTGCGCAGGTGTTAATAGAACAACTTTGTTGTATATCATTCAGATATTTTAAGTTCCTTTTTGTTTTTTCAGATACCAGCGCTTCTCGGAGCGCCGCAACATATTCCAGCGCGCTTGGGAACACTTGCCCGGGCTAGGGTCGGGCATGTTGGGCGTGGCTCTTGTCTGTGCGCTGTGTGTTGGCGCCTGGTGGGCCGTAGGGGGCGCTGTCGGCGGGACGTGGGGGGAGGAGCATTACAGGTAAATACTAGAGCATTGATGAGCGTCGCAACATAGGTATTCTGTTGCGCTTGGAATTACTTGCCCGGGCTAGGGTCGGGCACGATGGGCGTGGCGCTAGTCTGTGTGCTGTGTGTGGGCGCTTGGTGGGCCGTAGGGGCCGTTCTCGGCGGGACGTGGTGCGAGGAGCATTACAGGTAGATATTCTTAGCTGTTGTACTGGACGGTGGCCAGGGCCTTGAATCTGTTTGGGTGATATCTAAGCTGTTGGTAGGATAAAATGTGTCTTATCCTACCAACAGCTAAATACTTCTTTTTGTAGTAAAAAGTATTTCGAGGAAACAGTTCTTAACGTCTCCGCCTTTATTAGATGGTGACCTGAGAGGTAATAACGTAGCACACAAAATTACAATTGAACGCAATTTCTTAAATTTTGACAGTTTAGCCACTTTCATTGCGTTATCGAACGAATTTATGAAACCTATGAAGCAATGGATTAGAAATATCCTTCAAAACTCTCATATTGTGGTTGAAAGTGTGTTACGCTATTAGGGTGCTGTCTTCGTAAACATGACACAGTTTTATGGACAAGTAAGCTTCAGACAATGATTTTTCATTGCAGGAAACTATGGGAACGGACTCATCCTGACACAATCAAGAAACCACTATCTCCAATGCCATACGAAAAGGTTTTACAATTTTCTTTATTCATCAGCTTATAAACCATAATATAATTCAAGCATTAAGTCCACCTCTATACCTTATTGTATGCGAGAGCTTGAAATAAATAAATAATTTCTCTTCTCTTATTTTCGAAATTCTACCTACTATTGTTTGTCTCCATGGGCGTACCCATGGGCAAGGCGGGGTATCTGCTCTACCCTGGTTTCTGAGTCGAAGCAAAAAATTTAGGTTTAATAAGTAACAAAATTATTCATTTGGAAAATTCTAAATCACCGCGCAAAACAATGCAGTATTGATGAATCAAGCGCACGCTATGCTCTATGCGTAGTTATAGTTTTATCGAGAGAAATTCCTAGTATTTATAGTATAGAGTTTATTTACTTCTGCCACGCCCTTAAAAAAATGCTGGGTACGCCCATGTTTGTCTCTGTATCATTCAAAGGTCGACTCGTAGAAAATACCTAAGCCATGTCAATCTCTGTACATTTGTGTTAAGGTTGTTGCGACAAGGTAGCCCGCGAAATACCATTTTTTTTGCAATTTGCTGGTCAGTGTCAGGTTGTATCTTGATTAAAATATGATTTGCGACCGTAACAAATATGGCTTTACAGATTTATAATCATTAGAATCCAACAACAACACAACTCCTTAAGTTAGCATAATCCTCCTTAAAGCAAAAATAAATAAAGATACGAGTATAATTAATTTACAGTTCCCAATCCAGCAAGCCCCAGAATACCGCTACCACGACCACAATAACTTGAGCACAAAGAACAAGAGTAACGCTACAGAACGAAAGAAGACAGAACTGAACAAGAAGAATGTCTACCCTGAGAGGACAGTGGAAGTTCAGCAAGATATGTGCTCGAAGGTCGAGGAGATTATGAAGTTTGACTGTTTTCCTCAAGGAACTGCTAATGAGAAGGATTGTGTTAAGCGAGGTAGGTTGAAATTATGTTTTACTTAGTTTTTGCCCGCGGCTTAGCCCGCGTTGTGGTCGAATATTACGCCACGGGAACGTACAACTTGGATAAAAGTATACTATGTCCTAACCAAGGGCATGATCTACTCGTGTGCCAAATTTAATCGAAATCCGTTCAGCCGTTATGTTATCAAAAGGTAACAGACAGACAGAGTTATTTTTGCATTTATAATATTACTAGCTTCTGTTATGTCGATAAAAAGTAGTCTATGTCCTTCCTCAGGGTGTAAAGTATCCCCATACTAAATTTCATCAAAATAGGTTCAGCCGTTTAGCCTTGAAAGCGTAAAACAAACATACAAAACATCTTTCTTTATACTATTAGTTTAGAAGTATTGATTTAAACACTAGCATAGTAACCCGTCCAGTCTATGCACGGCTGAAAATGATGATGCATATTAACCTTTCTGAAGAAATGTTCCAAATTTCCAATTAGTGACACTATTTGGAACATCTCTTCGTTTTTATTGTTGTTTGTTGCATTAGTTGAAATTCCTAATGATAGACTTTATGTTTAAAAATGTAAAAGAAATAGAATGGAATAGATTAGGTATCATTAAATAGAAATAGTTGGAGAAAGTGAAAACCTGCTATCAGAGTTTTGCATATTATTATGTCAAGTAACACAACTGAGTAAACCAAGGACATATTGTTTTATCATTCTTGTATGAAAGAAATAGTTAGGAAGAGGTCTTGGCTAAGTAATAACAGCTGCACGGGTTGATCCATCAGGTTAAGCTACGCTTGCCGGGGTTGGTTAGTGGATGGGTGACCATCTTTACATACCAAGACTCCTCCGTGCCTCGGAAGGCACGTTAAGTCGCTGATCCCGGCTGCCATTCGTGGATCTTTGACAGTCGTTACAAGTCGTCAGAAGCCCGAAAGTCTGACACCAGTATTAGGCTGCCTGTCCACTGGAGCGGAGAGGAGAGGAGAGGAGCGGAGCGGAGATGTGCCATTATTAACCAATCAAATCTAAACTCAGGGGCGGAGTCAAGATTCTATCGGTATAGGGGTATCGTATTACGCAGTTACTGGGTTGTGGAGGTCAGATAGGCAGTCGCTCCATGTAAAATACTGGTATTCAGCTGCTTCCGGTTAGACTGGAAGCCGACCCCAACATAGTTGGGAATAGGATAGGCAGATTGTATGAAAGAAATAGTTATCTTGCGCCTAATGCCTTGAAAATGTTTTCATTCTTGACCTTGGCTATAAGAATACTTAAACACTAACAGATTTCCATACTCATGCATAATGCTTTGTATAGATAATTATAAAATTAATCTATTATTTAGTTTTTCTGTTAACCGCAATAGAATCGCGTGTGTAATTGACCTTCATGCTAATTCTGCCTTGGCTTTTGTGGTTACTATGTATGCTTAAAAATCATTCATTACTCTATTTCCATGTAACAAATCATAAAGACGAAGAGACGAGAATAACGTTTACGAAGAATGACGTTTTCTGGCTAATACACTTTAAACAACAAAAACAAGTACTGTAGGCAGCTAGCTAGTAAGCAGCTAGCTAGTAAGAAATAATTTTAACATAGATTTGCAAAGTAAAAATCTTTATTAGTTTACGTAATACTACCTACTCGTAGCGGACCGGACTGCAGAACGACAACGATCAATGCACGCGTGCTGTATCCGTTAGACATGTGTAAGTAATGCTCCTAATATCACAAACGTAATATCACTCGACCGCGTGATGCCATATTACACATCACGCGGAAGAAATAAGCATCACACATCACACTAAACATCACTCGCGACTCAGGCGTCCTAGGCGCGTCGCGTAATGGTTGTCTCGCTCTCACTAGGTTATATGCCTTTCCTGTTCTTTTCCCTACACATTGATGAAGTTAGAGCAGTAAAGGTATACTTTAGTCAAGCAATGTTTTGCATTAAATTCGACTCTGAACATGGTTATTTCAAGTAATTTCAACTTTTACCCAGTGAAGGAAAATCAATTTATGAATTTACACTAAAGTAAGTACCTTTAGTAAACTAAATATGCATTACCTATTTAAATTAAAGTATGTATAAGTAAAAATGTAACTACATATTTGAATCTAACTTTAATCAAAATCAAAAGTCATATATCCACCAATGATGCAATGATTACGGTCAGTCTATTGCGATGCTGATATTACGCGTAATGTAATATGTAATGTTTTCGCTCGCAAGCGCGCTCCGTCGCCGTCCCGCACGGGCATGCAACATCACGGCGGCCACGTTCATTCGGCATTGATCGGGTAATGTTTCGAGTGATGTGATATCTCAGTGTGATGGTACATTTCAGAAGAAATGATGTGATGTTGCATTACTTTTCAACGTACTGTTTTGCGCATGTCTAGTATCCGTCCGGCACTTTTGTAACAAACCTACAGAGTAGGATTGGATGGGGGACGGTTATCTATGGTAGGCGAGCTAAGTTAGAAAATGCCGGACTATTGGACTTGTCGGATTAGTGAGCGCCGGATTACCGAACGCCTAATGTATTAGTTTAGTGGTGTCCAAACTGCCGCTATTTTCGCATCCTTATCATTCAGTCGAACGCAATCCTGGACATAGGGCCTTCACCAAGCATCGCCACAATGACCGGGCGACCGGTCGTATCAGTACATAGATACCTACTTTTAATTTAATTTATGTTTTTATCCGAATTCAAGTCTTACCACTTTTAAATCTAAATATTTACCAAAAGCAACTCTTGTTTTCCCTGTAACAAACTTTCAAAACGTAACTATTCCAGGTTGTTGTTGGAAATCCTCCGAAACTCAAGGAGTTCCGTACTGCTACTACCCGTCGCACTTCGACTCGTTCCGCTTCGTCAATATGACGGAGGATAAACACGGCATGAATGTGTACATGGAAAAGATGCGGCCTTCGGGGTATCCGGGAGATTTTGAAGTTGTTAGGATGGACATCAAGTATCTGTCGGATGATGCACTGCAGATTAAGGTGAGATTAAAATATTGACGTATAATCTTATTACAGTATAGAACTTCATAACCAGAAGCGTTAATGAAGTTTTTGAAAACCCACAAGACTATAATTAATAATTATATACAAGAATTGCTCGTTTAAAGATATTAAATAGATGTTTGTTTAATTGATCGTATTCAATAGACACTTCGCTAAAACGCAACTAACACAAAAAGTTGGAGCATAGGTTGCAAAAAAACCCAAATTCATCATGCTTTCTCCAAAACTTACAGATATACGACGCAGACCACAAGAGGTTCGAGCCGATGCAGCCAGAAATAGCGATGGTGTCGAAATCTCTTTCAAAGAAGAAGTACCGGGTGCAACTAAATGGGTCTCTCATCGGGTTTAAAATCATCAGGAATTCGGATAATGTTACTATGTAAGTTATAAAACTCTGATAGCATTTCTGTCTTTGAACTTTAAAAAAATATGTTTAGGTTATGGTACTTATTTATTTATGGGCCTGTGTCGCTTGAATTAAAGGGGTTATTATTATTTAATCATGAATGAATACCTAATGAATGAATGAAACCAGAGCAGTGGTGGCCCAGTGGTAAAGGCCCCGACTTACGAGTTGTAGGTCGTGGGTTCGAACCCAAGCAGGCGCTTTACTTTGTGTAAATAATTTCATCACCACTGCTCTCAAAGCGGTGAAGGAAAACATCGTGAGGAAACCGCCATGTCTTCGAACCAAAAAATTCGAAGACATGTGACATCTACCAACCCGCACTGGGCCCGCGTGGTAGATTACAGCCCACTCCCTCTCACAGAGAGGAGGCCTGTGTCCCAGCAGTGGGAACTTTAATAGGCTGATGATGATGATGATGATGACGATGATGATGAACACCTAATACCGACGTTTTAAAAGGCTTGTCAAACTTTTGAACTTATATCTGGCTTTATTATGTGTTTTTAAGATAAGCTACTTTCGATCCGATATCAACCCTGGGTGGTCAGGGTACAGAGAGTTGAATAAGTGTCCAGACTTGACCATGAAAAATGCACCTTAACCTTGGAATTTGTCCTATCTCACAATCTGTTACAAAGAAAAAATACAATTGACGACGTATATTTAGTAACCTAATCTGCTTAACTGCTCTTAAAGAGTCATAAAGAACCCTGTAAGAAATCGACACGTGTTTCACCTCTCAACGAGGCATCCTCAGGATGACGATTGACTTGTTGCGAACCCAGACACGTGTTGCCACGACGCTGAACGCAAAGTGAGCTGTAGCTCACTTTGCGTTCAGCGTCCTGCCCGACAACCCCACTTATATAGGATTACGATCAGTTTGCGTACGGCGCTTGGCGTGGCAACACGTCGTATCCGGGTTCGGAACAAGTGAAATAGGTGTCGATTTCTTACAGGGTTCTTTATGACTCTGAACAGTTAAGCGGATTAGGTTACTAAATATACGTCGTCTATTGTATGTTATAATGAATTTCCGCAAAGTCACGCCTGGGTCAATTAACAATCTGTTACCATTATCATGCCTTAAAAATAGTTCATACATTTAACATTTACTTCCCATTTCCAGAGTAAACAGCCAAAACATAGGCGGTCTGATCCTCTCAGACAAGCTGCTTCAAATATCATTCGTGTTACCGACCAGCCACCTGTTTGGACTCGGCGAGAAGAGATCCCGATTCATGAATAACGTCAACTGGAACACTTTCGCTTTATTTAACAGAGATAGAGCGCCCACTGAAGGGGTACGTACATAGAAACTGGAATAGATTGTTTTTTTAAATATTTTTTTTTTTACCCGCAACGGGGAAGCTCTTGGCCTGCAATTCACCTGATGGTAAGTGATGATCAGGCCGAACACGGAAGCGAGCTTCACCCGGAATCCTCAACCACAGAGGAACTGGCTATCTTATCTCTAACTGCCGAAACACAACAATGCTGTGAACATTATTGTTATGACGACAGACTTAGATAAGATGGTGGTAACTAGCCAGGTGGACTCGGAACAAGCCTTACCACCAACCAAATAACCTATTTTGTTTTAAAGGTCTGTATTTAAATGGAACCACCTCCATTTCAAACCCAGGCAGGCACTTTGTATAAATAATTTCATCACCGCTGCTCTCAAAACGATGAAGGAAAACATCGTGAGGAAATCGGCATGTCCGAGAACCAAAAATTCGAAGACATTGTGACATCTACCTACCAACCCGCACTGGACCCGCGTGACGGATTATGGCCCACACCCTTTCATCGACCACATGTCAGCAGTGGAACTGATTATGTCTTCATTTCCTCAGATCTTTCACCACTGGTCTGTTCATTCTGTCTCCAAAATAACTGGTGTATGTGGCAAACATGTTTTGGTAGCTTTAGGTAACAAAAAATACGGGGGTCCAAACGCCTCCTGCGGGAGGCTCTACGCGGGGGTCGTGCGGTCCATGGCCCTTTACGGGGCGCCGGTGTGGACGCCTACCTTGAAGCTGCAGCCAGCCCGCTGGCTGCACGCGGCCCAAAGGGTCATGGCCACCCGGATGGTCCGGGGATACCGTACGGTCTCCGGTGAGGCGGCGAGCCTCGCCGGAGACCGTACGGTATCCCGAACGAACTCACTCTCGAACTCATTTGGGAGTGGCGCGAGGAGATGAAGCGCCGAAGTGTAACTCCGCTGCCGTGAGAAATCACGGTACAGCGGACAGAGCTCCGTCTCTCCGTCCGGACAAAAAGCCGTCACCTCCTTCTGCGAAGCAGTAATGCTCGCGAAAGAGGAGGCGGAGCGTGCGAGGGAGTGGCAAAGGTCGCGCCCTACAAGCCCTAGCCGCCGCCGCCGTAGGAGACGTCCCGGCCGTCGGGAATTGATAGCCGATTTCAGGACACAGTAGACGCGGGCCTGCGGACGGAAAGCAGAGGGCAGCTCGCCGTCCGATAAGGACCAGGCCCGGGTCGACGGCGCGTCGTGTTCCACGCGCGCCTCAAAGAGATGTCAGCAAAACTGACGGGGTCCGCTAGGGCCGATGCCTGCTGGGGTTGCGGGTAGTCCCAAGGGGAAACCGTTGCCCCTGGCAACGCAAGGGAAGGAACACGGGTGGGTTTTAGTCAGTAAAAGTCTGACACGCCCTTCCGCTCCGCCCAGAGCGGGAGAAGTCATGGGATGATTTCCCACCCAAAAAAAAAAAAAAAAAAAGGTCACAAAAAACAAGGTTTGTGTTGTTTACATGTCTATCGCATTTAGGGCCACCAATAAAGATGTAACGTGTGTAAATACATAAAGGAAAGCCTCCCACTCGGTGGACCCAGGATCTTGTGAAGGTCGCAGGAATCCGCTGGATGCGGGAATCACAGATCCGGTCGAAGTGGCGATGCTTGGGGGAGGCCTATGTCCAGCAGTGGACGTCTTTGGGCTGAAATGACGACGAAATAAATAAATGTCACTAAAAGTTAGAATATTTATGAGACACTTGCTGGTATATAATAGCAGGATTTTGATCTGGGAACTGATAGTGATCTCGTATTTTGGAGTTAACATTCCATTCTATTATACACCAACGGATACTTCTCAAAATACTATGAAAGAAAATTTGTCTATCTGGAACAGGCGGTGGGCTATGTCGGACTTTTAGTAATCACTTCATCACAGGATGTTCAATAGAACACTCTGTAGCCCATTCTGTCTTACCTCAATCTGACTAGCCTTTTCCCAACTATGTTGGGGTCGGCTTCAATTCTAACCGGATACAGCTAAATACCAGTATTGTACATGGAGCGACTGCCTCCTCAACCCAGTAGGTAACTAGTTAATACGATACCCCTTGGTAAGACTGGTTGTCAGACATTCGGGCTTCTGACGACCCGTAACGACTGTCAAAGATCCACGAATGTCAGCCAACGGCTTAACGTGCTTTCCGACGCATGGAGGAGTCTCAATAGTGTAAAGATGGTCACCCGTCAAGGGACCAACACCGGCAAGCGTAGCTTAACCCGTGCGGCTGGTATTACTTAGCCACGAGCTCCTATTCTGAATATACGTACTATATTGTCACTATCCCGCCTCTAGGTGAATCTATACGGCACGCAGCCATTCTACCTGGCAGTCGAACACGACGGCAAGAGCCACGGGATGCTTCTGCTCAATTCTAACGCTATGGGTATGGTTATACACTTGTAAATATATGAAAATGCACGTAGTATTTAGTTGTAGTAGTTTGTAATGCACTTTGCTGAATTTCTACAGTTTACACCCTTTAAACTTCTTCTTTACGAAAGGCGCCTCGTCCGCGGTAAATAATAATAATATAATAATAATAGATTTAGAAGAATCCGTTTATATTAACCTACAAATCGCTGCCAACTTAAACACCTGCAGAATAGTTAGGAAATTCATGCAGTTAGAGGAAGAAAACACACCCTCATCTTAAATACACACCACACGCTACATTTACTTGGCTCTGGCCCGTAAATGTAGCTAAAACCAGCCTTAGAGCTGAGAAAAAGAAAACTCCCGAAAATAAAAATTTTATTCACAGAAAACATAAACTTTGACAATAAGTAGTTATACAGAATGGTGTTAAACAAAGGTAAATAATGAGGTCAAAAGTCCAATAAGAATAGGTACCCTGCCCCCCAAACTAGGAAAATCCTGTATCTTGGGCGGCAGTAAATATCGCTACGTCAAGGGGCAAATTGCAGTAATATATTTTTGTGTTGCTGGCAACACAAGGTGATACAGTGTTGCTGCTAGCATTTAAAAATATGGCAATCCAAAATTCAAAAATCATTTATTTAAATTAGGCTCAGAATCAGCACTTTTCGAACGTCAAAATTAATAAGTCAGTCCCCCAAAACGCCCGCCCTTTACCACTTCCTGGTGCTTTAGCTGGGAAGAAGAAATGGCGGAACAAACTGTCCAGCAGCACAGCTGTCTGTTCAGTTCGAAACATCGATTATAAACAAGCTTATACAAAATAATTTACAATTTAACGCAGGCTGGCTGTCATGTAGGAACAATAAAGTAAAATGTGGATAGGAATTAGAATGTGTGTTTCTTACATCGCTCTTTACATTTTTTTATTTTTATGTGCTGTATATTGTGTCTTTTAGTGTGTGCTAAATACATGTATTTTCTTTCTTAACCAATTAAAGTGGCTAATAATTATATTGAGCAACTGCTTCCCAACAATTTTTCTCAAAAATTTATTAGTTTTGAGTAAAATTGTTTTATTAATAATGAGAGGCGCTTCTTGTTCTGTAAAAAACTTCGTACAGGCGATGTGTGAAAATAGAACTTACTCCTTTTAAGACAATTACCTTCTCATTTAAATGCATTATAAATATCTTACAGACATAGTGTTACAACCGACACCCGGCATTACCTACAGAACTATAGGAGGCATACTGAATTTCTTCGTATTCCTGGGACCTTCTCCTAAAGACGTAGTAGCGCAGTACACTGAGTTGGTTGGAAGACCTTTCATGCCTCCATATTGGTCACTGGGATTCCATCTATGCAAGTAAGAAAATTTTGCTACAATTTCGAAAAAAATCGATCTATTGCTCTTTTGCTAGTGCTATACGTGAAATTAAGAATCTTGTAGCTTTTGCCAAGATGCTTTAAAAAAACTGACCTTCGAGAAAGATAAGATATAAATGTAATTGTAAAGTACATACATACAAAACAAATTGGCAACATGGAACATATGATTGTTCAAAGTTTTTTTTATAAATAGATTAGAGAAAATATGATTATTAATGTAAAATAGAAAAGAAATGTTTGCACTGTCATAAAAGTAGTTTTCTAATTCAGGTTCAACTACAACACAGTCAATGCTACCAGAGATGTGTGGAAATCAAATAGGGATGCTGGCATACCATTTGTAAGTACATTTTATAGACCAAATTGAGCGTTGGAGGCTATACTACATAATCTCATCCTGATAATTTTTGGGATATATTATTTTTAACTCCATAATTTGAAAATTCTACAAGCAGGCTGGTATTTGTATGACGATAAAATAATTCTCAAAAAAAAATCTTTCAGGACGTCCAATGGAACGATATAGACTACATGCACGATCACAATGACTTCACGATCGACTCCAAACGGTTCGCCGGCTTGCCGGAGTTTGTGAAGGAGATACACGCGGAGGGCATGCACTATATGATGATTATAGGTGAGTGTTTTATATTATATCTGTGTGATAATCTACATGCACGCTCAAAACGACTTCACATACTCCCAACGAGACGGGATGTGGGACTTCCAAACGGTTCCCCGGCTAGCCGGAGTTTGTGAAAGAGGTGAATTCGGAAGGCATACTAGCAGTTTAATTTCGATATATTTAACAAAAAAGGTTTTTTATTGGTTTCAAAATCAAAATTGAAAGAGCTCAATAGGAACACAAACGATTTGTGTTGCTACTATTACAAGCTCTTTCAGTATTTTATGAAGAAATAGTCGTCCTCCCAAAAACGTTTATCCGAAAAGTAAGATACCATTCCGTACCCGGTAAGCGGTAACTTTCCTTGACAAATCCTTTACTGTCCAGGCTGCTCGTTTGTGGAATGCATTACCAGTTCCAATAAAGCGCGCGCAATCGTTGCCTGTGTTTAAAAGGGGTGCGCCAAAGTTCACCTAAATTTTCAACTCCGATAATTGGAAATCCGAAAATGTTCTTCCTAACATTTTTCATCCTAACAATCACAATTCCTAACTACTCTGTCTCTAATGTTCATAATTCCGAACCATTCAACTTCATAATGTCAGTAGCAATAAACATCTATTATACTTTTATTTGTTTTCCTATATTTTCTCAACATAACCATCTTTTACACTATTATTCAAAGTCATATCTTTTTTGTTTAGATTAGGATTAGGTTAGGTTAGGTTAGAACTGTGACCAACTACGCGCGAGCCGAGCGAGCGAAGCGAGCGGTGCCGCGGCAGCGGCCGGCGAGCGCTACCTCGAAATTGGTCGAGAAATTTTTCTAAGTATTTTTTTCATAGTGCCCCCAAGATGACACTTTGACCTGAATTTCATTCAGTTAAGACAAAAATCAGTGAAACGACCTTTAATCATTCTAAACAGTTGATTTTTAGACATTATTATCTCAGGTATAGTTATAGTAATAAATATGTAACAACAATAACCAAAAATAAAATGGCTAAATGTAAAAATGTGAACAGTTGTTTTGTAATCACAAGAAATAGTTTAAAAACAAACCTTTTCCTTCAAAGCATCTGGTTCATGATTATGTTCTCTCAGTAGCATAAAAGCGTTTTATGATAAAAAACAGTAGGAGTTTAAATATATTTACATGAACGATATTATTAATTACAATTTTCGGAAACATGAGTGTTATGAACATCGGCGGTAGCACTACAAATAGTATGAATGAAAACTTTAGGATGAAAAATTTTAGGATGAGTGATCATTCGGATTACAAATCGTTAGGAAGAACAATTTCGGGTAAAGAACTTTAGGTGAGCCAATATGGACCCGTTTAAAAGACTAGTGAAGGAACATTACTTGTCGTTATAATTATTTTGTTCTCGTCGTTAGCTGTAATAATAATCGTCATTTATTTACGTTGCTTATATAGTTGGTATGTATGTATCTATTATATAGCATTTATCTATGTATCTTTTATAGTATATTGATTATTGTAATATTATACTTTTTATTTGCACCAAAGACAGCCCCATTTTATGTCCAGAATATCACTGTCCATTCCATGGTTGCCTGGAAGAGATTGCAGTCAGCGATAAGGCCGCCCATTGTATATTTTGTAGTGTATTACTTATTCTTTTTGTAATGTTTTATCTGGTGTACAATAAAGTATATATAAATAAATAAATAATAAATAAGCGGCAACTGCACGCCTCGCGGCGACATGTCGCTGCAGTCATGAATCCTCACCCGCCCGCAGGCGGCAACAGGCCGTATTCCAGTCGGTAGATAGAAGATAGAAAAACGTGCTATCGTACGAGCGTTGGCGGCACTACTGGTGTGCGGTCGGGCTACACGTGTCGCCTGTCGCTGGCCCGCAGCTGCCAACGACGTGTCGCCAGCTACGGAAGGTATTTCATAAAAACCAGTCGTGTCGCGGTGACACTTCGCCTGCAGTTACCTCCCGCGGTCGGGTACGGAATTGTACCTAAACTTACATAGTCGGAATTAATCTATTTTATGGTACTAGTCTAACAAATAAAATATACAGATACCGCCATTAGAAAGCCGGTAAAAATTGTGTGTATAAGTTCTTTTCCTGAAAACACTATAGACGTAAATAAACTTGCTAATAAGCGTAACTTGTTTCAGATCCTGGTGTGGGTGCTTCAGAAAAACCCGGCACCTACCCACCATACGACCGCGGAGTAGAAATGGACATATTTGTCAAAAACTCGACCAATCAAATACTCATTGGACAGGTAAGATACTATTATTGAAGATAAATTATTAGAAGAATGATATCTGTGTAATTTCTAGATATATACTAATATACTCAACTTTATTTCAAAAAACAATTTTATAATTCGGTTTTACGACGCACGCCTCTGACTTTTTTTGTGCGTTCTAGCAACCTGCTACTGCTGGTGCTGCTTACTTTGCTTGGCAATGGCGACATGTCAAAACATCGAGATTTTTGTGCTATATCCAAGTTAAATCACCCCCCGTTCGTTCTCCTGCCCTTATTAATGGCAATTTATTTGGGGTCCGCGCAACAGGTCCATTTCTTCCATACTTCTCTATTAGCACAAATTAATAACAGATGGTGAATTCATTATTAATATTTTAAGTGGGTGCGCCAAAGTTCACCTAAATTTTCAACTCCGATAATTGGAAATCCGAAAATGTTCTTCCTAACATTTTTCATCCTAACAATCACAATTCCTAACTACTCTGTCTCTAATGTTTATAATTCCGAACCATTCAACTTCATAATGTCAGTAGCAATAAACATCTATTATACTTTTATTTGTTTTCCTATATTTTCTCAACATAACCATCTTTTACACTATTATTCAAAGTCATATCTTTTTTGTTTAGATTAGGATTAGGTTAGGTTAGGTTAGAACTGTGACCAACTACGCGCGAGCCGAGCGAGCGAAGCGAGCGGTGCCGCGGCAGCGGCCGGCGAGCGGTACCTCGAAATTGGTCGCGAAATTTTTCTAAGTATTTTTTTCATAGTGCCCCCAAGATGACACTTTGACCTGAATTTCATTCAGTTAAGACAAAAATCAGTGAAACGACCTTTAATCATTCTAAACAGTTGATTTTTAGACATTATTATCTCAGGTATAGTTATAGTAATAAATATGTAACAACAATAACCAAAAATAAAATGGCTAAATGTAAAAATGTGAACAGTTGTTTTGTAATCACAAGAAATAGTTTAAAAACAAACCTTTTCCTTCAAAGCATCTGGTTCATGATTATGTTCTCTCAGTAGGAGTTTAAATATATTTACATTAATGATATTATTCATTACAATTTTCGGAAACATGAGTGTTATGAACATCGCCGGTAGCACTACAAATACTATGAATGAAAACTTTAGGATGAAAAATTTAAGGAAGAGTGATCATTCGGATTACAAATCATTAGGAAGAACAATATCGGGTAAAGAACTTTAGGTGAGCCAATATGGACCCATTTTAAGTCACTATTTAGCGATATTTCATATTTCCATACCATACAGTAACATTGCCAAATTAATCAAAACAGATAAATATTTGACAGCTATTTGCGTCGTTGCCAACATTTACAATCAACGCTCATACGAAGATGTAAGAGGTCACACGGGCAGACTCGAAACGCGACTTTGTTTTATACTATAATTATAAGGTCCCATTAAAATAGATGGACAAACTTTTAGTAATCATTCAGACCACCAAAATAAGGACAATGGTAAAAAAATATATAAGAAAAACGCATTAGATACTTACAAGAATTATTCAAAAAACAAAAAACCCGACTGCAAAAACACATAACTGAAAAGAGAAAAACAAGCATTATAATCTATAGAATTTTGGTATCGCAGGCGGGGACAAACAAAAGTTACACCATATTTCCGGTTATTATTGTTATATTATTATTGTCCCCGCCTGCGATACCAAAATTCTATAGATTATAATGCTTGTTTTTCTCTTTTCAGTTATGTGTTTTTGCAGTCGGGTTTTTTGTTTTTTGAATAATTTTCTTTATTTCAAGTTTTTTAGTTTTATTAATATATCTTAATTTGGAATTGACTCATTACTAGCTTTTATTTGATACAAATATTGTTGAATTTATTTTAAAAAAAAACCTTCATCTTCCTTTTTTTTGAATTTGCAGATGCAATACATAAATATTTTATATCCTATGTCACTTCTACGATTAAGACGAATCTAACGACACCTCATATGTTAAAATCCATCAAGCCGTTTAGGCTACAGAGCGTGCCAAAGAAATAGACATACATACATACATACATACTCTCGAAAAACATTACCCTCCTTCTGGGGCAGTCGGGTAAAAATAAATCAGCTAACGAAAATACACTAAAAATGTTGGTTACCCAATTCCATTTATTATTTTTGGTGAAAATAACATCACTTTTTTTTTTGCTTGGATATCTTTGGTTAGACGTACTGAACGCTGTGTTAAAATTTGTCTTCATCTATTTTAATGGGACCTTGTATAGAAAATGCACATAAAATTCTCATCTCTAAACAACTTAAAATATTTTTGGTCATTCATGCTACGAAGTACTAGAACGCTAATTAGATTTAATAAAACCTCTGTGTGTTTCAGGTATGGAACACCGGATACACCGTATACCCAGACTTCACTCATCCAAATTCTAGCAGCTACTGGCTGGAGATGATGAGCGACTTCCACAAAGCTGTTCCTTACGACGGAGCTTGGATTGTAAGTATTGTAACAGTTCATTTGTGTAAAACTACTGTTGATTCGCCGTCTGTAGGCACAAAACTGCAGTTATTACTGCTCATGAGTTCTCTTTTTTTAATTCTCTATGTGGAAGCTCTTGGCCTGAATCTCACCTGATGGTAAGTGATGATCAGGTGGAAGGTAGAAGCGAGCTTCACCCGGAATCCTCTACCACAGAGGAACTCGCTCTCTTACCTGCTGATAGTTGCTATGGCAACAGACTTAGATAAGATGGTGGTAGCTAGCCAGGCGGACTTAGAACAAGTCCTACCACGAATCAAACCGAAAATTTTGCCCCAATTGGGAGTCGAACCCGGGACCTCTGGGTTTGAAATAGGTAGTTTAACCACAAGACCACAGAGGCGGTTAAAATGACGCATGAAAAGAGACATTTGCACAGCTGTGGGACAGCTACTCGCTGGTATTATAATTATTCAAAGCCTCTGTTCATTAGTTGTGCTCTCTCTCTGTTCATAAGTCTTTATTTATTTAAACTAAAAAAAAAAAATTGCAGCTGCCATGTTCGATTGACATTTTGACCTCACTATCGGCTTTATCATCTTCGAAAATTATGAAAACGATACCCTTGACAAAAAATTTCGCTGCCGCCATCTTGGATTTTAATTTTGATCAAATTCACACTTTCTCTCTCTCTTGCCAGCCTGTTACTTATTCATACAATGTTTGTGATTGATCTCTTTGGTGAATAGAACTTTTACTAACAATATACACATTCCAAATTCAAATCACTTTTAATCCCTAGGGATTATAAAGCTATTTTGGTCCCTGTTTACGAGGATTAAACTACGTCTTTTTGAATAGATGTGATAAAATAGTAGATTGTTTACTAAGGGAGCAAACAACTATTTTTAAGGCGAGAGTGTTTCTTTGAATCCAAAGCGGAGCGAAGGATTCTAGAGTAGAATCCCGAGCGTAGCGAGGGATTCTATAGTAGAATCCTGAGCGCAGCGAGGGATTCAAAGTACATCACTCGAGCTTAAAATAGTGTTGCTCCCGAGGTGAACACTCTACTTTTTATCACCCTCTATGAGAAAACAAACGTGTGCGGTCCGACCCCCATCAGGAACGAATTTCCTACTCACTGATTGACACAAAATAAAAAAATATGAAAATAAAAAAAATCGCAGTCGCCATGTTGGATTCACATTTTGGGTTTACCACCCTCGAAAACTATGAAAACGATACCCATGACGATTTTTTTTTAAATTTTCGCATCCACCATCTTGGATTTAAATTTTGACCTCACTATCGGCTTTACCACCGTCAAAAACTACGAAAACGATACCCATGACGAAAAATTTGAAAATTTTCACATCCGCCATCTTGGATTTAAATTTTGACCTCACTAGCGGCTTTATCACCCTCGAAAACCATGAAAACGATACCCATGACGAAAAACTTGAAAACTTTCGCGTCCGCCATCTTACATATTTACCTCACTATCG
Source organism: Conistra vaccinii (assembly GCA_948150665.1). Taxonomy (NCBI): domain Eukaryota; kingdom Metazoa; phylum Arthropoda; class Insecta; order Lepidoptera; family Noctuidae; genus Conistra; species Conistra vaccinii. The sequence goes on from OX411332.1 coordinate 20,495,876, forward strand.
GCTTTATCATCTTCGAAAATTATGAAAACGATACCCTTGACAAAAAATTTCGCTGCCGCCATCTTGGATTTTAATTTTGATCAAATTCACACTTTCTCTCTCTCTTGCCAGCCTGTTACTTATTCATACAATGTTTGTGATTGATCTCTTTGGTGAATAGAACTTTTACTAACAATTTCCACATTCCAAATTCAAATCACTTTTAGTCCCTAGGGATTAAAACGCTATTTTGGTCCCTGTTTACGAGGATTAAACTACGTCTTTTTGAATAGATGTGATAAAAAATATATTTGACATAATGACAGCTTTCACTCTGTTCATAAGTCTTTCGGTTGAAATGATGCTGATGACTATTTAAAGGGAATTGCCCGTGCTCCATAGACACTTTGGCCTCAAGTGCACACAATTCAAAGTATATGGATAGGATAATATGCGATTTAAATAATGAAATGGTCAAGGTCTTGGTTTAGAAAAAAGTTGGGATTATTTAGATAAAATCGTTTTTTTCAATGAGGCAAAATCTTCAATTTGTGCTGCACTAAATGTTTTAATATGATTATATATTGATTCTAAAAGTAGATTCCAGGGGTTAGGTAATAACAGATTCTACAATCCGGCGGTACATAATAATTGTACTTACAAAATAGATGTACCCGCAGTGCTGATGGGATAGCGAGCCAATTGGTCTTGTTACAGCCAGGAAAGAAACATTGATTTTGAGTGTTTGGTGCTCTTACATAATAAGGCAGCAGTATACTGTTGGATGTGTTCAAGCTTTGTTGTCCCGCTTGCTAAGCACTGTCAGCTACTTCAGATTGCACCGAAGGTAGGTTGGATGGTTCAAATTGCTCCATAGGCAGACTGGATGGTTCAGATTCCGGTTCTGTAGTTGAACATGATGCTGCTCTAAACTGCTCTAACGAGATGATGATGGCAACTGAAATAATAATAAAAATTAAAGCTCAGTGCATAAAGACAGTAAACATGAATTACTGTGGTTTTGGTACAAATAAATACACAATCAAAAAATATCTATCAATAACATTTTATATTATTATTAATTAATTTCTAAAAAATCTTTCTCAAGTTTCTAGACAATCTGTACTATGTGAAATATAACTTGTGCGGACACGAAAGAAGTTGAATATTACACTTATATAGACTCAGAAGTATGTCAGTATCAAATCTCAGAACTACGCTTGTATTAATTCTAAACTGTTGATAACTTACCGCTCTTGGTACAATCTGACGGGCAATCACACTTTTTTCGAGTTGTTCATGTGGAGAATCAGACCTGAGTGTATGTGATCTTATTCTCAAAACCAATCTGCCGCACGCAGCTGATGCACACTTGTCCATGACCATCAATCTGTACATTTTGTTGTTCGCACACTAAACTGTCACTCGACACTTGTACCTAATAAACAAGTCATAATTATTAGATATCCTAAAACAACACTAACCTTGATAGTACTCTAGTCTATTTATTTAAAAATAATTTCTCAGAGGAAGACATGTACTGACCTGTTGTGTCGAACACATTGGTCGGTGGGTCGCCTTAGATTGTTGTATAACATTTTGCTCTTTCTGCTATTTCCAAGAAATGCCTTCGTATTCTCGTGACGTTTAAACCACAATTAACACAGCGTAAATGACCTTTTGAATGAATTACTTAGGGCACGGAAGTACTCGGGCCAGCGACAATGCCGGGGTCTTCATAATTTGTGGAAGCGGGAGCGGAATCCATGTTCAGGCCGTGGTCGTCAGGGCTCAGGGTTCAAAGAATCTTCGGAGTCCATTTAATAAGCGTATTCGATGGTTAAAATAACAAATTCGCAAGAAAATAAAGATAAGCAAACGAAAACAAAGAAAGTCGATTTGTGATTTGACATTGACATTGACTTGACAGCCGGCCGGCATAATTCAATGTTGCCACACCACACACAAAAAATTGATAGATCGATATCGATTTTTTTATCGAATCCTAATTTTAATACAAAATTATAATCGCCACTGTGACTCTTTAATCTTAAGGTGAAACAATTTGATATTTTTTCCATACAAACTTCGGAGGGGTTTTACTCCACTATTTGACATCGTACATTCAAAGTTTAACATGATAACGTTAGGTCTCATTATTAATTTTGTCTGTACGGAAGCAGAATAGTGAAATAAAAAGCCATTAAAAAGTTATAAGCCAACAGAGATTCGTTTTTCTTGCTAATTTTAACGCAACTTTGGGCGTAAATAAGTAATACAAGAAGTGTGAAATCTCGAAAACAAAATCCGTACCGACACAGAAAAATTATCGAAGATTTCAATAAATTTTATTAATAATTGATTTATGTAGTGGTTTTTTCAGAAAAACCTTTTTTCCAAACGCCTTTTCGTAATTTTTGACGCACTCGTTTTTCTAAAATTGGTCGGTACGGTGTTTCTGTGCGTGCGAACTATACGTTGTCCATGTAGACCAGCTTTTAACTGCTCATCACTGATACTATCTCTGTCGGACACGATGCCAGGTGAGACAGCGTGGTTTTTGGCCATACCCACCATTGAGTTCGAGCCCGCGACTAGTTCCACCTTAACGACGTCAACTCTGATGACGTAACATTATTTGGTTAAAAAAAATGGATAAACAGTGTATTTTAGTTCAAATAATAAAACGATTAAGTACCTAATATTAAAAAATAAAATAAAGTCTTACCAGCGATTACACGACACGAAACACACACAACTCAAAATAATCACATTCACTTTTTCACTCACGGGTTCCCGACGTTTTTTTTGGTCGGATCAAAATAGGTATTTAATAAACGATGCTAGTTAGTGCAAATATTTATCTACCACGATTAGGGCATGCTATTCGAGTATTCGAGTATTCGTTTTATTCGAGTATTCGCCTTTTTTACTATTCGAATACTAGAAGACTAAGTATTCGAGTTTTACGAATTTTACGAATAATGTTATTTGTTTGAATGGTTGTTTTTTTAATTCTTATGACTTCTTTCTTTGCGATGACTTAAACCAACAAAACACTGATGATGAGGAGGATGATGTAATTTTGAGCGAAATAAGCAGACAGCAGCAAAATGCAAATAACGAGAATTTGACAAAATCTATCAAAGAGCAATTGAAAGAAAAGGATCAAGAATCTTTAAAAAATAGAGCTACCATTTCTACTAACCGACTGGTTACGAACGAAGATCTAGAATAGTAGATTGTTTGCCAAGGGAGCAAACAACAATTTTTAAGGCGAGAGTGTTTCTTTGAATCCAAAGCGGAGCGAAGGATTCTAGAGTAGTAAGTAGAATCCTGAGCGCAGCGAGGGATTCAAAGTACATCACTCGAGCTTAAAATAGTGTTGCTCCCGAGGTGAACACTCTACTTTTTATCACCCTCTATGAGAAAATAAACGTGTGCGGTCCGACCCATATCAGGAACGAATTTCCTACTCACGTATGATTTCGAACACAAAACAAAAATTTTATGACAAAGAAAAACGGCCGACATCTTGGATTTACATTTTGACCTCAGTATCGGCTTTACCACCCTCAAAAACTATGAAAACGATACCCATGCCGAAAATTTTTTAAATTTTCGCATCCCATCTTGGATTTTAATTTTAATTTTCACACTTTCTCTCTCTCTTGCCAGCCTGTTACTTATTCATATAATGTTCGTGATTGATCTCTTTGGTGACTAGAACTTTTACTAACAATATCTACATTCCAAATTCAAATCACTGGATTAAAAAGCTATTTTGGTCCCTGTTTACGAGGATTAAACTACGTCTTTTTAAATAAATGTAATAAAAACATTCTTGCGTGTAGAATTGGCACAACAGTTTGATCGTGGGGGTCCTAAACCAGTTCATTTGTCACAGGCGTACAAATTTCTACTTTCTATCTCCGCAACCAGTGTAGAGCCCGAACGCGTATTTTCAGCGAACAAGTTTTTTTGTAACCATTTACACGATACGCTAGACGCGCTCAGTTTCCTTCGATCTTTCTACTTAAATAAAAAAATAAATATGGTATTTTTTTCCTTAATTTGTGTTTTTTGAATGAAGTTTATAATTAAAATAAAAACTAATTATAATACTTGATGTTTTAATAATAAATTATCCGAAACACAAAATATTCGAAAAAATCGAAAAACTCGAATTATTCGAATAGTTTGTGAGTAAATATTCGAAAAACTCGAATACTAAAATCAGACGAATATTGCATGCCCTAACCACGATGTATGTAAAAACTACTTATGGAAATAACAACACTTCCCATCGATTTACACACAAAAACAATAAAAAATAACGAAATACGATGCCGAGCGCGCATTCGTGACTATGACGTTTTACCTGCGTGTGACGTGCGACATCAGTCAGTTTCAACATTTTTTTCCAATGTTGCCTATTGATATTTTTGGATATTGGTTTTTATGATAAAAATCGTAAAAAAAAGGGTGTATTCCCGTTCGTCCCACTGCCGTCGTCCCCCTGGTGGGACGAACGGGAATTTAATAATTAAATGATTTAGTTGACGAGAATATTCGTCAGGCCATAGAGTTAAATTGTTCACAGACCAGTTTAGCCCTAATTTCATAGTAGAAATAGAGATTGTACCTGCGTCGTCTGTTAAACCGTGTGTACCTGCGTCGGCCGTATGTCCGCCTCGGGGATTGACGGACAAATATGGTTTGCGGCAGCCTTGCGGCTGCCTCGGGAGAGGTTAAGAAGTTATGAACGTCTTTGTAAATATGTTTTCTTTAACATATTCTATCTTTATTGTGCTGAACAGATAAAGAATTATAGGTAATTAAAATGTGTAGTAGCGTTTTTGTTATGATCCTATGCATTCATTATTATATCAACTATCAATTCGCTTGTTCATTTAGTATCAATAGTAAAAACATAACACCGTATTTGTTTGAATACATCGAATAATAAGCATTACGGATCTGATATTATAAGTAAAACATCCATGAAAACATAATCGATTATTTCGTGAACGGATTTAATAATTATTGGCAACACTGCTGATTTTATCCACAAAAGGGAATTATTTTCACGTATTTATCGTTTCGGTACTTTTTATTTGTGCAAAAATGTTCCCATCTTGTTCGGATAAATGAATATCTTGTTAGATAACTAGAAATAACGATGTTTTTTTTACATATACGTAAATTGCTGGGCGTTTCGGGCCATAAATGGGCATCCTTCTTTATTCACAGGACATGAACGAACCCTCAAACTTCAAAGACGGTACCGCAGTAGGTACCTGCGCGGCCGAGGAGCTGCCCTACACGCCGCACACGTCGGACGCGGCGCTGCGCACGCACACGCTGTGCATGGACGCCAAGCACTACGCGGGCGAGCACTTCGACGTGCACAACTTGTACTCGCTCACTGAGGCCGTCGCTACTTACTTGTGAGTACATCATATACAATGACAAAGGCAACGAAATTACCTATTTAATGATACCAAATTAAAGTTTGTAGGTCTTGCACATAAAAAAAGAACTAAGTCTTTTTGAAACCTGCAAGTGGGTAGGTTTTTTGACCACCAGTGTATTATTATGGTGTTGCTCCGATACAACATTTCAAGTGTAAAACATTCGGCGTCGAATTGTCTTCAAATGCTTCTTCTATACGGGAATTGAAACGAGTATCGCACAACCAGTAGTTACTATACCAGAAGGACAAACGGATAGAGAGGAATATTCGAATTCACAATTTGGAATTCACAAGGGAATATTCAGGTCTGTGCGTTTAAATGTGCTGCGATTTTATTCCTATTTTATTTGTATGCCTTATTTTTAAGTTTCTTTACCCGAAGGATGCCAAGTGGAACCCTATTTTAATGGTCTTAAAATAACATGGTAAATCTCTCAATATTGTGCGTACGTAGGAGTTGGAATGTATTTGAGAACATATTTTTCAACTACTATGTTAAGTTTGTTCTTGGGATAAAATCCCAACTACGGAACCCTTCATTGTGCGTGGTCCAACACGCACTTGTCCGCTTTTTTACTCGTACTTTACTCGTTTTGTTTGATCTATATGCTACACGTTTAGTGGAATAAATGTATTTTCTTTTATTTCACTCATATTCACATAATTCCTTTTTGTCCTACAGTTCGTTGGCAGAAATCCGGGGAAAACGTCCGTTTATAATAACGCGGTCGACGTTCGTGGGTATGGGCAAGTACTCTGGACACTGGAGCGGAGACATCTCTAGTAACTGGCATGACATGAAGATGACAGTACCTGGTATGTTTATCCTTCTTATTTACTAGTCCTTAGTGCAGAGCAAACACGTAGAGAGCAGTGGTGGCCCAGTGGTAATGGCCCCGACTTACCGAGTTGTAGGTCGTAGGTTCGAACCCGGACAGGCGCTTTACTTTGTGTAAATTTTTTCATCACCACTGCACTGCTCACAAAACGGTGAAGGAAAACATCGCGAGGAAACCGGCATGATAGAACCGAAAATTCGAGGACATGTAACATTACCAACCCGCACTGGGCCCGCGTGGTAGATTACGGCCCATTCCCTCTCACAGAGAGGAGGCCTGTGTCCCAGCAGTGGGAACATTATAGGCTGATTATGTATGTACGTAGTGCAGAGCAAACACTTGCCATTCAAAGGAGAAAAGATATGTAGGATAGTAATAAAAAAAAAACGAGAAATAGATAGAACCCATTTTGTGATGTTGTTTATGTAAAACCACTGTTTAACGTGACATTTATGTATGGATTTTAAAGTAAGATAGACAAGTGATTTTTTGCAGAACTGCTAAGCTTCAGTCTATTCGGCATCCCTATGATGGGCGCCGACATCTGCGGCTTCAACGGCGACACCACGGTGGAGCTGTGCAAGCGATGGATGCAGTTGGGAGCCTTCTATCCTTTCTCTAGGAACCATAACTCGGATAATTCAAAGGTACTTTCATTGTATCACTAGCTTTGCACCGTGGTTTCATCTGTACGGAGTTGGAGGTGGTATATAAAGTACCCACTCGAGTCATATAGTATCAAACCCACTGAGTTATCAACGAAAAACGTTTTTAATCATAATCAATCAATCTTCAATCTTCCTAGTTTTTTCCCAACTGTCTTGGGGTCGGCTTCCAGTCTAACCGGATGCAGCTGAATACCAGTATTTTACATGGAGCGACTGCCTATCTGACCTCCGAAACCCAGTAACTAGGTAATACGATACCCCTTGGTAAGACTGGTGTCAGACTTTCGGGCTTCTGACGACTCGCAACGACTGTCAAAGATCCACGAATGACAGCCGGGACCAACGGCTTAACGTGCTTTCCGCGGCACGGAGGAGTCTCTGTATGTAAAGATGGTCACCCATCCACTGACCAACCCCGGCAAGCGTAGCTTAACCTGATGGATCGACCCGTGCGGCTTGTTATTACTTAGCCACGATGTCCTCCAGTTTTTGATCATAATACATTTGAAAAATAATTTCTATTTGATGAGTCTAAATGCTGGGATCTGATTGGTCTGAGCGGAGATGGCCATAATTGAAAGAAATTTCATTTTTTTATTTACACGACTGTAAATAAAAAATCAGTGCTGATCATGAGTTCTCTTTTTTTATCCTCGACGTGGAAGCTCTTGGCCTGCATCTCACCTGATTGTAACGGGGTGTCCTGCGTGAGCGACGAATACGCTGCGACGCCACGTATTTGTACGTATTTGTTTTGAGGGCGACCACATGCGACACCACGAACCATTGCATCGTGTCGTGTCGCGTCGTATTCGTGGCTCACGCAGGACACCCCGTAAGTGATGATCAGGCCGAAGGTGGAAGCGAGCTTCACCCGGAATCCTCAACCATAGAGGAACATTAATCAGGACTGCCGATTTTGAAGTGAATTTTGTTTTACATTATGGGGAATGGACCATAGAGAAAAGATTTACATCATTATTTTTACACAACCCTGGATGTTGCCCGCTTTGATACTTTATTATTATGACTCTCGTGAAAAGTTCTTATTATGTATTTATTTATTAAACCAACGACAACATAAAGCCTGATGAGATAGTGTAACTTTCTACCTGGCAAATAACTTATATAATCCGAGCAGTATTGTATAAATTGACCTCTTTAAAAAGGGTATTTGACTGTTGTATGTTACTAAACAAACACGATTTGTGACAAAATAATTGAATCGATGGGAAAATGGAGAAATTACACGATTTTTAAGTTATTGTTTTATTTTTGTCACGTAAACCAAAGTTACTATGCCATTTCTGTCTTCCAATGTCAGTTGGTAGCAGTTCGGTCTCTTTCTAGCATTGCTTAACTTCGTATTTTTTGAGATATTTAATCAGTATTTCTTACTGTGGCTTGTCGGTTTTATAGGTTTTGCAAAAACTAATTTTAATAAAATCGGATAAATACGCTATAACAGCTATAGCGTATTTATCCGATCTATACTATAGCTGAAGATGTGCGTGCACCTGTGTTGAGGCATTTCGTTCGTCTGGTGATCTTTACGGAGGTATCTATCCTATTGTTTCATATCTTTAACTTGTATGAGTGTAAATAACATAACGTAGGAAGGCTATAAGATTGTGTGGAACTAATTTGTTACTGTTGCTATCTTTAAGGTGGAACTAGTCGCAGGCTCGAACTCAATGGTGGGCATGGCCAAAAACCACGCTGTCTCACCTGGCATCGTGTCCGACAGAAATAGTATCAGTGATGAGCAGTTAGAAGCTGGTCTACATGGACAACGTATAGTTCGCACGCACAGAAACACCGTACCGACCAATTTTAGTAAAACGAGCGCGTCTAAAATTACGAAAAAGCCTTTGGAAAAAAGGTTTTTCTGAAAAAACCACTGCATAAATCAATTACAAATAAAATTTATTGAAATCTTCGATAATTTTTCTGTGTCGGTACGGATTTTGTTTTCGAGATTTCACACTTCTTGTATTACTTATTTACGCCCAAAGTTACGTTAAAATTAGCAAGAAAAACGAATCTTTGTTGGCTTATAACTTTTTAATGGCTTTTTATTTTACTATTCTGCTTCCGTACAGACAAAATTATTAATGAGACCTAACGATATCATGTTAAACTTTTAATGTACGATGTCAAACAGTGGAGTAAAACCCCTCCGAAGTTTGTATGGAAAAAATATCAAATTGTTTCACCTTAACTTGTTATTATTTGAAATATTTGTGTAGTAAGTATATTTGTAAAACATTCAGACACAATGTAAATTGTTATTGAATGAAATGAAATGAAATTGGTTATCTTGACGGGGCGGGGTGTCTCAGCACAGGGGCATGTGTGTATAGAAAGATTTATGCTGTATATGATGAGTGTTTTCCTTTGTAGTTGTATTTAAAAGTAAGTACTAACAATAGTTTCTAAGTTTTTGTATACTAACCTTTTGGATCTCGTTGTCCCAAAATAAATAATGTTGAATTTTGAATATAAATACTCTCTTCTGTTCCAGCCTCAAGACCCGGTGTCCCTAGGCCCGGAGGTGGTAGAAGCCAGTCGCTCAGCACTACGTCTGCGCTACTCGCTACTGCCGTACTACTACACTCTGTTCTGGAAGGCGCATGTGTATGGGGAGACTGTCGTCAGGCCGCTGTTCTTTGAGTAAGTAACATTAATATAGTCATCAGTCTGTATAGATTGTGGAATCCACGAAGACGCGCCCCACTCCGCGATTACTGTACTGTAAGCTGTACTTTAGTACGGAGCGGAGCGGAGTGGGGCGCGTCTTCGTGGATTGCACAATCTGTGGTCCTGTCTAACCGCGCGCCATTTAAATCGCGCATCCTCATGCAGCTGCTCCCAGCCAATTTGCAACGATTGAGGTTCAAATAAGTCAATCTGACTAGCCTCTTCCCAACTATGTTAGGGTCGGCTTCCAATCTAACCGGATGCAGCTGAATATCAGCATTTTACATGGAGCGACTGCCTATCTGACCTCCAAAACCCAGTAACTGGGTAATACTATACCCCTTGGTAAGAGTGGTGTCAGACTTTCGGGCTTCTGACGACTCGTAACGACTGTCAAAGATCCATGAATGACAGCTGGGACCAACGGCTTAACGTGCTTTCCGAGGCACGGAGGAGTCTCGGTATGTAAAGGTGGTCATCCATCCACTGACCAACCCCGGCAAGCGTAGCTTAACCTGATGGATCAACCCGTGCAGCTGTTATTTATGCATCAGTTTCGTATCACATGATTACCTGTACCCTAATTGCGTAATACACGATCAATCAGAATCTGAATCGTTTTGAAAAAGATTGCTAATCCATGGGTTCAATAATTCGAAAAAAAAATTTGCTCAACAACGTAAACAACGCAATTAATGTTGTTGGACTGTCAATTTGGAACAGATTAGTCGTAATCGTTTTCGACAATATGTTACGTAATTAGATCTATACATTTACTGTATCACATTTCGCACGCTGAGAACGAAAATACCTAATCCAAAATTTGTGATTTTGAATTTGTAGGTGATAAAGAATTGATTTTTAGGTCTATTTTTGAGTGAAAGTCGATTTCCGTATTAGGTCGCTTTCATTCTCAGCATGCGATTTATGTAAAAGACCGAATTTGACAACCAATTAGTTGGTCAATTTCGCTCTTTTCATAAATGTCTGTCTGTATTGTACCTATGTAACACCAAAATATTTTTTATGTATTTTTGACAAGATAATTAATGTCTAGCTCTTTTCCATAGGACGACTTATATCTGTCTTTTGTCGCTCAAACTACTATAAGCTGTTCTTGTTCTCATTTATTTAATTTTGAAACAACAATAATTATCTGTTTTCTTTCCAGAGCCCCAGAACAGAACAACCTCCACGACATAGACACCCAATTCATGATCGGTCCCTACGTGATGGTGTCTCCCATACTAGAACAAGGAGCCGTAGTCACTAGGGCAGAGTTCCCCGGACCACAGAGCTGGTACAACATACTGGACGGACAGTTCATAGCCAGCGACAAGTCCTACGAGCTCACTGACAACGAGACTGTGTCGGTTAAGGTGAGGTTATGTGTTTTATTATGGTTTATCTCAGAGGATTCGTGCATTTTTGAGGATAACAAGTATCTTACTGTCCAGCGCATAAATTATATCTATGCAAAATATGACGGCATTCCGTTGCTCCGAATTAAACTTCCATGATAGTCTACAACACATACTTGGAGCTCTGGGGTGTTCGGTGATACATTGGCATTCATTCATAAAACCCTCGGCCTCTGAATCTACCCAGTAGTCAAAATGATACGCTGAGAAAGGAAGCCCATGCAGTCGACATTTATAAGTTACGCTGAGATTACTTGTTTATGCGCATATAATATATGTGCTAAAAAACAAACCCTGATTTAAACAAAGCTAGCTTACCTCCAACTATGACAGTGAAGCGATGTTATTGGTTAATTTCACACACATCCCTCGCTACGCATCCTCGCTCATGTCTGGTGGAAACGCAGCCTAACAGTAGTCGCTTAAGATGTGTAACATCTGACTAGGGCTTAGTTAATTGACTCAGGCGTGACCTTGCGGAAATCCATCATAAAATACAATAGACGATGTATATCTAGTAACTTAATCCGCTTAACCGTTCTTAAAGAGTTAGAGAACCCTGTAAGAAATCGACACGTGTTTCGCCTCTCAACGAGGCATCCTCAGGACGACGATTGACCTGTTGCGAACTCGGACACGAAGTGTTATCAACGCGAGCCGAACGCAAAGTGAGCTTCAACCGCCCGTCACCCCCACTTATATAGGATCGCTTATCGGCCCACCTCGGCCGGGATCGTTATCAGTGCGATAAGCGAACAATCGCAGCAATCCTAACTCTTTAAGATCCTTCTCTAACTCTTTAAGAACGGTTAAGCGGATTAAGTTACTAGATATACATCGTCTATTGTATTTTTTGACTAGGGCTTGCAAAAACCGTTGATATTTTTTACCGGTAAAATAACCGGGAACAATTTTTTTTTATCGGTAAACCGGTAAAACGGTAATGGAGATATTTTTAAAAATTTCTTTGAATATATAACGGAGTTCATGTGGTACCCCTCTTCCACACTCAGATAATTGGTTGATATATTTTTGACTATGAAAAAGTCGATAAGGTCTGGTAGTTTCTGGTGGTCAGTCGGCCAGTACGTAGGTTTTCCGGTACTTATGACCTCACAGCGCATGTCTTTCACTGCACTTAGGAGCTGTCTTCCCTTTGTTGAAGTTAATCTCGATCCCCAATGAGTGTTCTTAGCGTTAAAGTCACCGCCTAATATAAATCTCTGTCCAAGTAGTCTGAAGAAGTGTATATATTGTTCTTTGTTTATCGTGTGTCTTGGCGGACAGTATACGGCTGCTACAGTGACATTAAATTTATTTGTTTTTAGTGTTATCGCCACAGCTTGCGTGTCTGGCTCTTCGTATTTACACTGTTCGTAATGACAGATATTTTCTCTAATAATAACCGCACTACCTCCTCGGGCCGTGTTGTTAGGGTGTAGTGAGTGATAAACCTTATAGCCTCTAAACTTTACAAAAGACTGTTTAGTGAAGTGCGTTTCAGAGATCAAACACACATCAATATTTTCTGTATCTAAGACTACTTGCAGCTCATGTTGGTGTTGCAGTAATCCGTTGGAATTCCACGCCATTATTTTTAGTGTGCTATTCATGATTGATTTTTTATAGTACTTGATTCTAATTTCTCTAGTCTCTTATCAAATGAGGATATGCATTTTAAAATCTGGTTGAGCTTGTCTTCAAGACTTGATGGTTGTGTGCATGGGTTTACCGCTTGTGCGTATGAGACACTTTTAGATGTATGTGCAGTTATCGCGGTTGTAGGTGCAATCTGTGCAGTTTGTTTTGTTGGCTGTTTATCGGTGTTTCTAACAATTTGCTTAACGGCAGGGTTGTTAGATTGATTATGTTTGGATTTTTTGTTCTTAATCATTTGCATCTCCTTAGCAACTAAACACCCTCTATAGTTGGCCGGGTGAGGTAAGCCACAGTGGACACACTTCGGTTTTTCTTGTGCAGGTTTGTTGCAATCAGCTGTGAGGTGTTTACCTGTACATTTGACACACCTTGGTTCTTTTGAACACTTATATAGGATTGCTGCGATTGTTCGCTTATCGCACTGATAACGATCCCGGCCGAGGTGGGCCGATAAGCGATCCTATATAAGTGGGGGTGACGGGCGGTTGAAGCTCACTTTGCGTTCGGCTCGCGTTGATAACACTTCGTGTCCGAGTTCGCAACAGGTCAATCGTCGTCCTGAGGATGCCTCGTTGAGAGGCGAAACACGTGTCGATTTCTTACAGGGTTCTCTAACTCTTTAAGAACGGTTAAGCGGATTAAGTTACTAGATATACATCGTCTATTGTATTTTTTGACTAGGGCTTGCAAAAACCGTTGATATTTTTTACCGGTAAAATAACCGGGAACAATTTTTTTTATCGGTAAACCGGTAAGACGGTAATGGAGATATTTTTAAAAATTTCTTTGAATATATGTATTTTTTTTTGTAAATAAACTATTTCAGAAGCCTAAAATGAGAAAATAAATAAATAAACTTGGATGTAAACGCAATTATTTATTTTAAATATAATACAGTTGCGATTCATGCAAGACAAGCAAACAATAACATAAAATATTTTTATACTTAATGAAAATAATTAGTACAATTTTTTTTAATAATAAAACTCAAGTTCAATCAACAATCAAATAATAAGTAATTAAGATAAAGCTTCAGATTCAAAATATGTTATTATCAAATAATAATTAGTCTTTTTTATATTTTTAATAATCTTTTTACATATTTATAGCTTATGCAACATTAAGAGTTATATTATTGAGATCAAATAGTAATTAGCAATCAACACTATGCCATAAAATGATCAGACATTTTTAAACAAGTACATTCAAATGACTAATCATGTCTAACACAATAAATCGATGACTAGTATCAAAAAATCTTTGTGATAATAAGCTTTTTATTTAAATTAATAAATTAAACTTACCTACGTAGATTGGCTTATGGTCATACCCAAAAGTACTGTTCAAAAGAACCAAGGTGTGTCAAATGTACAGGTAAACACCTCACAGCTGATTGCAACAAACCTGCACAAGAAAAACCGAAGTGTGTCCACTGTGGCTTACCTCACCCGGCCAACTATAGAGGGTGTTTAGTTGCTAAGGAGATGCAAATGATTAAGAACAAAAAATCCAAACATAATCAATCTAACAACCCTGCCGTTAAGCAAATTGTTAGAAACACCGATAAACAGCCAACAAAACAAACTGCACAGATTGCACCTACAACCGCGATAACTGCACATACATCTAAAAGTGTCTCATACGCACAAGCGGTAAACCCATGCACACAACCATCAAGTCTTGAAGACAAGCTCAACCAGATTTTAAAATGCATATCCTCATTTGATAAGAGACTAGAGAAATTAGAATCAAGTACTATAAAAAATCAATCATGAATAGCACACTAAAAATAATGGCGTGGAATTCCAACGGATTACTGCAACACCAACATGAGCTGCAAGTAGTCTTAGATACAGAAAATATTGATGTGTGTTTGATCTCTGAAACGCACTTCACTAAACAGTCTTTTGTAAAGTTTAGAGGCTATAAGGTTTATCACTCACTACACCCTAACAACACGGCCCGAGGAGGTAGTGCGGTTATTATTAGAGAAAATATCTGTCATTACGAACAGTGTAAATACGAAGAGCCAGACACGCAAGCTGTGGCGATAACACTAAAAACAAATAAATTTAATGTCACTGTAGCAGCCGTATACTGTCCGCCAAGACACACGATAAACAAAGAACAATATATACACTTCTTCAGACTACTTGGACAGAGATTTATATTAGGCGGTGACTTTAACGCTAAGAACACTCATTGGGGATCGAGATTAACTTCAACAAAGGGAAGACAGCTCCTAAGTGCAGTGAAAGACATGCGCTGTGAGGTCATAAGTACCGGAAAACCTACGTACTGGCCGACTGACCACCAGAAACTACCAGACCTTATCGACTTTTTCATAGTCAAAAATATATCAACCAATTATCTGAGTGTGGAAGAGGGGTACCACATGAACTCCGATCACTCTCCGATATTATTAAAATTAAGTCACAAAATATTACTAAGAGAAAACCACCTGACATTAGTTAACAAGTTTACAGATTGGGAAAGTTTTAGCTTAGACCTACAAAACATTATTGACCTAAAAACTTCATTAAAAAACAAAGATCAGCTCGATTCTGAAGTAAACAAGTTTAGCAGCAATATCCAACAAAGTGCATGGAACAACACACCACAGATTATAAAAAAGTTTAAAGGAAATTCCTACCCAAAGGAAATAATAGACCTATTATATGAAAAAAGGACTCAAAGAAAAACATGGCAGCAAACTAGATTCCCGCAAGACAAAACTCTATTGAATAACCTTACGAAAAGACTGAAGAGGAAAATAAAATCCTTTCAAGATGAGGCCTTCAATACTAACCTACGTCAATTAACAAGCGACCACACAACGCAATACTCTCTTTGGAAAGCGACAAAGTCACTCAAAAAGCCAATTACACCAATTCCCCCTATCAGAGGTGATAACGGAAAGTGGGCCATAAGCAATGAGCAAAAAGCACTACGATTTGCTCAACACTTAGAAGAAACCTTCCAGCCAAATGACGGGTCTGAAGATAACCTACAATTTGCCAATATTCTGCAAGATCAAAGAATTAAGCTTGTGACCCCGAAAGAAGTTGCAAACGAAATTCAAATCATTAGCCCAAAAAAATCCCCAGGGTATGACCTTATTACGGGGGAAATTCTAAAACATCTTCCACGTAAAGCCATCGTTAAGCTTACTAAGCTAATCAATGCTGCATTCGTGCTAAAGCATGTTCCTGAGCCATGGAAAGTTGCTGAAGTGATTATGATTGCAAAACCCGGTAAACCACCTCACGAAGTTTCATCATACAGGCCCATTTCCCTGTTGCCTATACTATCAAAGCTGTTTGAAAAATTGCTATTAAAACGCCTAAAACCTATCATAAACGAGGGAAACCTGATCCCTGACCATCAGTTTGGTTTCAGAGAGAAACACTCAACAATAGACCAAGTACATAGAATTACGAACATCATTGAGAGAACGCTTGAAGATAAAAAAGTCTGCTCCACAGTATTCTTAGATGTGGCACAAGCTTTTGATAGAGTTTGGCACAAGGGTTTGATATACAAGCTAAGACTATTGCTACCAAATGATTTTGCTGATATCTTGCTATCATACATCACAGATAGAATGTTTCGAGTAAGGCACGAGGATGCCTTTTCAGAGCTAAAAATTATTAAAGCTGGCGTGCCTCAAGGTAGTGTGCTGGGTCCAGTTCTCTACCTGTTGTACACGTATGATATACCAGAGCGGGAAAATAATACTATTGCAACGTTTGCGGACGATACTGCCATCATGGCTACTGGGTCATGCCATACAGAAGCAATCGAAAAGGTACAAATCGCTGTAAATAAAGTTCATGACTGGGCACAAAAATGGAGGATCAAATTGAATGAATCAAAGTCACTTCACATTGATTTCACCAACAAGAATTGTGATTACCACCCAATATTTATAAATGGCCAACAAGTGCCATACGCAAATACAGCCAAATATCTTGGCATAACGCTAGACGCGAAACTGCGCTGGAAAGCGCACGTCAAAAAGAAAAGACAGGAGCTAGACATACGTTTTATTGTATTTGTATTGGTTGATTGGACGGGGTTCCTGCCTATCTATACACAACAAAATTTTATTATATAAGCATATTCTTATGCCAATATGGACATATGGCATCCAACTGTGGGGCTGTACCAAACCAACCAATATCAAAATTATACAAACATTCCAGAATAAGGTACTCAGGAGTATTGTTAATGCGCCCTGGTATATAAGAAATGACGACCTCCATCGTGACCTAAAAATGGAACCCGTCACCAAAATAATCCAAAACTTTGCTGAGGCCCATGAACACAGTCTCCACCGACATGTGAACATCGAGGCAATTCAGCTGTTAGACCAAACAAATATAGTGCGAAGACTAAAACGAACAAAACCTTTTGAGTTAGTGTAGTGTAAAAAGTGTAGAAATAATAGTGACAATGACACATATAAAACACATGAACAAAGTGTTTATAATATTATATCAGACTCTAAGAAAGTGGAACGGACTTGTGTAAAGTACAATCAGCACTATTCTAAGTTTTAAAATAATTATCACGTAGAAAATTAAGTTAGATTAAAATTGCTTATTAGTCTTGTAGGCTAGATTGTAATTCATTATTAAGAACCTGGTTCTTTATAATAAAAAAAAAATTAAAAAAAAAAAAAATACGTCACAAACGTCAACGTAAACGTCAAAACTGTGAACCGTTTACATGAAAATTTTGTCTATAAAAATATTTATGGTCAAAATTAAAAACCGGTAAATTACCGGTTTCATTTATTTTTACCGGTAATTTTCTAACCGTCAAAAAATGCGGTTTACCGGTAAAACGGTAAACCGGTATTGCATGCCCTACATCTGACATCTTGGCTGACAGAACCAACCTCTTCAAAAATGCTTTGGTGCCATCTGTCAGCCAACTCTAGCACCACGTGCTCTCATTGGTCGAATCAAATAGCACGCGCTTCTCCCGCTTAATGTTACACACTTCCGTCCCTTTTCACGAAATCACTCCCACAGATTGCAGGAAAGCGAGAGGGAAAGATGTTACACATTAAAAACCGTTAATGACGATAAATAACTCCCTATTTAATAGTAGATTGTATCATAAGGGAGCAAAATAATATTTTTATGGCGAGGGCGCTTTTTTGAATCCAGAGCGAAGTGAGGGATTCTAGAGTAGAATCCTGAACGTAGCGAGGGATTCAAAGTACGTCGCCCGAGTCAAGAATATATTTTTATCACATGTATTCAAAAAGACGTAGTTTAATCCTCGTAAACAGGGACCAAAATAGCTTTTTAATCCCAAGGGACTAAAAGTGATTTGAATTTGGAATGTGGATATTGTTAGTAAAAGTTCTATTCACCAAAGAGATCGATCGCGAAAATTGTATGAATAAGTAACAGGCTGGCAAGAGAGAGAAAGTGTGAATTTGGTCAAAATTAAAATCCAAGATGGCGGATGCGAAATTTATTAAATTTTTCATCAAGGCTATCGTTTCCATAGGTTTCGACGGTGGTAAAGCCGATAGTGAGGTCAAAATCGGAATCCAACATGGCGGCTGCGATGTTTTTTTTTTTTTAATTTTTTTTTATGTTGTGTTTAAATCATATGTGAGTAGGAAATTCGTTCCTGATGGGGGTCGGACCGCACACGTTTGTTTTCTCATAGAGGGTGATAAAAAGTAGAGTGTTCACCTCGGGAGCAACACTATTTTAAGCTGGAGTGATGTACTTTGAATCCCGAGCGTATTCTACTCTAGAATCCTTCGCTCCGCTTTGGATTCAAAGAAACACTCTCGCCTTAAAAATAGTTGTTTGCTCCCTTGGCAAACAATCTACTATTTGCGCCCGAGTGATACACTCTACTTTTCATTACCCACTATGAGAAAATAAAAGGCGCTTCATATTTTATTGTAATATTATTATTTAATAAGACATAGAATAACAACTAAATTGAAATTAAATAGTATCTAATAATAAAACAACTAAAAACACACAGATTCTGAAAAATCTTGGCGCCTCTTGCATTTCTCTATTCAATAAAATTACCATAGGCTTTCATATATTTCTCCCGGGATTTTGCAGGTAATAGATTATCCATCACATTTCTTGCGTCAGTTTTTTCAAAACAAAACCATGAATTTCTAACAATCCATGAAAATTTTCGAAAACGCGGCTGTAGTTCGCGCGTTTTTAATTTGATTCCTTTTTTTTTTATTCAGCTGTCGGCGCGACTATGGTCCGTCGTACCAGCCAGTCTGTATTCAAACAATATTTGCGTTCGATTTCTTTGGCGCTAAACACTAAGGGCCTTTTCATACTAGCGGATTGCGAGCGGAGCGGGCGCGCAGCTAACACGCGGCGCAATGCGACAGTGAGACAGTGTGAGTGTGGTGTCAAGTCAGAGTGTCAGTGTGTCGCGACGCATTCGCTGCGCGCCCGCTCCGCTCGCAAACCGCTAGTGTGATAAGGCTCTAAGATTTTCCAAATTCAAAAAGTGCGCGGCAAAGATATTGCGGCGCACTTATAAAGAGGACTAAAAACTCATTACTGCCCGCTAAAAAAATCTTATAGAAAACACCAGCTTTGGGTGCACTTAAAGGCGAACCAAGTCGTCCTTTTCGAATAGATGGGATGTAAATATTTGTTCCCACAGGGTGGCGGCATAATCCCCATGCAGGAGCCGCCGCTGCAGGGCGCCGTCAGCACCAGCAACACGCGCGGCGCGCCGCTGCAGCTGCTGCTCGTGCCCGGCCGGGGGGGGCGCGCCAAGGGAGAACTGTACTGGGATGATGGGGATAGCTTGAGTGAGTCACGCATGGCATTTTTACTGGTAACATATTGTATAATGCCAGCAACTACCGTGGCCTCTGGCAACGTACAGGCAACTGAAGGAACACGGTTGGGTTTTAGTCAGTAAGAGTCTGACACGCCCTTCCGCTCCGCTCAGAGCGGCAGAAGTTATTTGATGATGTCCCACCCACAAACAAAAAAAAGATTGCAATAGACAAAGACAAGTAAAAAGATAGAAGGGAGGCCTTTTCCCTGCAGTGGAAATCAGAGACTATAATAATAATGCAATAGTTTGAAACTGTTTTTCACGTTTTCCACGAACCAGTTTTTATATTTAAACATCCATATATTTTTCCAAAAACTAAAAAGCTCATTAATTTTAACTCCATTACAGACACATACGAAGAACAAAAATACAGCCACATAGAATTCTCCCTAAACAACACAGAAGTACGCAGCAACGTGCAATGGTGGGGATACGGCGTACCTTCCATCAACAAAATATCAGTACTGAACCAGCCGCCGATCAAGATGGTCGCCATCAACGATCAGCCTTGCGTCAAACCCTGCGAATTTACCTACAACACACAATCCAAGGTACTGCAAATAACTGTCACTCTCTCCCTAGACAAACCTTTTAACGTTAAATGGTATCTAACTATGAAACCACCTAGCCCGTATTGGAGAAACTGGATGGGAAGCAAAAATAATCCCTGAAAATTGTGGGTAGTTTGAAGTTTATTGTAATTTATATATGATGGAGGTTTTAGTACTATGTGTACTCTGGTCCTGAAAAGTCCTGTTTGTCTATGGAAATGTCACCATTTTGTGTACCCTGTCGTACGGAATATATTGAAACATAAGCTGGAATGGGGATGTAAAATTAAAAGGTTTGTTTAAAACTTTGAAATAATGCAAAGTAACGCTGGTTCCTATGAAGGAATTTAATATTTTGTGAGTTAAGTGTCAGAAAGCTGCGTCATGATAATGGATAAGATTAGTAACGCAAGTACATGAAGTTATTGTTAATTTTGATCATAACTTTGAATTTAGCTATATTTACTTATGGCTAATTATCTTCTCACATCGCTAAAATGTCTTCACGAGTATGAAATAAGTCCCCATCACTTCACTGAACTAGTTCTCTTGTAATCCTTCTATACGATTGATGTAAGAATTTAGGAGACAGCTGTACTCGAAGTTTCGAAACTTTCCTTATCTATTTTTCTTCATTAATCAACAAGAAATTCAGGCGACACTCACTGTTATAAAATACTTAACGCGAAGGCACAGCAGCAGCGGTCATAAAACGTGGGAGCGAGACGACACGAACTAGACATGTCACTGTTTTACTTACACTTTTTATGACCGCCACGAATCTTGCCGCTCAGTATAGTTTGGTACTTCACAGAAGAATAATCTTATTTTATTAACACTATATTCTCAGGCTTTTAAACCAGATATAGGTATTCGTAGCTACTACTGTAACTACTGTTACAATATAGGTATTATTAATTGACATTTATATCTATTGACTACTGATAAACTTTAATTCATTGGGGACACAGTCCATCTAACGTTATTCTATGTCTATGATGTTAAACTATTGGAATCTATTCTAGATAACTCTATGGTAGTAGCTTAAGGTATTTATTATACAGGTTGATAAAGAGATAATTATGTTAGTAGGGAGACCCAGTTGAATTCGGTTTTTATTTGCCATAATTCCTTAGAACTATTTTCGCTATAGTTTCAAGACTTCTTTCCACTGACTAACCTCTCTGTATCATCCTGTACACTTATGTTTTTTTTTTTCAGACTGCATCTGATTTCATGTGCACTTTCTTTTAAATGTTTAAAGATATTGGTTTATAATAAAATGCTTATTTTGTGCTTGATAAAAAAAACACTAGTTTCTTGGTGTTAGTAATTGCTATTTTATACTTTTTATATTATTAAGCTTTACATAATGAATTATGTATTATTGTTTTTAACAAGGATTTTAAATGCTTTTCTGCCAATTATTGATATTATTGTATCAAAATCCAAGTGATTTGTGGTCAAGTTCAAAATTAATAGGCGATTTGAAAGTATATAAAATCAATACAATGTTCTCGAATTAAAACTTGCATCATGTAAATGGGCTTGGTACCAAATTAATGTATGGTGCATAATCTTATCGAGGGTTATAATCAAACTTCGTTAGACGGCAAGGCAGATAGGCGGGTTTTGAACTTGTCCACACTAATAAATATTCATAGATAAAATGTATGTGTACCTCTAGTCATAAGGTATATATTTAACACTAATAAAAGCTCAAATCGCATTGTATTTGGTGGTACCCAAAGTCCACAACACAAGAATTACCTAAATGATGTTCATTATAAAATAAAAATGTTTTTCATAAAGTTTAGAGATGTATGCATTTTTTTAATTAAATATACATTCATATAAAATTATATAAATATATATGTTTGGTCTTTCCAAGATAGTTAATTACTAACTTTATTAAAAATATAGCACCAGTTACGATTTTACGTATGACATTAATGCATTTATCAATAATATAGTGTTTAATCTGTACTTTCAAGTGAATTCTCAGAATATTGAAGTAGAGTTCATTTAATTATCAACTCTTTCAAAGGTACATTCATTTCATCATATCTCCTGTACAATAATTTATGTGATAATTTTGGAAAATTTGTGATAATTATGTTACTTTGTTGGCGTACAAAAGATATATTGTGATAACATATTAATTGCACTAACTGTTGGAGTGATTGATGCCAAAGTAGTGACTTGTGTTTACCATTGATTTTGTAGTTAAGAATGCACTAATAAAAATGATAACGCACAATACATACAATGTTTTTTTCTTTGATATTTCTGTAAAATTATTTTTAAATCATATTGGAATTCATCAACAAATCCAGGAACTATTGTAATTTGCCATAAACATTAAAATAAAAACAAATTAACATAACATACTTTATTATTCTCTATAACATCTAATAAATAAAACAAATGATAACATTTAAAATAAGGAACTACTTTTCTAATTCTTTCTCCTGTTTTTCTACATCTGTTTTGAGGAACGTCTCATACTGTTCTTCTGTCATCAAAGTTTTTAATTCCTCCGGCTTTGTCAACTTCAACTTAAATAACCAGCCTTTATCATAAAAGTTTGTGTTTATGAGGGCTGGTTTGTTCTCTACTTCTACGTTTTTCTCAGTAACAATACCGGTTACAGGCGAATATATTTCACTTGCTGCTTTAACACTTTCTAGGGCTCCACATTCATCGCCTTCTTGTATCAATGTTTTTGGTTCAGGTAGTTGTGCGAAGACAACGTCCCCAAGAGATTCTTGTGCGTATTTGCTGATACCGACTGTTCCTATTTCATTGTCCACAACAACCCATTCATGTCTGTCAGAGAATAACCTGGGTAAGTTGCTACTGTACTGATGGTGTAGTACACAGTATGTTTGCTTGATATTTGACTGGAGAAGACAACTCCTCGACACATACTGTTTTGAGAGTTGCAGGAAACATCTTTGGAATGCCATTTTGATCTGAAATAAATAATATTGTGAATATTAAGTTTGTTTACAATTATTTATTGATAATCTGGATTTCCCCATGGGAACAGGTGTTTCCAAGTAAACAACTAACTAACTAATATTATTAATGCAAAAGTGAGTTTGTTTTGTGACGCTTTCATGCTAAAACGGACTAATGGATTTGGATGAAATTTGGCACATGTGTAGACCATGACCCAGGTTAGGATAAATGATACTTTGTATCCCGGTAGTATACTTTGTATCTCGGTAGTATATTTTAGTTTTTCTGATAATTTCAGATTTCTACATGGGCGAACCCGCAGGCAAAAGCTAGTAGTCAATAGTGCTCAAAGATACAAACTACCTGCATGGTAAAATGGAATAATTAAAATATTATACTCTAAAAATTGTGTAAACAAAACACTAACTGATTCTCTATAAGTATTGTAAAGTACCTCTCGAGGTAAATAAATGTCACCAATGATAATAATGGTCATAAATAATTGTTTACATTGTATCTGGGGTCAAGGCACAAGATTTATCTGTGACTAGGTTGCCATGCAAATAATATGAGACAAAATGAAACTGATTTTAATGTTTTTCTAGTGGAACTGTTTAATCATACATATAAGATTTTTAACTCAAGAGGCAACAGAATATAGTACGAAGGTGGCAGGAGAGGACTACATGCGAAAAGTAAAGCAAAGAGCCGGGGCGCAACTTCAAAAGTAGAGCTGGAAGTAGACTTGAGAGCCTGTTTTGACAGATATTCTAATGGGATATGGTAAATTGTCGGGCACAATGTCTGTGTCTCTAATCTGTGCTAAGATTGTGTGTTTACTGTGCTATTATGTTTATGATGTGTTAATAGGAGAGTTGAACTTCCGTACGCCGACTTTGACCAAACTCGAAAGACAATAAAATGTTTATATATATAACACAATACTTACAAGTTATTTTTTTATGACGAAAATCTGAAATCCATCAGCAACCAACTGCTATTCTTTTTTAACAAATTCACTTCACAACAAGAAAAAAAACAGATTTCAGGTTAGGTAAAACTGTAATTGTCAAATGTCAAAATTGATTGTCAATCAGACAGATCAGATCAGTCCACAGAATATAATATATACGAATTTTTTAGTCTGGTATTCCAGCTTTCGCTTTTTTTTTACTATAGCCACAGCGCGTGCGAAGCTTCACAATTTTAAAGTGTAAAAAAAAAGAGGAACTTTATGGAAAAAGTGTTTACCTCAGAGTAATAACTAAAGCATAGAGGGAGTCTATAGATTAGAAAAATGGACGCACCGAAATTGTCAAAACGGTCACAGTTGATCTCTTTTTACACGACCAATTTAAAAAGCACAATAGTTGCCTAGTAAACGGTTAACCGTACAAGTATTTGATCTAGCCGTATATTACGTCGTGAATGTCAGTAGGTGTGCTGGTTGAGGTGCTGCTCATTTTTTATTAAAAACCAATAGATTTTTGAATATTTTTGTAAAAACGAAAGGTGCAAAGGACTTATCAATAGTCTGTTAACATGGCTTGTTTTGTGATAACGTGTAAATCACATTCGTCACGGAAGAAAAACAATGAATTTGTAAGCTTTCATCGGTAAGTGTTTTTTTTACATTTTCCGTATAAAATCACCCAAAATATTTGGATGTGATCACTGATAACATACATATTAGATTGATAATGATACCTTCAAACTATCTTTATTACAAATTATGTTGTGATCGCGAATTTATTTTCAAAAAATAAATTCGTTAAATTTTGAGGTTATGTTAAGCTAGTAATGTAGGTAATGTAGATACTTTTTATCGATACGATAATTACATGCTAATAAATTGGAGAAGATATCGTTTTCTTTTCGAGCCATTGCAAATTATACGAATTGATCACAATTCTCCTACAACAAATCATGCTGAAAGTCAAGTACGGTATCTTTACAAGCTGTCCATTTAACATTGTGTCAACTTCAAACTGTAGCTGAAAATCAGACAGTAGGTTCTAAAATATAATATTTGTATTGCACTATCGGAGAAAAAATCAAAAGTATATACTTTTTCAGGGTTCTTCAGATGCTATGGAAATAGATGAAAATTAAATGCCAATTTCGATGTCATTCATGAAGAATGAAGAATCGCTGTTGGAAACAAATGAACATGAGTACATTTATGATCCATGTGCTCTTTCAGAATACGCCAGAGATATTATAAATTATATAGCAGGGAGTGTTGTGCGATTTTCAATTTATTTTATTTTTTATCCACAATCTGTATAATACAAATAAATAAAATTGTAGTGTCTAAATAACAGCTTTTTACTAAATGCATATGAAAGTATATGATCCATACAACAAAAATACATTTATACATACATACAAATAAATAAAATTGAAGTGTCTGTTTATAATGTCAAAATAACAGTCTGTCTGTTTGTTCCGGCTAATCTCAGAAACGGCTGTACCGATTTTGACGGGACTTCCACTGGAAGATAGCTTATGACATAAGGAGTAAAATAGGCTACATTTGTTTTAGAAACAAACTTAGGGTTTCGCGCAAAAAACTAATACCCATGAAATCTTTTGATAAACCTCGTACTGTTCCCTAAGTTGAGAATACATAATCCAATAAAAAAAATAAAAAAATGATCTCGATCTCGATCCGATTAAGAGTTTCGGAGAAATGTGTGGACAAAGGAGGATGGTGATGGCGGTCGGCGGTTGGTCGACCCAGACCCGTAGACAGCTCGACGCGGCCACGCGGGTTATGTACACGGCGCGGAGCTCGTCGGCAATCGGATACACCGGAAGTTAGTTTGCCGTAACATAAAGTACGGATGCCAGTGATGGTTCTCGATGTGAGTAACCTGGGTGGTTAGCCGCAAATTTGGAGATATTGGTAAGCTGGAACTTTGAACCCCAATATGGGGATTTAACACTGAGTTAAGGAGTAGGATTCATGACTATATACGTAGTCAATTATAAAATAAGGAAACCGTTGCAAACTGAGACAACCGCGGCTGTAGGGGAGGTCTCACTAGTCACGGGCAAGTGTAGTGGAGCTGAGAATGAGCGACGACGGGAGCGTAAACCTCCCTAGCCAGCATGTGACGGTGTGTCGAGCCGGCGCGCACAGATTGACGGCCGGGCTTGCCAGGACGGTGACGGGGGAGAGGGAACAGATAATCGCTAACCCAAATGGGTTCTTTTGCGACCCAAGGTCACGCATTGCGTTGAGTAGGAGCATTGGCAATTTGCTTTTATTAATTAAAGTAACGTTTGTTTAATAAAACCAAATTGCCAATGCTTAAAAGAAGCCTAGAATTAAAGCGCTAACAAATATTTAATGCATTCCACTATATACCTTACAAAACGGCACGTTACAACGTTACATCATCCATGGAATATACGACATGTACATCCAATACATTATATAAATTATCTGTCAAAAATAAATTAATATCGATACCTCTGCACCTCTCTGCACATCACTACCGAGACCAAAAAAGTGGACAGTGGTGGTCCTTATAACTATATACCTGTCCTTTTTTTTCACACGGAATGTGTCATATGTATAAAGAGTATGACTAGACTGAGAAATTTCACCCTCCCTCTATGCTTTAGTTATTACTCTGAGGTGTTTACAATCTAGAAATCGCGTCTTTCGCATGACGTTGGTAATACAGGGGTGTTGTTGCTGAACGAAAACTGTGCTGCCATTTTTTAAAAAACAGTTAATCAACGAAAACTACAAATGAAATGAAACTTTAAAACGTATCAAAATCAACATAGAGTTTAAAAAATCGGTGTTTTAACATCAGGTTTGAAAACACAAATCATACTTTTGATATACAGAATAGAAGGGTAAACATCGTTGTTTATTAATCCTTACATATTATAAAACAAAGTCCCCCGCCGCGTCTGTCTGTCTGTCTGAACGCGATAAACTCAAAAACTACCGAACGGATTTTCAAACGGTTTTCACCAATGGACGGAGTGATTCATGCGAAAGGTTTTAGTATATAATTCATTAAGGTTTTGTGTGAATTGACTAAAATATGACGATTATTGTTGAAGATGTCGGAAAAACTCATGCCGACTGGGAGCTTTACTCGCGTGCGCCGCGTAAACCATAAAAGATAAATAAAAATTATGTTTTACAGAATGGTTCATCATAAAAATTTCAACAAAAAAGTCCGCGATAGCATATATCTATCTTCTAAGGATGACCCACAGTAACCATTATTATCTTTCAGAATTTGATAAAAATTTCATTTTTATTTCCGACGCTATTTTTACCGGGATCACATTAATCCTTATCCAATTAAATACGTTAATTAAATTGGGCATTTAATATAGATTAAAACATGCCTTGATATCATTTCATTTAAATTAATAGTTTAAAAGATATCGCAGATTCAAAATTACGCGTAACAAAATAATTATGGTTGACGGCTACGCGGGCGCAGCGATCATCGGAGTCAAGAAAAAATCCTGCCGACTGGGAGCTTTACTGGCGTGCGCCGCGTAATACGTAAGAGATACATCGGTGGTACGGTCCCGTGGGATAATTTCCGACCTCCACGCGGGCGAAGCCGCGGATGAAAGCTAGTTATTATATAAAATGCAAGCTTTGCAAAGCTTGGATACTATTGAAAGAATTATACGTCTTGAGAACCGTCCGCTTCGAAGAAAGGTTTACAGAAATAGAAGTGATCCATTTTCTTTGGACGACGATTGGAAGCATTGTCCTTATTAAATCTTCATAATGAACCTTGTTCGTGAGAGGATCATAAGTTAGAGGCATATCTCTTCACTCCTATTTTAACGCCTCAAAATAGGAGCGGGAAAACATATCACGAAGCACTGCAACAACATATACTGTGGAACGCTGCTTTGGTGTGTGAAAAAAACGTTTTCAATGCCTTTTACATGAACACTAGGAAATGTAAACACACTTGCATGTTTAGTTTGCCCTGTCTAAATGGCCACGGTGGTACTTCAGCGGTATCAACATTTATTCTGTTCAAAATGTGTGATCCATTGTCAGCCACGCATGCCTCCGCACGATTTCGTCCGTTGTTTCGAGAAAGCACAACAGTATCATTTCTTAATGTCTCTAAAAGGACTACGAATCCGCCTTTTGAGTTCCAACGTATTACGGAACTCTGGCATATTCCTGGCGCTTCATGCACTAAAACAACTTACGCGCGAGAAATGAGCGGCGCTACCACGCAGCGTATGTGCACTCGCTAGCGAGACAGCTGACTGACTGGGGTAGTGTGGTGAGGGGTCGCTCGCGCGGAAAACCGCGCTCGCGACCGGTCTAGCCACGTGAAGTGTTCCCTGCACCCGCCTCACGTGTTGAGATTCAAGGATGAAATAATCTTGTGGAAAAAAGTAGATTTTCTTTAAAAAAAAAAAATTGGTTATCTGTAAAGTCGGTTTACTGACGATAGTTCAACGTGACAACGTCATAACAAAACATTGATGAAATGATTGCATACTTTTATGAATAAACTTGAATCATTTTTAATTAATGAAATTACAATGAGCGTAACGGGACAATGAGTCATCCTTTTTCGTTCGTACAGCCGGCGTTAATCGATTAATTAGACGTTATTATCACGTCAAAAAAAGCTGTGATTTTCCATAGAATTAACGTTCTATAAATGAAACCAAACCACTGGTTTGAAGGATAACGGTGTTTACCCTAACACCTTGTATAGTATTGCATTATGTTCAGTGATATAAATACACCTCGATTCAAACTTAATGGCTGCTCGGAGCATGAGGCGAGTCGCTGCGAGTGCACAGTAATGAATTCATGGGTCAACGGGAGGTGATGGGCGGGGTACTGCGCAGCGAATAGCTAACTTCTGAGCCTTCATTCAGTTTAAATCGAAATGTAGTTCGCGTTTGTCTACATTTTTTTATGTTTTCTTACAATTCACACACAACTGGTGGATTTAAAGTGACCAATGGAATCATCTTTTGGTAGTATATTTCTGTCCATTTACGGTAACATTTAATCATAAGCTTGACAACACTATTTCAAAAACGTCACAACAAACGTCATTGTTCGCTTAGCCATGAGTGAAAGATGTCAAACGAAGCTTGCAGAGAAATTTGATAATAAAAATTATATTATTTACTTCGGTATTCTATGCACGGTGATTGGAGTTTTATATTTTTACAGGTAGCATAATAAAATAACTACATATCTGTGTACTTTGTGAGTAGTATTTGCCTAAACGATTAGGTTTTTTTTCAGATTTCACTTTGCCACAATAGCATTTAGCTATGTGCTGGGATGTCTGGCTTGTTATTACGGGCTCAACTCGAATATTTTACACGATTACATTGATAAATTAAAGTGCCATTTCGTCGGTGAGACGTACAAAGATGAAGGAGACGCGACAGTCAGAGTGAGTTGGCATACTTTCTTTGTTTACTGTTTACTTGCAATACAAAACTCGTTATTTCGCTATTGAGGTCATGTACGCCTCCCTATTCATCATTTCTACTATTTGATAAGCAATAATTGTGAGGGCAATATTACAAGTAATCAAGAAAATACTTAAAGAGATGTTTTTTTTAATCATTTGCTGTGAGACTTCACTAATCATTTTTATTGCTTAATTAAACATTAGTGTTATCTTGCTAGTCAGTTTTCTAATGGATAGAGTGATGAGTGTTGAGGTAGTACATAGAGCCAGTTAAATTGCAACTTTCACAACTAAGCATGCTCTTTGCTTATCATTCTAGATAGATCTTATCTGGTGTTCCAATTCTCTAACAGTCAGATCAATAATAGCTAAGAAGGTACTTGTTTCTGTGCCTTTTCCCTGAACTTTATTTATGAATATGCAATTTAGTTCATTCATTAGTTAACTAATTACTAGAATCTGAATTACGGATGACTAAGCACTGATTCATAAAATAAATTTCATTATAATTATTAATTTATTGGTCATTAGTATGAGAAATCTAAGACTATAAATAAAGACAATATAATAAATAAAGAGTAAGAGTAAATATTTAGTTATAATTAATTACTTCTAAATTATTTTAAATTATATTCTTATGAAGCTCATCTTTTATTAACATAGATAAATGTCAACAACTCTGTGGGTATTTTTGTGTGTATAATAAAGAATATGAATTGATTATTAAAAATAATAATTATACTTAAATAATTTTGTTGTTGTTTTTAACAAAAGTCTATTTAAAAAAACAAAATCTTAGCCTATATTTTTGTGTCCTTACTGCAACTATTTGGTAAAGGCCTCGCCTTTTTTCGTCCAAACCTCCGTCTTGTGAATAGTCTAAATCATTGATTATCAGGGTAATTAGCCCTTGTATTGTATTTTATTTACAACTCGTACCAGATTTTCTAATACGTATCTGTATCAAATAAATAGATTAGATTATTGTTAATTACTTGACATTTTTCCTCTTATGTCTCAGCATGAGTTACCATAATACCATAAACACAAACATTAATCAAAATGTGCGTAAACTAATGTGAATGAATCTGGCACAAATTTTCGTAACTAGGTTTGTTTTTTAATGGTGAAGGGTACTAAATACTAAGAAGTTTTTATTTAAAACTTATGATACTATATTTCATTATACATTACGTAAACTATTTTTATTATAATACAGCTGCGCCCCGCGGTTTTACCCGCATAAGTCTCGATCCCGTGGGAATATCGGGACGAAAAGTATCCTATGTCATACCCTAGGTCATGGTCTACCCATTTGCCAAATTTCATCCAAATCCGTTCAGCCGTTTTAGCGTGAACGCGTAACAAAAAAACCAACAAACAAACTCACTTTCGCATTTATTATATCAAAAGTTAGGATACAACAATCTAGAACTTGACAATGTTTACAAAAAAGAAAAGAAAATACAAACATAGTTGTCAGTATCACATGAGTCATGATTTTTCCCAAATTATTTAAGTTATTAGTCACCTCTTCTCAGATTTGTTATTGAATGAGTAATGTGTGTTATTGACAGTATTACTTATCAATATAAGTTATTACAGAGTGCCTATTAAACCTTTGCCTGTCCAATGGACACAATCTTAACTAATATTATAAAGAGAAAACACTTGATTTTTTGTATGTTTGTTTGTAATTAATAAACTTAAAAACTAATGAACTGATTTAAATAATCTTTCACCACTTGAATGCTATATATAATATATATATCTTTATCATTGAGATAGGTTATAATAATTTATAAAGATACTACCTGCGCCCCGCGGTTTCACCCGCATAAGTCTCGATCCCGTGGGAATATCAGGATAAAAAGTATCCTATGTCCTAACCCAGGTCATGGTTTACCCATGTGCTAAATTTCATCCCAATCCGTTCAGCCGTTTTAGCGTGAAAGCATAACAAATAAACAAACTCACTTTCGCATTCTTTTTATTAGTTAGGATTGAACACGCGGGGGAAGCCGCTGGCGGAAGCTAGTAATAAATAAATAAACAAAATAAAAGTCATTGAATTCAGATAAAACCCATAAAGTATATCAAATATGATTTCACAATTATTATAACTTAGACGGCTTTGCGCTGCTGTGGGACAATAAGCCCAGGTTCGTAGGGACGTATTTTTATCGCGGCGATTTTTTTTTTCGTCCACTCGATTTTAAACTCTCGGTATTGAGCCGAGCATTGAGAATCCAACAGAGCGCATCCATCGCGTATCCTAGCACGTCAAGAAAACACACTATTGGATAATCAACTCTCGGCGCTAAGGAGAGCGTCAAAAACCCAATACGCAAAAAAAATTGCTGCGATAAAAATACGCCCGCGCGTAACTGGGCTAAAAGGCTCTCTCTTTTTTATTTAATTGTAACAAAATAGATTAGAATTTAAAAAAAATACAATGCATAACATATTTTAGATTCATAGTCAATGTTTAAAATTGCATTGCTTGTATCATTATCATCAGCCTACAGCAGTCCACTGCTAGACATAGGCCTCCCCAATTCCACGCTATTCAGCTCGATTCTCGGCAACTCTCATCCAGCTGCTACCAGCCACCCTGCGAAGATCGTCGCCCCCCCTCACGCAGTAGCCGCCGCAGGAGACGCCTTGGGCGTCGGGAATCGCGAGCCGATTTCCGACCACCGTAGGCGCGGGCTTGAGGACGGAGAGCAATGGGTAGCTCGCCGTCCGATAAGAACCAGGCCCGCATCGCCGCGCGCCTCAAAGAGATGTCAGCACAACTAACGGGGTCAGCTAGGGCCGATGCCTGCCGGGGTTGCGGGAAAGTCCTAAAGGGATACCGTGGCCCCTGGCAACGTACAGAATGTTGACAAAAACGTCTCCCCTTTCTTATGTTGATGAGTTGATATGACTTGATGATGGAGTCTTGTATTTTCAGGGTTGCGAGACCTGTGGGTCTAAGGATTGCGAGAGACATGACTCGAGCTTGTCGGCGGAGCCCTGGGTGGGGCTCCAGATACACAAACAATTGGATCAGGCCATAGAGGATGTGAGTATTCCTTGAAACTAAATATTATGTTACAATCCTATGTAAGATGGCAGTTAGAAATTTAATTTAATATACCTACGAACTTTAACGAAGCAAAAGGAGTGTGTTTTGTAGGTTTTTCCTACCCGCATGGCAAGAAGGCGTGAGTCATATGTATGTATGTAAACATTATTTAAAAAAAACTAAAATTAAATATCTTTATAAAAATTTAATCCAAAAAGATTTATAAAAATTTAAGAATAATAAAATGTTTTATTTTACAACATTCAGTTTTTATTACGGAAATATCAATATCAACAACTGTGTAATTGTTATTGCGTTGCGGACAATAAACTAAAACAATAAAAAAGTCAATTGAATTTTATCCTGTTTATTTATTATCCAGGAAAAAATCATAGGCGTTAAATTAGCTGTGTAAATTCATGTTTCCTGTACTTACAAGATAGCTTCTGAGCGCGCCTTCGCCAGCGTGGATGTCGGAAAATATCCCACAGGAACGTACTATCGGGATTAAAACTATCCTATGTTTTAATCCAGGTTATAAACTATCTCTGTGCCAAATTTCATTCAAATCCGTTCAGCCGTTTTTGCGTGATTGAATAACAAACAAACGCAACTTTTACATTTATAATATTAATTAATCATAATCGATAAATCTTTATTTATCTCAACATCATATTTTTACAGGCACTGGTTAATAAAATGCACCATCTTAAATAGAGAAATAGGAGTCTGAGGTAGGAGGATCTTGAGTTACAGATCAACCGGCTCTCTGATAGGACATGTTAAATAATATGATGTATGCAGTAATGATTAAATAAAAAACAATGTCATCATTTGCTCACCTTTGTCCAACTATGTTAGGGTTGGCTTCC
Source organism: Conistra vaccinii (assembly GCA_948150665.1). NCBI lineage: Eukaryota > Metazoa > Arthropoda > Insecta > Lepidoptera > Noctuidae > Conistra > Conistra vaccinii. The sequence continues at coordinate 20,529,394 of OX411332.1, forward strand.
AGTCTAACCGGCCGGATGCAGCTGAAAACCAGTACTGTATTTTACATGGAGCTACTGCCTATCTGACCTCCACAACCCAGTTACTGGGTACAACACTAACACTCCTTGGTAGTACTGGTAGTCAGACTTTCGGGCTTCTGGCGACCCGTAACAACTGTCAAAGATCTACAAATGACAGCCGGGACCAACGGCTTAACGTGCTTTCCGAAGCACAGAGGGGGCTTGGTATGTAAATATGGTCACCTATCCACGAACCAACCGCGGCAAGCGTAGCTTAACCTAATCGATCGACCCGTGCGCCTGTTATTACTTAGCCACAAGCCCTTTATATAATTCAACAATTTATACAGTAATTAATAAAAAAATAATGATTTTTCACAGCTTTTATAACTTAAACTTAGTACTTATAACAAAAAGAATACTATGTATTCACATAATCTAATTCTGAACCCACCAAGGTCAAATGATATCTAAGAAGAAACATCTTAAACAATGGGCGACACCAAACCAAAACAATTGATATTATGAGCATGTGAGATCACTTCTTATTCCAAATGGACTGACAGTTCATGCATTTGGCTCTGTCTCACAATTCACTACGAATATTTATTGTTACTTCTTTACTATATCTATGCTATTTTTTGTTTGTTTTTTTGTTGTATCTCTGGAACAACCAGTCGGATTTGAAAAATTCTTTTTGCATTTGATAGCCCAATTTTTGAGGAAGGTTATATGGTATTTGACGTCACGTTACGACCGTTAGGAGCCGAGCAAAAGAAAAACAAATCTGAAAGAACGCTAAGCGAGAACGTGCAGAGTGCGGACGGGTGATAGGATGCAATGCGACTTGGTGGGCCGGGGGCTAAAATTTCACGCGGACGAAGGCTAGAGCAGAACCTAGTATAAGATAAGGAAATAACAGAAAGTCTGCGGTTTAAAATCCTGCATAAACTAAACTTATTTAGATCAGTTTATGATTACTAATAAATACGCTGAATATGCATTATACAATACGATTCCCTAAAGGTGCTCCCTCACCGGGAGTATTCACCTGTAATGTAACGTTCAGAGTCGAGCATGCATCACATCAGTGAGGGAGGAGAACCGAGCATTACAGTGCGTAACCTGTAGTGATACAATTCGAGCATTACATCAGTGAGGGAAGAGAACCGAGCATTATAGCGCGCAATGTCTAGAATGATATTGAATCTGAAATGTTACGGAGTGTCCAAACATTGAGCGGCAAGAGCGCGGCAGCAACACGCGGCGTTTGCAGGACACATTTCTACCGCGCTCTAGTTATGAATGTTTGCGTTACCTACTGCGCGGCACATCCGAGACACACCGCGCACTCCAGTGCAATATCAACCTGCCTAGCCATTAATACGTCCAGACACAATTAGTGACGAATGTTTCCTAAAAATGTTTGTGCGCGGCAGGCAGACAGAAGCGTTCGCGCGCGGCAGTCGTCCAAACACAGCGCAGCAGCCGCCGCACACGATTGCCGCTCAATGTATGGACATACCTTTTCATTACATGCGAATGCTCGGCAGTCAGGGAGGCAGTATTGTAACATCACCGTAGGCGCGGGCTTGCGGACGGAGAGTAATGGGTAGCTCGCCGTCCGATAAGGACCAAGCCCGGGTCGACGGCGCGTCGTGTTCCACGCGCGCCTCAAAGAGTTGTCAGTGAAACTGAAGGGGTCCGCTAGGGCCGTTGCGTACCACCGGGGTTGCGGATAGTCCTAAGGGGAAACCGTGGCCCCTGGCTAGGCAAAGGAAGGAACACGGGTGGGTTTTAGTCAGTAAAAGTCTGACACGCCCTTCCGCTCCGCCCAGAGCGAGAGAAGTCATTGGCTAATTTCCCACCCAAAAAAAAAAAAAAAGTATTGTAACATATTGACATTGTATTAATATAGTATGAAAATGTTCAGGTTATTTATAAAGTTTTATATTACTTTTTCCTATATCCCTTAAGAAAGTTTGTTACTCACAAATCAAAATACCCTTTACTAAAACTAGGTGCGCCCCGTGGTTTCACCCGAGTAAGTCTCGATCCAGTAGGAATCGGGACAAAAAGTCCTATGTTCTAACCCAGGTCATGGTCTACCCATGTGCCAAATTTCATTCAAATCCGTTCAGCCGTTTTAGCGTGAAAGCGTAACAAACAAACAAACTCACTTTCGCATTTATAATTAAAAAATAAAAATTAAGTTAGGATAGCCTCTCAAACGGCGCTATAATTTTTTTTTTTTTTGCGCTGGAAATTGTTTTTGAAGTAAAAACTTCTTTTGGTGCACCGCACACAGATTTTTCCGTAGGTAGTAAGTTAGGGTGATCCGTTACGCTCTGAGGTGAAAGACTCGATCGGGTGAACTCGGGACCGCCGAGTGTACCCGAGCGAGAAAGATACAATGAAGTTTTCACTTCTGCCGTGCGGTCTTAAGCACACTCTTTTTTCGCATTTGGCTTTTTGGCGCCCATTGTCAACCTGTCATCTGGCGCCTAGACCGACCGTCCCACTCGTTCTACCTCAGGGCCGGTGCTGTTGACCACTGTTGACCATACTTTGCGTACTCGCTATGCACACGCAGCGAGAGCGTTAAACAATCGCCTCGCTCTAAACATGCTCGCAAATCGCCAGGATGGTAGTCATCATCATTCCTTTCCCCTTATCCTAATTTATTTGGGGTCGCCGTAACATGTCTGTTATGTCATTTGTTTTACAGGGTAGTATCACTTATTTAAAGAACAAAACTGCGCTTACGCATACCACTTTGTATATGTAATTTCATTATTCACCTTGAAATGTCATCATTACGAGTTTTTATAATAGAACACACGAATCTTGTTTTTGTCGCATTGTGATATGCAAACTATACGGTTATTAAATGCTTATAATATGCAAATTATACCTAAGAAGATATAATATATGCAATAAATAAAACATAACACCAACTTGCATTTTTTGGAAGTCAACATTTATATCAATCATTCTGCCTAGCCTTTTCCCAACTATGTTGGGGTCGGCTTCCAGTCTAACCGGATGCAGCTGAATACCAGTATTTTACATGGAGCGACTGCCTATTTGACCTCCACTACCCAGTTACTGGGTAACTCGATAGCCTTTGATAATACTGGTTGTCAGACTTTTGGGCTTCTGACGACTCGTAACGGCTGTCAAAAATCCACGAATGACAGCCGGGAGCCCGGGAACAACGACTTAACGTGCTTTTCGAGGCACGGAGGAGTCTCGGTATGTAAAGATGGTCACCCATCCACGGACCAACCCCGGCAAGCGTGATGGATCGACCCGTGTGGCTGTTATTACTTAGCAACAAGCTCTTCCTCAACATAAAACAATTCAACATTTAAAACATCAACGAGAAGTCAACATTTATAAAGTTTCACAGATAGAGTGACAGTATTTAAACTTATGATTATTACAGACTAGCTCCCGTCCCGGTTTCGCACGGGTAGCACTAAGTACTTATTTACGGCTACCTACCCTACCTACCCTACCTACCCTACCTACCCTACCTACCCTACCTACCCTACCTACCCTACCTACCCTACCTACCCTACCTACCCTACCTACCCTACCTACCCTACCTACCCTACCTACCCTACCTACCCTACCTACCCTACCTACCCTACCTACCCTACCTACCCTACCTACCCTACCTACCCTACCTACCCTACCTACCCTACCTACCCTACCTACCCTACCTACCCTACCTACCCTACCTACCCTACCTACCCTACCTACCCTACCTACCCTACCTACCCTACCTACCCTACCTACCCTACCTACCCTACCTACCCTACCTACCCTACCTACCCTACCTACCCTACCTACCCTACCTACCCTACCTACCCTACCTACCCTACCTACCCTACCTACCCTACCTACCCTACCTACCCTACCTACCCTACCTACCCTACCTACCCTACCTACCCTACCTACCTACCCTACCTACCCTACCTACCCTACCTACCCTACCCTACCTACCCTACCTACCCTACCTACCCTACCTACCTACCCTACCTACCCTACCTACCCTACCTACCCTACCTACCCATACCTACCCTACCTACCCTATAAACCTTCCCTGGACTACGACAAACATTTCAAGACCAAAATCAGCCAAATCGGCCCAGTCGTTCTCGAGTTATAAAATTACAACGAAAAGTGGCGTTGTTGTTTATATATTTAAATTCATAATTTGGAATAGAATTCCTGATATCCATTATTCACAAATATATTTCCCCCTTCTAAGCTAAAAGAAACAATAACACTGATGCCAAATAGTTTTATAACTTTTAAAATAATCAAGGATTATTTAAACTCATTTACGTCGAGTTATGTAATAGCTTGTTGAACACAATAAGTTGAAGGGCATTCAATGGAGAACATAATTGCTCCCAGTTAATTGGGATCAACACAATAAATGTTTTGATGACTTCTAAAAGTAAAAAATTCGATGACTTTATGTTGCAAACATTTTAATTGTAACTTTGGAACTAATAACCGTTGATAATATGGCAACCGGAATAATTACTGTTTGAAATTCTTATGTTTGTGTATTTTTGGTTCATGATTTTTGCCTCCTTGTGCAATTTATATAAAAATCTAATAAGTACAATATTTTGTCTAGCAACTCGTGGCTAAGTAATAGTAGCTGCATTGCTTGATTATCAGGTTAAGCTGCGGTTGCCGAGCTTGGTCCGTGGATGGGTGACCATCTTTACATACCCGGACTTCTTCGTGCGTCGGAAAGCACATGAAGGGGATGGTCCCGGGTATCATTCATGGATCTTTGACAGTCGTATCAGAAACCCGAAAGTGTGACAACCAGTCTGACCAAGGGGTATCGTATTACCCAGTTACTGGGTTGTGGAGGTCTGATAGGCAGTCTCTCCATATAGAATACTGGTATTTAGCTTCAATCGATTAGACTGGAAGCCGACTCCAACATACACACATCAAAAGTGTCTAGGGATCAAGCATTTTTATGCGGATTTCTTGAGATTGAGATGTGGCTTTGTAATAAATTTATGATTTTATAAATTTATATGGATCCTTTTTGGTGCATTTCATAATTTGAATCAGGAACTGTGAATCAAATTCGAGTAAAAGATGAAAATCAGCTGTCAATATTTTCCCTATAAAAACATACAACGCATTGAAGACATTATTAGTGCTACTGTTTCCCTACTACTGATTAAAACCAACGTTATTATGGAGCAGCGACGTCATTTAAGCAGGGAAGAAATGCTCAGAGCCGTGGGAATGATAGAAGCTGGTTCCCGGCAACGTACTGTGGCTTTAGCTCTGAATACAAGTCAGAGTGTTATCAGTCGACTTTGGACACGTTACCGAAGCACTGGTACCGTGGCTGAGCGCCATGGAGGACGGTATCGCTGCACCACACGGAGACAAGACCGATACATTCAAATCTTAGCTCGAAGAGCTCCAACAATAACCGCCATGATGTTAGCCGTGAGGCTTCATCACTCTTCAGGGAACTTAATTAGCGACCAAACAGTCAGAAACCGCTTGCATGAAGTGAACCTTCATTCCCGAAGACCGCTACGGGTACCACCTATAGCAATGCACAATCGTAGGATTCGATATCAATGGGCTCTTGAACACAGAAATTGGGCAGAAGAACAATGGCGTTTCGTGTGCTTTTCTGATGAGTCTCGTTTTGGTATGAGACCGGATACAAGACGTATACGACACTGGAGAACCCCTGGACGCCAACAGCGATTAAAATCCTGCCAGGAAGTCCATCCTTATAGTGGTGGAACCATCATGGTATGGGCGGGTATTTGGATCGGCGGAAGAACTGAGTTGATTTGGATTAGAGGCAACCTCAACGCTCAAATTTATGCTGAGACGATTGTATCAGACGTCATCGTTCCTCTACAAGTGCAAATCGGTCCCTTATTTCAGTTAATGCATGATAATGCACGACCGCACACCGCAAGAGTTGTAAGACAGACTCTCGCCGCAGCTAACATCAATGTCCTGCCCTGGCCTGCTCAGTCGCCAGACTTGAACCCGATTGAGCATGCATGGGATATGCTACAGAGAAGAGCTCTGCCGAATATGGAGGGTATCCAGTCGCAAGAAGACCTTTTTTTGTTGTTGCAACGAACATGGGCGGCCATTCCACAGCGTGATTTGGATGAACTCATTTTGAGTATGCCAAACCGATGTTCTTGTGTTGTTAGTGTTCGCGGTAGAAACACGGATTATTAATTGTTTAAGTTACCCAATAAAATTTTAAAGAAAACTGTTATTTCAGTCTTTTTTTCGAACTTTAATGTTAGTGGTTCAAATGTCAAAAATCCCTTTATTAGGAAAATGGCAAATTTCTTTATTAATGCAAAGGTGACTTGGTTTATCGTTACTGTGACAAACGAAAACACTTTATTTGATGAATCCTTAAAGAAAATTTTAATTAATATCAATCAAGAGAAAAGTTATTGCAAAAATATATGTTGATCCCTAGACACTTTTGATGTGTGTAGTTGGGAAAAGGCTAGGCAGAGAGATTTATTGATTTAGTCGAAAATACCATAACTATGTAAATCTTCGTTATAAAATTATCCATATTAAGAGGGTGCATCCTATAAGTTGGCAACGTCGTAAATAGCTGTCAAATAGTTACCTGTTTTAATTAATTTGGAAATAATACTGTATGGAAATAAGAAATGTGGCTAACTAACTAACTAGAATATTAATAACTAGCTCTTTCCCGCGGCTTTGCTCGCGTGGATGTCGGAAAACCAAGGAAACGTACTACCGGGATAAAAAGTATTCTTTGTCCAGGTTATAAACTATCTGTCGCCTAAATCCAAATCGCCAAATCCTATTAGTAGCATAACGTAATGATTGTACTTTTTGTTAGGTTACTGTTCAGAAATAGTGCACTATGTCTAATGATAGAAATTGATGAATTGATAGAAATTGAGAGAAGAATTGTAGAGGAGCTGGAAACTAAGTAATAACAGCCGCACGGGTCGACCCATCAGGTTAAGCTACGGTTGCCGTGGATGGTCTGTGGATGGGTGACCATCTTGACATACCGAGACTCCTCCATGCCTCGGAAAGCATGTTAAGCCGTTGGTCCCCGCTGCCATTCATGGCTCTTTGGCAGTTGTTACGGGTCGTCAGAAGCCCGAAAGTCTGACAACCAGTCTTACCAAGGGGTATCGTATTACCTAGTAACTCGGTTGTGGAGGTCAGATAGGCATTCGCTCCATGTAAAATAATGGTATTCAGCTGCATCCAGTTACACGGGAAGCCGACCCTAACATAATTGAGAAAAGGCTAGGCAGATTGATTGTTTAATAATTGAAATACTATATCGTGAATTCATGAAACCCTAGTACTTTTTGGTAGGTTAGTTTAGGTAATGCTCAGAAATTGTGCACGTGTCATGAACAGAATACCGTCTTGAACTTCGATTGCAGCGTCACCTATCGGGCCCAATTGTGAATAGCAAATTCCAAAGAATAGACTGATGTCGTTGCGTGTATCTTGCTATACGTCAGTGCGAGTCAAATAAAATATTTCAACCCTTTTCATCCCGGTAGGGGTTGTTTCCGAAAAATATTGATACACGTTATTCGTTGTTTTCGGTTTTAAGTATAAATACTGAGTTTCGAGTAAATCAGACCTCGCATAAAAAATCTTTCATACAAACTTTGACACCCCTAATCCCCATTTATTACTAAGATAAGTATTCGTACGAAGTACTCTCTATCGGCTTTAGCGGGTCTCAAAAACTACGAAAGCGCCACCCATGACGAAAAATGACAAATTTGTCGCAGCCGCCATCTTGGATTTACATTTAGACCTCCCTTTCGGCTTAAGCACATTAGAAATCTATGTAAACGACACCCATGTCGATTTTTTTTAAATATTCACATCCGCCATCTTGGATTAACTTTTTGACGTCACTATCGGCTTTAGTACCCTTGAAAACTTCGAAAACGACACCAATGACGAAAAATAAAAAAAAGAATTCACAGCCGCCATCTTGGATTTACATTTTGACCTCATTATCGGCTTTAGCACCATCGAAAACTACGAAAACGACTCCCATGACGAAAAATAAGAAAACTTTCGCAGCCGCCATCTTGGATTTACATTTTGACCTCACTATCGGCTTTACCACTATCCAAAACTACGAAAACGACACCCATGACGAAAAATAAAAAAGCGTTCGCAGCCGCCATCTTGGATTTACATTTTGACCTCATTATCGGCTTTAGCACCATCGAAAACTACGAAAACGACTCCCATGACGAAAAATAAGAAAACTTTCGCAGCCGCCATCTTGGATTTACATTTTGACCTCACTATCGGCTTTAGCACTATCCAAAACTACGAAAACGACACCCATGACGAAAAATAAGAAAACTTTCGCAGCCGCCATCTTGGATTTACATTATGACCTCATTATCGGCTTTAGCACCATCGAAAACTACGAAAACGACTCCCATGACGAAAAATAAGAAAACTTTCGCAGCCGCCATCTTGGATTTACATTTTGACCTCACTATCGGCTTTACCACTATCCAAAACTACGAAAACGACACGCATGACGAAAAATAAAAAATAATTCGCAGCCGCCATCTTGGATTTACATTTTGAGCTCATTATCGGCTTTAGCACCATCGAAAACTACGAAAACGACTCCCATGACGAAAAATAAGAAAACTTTCGCAGCCGCCATCCTGGATTTACATTTTGACCTCACTATCGGCTTTAGCACTATCCAAAACTACGAAAACGACACCCATGACGAAAAATTTTAAAATATTCACAGCCGCCATCTTGGATTTACTTTTTGACGTCACTATCGGCTTTAGCACTATCCAAAACTACGAAAACGACACCCATGACGAAAAATTTTAAAATATTCACAGCCGCCATCTTGGATTTACTTTTTGACGTCACTATCGGCTTTAGTACCCTTGAAAACTACGAAAACGACACCAATGACGAAAAATAAAAAAGAATTCGCAGCCGCCATCTTGGATTTACATTTTGACCTCATTATCGGCTTTAGCACCATCGAAAACTACGAAAACGACTCCCATGACGAAAAATAAGAAAACTTTCGCAGCCGCCATCTTGGATTTACATTTTGACCTCACTATCGGCTTTAGCACTATCAAAAACTACGAAAACGACACCCATGACGAAAAATGAGTAAATCGCAGCCGTCATTAAAATATTTTACCCCTTTTCACCCCGTTAGGGGTTGTTTCCGAAAAGTCTTGATACGCATTATTCTTTATTTTCGATTTTAAGTATAAATACTGAGTTTCGAGTTACTCGGACCTTGCGTAAAATTTTTTTCATACAAACTTTGACACCCCCCAATCCCCGTTTAGGGGGTAGCTTAGAAAAACTAAAAATGACAAACTTTATGATTTACTTAGATAAGTATTCGTGCCAAGTTTCAAGTTTATTAACTCAAGGAATAAGATTTTGCATACAATCGAAATCCCCCCTTTTCACCCCCTTAAAAGTCGAATTTTCAAAAACCCCTTCTTAGTGCTCCCCTACATTATTAACGGAAGCTGTGTGGAAAATTTCACGTTCCTAGTCCCAGTAGTTTCGGCTGTGCGTTGATATGTCAGTCAGTGAATCAGTTTCTCCTTTTATATATATAGATGAATTGCAATTATAACATTGAATTTGATGTTGTACCCGTTTTAGGTGTAAAAAAGGCATTTGGAAAGTTTCCAAATACCTTTTTTACATCTAAAACTAACTATTCGGTGTTACGATATCAATTGTTGCATTTCTTAATCAATATTCTAGTTCGCTAGTTAGCCACATTTTTTATTTCCATACAGAAATATTATCAAATTAATCAAAACAGCGAAATATTTGACATCTATTTGCGACATTGCCAACTTTCAGAATAAACCCTCTTAACTCCATAATTATGTAGAACGTTGAGAAGCGTTTGCCCAGTATTCGTATAAGCCTACCCCTAGCTAACAGAAACATGTACATAAAGATATTACTCTTGCGCATAATAGTTCGTGACCTGGAGCGCTGTTTAGTTCGCAGCTTCTTAGCGAACTAAGACGTTCTTTTAGTTCGTCAGTTCCCGTCTCGAACCAGAGAAAGGCAGATCGTTTGCTCGCTTTGCTACTGCTCTTGCATGCGTTCTCTTGTTTGCTAAAACTTTACAGTCTTGGCACTAACCATAGACAATATACTTCACTGACCGAGCAACTGAAAGAACGATGAGAAGCGCACGGGCACTATGTGCAGTGAGTAAGTGAGCGGTAGTACTCACAGAGCATGATAGTACTGACGTGACTAGCTCGGGCGGCGCCGTGCTCTCGCCCATTCTCGCTATTAGGTACAAGTCGATCTTATCAAGTATGTAGTTCGCGTAATTCGTCTGTGGGAGCGCTCCTCGCGACCTAGTTCGTTCGCGAACTATACAAGACAAAGATACTATACAATACATAATCTATATGTATAAATAAATTAGATAATACAGAAAAAAAAAAAGATTATGTAGACAAAGATATACAATCAAGTTGCGTCTTTTAATGCAGTATCAATTCCAACCATGGTACGAGTAAGAGTATGTATAGAAGCCAAAAAGTCCTCACGAAAAGTTTCTGCTTTCTGTTTTAGCAATTACCGATTTCCCTTCAAACCATTGAAGGACCAAGACCCCCTTTTTTCAGTCTCTTGTAACAGCACTCCAATACATACCCAAATGAAACGATTATAACAACCTGTACTTTTGTCTGTTACAGTTCTACAACACAATATTGGACCAGTTCATTAACACTTGGTACAGTAAGGTGACGCTACAGCCGTTCTTTGTAGACGAGTTGCGTTATCAGCTTAGATACGCTTCTGCTTGCCTCTTGCAGAGAGCTGTTAAGGTAAGGACATTGATATTATTATGTAATTTATCTTGTAGAAATCTTGTTAGGGTAGATCAGGAAGCTAAATTGTAGTAGTTAAGCCCCGGTGTCCTGAAAATTTTGCTTCTCCAAAACATAAAACACGAAAGGCATTGTAGCTTATACGCGGTACCCTAAAACTCTGCCTCTGACAACTCAGATATTGCCAACATACACATAACAAAAACCTACAACTGAAAAACATGTTGATTCTACTAAAAATAAAACCTGCTCTGCAATCGTTAATTTCTTTAAATAATAGGAAAGCAGTTTTTTTGAATTCAGTTCTGAATTTTTCTTGATTTAATCTATCGACAATATAATAACTAAACTTCTAAACAAATAATGTTATCTTCCAGATAAACTACGCCCGCTTTATAACGTCCCGACTAATCCCTTGTGCGTTACGTCACTACTCAGTATGTACGTCACGTCCGGGTGTGTCCTTAGATTCCAAGATGGCGTTACATCCGGCCGCAGCCAATAGGAACGCGGAGCTGAAGTATTTGAGGTGTATCACTAACGCCATCATGCCGTATTTGTTGAAGAATAATGAGTTGCATAATCCGTAAGTAAAATCTGTAATACAAATTGGTATTGAAAAATGAATCTTTCAAATATAAAGGGAACTTCGCCCTGAAGATGTTGGTTAATAGCGCGATTTTTAATGTATTCGGGTGAGAGTTTCGGTTCTATACGAATATTATTTCATCATCCTTCTCCTGACCTTATTACATTCTCGTGGCTAAGTAATAACAGCCACACGGGTCGATACATCAGGTTAAGCTACGCTTACCGAGGTCCGTAAATGGGTGACCATCTTTACATACCGAGACTCCTCCGTACTTCGGAAAGCCCGTTAAGCCGTTGGTCCTGGCTGTCATGCGTGGTCTTTGATAGTCGTTACGGGTCGTCAGAAGTCTGAAAGTCTGACAACCAGTCTTACCAAGGGGTATCGTATTACCCAGTTACTGGGTTGTGGAGGTCAGATAGACAGTCGCTCCGTGTAAAATACAGGTATTCAGCTGTATCCGGTTAGCCGACCTCAACATAGTTGGGAAAAGGCTAGGCAGATTGATTGAGCTTAGTGCGAGGTCAGTGTTCTTACACACATACCTGACGACATATTAACACATTAATGATACTTTTACGAGATTTAAATTAACATTATTTAACAGTTTGTTGTTAATATGCTAATTGAATCTGAATAAGCTATTCTGAATCTGATAGTATGTTATGAGTTGCAGATTCAGACATGAAATTCTGTTCTAGCAGACAGCAGATTGTTTTAGGATATATATTTGTAGTAAAATAATGTTTTTACTGGAATTTAAAAGAGGTTCATATCCAAAATTATCATAACAATCTAATTTCTTCTTTAATGAAAAGCTAATAAGGTTCATTTTCTCTCTTCCAGTGTATTCCGCGTATTAATAAGAGAGATATTCGCTGGCTGGGTGTTGTTGTCACTGACGGACGTGTTGGCAGAGCCGTATATATTGAACACGCTCATCATGCTGGCCACTGGAGACGAGACGATGGCGCAGTTGCCCTCCACTCCTAATTATAAGGTAAATTGTATGTGGTTTGTGTAGTAGTATAGTTATTTTTTTTGTAGCCATATTTCTTCCCTGAGTTTTCAGCATTTCTTCTCAGAGGTAATCTGATAGGATATCTTAACTCCATCTAGCTTGTAAGAAAACTGACGTGTAAAATAATTTGGCAAAAAATTCAAGTTAAAGAATAAATTATTTTACTTCATTTTACTATGATGATTGATTTGGGGATGGAGGGCTCAAAATAGTTTTAAAGTATTCCCACAATTGTTTTTTCCTAATTCTCCTACAGGTAGAATTCCTAGAAACATTCGTCCGTCAAACAGAATCGATCTACAGCCAACGCTGCAAACTGCTGCGAGTGGAGCTCGACGTGGTCATCAGTGAACAAGAACATCTGTACGCGTTCATGCAGTTCATGAAGACCACCAGCCACCTGCACTTACTGCAGTTCTATAATGATATTAGTAAGTACAGATTTCCTAAGAAAAGTATGCGGTTCGGGTATCATCATCTATCTTCGGAAATACGAAAATTGGGTGTACTATAGATGCACTTCTGCCTAACCCTTCGGGGAATACAGGCGTGATAATATGTTATGTGTTAGTTCCTGCATATAAGACAGAATTTGCACACAAGTGTGTATCATCAGATCTTCACATAATGAAATTGAGTTATAATTTCTGAGAGTGGCATATGAAATGTTAGGATCTCAGTTCCACTTCATACTAACTAAAACTATAAAAATAACACATCACGCATGTATTCTCCGAAGTGTCAGGCAGAGGTGTACCTATAGTATACCCACATTTCGCCAGTTATGTTTAAGTGCCATGTAAGAAAGATGGCAAAATAGGGGGGCGAGCACTGACAAATTCCAGATAGAAAAACCTAATAACACTGCCCGACCCGGAAATCGAACCCGGGACGTCATGTTCAGCAACAGCACTTACGACCACTAGAATCAACGATTAGACGACTAAAACTCAAAAATCAATCTGCCTAGCCTTTTCCCAACTATCTTGGGGTCGGCTTCCAGTCTAACCGGATGCAGCTGAATACCAGTATTTTACATGGAGCGACTGCCTATCTGACCTCCACAACCCAATATCTGGGTAATACGATACCCCTTGGTAAGACTGGTGTCAGACTTTCGGGCTTCTGACGACTCGTAACGACTGTCAAGGATCCACGAATGACAGCCGGGACCAACGGCTTATCGTGCTTTCCGAGGCACGGAGGAGTCTCGGTATGTAAAGATGGTCACCCATCCACTGACCAACCCCTGCAAGCGTAGCTTAACCTGATGGATTGACCAGACGACTAAAACTATACTTACTTAAATAATTTTGTTCCAGAATCATTTCAAACAAAAATCCTGAACCCTGACTTAAACAGTTCAGAAGAAGAATCTTTACAACGACAGGCTCGAGCGATGTACTCCACGTACTTATCAGTGGGTCACCCGCTGCCCATCTTCGGCGAGCTAGCGGACGAGCTGCAAGCTTTGTTGCAGCAGGATAATAGTATTAACAAGTAATATAGCTTATCTCTATCGATCTCTGCTATGTCTTCCACGTAGCCAGAGCAGTGGTGGCCCAGTGGTAACGGCCCCGACTTACGAGTTGCGGTCGTGGGTTCGAACCCAGACAGGCGCTTTACTTTGTGTAAATAATTTCATCACCACTGCTCTCAAAACGGTGAAGAAAAACATGGTGAAAAATCCGGCATGTCCTAGAACAGCAAATTCAAAGACATGTGACATCTACCAACCCGCACTGGGCCCGCGTGGTGGATTACAGCCCACTCCCTCTCACAGAGAGGAGGCCTGTGTCCCAGCAGTGGGAACATTATAGGCTGATTATGATTATGTATGTACTCCACGTACTTATCAGTATCCAGGTCTACTGTCGTCACTAAAAGTGAGAAAAACACCATTGTTTCAATTCTACAAGTTTAGTTGGTTTAGGCTAGTGTTGGGCTCGATTCCTAACAGTTAGCATGAAGGATGAATATACCACCTGTCAAGATAATATACAATGTGGAGACTACCATACAACAAAAAATTAAAATACTGGCACTACTAATGCTTAAGAGTATTTTGGAACTGTCAAATAAATCCTAGCTTCGAAATAAAAAAATTAGTTTTTCAAACAAATTAAATGTAATGTATGGATCCACCCTAAGCCAATTCCGTTTATCCAACTAGGCCTTGGGTGAATTCTCGGGCATACATTTCAGAATATCCATCTTAGGGTGGATTTTTGGGGTGGATAAACGGAATAGCCCGCGCCGACTATGGATTTTGCCGAGCTATAATGACTAAACTATAGGATATATTCCATTGAATTTTTGTATACTGAATGGGAAAATCATTATTTACACGCCGTTTAATTTTTTGTTGTATTGTCGTCTCCACCTTCTATAATATGATTTAAAAGATGTTTCAAAAGTTATGCTTATCTGTATAAAATGAATCCAGTAGTTGTAAAGAATAGCACCAAAACTCTATACAATTGAACTTCATTTTCATACTCTTCGCTAAATATATTTGTTTTCTTTTTAGATTTCAAACCAGTCGAGCGCTTTATCAAGCTGCAAGACAATCACACGCTGTATTAGAAAAATTATGGCTGCCTAAGTTTTTACATAGTGAAGAGGTAATTATTAATAAATACAATAGATATAATACTATACAATTCTTTGGTAATATTGTTATGATCAATAAAATTAAAGCTGGTGTAATTGGTTACAGTTCTACAAACTACTTATTGGTAGTAGGATACCTACGGGGTATCAAAAACAAATGGTTAAAAAGTAAGTCAACAGCTATTGATGTTTTTAATTATGTATTTATGTCGTAGTTAATTGACTCAGGCGTGACTTAGGCGTGATTAAACGAACTCCTTTAAGAATCCCGATTAGTCTATTTATTGTCTTTTCCTTTGAAAAGAAGTAACAGTTGCAGTATAACATTTTTCAATTATTTTCCAGACCACACGAAAGGCTGCTAAACTCAGCTCTAAAGCTTGGCCATCGACTAAAAGGTGCTTTAAAACCAACGACAGTAGACGGGCAAGTTCTAGACTGCTACACGAATTGCGAAGAATCTGAGGGCGATGGCGTAGACAACATGGATATACTGAAGTATTTAGATAATCTGGCCGTTGAAGACGCCGCGAGGGGACACGATTTGAGCACTTATAAGGTCGTGCTGACTAATGTTGAAACTAAGTTGGTGAGTTTATTGAGTTACTTCCGGTTTCTATACGTTTTTTATGTGTTGATTTAGGGCCACAGCAGACTAGCTACGTTTAGCATCGGCGATTTAGCCGCTTTTTAGAAGTTAAATGAAGCGACCAAACATTCAAATTCTTCTTTTGTCTATACTCTCTATACTCTTCTTTTGTCTATACTCTCTATACTCTTCTTTTGTGTTTAGCAAGCCCCACCCCGTCGCGGCACAGTCCGCGTATTCTCCCTCACCGTTCACCGAGTAGAGGCCGGCTCAGGAGCATCACTCTGGACCGTGGAGCGCAGTGAACACGACTTCCACCTGCTGAAGAGCAAGCTGCATGAGTTCCATGGAGACAGGCTGTTCGTCGACCTCGCACTACCCTCCCGGAGGTAGGATTGTTATAAATAAGAAATATTTTTTTTGCGTTTTTAGCTTTATATTTCAACTGAGTACATCCCAGCGGGTCGACCTCTCAACTCTCAAATCTCGGCGCTAAGCAGAGGGTTGAAAATAATGTGCGCAAAAATACAATAAAACTTCTATTGTGTCTCGTTCAGTGTCCTTCAACCGATTAAAGACAAAAAGGTCTTAAAAATATCCTTTACTTTCATCACTAAAAAGATGACCCTAGCTAATTATAGTTTTGAAAACGATCAACTTTAATATTAATTCGACTTGCTAAATTCACCACCTACGAATAAGTTTCTATTAACTTACTTGGCAGATAATTTCATACAAATTCTGTTCCATTTTTACGCGACTGCCCCAGAAGGAGGGTAATGTTTTTCGAGAGTATGTATGTATGTATGTATGTATGTATGTCTATTTCTTTGGTACGCTCTGTAGCCTAAACGGCTTGATGGATTTTAACATATGAGGTGTCGTTAGAATCGTCTTAATCGTAGAAGTGACATAGGGTATATAATATTTATTTAAGATATATATTAATAAAACTAAAAAACTTGAAATAAAGAAAATTATTCAAAAAACAAAAAACCCGACTGCAAAAACACGTAACTGAAAAGAGAAAAACAAGCATTATAATCTATAGAATTTTGGTATCGCAGGCGGGGACAATAATAATTATAACAATAATAACCGGAAATATGGTGTAACTTTTGTTTGTCCCCGCCTGCGATACCAAAATTCTATAGATTATAATGCTTGTTTTTCTCTTTTCAGTAACGTGTTTTTGCAGTCGGGTTTTTTGTTTTTTGAATAATTTTTTGAATTTATTCAGTAAGTAGTGGCTATTCGGACATCGTGAAATAGGCCCTAAGTCTTACCAAGTAAAACTTGTAACACATCGAGCTTGCAGGTCGGATCAGATCAGATCGGTCCTCCGATGTTTTATAACGTTAGGTTGTTCGGAGTGCAGGTAATTACGGTCTAGTACGGCTTAATTGCCACGGAACGGAATGGAAGCTAGTTTTTGTAACGATATTGTACACACGGCTACACATCAAGCTATACATCTCCAGTATAAGCTGACCTCGCATTGTACGGAAGTTCTATACAATTCGAGATTAGCATAAACTGGAAATGTATAGCTTGATGTGTAGCCTTGTGTACATAGCAAAATTAACTTTATGCACGTACAAACTAGATACGAGCTTCTTACTGTGGGAATTACCGATAATGCGCGAGAATTCTGCAAAAAACGCGTGACCTGTTATTTGGCTAGTATCTAGTTCGTTCCGTGCCAATCTAAATTGAGCCTAAGCGATCAGTTTGTGATTCGTCAAATTGTTGCCTTTCATTCTACAAAAAAAAAAAAACGAACTCGTTTCTAGTGACCGACCGAAGGTTCGGTTTCGGTTTCGGCAAGATTCGGCAAAACAATCTAGTTTCGGCATCAGTTTCAGTTTCGGAAAATAATCTGCCGAATCCTCGGGCGCACCGAAACTCTGCGTTAGTGAATGAAATGTGAAAACTTCGGGTGCGTTCCTGGCTCGTGGGTCATCCGCCATCATCAGCTTTTTGTTACCACAAATTTTTGTTTCATGAACATAATTAAAAGTGTTTTCCCAAAAAAAAACAAATATATTTTCACATACTACAATTATTGTTTTTATTTAATTCAACACGTGTTAGCTGTCTGTATAAGTGTAAAAAATAAGCCAAATTACAATAGATATTTAATATGTCTTAAAAAGTTTCGGTTTCGGCCGTAACTGAGACAGATACCGAAGATTCGGTTTCGGTAGAAAGTTCTGTTTCGGTCGGACACTACTCATTTCCCCTTTAACTTCCGAATATATAAGTTCATCTACAAGAAATCATGTCATAAGCTTTCTGTATTTCTTTCAGAGACAACAGTCCTCTAGAAACTCTCCGCTACAAATACGAAGACTTTCTCCAGCGACTCCTACAGAAAAGTCTTCTCCAAACCAGTGAGCTTCTCCGCATATTCCTCACGGAAGACGGCGACTTCTCCATAGTCGTCCAGGCTTCAACGTTGAACGCTACCAGCAGTGACCTGGGGAACATATACCACAGTGTCGCTCATAGGCTACGGAAGGAAAAAGGGCAGCATCTGGAGAGTTTTATGAGGAATTTGCTGGTGTCTTCAGATATTGAGCGGTATCAAGCTTTGTGAGTATGTTTTCGATTATTTATTAAAATAATTTTTCGAGTAATTGAGTCGTCGGGTCATAAATCATTGTTCTATGTAATGGGGTTTGGTTTCCGCACTACTAGTGCTTCAGATGAACCATTTTGCGTGGGCCTTGGCAGCCGTCGGTGGTTATTCCAACCAGCCCACCTCCCTCCAGAAGTTGAGTAAGTCTCCTGCATCTGTGAATGACCTGGGTGACTCGAGGGATTCTGTTCTAATCTGGGTGACGCCTGTGCATTCAAAGAGTACGTGCGTGAAGGTTTCCTCAGCCTCCATGCACGCCCTGCACAGAGGACTGTCCTATGCCTATTGTGTGGACAGGCTCAGGCAGTTCCTGCTATCCAAGAATGGCATAGCTTCCCTGGACTGCCTGCAGCCCGGTGTCGAAGTCCACCAGCTCTCCGCTTGTGTGTGGGTGAACTCCTGTAGCAACCTGTATAGTTGGTTGAAGGGGGTTGGTTCCAATAGGTTCGGGTCCACAGACTGACGTGCTGGATGCTCTCCTGAAATCATTGTCGTTATAATTTTAATGTAATCGTCAGAATTTTTTAATTAGTCCTATCCCGTTGTTCAGCAAAATTCTAACCCACGGTTCTCTCCCTAGAAAGCACGGAACAGCTCACGTAGAAGAAGCGCAAGAGATGAGCGAAGATATAACAGTAGAAGTACAAATGAAGCGACAACGACGCGTGCGCAACATTCACGCGTCCGTGTTCCAGAACAACTTCGACGTGACGCCGGTAGTGCGCAGTGTGGACACAGAGTACCAGAGCAGCGTGGTCGGCTTCACGCAGTGTCTTATGTATGCTTGTGAGTATTAAATAATAATTAAACTAGCCTATTATTGTCCGTTAGGGCAAAGAGCTCTTCTCATTCAGAGAAGGCATGAGGATTGATCACCATGCTTGGTTAAGGTGGATTGTCGACTTCGCACGACTGCAATCTACAGACTTTGCGACATGTCAAAACATCGAGATTTTTGTGTTATATCTAAGTTTAATATTAATGCATTACACACACAAACCTTCCAGAGTAAATTGTCCAAATGAAACTGAACACCGCATCAAAATCCATCGTGTAGTATAGCTAACTTATCGGAAGATAAGGCTAGGAACTCACGGAGCGGTTTTCACCCGCGCCCGCCGCGGTTGCGGGCCCGCAGCTTCTGTAGGATGTAGATTAATATGCAAAAAGTAAGAGCACATTTCACGACGCGTTTTACACCCGCAGCACGCGCGGTTGTTTGCGGGTCCCGCGGCACCGGCGGGCAACTTGTAGAATCGTGCGGGCGGCGGTCACCCGCCTCCTCTGGCGGGCGACCGCAGTAGCCGGCGGGGCGGGGGGTACAGAAATCCGACGCCATTTTTGCACCCGTCTTGTGATTATCGCCCGCCAAAATTGCGGGTCTCTCAACCGCGACGGCTGCGTTCAGGCTAAGAACTCACGGAGCGATTTTCACCCGTGCCCGCCGCGGTTGCGGCACCGCAAATACTCGTACGAATACGTAGTACATGGTTGGATGATCGGCAAAAATGTATGGAAGCTGGTCCAAGCACCAATAACAACCACACATATTTCATTAGATAGGCATTTTAATATAGAGCAACAACTACTATGGCGGCTCATTTCAAATCGCTGTGTGAAAAAAGTTGTGGCGATGTTTCGCAGCCCTGACCTGGACGGTAGATAACGGAACACTTGAATAATTATCACTCCTGGTGGTCTAGTTTGAATATTTTCAAATGTATGCCTGGCGATGATAATATAATAATATGGTACCATCGAGCTGATCTGATAATGGACCTGGACGCTAGATAATGGAACTCTTGAACAGCTACTAGTAAACCCATCGAGTGTGGGCTCATTGGAATTGTCTCAACGAGTCCTGTTCATTTTATCAGATGACGAGGACCTGATGACTGATCAGGACGCTAGATAATAGAACTCTTGAACAGCTACTATAAATCCCATCGAGTGTGTGGACTCATTAGAATTGTCTCAACGAGTCCTGTTCATTTTACCAGATTACGAGGACCTGATGACTGATCTGGACGCTAGATAATAGAACTCTTGAACAGTTACGAGTAAACCCATCGAGTAGGCTCATTAATTAATGTGTCTCAACGAGTACTGTTCATTTTACCTGATGACTGACCTGGAT
Source organism: Conistra vaccinii (assembly GCA_948150665.1). Lineage (NCBI taxonomy): Eukaryota > Metazoa > Arthropoda > Insecta > Lepidoptera > Noctuidae > Conistra > Conistra vaccinii. The sequence goes on from OX411332.1 coordinate 20,549,930, forward strand.
TCTTTGAATGGCTACTAGTAAACCCACCTAGTGTCGGCTTATTAGATGTGTCATAACGAGTACAGTATGTAAAGCACTTTATGGTTGGTTGTATAGTAGATAGGGGGTATGGTGGAGGTTGAATTTATCCATGAGTACTGAGTAACATATACCTCGGCCAAATAGTCCTTTCAGATGACACAAGATAAAGATGTCGCTTGACGCACCGAGAAGAGAACGCCTAGAAGAGTTATTGGTCAATGAAACGCCTAATGAAAGGACCACTTCCACTTTCAATCAAAAGAAAACTCATGGACTTGGACATTCCCGCCCTCACGTGGAGCTTATAAGGGAGCACAAACGTGGTCATTAATTAATCGTCATAAATCCGCACTTGGGGTCAGCGAGCAATGGGACGAAGTAGGTATTCTTGGAGTGAAACTTACTAACCGTATAAGAAACATTACCAATACTTCGTCACAAAACACAAATCGGCGTAGGCAACCCAGCCGTCAAATTAAAAAGAAACTGGGCAGCCCACATCTGCTGTTTATCAAACAGGGGCCATAACTACCGCTTCTATAGTTATAGGTAACCAGTACACTGTCTTTAGCCACCCAAATCCATAATCTTTGTTGCGATGTCCCCGGTTGGTGCAGGATTATTGCACCTTGAATTTTGGATTGTCCTTGGGTGCACCTACATAGTGCATATAGGGATAATCGAGAGATGGTGCCTCATCAGGTCATCGTCATCAGGTAAAATGAACAGGACTCGTTGAGACACATTTAATGAGCCCACACTCGATGGTTTTACTAGCAGCTGTTCAAGAGTTCATCAGTCATCTAGCGTCCAGATCAGTCATCAGGTCCTCGTTATCTGGTAAAATGAACAGGACTCGTTGAGACAATTCTAATGAGCCCACATTTGATGGGTTTACTAGAAGCTGTTCAAGAGTTCCATTATCTAGCGTCCAGGTCCATCATCAGATCAGCTCGATGGTACCATAATATTGTATTATCATCGCCAGTGGCCACGCATACATTTTAAAATATTCAAACTAGACCACCAGAAAAGATTAATATTCAAGTGTTCCGTTAACTACCGTCCAGGTCAGGCCTGCGAAAAATCGCCACAACTTTTTTCACACAGCGATTCGAAATGAGCCGCCATAGTAGTTGTTGCTCTATATTAAAATGCCTATCTAATGACATATGTGTGGTTGTTATTGGTCGTGGGGACCATTTTGTCCGGTCCTCCTTTAGATATTGATTTTCACGACGCGGTTTATGACCGCGGCGGGCGCGGCTGAAAATTAACATTAGCCTGCCCACGCAAATCACCGGTCTCGTGAGTTTTGAAATAAAACCGCAGATCCACGACCGCGGCGGGCGCGGGTGAAAACCGCGCCGTGAGTTCTTAGCCTCACAGGCACGAAAACCGACTCAGTGGTTTAACTATTTCTCGCCCTGCTTCTCACGGGTGCAATGGCTACATGTCAAAATATCGAAATTTATGTGCTACATCTAAGTTAAATATGTATTTATCTACTAGCTGCGCCCCGCGGTTTCACCCGCATAAGTCTCGATCCCGTGAGAATATCGGGATAAAAAGTATCATATGTGTTAATCCAGGTTATAAACTTGCGCACATATGCTAGGCCTTAACAATCTGTGTGCCAAATTTCATCCAAATCTGTTCAGTCGTTTTTGCGTGAAAAAGTAACAAGCAGCCATCCATCCTCACAAACTTGCGCGTTTATAATATTCGTAGGATTTTACACATAAACCCTAGCAAAATGCATTTTGTAGGTTAGAATAACTAAGCGGTCAGACAGGTATGAAAAGCGACTAATTTATAATGTGTATAGATAGATTATAGACTAGTGGCCCGTCCCGCTTTGCTCATTCCGTGCTATTTAAATATAGCTTATTATTTTCCGAGTGACTAATAACTTAAAAGTCGATTAAATGTTTGCAACAAATAAAATAACTTGCCAGCGATTAAATATTTTCGCGACTATTATATTATGTAAGGTTCAAAATTAAAGGTGTTATAAAAACTAAAAACTAGCAGCTGCGTTTAGGTAGCAAATAAACTATACCAGTCAAATAAAATATTAGGCGAGGAGCTATAAATAATGACTTGGCGACTAATAATGTTAGTAGGGTGGCAAAGAAAATATATTACCAACTATTTCGTACAGCAAACACTCTTTAGACAATTCAGTTAGTTATGGAACTAGTTAGAGTAGGTTATTATTATTTTATTAATGGTTAGGTTAGGTTAGGTTAAAACTGTGACTTCCTACGCACGAGCCGAGCGAGCGAAGCGAGCGGTGCCGCGGTAGCGGCCGGCGAGTGTCAGAAACGACTAGAATTCAGTGGTTCTCAAACTTTTTAAATGACGGAACCCTTTTGGGAAGCAAAATACTTGATGGAACCCTACAATAAAACAATTGTTTTTATAAGTGTATTTTTTATTAATCAGCATAATAAAAGTACAATGTAACAGTTACTAATTATTATTTACTTCACCACTTGGCAAGGACAACAATAGAAAACATTAAAAAAGAAAAAATCGAACTAGTGGGAGGTATGAAACTGTTTTTTATTTTTCATCAATTGGTTGATATCAGGTTTGATGGAAGAAAGTTGGAGTCTCATATCAGCTTCGGCGTCCAGTCTATTGCGATATTTTGTTTTCGTGGCTGCGTAGGTAGAGAATCCTGTTTCGCACAAATATGTAGTTGGGAACGGGAGCAGAATATCCAGAGCCATTTGGCCAAGCATTGCATATTCATCTTGGATTCTGCACCAAAAATCATTGAGAGGCGTCGTTTTGAACAGTGACTCCATACTTGTGTCTGATGACATTTCTAAAAGAGATTCATATATCTCGTTTGACTTGTTTTCAGGCTTTTCCAAGTTGGGTAAAAAAGGATTATGAATCCATGAATTCACTTTAATTTTTGTATTGTGTTCTTCGGGAAAATACTTTTCAAAAGATGCGCGCATCGAACTGAGATATTGGACCAATTCAAACACATCATCTTCAAACATTACTAAGTTGTTTTCGCTAATTTAGATTTTCTATATAATCTAGCCAGCTATACTCTAAGTGTGTTCCGCGGAACCCTAGGGTTCCGTGATACCTCTGTCGGGGTTCCGTAAGAATTTAGAAAAAAAAATCAAAACACCTCTCTCTGGTCGCTCCGCGGCTGCGCGGACTCCGCGGCCGCGCGGACTCCGCGGCCGCGCGGAGACAAAACGCTATGAACGTTATTTATTTATTTATTTGTATTTGTAGAAACATGTGTTACAATAGCTGGTACAATAACTCATAAGTTTGGTATCAACAATTTTATACTTGTACAACCCGTTCGCTCTAAGTTTGCCGTTCTGTGGAATGCGCGTACCCTCCCCCACGTGACAACAAAACTTATAATGTGTCATAGTTTTACCCAAATATTACAATTTTTATTGTTACAATTAAATAAAAAATATTTTTATATTATGTTTTGCTGACGCTACTTTTCGAACGTCATACCTATCGCCAGCGGCAAACTTAAAACGAGCGGGTAGTATACTTGTGAGCGCGTAGTCTCTTTGATAAAAGCCGCCTCTGAATTAGACGCTATAGTTGTCAACAAGCGACTTTCGACTCTAACTTCAAAGGATAAAGTCGATATTGTTTACAACGCAATTTTTAAATTTCTGTTTTTATTTTTGCTTTTTGTTTATCAAAGGTGCCGACTCGAGTATTTTCAAGAATATTTGAGATCGAGTCTAGGACTAAGTATAAAAGCGTCGCCCGTCGTCAGTTGACGATTAGCGTTCGGAGCGATAAGTTACTGCCTACTTACAAGCTCGCTAGCGAGAAACTAGTGTTCATTGCACTGAGTTGAGCTGCACGATTACTGACAAATGCGTGCACTGACTGGACAGGTCCACTCAATCTGTGTGGTTCTTTCCTCAAAAGACCATTTCAGACACCAATCTACATGGTCTTCACATGATCTGACCAAGATTATGTCTGGACTTTAAAAGAGACTGTGACCTCTGAGTTTGTTTCGGCCTTTCTTCTCAGAGTAGTCAGATAGGAAACGCCGGCCTCATCTAGTTAAAAAAATATGATTGACGTGTAAAAGTGTTTGTACAGACCTACTTACAGAAATAAAATCATTTATCATTTATCATTGTTTTACTGCCTGCTGTATTCTGTTGTCTCAGTTTTGTACATTTCTTCACCGTAGGTACTAAATTTAGTCTCTTATACGCAGTAACGATTGTGGATTATTTAAACCCCACTATCCTGACGTGTAACATTATAAATAAAGAAGAATGGAACGTTGGCTTAAAGGTGTTAAACGTGTTGCAACAACATCTAATGACGCTGAATGTTCAAAAGCAGTGCGCGCGGAGAATATAGCAATCACCGATTCAGAAGATGATGCCACGACGTCAAGCTCGACGGTTTCAAAGACGAAAAGAAGGAAGTATGATGAATCTTATATCAGTTTCGGATTTGTTGATTCCAACGGCTCACCTCTCTGCATGCTCTGTAGTAAACTACTTCCTAATAGTTCCATGGCACCTGCCAAATTGCGCCGACATTTAGAAACTGTACACCCCGAGTCTAAGACAAGAATAAAGAATTTTTTGTTCGCAAAAAAGATCAGTTATTAGAAAGTCAAAAAAATATGATGCATGTAACACAAACTATCAACGAAAAGGCCACGGAGGCATCATATTTAGTTAGCTATCGCATTGCACAAGCAGGTGAAGCGCATACTATCGCTGAGAAATGAATAATAACAAGGTGTATTAGACATAACAAAATGTATGCTCGATGAAAAATCTGCAAAGCATCTTTCTACTGTTCCGCTATCAAACGATACTGTTTCACGACGAATCCATGATCTGGCAAGCTACGTCAAACAAGAACTAGTTACACGTCTACAAAATACACGATTCGCCTTGCAAATGGACGAGTCGACTGATGTCGCTGGTTTGGCTATCCTGCTGGTTATTGTGAGATATCCATATAAAAGTTCTTTTGAAGAAGACATGCTTATGTGTTCATCGCTGCTTACAAACACTACCGGGGAAGAAATTTTTAATAAAATAAATATATTTTTTGAAGAAAATAATCTCAGTTGGAACAATTGCATTGACATTTGTACAGATGGGGCCAAGGCGATGACAGGTAAAACAGCAGGAGCAGTGTCACTAATTAAAAATAAAGCGCGTAATTGTAGTTCCAGTAATTGTATTCTGCATAGACAAGCACTTGCGATGAAGCAAATGCCGTCAAATCTAAAATTAGTTATGGATGAAGCGGTAAAAATAATTAATTTTATCAAATCACGACCACTACAATCCCGATTGTTCTCATTATTGTGTAAAACTATGACACATTATAAGTTTTGTTGTCACGTGGGGGAGGGTACGCGCATTCCACAGAACGGCAAACTTAGAGCGAACGGGTTGTACAAGTATAAAATTGTTGATACCAAACTTATGAGTTATTGTACCAGCTATTGTAACACATGTTTCTACAAATACAAATAAATAAATAAATAACGTTCATAGCGTTTTGTCTCCGCGCGGCCGCGGAGTCCGCGCAGCCGCGGAGCGACCAGAGAGAGGTGTTTTGATTTTTTTTTCTAAATTCTTACGGAACCCCGACAGAGGTATCACGGAACCCTAGGGTTCCGCGGAACACACTTAGAGTATAGCTGGCTAGATTATATAGAAAATCTAAACCTGCCCTAATAATACAATAATAATATTTTTTTTTTTATTTAGTTTTTTTTTTTTTGAATCTGATTTGTATTATTTATGAATGCCCATTTTCTATTTTACTTTCGCCATTAAGTTTCCGCTTAGATATTAATTCTGTTCCCAAAAGAAAAACTTGATGCTAGTTTAAATTAAAACGGAGCTTATTACTGATATATTAATATGCTACCTATTACTTATTACGATACTCCTTATTAGCTGCCAACCCATTATATATGGTACCCACTCTATTTTTTTTTAAACCTATATTCATTTTACTTAGTTGCCGCATTAAATACATGCCTTTAAATATTAGAAATTGTTTATTTGCTTATAAGTATACAGTAAAACCTTCAACTGTCATTAACGAGACACACTAGAATTTTAATTTTTATAGCCTTCTAAAGGCCAATCGACAGATGATCGGTAGATTTTTTTTTTAAATAAAATAGTCCTGATACACTGTATAAAAAAATCCAAAAAATCCAAATAATAACAAAATTAATAAAAATGTCTTAATATTTATAGTTTAATCATTTAAATTTTACTCTTTAATTCCAGTAATAAAAGTGATCCGTATACGCGGCGTGATTGCGCACGTGGCCGGCTCACTGATGGCGATGACAAAGGGCCTTTTAGACGACGCCTTCAACTGCCTGCTGAACAGAACGCTGAGGAACCTGCTGAATGAGAGACGACTGGCGCATCTTATTAGGTTAGGACATGGTGGGTAGTTTTTTTTATTTTGATGTAAATATTTTGGTACATGATCCTAGATTAGAGATGCTAAACAGAAAAAAATATGAAATTATCTCTGACATTTTAGATATCTGGGGCACGGAATATGTAGACAGCTCTTCATTCACGAAAGTTGTAAATAATCGACTTACAAAAAAATTACTGACGCAACGCAGAGCCAGTGAGATCTAGTAAAAGCATGAAATTTTGCGCAAGAGTGCTTTTTATAACGTAAGCACTTAGGAAGAATTTTTGATTTTTCGGTTCAAGCTAAGAAAAATATCCCTAATTTCTCTCCCGCTCTTTCTAGGACTGTTATTCGGTAGAAGACAATGGTCCCCTCGCACCGACGCTGCCAAGCAGCGCTCGCAGGCGCGCCGCCAGCTGCTGGGCGCGGTGCCGGCCGGCGCGGGCGTGGCGGCCGGCACGGGGCTGCGAGCCGCGCTCGGCGAGGCCTTCGACGTCATACAGGCGCCGCAGCTTAATAAGCAGGTATACATTGGCTGAGCTAAATTGACCACCCTGGCATTACATGGACAAAAATCCTAACTAATATTATAAATGCGAAAGTGAGCTTGTTCGCTAAAACGGCTGAACGGCTTTGAATGAAATTTCGCACACGGGTAGACCTGAAATAGAACATAGGATACTTTTCCTCCCGATATTCCTACGGCATAGAGACTTATGGCGCAGCTAGTACATAAATAAACTGCAATATACACAAATTGGTTTCCACAATTTATTGATTCTTCAATTATGGGTCAGAATCGTTGACAATTATGCAATTATTATGTCTTCATTAATATTTTATAGATGGGCACGCATTTTTAATTTGGATTTAGACGAACTCTAACGTACAGTCTCCAAAAGAGTTAAGTATCCAGTTTTGTACTGCACACCAGGAACAAAACTGGATACTTAACTCTTTTGGAGACTGTACATACACAGAAGCTTTTGTAAAAGACTACGACTTATTTATTTATATTTATATATTCTTTATTGTACACCACAAAAATACATAACAGAAAAAAATATAAATTTGACACTACAAAATATACAATTGGCGGCCTTATCGCTTTCCGCGATCTCTTCCAGGCAACCTTGGAATGGACAGTGATCTGCCTGGACATAAAATGGGACTTAGTTACTTCTAAAAGAAGCAGCTCCCCATTATCAATTTTCCTGTTTGCCTATTAATCCCCTTGTTTGAAATAAACAACAGATGCTCAACATCGTTGTCAGCAACGTAAAACAACAGCAAATATGAGAACATAGCAAATAGGAGAGTATTTTTTTTGAATAGGGGAGATAAATGTAATCCAAAATGCGTGTGTTAAAAATGGCGTTAAGAGCGTTCATTTTTAAACATGACAACGTCACTTATTTGGCAATATTACTGTATAGAAATACAAAACATCGTAAACTACAACTATTAAATAAACATAACACTGAATTTGATGCTGTAACCGTTTTAGTTGTGAAAAGGGCATTTGAAAAGTTTCCAAATACTATTTTACATCTAAAGCTAAATACTCGGTATTATGGTATTAATTATTGCATTTCATAATCAATATTCTAGTTCACTAGTAATATTGCCAAATTAATCAAAACAGCGAAATATTATTTACGACGTTGCCCACGTTCAGAATGAACGCTCTCTATAATTTATATTTTTGTTTATATATGGTCACTGTTATTGTACAAACAATAACAGTCCCGTATCAATAAATATTGTTATTGACAAAATATCATAATTAGGCAGCACGCATGAAAACCAGAAACGACGCAAATCTGTCTAAAGAAAATGCGCTCTAAGGGACAGGTGAATAGCCTTTGACACCCATTGATGGCAATGGCATGCTATCTTGTACAGTCAATCGCACTACGAAAATTACCCTAACTGCTACGACATAAAGGCGCTGTAAATGACAAAATTGTTACCAGTGATGTACGAGCTACTGTTTCATTATCTTTGCCATCTTTTAATCTCAAGGATAGGAAAATCCGATGCGTACGTTCTGTATCAGATACTGACTTGCTGATAGCACGATGATTCATGCAGAATAATTAATTCACAACTGATAAGGATATCAATGACTGATAGTCAATGAGGTGACGCAGCTAATGAAACGCACAATGTTATCTAAATTATCCTGATCTACTTTCTACTAACACGTTAACATTAAAAGCTTATTTCCGCCAAGCATTGTTGCTGTAAGTAATAACAGCCGGGTCGATTCATCAGGTTAAGTTGCGCTTGCCGGGGTTGGTCAGTGGACTAGTAACCATCTATACATACCGAGACTCCTCCGTGCCTCGGAAAGCACGTTAATATTATAGATTAATTATTTTATTGCCTCATTGGTCTAGTGCTCGCAAGCGCTACTGCTAAGCATGAGGTCCCGGGTTCGATTCCCAAGTCAACCAAAGTGCTATTGGGTTTTTCCATTAGGAATCTCCCAGCTTTGGGCTCGCTACCTACTATAGTATTTCTAGTTCACGAAACAACGCGTGCTTTACTTGTGGTATCCAAGTGTTAAACAAGCTCTGAATATGAGCGTGAAAACGAGTAGCGTCAGCACATAACACACATTTCCGAGTTCACCAGTGCGTGTCTCGGACGGTACCGAGAGTTCTTGCGCTTGAACACAAAATCACAGCGTGTTCGTACATTTGGGTACCACAAGTAAAGCGCGCGTCGCTGCGTGAGATAAAAATGAAGTGAGTGCATTGTTGCCATTCCAGAAACAAATGTATCAAACCGCAAAACAGCAACAATCATCTGCCTAGCCTTTTTCCAACTATGTTGAGGTCGGCTTCCAGTCTAACCGGATGCAGCTGAATACCAGTATTTTACATGGAACGACTGCCTATCTGACCTCCATAACCCAGTAACTGGGTAATAAATTACCCCTTGGTAAAACTGGTGTCAGACTTTCGGGCTTCTGACGACCCGTAACGACTGTCAAAGATCCACAAATGACAGCCGGGACCAACGGCTTAACTCGTATCGTCCTTCTGGCACCATATAGTGCCACTTTCCTTTACAATATTAATACTTGCACTACCTCACTGTCTAAAATATTAATCTCCAAATTTTCTTTTGTTTCAGCTGGTCTACAATCTATTGGACCTGTGCATCATGGAGTTATTCCCAGAACTGGGTACCGTAGACAATAGCCCATTTAAAGAACCAAAGAGTTGAGGATTATCCATATCAGAGAAACTATTTATTTTTTAAATAAAACTTCAGCTAGGCATTTTTTATTTTTGTAAATCGCCAAAAACGCACGGTTGTTTGATGTTTAGTTAATTTATACGCAACTTATTATGTAACTGTAAATATTTGTATTGTATAATAAATCTATTTTTATAATATTAGTTAAATATTGAAGCAATATTCGTTCACTTAACCCTTCGAGGTAGTAATCGAAAAGACCACAGAGTATTTTGAAATGTTTTCAGTGTAGAAACGAAACAACAGAAATAAATTATTTTGATAATTGACACTGTTTTATTGTGTTCTGTAATTTATTCATGTTTACTTGCGATATTTGTGAGTAAAAACTTATTTGGGCGCGTTGAGCACATTTTGTGTGATCAAAAATCGTGGAACTCGCGTCATCGTCACCGAACGCTCGAACGAAAGACATCAACGCGTTTGTTGACAGTGTACTCTGTTTTTTTTATTTTTTTATGGATCTACAGCTCTCGTTCTTGTACTGACAGCAAGCCACAAAATTCCTGACATTTTCGTTAGATGGCGTTACTTAGTGTTCACTTCTATCGGCAATCCCCAAAGATTGCCCCGTTTTTTTTTTGTAATTCCCACAGAACAGCGTACCCTTTGGCTAATGTCTAGCCGCTCTTACTGAGTAGTAAATATGTATGAGAAATAATAATTAAAAATTGTAGCGAGTATGGTGCTCCTGAACAAACTATTTCCCATCTGCTTTAGTGTCCTAAATGTCAGTTCACCCTGACGATCTGAACAACTCCTCCAATAAACGTGGGCCACCTACTAGGCCCAAACTGTATAAGCAACATAGACGTACCTACCGCCTAAACGACAAGAAGAAGAAGAACAGTCTTTAATTGGAGAGGCCGATTTTCAGCAATGGACACTACTACAGCTGCTACAGCATTAAGCTACTGATAACTGAATAATGACATAATGAGTGTCACCAATCAAAAATATCAATTATTTGTAAAAATAAGCGATGCCAAGTGCCAAGACGATCTCAATGATACAATCGTTCTTTTGTCCTAGCCACCAGTGACTATGAACGTAAAAAAACGTAAATGGGTACTTTTCTTAGTATGCATTTCCTAAATATGAAAATACTGGCGTCGGGTATCTAAAATGTGTTTGATGCTGAACTAAAGCCTAACCTTTAGTCTAAATATTTGCATTATATTTTTAGAAGTAGGAAAAACACTGGATATCAGCCATTTGCGTTGGAATTATTTATTAAGATTTGATATTTCTGAACGACCAGACCAGTTTTATGACCCTGAATATAAGAACGTAAAGAAAGCAAAAGGAGTTTGTAGGGATCGTAGCAGGTGGTGTTCTGTAGTTTCTGCCTACTACAATGGGAAGAAGGCGTGAGTTTATGCTTGTATGTATTTCTGAACGATAAGATCATCATTGATAAGCTTCACTAGTTTCTGAACGTCATGCGTCAGCAATTCAATGTTGCCAACTTTTTATTCACTGCACAACTATTGGGTAAATATGTGATCGGCTGAAAGCGTTATCTACAATTTAAAATAAATTAAATAAATAAGTTACAGAAAACGTTACAGAACTTATGAACATAATTTTGAATGCACATTTAACTTACCCATTTCATGTACCGTAAGGGCGTATGTGCACTTATCCGTATCCGGTTCGTAGGTATTCGATTCGTCTTAGTTTCTGATCCGGTTTAGCCATCCACGTAATTGTATGGATATTTGCGCACTCTTGCATGTATGCTTCATATTCGGTTCGTGTTCGATTCTTAAAATATAAATTATCACTTCAAGTCGTTTCCCGTCCATCTTTTTCACATATCGAATACGAACCGGTTACCTATAAGTGCGCAAACGCCCTGATGGTGATCATTATTACTGAAAAATTAAACACAGATAGGTACTCTGCTACAATAGCGCTATAATAATTCCTTCTTGAAGAGAAAACAAAACGAACGTGTTGTCGGCGTCGTCATACGTTTTTAATTACTTAACATTGGGTTGCTTGTATGTATTGGTATTGTGTATTTGAAATAAATACAGGGAGTAATTCTTATGAATCAAATAAATCGTAAGTGATTTCCACACCAACAACACTCCACCAAAATTGTAATTGGGGAATTCAAAAACTGAGTTGGCAACACTTGTGTTATGTCAATTTTAATTTACAGTGGAAAGTAAAAGGCGATGGGTGTGTTGCTTTGTGTTTATTTCTTGTTTTAGATAGAAACGAATGAATAAGTTAAAAACAAAATGAACAATTAGAAAATCAAACATATTTAACTCATTCAATTACTAGATTACACCATTGTAAATATCTCATAACAAATCCTTGTTTTGATTTCATCAATGGTTGTGTTACTGATTGTAACAAAAACAAAATATAAAAACAACTGAATAAATTAGTGAATGTTTGTGTGTGATGTCCATGTTTACGAGGTTCTTAGTAAACACGCGTGTGCTTAATTAGCTGATAAAAGTTAACGATAATGGCTTTCATAAATAAATATTGTGTACATAAACATGGATGTGGTTTTTGAACGTGCTAGTGTTCTTATTTCGAAATGGCGATGTCTTCGTCGCCGTGCCAAAAAGGCGGGATGCGCCTCAGTGAAGCATTGGATAACATGCAACTTGCTTATAATCCGATCACGAAACAGTTACATTTTGTGAGTCCTAAAGTGGAGAAACATGTAGAGGATACAACTGATGATATTGATAAGCTGTCAAAGAAGAGTAGTTTCAGTGATGAGGGTAATTTCTCTATATCAACTTGTGAGAAGAGTGATACAAGTGATTCTCCTAAGAGTACTTTGCAGTGGGGTAGTGTGGGTGGGCACCACCGAGGCAAGGATGGTGGTTCCTTCTCCAGCACTGTGTCAAGTCTGTCGGAGTGTTCTCTTGGCTCCGCTGCCTCCAAGGATGACGAGGTTCCTGATGCAACATCTCATGATCAGGACCACTCTAAGCTGAAGAAGAAGGGGATTTCTGGATTTTTCAGCAGGTAAGACTTACTTTTTTAATTTTATAAAAACATACTTTATTTATAAATTCTGTGTGAATTTTTAACCATTCAAATGATTTAAAAACATGCTGTAGTACAATTAGTGTCCAGTCTATTATTAATTTATTATGATGTTCCCATGGAAAACATGAGTCATGCTAGATAACATGCCATGCCTGCCATGTTTTGTCTCTGCATCACCCTAAGGTTGACTGGTAGAAAATGCCTCAGGCATTAAGTCCGCCTTTGTACAGTATTTTTTACTTGTGCATAAAGTTTTAATAAATAATAAATAAATAACACCTAGCTAGGTATAGGAAAATTAACTCTATCACAATATCCAAGGGTTCAAAATACACTAGCAATTTTCCACTGTATAGAAAATAGCTTCCTTGATTTAAAATTGTGGCGGTTATCTCTATTCCTTCTCTTCCCATAAAAAGAAACAAAATTCAGCAAAAAAAATCACAACAAATAATTAACTTACTGACTATTAACATTTTAAATATTATAAATTATCACTGATCAGCAATCTGAATGCATCTATTAAGTATATTAATTGTAGTGACATACGTCATTATGTAACACTGTCTCATAACATTAGGAAGCATTTAGCACCCACTTATTTAATAATTACTAGAATAAATTAACCCGCTGTTCTAGAAATTGCTACTTTCTGTGTCAGACTATAATATATTATTTTAATTATTTACTAAATGTATTTATTTAAATTCTAAATATTGAAACTCAACATCAAATCAAAAAATAATGGCTTTATTTTGTCATTCAATTTGACTTATTATAAGTTTCAAACTGATATAAAAATCTACAAGTCTATCTTCCTTATTTTATCTCCTTTGTAAAGTGTTAAATGTCACATACCATAAATTGCAAACATCAATGGCAATCAAATAAGCTATTATTGTAATATTTACAAGGAAAAACAATGAGTTTTTCCTTCGACGGGATGCCTATTATTACCTAAGTATCAGACAACACATTCAATGTTCATAAAACGCTGTTCACAAAACACCTGCATTGTCTGTCCACTATTTTAGTTATAGCAGGTTAAAGAAACCATTGGAATTTCCCTCCGTCTTAGTTTTACTACTCGGTATTCTTTTGTTTATTGTCCATTGTGTTTTCTGCGATAAAAATCTACTCAACCATAAAAATATATTTCGGTATTAAGGTCTTTTAATGTATTGTACATAAATTACCAATTTAGGACAAAGGTGATTTTTTTTCAAGTATTTATCGAGTTGTTTAAGTCACCAGAACGCAACGCAGTTGCCATGAACAACAGGATTAAAAATTTACATAAAATTATAATAAAACACACATAGTACCGCCTCCTGTGGTCTAGTGGTTAGACCAACCATCTCAGACCCAGAGGTTCGATTCCCAGTGGGGGCAAAATTGTTTGCTCAGTTTGGTTGGTGATAGGGCTTGTTCTAAGTCCGCCTGGCTAGCTACCACCATCTTATCTAAGTCATTCCCCATAGCAACAACGTTATTATAACAGTATTGTTGTGTTTCTTCAGTTAGAGGTAAGATAGCCAGTTCCTCTGTGGTTAAGAATTCCGGGTGAAGCTCGCTTCCACCTCGGCCTGATCATCACTTGCCATCAGGTGAGATGCAGGCCAAGAGCTTCCCCGTTGGGAAAAAAATAAAATTATTGTTGTAAGAAAATAATTTATTTCGAATTTTATTCGTAGAAAATTTTATTTATACTGTACTTAATATCTAAAGTCTTTTGTATTGTAATAATTTCTGTAGTAACTAAAATGTAGACTAGACTTGCGCTTTACCAAAATTGACTTTATCGACGCCAACTAACTGGCAAGACACTTCAAACAGTCTCTCTTGATGATCTAATTTCTTTGAGAAACCATTACTGATTCCTTCAATACAATTACTAATGTATAAACCCCCCCTTTTCTCCAAATCTTTGTCAAAACAAGCATGAAGTATTGAAACAGCTCCTTTAGCTGGGGTCTTGAAAAACAGTTTCATAGCCCAAGGGAAAGCCTTTTTGAACATGGTCTTTTCAAAGAGGTCTGTATCCACAATTCCTGGGTGGACCGCATAGCATTTCACTGCAGAACCTTCTTCTTCCAACATCTTGTTTACGTATCTGGCACTCATCAGCTGTAACAAACGAAAGACCTGTTTTAAAATACAATTTTAACACAAAATTATTAAAAAATATTTGCAGCTATAAACTGGTTTTCTAGTTTGAAGACAGTTGGTGGAAGAAAGTGGAACATTTCTTTACCTGTGCCAGTTTCGCCTGCGCATACGCAGCCGTAGAATCATAATGCTCCTTCATATTGATGTCGTCAAAGTATATCTTGCCGGGGTAATGAGCGCATGACGTCACATTGACAACCCTTGCTGCTTCTCCGATAGCGCCGCCCTTTTTTAGCGCTGGCAACAACAAGTGTGTCAAATAAAAGTGGCCTAGATGGTTTACCGCTAACTGGCTCTCAAACCCATCCTGAGTGAGCTCATAGTCTCCATACATTATCCCAGCGTTGTTGACAAGAAGGTGAATAGCCGGGAATTTGTCCAACACATTCTCCGCAAATTCCTTGACAGATTTCATGGATTGTAAATCTAATGGGAAAGCCACAATGTTATCGCCATTCTCCATGTTATCAGCTAACTTCTTCATCGCTTCCGGTTTCCTCACACCGGCAATAACGAACATATTCGACTTCAGTAATCCTCGCACAACTTCGGATCCGATTCCACGAGCTCCGCCGGTGACGACCGCAATTTTCCTCTTTGCGTCTGGCAACACAATTTTGTTTCTCCATACGTTCACCCAGTCATCGATGAGACCGCCGGCGCCTGCGCCCTGCATGTCTAACGCGTATCGTAGTTCACTGAGGATGTACTTCAAGGGCTTGTGTCTGTTGACGTACCAGTAGATAGCTACGGCACCGGTAAGAATTAACGCTGATGCGATAGCGAGAGACATGTTGAGGTTATGTTATCGTCCGCTCGACGCGACGCTACGGTTGCACTGGCGACCGTTGCTTTCACTCCGCTGGAAATCCTCAACGCTTTCTCTCGATCCGATGTTTGTTTGGTCTAGTACCGTTAGTTCTGAGGTCGCGCTGCTCATTTACTGATTAAATGGCAGGGAAGTCCACAGTATCTGTAACAAAACATAGAATTGAACGTCAAAATAATTATAATTAATGTGATGCGAGCAGAACGTTGCTGTTGCGAAGCGTGTTATCGATGCGTGGCCTCCAGCTGTACTGAAAACGATGACGCAACGGCAGTATTATTGATATTAGACTAGACGGAAGTTGTTGAAGCGTTAAAATCAAATACAAAGACTGTTTAGGAATCTTATTGATTCTTTTAACCTAGAGCTGAAAACGAAATACCTGGTTATCTCACGCACGGCACTGATTTCACAATAATATTTACGGAATGAAATACCATCTGTTATACGATATGCACGGTGCACCTGACGTTACTGACTTGTTTGTTTTGCAAATACAATCGGGGCGCATGCGCTGTACGTGCCGGTATTTATCGGTGTACCGTCCGATTTCTAATTATGGCATTAACAGGTAGCTGTGCAGTGGTTATCGGTTTCGTTAATATTCTTTGTGCTGTTGTGTGTTAATTTTGGCAACTTGTTAAATAATGATATCCGATTGACGGTTCCGATTTCCTTTTGGAGTTGCTCTTCTGTTGACTACTTTGAATGTTGTTCTTGTTCTTAGAATTCTAATAACCGGTTTAGACTAGGCATGTTAAAAATGTGACTAACCCAAAACATCGTGTTATGAGCGCAGCTAAGGCAGCTTCATTTGAATATTTTATGACTTCGCCCAGATGGCTTTTAAACAACTTCTTTTCTTGCTTTTCTTTTGACTGTATCGCAGAGTTGCGGGCTGTATATGGGGCGATAATAATGCCTTTGATGAATCAGCTAACTCTTAGCTGCGTCATTGCTGGATATAGCCTATAACATTCGGAGGTTAAAACTTCTAACATCAAAAACCACCTACTTTTTGTTGAGAAATGCGAGTCAAATTCCTAGCGACCGATTCAACACATTTTTTTACATGAACGCGTAACGAATCTGTCTCATATAATAAATCAGGGTTAAGGATGTAAGGCGACCTCTTTATATGCTCCCTTTATCCAACATCAATGTTTGACGCTGAGAAAGACAGCAATATCTACCATCCCTCTCTAACGTTCTAGCGGTGCGGACTAGTCCCCGCTCCGAGATTTTAATTAAGGGTCTTTGAACTACTGAATGCTGATGGTGCGTGTCGTCTACGCTATGACGCAACGCTAAACGACTGTAAAAAACGCCAGTTAGTCCGAGTGGACTCTGTCTCTGTCGTCAGTTTACCGTTATAATGGATTTAACAGGATCCTGATGATGAAGATGAATTTGGAAGATTTGAAAGGACTGTTACGATATCTGGTGATATCTTTGTTGTATCTACGATATCTTGATGACATATCTTCTGATATCTTTGAAGTCAATTCAATTTATTTGTTTATTTAGTAACAATTCACACTGCGTTCGAATATAATCCAGCATGAAACATAGGATAAAGATGAAATTCTTTTACCACAATCGCTTGTCGAGCGATAAAAACAACCACAAAGCATTCTAGCTAACACGAAATGCCAACGAAGCTAAATTCTGCAAGCGAGTGCATTCATGTGAGCATGACGTCATTTAAACTAAGCTAGCTCAAAAGAAATGCTCCTGTATGAAAAGTACATAAGAAAGACTTTAAAACGACGCTGAACCTGAGAATAAACTTGAAGTAGAATATGTGCGGTATTTGCAAAATGCATTCCGGGCTCCGGCTAAATATCCGGGCAACCGCAACACAAAGACTATGAGGGCTTTTTGATTCTGTTGCTACAACGCGCTGCAGTTGACGGTTCGGCCAGCAAGCACATACACAGTCTTCCAGTCTAACACATTTGAACGTTAGCAGCCCATTATGAAAATTAAATGCACAAAAAGTCAGAAACAATATACTGTTTACATTAGAAGACAATTTCGAACTTATAAACAGTTCCCTAATTCCCCATATAGAAAGAAGACAACGAACGAAGGTGCATTATCTGAACATAAAACAATAAACACTTGTCGATGCAGTTAATAACGAATCTTATGCTGATGTCACTGTCGCAGATAAAATCGATATATTTACAACGTACGTAATAAAACACCGGGCTTTCAAACAACTTGCAAGAAAGCATAAAATAATAAAAACACTGAAACAAATACAAGCCCTTCTAGATCCGGTTCGAGAAACAATATGGCATAAAGTTAAGGCGAACTCGCTGCATACGTAATATTGTACAATGGCCAATTCCATACACCCGATACTTGACCGGGGAAACCAGTTTTCAAAGGCGCTGTGCCCCTGGACTCAGCCACCGCCACGGCGCATGACCTTGGATGCTTTAACACTAACCCTTTTTACCGTCGCTGGCTTTGCGCATGTGGATTGAAAACATTCTTTCTCAAAACTGCAATGGAAAGCGTGCACTTGGCTATTAACGAAAGTTCTTGAGATTCTTTGTAGGGGTTGTAGACTTCCAATAGCACTCAGCTCGATCAAACGTTTGTTGATAAAGATTGCCCATCGAGTTTAAAAAGTGTTTTCGAATCGGCTTTCGGTTGAAAGCATGTCTTAAGAACGCGGCGACCTTTGAATTGTCCATACAAACGTAATACCTAAATCATTTCCAATTCGAGCATATTTCCACCAAATAAATTTGATATTCGGATTGAGACAATAATTATCTAGGCTTCCAATTCTTTTTTTTTTCAAAAACCTACCTCTACATGAAGTATTAGCGAATTGCATTTCGTACATTTTTACAGCATAAATGACTTGTTTTCATATTGTTTTTTCTTTATTATAAACAACAATATTTGTAATATTGTTTCATCACAAGCATAGCTTATATTATCAAGTTACAAATTATAGAAAAAAAATTGGAAAAACATTAAGTTTTCATTCATCATTTTTGGTATTACGGAACACATCCAAATTTCTCATAATTTCAGATAGCTAGTAGTGCTATCGCGTCAAGCAATAATTGTCAATGTGTGTGTGCTCCCT
This sequence comes from Conistra vaccinii, assembly GCA_948150665.1. NCBI lineage: Eukaryota > Metazoa > Arthropoda > Insecta > Lepidoptera > Noctuidae > Conistra > Conistra vaccinii. The sequence continues at coordinate 20,568,805 of OX411332.1, forward strand.
GTAGGTGTTTATCGCTCCGACAGGCACAAGGCACACTAACGCAACGTGCTTGGTTGGAGTTCGTTCATAGTATTTTTTGTCAACTTTAGACGATTAGGTACTTTACAGTGTGCTGTACCTGTACGCGCGTACTTATTTGTTTGCTAAATTGTATTGTATTTGTATGTAATATTTCTGACACTCCTCTTGACTTGACCTATTTTTAACCGACTTCAAAAAAAGGAGGAGGTTCTCAGTTCGTCCGATTTTTTTTTTAATGTCTGTTCCCGGAATAGTCGAAGACGGCCGGACCGATTTAGAAAATTATTTTTTTGTCAGAAAGGGTATACTTCACAGGTGGTCCCATTGTCATCAAGTCAAGATTGGATGATGGAATCCTGGAGAAGTCGAGGGAACTCTTGAAATATTACAGGCGCACCTATAGCGATTTAGGTATTTTTTATAGTTACTCTTGAATTTGATCTCGGAAAGCACCATTTAGTGAAGTGGAAGTGATGATGAAGACCACAGATGGCCACCGGAACTTATCAATAATACGTATTTCACGGGTTGCGATTAGAGAAGATTACTTTAATATGGTTGCCAAGCAATTTATGCCCGTCACAATACATAGGGTGAAGTGGAGCTAATGGTGAAGTACCAGGAGAACTCCTCAACAATGAACGTCCCTGCATCGGGAAAAGCAATATTTTGTAAAAGGTGATAAGCAGTTGACATTAGGCTATTGTATCTTAGATAAATTACAAACCGACCCACTAAAAAGGAAGAAATAAAAATTTTTTCACTCTTCTTGCTCAAAAAATCCGTCATTGTAGTGTACCAAAGCGGAGATAAAATAGCATATCATCCTCTAGGGGAAAAAGTTTTTTTTAAATTTTTGTCTGTTTCCAACGAGCCTACCACCCATAAACGAAAAAGTCTTTGTTTGATCTATATAATTATATTATATAAAAAAGAATCCCTATTTCCTTGATCACGGCATCACGCGTGAACGGCTGGACCAATTTCACTAATTCTTTTTACCCGACTGCCCCAGAAGGAGGGTAATGTTTTTCGAGAGTATGTATGTATGTATGTATGTCTATTTCTTTGGCACGCGGCTTTAAACGGCTTGATGGATTTTGACATATGAGGTGTCGTTAGATTCGTCTTAATTGTAGAAGTGTCATAGGCTATATAATATTTATATATTGCATCTGCAAATACAAAAAAAAGGGACGGGAAGGTTTAAAAAAAAAAATTATAACAATATTGGTATCAAATAAAAGCTAGTAACGAGTCAATGCCAAATTTTGATTTTTATTAATAAAACTAAAAAGCTTGAAATAAAGAAAATTATTCAAAAAACAAAAAACCCGACTGCAAAAACACATAACTGAAAAGAGAAAAAAACAAGCATTATAATCTATAGAATTTTGGTATCGCAGGCGGGGCAAACAAAACTTACACCATACGTATATCCGGTTATTAGTTTGTCCCCGCCTGCGATACCAAAATTCTATAGATTATAATGCTTGTTTTTCTCTTTTCAGTTATGTGTTTTTGCAGTCGGGTTTTTTGTTTTTTGAATAATTTTCTTTATTTTGTTGTGTTTGTTATCTAGTAAGGAGATGGTTCTTAGGATAGGTTGGTGAAGGTAGGGTAGGTAGGTAGGTAGGTATGCAAGTAGGTAGGTATGTATCTTGGTAAAGTGGGTATGTAGGTAAGGTAGGTAGGTATGTATGTATGTATGTAGGTAAGTAGGTACCTACCTACTTACCTACATACATACATACCTACCTACCTTCCTACTTAGGAAGGTAAGTAAGTAGGTAGGTAGGTAGGTAGGTAAGTAGGTAGGTAGGTAGGTAGGTATGTATGTAGGTAGGTGTAATTAGGGTAGGTAGGCGAACCGTAGATGAGTGCATACCCGTGCGAAGCCAGGGCGGGCAGCTAGTTACTAATATTATTCGATAGGTACCTACATATGTGTCTAAAGAGCCTCAGCTATGGCCTCAGCGAATATTTTGTAGTTTGTAAGTTACACAATTGACATAAAGTTCATTATGTTTTGACCCAATTTCGTGCCAAAAACTCGCTTCCATTCCGTTCCTTCTGCGCCAATGTAATATGAGCCGTAGCGTGGTGAGTATTGGCCGAGACGGTATAAGCTAGTTGCTCTCCGTACGCGACGAAGCCATAGCCACCACCAAGTTGTAGTATTGTAAGTACCTACCTATCATAACGCGGTTGTACGAAGTTTTGTCATGTCATGTCACTGTTCCTTTTCTTTACTTATGTGACCGAGCGGGCGTAATTATTGTCTCAAGGACACTATTGAGAACACTGCTCGCTCTAAATTGAGTTCGCAATGTATTTGCCAAACATGTAAACAAACACGAGTTTTCCACTTAGGCAAATATGAACTTTATGTTAGTGTAAATAAAGTTGATTTTAGACTGACTAGTAATGTTGAAAAAGTCATAAAAAAAATATGAAGTTGTAGCGCAAACTGAACCTTATGTGTAGTCCATAACAGTTATTTTTCCAAAAACTCGTGTTTGTTTAGATGTTTGGCAAATGAACTGCGAACGCAGATTTTTATTTGTCGGTGCAGCAGCGGTGCGAGTGACATCAGTATGTCTATGTTAGGATGATGAAAATATACCGCCACGACGTGTCGCTTGCACTTACGCACATGTCGGTAAAAAATTATGCAGAGCTGCTTGTGCCGTCGCAAAATAATGTCGAGTTCGCCCAGGTTCGCACCGCACGGGCTGTTATTTTCCGCGGGATTTTTTTTTCGCACACTGGATTTTCAACGCGTGTTTTTTCAACGCGCTAGGACGAGAGTGTCCCAGCGCGTTGGATTCTCAACGCTCGGCTCAACACGGAGAGTTTAAAATCCAGTGCGAGACCACCAATAAGAAGTGGAGACCACTCTAAAGGAAATAAATAAACACAAACAGACTTAAAATAAATAATGACAATAATAATAGATACTTATCCCTATAATTTATATTTACGCGACGTGCGTATGACTACTCTAGCGTCGTCCGTCGGTCCGCCGATCTACCGTGCCACAAGTCCATGCTCGATAACGAAGTATAGGTACCTACACTTCGCGTCAAATAACTTTGCCGCTCTGAAGTTAGGTTGCGCATGCGTACCTACTGGCATGCGCGCAGTCATATAGAGTCTACTTCAGAGCGGCAAAGTTACCTCTTCTTTCTACCTACCTACCTACCTTATTTGTATGACGTATCTACTAGCTAGGTTTTCTCTACAAGGCCTTCTATCTTGAGATTAGTCGAGATATCCTAAAATATTGAGACATCGGCATGGTAAAGAAATTTCCAAAAAACGCATTACTAGTCTGTACATTCACTAGCGATTCCCCAAATTAGTCAACAAAAATAAAGCAAATAATGAACATACCTAATGAGTAATAACTCATAATAAAATAATATTTATGATGTCGACTTGCTATGAATGAATGGCATACAGTACCTACATCTAGTATTATCCGCTCACACACACTGCGAAGCGCGCCCGTAATCTGTGGCCCCGCCTTCTTTTGTCGAACAGAGATAGCAATATTCCAAACGCATTTTGCTCACGTCTCGAGTTTGCATTTCGTGCCGTAGTACGTCGGCCTCTTAAAAGCTTAATCTGACACTGGCACAAATTGACCATATGGATGCGCACGCCCTGCATATGGCGCAAACGAGATGCTCGACACTTGATACGTGGGTCGAGGCGCAAAATAGAAAAAAAGCGACAGGCTTTCTGGAAAGCTGACATTTAAGACAAAATAAATTAGCACCTTACCCGAAAAGTGTTCTTGGAAAAAGCATTAAATTAAAGATACAATAAAATGGATTTAGAGCTTCCTACTTTTTACTCACCCGGAAACTTAAGTAAGATTGGCACTCAAGAAAATCGCGCGCCTGCTTTTATTTAAAGGACTACAAAGGGCTTTGTTTCGACCATGATGCCATCATTGGCATATTAACTGTATGTACAGCTGGTAAATCAAACCGGTTGTACGGGTCATCCCTCATTAGCTGCAAGGTCCTCAAATTAACGAACTGCTAAATACAGAGACCTGTTTATCGTCTGTCTTTACAGTATTGTCGTTTCGCCTTGGAGTTTAAATGGCAATGCCGCATTAAAAAAAGTTGGCATCAGCTGTTTAACCAAGGTTTCATTCATGAGTTGGTTTTTTACTTGTAACAACGCGTGACAATGTGTCTTGATGGTTTTCTTCGCCATTGCTGCTAAAGTGAGAGTAGCTAATATCAACTTAAGCGCAATAGTACCTTATAAGTAAGTTTTCTCTGCGAATACAACAGTTTAGGCGAACTGGGGTTTTGTAATGCGGTTTCCACGCATTAAATGAACTATACTAGTTGTTCGAGCATTGAAAATATGTTTGTTCTAAGACTACTTGGTATTTTGCAGGCCATTAAATAATGCTGTTTTTCTGGCAATTATGCAAATGATTCTCTCAGAGTTGTTTTTCCCAGTGTTTTGTTTGCTCATAATCGTGACTTAAATATTTTTAGAAATCTTTTTGTTCTTGTTTCTTTTACCACTTCTAAAGTCTCGACGTCATTGCGGCTTTCAACAGATTGTTTAAAATGTTTGGGATTATCAAACATTCTCGTGACGCTATTCGCAACGTGAACGTGATATTTTCATAGATCCAAGATATTTGGATACCTGTTTATCATAAATTGGCCTCAATATACTAAACTATATACCGAATATCGTATGTATATGTTGTTTCTTATGTTATAATAATCAATTCTGTAAAGGTTATTCAACATTCATGCGGCTTCTTTGACTCAAGCTTTGTGAGATTAATTTCCAAAGGAATTCACAATGAGGATGCCTTATAAGAACCAGCTTTCAACTGGTTACTATATTTGAAATAACTAGCACGGTTCACTGATTTGAAAAATTACCATCCTGTTATTTTCAACGTAAATGCGTATTTTGACCCAACTGCCTTTGACCACAAGTTTACCAGAAAGAAATTTCATGGTTGAGGTAACATTGACAATGTTCTATTACGAGTTGTCCATACTTATGCCTGAGTCATTGACGTCATTACAATTTTATCAAGCATTTTACCGCGACTTAATTACTGCTATTGTTGTTCTTCTAATGACTAATCAGTATTGGACGTTGGAATTCCGTCGGTCGTCGTTCCATCTACATGGCATAATTTTACCGTCGAGTCAACTTTAGTTACGTCTTCGGTTACGTCAGTTTCTTACTCACATTTTAATGAATATGGAATTATAACACTGATGAATCGAACTTCTGTGTCACCTTCCTGAAGCAAACCGGAACTGAATTATAGATGACAAATGTTAATACAATTTTAAGTGTTGGTATTTAGAACTGGGTTAATCTATTTCTTTAGTCGTGAAAGTAAACATTGATAAGTTTTGTAGACTAAACAAATAGTGTGATTGTGAAAAGGTCAACCGATGACTTAATACGCGTAGATAAAAAAACTCTAGTACATCTACTGCGAATTTCGTTTGATGAAATCTGTGTATAATTCACACATCACTAATGGCAGGGCGGTCCCCCTTCTATCTAGCCAGAGGGGAGCTGACTCCCCTAAATGTAAAGCCAATATAACTGATTCCGAAAACAATACGAATGAAGACACCGATATAAATATAGCTCTTGGGCATCACATTGGATGATAAAAAAGAGAGAAAACATCGAACTACGTTCTCTGAGCAAGATCTTACAAAACAAAGCAAAATTAAAGTCCCATTCAGTTTATTCTTAAAGATATTTCCTTCATAGTAAGTACCTTATTATGTCCTAGTAGACAAAGATACAAATAGCCATAACCGTGCTTGTGAAGTAAAGAATGATAAAAGCAACGTGAACTTTCCTGGTGACTCAGTGGCTATTTATTTTGCGGGTTTTACACTGCAGTGTTACTTTGTGGACTCTGATTACGGCATGGAGGATATATTTTTCAAACACTTTATAATGCTGTGTGCAGTGTTCTTAGAATTTTAAAAGGACTGTTTGAATGACAAATTAGATTCGGATATGTCATGATGCTTTACAAAACTGTAGTGACTCAAATAGCTTCTAAAAGACATCCAAAATTATAGGTTCTTAATTTAAATACTTATGGTTCATCTAAGAATTATAAGATGTTTAATATTAGTGAATCATTTATGTATGAAACTCTTTTATTATCACTTTGTTATGCTACATACACTGGAACTGAATAAAAAATATTTACACGACAAATTGTTTTTCTTCCTTACGATCCGCAATCGCGATGTTTTGTCATAATAGTTTCTCTTAGTGTCATCTTCTAGGAAATTGATAAAACAACTTCTTTGTTATGTATTTATATTGGAATTTTCTTATCTTAAAAAATCTTGTTTTAGAAGTATTTGGGGGCATTTAATTTTGGTTTTATAAATTGATATAATTATCTTTAAGTGCTGTTCTTCAAACACTAGATTGTAAATCCGTCTCAATGGCAACGTTATTTAGTAAACAAATTAATCGTATAAACGCATCAAGATCGAGATTGAATTTAATAGATTTAATTAAAGTAGATACTTTAAGCATTTTGTACTCGTTTGCACTTTTGAAGACAACATCTACATTTCGGGTTAATGAACTGTTTTGTTTTAAGCTTTTAATTTATAGAGTTCGATGTTGAACAGTACTGAACACTGCATCTTAGCCAATGAATATTATATTTCACAGTTCTTTATTAGTTCTGGCAATGATCTGATCCAAATATGAAAAGCAAAATGCAAAAATAACCGAATGCAATATTATATTCAGTAAGAGCATTATCATGTCAGTGTCATGTTGAATTTTGGCAAGCATTCGTGTATTCCACGTTCCCTAAGAATGATTCATAAACAATAATGGCTAGAACAAAATGTCACTTGAGTACCCATGACGCCATGAGTAATGTTTACGGTAACAAAGATAGTTGTGACAAATGCAAATGTCTATCAACAATATAATTTTTTTTATACCAACTTTTTTAACGTTGGTATTGTTGAACGAAGGTAACAAAGCATGAATGTTTTTATTTTGTCAACTTTGTGGCACAAAGTTAACATTACAATGACAACGAAGAAGACAACACTACCGAGTGATAAACTGATCGCTGTTGAACTTTGTACGGCTATTTAAAGAGGATATTTTATTTAAGCGTGTGAAAGAGGGTCTTATATGTATTATACTCTGAACAATTTGGAGCCAGTTAGTGCTTGTAAGCAGAGAGAGAATACTTTGTGTTTATGAGAAGCAATTTCAATCAACCCAATTTGTTGAGTACAAATCTTTGCCAAATATGTTCTAGTATACTTTGGATCATAGCCTAGTAGTGTTAGGTTTTGTTCTTTTTAATAAAGCTTATGGCTTATGTTTATGAAAATAATTGTTTAAAAGAGTTAATTTTGTTAGGATTTTTGTTTTATATAAATATAATTATGTCTTAGATATTATCAATAGAATGTTGTGTCAACGATCCAATCCTACTGTTCGGGAATAGCAACCCTTGATTAAATATTGATTAGTGGAACGAATGGCTCAACGATTGGTCCACGACACAGGAATCGCCCGATATCGTGGGCCAATTGGAGAGCGGGATTTGCCGCCGGGATGTTGGGGGTTTTTTGGCTAGGAGCGGGTGCGCAGGAGGGCATTCTCTCCCGGGTGGTGGATTGCGAGAGTCGATTAGAATTAGTTCTGAACAGTGTAATAAGTATAACAGAGTCATTTTGTTTTTAGCCTATGTAATAAAACTAAGTGAACAGTTTGAGTTTCTATTTATACAGTCTTCCCAGATAGAATATTATCCTTTTGAGAGTTGTGACCGCTGAGGCTTCGAGTATTTCACACTTCAGAAGTGACAAGTGCACCCAAAACGTAAGTACACGCCCAAATTGTATCTCTACTTTGTTTGATTTGATCATAATTACGAATCTTTCCTCGGAATTAACTTGAGACCTACTAGTCTTAGGATATTGCGGTATGTACCAATACGCTTTTGTTTTTTTTAGATTTTGTCATCATGTATTGTTGAAGTGTTGAATGTTATTATGTTGAAATATTGTAATAACATTTTGTTTATCATTAGGTACCATTATTAATTTTGTGGGTCGTCAGTATTTTAGCGATTGAATACCCGTTTACACGGTTTCGTGTTACTACTGACTGTGGAAGACATAACGCTTAATAAACAATTGAATTGACATGTGGACCAGGGTTCGAATTCCGGTCAGTAGTCAGATCGCGACCTTAAAACTAAATGGTCGAGGGATATAATCAACGATAAAGTTGTGCTATAGTTTGTCGTTATAGATCTTTTAAGTTTAGCTTTATGGGGTTGGAACGGCGCTTATCATTTTATCAAGCATCGCGTCACCCGACACGTCCCGCGATAAGTTGAACCGATGCGAGCGAAGCACTTGACGCCGCATACCACATTTATCGCTTGTGGGACTTAAGTGTTAATATTTGGAACAAAGGTGCCTATGGGTTATTTTTAGAACAGGACGAATTAGAATTCTTTGTTTGTAATACGAGAAAGAAAGGTGGAATCAAAGCCCAACAAACTTGCTCAGCAAATAATATATGCTCAACTAAAACGATATAATCTGTACCTTATTCTGTTTTATAATGGTATTTAAAGTGAGGTTAAACGAACGCTTACAGTTTTTGTTTGTCTAAAATCACTAACTCCTCAATAGGTTTCAACTTCAATAAACAGTTCTCAAGTTCCTTTGCCGCGAGATTTCAGACAATGTCAAATTCACCGAGTCAACGAAGGCTCGTGACTCCGGGCTGTGCTCCGGGTCGCAGGGAGCTCCACTCTGCCACGCGGAGCCGAAGTCGGCTGCGAAGTCGAAGCCCCGAGCTGGACATCGAGCTGGGTCGTGAGCGACTTCGTATGCTGGAGAATGAAGTACGGCGGGAGCGCGACCGTGTGCGCGCCGCTGAAGACCATCACCACGCGTCGCGGCGCAGCGATGAGCCGCGAGTGGAAAGCCGTCTCCGCAGCACCTCCACGTCGGCACGGCGCCGGGACGCCGAGCCAGGTGCAGAGCAACGTGCGGAGCGTGGACCACGGCAGCACGACCGCACAGAACGGATTCGAAGGTCACGTAGCCAATCTTTTTCGAAAAGAGACTTATTTCATATAATTAGAAATTTGAGGGATGGTCTCGCATTACCACCTGTAAATCAAAGCGCACCACAACCACAGAGAATTGATCATAAAAACATATTACCAAATTTTGATCCTTCGTCCAAAAACCAGCGAATGAACGTGTGGTTAAGAAAGGTAAATGAGTGCGCTTCGGTATACGGTTGGGATGAAAGAACTACCATTCATTTCGCTATGCAAAAGTTGCAAGGTCTGGCCAAGACTTGGTACGAAAGTTTAAATACTATATTATTTACTTGGCAAGAATGGCAAGTGAAATTATTAAAAGCGTTTCCGTGCGAACAAAACTACGGTCAGACGTTGGAAGATATGATTAAAAGACGAAGCCGATATAACGAATCTATAGAGGTATATTATTATGAAAAATTAAGTCTTGTTAATCAATGCAATATAGTAGGTACCCGCGCAGCAGAATGCATAATACATGGCATAACAGACAAAACACTTAAATCAGGAGCTTTAGCACTGCGTTGTACCCACCCCGATCAACTCTTACAGTATTTACTCAGCAATAGGGATTATAATCAACCTGGCCCGGACCGTTTTCATGTTAGGAATAGGAATATTGATAATTCTCAAGCCGCCAATACAGCCAGCGCTAGACCTAGTGGCAGACCGAGCCACGACAGCGGATGTTACAATTGCAAGGAAAAGGGACATAGTTTCTTGCACTGTACTAAGCCGTTGGTAAACTGCACACGTTGTAATAAGATCGGTCACACTGCGGAAAAGTGTTATAGTAAGTCAGATGAAAAAGTAACAAACACTAGTGGTATCAGTGCAGAAAACTATTCGAATTGATTTTTCAACAATGACTACCCTAGATAAAATAGATTAAAGTCAATAGTTGTGCTTAGAGCTTTTATAGATTTCGGCAGTGACGTCACCCTGATTAGGGAATCCACTGCCAGGAAACTACGTGTGTCTCACGATAATGTGCCCACACAATGAAAGGATTTGGCAATAACATAGTCCAGCGGCTAGGAAATTTGACTCTTGACATGAGTGTTGATGAGGTAGAGGCTAGAGTTGCTTGCATTTATTAGAGGTCCCTGTGCTTATCCGCTTGACCGTTACAGTGGACATCAGGTGGGCATAACAATTAAAATTCTCTTGTGTCTCGTTAATGACAGCTGAAGGTTTATGGGACAATCGTTCACGGAACAACCTCACATATCAGTCTATAAAGATAGGAGCAAATTGTTATTCTATAATATTGGGAATGAATTACCTTGTTCTAAACATGCTGATGACAGCTAGTGCAATTGATATTTATGGTCCTGCATCAGTTAGAGTAGAGACTCAACTTGAGTTCGTTGCATACGTTCTTTAAAAAATAAGGTTGCGGGAAAGCCTCATGATCAGTATTTCATCGTTGGCGGATTTCATCGTTCAATCAATGGACATATTAACGTATTGGTTATATTGTTTAGGGTTTTGCCGAATTTCATCTAAGCTAATCTTTTGTCAAGCTGTCGTCAACGTTGTGAATAGAGTTATTAATGAACCGTCAATTGAGTCAAAAGTTGGGCAGCGGTTCGATGAAAGCAATTTCTAGGCCTGGCCAGCTACTTTTGCACTAATTTCGTCCCCTCTTAGGAAACTACTCAAAAGGACGCAGCCTCAGAGTGGAATAATGATCAAGAGCGGGCGTTCGAGAGGCTGAAAGCTAGTTTGGCTAATAGGCCGGTTTTAGACATATATGACCCCGCTGCTGAATTAGAATTACTCACAGATGCAGGCAGATTAGGAATCGGTGGGATTCTCCTTGAGCGAAAGCGAGACTGCGAGCATTTTCACCCTGTAGCATATTATAGTTGGCAGACTTCTCCACAGGAGAAGAACTTCCACTTTTATGAGTTGTAAACAGTAGCAGTGGTTGGCTGTTGGCTCCGTTCGTAAGTGTAGAGTTTATCTATTAGGAAAAGAATTCAGGGTAATCACCGATTTCAGCGGATTGCGTTCTACATTCTCAAGGCAGGACTCGATACCAAGGATAGCACAATGGTGGCTGACATTACGGGAGTTCAACTGTACTGTCGAATATAGGGCTGGAGTTAAAATGAGTCATGTCGACGCATTGTCTCAAAATCCTGTCGGAGCATCGGAATTTCTCGAGGATCAGTATCTGACAATAATGACCATGTAGTGAAGATTGGCTTCATTGTCTTCAATTAGGCGACTCTGAGCTGCGTAGGATAATAGATGTTTTGAATAGTAAGCTAGATGAAAAAGGCCTACAATATTAAACAGAATTATGTCATTAGAGACAATAGGTTATTTCGCTATTTAGCCGGTGATGAGGAAAAGGTCCGAAGGGTAGTACCAAAAAGGGCAAGGTGGCAAGTATGTAAGCGTCACGAAAACTTTGGACAAGATTGAAAATAAGTATTGGTTCCCCAAAATGTCCAGGTTTGTCAAGAAGTATGTGCGCATACATTGAGAGGGGATATAAAAAAAATAAAAAACACAAGAACTCGAGAAGGGTTACTGCAATCACAAAGGTAGAGATTCCATACCATACACTTTATGTGGACGGCTTTACCCAAATACTGTTTCTTTTGACCCGTTACAAAGACCAACACACAAAATGTAATTAGGGCTTTAGAAGATATCTTAAGTACATTCAGAAACCCTGACCGTCTCATAAGCGATCGTGGTAGCTATTTTACCTGGCATACATTCAAGCGATTTTGGTTAGATAAAGGTATAAAACACGTAGCCAGGTCAAACGAGCAGGTCGAGCGGTACAACCGCGACATTCTCGATTCCTTGAAGGCGTCTGACACTAGACATGGTGAAAAGAGATGGGGACAGCGATTTGGGTAACATTCGATGGGGCTCAACAACACCTTTCAAACAAACCATAGGAAGGACACCTTCAAAGGTAATGTTCGGAACCTGTATGAGCAGTGAAATTAGACCCATGCTTAATGTTGTCACAGTAGCCAATCGTAATGAATATGATCTAACTGACATACGCAACGAAGTTGAGGCTAGAATAAATAGAGAGCAGGCCAAACAAAAGGGTTAGGCAGAGGTATTCCTATTTGTAAGCCCCATGTAATAGCGTAATCGTATTGGCAATCATAATATGGAGCCTATTTTAATTGCCAATACGACAATAATACTGGCCATAATTCGAATTAGAATACGAGGATCCTGTTACGTTGTGTTTAATTTAAAAGACTATTACATACAGAATATTATTTGTTGTTACAGATCAAGTACGCGAGAATCGATCGGTTCGTGGCTTGATGTAAAAAGTACCAAAGCAAGTCCTTTCGGCTGCCATCACGAGTATAAATCGATCGGCTCGTGCGGGCGTCGCTAGGCATCCTGATTAATCGATCGTTCAGGATAGTAGGGCACCCTGATTAATCGATCGTTCAGGGATTTAGTTTGTTCACGACATTAATCGATCGGTCGTGAACTTACTCTTAGATGTTTTGTGACCCAATTAATCGATCGTTGGGTTCACCTTGTTTCGACCTACAAATCGATTGCTGAAGGATTGCTGAAGGATATGCTGAAGGAAAAAAAAAAAATATGTCTAACGAAGCAGATATACATAAAAAAAAAATTGTGTATAAGTTTGTCCTCTCTACCTATTTTGTTTGATTGTTGTTAGTTCATTAAAAGTCAGTAAAATTTAAAATTGTATTATGTTATATTATTGTGTATTGTATTATATTCTACAGTATTAGTAGTATAGTAGCAGTTATTAATTATTATTGTAATTAGTTCAAGCAACTGCTCAAAAGTCCGATTGTTAGGTTTCCACCTGGAGCCGTGTGCAGGGCCGCACACGATGTCAGGACGGACGATTGTTAGGTTTTGTTCTTTTTAATAAAGCTTATGGCTTATGTTTATGAAAATAATTGTTTAAAAGAGTTAATTTTGTTAGGATTTTTGTTTTATATAAATATAATTATGTCTTAGATATTATCAATAGAATGTTGTGTCAACGATCCAATCCTACTGTTCGGGAATAGCAACCCTTGATTAAATATTGATTAGTGGAACGAATGGCTCAACGATTGGTCCACGACACAGGAATCGCCCGATATCGTGGGCCAATTGGAGAGCGGGATTTGCCGCCGGGATGTTGGGGGTTTTTTGGCTAGGAGCGGGTGCGCAGGAGGGCATTCTCTCCCGGGTGGTGGATTGCGAGAGTCGATTAGAATTAGTTCTGAACAGTGTAATAAGTATAACAGAGTCATTTTGTTTTTAGCCTATGTAATAAAACTAAGTGAACAGTTTGAGTTTCTATTTATACAGTCTTCCCAGATAGAATATTATCCTTTTGAGAGTTGTGACCGCTGAGGCTTCGAGTATTTCACAGTAGTTGTCAGTCAAGTCAAGATTTAGCTACTGCCATAATTAGATACTATCTTGGATCATAATACCTACATAATGTCAGTGCACTGGTATTTTTCAAGACCGCTAGCCTGCGTAGGAAGGCAAAACCAAACTGACGTCATCGCCTTTCACTGTACCTATGCCTATTTGAGGAGTGTCACCTTTAAGGAACTTGTTGTTGATCGGTTGGTCAGGGTGATGTGCAAAGGTCCTGATAATCACGCATATGTTTTATTATCTAGGAAGGCAAAGGTTGCGAACTAAAGTGGTATAAATAGCTCGAAGCCAGAAGATGTAGATGAAGTTAAATGAGAATTAATTGTCTCAGCGGGTGGGCATTAGTACCGAGACGATGTGTGTAATATGTTTGTATTAAGAAGCGAAAGGGCATGGATGTAGGATGTAGGTGTCGACGAACATAAAAATCTGAATATAGACCCCAATATTGCGTTGGCTTAAAAAATTAAAGAACTTGAAATTCAATAATACGAAGAAGATAGTCATGATATTATTATAATCAAAATTGATATAGCAAGAGCACCTGACTGCCTCGGGGTCGACGACTCTTTCATAAACATACAGATTGTGGAGCAAGATTTTTTCTTATGAAATTAGAATATTTATAGAATACATAGCGGTCGCTGTGGTTTTATACTTACCTAGTATACGAGTATAAAAAGTATACACAATCAATAGCCCCAGCACCGAAATAATTGGGTTGTCAGCGGGGGCGAACAGTATAAAATTAGAATGATAATTTTATCTAAAAGTAAGGTTATTTATTATAGATGGATTGTGTGAAGATGGGGTATGCTATAGACGTGTTATATTCATCAGTGCGGCAACAGAGTATAAATACTTCTTTATTAAAACAAACAATCATTACCTTAGTTGGGTCAAGTGGACCAGCCAAATCCGACTGAAAGTCTGGCAATTTTTTTTGATGACTAAGTTAATAAAAACGCTGTCTTATCACCTTACAATTGGTAGTCGCTGACATTTATCAGATTCTGTGACTAACTTCTATCTTATTCATAGGCAACATAATCTTTGTAACACGATCCACAAATAAGATATCACTTTCTTTATCTTTCGATGTAAGCAACTCTTTATCTTTCATGGTTACGTAAAAGATAGTGACGGAACGGAACTGACGATCATAGAATTACCAAACATCGTCTTGAAATCGCGTGAGAAGTACAAGTTATTGCTACACGATAATATTTTGGGGTCCGTGACGAAATGTTAAATCGTTCTACCTGAAAATTGTACAGCTTCGGCTTGATTCGCAAGTTTTCTGAAATCACCCGATTGCTCGTTAATTTCAATGTGTCTACGATCTCTCTACGTGTTTCGTTATCCGCGAGGTTATATTTGGAGATGAGTGCAGCCAATATTGTAGCAATCATGTTTTACTCTTTGGTAGCAATAGAACGTAATAATGCATGACATTCATGAAGGATACTTGTGTGCATAAATACTCTTTGCTATCTTCTCAAAGATAAATTAAAACCTCTTTATAATAAAATAGGAGCATGGATACACATACACAGCACAGTTTCACATTGAATCAAGCCACAAAAACATCCACTGCATTCATAATAATGAGTTAAAAAGTCATTCCAATGTACCGATAGATCAATATGGTAAAAGCAATGTTGAGTACAGTACGCCATTTGATTTGCCGATTCGTAATGCCGTAAGCCGTAATGTGTTTTTATGTCAATATCTGCGTGGTATTACATGTCACTAGTCGTCATGCACACAACCTACTTGTCATTCGTAGAAATCGTGTCATTAATGAAAATTATATATAAATTATGCATATTGCAAAAAATAATGGTGCCGTAACTATAGCAGTGCGGGGTAGTAGCTCGATTCACGTTTACTGATGCCATAACAACAATAGCGATGGAATATCTGTCAGTGAAATTTAATAAAGTCGTCCAGTGAAAGTACTGCACGGACCAGAGTAGCGATTACATACGCCAGTTACTTAATAATTACAGCGGTCAGTTTATATATACTTTCTTTAAAAGCAGTTAAATATGAGATTTATATTTCCTTTGAACAGCAAGACCATGATTGTAAGGCGGTGATTTTATTGCAGATCAGTTTGCTATATAATAAGTACTTTTATGATCTCAGTAACGATAACGAAGTTTTATAGCCCTACAACTTCTTAAGGACTAATAATGTACATATTAAGGCAACACTCCGGTTGTTAAAAAGGCAAACCAAGTAATATACGAAAGCGGAAAAGGCATGTTGGGTAAAATCTCCTAGGCAACAGAAATACGAACAAAACTACTAATATTTCCACTAATAGAAAGCAATATAATGTGTATGAATAAATATTGATTGACTTGGGGTCCCCCAAGGGGCCATCTAAGAAATTGAGTTTACGTCAATCGAACTTCGTCAAGTCGCGTCAAGTCCTTCCAACGTTATGACTTTCTGAATGTAGACTATTTCTGGATTCGATAACCTTTTTATATACTCGTATAAATATATTTTCGGTGGACGTCCGTGTCATTAGTTTTCAAATTGTGTGGAAGTAATGACGTTTCTTTGTATAGTTATTGGATTTCCGGGGTGGTCTTGGCCCCAGCCAGTCGGTGCCGTATATAAGTAAAATTAGATATAATATCGGCGATTCTATGAACAGCAGTCTACTGACCGTACTTTAGCATACATGAAAGACCATGCGTCGTCGGTTGTCACAGTAGTTCCCATGTCTGGTAAAGTATTTACCGAGTGATATAAAGCTGATGATAGATTAATGATTTGTATCACTCAAGTAACATAAGAAAGAAAGTTCAGTTTCACATTAATGATTGATCGTGAACGAACAACTCCATCCGTGCTTAATCTGCCATGACTTAAGCTTTTTATAGCCGACAGGAAATTGTTCCACGACGTAACCACTCGTGTTTTTATGGTTTTACTTTAACTATCAATAAATATGTTAGTCATGTAGTAAAAATTAAAATAATTA
The DNA here is from genome assembly GCA_948150665.1 of Conistra vaccinii. Taxonomy (NCBI): domain Eukaryota; kingdom Metazoa; phylum Arthropoda; class Insecta; order Lepidoptera; family Noctuidae; genus Conistra; species Conistra vaccinii. The sequence goes on from OX411332.1 coordinate 20,585,388, forward strand.
GTGGTTGCGCTCCGCAGAGGCTGCCGACAAAAATAGGTTTTGATTTATATCTGGAGTCTACATTTATTGAGAATCTATCTGGTTTTTATATCTGTCTGTACCTATATAAAATTCTGAATATATTTTCCGACATCTTTGAGTATCGTACATGTGTTTCTTACTCATCTGCAACAATATCCAGTCGTGATTTATTATCTGTTCCAAATACTTACTCGCATTTCGAATGCCTTGAACACTCAAGGATTCTTCAAACCGTCAAAGAATACCTTGTGTAACCAAAAGGAAGTGAAACTCAAATATGGGTCATCCTCAAACATCAGAACAGTATCGCGTATTACAATAACAAAGTACCCTTATGATCTGTCGTGACAGTTAAAGCATTCAATTGATAAGGCCACAAGAATGCATGAACTATGAATGAATGTCGACTATTTATAGAGATAAAGTAGAATAGATTGGAACTATTAGTATTTGTTATACTCATGTAATAGTGAATGTCGTTGAGGACATTTTAATTGTAGCAATTGTGACGATATTGTTGGCAATTGATCTTTGATCAGCAGACAAAATATCTATTGATTTGAAAGAGTTCATCGTGTCGGAATAAAAGAATAAAATCTGTCAAGTGCGAGTCGGACTCGCACACGAAGGGTTCCATACCATGTCGTACAAGATATAACACTATGAATTTTTGTAATACTTTCGTAAAGGTAACAACAGAGGCGCTATAAAAAAACAAAGATTTGTAAAGAAATTGTCTAATTTTAATGAGAAAATGTTGTTGTGTTAAAATATAGGTGTAGGAGTATATTTCATTTATTTTAAGAGAAAAATATTAAGTTAACTTTATCCAGTAACATGCATTAACTAAAGTCAAAGTTATTTATTTGCTACTAACATAGTATTAGTAGGTATAAATAGGTATATATGGTAGGTAAGCAGGTAGATATGTAGGGTAGGTAGGGTAGGTTAGGTACCTACCTACCCTGGTAAGAAGGGTAGGGTAGGTAGGTGGGGTAGGTAATTAGGTAGAAATAGGTAATTAGGAAAGGTAGATGCGCCGTAGATAAGTACTTAGTGCTAACCGTGCGAAGCCAGGCCGGGTAAAGCTAGTTACTTATAAATAAAAGGATTTCTCTTGCTACATCAGACTATATTGTACAAAATAGAATGTAAGTAGTACGCCAAATTTTAATTATAAGTAACTGTGCGTTTGCACTGGCGAAACATTCACAACAAAACATGTTGGAATCTCTATTTTCTGTCAATTTTTCATACAATGTTTGACAGGAACTAGAGATTTCAACATGTTTTGTCGTGATGTTTCGCCAGTGCAAACGCACGGGTCAATTCAATACAAAAATTAAAAAAAAAAAAAAATTAAAAGTCTTTATTACTGAAAGAATGGGTACAGTAAATCTCCTTAAAACAAATTTGGTCTTATACAATGTGCACTTAGATGTCAAAGGAGTGCTTTGGCACTCGTACTAGGATTACCCTGTATCACGAATGCCATCACCTTCCTCCGGACCAACTAGGATAGTTCTTTATACTTACACAATAAAATTTTGAATAAATTCTAAAGAAAAGTACAATTATCCTATATACTTATAAACAGGAAATACACAAAAGGAGCACGTGTGTGTGTGTATGTATGTGTGTGTGTGTCTGTCTGTGTGTGTGTGTGTGTGAGAGTGTGTGTGTGTGTGTGTGTGTGTGTGGTGTGTTTGGTAGTGTGTGACCAGAAGTTCAGAAGGTATGAGTGAGTATGAGTTGGTGAAAAAGACAGTTAACCCACTAATTGTATAAGTCTCTCAGATTCATCGTAGGTGAGACCTTTCAGCCAGTTACTTACAGCGTTCCTGCATTGCTGTCGGGTAAGTAAGCAAATATTTAGCGCAGTATTAAGTTTATTGTAAACCCGTGAACCCAGTATCCAATAATGCCGCTGAGCAAGAGCAGTTCTATGTCTCTCTGTGCTACACAGTCTCGTTCTTTTGCGCTTGCCTTCTCGTAGCCGTAGGGAGTGTGTTATAGTGGCATGTTTGCGCAATGTTATTTGGAGCACAAAGAGTTGTCTCACAGTTAAGACCTCACACTCTTTATAGAGAAGTGCGGTAGGATACCTGAAGGGTTTCCTACTCATAACCTTAAGGACCGATCTTTGTGCTCTTTCAATACGTAACATACTAACTGCAAAGGTGCCACCCCAGACAGAGATACAGTAGCCCAGTATAGATTGGGCAAGCGCAAAGTAAACTGTTTTCAGTGTTTTAAAATCTGCCACTGCTCTAAGTTTCTTGAACACAAAAATGAGTTTACGAATACGGGGGACGAGTTCATCAATGTGTTTCTTCCAACTCAGCAAACAATCGACCTGGACTCCAAGGTATTTTAAATTTGATGTCCTCTTAATGCGTAGGCAGTCACAATACGTGTTGGCAGAGTTGCAGCAATGCGCCTGAATGGAATACGTATCTGGTTGAGGTTGGCTTCTTTGCGAAAGGGAGAAAGTTATGAATGATGTTTTGTCTAAGTTAAGTGTTAAGAGATTGCCAGATAGCCAATTCATAACAGTTCTAAAAGTATCTTCCGCATATACTTTAGCCTGCTCCCAGTTCGAACCATCAATGAGCAGTGCTGTGTCATCATACAGGTATTTATTTACGTTATTTTTGATAGTCATACAGAAATCTATTATTTCTTACTTATTATTTTTACACATCCCATCGGACTATGAGAGTGAGGGAAGAGAGAGTGCACTCGTGTCTGCGCACACACTTGTGCACTATAATATCTCCCGCGCCGAAGGCCATTGACCGAATATTTTTACACCAATAATTTTTCTCAATATGAAATTGTATCCACAACGGTTTATGCTAGGTAACTGAATAGTACACTGTATGTGCCAGCATTCATTTCAATGTTACTGAATATATTGTCTATTGGAGTGTAGTTTTAACACGAGGTACACACATCAACACCGTCTAGGGATACTTTGAAAAAAGTCGATAAAGTTCTTAAACTCAAAAAATACTGGCCGGTTTTAAAATCTTGTGAAGAAAGTTTATTTTGTAGACCTTTTTGGATGATCGAAATTTAAATGATCGAAATAGTATATGCTGCCATGATAGTAGGTACTTACTAATTCCATGTCATTACTCCGACTATTAACCGGTCAAGCCGGACCGAAGCCCCAGGCGCACGAAAACTCCCAATACCGTCAAGCCTCGTCGTGTCCCCGGGAACACGGTACGTTCATGCAGATTGCAGCTCTATTTATATGTAATATACGGGCTGATATGGTCTGTGGTTGGTTTTGATTTATGGTAGGATAATATACCTGTCGAATAAATCGACCATAACGTCAAAATATGCAGAAACAACTCTAAAAAAAAGTAAAAATTGAACATTTTTGGTACGGCAAAATGGCGTCCGCGCATGCGTGCCGTGCACTGCACTCCGCGTTCTATTTATTCATTTTCTATTGTTTTTTAAGTGTAAATCGACGGGAAATGGTGTTATTTCAATAATTAAGTAGTGTCGTCATCGTATATAGATAAAATTTGCACAAAATAACATCGTAATTACCTATTACGGACCCATCAAAAAATGTAAACAAACTCGGTAGTGAAAAAAGGTGTTGATGTGAAATTTTGAGTTTTGTGTGTGTTTTGTGTATGTAATCGCTGGTAAGTCATTTATTTTATATTCTTGAATAACTAATAAATAATAAAAATGCATAATACAGAAAGAAAAAGAGTTCAATATTTTTTTGTCAACTAAATAATGTTACGTAATGATACGGTTAACGATTTATTGAACTTTTTTATTTATATGTGTTTTTATTTATTATTATTGTCCGTAAATAATGGTTTTGACCGATAGTATATGTATTCATAATGTATCCTGCGAAGTTTCATGTGAATCGAACCAGTAGTTTTATTATAAATAATCAAAACAATGAACAAAGGAATTTCTTATAAGAATCTTATAAGAATGTTTATTTATCAATACTAGCGTTCGCTTACAAAGATTCTAAGTATTATAAAAAATCCTTTGTCTAATCAGGAACCCAAAACCATTAACGATAAGACTATTTACTTAACAAAAAGCTCTCAGTTTTTGTTTATATTAGCGAGCTCTTATCTCTGACGCGCCGCGATCGTGTCGCGCGGCTTGAGGGGTGTCGCAAAATCGCGTCGCGCGGCTTAACCGGTTAAATAGTTATCTGTGGAATTTATATCGCTTAATATTAGCATGAAATACAAAATTATTACTTTAAGTTGCAGAAAATCGCCCATATTATATAAAATACGTTATGAATCGGCGTTTTTAGTATTTGTTGACTACAAACAGTATATGTTACATGATACACACAAGTTTCAAATTCCTAATTTGTTTAGTTGTTGAGATAGAGCTCGTACAAAAATGGTCTAAAACAGACAACTTCTACGGCCCCCTAATTCATCATTTTTGAAGATAAAAACAAATAAAAATTATATTTATTCTCTACTCGATGAGCTCTAGAAAATGATACCCCACATGCCTGGGTCAGATAATTTTTTTTTCAAAATTTAATTTTATTGTATGGCGACTCCCCTTTATTTTTTTATTTTATGATTTGTTGCTCTTACGGCAATAGAAATGCTCAATCTGTGAAATTTTCAACTGCCTACCTATTACGGTTCATGAGATAGAGCTCGCTGACAGACAGACGGACAGCGGAGGCTTATGAATAGGGTTCCGTTTGTCACCCTTCGGGTACGGAACCCCTTAAAAGTACTATGATAAAGTGCCTGAAAAAAAGGTCGACATATTACCTACAGAAAATATGTGTCAGAAAAGAAATACAGACTCCATGTTGATCTCGAAATGGTTGCTAGGGAATTTTCATCCGAACTTAAGTTACGTGTGGATGAATAGAACAACCTCTTGACATTTACGAAGCATTTGGAATTGGTAAACGAACTGTACCGTACCGTATAACTTTTGCAAAATTATGCTCTGTAGTATTTCAATGCTTGCCTTATATTAACAGAAATAAATATTTTTAAAGGAAACGTTAGTCATATTTACTAATTGTTTGACTATAGCCCTATTAACCTCTTGTCTGTGAGCCCACCGGCCTTTATAATGGTTAATCAACTGTTATATTGTCCGCTTTCATGCATGACCTACAAAACAGGCCAGACAAAGGGAATATCGATTTGGCTATATGGTATGCAACAATTGATCAATAATAAATTACTTCGGACGTTAAATTCTATTACTATCAATGAAGGTCACACAATAAAGTTTGCAGATTTTATTGTGCCATAAGATTATATATATAATATCTTAAAATTTAACACGTAATATATTCTCAAATCGATTTGTATTGAAACATTCGCACGTATATTTGAAAAGGATCAATTTGATTTGAACTACATATTCAAACAAAACTGTAGAGTCCAAATGAAGTTAGCGAACACCAGCTTTTTTCTTCGGCAAGAATTCACTGATAGAAAGAATACCGCCTACTATTTTAAATTAGTCCGTAACAGTAAAGGTCAAACCGTGAAGTCATGTCATGACACCATTAATCCAACTCCGTGTGCTCCATATCACTTGAGACAGCAAAACAGTTCAATAATACCGGAATTATTAATCGAACGACGTCACCGTGACCTCCTCGATGTATAAATACTAGCACTATATACTGACGAAAGCACCTACGTCACACCGGTCACACGGCATTGACAACTTTTAGTTAAATACAGTTTGCAATCTGAAGAACTTGATCTGTAGAACCGAAGGCCGAAATCAAGAGTAAGAATATTTTCGGATAGAGATCCGGTTTGAATGAATGTATAATCAAAATAGTTCACAGTTCACATCGATGTTATAGTTTCGATCAAATATAAGCATATATATCAACACTTGGGAAATGAGGACAGCTCTCCGCTTAATCGATTCAACTTTACGTAAAAAGATCATCGTTCCTTAGAGGCGATTAAATTAATCCGATTCGTGCGACTCGATTGGCCAGTAATGCACTTTTGAATAAGCATGATGTCATCAGATTGCAATAATGCCAGATTCAGTTCGATTATGGCCAGTATTTATGTGCTAAGAATGTGTCAACTGCGGATCGCAAAAGATTAAAAGAGGGAAGTAAACTGTGACTGGACTCGACGATTCTGATCCAAATGAAAAGCTTTTATTTAAAGCCTGTAGGCAATGTAGGCATCCATTGATAATCATGAATCATGATGAACCTACAAATTAGGAAAAGGATACAGGTGTTAATTTATAAAAATCTAAATTGGAGCTGGAAATAACCCAACTCGTAATGGAAAATAACTGAATGACAATGCATATATCGGTTACGCCGATACATGCGTCGCTCATTTCTAATTCGAAGTGAAACCATAGCTAATTTCAATTGTGATGCTAAATGTGTCTCTAAATCTTGGCAATCAACACTGTTTAAAGTTCCAACATAAATGCTACCATGTTTCCCAAAACATTTGGAGTATAAAATGAGTATTGCACTCATATGTGCATGAACCATGTAAAAGTCTATTGTCGGTCGAATTTTTGCGAGTATTACGTAAACAGGTTTCTCGTATTCTTTCACAACTTTCATTCATTGCGACACATTATTTGCTATTGTGCGTGCTGCGGTGGTGTTTAAAAACGAATTTCGATTGTTCGCAACCGCACGTGTTTGGAACATACTTACATCTTCGGTTTTACGTAATGAATGTTGGTAAACATAAATTTTTCGACTTACATCTGTGAAAACATAATGTGTCTTGTAAAGTCGAACCAATTTAAAACTATGCGGTAAGAACCAAATTTTGGATGCTATACAGTTCACTTCTTTTTCTTTAACCTAACACCATCCAGTAAAAGTTAGTTGAAGTCCGGGCACATAAAGGACTCCCTTCGTTTAATGGTTATAAGCCTTCCTTTGTCGCTATTGCCAAGAACATCTGCAAAAGTTCACCTCCGATCTACGATTGTTCAGTTCTTGCAGCTTAAAAGTAAATAATTAAAACATGGAGAGGTAGAGTTAGATTTAGTGACCTAAAATTGTCTGTAGTTTAGAACTACTAAAATCTATTTTATTCTTATCATTTACATTGGCGTCACTAAGAATAACGTTTTTGAAAGATAATATCAGCCAATAAGTAGGTGCTCGCCATTCGTTAGCTCAGGATACGATCGTTTGAAGTTTCTTTCAGAACTGTTGACCTCAAATTGGATCTTGATTAGGAGTTGCCGTTACAGTATGAAGCTCTCTTTTTATCAATTTGAGATCATCTTGCAATGGACTTCATCATTCTTTTTTAATTTGTTTTCATTGTTAGTTATTTTGTGCTGATCACAATGACAAACTATTGCGTAAAAGCCTGCTTATTATGTGTGTCCTTTGTTTGTTACTAAATCGCCAATCTTGTAGTCACCTGTCTCATATTACATTTTCTCTTTAGAGTCTATACGTTTGAAAATTATTTTTTGACTACTATTGCTTGCAGCAAGAAAGTCGAGATGCATGGTATGCTACTTTGAGTTAGGAGCTAGTCACGATTCTACCGTATCCAATCTTAAATGTTTGATTCTAACTGGTTCCAATCCAACTTCCAACACTGCGGTATGTAACTTTATGTTGGCGATGCACGTATTGATATCGCTCTCAGTTCTGCTTATCCCGGAAACGAAAACAAACTTGCCGATAAGCAACATTGAAAATGTAAAATATAATTGTATACAATTTAAATATTACTTTTGTTATTATGTATCGATAACCCGTCTGTTTTTCAGTCACTATGTCTGTCTGGAAACAGTGTGTCGTGTCGAATATTTTTGTTTCCACTATTTACTTTTATTTGTTCTTGTTTAGCACGTAGTGTGTGTCTAGTGGACATGTCCGCTAAAGCTGTGTGAGTACCTACTATTGTTATTGTCACATCATATTAATGTGTTGGTCTTATAAGAGCCTTCGACACGGTCGTCGCGGCATTTCAGTATTGGTCATAAATATTCTGCGGTCCTTGGACAAACAATTAGTAGTCTTAAAGTACTGGAAAATTGGTAATGTTTTAGTGCAGTCTCAATTCTTTAACCACAAGATGTCTCAACAGGTAGCGTAACACTAGTAATGTTATTTATAAATATCGGTAAGCCGGAAGAAACAACAAGATCTCATATTCAAGTCATAATTGAAATAAAATATACAAACAAGCCTGTAACATCCGTGGCGCGGTTGATAAGGAAATTCTTCTTATCGTGTTGATGGCAAATTGACAATCTAAATAGAGTCGGACCAGAATTTGGCTACGAGTTTGGCACCTTCAGTAGCGTCCATCAGTTCTATGTAACGTCGTTACTTGAAGGCAAAACGGGACACGCTGGACACGATATAAAATGCCCCATTTTTTGTGGAACAGCACCACATTTAATTTAGGTAAGGAAATTCATTCACATACTCGTAATTTTATTTCGTTACAAGAAGATGATATCTCACACGTCACAAGACAAGAAATCTCACGATTCTATGTAAATACACACACAACTATATCCACATCTAGATCGGTCTTACTGCAAACAATTCACTCTTCACAATTGCACATATTCTATTCTCCGTAGCCCCATTCCTGGGCATATATGTATTTACTTGTCGCCTCAAAGAAACAACGTGTGCCCCATCATAGCCCTATTCACGAGAGCAAATGTTAGTTGTTTACATTCCATTCCCGTGGCTCACACCCATCTCACACTGCTTGGGGTCGCGTCACTGATCAAAGCAAATGGGTCTCGGCCATCTATCCTCGGAGTGCCAAGCCAAGGCTACTATGATACGGATTGCCAAATTTTACGTTAATGCTCGTTTTACGGCTGCTTTTTGCAGTATGTGGGTTAAGGGTGTTCATATGGCATTTGTCTGTGGGTCACACACAGTCTAGCGATTTGAATCTCGTCTATGTGTTTCTATAAAAATTGTTAACCGATTTTTGATTTCAAAGCATTAGTTACTGCAACTATTATTTAACTTCATTAATCATAAGCGTTGTCCAAGTAATTCTTTGTCTTTGCTTTTAATATTTTGGCAACTATTATCGTTTCAAAGGATACTGTCCTTGACTGATTCTTTTAGTAGCTTGGAGTTTAAAAGATGACCCTGACTAAACCCACATATCATCTTTATTATTATATTATATCTGATTACACATCGTTGTGCTTATTGTTAGAGTCAACTGAAGGAAATGAGTTGGGAACGAGTAGACTGCTATATATATCTGTCACTATTAACACACAGATGTGTTTTTATGACCGGCACGTTGTTTCTCCACGTGGTTCCAATTGGGGACGAGCGTCATTGTTTGAAGTTATCGTTTGTGACTATTGTATATTCTGGCAGGATAGGAGCATTCAATGGTATGTGAAATCCTGATATGTATGTATGCGTTAGTGTTGTAGTAGACGGCCAAACCCTCTCAAGAAACGATAAGAGTTAAAAAAATAAGTACCAGTTTCCAATCGATGCTGGTTACCTTGCTTTGCTACTTGTTCTGTGATTTTTTCAGTGAACTTAAATATTTATTTTTCCAGCGTTTCTACGTGAATATTGAGGTCAGCTTCTAGCCCAACTAGATGCAGCTGAATATCATTACATCATTACATATTCCTTTTAAAACATCTACATAATATTACTGTAGTTTGTATTATGGCGCCATTGTGTGCGAGTCTATTTACCCGTCCGCACAGATATTCTATTTTCCTTATCAATTCATTATTCGGAGGCCGAATGTGTTCTTTGTAATAGAACTAAACGGTCTTAAAACTTATTGTATTCCCAACAATATCATCATCTGAGTTCCTTTAGCATCCGCCTTGTATATTCTGGTTTTTGTTACTAAAGTCTTCGTAGCCTTGACATTTGATATCAGTTTAACCGTATTAAGAGCGTGCGTTCAGTATAGTAGCCAGGTAGGTCCTACCACCACCTCTAAAAGCAGTATTATTTTAATATTACTTTAGTGTGGGAAAGAGATGAAGCTCTACAGGACGTATAGCACCAACTCTTTCCCCCACTGAAGTAAGATTAAAATAATACTGTTTTAGTGGTTGTGGTAGCCCCCCTGAAAGTGGGCAAAGTCGCAAATATATGTAAAATATTTCGCTGTTTTGATTCATTTGGCAATATTGTATGGAAATATGAAATATAGAAAAATTTGATTATGAAATGCATTAATTAATATCGTAATACCGAATAATTAGTTTTAGATGTAAAAAAAAGTATTAGGAAACTTTTCTAATGCCTTTTTTACATCTAAAACGGTTACGAGTTACAACATCAAATTCATATTTCACTTTAATATTCTAATTCGCAATTCATTATTAATATTCTAGTTCACTAATTAAGTAGCAATATTACATATTTCCATATAGCAATATTGCCAAATTAATCAAAAAACAGGTATAATTAAAAAATCACCAGCTTTGTATTAATAGAAGAATTTATAGACGGCAATTTTGAAAATAGTCCGCTAACACGCAGTTTGCGCACAATTTTCGAGACTGCCGTAAAAATCGTCAGGCTTACCTATTTACGCTAGTAGCTAATAAAAGCAAACACGTTTAGATTTTTTACTATTCCCTAGAATTTAATGTCAGGCCTTGACTCGTGATATCGTAACGCAGTTGTTACTGATATGATCTGGTAATGAGAAGTTTCTATAGCGATAATGAATGTAATTGTGGCAGCATCATGCAATTGTGATATAACAATTAAGATAGACGTCATGACAGAATCCATCATAGAATAATATTGCTCGTAATCATAGATATCATCACTATTTTAATGTCGAAGTCTAACCAGTTATTATTTTATAAATATAGTATTAAATTCGTTTCATGACAGGACGTAAAAAAATCTACTTTTATCAAGCACATGTATCCAAAACGTGGTTTTATTATGACAACAATTTATTACGTAGTTCTCAGATTTTGGCGTAGATACATCGCCTTGCCGGATATCAACAAATATACGAAATATTTTCAAGATAACATTAACAGTTATTTAGACAATCTTATCTAAAGAGTAATCAACGGATAATCATAGAATCTACGTCATTAATTCATTATCAATAATGACGTTCAACGGTTCAATTGACTTTTTATTGCAAAGATTAAGATTTTCTTCAAGCAATTGCTTCATTTCAGTTTAATAATTTTCAATTACCTCTAATTATTCCCTAGAAAAACAAACTTGTCATTAGACTAATGGCATGAAAGAATTAACTCGTCAATTAGTAACAAGACCTCCTATATAATCCTTTGCTGTTTATTTAAAGTAAACTGTACCTTATTTGCTTACTCGAAGGGTGTTAACACCTTCGTGCATATGTTGGTTACTATCATCACTCACGTCTTCTTGCAACAGACCTTGCCGTTTCTCACGGTTTACGTCGTGGTGTCGTCTTAAGATCGAAACCGGAGGTTGGGCAAAGTATTGCAAAACTGTTATGGTATGGAGAACGAGTAAGTACATGCCTTTACGAGCTATGGGAACAACTAGAGAATATAGCTAGGCTAAATGGATGAAAATGTGAACACAGAAATGAATGTCGTGTCATTAGAGATGTCATCGTAGACGTTGCGTATTTAAATGAGACATTCCTGAGTAATATGATGATGTCAAAGGTCAGGTGCATGCTGTTGCTCATCTTTCAATTGTCTTATGATTCCTACGGTACACTTGTTGGTAGCATTTGCTTCGTCGAAATTCTGTACATAAGAAGGCCTATGACCTCTGACTAGCTGATTCCTACACAAGATTATCATTTACCAAGAACTTAGGTACTGAGTAAGTTCCCAAGTACGATGCAAGGAAAATCAGTAGGATGTTCAAACAAGTTATTCCCAAGATGCTTGTAGGCGATAAAGTAGTGTAAATGAATGAAATTGCCTAATCTACTGTATCTAAAGCGCTACTAATCTGGCCGACACGATCTGTTGCGTACGATTCGTCTAGTCTAGATTACAAGGAGATTAGCCATCTATACGAAACTACTGCACGAGGTGTTGAGCCATTAAATTCTCCGAAGGTTTTGTCATCTGTTGATACAAATAGGAACGCAAGTGAGGAAATACGAGGTCCGGGAAGCCATTGAAATCTTCGAATGCATCTGAGGACGAATGCCATTGGCTACAGGCAAGGTTGTTCTTAAGAATTTAGGCAAAGATAATGATGGTTATGATACGACTGAAACAAAAGGAAGACTTCGGATACTTATAAGGTAAATAAATATTTTCTTTAATAGCATTTTCCTTGTAAAACTGGTATTTATCAATAAACAATCAAGCGAGACTGGTCGAACTATCGACGGAATAAAAAATAAAACGTCAACTTATTTTGCATTACGTAACGGTCCCAGCGTGGCCAAAGCAAATTAATGAAGTAAGAGAATGCGCTTTAATTATGAACTTCAATTAAACTCTACTTTCATCAGTATAAAAGAGAATGAAGCCATGGTGAACTTTTAATTAAACATTTAATTCATGCTTCATTTTCAACATTATGATGAAAGAGTATGAAAGTAATTTGTGGTTACTAACAGTTGATAACGGATTTGAAGTTAGTTGCCGTGCATGAGCAATAGAAGAGGAGGAAAAATAAAAGAAGATTGTGTTTATTAACTTAAGCAAATAAACAAAACAATAATAACCACAAATACAAAAAAGAAACAGAAAACTTTAAGGTAAACAAAATATTAACAGTTCCAAAGAAGCCAATGGAGCCATCAACATAATACATAAAAGTGGCAATAGAAGATACGGATAATTATATCTTTGACGTGGAACCTGTCCAGGAGCATGAAGGTTGACGCTGACCGTGTGAACTTTGGGGCGACCCGCCATCTTTAATTCATGAATATTTAACAACAATAAACGAAATCGTCGACTTAATATAGAATTTCCTGCACAAACCACTAACTGTTTACAAACATGTTGTAGCTTCGAGGATTATATAAAGTTGTTTTTAAATGTTTCGAATTTTCTTGCTCTTATTTCGAAAACTAATTCTGGGTATAGAAATCTGATGATTGTTCAGAAACGGAAAGAAATATTTTTATTTGCCACAGTTGCTTATTTTCCAGTTGTATTAGTCGAGTCAAAAGGCGTAGTGAATGAAACTGTAGAATAACAAATATGTCACAAACAGGCAGCGGATCGTTGCCTTCTCTATCTGCCGACCTTCATTAATAGCCTGGAGCACTTGAAATCAAATGTAAACAATCTAATTTTAGTTTTGAAGTAACAATACAATTAATGCTTTATCTGTTATCAAGATAAGTAAATATTATCCTGCTTCAGACTGACATGGAATGTCGTTGGTAGACGACTCACATAGTCACATCCACTTAGCAGCAAAAATATTGCATCTAAAGATTGCCATAGCGCAAGCTGTAATGGTTGCTAAGCCATCAGTTACGAATACCAGGGCAAATAGCTTCCTATATGAGATGTGTTATTAAGTGTTTAACAAATCATAGGATGCTGCGGCATCACGAGTACAACTCAGAGCAGCACAGACCATCATGTCGTCGATGTAGGTTGCATACAGGAATGTTAAATATTTCTAGTCAGAAGCCGATATTTAGCAGTACTATTCCGGAGATAGCGAAGCAAACGCTTCTGCAAAGTATCTTCCGTGATTAAGTGAAGTCATTAAGGCCTATACTTTAGTCGTCTTCTGCTATCCCACTGGAACATGATAATGGGCTCGTAGTGCATGGATGTCAAGTCAAACATAATTATATACCATTTGTGAATATCGACGTAAATAATATGTCGAGATCTTTAAACGTGTGAACACACGACATGGTGGAGCAAATTGCGGATGTAATTTCCCTTAATAATGCTCTAATGATAGCTGATGGCGATATAATATTTAGCAATATTGAAGGCCAATCTGGAAATCGAATTCGTGCACACTGGAGCGTTACATTTTGTTTTAAAACTATCATGTTACCGAATATGCTACCAAGAAGGAGTGCTTACGATGAAGGAATAAGATTCGTTCCATTTTCTTGAACGGTGTTCGTTCAAGTAGTTTTTTGAAGAGCTAAGCTCCTTTACTTCAGTAGGAATCCAATTTTATTACTCCTCCTCTGTATTTTGATTTTTCGGTGCGGATTTCAAGACAATCTACGGTTCTGGGTCAGGCAGACCGGTCGTTATTGCTTTGTTTTTCTTTAAGATCGAATTTGTTTGTTTGATTATGTTCTTTTAAAGCGTCCCGAGCTTCTTATTATGATCTTGAGGTAGTCCGGTCATTTAACTTTTAGTCTCGGTTAACAATAATTCATGGAAAAATCGAATAATTGACCCCATGACCTTAAAATTATAGTGTTTGGGTAAATATTATCATTACTTAATTATTCATACACAAATAGTTAAAAAGGCATAACACGCGTTAATTGAAAATCACGCACAGTTTCCAATTAAATTAGGAAGGTAAAGGAATCTCGATGATGGTAATTTGAATGTTATTTGCAACACGGTGTTATGCACGTGCAAATAAAAATGCTTGACTCATGATGTAATCATCGGAGGGAAAACAAAAATTCAAGAGCCACACACAATCGTCGAAGTCGAAAAAAAGACCCACAAGAATGGGCCTGGTTGTTTCTTTGTAAATAAACAACTTAATTGAAAGCTTGCACGGTTTAACAAAATTCAACCACGACTCACTTGCAATCTTCCAATCCTTGCCATTCACAAACTTCAGAGAATCCCACACAAAAACTGAGTGAGCAGGTCCATCGACGCCCACTGGCAACCATTAATCTGGCAAACATTCTATGATGCGAAGGTCACGACCATACAATGGAATGTTACGATCGCTACAATGGATGGGCAGGCCGCGGCTCGAATAAATTAGCTTTGCGATACGCTATTGATATTATTAGTATTGTCGACTATTGTGCAGTTGCACGTGCCTGTAGCCGAAAATGTGAATGTTTCGACATTTATGATAGTAGGTGTAGATTCCCAGGCATTGTTGTTTCCTGGGTTGGAATGTGATAGTTTGGTGTGGGATTTCATTATTTGAGTGTACTTGTATCCGAATTGTGTCGAGTACCATTACAATAATTAACATTATACACTCCTAATACAGCATCCACAATCAGACCAGGTAATTTCCGTAGCCCCGGTGTAATGTTTTTAAAATTGCTTTCTGAGTTCAATAGGCTCTCGAAACGTTGTTAATTTGCTGGTGAACGCTTTGATGTTTCTGATTATTGTTTAATTACATATATTTCCATTCCAGATGTTACGAGTTCCATTTTATATTGTTTCTCATTCCCTGGGAATCTCTGTGTCTGTCTGCTATAACACGTTTTCTGATAATTACAACATTCCTAATTTTATTTTGCTTTCCAATCTTCATACCTGGGTATATATTTAAATTGATGATTTATTTCCATCTAGGCGTTTGAAATCAAACACTAATCGGTAGACTTGAGCATGGGCAATAATTTCCTTTCTAAAACAAAATTAAGAGATTTCTCTGTACGCAAAGAAAGTCTTATTATTTTCATCTACATCGTAATCATTACAAGAATTCTTCTCACTCCGTTCAATCTTGGAATAAAATAAAAATTCTAAGCATAATACCAGTCTCGGTATCTTAAGGGTCACATCGTGCTCCCTGACCTCAAATAATTGTAGCTCGTACCTCGCGCCACATACCACAAATGATGTGAGATTCTTGCTTACATGCGTCTAAGGAGGTTAAATTTTTCATACATTTTATGGTCTGGATTGTTCGCAGACGCTCACGTGTGGGTGTTCAAGATTAGCTTTGATATATTAGTCCTGTTATTTGCAGTAGGATTATATGAAAGTAGGTGTAATTAATTGGCATAAGGTGTTTTTATTTTTGCTCGCGTTCCCATACATAGCCTGGCAATTAGCTGTGACCTGTAGTTTTTCTGTTTATGGCATATAGTTTGTTTTTGTTTTGAGTAGGTTTCTAACGGGAGTTCCAACCCAACTGAATAAATCAGTAATATAAATTTATTTAATTTTGCATTAACATTGCTTGGGCCGTATTACTTTTTATTCGCAGCATCTCTGTTCTGCCAGGTTTACAACTAAAATATTCCACAAAAGGATTTTATCTCGCTTTGTGAATCGTAGAAATGCAGAAAGCAATTTAACCCAACTCACAATCAATTCTGCGTTCGTAATCAGAAACCTTGTGAACATTCGCCTCCGTTTCAATTTAATAAGAAATTGGGAAGTTTCATGTAATTTGCTTCGGTATTTGCAATTTTGCAGGCAACCTATAGTTGGCATTTCATTGCTGATGGTAACGCGCGAGTTTCTACGTTTCTATTTTTAGAGCTGGAAGCCATTTTCCTTTTACGACTCTCTTTTCTTAGAAGTGCTTAGATTTAGTTCAGTTTTCCATTCTTATTTTAATAAAAAGGTCCATATATTCAGTGTTTGATCGTCGTCGATCAGCGTTGAGTTGTTTCTGTTTTGTGTGTGTTTTGATATACATACATACATACATACATAGATATAGATATATTATACGCTTTAATAATTAATACATCTACGTACGTTAGTACAATAATACCTCAATGATCTACGCATACATTATAATACTTAGGTACAGGCTGATACGAAGCCATAATTGATAGTACGACTGAAAAGACCAAAATATACTTGTTTTGCTCAGATGTCTCAAATATCTTTTACACTCTGTTTTTATTTAACTCGCAGGTCAGTAAAGCAATGTATAATGAGCGCCATTGTTTCCATATATTCCATTGTCGCGTTGAAATAGAAATATAATAATTTAAACAAACCTTGCCGGTACACAGCATGTTTGCTGAAGTTATCCGTACTGTTTGCGATCTCCAACGTCATTGTTACGTCGATGTTTCTACACCAGCATTTGGTACATAAAACATTGTTTGCGGGGTTGCACTGGGTTTCACTGAACAAAATGATAGACCTAATTAAACAGTTTATTCTATTGTGCTTTGCACTTTGTCCTTTGGGACAAGATCATTTGCTTTCTCACTTTTGGTTTTTCCAGTGACTTGCTTCCTGCTTTTAACTACGAATGCAGTGGATTGGCAGTTTACATAGTTCATAAGGAGATACATACATTTAATAAACCTTTCACCCCTTCTTCTTAATTTCGTGTAGAAGGTTTATTCGTTGTTTGAAGATACCGATGATCACAAGGCATGAAACAGTGAACGAGAAACCATTAGCAAGAAAAACCAATTGAAAGTACCTAACAGTTGGAAGTTCTCACATATTTTTCTTTCATTACTGTATACTTCCGCTGTATATTCAATTGATTTGTAAAAGTACTCATAAAACTCTGATTGTTAAACGTCCATGTTAATTAAAATCTGTACAACGTATACTTTATTACAGTTCTCAAGAATTTTAATTGTTTCTTCTGCCCATTGTTTGTGCGATCTTCAAGATCAAAAATGTCCTCATTATAATATTATAAGCTTTTATCCTTTGTAGTGATTATGTAACTAAAATTATATTTAAATACAAGGTAGTCGTGAGAACTTGTTTCTGTGATAATTGCATGTTCTCTGCCGGGTTAGATAACTTGACTACTTGAAACACATCGCCCATATTTACGGAATTGCTTCGGAATGTAGTGCCGTTTCCGTTTTGCTCCTGTGACAGATGTGCGGTTCTATTTTTGTCGTTTTATTTGATGTCATAACGAGCGGTTGTGAAGCAAATTGCCACATTTGTTGAATACTGTGTTCATCTCTTTGGGCGGGATGTAGTTAAACGATTTCGTGTTGACTTCCACCGTTTTGTTATTGCAAACATTCTGTGACCTATTATTAGTTAACTGTTTATTAACTTCGCTTATGGCCTCATCATCATCTGATACAATCGATCCTTTCTGTACTTTTGGTTTTCGTTTTCATTTCTTACTTTACTATTATGCATGTATAGCTAGGTCTCAATTCGTCGACTAACAAGTGCGCCGGGTCGTCGTGATAATGTGTCGGCGCGCGCGCACGTTTCGTACCAAGGTGTACCAAGCGCCGCCCGGCACCGCCGCGCACACCACAGCTGTTTTTATTCCGCACAACTAACAGATTATCTTTAAAACAATTGTAGGAAACTCGCATTTCTATGGTTGCGTAAAGCTTTTGTTGTGGCGTTATGATTTTAAGTACTTTTGCGTGCCTTGCTGCTGTGCGTACCCAAGGTTTGACGTTAATGTTGCATATTTGGACTTTAATATTTCAAAACTTTACTTCGCAAGTAGTTAATATGCTGATTTGGTATAGGTTACTTACATCAAAGTTACCTAACGATATTTAATTTCAAAGCTATTTGCAGAGATTCTAAAATGGTCGGAAACTGCAGTTTGGTGAAAGGTCTGCGATACGATGAAAATTTAAATTTTCCGTTCTAAATATACAGCCCTTTATTTATACGAATTGGCTGTAAGCTCAGTCTGTAGACTGTGATAGCGCTTTCTTGAGCGAGGTCATGTGTGTTTGCGGTGATTCAATGTTTGCCTTGAATGGAGGACGTAATCTTTTTGATGGTGTTTATTTTACGACGCCCTATTCTTTCTCACATGTCCAGACGTATTTTTGTACCGAAATAAAAGATAAGGGCTCTAATAAGATTTTCAAGAAGCAGTAAAATGCTTGTTGCTCAGCTCGTAAACTCACTGTGCTGTGATTTTATTATCCACGTTTTTTTTTACGATAACTTTTTATTAAGGTTGAAAAGTAAACAGATATCTGTATGCCCCTTCTGATGCTGTATGTGGCTCAGATATTAAACGAGGCATGATCCTGCGAATGGTTACAAGGTGAAATATCAACTTTATTTCCTGGCTATTAGGTCTGAATTCGTCTGTTTATATAGTAAACAATTTGATATTAATGTACTACGCAAATTGTTCGAAGGCCGCACATGTGTTTGACGTTGATGCATGCTCATGCTTCGAATATAATTATTTTTTGTGCTCCATCAGTTTGGTTTCCTCATTTTGCACACTGATTTAGTACTTAATTTGTTGTCATATCACGAACATCGGTACCTACTCAGGTTTTGTTGTTCTCGTTTATTTTTGGTTGTGCGTGGTTATTGTGGTTAAGGATAATGATATCTGAAAATGAATTAATCGTTTATTTCTAATTATATTGCAATTAATAATGGAAGGATTTGCTTTGTGATTTGTTTTCTGCTCGGTTTGGTTGGTTAGGGCTTGTTCTTAGTCCGCCTGGCTTGCTAGAGCCTGCTACCACCATCTTATCTAAGTCTATCGCCATAACAATAATGTTAGCAGCATTGTTGTTTCGTCAGTTAGAGGTAAGATCGCCAGTTCCTCTGTGGTTGAGGATTCCGGTTCCTCTATCGGCCTGTTCATCATTTACCATCAAGTGAGATGCCGGCCAAGAGCTTCCAAGTGGGGAAAAAAAAAAAAAACAACAGGTTGATTACGTCATCCTTGCTGTAGGAAATGGCTCCATAACCTGACGTTGATCTGTATATTAGCAGCTTCTAGTTATCTAATTACATTTGCAACTTTTCCATTACTTAAGTCGTTAGGTAAGTAGTTTTATTTAACTACTCGTTATCGTTTTCCGTTCCATAAGTCCTTAAGTATTCTATTAAATCACTTTTCTCTTTAGAACCATTTCCGGCTAAGTTACAAATGGCTTCTCTTAGTTGGTACTTCAAAATTTAGGTCCCTGTGTCGTAGTTGTTACTAGTAACAAATCAAAGCCATTCGTTAGAGTAAGACTATCTCCTCCATCAACTTTATAGACAAAATTTTTGAAAGATGAATCATTGCTCATTTATATTCCCCATCCATTGAGCTAACATTGATGAAGAACATACAAATACCTGTATTGATACAGTATAGGATTCCAAGTCACCACGAAGCAACAAAAAGCAGAAGTAACCAAAGACTTTTTTGTAACAATCAATACAAAAACCCATGCACTCCACATCTACCTATAGTACCCATCATCTATCTACCTGAACCATATAAAACGACCCAATTCATGTTATATGCCAAAGCATCTATTGATCGAAACCAACCATCCCACATGAGGTATAGAGCCGCGAATTATCACACAATGACATTCCATTCTGCGTATACGCAGGCAGTTTTGATGATTGATGTGTATTGTCTGTCAGTCTGTTCTGTATTTGTAATTGTTCATCGAGAAATGGGAAAGGCTGTTACATGAGAACAGCCGATCTGTTCTTATAACTTAGATGTAGTGGACTTGAAGTGAGCTGCCATTCTACCTGATGCTAGGGATTGTCCCTACTGTCAGCTGACTTCACCATCGTTTTCACGGTGAGATCGTTACAGAATAAATCGTCTGTTGTTGATCTTGAAAGACATGAGCAAGGTAAACGTACCCATATTCGTCTGGTTTTGAAATTCACTGACTTTAGCCGGTTTTAAGATAATTTGACAACTACTGGGTCACTGTCGACTTCACCCGCATTTACCTTAATTGATGTAACTGTATGTTTATTTCGTGCTTGTTGACAGGTGCCGTGTATTGTTTTGGACTTCTTATTTGTCAGCAGAAATACTACAAACTCAAACCATTTATTTCATTTAAACCACTTACAGGCACTTGATTTGTCTACTATAGAGTCGGTCTTTCAGAAAGATGAAGTTAGTTCATCCATTCCAAAGCGAAATAGGTACCTATGGAGACGGTTCTTAACGGGAAAGAAACTGCATGAACACTCTTTTATTTATATTATATTACTGCATGTTTATTTCCTATTCAATCTATGTATTTGAAATACTGGTTTATAAAAAATCGGTTACCTATATATGAGCTAAATGCTGTAAAAAGCTAGGATCGAAGGTTATTCAGCTTTCGGACTGCCTAGTTTTAAATTCTGTGCACTTGGCATCATACAAGCAAAAAGGCGGCTCACTTTATAAAGGAATTCTCGTTAAAAAGAGCATTCAATTCTCGTTAAAACGAGCATTGAATTCTCAAACATTCTCGTATATTTTGTTACATTGTGATGCGCCTTTATGTTTGGTGAACATCAATATTTTTTAACATTTGCCCTTTCTCGATTAATATCAGTGGTAGGTGTATTTTGTTTTTAAGAAAATAATTCCACAATTAACTCGCCTTTGTACTTTGTATAGCAAATTACAATTCCTCATCTTCCTTTGTAGTTTGTTTCTAACCTTTCTCACAAATATGAGGGTAGAGCTAAATTGATGTTGGATGTATACAAATGCTACTTATAGATTCCGTTAGAAAATTGAAAGAGGCAGTCTTCAGAGTACGCCCTTCCTTCCATGTTTCATATGAAAAAACAAAACCGCCGAGAAATGCCTCCATCCGCAACTACGATTGAATTTCATATCACCTTCTTTTTAGAATAAATCCATTACAATTTATAAGCTTTTCTTTTACCTTTTATGGGTTCACTGTTGTAGCGAGATGCATTTCTTTATACTTAAAATGAAAATATGTACAAAGTGATAAAAATAAAATGTCGAACTTACATTCTTGAATTTTGATTTCTTGTAAGTATTATATAGTTATTTTCGTCACGTCACCGATTATGCATTTTCAACTGACTATGTAATGTCTTGTTCACCTGCTTCACTAATGACAACCTCATTTCTACTCATCTTTTATTTATATTATTACTTTACTTATTTGTTATTCTCTTCAGGATGAGTAGTTTTCTATTTGTTTTGATTGTCATGATTGCTATCAATAAGTATTAGCACTTCTTTCAATTGTGTCATCATCAAGGTAGCTGGCATGAGACGATTACATATAAAGCACTTGAAAGTATAAGAAAACTCTAATTTGACAATGCTACCTGTACCTGATGTTTTCCTACTGCTATTCAAATAGAAACTGCTGCACACAACAGGTTCTCTGAACCTGACTTGAGTAACTTCCACAGTGCACTGTGTAGCTGAAACGAACGCGTCCCACAGTCCTTTTGTACAAGCTAAGCGAGCTATATATATGGGATTATACTGGCAAATGTACTGGCTAGAAACAGCAATATATACGTTGACTTTATAGCTACAACAGAGCATATAGTAACATCAGAATATTATCTTATGTTCACTAACTGATCGTGTTCTCTTACTTGACATCCACAATTTGCAATGATAAGCCGTTGATCTACAACTTCCTCTCCATCTATCTTCAAAGCAGCATGAAAACGTTTACTTTAACTTCCCTAATTAATCTCGATTTAACAAGCAACACGGTAAAGGCGTAAAGTGTTTAATCAACATAATTAATTAACATTAAAATTCGTTTGGTCATCCCTTGTTAATTTGCAAAAGAATGTTTATCCATTATATTGTCATTACCATAAAAACTTAGAAAGGCTTTTGTCGTTAAGTAAACGCAATTTCGTAATGGTCATAATCATAATAATACTCGTATTATTATCATAACAATTTAAATAAGAAAGTATGATTCGTTTAAGTTAAGAGTTTTGCATAAGGCAAGTCAAGATGTTATCTACAATTGCGAAATTCTAGAAACGTTAGTGAAACGTGCGGAAAGGAAAACTGAACACTAGAAACTATATGAACTCCGTAAATTTCACTGGCTATCACTTCCCGATCAGTGATTTTCTTGTCTATAGAGGCATCACACTCTATTCGATCGAGTTCCGTTTGATAGTGGTCATCCAATATAGGAAATCCTAGCCAACAGTGACGTATAGCATCCACATCATTAATCCGTTCTTGTTTCGACTATACTCCAAATACATCATAGGAAGTTGTAATTAGACCATTTCGTCACTATATTACCATCGAGCTACTGACGAAATCAAAGTGGGTGTCCAACTGTCCACCGTCCAATTACATTATGCACTTCCTTTAGCCCACAAAGGAAACGTCTGTCTGCTCGCATTAATCACGAGATTTTAATGGAACTTTCAATGAGATGCTTCAGCTGTGTGTGTAATAAAAGTGAATGAGAGCTTGTTGAGTGAGTTAACTATCTAAGTTTAAAACGACTTAAAATAACTTTTTGATTCTGGTATGTGTTCTGGCCTGGCGTTGTCCAATGTTACTTGGGGTCGGCCCAAAAATGTTGCCTCTAACTGCTTCCCCTATAGAAATATTATTATCTATGTTGTCCTCTGTTATCTGTCACGTTATCATTCACTCATATCATCCCTCACACGATCATTTATCTTTTAGCCCTCTCGCCCTCCATTCATCAATATTTATACTCATGACTCACTTAGTCACATGCATTTTATCTTGCTCATCAGATACCAACAGAAACGTTTAACATAGTCTCTAATTATCCAGTACTATAATATATTTTCCCTTTTGTTTCAGAGGAGTATTTCCATGGAAAAGCAATTCTTCAAAGAACGACTCGCCATCAACAGTGGTGTCATGGCGTCTCTTTGGCAGCAAATCCAGTGGGAACTTAGCTGCGAAGACCATCAACTCAGAAGCACAGAAGACTTTGACGCCAGCGTCTTCTGGAGCCAATACTCCTCATCATCACAAGAGACAGGGCAGTTCTGCGAGTGAGAAGCAGTTTGAAGATCTGGTGGCCAGCTCTATAGCTCTTATACAGCATGATAGGTGAGTTTGCTTTGTTAACATTAAATCGTCTTATAGTTGGTGTTCATGCTTAAGTATTGGTACTTATAGTAGTAGGAAAGGCCTAACCATAAGAAAAAGTTGTCTTTTGTTGTCTTGACAATGACACCTTAGGTTTCTCTCAATACTGTTAGAATACTGTCGGTCAGTTTTTTTTTTGGGTGAATTATGAAATAACTTCTCACGCTCTGGGCGGAGCGGGAGAGTGTCAGACTATTACTGATGATTAGCGGTATCCTCATGCGAAAATTATGTCTGTGCACTAAAATTAACCGGAAGTTGGCCAGTGATATCGAAATTGCAAACGGTCTTGTGAAAATATTGTCATACCTTATAATAACAGTACGGTTGATTGCATTATGTTATGATGTTACTAACAAACGCAAAGAACACATACGTTCATAAACCACGAACTCGCTAACATAAACACTTTCAGGTGACCAGATAGTTCTGTTTGCCTTCCTTCACAAAGGTATCCCACGTCAGTTGATGACGTAGCGAACTCGTAAATGTTATTGTTTTGCCCCAATTACGCGGAAACTTGTTTGCGCAGCCGCAGTATCGTATTCGTGGTTATTATCAGGAATTTTGCTTGAACATATAATGTGCATTAAAGTTATTTGATATTCTAGTTGAACTAAGCAAAGTGTTTTGTGATATGAAACTAGAATTACTAACTCATTTTCAAATAATCTTTCAATCATTTATTAAGCTATGGAATTCAATTCGAGTAGCATTAATCATCTATAGTTCAAGAGGCCCACTGAGAATGGACTTATGGAGTCATCGACACGATGAACTCAAGCTTTCTTCGTAAAGTTCAAACCAATTTTTAAGTTCATCAACATTATGTGCTACCTTATCAACTACCGGGTTACCGTCCCTTCACCTACTTCTTTTGGTGTCAAATAAGACAAAGCTAATGGCATTTTATAGTTTAAAGGTATACATTATTTAGTATACCAATATTTTGTAACAATATTCTGATTTAAAAGAGTGTCCGTGGAGTTTATCGTTGCCCGTTTTTCTCCATAGGAACCTACTACGCTTTGGAATGGCCAACTAGCTACATCTTTCTGACTGACCGACCCCTTGACAATTCAAAAGTTTATAGTAATTTTCGAAAAGTCATTGACTTCATAAATAACAAAGTTTTCTTCAAAAAGTTCAACAGTCTTATGCGATTGTGCTCAAAGTAACGGATCGCTGACCCTTCTTTTTTCTCCAAACTCAACTAAGTCTGATAAATGAGTTACGGATTTACCAGCATATGAGCATACCAAGCTTGGTGACATTTCTGAGGCCACCAAACCGCAAACTTTTCAAACTTAAATCACAAACACTGTCACTGTTTTTCATTCTATATATCCTCATAAGTTTTTAGTTAAAAACGTTCAGTATGGTACATTTATCAAGTCATCGACACGACAATCTGAAAACCTTCTTCAGAAAGTTCATTAACATCGTCAAAAATTTCAGTAAGGTTCGTGTAATCAACTCATCGTCGACATGACAATTAATTACATAATATACATAATTATACTCTCTCCAATAAGTTCGTCTACTTCGTTCAACCTTTCCACTTTCCGATCGTGACAAAAACCACACAAATTGGTCCACCGATTCATCAGCACACTACAATGGCCGTCGGTGCCCGGTGACATTTCCGAGGTCATATACAGGTGTTTTCTGACCGACATTGCCTGTCCTAATAATCTGTTTTCACGTTTTCGCGTCACGCTTCGACGAAACTGTTGGCAATTAACATTTGGACTGAATTGCTGAAATAATCCAAGTTAGGCCTCGGTTTAATATAGAAAGCAGTTTGTTTGATGACAGTTCTTGGGAGAAGTTGGTCCCGAAATTGATACTGCGAATTTGGAATTTAGAGGTGTCTTCGTCAGACTGTTTAATAACATTTAATCTTATTAAGAGCTAGGCATCCGAGCAGTAAGACCATCAGGAGTTGATCCTTTTACCTCATTGTAAAAAGAGTAATTTTTTGGGTATTTAAATTATACATAATTTCCATAGTTCATGGTTGTTTCTCTGCGTGTAGACTGTGCGTGTGTTCTTTTATTATCTACACTACCCTTAATTAGTTAGTGCTTTATAGTTATACTTTCAGTGCCAAAAAAGAAAACCGTTTTCGATTGCTATCGTAATTGACATGATCATCTAAATAAAAAATGCTTTGCATATGCGGGTGGCCGGTGGGTCGACATGCCCCAATAGTTTCGGGCATTGCTTCAACGACCTGACTTAGTTTTCCGTGCGTGTCAGGATATACTTATCCTTTAAATTATGCTGGTGTGGCTTCTAACACACTGTACCAAATACATACTAGAGTTTCATTTTGGAATCATTAGTTTTTTAGGTTAGTCTTACTAGGCCCAACTCGTTTGACATCTTTAGAACACTTGAGGACGGCTGAACCGAGTTCGTAATAGTCCAAATTACGTTTTTATGGGTAGAAAAATTGGAACAGTTTTCCACAAAATGTAAAAATTCGGGAAAATCTGAACGTCCTTGTTTCTATGGGATTTTTGTTTGAACGTTTGAAATATTGACAGGACAAAGTCTGTCCGGTCAACTAGAAATAAAATATTGTTACAGATAAACCTCACCCCCTTGCATTGTTTTTTACATTGCTAGGGGGTGAGGTTTCTATGGAGCCCACTGTACCATCGACTCTAAAAGAAAAAGAACTCTTACTTAGCCATTCAAGTTTGGTCCTTGTTGGCGCAAAAGTTGAATGAGCTTTTCTGATTTATTTTTATCAATAACCGCCTTTACGAGTCTTAACGCTACTTACTCGTAAGTGCATCCTGCACACTGTAAGAACACACTCAAGTTACCGTCCCTGCCAGCCCAGCTAATTTGCTAATGTTCCCACTTTGGCATGAGCTATTTTCTTACAGCTAGTTCCCATGCGTAAGTACCCAGTTAATACATATCTTGTGTAGATCTATTGCATTTTGTGCTATTCGATCTTCGGTCTTCTTTTGTTAGATATTGTGGGATATAATAATACCCTTATAAACATGTTCTTTGATATCATTTGTTTTGCTGCAATCTATTCCTGTACCGGGTTTTACCAAATGGAACACACAATTCTAATATGACTAACTTGACTTGAGAAGTGAAGTAATTATCGGTTTAGGATTTTCCAGTTTCTTTGTTACCTAAAAAAAGTCTAAATAAACTTTGGAAGAGGAAGGAAGAAACCAGTTTTTATGTTATCCTTAATCTTAATGAACATGCATATGGAATTTAGTTCACTATAGAATAAAGCAAACAGCACTAAATTAGTAGCTCAAATGTGCATATGTCGTGGCCAGATCTTAAAATTGATCATTTCATGAAGTGTTCGGTAATTTCATGAAATGGTTGCATTTCATGAAATAGAACATCGACCGCTGATCACATCATGATGTGGTCTGGCCAGATCATTGAATACTCAACGTTTGACGATATGAACAGTTAAACGCACGTCTACTTCATGATGTGGCCAAACATTAGTGATTATATCGTAAAATAGTTAGATTATCCACTGATTGTCCGTTGATGTCGTTTTGTTTTTGTTGGGCATCATGGCGGCGGCATACAACAAATCAAACAAAGTAGGGTGACCAAGCAAGAAAACTCGATGGACTTTTTGTATTGGTTTTCCGAATGTGATATTATGGAAAGTGACCAACTTGGATATTACTAACCTAACCTATGTCGGGGTACCACAACCGGTGTGGTGAGCAACATAGCATTTAAATTTAAAAATTCACGCAACTTATGACACCCCGAGTCCCCAACGAAATATGTTAAGTTAGGTTAGAACTGTGGCCAACCGCGCACGGGCCGAGTGAGAGAAGCGAGCGGTGCCGTGGCAGCGGCTGGCGAGCGCTACTTCCA
The DNA here is from genome assembly GCA_948150665.1 of Conistra vaccinii. Taxonomy (NCBI): domain Eukaryota; kingdom Metazoa; phylum Arthropoda; class Insecta; order Lepidoptera; family Noctuidae; genus Conistra; species Conistra vaccinii. The sequence goes on from OX411332.1 coordinate 20,612,980, forward strand.
ATTTGGTCGCAGTTATCAATTTTGACTACACCTTAAACCATGGATACCCTAAATTAATGATATGGCCAAACGTCTACTGACATATCATTAAACGTTGACTTTTATACGATAATATGGCCAATTTTAGCTGGCCATTTCATGAAACACAACCATTTAATGAAATAGTCGGACATTTCATGAAATGATCAATTCTAAGATCTGGCCACGACACATACATAAATCATTACATTACTAAAGCATGGAAAATCAAGGGCTAAGCGCACTGGCACCAGTAATAAGATTACTAGAGCTTGAAGGCTGAAACTGATAACACTGTTTCAATGTGCCCAATTAATGTCACGCGTGAAGCCTTTTTGTTAATCGAATCAGCGCCTATAGATACTTTAACATTTTAAGTCCTTCCACCCTTTAATAATTATTCTAAAGCAGTTTCATAACCAGCCTACAATGTTCCCATTGGTGAGACTCGAGCTATCATTATACCAGCCAGTAATGTAATCTCTTCTGTGCACAAGCCAACGTTCTGTGTTCCTCTCTTGAGAGGGAGTGGGCCGTAATTCACCATGCGGGCCGAATGCGGGTTAGGTTAGGATGTCAAAGTCTTTGATTTTTTCAGTTCCGGTTACCTGTTTTCTCAGGATATTTTCTTTCAACGTTTTTAGAGCTACTAAGCTACCTAGCTTAGGGATGATTTTATGCTAGACCGACACGGGTTCAAGCCGCCTCTGTGTTTGCTCAATTTCTAGAGACCAAGTCTCGGACGGGACACAGACGCTGCATGGTGTAGCATGAATTTTATTGTTCTATATAAAATGTTCGTGAAATTTTGGATACGTGCCTCGCCCGCACCTCGTACATGGCACGGCTTTCACCCGACACGGTCTAGCATAAATCATCCTTAACTAGTAGCAAATCTATGTACAAGGTGCTTAGCGCATTGACACTTGTAACAAGATTAGTTACTCAGTTGAAGGCTACCAGTCTAGTACTCTGCACTGATAAGAGTCTTTCAATGTGCCCAACATTGGTGTCATGCGTAACGAGAAGCCATTGTTTATAAATCGTGTTAGCACGTGTAAGCAAAGCTTGTTTTGTTTCATATCCAATATAAATGATATGCGGTTTCATATAATAACCTTTAATGGGCATGACAAAATATTGCTAGTTATTTTCACGGTCAATTTTTAGAGTTCAGATTGGTCTATGAAAACGCATTACTATGATATGGTTAATTGAATAAAATACAGTTGGTAAAGCGTAGTTGGAAGAATTGGTTGTGGACGTGTTAAGTTAGTATTAGGACATCAAGAAAACAAGAAGCTCTTGGTGAGAACAAGGATGGCAAAACATCTATTAACTTTGTTGAGTAAGAAAACAATTATCTTCGACGGACAGGAGTACCTACATATACGCACTTGCACATAAATTAATCAGCTAAAAGGCCTTCCGACCCAATCGGAAAAACAATGTATATCTAAAATTAAATCGATACCAAACAGAATAATAAATTGCGGTCCAAAGTACCCCTACATACGGATAAACAATAAATAAATCAATATTTAATCGCCATATTGGAACAGACATTCCATGCACGCTGCGCGTATGAAAAAACACCATACATATGCGTTGTGAACAACAGGTGTTATTAATACCTTCGTCACAAAGAACGGAGGGAAATACCTAAGCATCTTATAATGGTGCAAGCCATAATATGCTCAATGGGATTTCACATTGGCAAGAGTGACGACCTTCCATACAAATTTTCACTCCCTAATAAAAGCCCTTTTTCAAATATCCTTCATTTAAATGCTCACCTTCATTAAATCATTACACACATAATACAAGGAATATTTCATGTGTCTAGTAGACCCAGCAGTCTTCTCTCAGTAAGTGAATGAATGAATTTAAGTTTTTCATTACTCGTAGATAAGTTTAGTTCACCACGAGATTTGGACACTTCTACTCTTCTACAAGAAGATTTGAAGAAGATGGTATTCGTGTGGATGATGTAACATTGTTCAACGATTATACGGTATGCTTGGGAGATAGAGCATCGTCGGTGGTTGGAGTTATTAATAACATAGATACTGCAGTATGTATCTGTTTAAATGCTGTTATTATGGAAAAAATCTCACACGATTGTTCATCTCAACCATCTTGTTCTATAAAGATGCGAATGTTATTATTGAACTGTATTCCAATTCATATGACATTTAGCGTTATGAAACTGTATTTGCGATTCGATTTTCTTGCGCTACCGATTTTCGTTTCGAAGTTTAAACGTGTTAAACAGTCTGTGAGAGCTTTTTATGCGTACCTAATCTGAATACTGAGTGCTGATTTTTAATATGATCAAAGTACCTACTTACTAAGGTGGCGTGATTACGATCACTGATCCTCCTTTTAAGGTTCCCGCAGACAGGCGCGACTCGACACTGGTTGAACAATTGCTGTGAAGTTTTCATAGAAATTGCTCCACCAGTGTCGCGTCGCGCCTGTCCGTGGGAGCCTTTATGTCAAGCGGCTTTGACATCATCCCATTAATCTATCCCCACGACCTTATTACGTGTCCGTGCTTACGAATTTAAATGGCCAAATTAATATTCGGCATACAACGCGAAATGTACCGGATTCACGCAACATCGTCGGCACTTGCGATGTCCGGGGAAATTGGAGCGTTAGCCCCTAATAAATTAGTCATAAACAACATTATTTATTGCCTTGCTTCCCCTATGGGTATGAGAGAGAATCGATCGGACAATGGCCGCGTCCTGCACGTTACTTTAGCTTCACTTTAAGGAAATAGCACACATATCAACTCGGAAAGGGATCGTCACCGTATCAACTCGAGCCATTCAGTATTCTTTGTATGAAACTCCCTACTGCAACGCACATTAATCGGAATCGTAATGTAATCGCCTCGCCTCGGGACAAGCTCACGAACCGCGGTGATACGGTGACGATCCCTTACCGAGTTGATATGTGTGCACCTTTATAAGTCAGTATTAGTAGACATAGGCACTATATTGATAATTTTAATGTTTAGTTTTAACTGACATGAAAGCTTACACCATAGATACGGTATCTAATTTCAATCCATGTTTACAGCCAACAATAAAATTCCCAGCCCAAGTTTACCCGACATTATTATAGGAAAATTGCAGTAAACAGTTACATAGGAGTCGTGCTTGAAGGTGGCTGTTTTACTTTTTCAAACTACAACAGAGGCACAGAAGCGGAAATACCAGTCTAATGACAGAGCTGCCCTCCGCAATTTGCTCGTTCGTGACCGCTGTAGGGCTCACTGTAATAGCGAACTTTATTTAATCTGTGCCACTCATCTCGCTCCGGTTCACGTTATTTTCGAGAGCAATTTTTATATTTTCAATATTCCGCTACTGCTATCGAATTTCCGTTCAGGTTTGGGTTACAACAAATTGCAATTTGTAATACCTACATGGGAATTTATTTACGTATTGGCGTGTGACTGCGCAATCTTGAGTAAAGACCTCTCTGGCGTGCAATTTTCAATTATGATGCTTATTTAGCGAATTGCTCGTTGCTGTCCTAACAATGTCGTCGGATTACTAACCTAAATGCCTGTTTAGTTTAGCTCTTCTTTAGCCTTTCGAGATACCAATTTCGCATAGGTGTCTTCATTATCTTGCGTTTCCAAAGTTCAGGCTAAATATTCAAAGGTATTAAATCTGTTTTAATCAATCATTATAGATTTAGCGTTCTTATGTAAATTGCCCACGGTTTATTCCATACGTGCGTTGCACTTATAAGCTAATACTCTTAACATTTTAAATGCATGCATAATGAAGCATGCACTCATTCTTGGATTATAAAAGGTGCAGAGAACTGCAGACGCTTTTAATAGAATGCGTTATAATGAATTAAACATTTATTCGCAATTCGCTTTCTTAAGAACCGACAAGTCGCGGGCTCGAACTCACTGGTGGGCGCGGCCAAAAAGCACGCTATCTCATCTGGCATCTGTGCGACAGAGATAGTATCAGTGATGAGCAGTTAGACGCTAGTCTAGCCGCACGTCTAGTTAGCGCGCACACAAACACCGTTCCGAACTGAAACGATGTTATACGAAGCACACAATAGTGCACCGCCCCGCCGCGCGCCGCCACAGAGTACTTTATAAGATACCGCCGCCGCCGCTGTGTCGCTCGCCGCCGCGCCGACGAGAATTATAGATATGTACCTATGTGTACCTAATTGTTATAGTTGACTACGGTCTATAAATTGTTTACAAAATTACTACTATCTTCTTATTTCTAGGTAAGTAGGTACCTACTTACTTAGTCACCTATTCATGGACGTACGCATAAGGTAGGTAGGTACCTACTTACCTACATTTTAGTGTTCACGACTGTTTGTGATATTTTTGCTTGTATACCTAACCTTCATACAAGCAAAATTATCACAAACAGTCGAGGTAATTATTTCATTAGGTACCTACTAAGCAGAATGCAAATGTGACGAAACTGTTTTGTTTTTGATAAGATTTAAAAAAAAAACCAAAGAGATTAAAAAAAACGACAGATAGATTATAGACTAACCAGGTGCGAACTTAGACCCTCTGATTTCGCAAGTGCCACATTACACCGCTCGACCACGGAAGCTATGAGGACAATGATTAAAACAGCAAACCTATTCGCAATTTTTTTGCGCGTATCAGATTTTCGACGCTCTGCTTAGCGCCGAGAGTTGAATATCCAACAGAGCGCATTCAGCGCGTATCCCAGTGCGTCAAGAAAATACACTGTTGGATATTCAACTCTCGACGCTAAGCAGAGTGTCGAAAATCCAATCGCGAACGTCGCGTCGGCTTACGAAGACGCTATCACGCAGCTCGAACGAAAGCGCGAGGCGAAGACGCGACGCGACGCGGCGTAGGTATTTTCCTACCTCATAATCAGCTGCTGCCAATTTGTTGATTTAGTAATCTATAGATAGGTACTATACTAGGTTTATCTAAAAATACTAATATTATAAAGCTGTACAGTTTATTAGTTTGATGTTTGAATGCGCTAATCTCACAAACTAGGTAGGTACCTACCAGTTTAATCATTTTTTTGTAGCCTTTGGTTATGTTTTAGGCTATAAACCATCACACTGCTGCTCATGGGAGCCGAGCAGTAGGATAGGTTCCTACGGGAACGCGGGTAAAAGCGTGGGGAACAGTTGGTATAAGTATGTACCTACCTACATAAGTTATCAATAGAATAAAGTTTTACCCGACTGCCAGAGGAGGCTTACCTATATATATATTTTTTTTCATATCGTTGTAATATTGATTTACGATAAATGTTATAAGTACCTACATAAACCTTTATAATACATATACAGTAGCTTCTGCCCGCGACTTCGTCCGTGTGAAATTTCGTCCCCCGACCCACCGCATCGCATCCTATCGCCCCGCCCGCGCTTTTACTTCGTTATCGCTTAGCGTTCTTTCTGACTTTTTTCTTTTTGCTCGGCTCCTAAGGGTTGTAGCGTGATGTTAGCGTGTTGTTGCGTGGTGGCCTACAGTCTTTCTCAAGAATGGAGCTAACCAATGCAAAAATATTTTTTTAAATCCAGATAGAGATAGGTACCTACTAAATACCTACTACTCGAGCACTCCCCCCCATTTCCACGACCACAAAATAAAAGCCATAGCGCGCCGTCGTCGGCGTCGGTAAAGAGTGTGAATGCAAAGAGCGTACGTCTTCTCTTGCCTACATAGGGTACCAACGTACCTACACATCGCGGCAACGCCGCGCCGCGCCGGTCGCTAAAACGCCTGCTACACGGTCGCCTACCGCGACCCGACAGCGGTGACCTTGGTGGCTTACAACCGTGAAGATGATGTTTATACGACCAAACGTTGAAACAACTTTGCGGGTCGCTAACCAAGGTCACCTCTGTCAGGGACGTGGTTGGCAACCGTGTAGCAGGCACTTTAGCCTCAAGCAAGTCGTGGCCGAGCAGTAAGGTAGAAAATGTAGGTACCTAAGTAGGTATTGGCCAAAAGAAGATATAATTATATTATAATTTATAACAGAAAATATGCTCGAGGAGGTAGGTAGGTACCTACGAAAATAGATTACGTATAATAAATTGTACAGACGCCCCAGCACATCAAGTTACTACAATCTGTCAAATTTCTTTAATAGATTTTCAACTTTATGGCTAAAGAATAAGGTTCAATGTTGATTGAGAAAATTTGACAGATTGAAGTAGGTTGGTGTGCTGGCGTCTGTTACACAACACATTTTTGTAAACGATTCCGACTAATCAGTTTCATTTTGACCGTTCAATAATATTCATTGCGTTATTTACGTTGTTGAGCAGATCTTTTTCCGAACATAGGAAGCAATGGATTAGTAATATGTTTCAAAACGATTCAAATTTTGATTGATCGTGTATTACGTAATTACGGTACTGTTCTTCAATCTTCTGAGGAGCTCGTGGCTAAGTAATAACAAGCCGCACGGGTCCATCCATCAGGTTAAGCTACGCTTGCCGGGGTTAGTCAGTGGATGGGTGACCATCTTTACATACCTACCGAGACTCCGTGCCTCGGAAAGCACGTAAGCCGTTGGTCCCGGGCTCCCGGCTGTCATTTGTGGATCTTTGACGACAGTCGTTACGAGTCGTCAGAAGCCCGAAAGTCTGACATCAGTCTTACCAAGGGTTATCGGTACCGAGGTCAAATAGGCAGTCGCTCCATGTAAAATACTGGTAAGTATTCAGCTGCATCCGGTTAGACTGGAAGCCGACCCCAAGATAGTTGGGAAAAGGCTAGGAAGATTGATTGGTAGGTAGGTACTGTTCTTCAATCAACCAACACAAATTCACTGACACAGCAGCGTCCACTCAAACCAACAATTTTATTCTAATTTCAAACGATACCTACGATAATTTTCTCAGGGCGAAGTCAAACAGATAAAGTAGGTAAAAGTGGAAACACTACAACACGCACGTGTGTGCCTGAATCAAACGAAAGAGCTTCAGGCGTGTGACATTTCGTGCATGTGTGCGCGAGCGTCACCCTCCGCACCGCGCCACCCGCGCCGGGGGAACATTATTGAGTGAAACGCACAATAGTTTATAGTAAAACGAGCGCGTCAAAAATTACGAAAAGGCCTTTGGTAAAAAGGTTTTTCTGAAAAAACCACTGCATAAATCAATTACAAATAAAATTTATTGAAATCTTCGATAATTTTGCTGTGTCGGTACGGATTTCGTTTTCGAGATTTCACACTTCTTGTATTACTTATTTACGCCCAAAGTTGCGTTAAAATTAGCAAGAAAAACGAATCTTTGTTGGCTCATAACTTTTTAATGGCTTTTTATTTTACTATTCTGCTTCCGTACAGACAATTTTAATAATGAGACCTAACTATATCATGTTAAACTTTGAATGTACGATGTCAAACAGTGGAGTAAAAACCCTCCGAAGTTTGTATGGAAAAAATATCAAAGTGTTTCACCTTAATTCAATGTGAACATTTGAATAAATCATCTCGTATCTTTTAAATTCAATTTATTGGCAGTACAAGTTGTAATTTCGCGTAAAAAAATTGGGAATACAAGGAGCGTGAAACACGCAAGTTGCAAAACTTTTTAGATTTTATTTTAATTGCGATTTTTTAAGCTGATTAGTGAACGAAAATTAGCGTGACCGTTGTTTAAAGGTAAACATCAATTTTGCTCGAAAATTTAAATTGCGTACCTGCAAGATTTCGATGAATCGTGTCGTGTTAGTCTCGTAAGATGTTAATGATTTCGGCATTTTGGCATGTAGCTGTGAGAAATTAGGCATGTTCAATTTAAGTTTCGAAAGGTGCATTTAGACCTTTAACTTTTTTGGGAATGGTAGGTACTTTTAAGGCAGAGATAATAAAAAAATAAATAAAAAGAAGTAACAAAGCATTTATCTAATTAAACTATTTACAGGCTTTGGAATTATCAAAGAGTTGGTGAGTCAGAAAGATGCACATTCCAAAGCGTAATAGATTTCTATGGAGAAGAACGGCAAGAAAGTCCATGAGCGTTTCATTTCCATCAATCCATTCTAAAAGTTGGCAACGTCGGAAATTGTTGTCAAATATTTATCTGTTTTTAATAATTTGGCACTATTATTATATGGAATTAAGAAACATCGCTAGAATTGCAATTATAACACTGAATTTGATGTTTCACTCGTTTTAGGTGTAAAAAAGGCATTTGGCAAATACTTTTTTACATCTAAATTCGGTGTTACGATATTAATTATTGCATTTCATAATCAATATTTTAGTTCACGAGTTAGTCACATTTCCATATTATGTAGTAATATTGCTAAATTAAACAGCGAAATATTTGACATCTATTTGCGCCGGTGCCCACTTTTTGAATGCACGCTCCAAAATCGAAATATTGATCTTTTTAGACAGAGATAGTGAACATGTGAATCTGCCTTGATGCATATTTCAAAATTTTCAACTCATATTCAATTATTGTTATTCAGTTATCTTTAGTATCATTGGTAGTAATAGTGGCAGTATCATAAAAAAATACGACTGAATCGAGCGATGAATGTGCGGTTTCAACTGACATTTTCCATAGCAATAGTAATTTTGAGGAAAGGCCAAGGCTGAAGATATTGTTTGGAATGGAAGTTGCTTTGTCTATAACAAGAAAAGGGTAAATGTCTATGATATCCTTAGCAGATTTTTTATATCTAGCTTTGTAGAATTTGTAATATATACGTAGGTAGGTGCAGAGATTTGGTCTTTTTGGCCGTACGGCATCTTTTTTTTAAATAACTCTTTAATTATGAGACCATCGAATATAAGACGTTGCTCTGCAGCTGCTTCATCAAATTCTCAATTCTGTGCCTTTCATTGATTAAATATTTCGATAAAAGCAGTATTTATACGGCAGGTGTATTCAAACACACTCATAACGTGTACAGTTTCTCAGAAACTAAATCCAGATACTAAATTATATGGCAACAATGTAACTTAGCCCGTTCTAGATCCACAAGCGTGCACTTTTGATGCGTTGCTGTACATTATGTATCGCACGCAAGCCCTGCACGGATACCATTTGAATATTCAATCACTTTATATATTACGTACTTATAACATCACGATGAAGCGTTCCTTTGTGTTATCTAATTGCGTATAATGCTGCATAATTATTTAAGTGTAATTGTTTAGATAATAATTGTAAATGATTACAAACAACCGGATTTTCCATCAATTACATGCAATTAATTTCCGAAGATTTTATTGATTTTTCATGTGGTTTTATGGTAATCTTAAGATGAGTATATCGCAGCCTTGTTGCAGTGCATACTAATTGCTAACAATGTATTCTTGGCACAAGATTGTACGAGTAAACTGGTACAACTTTATTAGATTTGAACTGCATAACTGTAATATTTGATTCTGATATGAAGCGGTTAGTTCTATCCTATCTACATTTTCTTATCTATCCAATAATACGCAATTTAATTTAATTTATTTATTCAGTTTCGGACAACAATACAACAATCCATGTTGTTAGTGAAAAAAAACCTTATATCTAATGTTAGTAATACAAAAACACACAATCAACACCGGCAACACATAACAAATTAAGTGCAATGGCTATCATTATTGATTAAGTTTAAAATTTAAAAGTTTATTAATTTCATAACCAACAGGTGTTAACAAATAAGTTGTAGAGGCCTTCTTTTAGATACGGAGATACCTGTACCAGAAGACATCCCTCTTCTCGATTAATTGTAATTATCTGTAAATTTCTTTGGAAAAAAGCACATCAAACGTACAATTTGAAAACATAGAATAGAAAATTATTTATTGTTGCAGCAGGTGGTTAAAAAATAAAGTTCGTCAAAATTAAAAGAAATAATTTACATTACTAAATCCATTCTATCTCTTTTCAGACCATCAAACCTACCCCAAAAATGCACAGAAGAGGCGCTGCGCCATAAAGCCGAGCACGCACGAATGGTGGAAGCAGCGAGGCGAAGAGTCGAACGCGAGGCAGCTGCAAGACACGCAAGAATGCAAGAGTCGCTGCGGTTGGAGGAGAGGCTAGCAAGACATGCGAAAGAGTGGACGCAGAATATACTCCCGGAGTGGAATAACACGTGAGTACTATTGTAGCTTTTATATTTAGTATTAGTAAGACATTTAGGCAGATACTAACCGTCGCTTACTGGCTAATATAACCATAACTGCCCGTGGGTCTCGTAGTCGCAAGCGCGACTGCTGAGCGTGTAGTCCTTCTGGGTTCGGGCAAAGTGTTATTCGGTTTTTCCATCAGGAATTTCTTAGTAACAGGTCGGAGTTTTGAAAGTTGGCGGTGTGATACCCCCGTGCCTCGGTGCGCACGTTAACCCGTTGGTCCTACGCCTGATCTCTCTCCCGTCGTGTCGGATTGCCGTCCCATCGGACTATGAGAGTGAGGGAAGAGAGAGTGAGTCTGCGCACATACTTGTGCACTATAATATCTCCCGCGCCGAAGGCTAGTCTCTGTTGAGATTGGCTGCCATGGCCGAAATACGGTCTGGAGGACTATAATAATATAAGCACAATCAGCCTATTCGTATTCCCACTGCTGGGACACAGGCTTTCTCTCTGTGAGAGGGAGTGGGACGTAATCCACCACGCGAGCTTGGTGCGTGTCGGTGGATAAAATACTAATTAATTTTAATTAATGATCGATATGTCGCAACGTTAATCGCAAGATACCTATTCATGTCAATAATTACAAAATCATTGCAAACGTTTAATCATGTCCTTATCACACTTGATGGTAGGTAACTATTGGCATTCAAACATATTCAGGTCAAACGCATTGTTACTAATGATACTATGTATTTTACATTGTTAACAATACTTACCAATTCTTTTGGAGATGATCTTATGATGTTTGAATTAGTCGTATGACTTGACTCATATGCGAAGCTCGATGAGATTGTGTAACTATGTCTATGTAAGACTAGCTGCTGCCCACGGGTTCGCCCGCGTTGAACCTATTTCTTTATCTAAAATAAAAGTTTTATTTTGAAACAAAAAAAAAAAAAAAAATTTTATAAAAATGATAAAAAAAACATTTAAAAGTGTAAATAATTGTTGCCCATATTTTTATTATTATTAATAAATATTTTAGATCATAGCTGATCATAGCTATCTGCCAGTGAAAAACTCCCGTAAAAATCGGTCTAGCCGTTTCGGAGATTAACCGGAACAAACACAGACAATTTTTAGTTTTTATAATTGCCGTATACACTGTGGAGACTACAATAAAAAATATAAATGAAAACACTGGCAATACTAATGCAAAAGAGTATTTTGGAACTATCAAATAAATCCTAGCATCGAAATTAGAAAAATGAATTTTTCAAACAAATTAAATAATAGCGTATGCCGATGCACTTTAAGCCTATAAATTCCGTTTATCCAACTAAGCCTAGAGTGGATTCTAGGACATATGGATAAACGGAATAACCCGAGTCGACTATGGATTTTGCCGATCTTCTACTAGCTATATTGACAAAACTATTGAATATATTCGATTGAATTTTTGTATGCAGAATGGGAATGTCATTGGAGACACACCGTTTAATTTAATGTTGTATTGTCTTCTCCACCTTCTGTACTTTGATATGCATTTAGTAAACCCCTAAGACGACCCACCGACATTAATATGCCTTCAATAGCAGTTAGCAGCCCTGATACTGTGATTGACTGTATTGCTCAAATTACCATTTAAAGTATATCTAAATATTTCGGTTTAATAGGATACAACAATGGTGATTGTCATATATTGAAATAAAATAGTTGTTTCCCCATAAATATTCATAACACTCGAATTACAACTATAAATAAATTAAAACAGGAAAATCAAAACTAAATCAAACCAATTATGTTTACAGGAAGAACTCAAAACGTACGCTAGAACTTTGGTGGAGCGGGCTCCCCCCAGCGGTTCGCGGCAAAGTGTGGCAGCTGGCCATCGAAAATAAACTCAAAATCACCCACGACATGTACCAAGATTACGTCGCGAGGGCGAAGCAAAGGCTCCACGAAGCACAACTCCGAAGAAAACGGTTAAAAATCAACAGAAACGAAAATAAATGCAGTTGTCAGAAAGAAAATAAAGAAAAAGTTGCTGAACAAAAAGAAAAACTCGCCAAACTAGACGATATTCTCGCTAAAACTGATGAAAGAATCAAAATTGATGAAGAGAAAACTCGTTTAGGTATCCCTAGAAACTTCAGCGAGCAGAACCTAAAGTCGCAAGCCACAGATGCAGGGCCGAAGAAGTGTTGTTCCAAATCCAACCCTAATCTACTAGACTATAGTGACGAATGTTCCATGGAGTTGATTCAGCTGGATATAGCGAGGACATTCCCTCATCTATGTATCTTCCAGCCTGGAGGACCGTACTTTGATGTGTTACATGAGCTGTTAGCGGCGTATGTGTGCTATAGACCGGATATTGGATATGTACAGGTATGTTTATTTGGAGTTTATTTCTTTAATTAGAAGATAGATCTGCCTCTTTATTTTAGTGTTCCAGATTCTTTAATGCAACTGCTAAGTATGGGATCCACGATCAATGACAATCTGTTGCAATTTGACAGTTCAACAACATTCATTGCGTTATTTACGTTGTTGGAACATTTGAAGCAGAGGATTAGCAATATCCTTCAAAATGATTGAGATTATGATGGATCGTGAGTTACGCAATTTGGGTGCGGGGTTAGTTGGAATCGTGTTCTCATTGCCAGTCTGTATTTGTTCCCATAATCAGGCTTTATTAAGGGCGTTTATACAGAAAGATGGCAACATCAAAATAGCTGTCAAATATTTTGATGTTTTCATTAATTTAGCAATATTACTGTATGGAACTAAGAAATATGGCTGATTAGTGAACTAAAGTATTGATAATGAAATGCAATAATTAATATCGTACACCGAATATTTCGTTTTAGATGTAAAAAAGTATTTGGAAACTTTCCAAATGCCTTTTTACACCTAAGACGGTTACAACATCAAATTCAGTGTTATTAATGCAATTCATTATTAATATTCTTCTAGAGCAGTGGTGGCCCAGTGGTAATGGCCGCGACTTACGAGTTGTAGGTCGTGGGTTCAAACCCAGACAGGCGGTTTACTTTGTGTAAATTATTTCCTCACCACTGCTCTCAAAACGGTGAAGGAAAACATCGTGAGGAAACCGGCATGTCCTAGAACCAAAAATTCGAAGACTTGTGACATCTACCAACCCACACTGGGCCCGCGTGGTAGATTACAGCCCACTCCCTCTCGCAGAGAGGAGACCTGTGTCCCAGCAGTGGGAACATTAAAAGGCTGATAATGATGATGATGATTAATATTCTAGTTCACTATAACTAGCCTTATTTCTTATTTTCATACGGTAATATTGCGAAATTAATCAAAACAGCAAAATATTTGACGGTGCCAACTTTTTGGATGATCACTCTTAGGCCCGTATTACAGAACCTAGCTCAAGACTCAAGCATTACTTTAAACTATTTTCAACCAATCAAAATGCTTTAAACGAGTTTAAAGTAATGCTAGAGTTTTAAGCGATCTGTAATACGGGCCTTAATGTTCCCACTGATGGGACACAAACCTTTTCTTTGTTAGAGGAATTTATGCCCGGTTTAAATTCGTTTTATGAAACTGTATTTTGGAATTTCAGTGACGACTTGTTTTCTTTGCACATTAATAATATCACGAATAGGCTGATGTTCCTAGTACTTTTCCATTTCATTTACAAGGTTAATCGTATTTATAATTTTTTGCTTTATCGATACTAAAACGGTGAATTTTGTGGTCACAACCGGAAAAAATATTAAAGTAATGCAATTTCCTCGTAGGTTAATCACGAGTCCACGAACTGTAAACCACATTGCCATGATATTCAAAGTGATCGTGATGAGACCGTTTACCTACTTATTATTTTAACTAAATGTTTGTAAGAGCTTACTTGTTTAAAGAGTGTTTTGCGATTCTGTAGATTTTCTTAATCTCGATTCTTTTGAGACTGTTTTGGCGTCTTATACAGTCAGAAACAAATGCCAATTAAGTCTTTAGTCTAAATCTTATATAGGCTGTTACCATAGATTCAACACGTGATTCTGATTGACCGACGAAAATTTCCAGCACACCGGTGCTGGAAATTTTCGTCGGTTATTTAAAAAAATCTGCTGTTCCATACATTTTGACCGCGTAGGTATTGCAATTTTCTATGAAACAGCAGATTTTGTTTTTAATAACCGACGAAAAATTTCAACGTAGGCGGCTTCAGAATCATGTATTGAATCCATGGTGAAAGTTTTCGCGTCGATGTCGCTGCCACCCTGTATAGTGAGCAAAATCATCATTCTCGGAATAGAAGTATAATTTGAAGAAAACTCTTATATGAAATACTTACTGAAACACAGTCTATCGAAACATTTTGGATAAATTTTGATGATCAACCATATAACAACTAGTAGGTCCAATGTGACCTACGGCTAATGAAATGAAATGAAATTGTTTATTCTGTAAATAGAAAGAAAGAAAGAAAAATATTTTATTTGGGACACGCACAGGAAATACAAACAGTAATAAAAAACTAAAATGAGCATCTAAAACTAACTAACTAAATAGGATATCGGAATCACTTTTACACGTCATATTAAAAAAATGTTTAAAATAAGCTAGATGAGGTCGGCGTTTCCTAACTGACTACTCTGAGAAGAAAGGCCGAAACAAACTCAGAGGTCACGGTCTCTTTTAAAGTCCAGACATAATCTTGGTCAAGCCATATGAGAACCATGTAGATTAGTGTCTTAAATGGTCTTTTGAGGAAAGAACCACACAGATTTGAGTGGACCTGTCCAGTCAGTGCAAGCATTTGTCAGTAATCGCTATCTCTATCTATGGCTATCTCTCTTTCCTATTAAATAACCTAATATTAGTAATATTACTTCTTAGCTAGCTAGGTTAATCCGAGGTTAATATTTTTGAGAATAATACAAATTATGTTACCTAGCGAAACTCCGCGACGTGATAGTACTACGCGACGCGAAGTATCGATATTTTAACATACGAAAACAAAATGCTGACTCTATATAATATGTTTTTTTTTATGGATACCCATCACGTCTCTAAAGTTTCACTAGCAAATTTTATTTGACCCTGTATATCTCAAGTTGTGCGGTAATCGGTTGTCATGGTATGGGCATGTGATGCGGAGGAATGAGGAAAATGTCGTGAGGAAAGTTTTGAGTATGAATGTCGATGGCTATAGAGTAGGGGAAGACCAAAGAAACGATGGATGGACTGTGTGAAAGATGATATGGCTAGAAAGGGGGTGACTACCGAGATGACGACTAATAGAGAAATATGGAAGAAAGGGACATGTTGCGCCGACCCCAACTCAATTGGGATAAGGGCAGGAAAATGATGATATGTATTTTTGATAATAATTATACCAAATCCTCTAGAAATAACGTCCATTAGAACGGTATATAGCGTGACCCACACGTCCCGCATGCAGCTATTCGCTGGTAATCGTTACGTGATAACAATGTACGCGTGATGCTATGAGCATGTAGCGGGACTTGTAATTATACTGTTGTGATTGGGTCTTTGTTAGGACCTGATCGCGAATTGGGTTGCTGAAGGCACAAATATTGATCAGTTGATTACTTTCATCATCAGCCTATTAATGTTCCCACTGCTGGTACACAGGCCTCCTCTCTGTGAGAGGGTTGATTACTTTAGGACAGATTTAATCAATAGTACCCGTTTATATCACATTAGCAGTGATAGGCAATGGTGTGACTGTGGGAATGCCAAGTAGGTCTCCAGTTCGAACCCAAGGCACGCACCTCTGACTTTTCAGATTCATGTGCGTATTGTATAATATCACTTGCTTAAAAACAGTGATGGAAAACATCGTGAGGAAACACTTGCATGAGAGATATTTCTCCACGGCATGTGAAGCCAATTCAGAGGCTCATGTGCGGCATAGAAACTCTGACACCAGCTATCTAATTACGCAACACATTCGTAAACGATTCCGACTAATCTGTTTCATTTTGACAGTTCAATAATATTCATTGCGTTATTTACGTTGTTGAGTAGATTTTTTTTGGAACTTATGAAGCAATGGATAAGCAATCTGTTTCTAAACGATTCAAATTCTGATTGACCGTGTATTACGTAATTAGGGTAACCACACGAAAAAGAATCTATATCACATATTCATTGCACTTATATTATTTATCCCATAAAAACAAAACATTTAGTGGTAGGGAAGACGTAGCGTCTGAAGGCTTCCCACAAGATGGACCGATGAAATGGAACGATGACCTTGTGAAGGCCACAGGAATCTGCAGGATGCGGGAGGAACAGAATCGGTCGAAGTGGCGGCGCTTGGGGAGGCCTATTTCCAGCCTGCCAGCCAGCCAGCCGGCCTATTGAGTTTGAGTTTGAATACATCATCCTTTCAGCTGAAAGACGTCCACTGCTGGAAATAGGCCTCTCCCAAACACCGCCACTTCGGCCGATTCTGTTCTTTTGACATCCAGCGGCTTCCTGCGACCTTCACAAGGTCATCGTTCAATCTTGTACGAGGCCTTACAATGCTAGGTCTTCTAGTACGCGGTCGCCACTCCAGAACCTTTCGGCCCCATCGACCATCATGTAGCATGATTTTTGAAGATCCTTTATTACGTGATTAGTTACTGAGATCCTCAGTCATAGCCACAAAATGATCATTACTGACTTTTCTTCTGTGTGCCATATCCTCAATTCTTTACCGAAAGTGCAACCATTATACGGGACTTGTCTCTTGTACCAGTCTGCACAGACTGGCAACGTTGGTATTGCGAGTCCAAGTTTCGAAAGTTTATGCTGTATGAGACTCGTTTCCTTTCTTCGTCAGGTCTTTTCATCTTCCAGCACGCTTAGCATGACCACAATAGACACTGGTTTTGTCGACGACAGAATAGACAAAATAATAGAAAAATAAAAAAGAAGATTTTTTATTACCTTCCGTTGTACAAAAACATTTATCTAAACACTATGCAGCGTTATACAACTAAGGGAAATAGTGTTTTCAATGAACTCTGGCACCCAGAGTAAGATTTAACTTGTGTTTAGGGTGCCAGCGTCCTCACCTATAATTTGAACATAACAGTAGTTGTACGACGAGCACAGTATATTATTATTAAGTTACAGTTTACTAGTTAATGCGTACAATATGATGTGGCCTTTAAAGTTCCTATGTGGGGGTATGTGTAATATGTGTATGTATTGAGAGAGATAAATATGGTGAAAACTTGTGTTTATGTAAACAATGACAATCTATCATTTTGTCTATTCGTCCGTCGACAGAACCCGTACAAAACCTACCCATTTCAATGGATGTCATGCTAAGCGTACTGTACATACAGGGTGTTAAAGTAATTGCGTGCTATAGCTTCAGGGTAGGTTCAGTATCGATAAAGGACCCGAGGAAAAATAAAAATATAATAAAAAAAATAAAAAAATCAAGATCAACTTTTTTAATTTGTAGGTTTTCATTTTGAAGGAGATAAGCACGCTAAAGTAGGATGAAGAAATACTTGGAATTGTAATATTTACGTACCTAGTTACCTACCCTTCACTCGGCGTTATCGAAGTGTTCAGGCATCTTATCATAATTTTCGTTTTTTTTTAACTTTTTTTAAAGGTATTTTATTTTTATTTTTTACGGGTTCCTTTATCGATACTGAACTCACCCTGAAGCTATGGCACGCAATTACTCTAACACCCTGTATATTAAATTCCAAAAGTGGTGTTTATTTCTCCATCTTTTCTTTCGAAAAATTAAATCAATAATGGCATGTTTATTTCCAGGGCATGTCATTTATAGCAGCCGTGCTGATCCTCAACATGGAAGCACCTCAAGCGTTCGTCTGTTTCGCCAACTTGCTGGATGGTCCTGTCCTAAGGGCTGCTTTCACCAGGGATGGAGCTACTATGCAGGTATGTTCAATGTGCGAGGGTCATGGGTTAAAAGGAGGGTAAAATGGTGTATGTTGAGATAATAAAGTCGTCGGTATAAGGATGCTAGATTTTTATAGGGACGTATTAATAGAGGATATGAGGAACAGGGTGTAGAGCTCACTCATTCTCAATAGAAATGAGAGGATTGTCTGACCAGACCAGTGTTGAGTTTGGTGGGCAACTGCCCGGCGATCGATGTTGGAAAGTTATATATATGCTGATCGTGTGATAAACTCTGCTTGCGCGATGCAGCATTTCGCATGACGTCAGTGTGATGCGTAGTTTGTATGTGGCGATGTAGATGCCACCACAGATAAATTATTGGTCAAAATTTTTACTAATTACTGAAGCTTTAGGCTTTGAACAGTTTCAAAAATCTTGGACCGCACTATGACACTACAGACCATTGTCAAATCCTCTTCGAATTAAATTAAACCGAATTTGAATATTTGTAATACCAGCTCAAACTGCGATAGCATAATCAGCGTATAACATTTCCACTGCTGGGACACAAGCCTCCTCTCTGTGAGAGGGAGTGGGCTGTAATCTACCACGCTGGTCCAGTGCGGGTTGGTAGATGTCACAACATGTCTGCATTTTTGGTTCTAGTGCATGCAATTAATTCTGACTTTTTTGTATTCCCAGCGGCTATGGAAGGCCTACACCACCCTGCTGCGCCACAACCTGCCGGCCCTCGCGGACGCGCTGGCGCCGGAGCTGTACCTGCTGGAGTGGCTGTACACGGCCTTCGCCAAGGCCATGCCGCTGGACGCGGCCTGCCGCGTGTGGGACGTGTTCCTACGGGACGGAGACACCTTCCTGTTCACCACGGCTCTGGGTACGTTCAATACCAATATATTTTCCAAAAAAGTCATTGAAAATGTAAAAAAAGGGGAAAAATGGCGATTGCAGGAGCCAATTCTACTTTGTAATTTCAAACACCAGATATCCTGGTTTCGGAAAGCCTTGTGAACAAGGCACAGCTTACTAAGCTGCCAAAACTGTTAATTCATCTGCCTAGTCTTTTCCAACTTTGTTGAGGTCGGCAAGTAAAATGTATGATTAATAAAAAAAAATGTTACTTAATCAAATCAACAACTATTAATTAAAATGTGATCTGACAGTAAACTAAATTGTTTGGACTTGGGAAACTGGCGGTTCAGTCGCAATAGGTTAATAACTCACTATATCACCAATTAAAATAAACCCTTTTTCCTTCCAGGCGTCCTCCACCTCTACCAAGAGGAACTAAAAGACATGGACTTCATCTCCGCAGCCCAATTCCTCACGAAACTCCCCGAAGACCTGGACACCGAGGCTCTATTCAAGAGCATTTCCACCGTCTCCCTGACCCTCGACGGTATGTCCTTCGAAGAACTGGCTTCTTGCTGCGAAGTTGACACAACCCTGGATGATGACGTCACTGTCAGGTTATGATATAAAAGGACTTTTAATTTTGATGGTTTTTGGGACATTGTTGATGCTTTGTCGTTTAGAGTTCGGTTATAGTGAAGTATGCGTTTTGAGCGGAGAAGAAAAAAAGTAGGGTTACAATCACCATCACCATACTATACGTTAGCTTTTGTGGCAGTCCCGGTCATAAAATATTAGAGCGAGACGACATGATACTTTTCGTAGCAAAAAATCACCGTCTTACTCGCACGTTTTGTTACCGTAACTGCCACAAGTGTTAGCATTTGGGATAATCGTTTTTTTTTTACGCTGGCAAGACGACATTTATTTGTCAAGTCCAAATAAAGATCCTAACTAGCAACCTTACTATAGAGAATTTTATGGTCTATGCTGGAAACATTAAAAAAAACCTATAACTGGTGACGATTTGGTGCGACGAGTAATTTTGTAAGTGAGTGAAGATGAGTCGTTAATACATTGTTGGTCAGAGTTTTGGGTTGTAAAAGTTATATATCGATGATATAATAAACTCTTGCGAATGAAAATATCTCGTAGGTAGTGTTTTGTTTACTATCTAGATCATTTTTATAGCGATTTTTTTGAGAATGGTGAGAGATTTGTATGTTCGCCTTGTACAGATAGTACATCCACGAAGACGCGCCCCACTCCAAGATGACTGTACATGTTCTTCTTCTTTTGTGTGGTTAGTGACTAACCTGGTGTCAGAGTCTTAAAGCCGCCCATGGGCCTCTGACTTGACTTCAGGAGAAATATCTCTCACGCAAGCCGGTTTCCTCACGATGTTTTCCTTCACCGTTTTTGAAGCAAGTGATAATTATACAATACGCACATGAATCCGAAAAGACAGAGGTGCGTGCCTTGGGTTCGAACTCGAGCCCTTGGACTTGGCAGTCTGACGGTCACACCACTAGGCTATCACTGCTATGACTGTTCTGTAAGCTGTACGGAGCGGAGCGGAGCGAAGTGGGGCGTGTCTTCGTTTATGTCACTATCTATACTGTGACACCCACGCCCTTTATTTATAAACCATGTTTATATAAGTTATTTCTTAATATCTTATATAATTTCGAAATGTAAATAGAATGATATTAGATATTATTTTGATAGCTCGTTATAAAATTAGATTTTTTATATTAAATATTTTTAATGGTTTATTTTCAATGTTTATTATTCGAATTTATATGAAATTATAATTGAATACGACTGGTCGTAGTGAAGTGTAAATATATGAAAAAAAAAAGTACTCAAACAAGATTATCAGCAATCGAGTATCGAGACTGCTTAGTACCTATCGTCTCCGAATTTATTTGTGATTTTCAATAAATTAATTAAAATCAATGTAAATAATATTATTTGTGCGTGTAACAAACATATCATAAACATTAGTTTTGAATTATTCATTTGAAGTTTTTTTAGAAGAACTTTATCTGAGTAATTACATTATTAAACGACATTATTTTGCTGGCATTAACATAGCTATCCTACAGACAAAAAAGTCTACCTCAAATGTAGTGTCAGCAAAATTTTGGGTTTTTCTGATATTTTCATATCTGTGACAATCCAAAGTGAATTACTAAAATACAATACATAACATTACGCTTGTAATACCCGAAGGATAGACGTGTAGACACATTTTTCCAGTAATAAAAACAAAAAATAAAAAAAACATTAAAAACACTTTGTCGCAAATATGGAAGTATTCTTCCGCTGCGGCTATGCATGCTCATAATATTTAATGCAACACACCCAAGACAAAAAAATCAAGTAAAAACAGTCAAATAATGTTTTCAGTCTAGTTGTTGTTTATTTTAGTTCCAGCATGCGTAGGCGCAGCCCATCAAAACTATCCATCTTCGTACCTGTTTCTATAAAAAAATATTTAACAATACTTTAAGGTAACTAGGATTATTTAGGTATCCTAACTTATAATCATTAAACTAAAGTTTTGTACTACTTCTACTCGAAATACTGCGAATTGAATTCGCGAGACTGCGATATTTGCAATATTTCTTATTAAAATCATGTTTTATTTAATAACTTCTTAATTTTACAAAATTTTATATCCCTGATCTTTAAACTTAACTGAATTTTCAGAATTTTTTTTAAGATTTAAAAAAATCTTTCGTTAAAATTGAAGTTGATAGAAAAGGATGTTTATATTATTAAATATATTATTTATATGTTTAGTAAATAACGAAATTGTACATTATTCTTTACGCGCGTGAAAGCAATACGATTTCATAGTGTATCATAGCTAAAATAATAAAATTATAATTATGTATTAAATTGTTAGTATATTTTAGAAGTTGTAGCTATTAATAATGGACCCTGGTGATGCCAGGAAGAAACCCCAAGTGCAAAAGTAGTAAAACCAATTGAAATTGTGTTTTTTTTATGTCGGGACGTTGTATTATACTCGTCGCGCGGTAAACTCTGCTTGCGCGATTCTTTACACACGGAGACTCCTCCGTGCCTCGAAAAGCACGTTAAGCCGTTGGTCCCGGCTGTCATTCGTGGATCTTTGACAGTCGTTACGAGTCGTCAGAAGCCCGAAAGTCTGACACCAGTTTTACCAAGGGGTATCGTATTACCCAGTTACTGGGCTGTGGAGGTCAGATAGGCAGTCACTCCATGTAAAATACTGGTATTCAGCCGCATCCGGTTAGACTGAAAGCTGACCCCAACATTGCGAAAACGCTAGGCAGATTGATTATCTACATTCTTATGTACTAGTAAGTATCCAGTTATGCCTAATCAGAAGGAAAGTGCTCTTATTTTCTGTAACCCATGCATAACAAGCTATGCAACAATCGGCGCTATAACATCATCCGACATCTCATAATATTTTACAAAAAAGTAAAATATTGTTAAAATGAACATCTTCAAGACTATAATTACAAAACCCTGCATCTTGGACCTAATTAAAGTACATAACTTATCCAGTGGGCGTGAAAACATAATATTGTATATAATACAAAGTCATAACTATTAATTATTATAGTCCATTATATTATATCTTAATTATTAATTATATAGTGGCGGGCGGCAAAACTACATAGTAAATTCATCAATCGATTCGTCATTTGGTAATGAAATTTTCTTATTATTTTTCTACGGCATTGAAGAGACACATAAATGTAGTCGAGAATGAGAATACATAACCACAATACCCTTTCTTTGTAGCGCCGTAGTCGGGTAAAAATACTTTTTGTTTTTTCATAAACGTATCAAATTATTATTTGTTCTAATTGAGGATGCATAAATTGTGTGTACACACTTAATTTGATTCAAATCTGTTCAGCCGTTTCGGCATAAATTCGAAACATACTAACATCAATATTAAAAATCCGTGTTAATTACTAAATCACTTCATTTTTCTGCACGCCACTACAATATAATCTACTATTATACTACTATTATGTAATTATACTATTATCTAATTTAATTAACGATCAACGAGTAGTAAACCGGCCTAATAGTTAACGACAGAAGTATCGAAAGTTTTGATAAATAATTATAAATAATAATTAAATTATTTAGTACATAATCTATAGCTATTATTATAAAATATTAATATTATTATCATATATTTTTTGAAACCGCTAACGCATCTCTTGTGCTATATAATTAAAGTTATAGGGGGAATCGTTTGCACGCAAGTTTCAAAGTTATGTTATGAGAATGTAAATAAAGGTGGTTTTCCTTTAAAATATATTTTATATTTCTAAATTTTTTTCAGGGCTTGTAGATATGTCAGCCTTTATTCAAAACATTGCGCAAAATTCGGAGTGCTTTTTTAGGTGGTTTTCCTTTAAAATATATTTTATATTTCTAAATTTTTTTCAGGGCTTGTAGATATGTCAGCCTTTATTCAAAACATTACGCAAAATTCGGAGTGCTTTTTTAATCTTTAAATTCCAAGCAATTGGGTCTACTCATAAACTTACTTACGAGTTAATTACTACTTTAGTAAATTATGGGTGATAATTTTGAAAAAAATATTATTTGTTTTTAGCATATACAAATATTTAAATTGCAAAATTTTGCAAGTTAATTACTGCTTTAGTACTAGCAAAAATGAAATCTTGTTGTTTATAACTTCTACAAAAAATCAAAATTTTATATCTTTTCAGGAATAGAATAGACGTTCTGCAAGTAAAGCATATTGTATAGTATGTATAAACTCTAGTAAATAAAAAGCTTTAAAAATAACGAATGTAATATTATCTTGCCACACGTTGGTGATAGTTTAAAGGTGTTAACATAAAATATGTATTTTTTTTTTCATTAAATCATTTAATTTCGTTTATCGTGTATTGTTTTGATTAAAATGAATATCGTATATTTTGAATATTTTATATATTTCGTATTATTTGTGTTTGTAGTAACTTTGATAATGTTTATTTATTCCGTGTTTGTGTCACACGGAATGTGCTTAGAAATAAATACGCGTTCAAATGTAAAAGGTTTGCTAGATATTATACAGAGATATTATTTTGAAAGATTGTAAGTAATATTTATCAAAATATAAAATAATATTGAAAGTAAGAAAATAAAATTATATTCAATTTTAATTTTTGCATGTATATTTATAAAATGTTTGTAAAAACGAGTTCATATAATTTATAAGTCTGTTTTAACGCAGACAAATATTAACTATAAAATATTATAAATTTAGTATATTAATATTGCATCCTTTTCTATCTATTTTAATTAAGAATCTCGCAGAAAATAATTTAAAAATATATTTTAATGTCTCCTAATTACATCCAATGAATCTTGAATAACTAAAATCAAATTTGATTAATTTGTAGGTATTTTAAAGCGAAAATAAAATATCAATGATAATTTTAAATACGTGTAGGAGCACACTAGGGAATTTCTATATTATTATTTACAATACCGCTATGTCAAGATTTGCCAAAACAATTTTTACTAATCTATTTATAACACTACTCTCCTTAACTTCTATATTAATAACGAAAGTATATAAAATAAATTAAAAGAAAAGGTATTATTCCTAGTGTGCCCCTATATTAATAATAATAATTGTTAGGGTGGAGACGGATTTGTAACAAGAGTGTTGCGTAACATTTAACACCTTGGTTGTAATTGTGAGTTAAGAGCGTATATCCCAAAAGTTGGCAACGTCTCTGTGTTTTGATTAATTTGGCAATATTACTGTATGGAAATAAGAAATGTGGCTAGCAAGCGAACTATAATATTAATAATGAATTGCAATTATAACACTGAATTTGATGTTGTAACTGTTTTATGTGTAAAAAAGGCATTTGGAAAGTTTCCAAATACTTTTTTTACACCTAAAACTAAATATTCGGTGTTACGATATTAATGATTGCATTTCATAATCAATATTTTAGTTTACTGGTTAGCCATATTTCCAACAGGTAAATATTTGACAGCTAGTTGCCCACTTTCTGTATAAACGCTTTTAACGAACAGCCGAACTGGAAAAATTCTGTAAAAATATTTCCGTAAAATATTTGGTGTCAGCTTAAAGTTAGCTCTCATACCAATGCTGGAGATTAACACTAGCGACAGCTCAATTGACCTAAATTTTTACAGTTTACAGAAAAGCAGTAACTTATTGTACTCAGAACCACCTATGAATTCAAGCAAATCAAACACTGAAATTGCCTTTTCAAAAACGTATCGCATAAGAAAATCGGAAGAGATGAATACAAACTTTGTAACAAAGAAATCATTTTAGTAATACCTTTTTTTATATTCTTAGGCTATTCTAGTCTAGAGTGTGGTTGTCAAATCGATCAACTGTCACAAATCTATGAACAGTTCAAACGTAGCTGGTCTGCGAAAATCGGAATTTTAATACAGCCTATTCTATATGTATACAACCTTAAAGACTCTCGCAAACAGACGCGACGAGACACCGATAAAACAATTTCCAAGAAGTTTTCATAAGTTAATTGTCCCGAGCCTTCATGTGCGCACGCGCTCCTATGAGCCCCCACCCTAATTCAATTACAGTTGTGAGGAGGACTGATATTACTAATTATAAATAATGCCATCTCAATAGTTTATAGAGTATCGTTATTCGCAGTGTAAATAAATTGTTAGTAAGTATGAATAATTCGGCCCCAATACAGAAGAAAGTAATTATCATGTAATTTAATTGTAAAATAAACTTATATGAATTTAATGCTTGGTTTTTTAATTTACTCATACCTGGGGTTATCTAAGGTGTTGGAAAGATTTAATTATCTTTAAATAGTGGGCGGGCTTGAAATCAATAATACCCAAGGTCTATACAAATCCTTGTTTTCAATTGATGTTATTTCCACTTAAACAAACATCAACTTTATGCTAGTGTAAATAAAGTTGATTTTAGACTGACTACTACTGTTGAAAAAGTCAAATAAATTTGAAGTTGCAGCGCAAACTGAACCTTAAGTGTAGGCATTACAGTTGCTTTTCCTAAAACTCGTGTTTGTTTACATGTTTACGTTTAGAGGTAAGTACAGTACTTAATTAATTAATACGTACAGAAATTAGCAAATATCGTAACGCCTTGTTTCCCCGAAGGGTTGGGCAGAGATGCACCTAAATAGTACACCCACAATTCGCCAGTTATGTTTAACTCCCATGTAATAGGAGCGAGCCTATTGCCATCAACCGGGCACAAATCCAGACTACTACGGGCTGCTACTGAGAAACCCAATAACAATTTTTCCGACCTGAGAATCGAACGCACGACCCTCATTCTCAGCAGCAGCGCGTGCGACGACTATTAGACCAACGAAGATATAGATAAAGATCAATTTATTTGTTCAAACATGTGTAACATAAATATGCACATATAAGATGGAGACATTTTGCAATTTTACCGGACCAACATGTTTTGCCTCACTCGGCGTACAAATATGGTTTTTAAACATGTTATTTGATTGGCGATTATAAATTAATTAAGAATGTCAGACTCATACATAAAAATTAATCGAAGCAGTCTAGAATTCTAGATATTTATAATATAATAGTGTTAAGTGTTAAATCATTATATAAAAGATTTATTCGTCTGTCACGGTGTCGGCAAGTCAGCTCTTGATAAAGATCCAATGTCGGGAGGTTATCGTTTGGTTGGTCAAGCTCACGCAGAATAGATAGAAAACAGTTCACAGAATAATGGAGTGCGTTTAGGATTCCGCATGATGTGTTAAAAGACCGTCTCTTTGGTCTTTTCAGAGTCATTATACCTCACCTCAAATTCACTCTGTATCTCGCTCGCACGATACTGCGCGCGGACTGATTGAGGAGAGCGAGATTGAGCGGCGGCGGGGAAAACGCTCCAAAGCGGAGCCAAAGAAATTCGCCAACTTCCGGAACGCCAATACGTATGTTATTACACGACTAATAACGGGCACATTACGCGGAAGATCGGTCACTCCGTCGCGGACCGCTCGCCCTCTGCGTCTGTTCCGTCCTCCGCGCACCGATTGTTCGGCGTCGGAATTTCCGTCAAGTACTCTTAGTAGGTCATTTCTTTTAACGGCGAAAATAATGTTAATATCAAAAACCATAATATATGGGGGCCAAGTCTTCTAATTTACAGACGTCATAATGGTGAGTTTTTGACAGATTTGCCATACAAAATCTGTCAAACACTCACCATCGTGAAACCATTATGACGATTGTAAATTAGTAGACTTGGCCCCCTGCTTTCTAGTTACTTCAGTTATTAATTTATGATGCAGTTTCATGATCTAATTTGAAGTATTTATTTTAATACCAGCGGTTATTTGTTCGGTTTGGTCCAACATAGTAGGTACATAACATTAATCCGCAACTTTACCATATATTGCACGACTCGTAATGCGAAGCATTAGAGTGTGCTCTACGATCGAAAAATTTTTTTTGCCCCATTTCTGTAACTGTTTTTATTGTTACACTCCTGCCAGTACACATAACCTACTTAATTTATATACCATTGTATAGATGATTAAATGAGATTAATACTGTACTTTTTAACAATTGATTTAATGCAGCAGAAATGGAAAAATCATAAATATTGTTGAAAAAAAAATCCTGTCCCTTAATTTATGAACCCTGAAAACATTGTAGCTTGCGATAAAATCAATTAATTGAGTCAATTTTTTTTTTATACATTCGTTTCAGCCGTAGAAGGAACCCGATTGAAAATGGCTCTTTTATTCAAAGTAGTTTAATTATAATTAATAAAATACTAACTAAAATATAATATCTTTAACTAAATATTATATTTTAGTTAGTATTTTTTTTGAATTCTTAGTGAAATCAGCTCAATTGAAGAAGGTTGTGATGTTCAAACTGTTATAATTTTAGGAGACTTAAATGCGCAACCCGGCCAATTATTCTTTACCGAGCTTAATAGCTTCTGCACGGATAGATCGTGGGTGTGCGCAGACATAGAATTTTTGGGAATTGAGTCAAATAGGTTTACCTATTTTGACGCGGTTCATCGTAAGGGCAGTTGGTTGGACCATTGTATTGTCTCACAAGCAGCTTGGCAATCTACAGTTAACGTCGGAATAATTGAGGATATTTTTGTTTCTGATCATCTGCCTATATTTATCGAGTGCAATTTGGGTTCAATTAGTCCTATCGCCGCGATCCAAAATACATCGCGCAGTGCTGTAATCTGGGGGGAAAGAGATGAGGCTCAAGTTAGTAAATATCGAGATCTATGTAGAAAGGCTTGCGAGACATTGACTTCCCCACAGAATTTGAAACATGTAGTTTTGGACCTTGTACTTTATCTGATCATCCGTTAGTGTTAGATAAAATGTATAAGACATTTGTTGATGTATTAAGTGATGCGGCTGTACAATCTAAAAACAAAGTGAGTCTTAAACGGCATAATAAACGTGTGTGCGGCTGGAACGAACATGTGAGGGAAGCGCATCAGGACGCTAGGCTAAAATACCAAAACTGGATGGCTCTGGGTAGACCAAGCACTAGTCCTGCTTACGATCAGATGTGTGAGTCCCTAAAAATTTTTAAAGGGCGGCTAAAATGGTGTCAGAAACACCAGGACCAAGTTAGAATGGACGTAATAGCTAAACAAAGAGCCGAAAAAGATTTCACAAAATTTTGGAAGTCCACCGGTAAGCTTGATGTTAAGCCTGGCCTCCCTGCGAATGTTGATGGCCGAAATGACCCAGAGGATATAGCTAACCTGTTCATGGAGCACTTTAAAGTACGATCTCCTCTGGGTCCTTCGACCATTATACTAAATGATGGGCCCACCGTGGCGGGCGAGGAACCTTTACTTAGATTTACAGCTAAGCAACTTAAAAAAGTGATAAACAGTATGCGTAGAGGTAAATCTCCTGGCCACGATGGGCTCAGTATTGAGCACTTTAAATATGCTGGTGTACACATGCCGAGGGTCCTGTCCATGTTCTTCAATTTGTGCATTAGTCATTCATACCTACCGGATGATTTGATGAAAACTACTGTAGTGCCCATAGTGAAGAACAGGACAGGAGACATATCGGACAAAGCAAACTATCGCCCGATTTCTCTCGCGACTACTGTAGCAAAAGTGTTGGATAGTGTGCTTGAGTCTTGTCTGGATAAGTACATAAATATACATGACGCACAGTTCGGGTTTAAACCTGGACTGTCAACTGAAAGCGCGATTCTGGCTCTTAAGCACACCGTCCAATACTACACTGAACGAAAGACTCCAGTATACGCCTGTTTTTTGGATCTCTCCAAAGCCTTCGATCTCGTTTCGTATGAAGTGCTTTGGAAAAAGATGGAGGACAGGGGTATACCAGCAGAACTATTGAAAATATTTCAATACTGGTACTTGAATCAGACTAACTGTGTTAGGTGGTCAAACTGCCTCTCTGAGTCATACAGGTTGGAGTGCGGAGTGAGACAGGGGGGGGTGTCTTCTCCAAAGCTATTTAACCTGTATGTAAATGACCTCATAGTCGAGCTCAGCGGCATGCATGTCGGTTGTCGTGTGGGAGGTGTTTGTGTGAACAACATCAGCTACGCGGACGATATGGTGTTGCTGGGCCCGACTGCGAGGTCAATCAGGGAGATGCTGAAGGTTTGTGAAGAATACGCCGCATCACATGGTCTTATCTATAATGTAAGGAAAACCGAGTTCATGGTCTTCAGGGCCGCTGGCAAGTGCCCAGATACCATTCCTTCAATTACTTTGAACGGCGCTAATATAAAGCAGGTGACCAAGTTTAAATATCTGGGCCATATACTTGTTGACGACCTTAAAGACGATGATGACGTGGAGAGGGAGCGTAGGGCGTTGGCGGTCCGCGGGAACATGTTGGCGCGCAGATTTTTTCGTTGTACCGATCAGGTCAAAATAACCTTGTTTAAAGCGTACTGTCAAGGCCTGTACACGGGAAGTCTGTGGTTCAGCTGTTCACGGGGGGCGCTAAATTCCCTACGCGTCCAATATAACAATGTTTTCAGGATGATGTTGAAACTCCCTCGTTTCTGTAGTGCCTCGGGGATGTTTGCCCAATCGCGTACGGATGGTTTCCACGCTATCATCAGAAAAAAGGTGGCATCGCTTGTGAGGAGGATTCGGGGGAGTAGCAATAGCATCCTGAAGGTCGTGGCTGAGGACCCGAGAGCTCCTGTGCTGAGACATTTCATGCGGAATCATTGTCCGCATGAAGTGCATCGAAAGTACATGACCCACTAAATTTTTTGGATTCTAAAATTTTTACTAATCCTAGTGTATAAGTTGTAGTATCTAAGGTGTTTACTAACAAAAATGGTTCCTATGTTGTCCTGAATAAAACAAATTTTAATTTAATTTAATTTAATTTAAATATTTCCAACCTATAACTTGAAGTTGCCTAGCAACCGCCAAGTAAATATCTTTGTCAGTCGTTGACATTACGACTTCATGAAAAGTGATAAATTCAATGAGGTTATTGTTCATTTTTAAACTATGTTTTGAATTTCTTTTTCGATTATGAATGAGTGATAAGTACGAGGCGTTAAAACGTAGGGTCAAGCTAAGCAATTTGAAGTATTATAGACTCTTAACACATCATGCGGAATCCTATACGTCGTTTTAACAATACTGTGGTCTATTTAGTCGTTAGGGCAAGTAATAACAGGCGCACGGGTCGTTCGATCGGTCGGTCCGTGGATGAAATGACCGCATCTTTACATAGGTACCGAGACCCGCCTGTTCCTCTTAAAGCACTTTAAGCCGTTGGTCCCAGCTGTCTTTCATAGATCTTTGATAGTCGTTACGGGTACCTACCTACATGATTTAGGTATTTTGTTATATAGGTACATAATCCAGCTGCCCAGGAGTAGGTGTTTCAATAAATTGTTAGTTTCCGTCGGATAGCGTGTTAAAGTAAATATAATCACTTACCTAATAAATCTAGGTCTGTTTGTCCACGCAATCGAGAAACTACTAGTAGTGAGTGGCTGGTAAAGCGATAGGTAGGTAGCTGACCACACCCCTGTGTGACGTATTGTTAGGTTACAATTACATCAGTTTTTTTTCTTGTTATACGATTTAGCGGAAGGTGTATTACCGAGGCGAGATATAATACTGTTACTTTATTATACTGTGCCTCTGTCTTCAAAATGAGTACCAGAGCCTTTAACCCTGAACTACGGGTCAAACACAAACTCAAAACATTTATTTCAAATAAACCAATTAGGTACAGGTACTTTTGAATTGTCAAGGGGTCGGTCAGTCAGAAAGATGAAGCTATCATAGTTGCCCATTCCAAAGCGTAGTAGGATCCTATGGAGAAGAACGGGCAAGAAACTCCACAGACACTCTTTTAAATCAGAATATTGTTAGAAAATATTGGTTACATCATTCATGTTGAAATTATACATGAGAGAACAATGTAGAAAGACGTGCACGTTATTAAAAGCATCCGTAATAAAAATATAAAAACAAAAACAATTCTAAAATTAAAATAGCCGTGGCAGCTAAGCGAAGACCACTGACGGCGCCCATGAACATGACGCATGCTTAATGTAAATCAAATCTTATGCATTTTTTTCCCATTTAATACAAAATTTTAGCAGTAAACCAATTTTGGACCTGCCTTGGGCGTTATTTACGTCGTCAAGATTTTTTGATGCACGTCTATTTATCTTAAAAATTAGAGAAGTCTCGTCAGCAAATAACACCATTTGTGGTTGGTTTGTTAATATATGGGGTAGATCGTTAATATATACTAAAAAGAGGAAAGGACCCAATATTAAGCCTTGTGGAACACCCATTTTTACCTTTAGACCGACCGAGTGAATTGACATAATTAATTTTAACTTGCTGTTGTCTACCACCACCTCCTATATTAGTAAGTAATATTTGAATCTTACTTCAGTGTGGGAGATGTAGCAGGACTACGGATATACAAGACGAGCATCTCTTTCCCACACTAAACTGTTAATAAACACATGAGCCTTTGAAACAACTAGAAGCTCGTTTCCATGGCAACGAAAGCCTTCATCACCATAAATTAAGTATGCTTCTGATAAGCTACTGATCCGGTTACTGCCTGTTATGCTCAGATTAACACACACGATCATGTGGCTGGTGTTACGAAATTGTTAGAATTCCTCATCAAACATACCTAAACTGTTAGGTTAACATAGGCATCCCATAATAATAGTCCTCCAGACCGAATTTCGGACATGGCGAGCAATCTCAACGGAGACTAGCCTTCGGCGCGGGAGATATTATAGAGCACAAGTATGTGCGCAGACACAGGTGCACTCTCTCTTCCCTCACTCTCATAGTCCGATGGGACGGCAATCCGACACGACCGGAGAGAGATCAGGCGTAGGACCAAACGGCTTAAAGCTGGTTTTAGACCAGCGCGATTTGTCGCGCGACGTGTCACGAACAATACAAAATTTCACGGTATAACAATACCCGTGTCATGTCGCGCGACAAATCGCGCTGGTCTGAAAACAGCTTAACGTTTGTTCCGAGGCACGGGGGTATCACACACCGCCAACTTCCAAACTCCCCGCTGTTCTAAGAAATTCCTCATGGAAATACCCAATGACACTTTGCCCGGGGTGGGCAGAGGTGCAGCTATAGTACTCCCATATTTCGCCAGTTATGTTTAGGTCGCATGTAACAGGGGGCGAGCCTATTGCCAGCAACTGGGCACAAATCCAGTCTCCGGGCTGCTAGAAAAACCTAATTTCACTTTGCCCGACCCGGGCATCGAACCCAGGACCAGCGCTCATGCAGCAGTCGCACTTGTGACTACGAGAACAACGGAGCAGTCAAAGAGGCATCCCGTAATAAGTGGACAAAGACGTGAAATTCCCACGTCTCGCCAGAAGGATTGTTGTTATTTTGTAAGTAAACGGCTGCCCTTCCATACCTAATCCCTTTTGTTGCTATTTCATAAATTAAATTATAAAGGTAAAGGTGTGTCCTAAACATTGAGCGGCAAGAGCGCGCCAACATGCAGCTTTGCAGGACACATTTCTGCCGCGCTCTAGTTAGGACCAAACCGTCGAAGGTACTGCGCGGCACATCCGAGACACGCCGCGCACTTCAGTTGGTAATATCAAACTGCCTAGCCCTTATTACGTCCGCAGAAATACGTCTAGACACAATCACTGACGAATTTTTCCTAAAAATGTTTGTGCGCGGCAGGTAGACAGAAACGTTCGCGCGCGGCAGTCGTCGTCCAAACAGCGAGGCAGCCGCGCACGATTGTCACTCAATGTTAGGACACACCATACTGCTCTATCAAAATATACGAAACTTGTAGGTTAGCATCAACAAGCAACATCAACAAATTAGCAACAAGGTGTCAACTAAAGATATTTTCCCAAAACATCAGAGTTGATGAGAGCGAATCAGAAATCATTGCGTGTTCTGGTAAAAGAACAATATTGATTCATGAATAATTCTTCCGAGACACTTCAACGGAAAACGTTTTTATTAACTACTTATTCCTGATTTGAAAATTTGACGAAAAACTTTCATGGTTAGTACGTTGCTCATAAATTGCACTCATTTACGTCATAAATAGTCTACCTTCATACAAGAAGCTCCAGACTAATGACGATTCAATGAGTAATAGATGAATAAGTCCTAGATGATGAAATAGATATGTAGAGGTACTTCAATTATTACTGCAAAAGTCTGTACCTCTAAGTTGGTAGTGAATCTTTTAATCAGATTAAAGCTGTCGTATGACGTGACGTAATTTTAGATGAATGAACGTACTATTAATTTCCTACACCAGAAAAACGCAACAAAAAACAAACTCTATCCCCACTTGAAAAAGTATAAAATTGAGCGGAACCCACGATCAACGCGGGCCGCAGTCACTGACCACGCGAAATAGGGGTCCGGGAGCTAATCGCAAACGCGCATGCGTCAACTGTGGGGTAACTGACAGTCTCTATTCATCCACGCGACCGGCAACCAAACATTCCCCGAAAGGAATCACGAATAATAACTTAAATAATTTCCCTGTGAGAAAATCACGAAAATGGCTGAAGTTAAAAAAGTGACGGAACCAGGGGAGACGATCGGGCTGTTGGAGAAAAAAGTAAGTGGTTTTTAAGTAATGTCAAGTTAAGGTCAAAGGTTTTGGGGTGGTTTGTGACGCAAGTTGTACTTAAGGTTGAATTTCGTCTGTTCTGTGACGTATCACGTAAGCAGACCTGAAAGTTTGTGTTTTTAAATTGAAAAGCAAAATAAAATTGTCGGATTTTAAGCAAATTACGTAGGTTCGTACTTGGAAATCTACGTAGTTTACTAACACATAGAAAATGGAAATCATTGCTTAATTTGGTAAGTAAATAAATTGTGCCAATTTAGTGATGCTGACGTGGTTTTTTAACTAACAAAATACCGCGTGTAAGTAGTAGTATATTGCTCGTGTTATGTTAATCGATGCTTGTTATTTAATTATTTGATGAGTGGAGCAATGATCTTATAACAGACTATTCAGTAGTTAGCTAGGTATACATAAATTGAATAGCTACCGTATCCTAAAAGTTGGCAACGTCGCAAATAGCTGTCAAATATTTAAGTACCTGTTTTGATTAATTTCGCAATATTACTGTATGGACTTACAAGATGTGGCTAACTAGCGAACTAAAATATTGATTATGAAATGCAATAATTAATGTTGTAACATGACTTTTATTATTCTTAGCGTAACACCGAATATTTACTTTTAGAGGTAAAAAAAAGTATTTGGAAGTATTTGGTTACAACATCAAATTCAGTGTTATAATTACAATTCATTATTAATACTTATTCGTTTTCGCTAGTTAGCCACATTTCATATTTTCATACAGTATATTGCCAAATTAATGAAAACAGCGAAATATTTGACATCTATGTATTTGCGCCGTTGCCAAGTTTCAGAATAAACGTACAAGATACTTAGTAGGAGATTGTATTAGGATGTGTAAATACAAAAAAAAATGCCAGTAATAAAAATGCCCGTACACTTACCTCGAACATCTTCAGGTAAAGAATGTCCCTAGGTACCGACATCAATATTATGTTGCGCAGATCAGATACCAAAAATACTTAGCTATACCTATCGAAAACCTACATACGAAATAAATATTTGCCAATCATATTAGCATCGCACTAATGCCACCGTACAAAATCCTGCAGTGGGAAAATCCCACCGAAAATAGCATATAACTGCTTGATTTGCATTCATTCAAAACAATTCATTTATTAACATACTTAGTTTTACGATTCTGGCCAGATCCGGTTTAAAAACAAACAACAGCTATTAAATTACTTGACGCTTTTATCAACATTCTAAGAAAACGTAATGTGGTAAAATAGGCTCCTATTTATTTATTTATATCAAAGATCCTATGTATGATCTTGATTAGTTGTTTACCAAACCATAGTCTATGCACTGGTGTCAATCAACATGTTAACCTGTTGGGCTTTGGTACGCATTTCATCGAATGCACTAATAAACAGATTCCTGAAAACCCAAAATTGACCAAGTATGAAATCCGCTTTTATAAATAACTAGCTGCACCCCGCGGTTGCACCCGCATAAGTCTTGATCCCGTGGGAGTATCGGGATAAAAAGTATCCTATGTACTAACCCTGGTCATGGTCTACCTATGCGCCAAATTGCATCCAAATCTGTTCAGCCGTTTTAGTGTGAAAGCGTTACAAACAAACAAACACATTTTCGCATTTATAATGTTAGTTAGGATTCAAATTCAAACCCATTTATTGTAGGGTAGGTTAGATTTTTACGAAACCTAGCATAATAAGCCTATAATGTTCCCACTGCTGGGACACAAGCCAAACGAAAGAATTCCTACTGTTAAAAAAAATCCTTTTCTACACAAGGCGGTGTGCTAAAATTAGCGAGCTTGCTCTTGAATTCTATATTCTTCTAACTCTCATACTTTTCTGCATAAGTCGACAAAGCAACTCCTATTTCCGTAAGGATGTTCAATGGAAAATAGAAACCTAAACGAGAACTCGGAGACGAGGTGCAAAAAATTTAGAGCTCGCGTTGCTCGTTCCTCTACTTACATTCTTCTTTTCGTAAATAGCCTATCAATTGAGGAGATGAAAATGCAACTCCATCAAAAAAAAATCCTGCGGTTTGCGAGGTCCGTGATGTTGGTGGATTAGAAATTAGGCATAAGTACTTGTTTTTTTGCTGTCATTATATTTTTTTTGCAAAATTTTACTAGTAATACCTACATAAACTGAGAAGACCGGGCCTCATTTTGTTTTGCCGCTCCGGGCCCCCGACAGACTTAGTCCTCCACTGATTGGGCCTGTCCTGACTCGACCCCGACTATGTGACCCCCCCCTGACTCGAAGGCTGGATCCGCCCTTGAATTGAAAAGGGTATGCTGAGATGGTTTGGTCATGTTGAGAGGATGAAAGATGAGATGAAAGGCGGCTAACAAAATGTATTTACAAGGCAGATGTGACTGGATACGCCGGGAGGGGACGCCCTAGGAGGACATATTATACTGACCATATTGGATATTCTTCAGAAAGGACAGGTGCGTACAGAGTGTAGCAGTCGCAACCGGCGGCATGCGGGTATGGCCAGATGTATGAAGCATAAGGAGTACCTATGTAAGGATCGTAGCAAGTGGTGTTCTGTAGTTTCTGCCTACCCCCATTGGAAGAAGGCGTGAGTTTATCTATGTATGTTTT
Organism: Conistra vaccinii; assembly: GCA_948150665.1. Taxonomy (NCBI): domain Eukaryota; kingdom Metazoa; phylum Arthropoda; class Insecta; order Lepidoptera; family Noctuidae; genus Conistra; species Conistra vaccinii. The sequence goes on from OX411332.1 coordinate 20,649,679, forward strand.
ATGTAGTATATAAAAGTAATAGATGCCCTACAGAAAGGTAGTTGTGCTATTTCATTTTATTTATCAATTTTCGAAAAGCAATTTGTTGTCCACCGGATTATTGCTGCTATCAGTAAAGCAACTATTTTATCGAAGTGAATACGTTCTTGACACCACTCAGTTGTATACGATTAGGAAAACATCTATCTTTAAGTACTAATAATAATATTACAAAGACGTAAAATTTGTTTGTTTGTATGTAGGGGGTAATCTCTGCAACTACCAGTTAGATTTGAAAAAAAAAAAAAAAAATATTGTATAGCCCAATTTTTGAGGAAAGCTATGTAACATCACGCTACGATACGACCCTCAGGAGCCAAGCAAAATAGAAAAATAAGTCAGAAAGAACGCTAAGCGAAAACGAAGTATTAGCGTGGGCGGGAAATGGGATGCGAGTGATGCAACGGGCCGGGGACCGAAATTTCGCCGAAAGTCACGGGCAGAGGCTTAAAGTATAAATTCGTAAACACGTATTCTACTCAACTGACAGATGTCAGGAATGCGTTCTCCCGGTGGCTGGAATATAGTCTACGAGTCACGATCTGACGACGCTCTCGCGTTTTGCTAAGTAGGTAGGTAGGTAGATACCAAGGTACTTTTTTTTTTGTAGTCGTATACTATGAGTTAGAAACAGCGACGAAAACGAGACCAAAATCTTCGTGATGGGCTTACTGAAGGGCTGGGTAGGATCTTATTTAAGAAGTTTTAAGAATTCTAATTATTTTTTTGGATAGATGTTCTGTTTGGACTCTAAGTACTTGCTTCACGTCAAAAGTTTAAAACACTTTTGGAGAACGCTTGCAAGCTCTGTGCGGACTGTACCTACTGTGTTCACACTTTGCAGTATCCAAGCTACTTTACAAGATTGTGTCTTTTAAATCATCTCAGACGCTAGGGTCCTCATGCACTTTTTCTAGACAGAGAGGCTTAAGGTGACGCACGGTAACCGACTTTTAATGATTTTATACTGAAGATCACGTCTTAACGAGTAGTGTTAATGATTTGGAAAAAATATATGTTAAAATAGAGCATTTTTTAATAACTTAATATATGAATATTTTAGATTATGTTTATATTACATTGTGAAATTAATTTGTAAAGTCATGTCTAACGCAGATAAAAAACTGAGAATCACGCAAAATCTATCAAGCGTATTTTTCTGAAATCTTCACCATTTTAAAGATAATTAATATATTGATCATTTAGTACTTCTACGTGTTTTATTAAAATACCTTTTGTTTTATGTACCTATAATAAATTAATATTTTACGTCTAATTTGGGACAGCGCTCCTGGATGGGCGAGTTCTATATTCTATTACTGGCTGGACGTACGACGCGTTCCCCAAGCTCAGTACAGAACACGCAAGCTAACCAAGGTCTGGCATATATCAAACCAACGAATATTAAAGTTAACATAATCAAAATAATCTAAAAGATGGACGCTAGTAAAATGCAAAATCATCACTATACTTCATATCTGTAGTAAATTGTATACGTTATAATTATTATCTCTTTGACGATTTTATCAGAACTGTCAAGTACCTACCTAGTGCTCTGGCACTAATTGCGGTCCGGACAGGGATCATGGATTCATGAACATATTATGGCGCGATAAACGATTTTAATGGCTGTCGATTAATGTACCTATGTACATTAACATTTTTGCATTTAAGGCAGTGGTTCCCAACCTTTTCTTGACCAGGGACCACTTTGATTTCTTTGTTGTTAGCAGGGACCACGACGTACAAGGAAAAACTGAATCAATCCGAAAATAAACATAAATCAAAAACTCAATAGTAACGTGCATTAACAATATTATTTTAATAGAAATCAACATTTTTTGTAGAAAGTGAAATAAATTTTGATTCAATGTGATTTGAGCTTGCATCTTCTGCACAAGTTTGGTTTGGTTTGTTCTAGGACCATAATTATTGCTCGAGCTCAAATCATCACTTTCAATCGATTCCTTGCCATGTTTTTAAACACCAACAAAGCAGAAAACCCTTGTTCACATAAATTGTTCGCGGACCATATTTTGGCTCCTGCGGACCACCCGTGGTCCTCGGACGGACCACTGGTTGGGAACCACTGATCTAAGGCATGAATCAGCACGAACCAGCAAATTAGGTACTTAAGTATCCATGTAACCTTACTTTACTAATAGTTTAGTGATAGTCTATCTACCCATTTCCATCTTTATCAAGAACGTTTATACAAAAATGAACTTTAATGGAATATTAATAACTATGCGAGCATTGGTGCTTGCATAGGTAAAATCAGGGTTTGTTGTTTATGTTACCCGACTATGGAGGTTATAAGTTTTTTTTTCAAAAAGTGGGCAACGTCGCAAATAGCTGTCAAATATTTCGCTGTTTTGATTAATTTGGCGATATTTGGAAATATGGTTAACTAGTGAATTAAAATATTGGTTTTTACCTAATTAATATCGTAACACCGAATGTTTAGTTTCTTAAAAAGTATTTGTAAATTTTCTGCCTTTTTTACACCTAAAACAGTTACAATATCAAATTCAGTGTTACTTATAATTGCAATGCACTATTAATATTCTACTAGTTACTACTGCCAAATTAATCAAAACAGGTAACTACCTGTTTATATTTGACAGCTATTTGCGATGTTGCCAGCTTTTTGAATAAGCCCTCCTATGGTTTTAAATTATGACACTTTCCATGCCAAATACTTGATTTAAAAGATTGTATTCACCAAAAATAACGAAATAGCTATAAAATGTCAATGGAAATAGTGAAATAAAACCAAACTCATGAACACGGAATAACCAAGGTTCAGCTCTTAAATAGCAGCTATACATACTACCACAGATACTACGTGCAATTGTGCACATACAAGGACCTCTATTCGAATGATTACATCAATGAATTTCAAGAACACATCATCAATTTCATCACGTTCAATTGACAGGCTTCAAAGACGGTGTTACTGCGTTTTAAAACGACATTCTACTTCGGAGGTGTGTCCAACCAGTTACGCATAATTCTTCGTAAATGACGACGTCAGACCTCGGACCACGTTCCACCTGATTCAAACCTGTCTTTTAAATATGGGGAAATTTCAGGTCATTGCAAGGTGTACCTGCCTACATTTAAAGCATTTCATCATGAGGTTTGAGTGCTGTATCACAGCTTTTGCCAGTACATTCTTATCTGTAACCTATGAAGTGTTTTGACCGCGCCCCCGTCAGATTAGAGGAAGAGTGACTTGTTATTTATATCGTTGGTACTATGTTACATAGTTTTGGACTTTACCCTTCGAATGTTAAGGTTTATTTTTGATAGAAAGTGGTTTGGTGACTTCAGGAGATAACGCTCCTGTTTTTGTAGTACACCCACGTGTATTTGGAGGGTGTAGGGCGTACTCTAAAGGTCAAACAATCTTTTGCACCGTTTGATGTAAATGCTGTATGGCGTTCCAGTAAATAAATGTTTCTGATTACTTTCTAATATCAGAAAGCCACTTAGGTACTCACATTTCTGTCGAAACTGATATCTAAAAGGGGTGACCGATCATGGGACTGAAATTCTTTTAGGATCTTCAGAACACTAAAGCTGTTCTGAAGATCCTAAAAGAATTTTTCATAATTTTTTTTTTCACGGAATCATCGTCTAAAAGAAAACGGACGTATTTTTTTAACTGCCTGTTCGTGACTTGCTTAGAGTAGCGGTTCTCAAACTTTTTAGGCGACGGAACCCTTTGAAAAACAAATAAAGCAATTCATTTTCTGCACACATATTTTAGCTGAATCATATTTGCCGCAGGAAAAAAATTAAGACCGTTATTTTACCGAATAATTTTTCTTTACAGTTTTTATCAATCAAATGAGGTTTTTAATTTTAATTTCTACAGTTAAAATTATTCATTATAATATAAAACTGAAACAGATGAATTGCGTAATGTGAATTGAACGCAGATAATATTATGAATTGTCAGTTTGTGTCAGTTTGTTTGTGTCATCATCATCATCATCATATCAGCCGAAAGACGTCCACTGCTGGACATAGGCCTCCCCCAAGCACCGCCACTTCGACCGATTCTGTGCTTCCCGCATCCAGCGGATTCCTGCGGCCGTTACAAGGTCATCGGTCCATCTTGTGGTAGGCCTTCCAACGCTACGTCTTCCGGTACGCGGTCGCCACTCCAGAACCTTTCGGCCCCATCGGCCATCTGTTCTGCGGGCAATGTGTCCTGCCCATTGCCACTTAAGTTTGGCAATTCTTCGGGCTGTGTCGGATACCTTGGTTCTCTTGCGGATCTCTTCATTTCTGATTCGATCACGTAGGGAAACTCCAAACATAGCCCTCTCCATTGCTCTTTGGGTGACTTTTAGCCTTCTGATAAGGCCCATTGTGAGCGACCACGTTTCAGTGCCATAAGTCATAACTGGCAACACGCACTGGTCAAAGACTTTCGTCTTGAGACACTGTGGTATGTGGGACGAGAAGATATTGCGTAGCTTCCCGAACGCTGCCCAGCCGAGTCGGATTCGACGATCGACCTCTTTCTCGAAGTTGGACCTACCTAGCTGGACAGTTTGTCCCAGGTAAACATACTCGTCTACAACTTCGAGCGTTTTGTGTGATTTTGTGAGTTTTGTGAGTTCGTTTGTGTGATTCATGAATATTATTATTATATTATGATTGTGCCAAAGCGGCCGTTTTAAGCCCCACGGATCATTACAATACACTTACCTCAATGATTTACCCATTGAGGTATACAATAGGCCATTCAGAATTTTATTATCGTCCGAAGTGCATAATTATTTGCATTTGTAGGCACCTGAATCATTCAGGTACCTACACATAACTACTCATACAAAGTTGCCCCTCGGACATAATAATATACAGTTATAGTGTTTCCATTTCACATTATAAAATCAATAAAAATGTGTCATCATCAGCCTATTAATGTTCCCACTGCTGGGACACAGGCCTCCTCTCTGTGAGAGGGAGAATAAAATGTGTAAAATGCATTATTATTGGTTGACTAATTTGATTGTTTGATGATGACAATAATTACGTAAACTAAGTACGGAATTCACATCTTCAGTTATTTGAGAATACTTTAAAATTGCGTAATTACGTAATGGAAGCCCTACACATAACTACTCATGCAAAGTTGCCCCTCGGACATGTATAGTATAGGTACCCAAACTTCGTATAGGTAGAGGTACTGCCAGAATCGCATTCGTGAAGTCGTAATTTGTGAAGGAGCCGGTCTTGCAACTGTTCTGATGGTTGAACGACCGGTTACGGTTTCCAAAAACGCAGGCGATGCACTTGTGACATGCGTTCCTTATGACATGTCATATTCACGGCACGGTTGCACGGGCTTGCCTGTTTTGTAAGATAAATGAGAGCATTGCATTGGAAGCGTATTTTTTACCGACTTCCAAAAAAGAGGAGGTTCTATGTTCGAAGCGTATGTTTTTGTTATATTTCTCCACCGTTTTCTCCGTGAATTGTGGACCGATTTTGAAAATTGTTTTTTCCCGAGATATGAATGTTATTAACTTTGCTTGGATAGTTTATGAGTTAGCTTCAATAATAGTTTTTTTTCAACTTAGTTTATATGGATGATATGATGATAACTTCCTGTCACTGTTATTTGCATAGCAGGTAGTGGTATTCGCATTTGTGTGGGGTAGGTACCACAACTAAAAAGTGAAAAATAACTTAAATTTTAGAAGTAGGTGGCAAAAAACGAAAATTCAAAACCAAAGACACCGTTTTTTTTTTGGAAGGCGGTTGTTATATTTTTTTGTTAAAAGTTTTTTGATGTAAAAAGTTATTTTTCATATCATCACGCCTGTAAACCACGAATGATTAGGCAGAGCCTAGGTGTAAGCCCACATTTCGCCAGTTATGTTTAAGTCCCATAATACATATAATCGGGGCGAGCTTATTATGCCATCAACCGGGTACAAATCTAAACTCCGGGCTGCTACTGAGAAATTCCTGTTGGAAAAAGCCCAATAACATTTTGCCCGAACTGGGAATGGAACCCAGGACCTCATGTTCAGCAGTAGCGCTGGCGACCACCAGACCAACAAGGCCGTCCAGCATTACAGAGCACAGGCGGAGGTTTTCGAAGTAAAACTTCTTCTGCGCGTTGTTGGGTGAACAAAAATCACGGAACTCGCATCATCGTCACCGAAGGCGCGTTGAGCACTTTTTTGTTGATTCGCACTCTGTTCTTTTTTTGTTTTTTTTTTTAATGGAGTTAGTTTTCGTTCTTGTATTTTTCATATCATCATTATCATCATTTCAGCCGAAAGACGTCCACTGCTGGACATGGGCCTCCACCAAGCATCGCCAATTCGACCGGTTCTGTGCTCGCATCCAGCGGATTCCTGCAGCCTTTACCGGTTTTTCATAGTAATCTGCACAAATTATTATCTACGCAGCTTATTATTATCAAAAATAAGTGCAATTATAATATAAATATAGTCCAAGTTTATCGTTGCCAGATAAACTGTAGATATGCAGGAATTACCGTGACGTCTCTACATGACGTCATAGCAATTCTTTTGTTTTTATTTAATAAGAATTCCTTTCTTTTTCAAGATGGGACAAGGGCAGTCTTATTGCTTTTGTTTGCGTGTTAGATGAACAGGAACGGATGGATAGATCCGATAGACTGGTATTCTTTGTAGTTTTAATATTTCAATAAAAAGTTAAGGACTAAATTGTGGAAGAAACGGGAAGAGGTAGAGGAGAAAATTAATTCTTAATCGTAAACAAATATTGTGCAGTCTTCTCTTGATGACGAAGCCAATAAAAATCAAAGCTAATGAAAACAAATTAATTACTGATACAGATACTGCAATTAAGCTTTACGACTAAAGAAATGCGATAACATTCTACTAAATAAGCCGCTATCTTGAACTAAGGTTCTAGGGCTCAGGGTATCAGTGATAAGATATATATTTACCGGGGTATCAGTGATAAGGCTATATTATAGTTACCGATGATTAGTCTCATCATTGACTCTCGAACATTTGATCTTGAGGTTAAGTAATCAAGTCATGAATATTTTATTGATGATTGATAATAGGATAGTACCGTGTGCCGATCTGGTACCTTAAGTCGCTAGGACTACAAATTGAATTTCTTGAATTGAAATAAGATTATACATTTTACTAAACCTTTTTAACAGTATTTCAACCGATTCTGACTTCTATACCGTAGATATAAGGATAGCAATAAAAGCAAAAAAGTGGTTACAATACCAACTGTTTACTGCAGCTGCCATTTGTCATGCCACCATTGCAATAGAAGTCAAAATCGGTTGAGCGGATTGTAAAAAGGCTTTAGTTAAATATGTAATCTTATTTCAAATGAAGTAAGACTGGATCTTGACTCAGCATACTTTGAAAAAGGTTGTACTCCGAAAAGCAATGATCAATCATCTAAACTCCGCCCTAGAGTGTGAATGTGGTGCTGTTCCACAAACAATGGGGCACGTTAGCACGTATAATATACGTGCTAACGTGCCGTAACGTAACGTGCTGAACACGATATATTATATCGTGTTCAGCATGTCCTATTCCTGTTGCGTGCACGATGCAGGAGCGGACGCTACTTACTGAAGATGCCAAACGCGTAGCCAAATTCTGGACTGACTATATAAATTGCCATCATCAAGCTAAAAAGAATCATCTAAAACTTTGCAAAGTGTTCATTGCGTAATTGCCTATCCATATCATCCTTCAGAGTTTTCCATTTTGAGTTAAGGAGCATCTGCCACCCTATGTCCTTTTCGTCCTAAACTGATCTCTGCCAAATTTTATTAAAATCAGTTCAACAATTTCAGAAACGTGTCTAGGCTATTTCGTATTTTCGTGCTTTAGATACCATTAGAAAAGATCATCACTGATGGTGCAAGAAAACACTTTCATGACATATCTGCATAATATGTACCATACCTATCATCATTCTCCTGCTCTTATGCCAATTTATTTGGGGTCGGCGCAACATGTTCCTTTCTTCCATACATCTCTATTAGTCGTCATCTCGGTAGTCACCCCCTTTCTAGCCATATCATCTTTCACACAGTCCATCCATCGTTTCTTTGGTCTTCCCCTACTCTTATAGCCATCGACATACATACTCATTCGTACCTTCCGTATATATGAAATACATGGACACATAACTGTTGCTTGTTTGAACTCATAGCAGCAATACCTGCTAAGTTCGTATTGATTTTTAATTACCTTGTCGCTATGGGGTGCATAAACTAGGCTTGCTTCACTGCCAGTTACTAGACAATCTTGTGTTGTCTCAGAAACCAAATCAGGGCTAATGAGGTCTGTAAGTTTATGTTATTATGATGTGTGATTCACTATTGTGTCACTATTGTACTTCAGTATTGTGCGCCACTTCTTCCCAGCTAAAACACTAGTAAGTGGTAAAGGGCAGGTGTTTTGGGGGACTGTCTTTCTTTCTTTCTTCTTTCTTTTTAATTTTGACGCAGATTCTCAGCCTTGTTTGTTTAAATGACTTTTTAATTTTGACCCATTATGGGTTTTGTAAAACCAACACAGTTAAGTTGTGTAAATTAAACGCGTAATACACGATCAATCACAATCTGAATAATTTTGGAAGAGATTGCTAATCCATTGCTTCATAAGTTCGAAAAAAAATCTGCTCAACAACGCAAATAACTCAATGAATGTTGTTGAACTGTCAAATGGAACAGATTAGTCTTAATCATGCAGATTTCAATAATCACTTTACTACCGCTGTCCCGTGACGTGGGGTCGGCGCATCCCGTTTTCTTCTTCCTCTCTCCCCTGCCAAGCCTCACGCTATCATGTACTACCTTCTCTTTCTTAACATTCCTCACGCAATCCATCCATCTTTTGTTTGTATTCACCAAATTATACTAGATTTCAATAACGGTTGGAATTTAAAATGTCAAATGTCATGATCCTTACCTGAATAAGAACAGTAACAGCAGTAACTTCATCTGCATTGTGGGGCTAATGAGTAGTGAGATATGCACAAAGACTGTTAATTTGATTAGTAATGAGCTGATTTTGAACATAGAGCCAGGTAGAAGATAATTAAATTAACAGGGTTAGCCTAAAAATTCAATGTTGTGTTAAAATACTGCCACTTTGCCATTTCACCAAAAATCGGTTCAAGCTAGCAGGGAAAGAAAGCCCATCTCGCATCTATAATGTAGGTAATATGTAGATCAGTGCCTATCTGTAATTGGTATAAGGGAAGCTTTAAGTGGGTTCGTAAGAGCACCTTTGATGCCGAAACATACGATACGGCATCATCCACATCATCACAGAACAACAACGTCATACAGTGAGACAGATCAGTTCTATATTTAGAGTAACAATGCATTAACCAGAGGAATGAGCAGCATCCGGTGGTGCTAAGGTTGCTACGAAATTATTTGCGAAGTTATGTGCGACCATGACTTCTTTTCAAATGATTTTGTTATTAGAAGAACTATGTGTAGATTGTAAAGTATTGTGAATAATTTCACGTCGTCTCGTCGGTTGTGAGAAAATAACTGTATGTTTGTGTTTTTTAGTAATTTGTAGTTGTGATGACTAAGTTTTGTTATGACTTAAAGGAAGCGTCGACCTTTGTATGTAAGTACTTTGTTTGATAGTTTCGGTATAATAAATTGAAGGCTATGTAGCTACAATTTTAACATTACTCAAACTCAAAGCATTTGTTGACACCTGATTCTGAACGCCCCTGCGTTGAAATTTTTCGTCGGTTATTTTAAAAAAAAACAGCTGTTCCATACATTTTGAACGCGTAGGTATTGCACTTTTCTATGAAACAGCAGATTTTTTTTTAATAATCGACGAAAAATTTCAACACAGGTGGTTCAGAATCATGTACTAAATCCATGGTAACAGGCTTCGCGTCGATGTCCCTGCCACCCTGTATAGGAACACCTCTACCCAAACCTTCAGGGCAACCAGGCGTTTTTTTTTTCTCACATATAGAAGCAACAAGAATAATGTATGTACCCAGGATTTTGTAATATCTATATTTTAAAGGATTGTCCTGGGAGTATCTTGCCCGTTCCTCTCCACAGAGATCTACGTTTTGGAATGGGCAACTAGCTTCAACTTCCTGACTAACTGACAGACTCTTTGACAATTCAAAAGTGCCTGTAAATGGTTTAATTGAAACAAATACTTTGAGTTTGAGTTATGTTAAAATTGTATGTCTCATAATGACCCAAATACTCTATTCCAAGCTACATAGCCATCAATTTATTATACCGAAACTATCAAACAAAGTACATACTTACATACAAAGGTCGACGCTTCCTTTAAGTCATAACAAAACTTAGTCATCACAACTACAAATTACTAAAAAACACAAACATACAGTTATTTTCTCACAACCGACGAGACGACGTGAAATTATTCACAATACTTTACAAAATCCTCGATGCTATGCCTGCCTGTCATTTCGCCCATGTAATATATGTATTACACATCAAAAAAGTACCTACATCAACGTAGTAGCCACAACCTTAAAACCAATTACCATGAATAGTATAAAGTGAATAAAACTTCAAGTACTAAAGTACAGGTTGACTTTATCTTTTAAGGAAAATAATGCATTCTTAGCAGTTCACACAGTCAATGAACTCTCCGCGGTAAATTACCCCTTGGTTGAAAAACCCGACAAGTTAGGCACACTGCAGTATGCATATGCATAAGCTGATAGCTATTAAATATTTTACAGTAGGTTAGCGGAAAAGTCAATTGATATCCTTTATCTATTTGCCTGTATTAAATTGACTTAGGTAGGTTGTTCAAAGTGAATGGTCACTTGGCTGTATTTTCTTAAAAACAGGAAAAGCAGCAGCCCTGATAAATTGTTTGCAAGATAACAAAGAGAGGTACTACTACTACACGTACGATGATCTGATAAACATCTTGAATAATGCTTGTGTTTTGTGGTGTGCATATGTACAATAAACGCATTACAATACGGGCGATATACCTAACTTGGCAGGTCTGAACATAGGCTCTGAGAACTTCCGTGCATGTTCTCACACCCACACTCTCCTCTTGATTTGGTTCCTAAAAAATGTTACAGCGTTCTGCGCGAAGTTCTGAACTCCCAAATTATATCGGCCGTAGTGTACTTATATACATCTGCAGTTTGCACAATATACCTAGGTATAGGTACTTACATAGATCAGATAGGTCTACTTAAATCTGTATGGTTCTTTCCTCAAAAGACCATCTAAGACTAATAATTCAACAATGGTCCTCATATTATGATCTGACCAAGAGTATATCTGGACTTTAAAAGAGACTGTGACCTTTGAGATGGTTTCGGCCTTTCTTCTCAATATTTGTATGGCCTACATGTAGTTGTTCCGTGTCTGGCTGTTTGTGTATGTGAGTTTAAATATTTGTAAACGCACCCACAATACAGGAGAAATTCCTAGTATGGAACAACGTTTAAAAACTGACTGACTTCCTGGTTGACTGATCTGGTGGTTTAGTGGTTAGTTAGGCAATGATTTTTCAAGGCTTGAGCTAAATTATTCTCATATAGGTATTACCTATACAGGATCAAATAAAAGTAGCCAGCGAAACTCTGCAGACGTATCTAAACATGATAAAACAAAAAAAAAACACAATTGGTTGAGCCGTTTGGGAGCTACGATGGCACAGACAGACACACAGATACACACGTTAAACTTACATATAACATTCCTCTTTTTCCGTGGGGGGTTAAAAAAACGATTTGTTGATTCTTTTTTTTAGATAACTAAACCCATCGATCACGTTTGTCGAGTTTCGCTAAGTAATTTAAATTGATCCTGTATAGCCTACCCCGTGTCGACATGACAAAAGCCGTCCACAGGATGTTCCATAACTCGTAAGTCTACGCAAATCTAATAGAAAAAACAAGAATACGATTCAGTGTCAATCTGCCTATATAGCCTTTTTCCAACTACGTTGGGGTCGGCTTCCAGTCTAATCGGATGCAGCTGAATAATTTACATGGAGCCACTGCCTATCTGACCTCCACAACCGAGTTGTTGTAAAGCAGCGGAGATGTTGGTGTTTAAGTGTAAGATATGGGCGTTTTTGGATAAATATCCGATTTCCGATTGAAAATGCGTTTTTTAGAAATCGATTCCATAATGCGTTTTATTAGAAATCGATTTCAGGAGAAGCCCTGGCGCCCCCTGTTTTAAGTGTCGATCGTCTCTAGTAGTATTGTTTGGCTGTTAGTGCGATCAAAACTATCTAAACATAAACAATTACTATTGCTTACGCAAATCTACTCTTGCCGTGATTTTGTGAAATCGGTTTGTCTAGTTCAGATTATCGGTACGAATTGTGACTGAAATCCGATTCTAGATTCGTTTTGATGTATCTGACGCATGTGTACTAGGTTTTGCTTCAACTGGTCAGACCATCGTATACGGCTACGTCACCTGGGTCTCTTTCCTTCCAACTTTCACCACACATACCTACTAACTAATAGTTATTCTAATAATAATATAGTAGGTAAATAGAGCAGTGGTGGCCCAGTGGCAACGACCCCGACTTATGAGTTGTAGGTCATGGGGTCGAACCTTACAAGCACCAAGCAGGCGCTTTACTTTGTGTAAATAATTTCATCAACACTGCTCTCAAAAACGGTGAAGGAAAACCTCGTGAGAAAACCGGCATGTCTTAGAACCACAAATTCGAAGACAGCTACCAACCCGCAATGGGCCCGCGTGGCAGCCCACTCCCTGTCACCGAGAGGATCCCTGTAGCTAAGGACGTCGCCAGCCTATGGCCCAAGTAAGTATGGCAAGTTGATATATGGAGGATGGCAAAAGTATGATTTGTAGGTAGAGTCAAGAGCACATGAAGCTTTACCAAGTCTTAGTGTAAAGCTCCATGTCCTCTTGACTCTACCTACAAATACAGTGTGACTCTTACCTCTACGGGGCATATTGGGGCCAAAATCGACGCTGGTAGACATTCGGTAGTCCCAATAGGAACTGAGAAAAATTTTAATTTCCATTTTCAATGTATGGATTGAAAACACCTTTCGGTTGTTTTTTCACAAAACTATTCAGAACTTAGGTGAAACCTAATAGATACGAGTATTGTGACTGGGCGTACCACTAACACATAGATACGAATATTACGTCCCGGGACTCCAAATTAGGCCGCGTTTAGGAGGTCTGGAACTTTAAAAAACCAAATAAAAGTCGTCCAAATTAACAAAATTGGCTTTATAGATATTGTAGTTTCTTTACATTAAAGTGCCTTGTATTTTTGACTAAATCTTTTTGAATCTCTGCCCTCCCTTGGCGTCGTCCATGCCTGTACACCCAGTAGTGGGAACATTATGCTGTTATGATTATACTATGGTATGTAAATAGAAAAAACGGGATCATTATTCACAACTTTCGGAGTAGATAAGTACGTGATTTGGCTGAACCAATTACATTTATTATAAGCCTGTGTTGTCCCACTGCAGGGCAAAGGCCTCCCTTCCATCTTTCCACTTTTCCCGGTCTACTGCGATTGTGGGCCAATCCTTTAAGAAGGAGTCCAGCTCATCCCGCCATCTCTTTCTGGGCCTGCCACGTAGTCGTTTCCTGTTATTTGGGATCCACTGAGTGGTGATTTTTGCGTATTGCTGCTCCGACATGCGACAGATGTGGCCAGCCCAGTTCACTTTAGTCCAGCAACTGTGCGGCTAGCGTCCGCTATTTGTGTTTTTAACCAAATTACATTGCAGTAAGTTATTCAGCTGATATAAGATAGTTTTAAAAAGGTTACCTAAGTATTTTACCGGAGTATGCGATACCATTTTCCATAGAAAAGGGATATTATACGACGCGATATCTCGGGGCTATGCGATTGCATGAAAAATGCAAACCCTGCAGCAACCCGTTCCGTGGTTACGACAGGAGCGGACTCGACCTGCTCCGCTTTTTAAAATTATTACTTAGTTATTTACTTGGGCAGTAATTACTAGTGGTTTACTTAATGAATCTGCGTGGACAGGTGTGTTGGAAAAACCAGGAACCCAGTTTTGTTTCAAAATACTTACATATTTAATGTAAGTAGATATAGATGGGCTATTTATTCGTCACAGAGATAATAATCGGCTGAATTTAACAATATTTATTCGGAAAAAAGAGTTTGTCGGCAAAAGAACTTAATAAATTCAATACATTTTTATTAAGAAATTTTCTGCTCCCAATCGGTCTATTTAGGCTTTATCTGCTCGTTTTCCACTGTAGGTAGATATTCGGCAAAATATCTATTACTTAAAATGATAACAATCATAAATGTTATCATTTTAAGTGCATGCGTGATGCGTTTGAAAAAAATATCAAGTGGTTTCCCAAATTAAAAAACCGATTAAAATCACATTACAAAAGTGCAATTTTTTCAATAAATTGTTTATCTGCCATTTTAAGATAAGATCCGATAAAATTAAAAGAAAGTGATTAGAAATTTGCCAATTATTAAGTGGTTCATTATAGTCCATAAATGGCTGCCTATTTCAAATTAATTTAACCGTATTTTCTACGGGTCTAGTTTCTTTAAGGATTTTATAAGGAAAATAAACAAATAAAATCTAAGAAAATTAATCACAGATGATGATTCATTGCCCATTGATTATATGATTTTGTAATATTATGGATTGACTTTTCCTCATGCATTTTTTTATCTATCTAGCAAGTTCTGTAATAAATAAGGACGTTTGTTGTATGATAAACCTTTAGTCCGTTTAATACAAGTTATTTTACCAACAAATTGTAACTACAAACATATCTTACGTTCTTTTCCAATTTCTTCATTGAAAGTCCGATCACATAAAGCGAATTCTTTATGTAAACATTTTCTAAACATTCTTATTTTGAGGACATGTGTCTATTGTCTACGGCTAAATCCTGTTATAGAAGTCTTGGTTTTACAGTTATATTATCCGTTAACTTTCTTTTATCGCAGCTATAGTAATGCATGCGCTTGATGAGTTAATATTAAGTACTAGCTTCTGCCCGCTATTTCGTTCGCGTGGAAGATACACAATATACTGAAAAAAACAGACAAATTTTTATAAAACTCCCTCGGCCCTTATCCACCGCGTCGTATTACATCGCCCGTTCGCGATATTACTTCGTTTTCGCTTAGCGTTATTTCTGGCTCCTTATAAACTCGTAGCGCCATGTCTTCTTCAACTTCCTCAAGAATTGAGCTATCAAAAGCAAAAAGAATTCTTCAACTCCGACTGGCAGTTCCAGAGATCAGCGCGTTTAAACAAACAAATGAACTCTTCAGTTTTATTATATTAGAACAGATTGATTTCGCTCGAAGTTGTAGACGAGTATGTTTACCTAGAATAAACTGTCCAGCTAGGTAGGTCCAACTTCGAGAAAGAGGTCAATCGTCGAATCCGACTCGGCTGGGCAGCGTTCGGGAAACTACGCAATATCTTCTCGTCCCACATACCACAGTGTCTCAAGACGAAAGTCTTTGACCAGTGCGTGTTGCCAGTGATGACTTATGGCACTGAAACGTGGTCGCTCACAATGGGCCTTATCAGACGGCTAAAAGTCACCCAAAGAGCAATGGAGAGGGCTATGCTTGGAGTTTCCCTACGTGATCGAATCAGAAATGAAGAGATCCGCAGGAGAACCAAGGTAACCGACATAGCCCGAAGAATTGCCAAACTTAAGTGGCAATGGGCAGGACATATTGCTCGCAGAACAGATGGCCGATGGGGCCGAAAGGTTCTGGAGTTGCGACCACGTACTGGAAGACGTAGCGTCGGAAGGCCTCCCACAAGATGGACCGATGACTTAGTAAAGGCCGCAGGAGTTCGGTGGATGCGGGAAGCACAGAATCGGTCGAAGTGGCGGTGCTTGGGGGAGGCCTATGTGCAGCAGTGGACGTCTTTCGGCTGATATGATGATGATGATGAGATTGATTTAAAGTCTCAATAAAAATATGCTGTAGCAAGAGAGACATTCATTATTTTATTATGTACCGGTACTTAATGAGTAGGTAATGATCCTGTATTTTAAATAAACCTATAATAGTTTATTTAATAGATGTTTGCAAAGGATTTTTTTTTGTGTGGGTTCTATTTAGGTATAGTCCAGTTTGTTGTACGTTACTGTGAACCGAAATTGCGCATGATCTATTATACATATATTTATGAATTTTATGATCAATTTCGAATAAACTATGCTTGCCAACTTGCCTTAAAAATGGAGCTTGAACAGAGAGTTTTTTTTTTAAATCACAAATTGTTATTCTCTTTCTTCCAAAAAAATCTTTAATTAATTTGTGCTCACCTTGGCACCTCCCTGAATACATCTCTGGAATAAACACAGTGCATTGACCACACTATAGCTTAGTTCAGCGTAGTTTAACCCTACTTTCCCGAGCATTGCACTCGACCACTCGACCGGTCGAGCAAACCCGTGCTGGTAGGCTAGCTAGTACTGCCCTGCTAGATTGCACATCTATGATGGTTATTTTTTTAATGATGATGCCTACCGAGGCTAATCAGGTAGGCAGTAATTAAGGACAGGCTATTAAGCGATTATGTAACAGAGCAATATCGTTTGCTAGTAGTTTCCGGTAGACACGTTTAATAATTTAAATAAACAGTCTTGAGGGGTTCTGCCTGGTTATTTATTTCCTAAAAAATATATTTTTAAAACGTCTAAAAATGAATAGCTGAAAACTGATTATTTTTCAATTGATTCCTTTATTTCATTATATTTTAAATATTAGAATCAAAATTGTAAAAACATTTAAAAATATATGTATAATAATAGTAGCCCACCGGTATTGGGAACAGGGCTCCAGAGAGAGGAACCTCCTAATAATGGGAACCGTGTCCAGGAGTACCGTTTCCTGATTCAAGCTCTGCCGAACGAGAGCGTCGAGAGCCTCCTTCGGTGTTGGTCGAGGCTCTTGGCAATTAAGCCATTGATACGACTACCGGCACAATGATCGCTGAGTTCACATTCCACATGTCGACAAAGAAGAAGCGAAGAAAGCGTTATTGTGATGTCTAAAAATCTTTTGGGGTGGCGTGACTGTAAAATCCGTTACCTAGCAACCGACAAAGTAAATATCAAAATAAATATTCTTTGACATTACGTAAAGATTGCGTGGTAACAAATTTTACCCATATTGATGGGTAGGTACTAAATTGTTTATTTTTATTAGACTATATTTTGAAAATAAATAAATATGCCTACTACTACTACTAATGAATATTGTATTTAACCACATCAATGATAGTACTTTTATACGGATAAATAAAGCAATTCGTGCGAAATTATTCCCTAACCATTCCAAAATATTCAAAAATGCGCAACGTTAATGTTCAAGTTTTCACTTCTGCCGGCACTCCCGGAGTGCAACCCGTTGTTTTTTTTACAGCCTCGCGATGCATGTCGAGTTTTATGATTTTTTATTGTTAAGCAATCCACCTTCCAATCCAACCCTTTAACCGTCTACAATTTTGGTTTTATGCTAACAAAAAAGTAGGTTGCTACCATGTGAAGTCTGTCTCTAATGATTTAATTAAAGCGATAACATTTCTCAAATCATCACCATCGTCATTCTCCTGCCCTTTATTGTCCCAATTTATTTGAAGTCGTCGCAACATGTCTTTTTCTTCCATACTTCTCTATTAGTCGTCATCTCGGTAGTCACCACCTTTCTAGCCATATTATCTTTCACACAGTCCATCCATCGTTTCTTTGGTCTTCCCCTACTATAGCCATCGAAATTCATACTCAAAAGTTCAAAACTTTCTTCACGACATTTTCCTCATTCTTCCGCATCACATACCATGACAACCAATTTCCGGACAACTTTTCAGTCACCGGTGTCACTTTCAGACTTCCTCTTATGTACCTACTAATTTCTTTTCTTATTCTATCCATTCATGTAACACCACATATCCCTCTTAGCATTCCACCACCACCAGATACCTACTCAAATATACAACGTTCGTTTTTGTTGATACTAACCCTCTTGTTCATTGTACTCATCATAATATGAACAACTTTTATTATGGGACCAACGCCGAAATCGCGAAATAAAAATCTGCTGTTCCCCACATTTATGTTCGCATAAGTCGTCAAAATGTAGGAAACAGCCGAAACAGGTGATATTCTTTTTCGCGATTACAGCTTTGGTCCCATAGTGGAAGTTGTAATAATGATGAGTACAATGACCCCTTAAGAGGTTTAGTACCTATAAACAAAAAATAAGGTTGCATACTGACCTGAGTTGGATAACCCAAACTTGTTATTTTTTTGTTATTTCATAACCCTTCAATGACTACGCGCCCCAAGTTCTTACTCAGACACGTACTCTACAAAATTACAAGATGTCATTGAACCTATCAATTTTTTAATCTAGGTGTGTTAAGGCCATCTAAGTCAATGGACTAATGTTTGGGTTTTTTACCAGCGCAGTATTGTGCAAGCTACGTCCAAATGTTATTAAACTTTCGTTTGTAAGTTGCATCTGGGAAATTCCATAAAACGAAACGAATAGTGTCTGGAATAGTGCAACAAGTTCAATGACAACTTCTGTGTTTTTTTTGTTAAATGACATTTCAAGGATTTTGTTTGATTCAGTGTTCAGCCATCACCTATTGAGATTATCTTTTCTAAACTCAAAGAAATTTTTCAAAAAGGGAAGATGTTATTTTAATAATCAGCGTAGCCTTTTTTACCGACTTCCAAAAAGAAGACTTTTTTTTAACCGGTCAAGCCGGACCGAAGCCCCAGGCGCACGAAAACTCCCAATACCGTCAAGCCTCGTCGTGTCCCCGGGAACACGGTACGTTCATGCAGATTGCAGCTCTATTTATATGTAATATACGGGCTGATATGGTCTGTGGTTGGTTTTGATTTATGGTAGGATAATATACCTGTCGAATAAATCGACCATAACGTCAAAATATGCAGAAACAACTCTAAAAAAAAGTAAAAATTGAACATTTTTGGTACGGCAAAATGGCGTCCGCGCATGCGTGCCGTGCACTGCACTCCGCGTTCTATTTATTCATTTTCTATTGTTTTTTAAGTGTAAATCGACGGGAAATGGTGTTATTTCAATAATTAAGTAGTGTCGTCATCGTATATAGATAAAATTTGCACAAAATAACATCGTAATTACCTATTACGGACCCATCAAAAAATGTAAACAAACTCGGTAGTGAAAAAAGGTGTTGATGTGAAATTTTGAGTTTTGTGTGTGTTTTGTGTATGTAATCGCTGGTAAGTCATTTATTTTATATTCTTGAATAACTAATAAATAATAAAAATGCATAATACAGAAAGAAAAAGAGTTCAATATTTTTTTGTCAACTAAATAATGTTACGTAATGATACGGTTAACGATTTATTGAACTTTTTTATTTATATGTGTTTTTATTTATTATTATTGTCCGTAAATAATGGTTTTGACCGATAGTATATGTATTCATAATGTATCCTGCGAAGTTTCATGTGAATCGAACCAGTAGTTTTATTATAAATAATCAAAACAATGAACAAAGGAATTTCTTATAAGAATCTTATAAGAATGTTTATTTATCAATACTAGCGTTCGCTTACAAAGATTCTAAGTATTATAAAAAATCCTTTGTCTAATCAGGAACCCAAAACCATTAACGATAAGACTATTTACTTAACAAAAAGCTCTCAGTTTTTGTTTATATTAGCGAGCTCTTATCTCTGACGCGCCGCGATCGTGTCGCGCGGCTTGAGGGGTGTCGCAAAATCGCGTCGCGCGGCTTAACCGGTAATGTAAGTGCTCTGATTTCTCCGTCAATTGTGGACCGATTTATAATAATTTTTTTTTGTTTGAAAGTGTATGCTCCCGAGGTGGTCCCATATAATATTTTTTACTTGGCTTGGATGGTTTTTGAGTTAGCTTCAAGAATATGTATTTTTCCCACTTAGTTTATAAGAATGATATTTAATATGATAACTTCCTGTCACTGTTATTTACATAACAGGTAGTGGTATTCGAATTTGTGTGGGGTAGGTACCACAACGAAAAAGTGAAAAATAAAAACTTATTACAATAAAAAAACACTACAAATTGAAAAATTACTTTAATTTCAGAAGTCGGTGGCATAAAACAAAAATTCAAAACGAAAGACACAAACTTCCGAAATTAAAGTTATTTTTCAATTTGTAGTGTTTTTTTTTTGTAAGTAGTTGTTGTTTTTTTTGTTTGTAAAAAGTTTTCCCAACTATGTTGTGGTCGCCTTCCAGTCGAACCGGATGCAGCTGAATATCAGTACTTTTCATGGAGCGACTGCCTATCTGACTTCCACTATCCAGTCACTGGGCAACACGATACTCCTTGGTGAGACTGGTTGTCAGAATTTCGGGCTGGACCCATAACGACTGTCAAAAATCCATGACAGCCGGGACCAACGGCATGACCA
The DNA here is from genome assembly GCA_948150665.1 of Conistra vaccinii. Classification (NCBI taxonomy): domain Eukaryota; kingdom Metazoa; phylum Arthropoda; class Insecta; order Lepidoptera; family Noctuidae; genus Conistra; species Conistra vaccinii. The sequence goes on from OX411332.1 coordinate 20,670,220, forward strand.
TAACTAAATTAACCATAGGAACCACGGTTAATAAAAATATCTTGTTTAAACGGTTTCTCTCCAATGCGCCAACGCTGCTAATGTTTCCATTGACAGATCATAATGCAATAATGACTGATTTGCTGTCACGTTACGTCATCTCGTACAATTGACCACTGTTCTCAATTGCCCTTGGATCCGTTTCAATATTGCCTTTTGAAATAACTTCGAATAGCAAAAAAAAACTTAGTAGATACTGAAATTACTCTCTAAGTACGATACTGGATGATATCTGCCAAATCAAATATGTAACAAGTTGTTTTTATTTATTTTTTTGTTATATTCTTTAATTCGAGGAGCTCGTGGCTAAGTAATAACAGCCGCACGGGACAATCCATCAAGTTTGCCGGGGTTGGTCCGTGGTTGGGTGACCTATCCACATCTTGAAATCAGCACGCGTAGCATGCGCTTTCTATGTCTACGAAGAGTAGACACAGCTCTTTCTATACAAAGTGACATTTCCTTTCTTCATTTTTGACATCGCACCGTAGAAATCTTTCTTCAATCTGTCACTTTGTCTTTCGTTTCTAACTATCTTTGTCTAGGTCATTTTATATGTAGACTATTTCAGAAGAAAGTTTTCTATACCAAATTGTCAAAATCACTCTGACGACTAGAAGAAGAAAAGAAAGAAGAAGAAAGAAAATACGTTTATTTCCGGCAAACATGACGCATAGAAAGAACACAAAATAAAAAGAAGTACACAAGTTGAGGGAAAATATGCGTCACATCCACGCAAAACGGCCATCGCTCAGCATAATGCTGCGACCCTATGCGAGACAGAGCCCCAGCGCGACTGACAGTTGTCTATGGTAGTGAAATATTATACTCGACGGTCACAAAGTATACAGGGTTATCTGCAAAATCATGATTTTACAGAAGAGCGTTTTAAACGCAAAACTGTGATAACTAATAGAAGAAGAAAGCTATCTTCTCCTATTTCACATCATTTAGTTAATATTACCAAGGAAATGGTTAAGGCCAATATTACTGTAATGTTATTTGTTCCAAAACACGGTACTTCGACACACTGAAAAAAATAAGCTGTGCTTAGTTGTGTTTAATGTGACTTAATATCAGTAAAAATTGACAATCAAACAGTAAAAACATCCTATGACGAAACAAAGAATTCTGAGTCGAATTATATTAAAGAGTGAATTTCGTAAAAAGTCCAGTTGCCTCTTTTTACTTTGCTGCCGTCGTACTGTCTTCACGGAACGTCATTTTTGTCTACTCTTCCGTCGACAAAGCGGTGCTCATGCTACGCCTGCAGGATCCAATGAGAAAAATAACCATCACTAGATCCATCATGAATCTGGCCAATGGATCTTCTGAGATTGAACGTTCTTTACGTACCGAGACTCCGCCGTGCCTCGGAATCGGAAAGCACGTGTACTGAGCTCACGCAACGCGTCGTACGTACAGCCAGAATAGGACTCGCCCATCAAGGAGCGCTGTCCCAAATTAGATGTATTATTAATGTATTATACATAAAATAAAAGGTATTTTAATAAAACACGTATACTATAAGATTATAAATTAAATTATCTTTAAAATAGTGAAAGTTTCTGAAAAATACGCTTGTTAGATTTTGCGTAATTCTCAGTTTTTTATCCGCGTTAGACACAACTTTACAAATTAATTTCACTATGTAATGTAAACATAATCGAAAATATTCGTATATTAAATTATTAAGAAAATGCTCTAATTTAACATATATTTTTTTCAAATCATTAACACTACTCGTTTAGACATAATTTTCGGTATGAAATCATTAAAAGTAGCTTATCGTCGTATATGAGAGTGAATTTTCATTTTGATCGTATTTCTCACTAATCGATAAATAATACGACTCAAGGTCACTGGCATATATATCTGCATCTAATTCCCGATTCAAGTTAAATATTCATCTTGTTGCGTATTAAAAGTAATAATAAAATAACTTGGAGCAGAAAGATCCGCTTATGAAGTAGGTCGGTTTAAATTACTTTACCTAATATTAATTCATTACTAGACGACGTATCTATATTTATTCAAACCAGACATGAGACAGGTGACATAAGTTGATTTTAAATGTAATGTCTCATAACATAGTATGTAATGTCTCATAACAATTGGTATTTTATTGCAATATTGTTAATTTGATTATTCACTCATCAGTCATCTGTAAACAGCGTGTCCGTACGATTTTATAGGAAAAACAGTTAATTTACAAAAAGGTCATTAAACAAATCGTTTTATAATAATTTCCTGTCGGAAAATTTTATTTGAACTCACATTATCGATAAGTATGCAAACTATAAGTAGATCGCTTCGGCAAGTGAACAGAAATCTGGTTTGTGCATTTTTTTCTTATTTATTAGGCAGAACGTTTCAGCGCCGCGGTCAGTTTACCTCGAGTCGGTTTCCCGCGCAGTGATCTGTCAACCAGTTTGACAGCGGTTTTGGCGGGAAAGCATTTCTTAACCCTACGTCGCGTATCGAATTAATAGATGTTGAATGTTGCGCTTTACGATCCAGTTGCTTTCTTAAATGCATCGCGTTCAAGGTTTTTAACACACCGTGCGCTCGGTTATTTTCATTTTATTCTCAGTATTGTGTGAAACTGAATAAATGTCATTTGGAAGTGAAAAAATGGACAAGGAAAAGTGTTGTTACGATAATTCAGCGTTTGTGTTGACTGAGAAAAATGTTTGGATGCAAAATGAGGTACGGTTTTTTTTTTTCGATTTTCTGCTATATGTGTGGATAAAATTTATATAAAAAGATAATCTGATGCTTCAGAAATAAAATAGTTCGAAGCAATGACTACACTTTATAGAAACACTATTTCAGCTATTTTTCTCTAAACACACATTAATTACAAACTAAAAATAAATAATCAGCTGACCATAAACAATCAAATAACTATTTTAATTAAAATTTTAGCAACGCAAGGATGTTCTATGATTACATTCTTTCAGCCTTGTGAGTAACCGAGTTACCGAAGCGTGACCACTATCGATATAAAATTACTTTCTTGTGCTTATTGTAAGTTAAACTACTAATATTCTGTATTATTTATGTAAGAATGTTGCACCTTGGTATTAAAATGAGTCTCTTTGTTGTGATTATCGCCATCTTACGTTGTCATAATCATAAAAAAACAGTTTTTATTATAATTGCTAGCTCAACTGGTATTTTTTACATTATGTGATAAGAAAATAGGAAACATGCAACTACAATAAAAGAGTATTTTTTGTGTTATATTATTTATCGAAGAATAAGGTCAATGGAAACTTGTTTAAGTCATAATTCATGTCATGATTAGCAGACAATAATTGCCAAGTATTTATTGTATTTTTAGGGTTCCACATCCTTAGGCTGCCTGTCCACTGGAGCGGAGAGGAGAGGAGCGGAGCGGAGATGTGCCAAAATTAACCAATAGAATTGCACCTCTGGAGCGGAGTTTTGATTCTATTGGTTAATATTGACACATCTCCGCTCCTCTCCTCTCCTCTCCGCTCCGGTGGACAGGCAGCCTAAGGGTATCAGCGGACCCTATTACTAAAGCTCTGCTGTCCGTCCGTCCGTCCGACCGTCTGTCACACGCCTGTATCTTTTGAACCGTAATAGGTATAGACAATTGAAAATTTCACAGAGGCTGTACTAATAGGGACGCTATAACAACAAATAATAAAAATAAAATTAAGTTAATTATTAACCCATACAAGAAATTTTAAACATTGTACGGTGTGTACATTTCGTCTGCGACCCCGACTCGCACTTGGCCCCTTTTTTTAACGTGCTGTAATGAAACGTAATTCTATTGTATTACCTACCTACCTAATGAATATTTTGACAGCTAGAAAAAAATACCTAACCTTTTATTTAACAGTTTCCACTTTGACACAATAAAATAAAATTTAGATTATCAATGCCGCCAATGGTCTAAATTATACAAATTTATTATTTAAATAAATAACCTGTTTGAGAAAAAATGCAAACAATAGTTTTTCGTCGTGTTGTTGTGTTTTTATAAAACTTAACCGACATTATGGAGTAATTAGACTTCTGCATTTATTTTTTCTTGATTTATTGAGATAACTTCATACTATGCGGGCAATGACGGAGTTTCTCCTTTTGATTAGATGATGCATTATTCATATTTAAGCCTCGTTCGTATTATCAAATTGTGCTAAATAGTGACCCCGATACGCTCGTCAATGGCTCCCATAGGAAACACGCGATAAAGTGAAAATCATAAACTGTTTTCCTTATTAATTTAGGTATTGTGTCAATAATTGGCAACGATTATGTTAGCTTACACATTAAACTAATATTACCTCACGAATATTACAAAATAAACGCAAGTAGGTAACTACCATAACTTAAAAAAACTGCAAACTTTTACTAAAAAAGCAAAATTAGTAAACTAAAAAGGGCTGAGTTTTTAGTTGCAATTTTCTATCACTGTCACTATTTGCGAAGTAACTATCCTGTTACTTCGCAACGTCATAGGCACACAAATTATAAATAAACAAATAAATAAATAAGATAATTTTATTTCGGACTCCTAAGAGATCCATAAATTGTTAGAACAGGTTTGCACTTAAACCACTATTGTTAGTAGGTAACTTAAACTAAAAACGAATTAATGAGATAATCAACGAGGAATGGAAACTCACAAATTCTTCTCACAAATTGCCTTATTGAAGTATCTGCTGCCACAGGCTTTAGGACTTATGATTGAATCATAATTTTAGTTCTTTGAGAATCGAGTTCCAATAAGGCCATTGATTTATATTGATTGATTTAAGGATATCCCAATGCCTATAGCACGGAGAGGGTTAAACGCGGCTCATTTTAAAAGCAATTTACGCAAACCTATTCAACCTAGATTTCGACCTAGTTGATTTTATATTCTGCGACAACCAAGCCTGTTTACGCTCTGATAATAGTATCATAATAATTAATACTCTAGTTATCCTAGATAATAGCTAGTCTAGTATATCTGCGTTTATTAAGTCAGTAATACTATTTATAAAATAATTTCTCAAAATGAATAATGTAAGTAAAGTTAAGTCCATATTTTCAGTATTTGACATTGAATTAACACGTCCAATGTTAGGTGGCGGGGGGGCTTCAGAAAACTATGAGGCCATAGATAGAAAGTGTACGAGTACCTTGGTTTAGGTTTAGAAAACTAGACATTGTTTTAAACGAAAACATTTTACGTAGTCATTATGTTACTTATTACAAACAAATGACTCAGACAGAGGCAGACGTATTTTTAAACATTTTAACTTTTCATTTTTATTTATTGTTTTAAGATTTTAATTTTATTTTATTTTATAATTTTAATATTATCTTATTAATTATTTTTATATATATTTATTATGATTGGAATTTTATTGTATTTTATTTTATTCTTATGTTAAATGTACAATGTCGATCTTTTTATGGATCGAAATAAATGATTTTTGAATTTGAATTTTGAATTTGAATTATTGTTAAACTAAAATCAATGGTACGTAGTAGAAGAATAATGAAAGTAAGTTTCATGACGTGGATCAATGAAATCATTCCTTCAAATACTGTTATTCTATCTTATCGCAAATTAAGACAATTTTTTTTATAATATATATCTAGAATAAATAAATTAGATTAAAATCAATATAATTCGCAACACAATGTTGTTGAAACTAGTCTCTAATTTAATACAAACTTAAAATAATAATATGTATTTAAGTATATAAATAAATCAGTCAAGTGCGAGTCGGACTCGCACACGAAGGGTTCCATACCATGTCGTACAAGATATAACACTATGAATTTTTGTAATACTTTCGTAAAGGTTACAACAGAGGCGCTATAAAAAAACAAAGGTTTGTAAAGAAATTGTCTAATTTTAATGAAAAAATGTTGTTGTGTTAAATTAAAGGTGTAGAAGTATTATTTCATTTATTTTAAGAGAAAAATATTAAGTTAACTTTATCCGGTAATATGCATTAACTAAATTCAAAGTCAAAGTTATTGATTTGCTACTAACATAGTATTAGTAGGTATAAATAGGTATATAGGGTAGGTAAGCAGGTAGATATGTAGGGTAGGTAAGCAGGTAGATATGTAGGGTAGGTAATTAGGTAGAAATAGGTAACTAGGAAAGGTAGATGCGCCGTAGATAAGTACTTAGTGCTAACCGTGCGAAGCCGGGCCGGGTAAAGCTAGTTTTACCCGGCAGTTTTTAAAGCTAGTTAAAATTTAATATTACTTATAAATAAAATAATTTCTGTTGTTACATCAGACTATATTGTACAAAATAAAATGTAAGTAGTACGCCAAATTTTAATTTCAACATTCCGTCAATACAGGTATTTATTTACGTTATTTTTGATAGTCATACAGAAATCTATTATTTCTTACTTATTGTTTTTACACGTCCCATCGGACTATGAGAGTGAGGGAAGAGAGAGTGCACTCGTGTCTGCGCGTGCGCACACACCGTTCCGTTGAGATTGGCCGCCGTGGCCGAATAGTTTTACACAAATAAGTTTTCTCAATATGAAATTGTATCCACAACGGTTTATGGTAACTGAATAGTGCACTGTATGTGCCAGCATTCATTTAAATGTTACTGAATTCATTGTCTATTGGAGTTTAACCCGTTCTGGTTGTAACATGAGGTACACACATCAACACCGTCTAGGGATACTTTGGAAAAAGTCTATAAAGTTCTTAAACTCAAAAAATACTGGCCGGTTTTAAAATCTTTTGAAGAAAGCTTATTTTGTAGACCTTTTTGGATGATTCAAATTTTAAAATAATTAAAATTCCATGTATAGTACCTACATGCTGCCATGATAGTACTTACTAATTCCATGTCATTACTCCGACTAGTAAATAGTTATCTGTGGAATTTGTATTGCATAATAATAGTATTGCATAAAAATACCTTATGAATCGGCGTTTTTAGTATTTGTTGATTATAAACAGTATATGGTTCATGATATACAGTTGTTTAGTTGTTTAGTTGTTGAGATAGAGCTCGTACAAAAATGGTCTAAAACTGACAACTTCTACGGCCCCCTAATTCATCATTTTTTAAGATAAAAACATATAAAAATTATATTTATTATTTACTCAATGAGCTCTAGACAATGATACCCCACATGCTAGGGTCAGATATTTTTTTTTTCAAAATTTAATTTTTTGTATGGTGACCCCCTCTTTAATTTTTAATTTTATTATTTGTTGTTCTCGCGGCAATAGAAATGCATAATCTGTGAAATTTTCAATTGCCTAACTATTACGGTTCATGAGATAGAGCTCGCTGACAGACAGACGGACAGCGGAGGGAGGCTTATGAATAGGGTTTCGTTTGTCACCCTTCGGGTGCGGAACCCTAAAAAGGAGGTAAATAATCACAGGGCATCAAAAAATTCGTCCGCATTGCTGTCAACAGGAAAAGTGCCCAAAAGGCTGGCAGCATTGCCACGTTGTATGGCAATTCTTTGGCCAAAAATAGGCCTTCCCCTTGCTCACGCAAAGAGTCAACCAACCGCTTGGCGATATCTCAAAACACTAAGTGGGCACTCGGACCCCATGGCCCTAGTGTTTTAATTAGATTAAATTAATAAATATCGCAAAATAAGACAATTAGTTACACCGTTCACTTTCGAGAAAACGTCAAAGTTATTTTTTTTGGTGATACACAGGAAGTAAGGTCTTATAAGGACTTGTAACTTTCAAAGTTAATTAACTCATTTGAAGATAAATTATTTAAGTAGAAATAACTACGTCATAAAGTAACTATTAAAAAACTCTCTGATCGTTTTGTACATCACAAACTTCCAACTCTCCCACGGGAACATCGTCTTGTTCTTATTTCAAAATGAATGCGCATGCGACGCACAGTCTCGTCAGAGCGAGTTTTAAATGTGCGCACGATGAAAAAAAAGAGGATGCACTTGTTTGGAGGCCGTAAAATACGTAATATAAGATTTCGTAATAACAATGGATTTATTTTTTATTGTAATTTAAAGGCTCTATGAGTGTGATTTCAGTTTGTGGTTCTTCGAACTTTACAAACTCTACCTTAGTCAAAATATTTGGCTTGGCCGTTTCTCACATGCCACATGGGCGTAAGGTGAAATCTTCACTGTTCATTACTTTTCTGTTATACAATAGTTAATTTTATTCATTCATTTAGTTAGTTATTTCTCACGCAGAGCCAAGCTTCTTTCTATCTCTACACGCCCCACCAATAAATCGACGGCGATCGGGCCAGAAACGGCCAAGACACATATTTTGACTAAGGTAGAATTTGTGAAGTTAGGGCTTGTAGAGTTAGGGCGTGTAGAGTTAGAAGCTTGGCTCTACATGAGATCTGATAACTTTTTGACAGTGCGAGTCATCAACATCAGGTCTTGGCAATATTTTACATGAAAATGTTTTTGGTGGAATGAATTTATCCCAAGAGCAAACTTAACATTGTAGTTGAAAAACATGTTCTCCCATTCGGAATGTATGGCAGAACATGTTATTGCAACTGGAAATGTAAGTTGGTCGATTATTACGGAGAACAATGACCTTAAGCAAATAAATGTTGATTTGCAAAGCAAAAATAACCTGCTTAAAGAACTTACACTTAGCCCCCATAAAAAAACACAAAAAAACAACTCCAATTAAGAAATGTACGACACATAACAAACAAACACAAACGCAGCCTTTAATTGTATCTAACCACAAAGAAGTTGTGATAACACCCAATGACATCATACAAAGGGAAAACCAACGAGGAAATAACCTAATAAAACAAAAGCAAATAAAAAGAAAACTGTGTGTAATTAGTAACTGCAACTACTATCGGCCAATGGAAATTATAGAAGATACTTTCAGCGAACAGTTTGAGTATTGCCATTATGTGTCACCTAATAGTAGAATGAAGGAAATACTTGCAAATATTGCGAAGAAGGTTCAAGATTTTAATATGGACGACTATTGTTTAGTAATGATTGGCGAAAAGGACTTTAAAGATAATCAAGACTCCATCGAACTTGTTAGGCTAATTAGGGAATCCTTGGAACAAATAACTCATACAAATGTGATTGTATGCTCTCCGTCATACGTAAGGGGAGCCCTTATTCATAATTATAGAGTAGAATTGTTTAATAATTTACTTTACATGGATATACAAAACTATAATTATGCATATTTTTTCGATACTAATCGTGACGTCTCTTTGGAAATGTTCTCATATAAAACAGGCAAACTTAATAAACTAGGTATAAAGTGTATATTTGGAAGTATTTTCAGTCGCATACTTGTTGACATCAAAAATTACCCATTGGATTATGACCACGAAAATTCCCCAATATCTCTGACGAGTAAAGCTCAAGTACAAGATAAGTTTTTTCGTCCCACCCTTTAAAAACAATGTCATGAATGATAAACAACAATTAACATTGTTCCATCAAAATATAGCTGGAATACTGAACAAATTAGATTTCTTTGAAATAACAATAACTGAGTTGACGAAAGACACGGGTGTTATAGACTTTATATGTCTTAGCGAAACTTTTATACAATCCGGTCATGAATGTAATCTTAGACTTACAAACTATACTTTAGCTGCGAATTACTCAAGATCTAATAAAAAACGGGGAGGTACGTGTATATTGGTGAAAAATGAGTTAATTTTTAGCCCATTACAAATAACAAATGAAATCTCTAGCGATTATAGTTTCGAATGCTGCGGCATAGAAGTTCCGAGTCACAACTTAATACTAGTATGTGTCTATAGAATCCCCGATTCCGACACAGGTATATTTTTAAAGAAAATGGAAGTGTTGTTACACAAATTAACTCATAAAAGAAGGAATCGTATCATAATATGCGGAGACTGGAATATTGATATCCTAAAAGATACTACACAAAGCAGAGAATTAATATCTATTTTAAATAATTTAAACTTATTGACACATATTAAAATGCCCACTAGGAAAAAAAGCTGCATAGATCAGATAGCCAGTAATATCTCGACCCAAGACACTAAAAGTAGTTTACATAACCTAGCCCTCTCAGATCATGATACTGGGCAGTCATTAACGTTCTTTCTTCCTTTAACTAATAATACACAGAAGACAATAAACTTCTTTCATGAGGTCAAAAGAGATTACAACAAAAACAATATTAAAAAGTTTCTTGATTGTATATCAGCTTTAAGTTTTAATGAAATATATCCCGAAATAATAATGACAAAATATAATAAACCAGTAAAAAATAAATGGATTAGTAAAGGCATAAAAATATCATGCATAAAAAAGAGAACTTTATATTATAATAACCAGCACGATGCCCTTAGCAAAAAATATCATTTAAGAAGATACATGACCTATTCTAAAATTTTAAAAAGATGTATTTCAAATTCACAATTAATAAATAACAAAAAACATGGTCTATTATAAAAAATAATGTAAATAACGACGACAATTATAAAAATGACATCAAAGAGTTAATAATAAATAATAAGATAATTAATGATCCAAATGACATATGAAATCAATTCAATAACTATTTCATAGAAATGACCCATAAGTTTAACTTTAGCAATAATAATAACACCAGTAACATTGACATTACCACTAACACTGACAGTATATTTCTGACTCCAGTAAATGAACAAGACATTATAAAAATTATCGTCTCTTTAAATGATACTAACGCTACTGGATACGATGAAATTACCACAAAAATAATAAAATTAAGCAGTAAAAGCATAGCATCACCGCTATGTTATATAATTAACCTGTCATTTGAGACAGGAACATTTCCTACTAGATTAAAACAATCTATAGTTAAACCACTATATAAAAAAGGTAATCGCACGGATATGTCAAATTATAGACCCATTACATTGATACCTATCATAGCAAAGATTTTTGAAAAGGCAATGTACGAAAAAATTATCAACTTTTTAAATAAAAACAACATTCTTACTGAGAACCAATTTGGTTTTAGGAAGAATAGTTCGACTTCACTTGCTTGTTTTACTTTGGTCAAACTTATATCTGAAGCCCTCAATAACAAAATGTCTGTATTATCAGTATTTTTAGATATGAGCAAAGCATTTGATTTTGTCCCACATACTCGCTTACTTTGCAAACTGGAGAAATACGGCATAAGAGGCTTGGCGCATGACTGGCTTAAAAGTTATTTATCGAGTCGCCAGCAAAGGACAGTAGTATCAAAAATTGACAATAACACAAAAAAAACATATAGCTCAGAGTTAAAAATAAATAGTTGTGGTGTGCCTCAGGGAAGCGTATTAGGGCCTCCACTATTTATAATATATATAAATGACCTTTGCAAGAGCCTAAAACATAATTGTACACTATTTGCTGATGACACTACTTTGACCATAAAAACTTCAAATAGGAATGCCCTAGAAACTGACACTAACAATGAAATACTAAATGCAATTAAATGGCTGGAATCTAATAATTTACGTGTTAACATTGAAAAAACAAAATTAGTACAATTCCAAACATACAATTCGTTTGTAAGGCCACCTCAAATACAATACAATCATTCGATATTGGAACCAGTACCGTCAACCTTATTCTTGGGAATAGTAATTGACGAAAAATTAAATTGGAAAGAACATGTAAAAATGTCTGCACTCGACTCGACAGATTTGTGTTTGCTCTTCGAAATCTGAGACGAATAGCCAGTAAAGAAACAACCCTTAATGCATATCATGGCTATGTTTCGTCAGTGCTGCGTTACGGCCTTGTTATATGGGGTAATTCAGTAGACGTGAATAGAGCATTCATTGCGCAAAAAAAATGTGTCAGAGCTGTGTATGGGGCAGAATACTTAGAGCATTGTAAGCCAATATTTAAAGCACTAAAAATTCTTCCACTTCCTTGCCTTTACATTTTTGAAATTTGTTTATTTATAAAAAGGTATCCGCACATATTTCCATTGTATGAACACATTTCTAAAAGAGTTGAGAAGAGAAGCCCAAATAAATTACTTGCACCTAGCCAGAGACTACATTTGTATAGCAGGAATTCCAATTGCATGGCAATCAAAATCTTCAACAATTTACCCCCTAGCATCAGAGTGTTACCCACTAATATATTCAGGAAAACAATATTTGCCTGGCTTTTAGACAATTGTTTCTATTCAGTAAATGATTTTTTTAATTACAAATTTTGACATTACATTTTATAAATATTTTGTCACGTGTATACTTACTGACTTTAATTTTTTTAATTTTTTTATTTCAAACTTTTGACATTATATAATTGGTAAATTTTGACATTGAATTCATAAATAATAATAAGAAAAAATGTAATTGACATTAAGTATATTAAAAATTAACTATTTTATTTCAAACTAATTTATAATTATTACTAATGGGAATGTTAATTGATTTAATTTTAATATTTCTACACCGGCAACGGTAGTATATGTGAAGCTTTTTATTAATATTAAGATCTTAATGTACCATGTACTGAGAAATAATTATATAAATAAATAAAAAAATTACTCGTTAACTCGTAGAGCCTACTTAGCAGTTTTCCTTTTAATTTAGTTTTAATACAGTAGTAACATAGTGAATTTTTTCACATATCCAAAACCAACCATTTAGCTGGCAGAAGGGGGGAGGACACTTGACTCCATATTTCTATGCTTCACTCTAACAAAACTTAGCACTTTAAGGCTTAATACACTCGAGAGCAATGAATCCGGGTCACTTAAAGAATGTTAAAAATCTCGGAAACTAAAAATGATAGGTTAATGCAATAAATTGTATTTAATAGACAATGTAATACTCCTTAAATGAAAGTAAAAAAAATATGAGTCACCATACATTTTATTAACACAAAATTACATAAAGAAAAAAACTGCTGATCTCTCCTTAAAACAAAAATAGGAAACATGAAATTTTTGAACTTTATTACGATTTTCTTGAATTTTAATACTTCGTATTGCCTCCTCGTGCTTCCATTACTGCGTTTACGCGGTTTGGCATGCTGTACACCAAGTTCCTTATACGATTTTGGGGAATATTCTCCCATTCCTCTGTGAGAGCAATTTTGAGCTCACGAAGCGTGATTGGGGGAGGGTTTCGTTGTTTTACGCATCTGCCTAGCTCGTCCCAAGCATGCTCGATCGGGTTGATATCCGGGCTGCGCGCTGGCCACTCCATACGAGTAATGTTCATCTCTTGAAGGTAGTCATTCACAATCCTACCTGTATGAGGTCGGGCATTGTCATGCATAAATATAGCATTCTCACCTAAATTGACCATAAATGGACCAACGTGATCATTGAGGATTTCTTCCACATATCTTACGCTAGTTAAAGAGCCGTTTTCTATGATCACCAGCTCTGTGCGACTTTCAGAAGAAATTCCGGCCCACACAAGTACAGACCCACCACCGTAGGCTACTTTGTCTTCGATGCATGCTTGCTTGAATCTTTCCCCTGGTCTTCGATACACTCTGTGTCTTCCATCGTGCTTGTAGAGCATAAATTTTGATTCGTCGGAGAACATAACTTTTGACCAATCTTCAATACTCCAATTTACGTGGCTCTGGGCATATCTTAGTCTTGAAATACGATGCCCACGCTCCAGTTTAGGGCCGTTTGCAGGTCTAAGGGGTTTTAAGTTAGATTCAGCAAGCCGACGTCTTACTGTCCATGCACTTGGGTTACTTCCTCCGAGGCGTCGAAACTGATTTGTGAGTTCAGTTCCTGTGAGAAAGCGATTTCGAAGCACGGTGTTCACCAAGTATCGGTCTTCTCGTGCTGTGGTACACCTGGTTCTGCCCGTTCCTGGTCTGCGTAGGTTAGAACCAGTTTCTTCGTAACGTCGGAGAACTCTTTGTACTGTTGACAGCGACACACCGACAGTCCTGGCTGTATCGCGCTGCCTCCGGCCGATTTCCAGCATTGTAAGTATTCTGGTGCATTCTTCAGGCGTAAGCGACATAATTTCAGCTTGAATAATGAATATAGAGCACTATCAACATGGTTTATGTACCCACATAAATGACAGATTACAAACAAAAGCAAAACCAAATGCTGTAATTTCGTAGTTCCATCTTCGAAAGTGGCCCTTTTTCAAATTTGATTTTTTTATGATATAACTTTACAATAACTAAGAAGTTTTAATACCTTCATTTAAGGAGTATTACATTGTCTATTAAATACAATTTATTGCATTAACCTAGCATTTTTAGTTTCCGAGATTTTTAGGATTCTTTAAGTGACCCGGATTCATTGCTCTCGAGTGTATTTCGCAAACGGATCCGTGAATCCCAAAATGGTTTTCACACACACACACACTCACAAACTCTCAATATTTTTTTGTGACTTTTCCAACGACACCCCACATCGTGGGATAGATAAGAAAAAAAAAACATACCCTTTTTACGTGTAGGGGAGGTACGCAAAAAAAAATTTTTTTCCTTATTTTATTTTACCGCTTTGTCGGCGTGATTAATATTAATACCCATGCTAAATAACAGTTTTCTAGTACTAAGAGCCCTCGCCCACGGCGACTTTTTGTAGCGATGCTGTCGCGCGTTTTGTAAACGCGCTTCTTCATCGCTACTATCGCGAAGGATTCTTATTACATATTTACAGTATCGCGGCTGTATCGATACACATTCGCGACAGCATAACTACTTCATCGCTACAAAAAGTCGCCGTGCTGAGCTAAGCCGCGGACAGAAAGACAGACAGACGGACATGGCGAAACTATAACGGGTTCTTTGTTGACTATGAACCTTAAAAAGTGAAGTGAAATAAATTCTTTCATTCTTTCTAGTGTAAAACTGATCACATTATTTAGTCTAGTTGTGAACTGAATGCTTGGCATCCAATACATCGGCATGTTACTTATTTAACAAGAGGTTGTTTTCATGAAGCTTATGTCAGCAAATATCTTTGTGTTTGCAATGTTTGTTTTAAGAGATTGCTCTCGAAACTGACAATACACGATTGTGATAGATGGTGACTGAGAGTTTCATTTGTTTCTAGATAACATGAGACTCGAAAAAATAGAATTCTTGAAGAACATAATTTTCTGTTTATGTAGATAGGTACTTACTTTCTTCTTATACCTAAACCTAGGTAGGATATTATGTTACTTGCAAGTTAACAACTTATTAAATAGGGCGATGACCTTATCTATAACTAGTAGTGCCCCGCGGTTTCACCCTCATAAGTCTCGATCCCGAGAGAATATCGGGATAAAAAGTATCCAATGTGTTAATCCAGGTTATAAACTATCTGTGTGCCTAATTTCATCTAAATCCGTTCAGTAGTTTTTGCGTGAAAGAGTAACAAACATCCATTGATGCATCTTCACTAACTTTCTCGTTTATAATATTAGTATTATTTATGAAATAATATTATTTTTAATTTTATTTATGTAATTTTATTTGTCTCATACATATTACCTAACATTTATTAAATGCAAACCCATAAAATGTTGCATTAAAATTGCATTTTCAAATGCTGCTTGCAACAGTTGTTGAAGTTGTATGTTTCAAGATCTCACCTGAATTCTAAGGTTTTGTGACCGACGGCCAAGAATCTATCTACCTTTTATAGCCTGCGCAGACGACGGATTTTGGTCCGCGGACAAAAATCCGCGCTGAAATAGATCGCTCAATTGTATCTTTTGTACGCGGTACTTTTAATCCCTCGTTTGCGTTACTCGATACAGCACCCTAATTACGAAACGCAAACTCAATTTTAAATTGAAACCAATTGAAAAAGATTGTCAGTCCATTACTTCATAAGTTCGACAAAAAGAATCTGCTTAATTTTTTTTGTCGAACTTATGAAGCAATGGACTGGCAATCTTTTTCAATTGGTTTCAATTTAAAATTGAGTTTGCGTTTCGTAATTAGGGTGCAGTTGTGAGCGATCTATTTTAGCAGACAAAAAAGTCCGCGGACAAAAATCCGTCGTCTGCGCAGGTTGAAGAGCTGTATTCCCCAATACGAAGTAGAATTTTTGTATCCACAAGGCGATATCAAATTGCTCTAGAAAGCCAAAATAATCCGCCAAATTTTCGAAAAAGGTATAAAAGAAAAATCTGTAAAATAACATATTAAAGAAAAATCCTACAAACTCAGTACAAAAGATTAAGGATAATTCTTTTAAGTACCTCCAAAGTGAGTGTCTTTGAGTGAGAGACACAATAGCCGAGCCTTGTCCTCACAAAACCCATTTTAATTGGTATGTGGTGGAGAGGTAGCATGAGGTAGGCCAGCAGTCTAGCCTTAAAAGATACATTAAATAAGGTCGTTTTTACTCTCGGAAAAACTAAAACGAAAAGAGTTTATAAAATCGTAACTACAAGTAAAACCCAATTTATAGCAATTCGACTCCTCTTTTTAACCGACTTCCAAATAGGAGTGGTGAAAAATAAAAACTTTTTACATAAAAAATACAACCGTCTTCCAAAAAAAAAACATTACTATTATAAGTGAAAAATAACTTTAATTTCAGAAGTCGGTGTCAAAAAACGAAAATTCAAAACCAAAGACATCGACTTTCGAAATTAAAGTTATTTTTCATTTTGTAGTGTTTTTAAAACTCAATTAGTATACTAAAATATAATTGGATCTGCAATGTAAAATGTTGAAGGTAAATTGATTAGAAAACCTACGATCAATTTTATTACTCGTACTTAGTACAGTACAGGGATCCCATTAACTCTAGAGATTGCTTCGTAGATCGTTAAAAGTTGTAAATGAGATGAGGTTGGTTAGTTTCACCACAGATAATATGAAAGCTAGACATAAGTTTAACACCTAAGTAGGTATCTACAACTAATTACGTTTATCTTTTTGACATATAGCATTAAGTACGAAATTAAACAAAAATCCGCCATATTACATGGTAAATACTTACATTATTTACTTACGTAGTAGGTATTTATGTGTGTATTGATCCTAGATTCTTTAAGTTAAACGTGAGAAGTGACTCACCCTAATGACGACGTTATAATTGTTCTCAAAAGGAAACATTATTTTGAAGTATTCCACATTGGGCATCCACTTATACGGGACCTGAGCAAATGGCACCTGAGGTATTCATATAATTATTTAAAATTACTGTCACCAGTCTCTTCTAATTACAGTACTAGCGATGAGTAGTTTTCTGAAGGAAACCAAACGATTAATAACAATTTTCTGTCTTTTTATCCCTCTTTGCTGCGCCCACATTTTCAAAATGGTCAAGGTAAACCCACGTTCGTTAGCCGACGATTTTTTTTCGCGTATTGGATTTTCGACGCTCTGCTTAGCGCCGAGAGTTGAATATCCAACAGTGTATTTTCTTGACGCGCTGGGATATGCGCTGAATCCACTCTCGAAAACCCAATAAGTACGCGAAAAAAAAATCGCCGCGATTTTATTACGTCGCGTCGGCTTAGACAGAGACGTGACGTGTTAAAAATGTCAGCTGTGTAAACTATACTTATGGACATAATACTTTAGCATTGTAAAAATAATACAAAAGATGTTTTAATAATGCACTACCGTGCACCGTGATTAATTATTATGAATGTATACAAATTAAAATGGTTACCTACAGTGTGAAATTCAAAATTCAAAATTCAAAATTCAAAAGTCATTTATTCAAATTAGGCTGAGAATCAGCACTTTTCGAACGTCAAAATTACATAAGACAGTCCCCCAAAAAAGCCCGCCCTTCACCACTTCCTAGTGCCTTTGCTGGAGAGAAGAAGTGGCGCAACAAACTCCCCAGCAGCACAGCTGTCTGTTCAGTTAGAAAAAATAACTTGATTCTATACAATAGTATGCAAATAATTTACATTACTCAACACAAAACATTCAATAAAATATATGCCATAATGACAGCTAGCACGCGCCAATGTACCAACAAAAAAAAAAATATCGAAATCTAAACTCAAGCAAAAATAAAAACTAAAAACGTAAACAGAACTTAATACCCGAATTATAAAGCCTCCAGGCATAAAGGGCGTGCCCGCTTACATATAGCTAATAAAGCTGTAACTCGAAGTCACATAATTAGATATGATAAACTAGGACCATTGAAGTAAAAATAAATCAAAAAATAGATCAACAGTTAGTCAAGAATAATATATAATCTACTGTCGAGGTCGCTAGCTAATCACATATTGCAATACAACTCATACGAAAACATTGTAATGAGTAGATCATGTCAACAATAAATAAAAATAAAAAAAATTGTATAATAAAGTCAAATAAATTAAACATTCTATAAACATATAACCTGTCAGTAGGTAAGCTAAAACTGGAGAAAGAACATAAACATTGTCTTGAGTTAATCACAGCGACCAACTATTTTTATCGCTTAAGTAGTCATTGATAGAATAGTATGCCTTTGAACAAAGGTTGGATTTTACTTTAGCTTTAAACGCATTAAAAGGCAAATCTAGCAGAGAAGTGGGTAGCTTGTTATAAAAGGTTATACCAAGCCCAACAAATGAGTTATGAACCTTATGAAGCCGGTGAAAAGGAGCTCGTAATTTGTCTTTATTTCTGGTGTTAATATTGTGGATATCACTGTTTTTAGTGTATACGTGTATATTTTGCCTAATATATAAGATATTGGCGAAGATGAATTGTGATGCCACTGTAAGAATACCAATATCTTTAAAAAAATCTCTCAGAGAGACTCTGGTACCTAGTTGGTAAATTGCTCGGACAGCTCGTTTTTGAAGAACAAATATATTTTGAATGTCAGCGGCTTTGCCCCACAGCAGAATACCATAGGACATAACGCTATGGAAATAACTAAAATAGACTAATCGAGCTGTATCAACGTCAGTGTATTGTCTTACTTTCCTGACAGCGTAGGCGGCCGAGCTGAGCCTTCCCGCTAGACTTGAAATATGTGGGCCCCACTGAAGTTTGGCATCTACTGTTATGCCCAGAAAAACTGCCGAGCCCACAGTTTCAAGCACTTCTTTATCTAAGACGATGTTGGGTCCTAGATTTCTAACATTCGGTAAAGCGAACTTTATACATTTCGTTTTCTTGGAGTTGAGAACTAAGTTATTTGTTGTAAACCAATCCGTAACCATTGAGAGTGCACTGTTTACATCGTCAAAATCTTGTCTGTTCCTGTCTACTTTAAAAATAAGAGAGGTATCATCTGCAAACAGTACAACTTCACAGATACCCTTTAAAAAGAATGGTAAGTCATTGATATACACTAAGAACAAGAATGGACCCAGTATTGAGCCTTGAGGTACACCTAACTGAACTGGTAACCCGGAAGATTTCACACCATTAATATCTACACATTGGGACCTATTACTTAAATAAGAATTTATAACATCGAGAGCTTCGTTTTGTACACCGTAATGACGCAGTTTACGCAATAGCGTGTCATGGTGCACACAATCAAAGGCTTTGGAGAGATCACAGAAAACCCCAATAGCATTTTGCGAGTTCTCCCATGCGCTAAATATGTGTTTCAGCAGAGCAACACCCGCATCTGTAGTCGAACGACCTTTTGTAAAGCCATATTGTTCATTATGAAGGAGGCTATTTAAATTAAAATGTCTTAGTAACTGCTTGAGTATTAACTTTTCAAATATTTTACTAAATGCAGGTAAGATAGAAATAGGCCTGAAATTGCCAACGTCATTTTTATTACCTGATTTAAATAATGGAATGACTTTACTACTCTTCATGAGGTCAGGAAAAGTTCCTGAGTCAACACATTTATTAAAAGTAACAGCTAGATAGGGGGCTACGATGTCTATTATATTACTTAAAAGTTTAATGGAGATGCCCCAGTAATCACCAGTGTTTTTGGATTTGAGTGTGTTAAAAACATTAACTACATCACGAGGTGTTACATGTTCGAAGCTAAATAAACGACTACTTTTAGACACACTACTAAGCAAAAGGTTTTCAGCTTTAGACGGGGACGAAGTTAAGGAGCGAGTCGTAGTTAAAGGTATGTTGGCAAAAAACTCATTAAACGCCTCAGCTACGTCAGCTGCTTTAGTAACTAATTTACTGTCGACTATAATCTCAAGTTCTTTATCTTGTTTAACCGACTTACCCGTTTCATTGTTAATAATTTTCCAAGTGGTTTTTACTTTATTATTGGAATTTTTAATTGTATCGCTCAAAAATTTCGATTTAGCATAAACACTAACCTTTTTAAATAATTTTGAATAATTTTTAACATACTCTAGGAAAGGAGTATCAAACCTGTATTTTTTCAAACCATATAACTCGTATAGTCTCGCTCTACTTTTATAAATACCTGGAGTGGCCCATTGGTTAAAGCCAGCGCTGGTGCCATTAATTTTAATAGTTTTGGTCTTGAATGTAGATTGGTACTCTTTTTGCACGACATCAAAAAGGGCTCCATAGATTTCATTAGGGCTCTCGAGTTCTACTATAGATGGTGTAATTCTATGAGCTATATTATTTTTAAACTTATTGCAACGACTAGCTGTATAGGGCCTGCATTCTATTTTACGCGGCTTTTTATGTAATGGCATGGGGAAGCTAGCTAATAAACCACAGTGATGTTTTTTCAGTAACTTTACAGTGCGTAAAAAATTGTGAGGAATCAAGATACTTTAACACACATAACGCCGCCGTCACAATTTCATAAATAATCCTGAGGTTATACTTTAGCTTGATTTTTTTTTAAATTATGCTTGTGGTAACTGCCCCGACTTACGAGTTGTAGGTCGGGGATTCGAACCCAGTCAGGCGCTTTACTTTGAGTTACCACTACTGTTCTTAAAACATTGAAGGAAAACATCGTGAGGAAACCGGCTTGTCAACCGCACTGGGCCCGACCCCGCGTGATAGGTTACTGCTCACTCCCTCTCTAAGAGTGGTCGCCTGTGTCCATGACACTACCAAGCCGCACTGGGCCGCTTGGTATGTTACTGCTCACCCCCTCTCTAAGAGTGGTCGCCTGTGTCCATGACACTACCAAGCCGCACTAGGCCCGCGTGGTAGGTTACTGCTCACTCCCTCTCTAAGAGTGGTCGCCTGTGTCCATGACACTACCAAGCCGCACTGGGCTGCTTGGTATGTTACTGCTCACTCCCTCTCTAAGAGTGGTCGCCTGTGTCCATGACACTACCAAGCCGCACTGGGCCCGCGTGGTAGGTTACTGCTCACTCGCTCTCTAAGAGTGGTCACCTGTGTCCATGACACTACCAAGCCGCACTGGGCCGCTTGGTATGTTACTGCTCACTCCCTCTCGAAGAGAGGTGGCCTGTGTCCATGACATTACCATAACCCGCACTGGGCCCGCGTGGTAGGTTACTGCTCACTCGCTCTCTAAGAGTGGTCGCCTGTGTCCATGACACTACCAAGCCGCACTGGGCCGCTTGGTATGTTACTGCTCACTCCCTCTCGAAGAGAGGTGGCCTGTGTCCATGACATTACCATAACCCGCACTGGGCCCGCGTGGTAGGTTACTGCTCACTCGCTCTCTAAGAGTGGTCGCCTGTGTCCATGACACTACCAAGCCGCACTGGGCCCGCGTGGTAGGTTACTGCTCACCGCTCTCTAAGAGTGGTCGCCTGTGTCCATGACACTACCAAGCCGCACTGGGCCCGCGTGGTAGGTTACTGCTCACTCGCTCTCTAAGAGTGGTCGCCTGTGTCCATGACACTACCAAGCCGCACTGGGCCCGCGTGGTAGGTTACTGCTCACTCCCTCTCTAAGAGTGGTCGCCTGTGTCCATGACACTACCAAGCCGCACTGGGCCCGCGTGGTAGGTTACTGCCCACTCCCTCTCTAAGAGTGGTCGCCTGTGTCCATGACACTACCAAGCCGCACTGGGCCCGCGTGGTAGGTTACTGCCCACTCCCTCTCTAAGAGTGGTCGCCTGTGTCCATGACACTACCAAGCCGCACTGGGCCGCTTGGTATGTTACTGCTCACTCCCTCTCTAAGGTGGGTGGCCTGTGTCCATGACATTACCATAACCCGCACTGGGCCCGCGTGGTAGGTTACTGCTCACTCGCTCTCTAAGAGTGGTCGCCTGTGTCCATGACACTACCAAGCCGCACTGGGCCGCTTGGTATGTTACTGCTCACTCCCTCTCGAAGAGAGGTGGCCTGTGTCCATGACATTACCATAACCCGCACTGGGCCCGCGTGGTAGGTTACTGCTCACTCCCTCTCTAAGAGTGGTCGCCTGTGTCCATGACACTACCAAGCCGCACTGGGCCCGCGTGGTAGGTTACTGCTCACTCCCTCTCTAAGAGTGGTCGCCTGTGTCCATGACACTACCAAGCCGCACTGGGCCGCTTGGTAGGTTACTGCTCACTCCCTCTCTAAGAGTGGTCGCCTGTGTCCATGACACTACCAAGCCGCACTGGGCCGCTTGGTAGGTTACTGCTCACTCCCTCTCGAAGAGAGGTGGCCTGTGTCCATGACACTACCATAACCCGCACTGGGCCCGCGTGGTAGGTTACTGCCCAATCCCACTCTAAGAGAGGTGGCCTGTGTCCCAGCAGTGGGAACATTGTAGGCTACTTGTGATTATGCTTGATATTAATGATCAATATCACTCGATTTTTCCAACCCCCTCTTTACCACCACTGAAGAACAATTATTAAAATTTTCCTTACATAAGTAATCATCTTAAAGTAATTACTTAAAACGTTTACATAGTGTTGCTCAATGTGTCAACCTATCATACATAAATGTATGTATGCTGGTATAAATATGTAGATACACTAATTTACATGATCACTGCTAAACTGGTAATTTTCCGTTTATTTTTTACTTTTATGTTCATGTAAAATTTAACTGTCGTGTCTATGTGCTAGGCTGCTGTAAATGAGGTTCTATTCTATTCAGTTGGTCTGAAAATGCTAAACGATCTGTGACTGAAAATACTTGCTAAGCTATTTAAGAATTTTTCTGCATGAATTACCTACAGTAGCTACGAATTAGTATGCTTAAAGTTACTGCTCACTCCCTCTCGAAGAGAGGTGGCCTGTGTCCATGACATTACCATAACCCGCACTGGGCCCGCGTGGTAGGTTACTGCTCACTCGCTCTCTAAGAGTGGTCGCCTGTGTCCATGACACTACCAAGCCGCACTGGGCCCGCGTGGTAGGTTACTGCTCACTCGCTCTCTAAGAGTGGTCGCCTGTGTCCATGACACTACCAAGCCGCACTGGGCCCGCGTGGTAGGTTACTGCTCACCGCTCTCTAAGAGTGGTCGCCTGTGTCCATGACACTACCAAGCCGCACTGGGCCCGCGTGGTAGGTTACTGCTCACTCGCTCTCTAAGAGTGGTCGCCTGTGTCCATGACACTACCAAGCCGCACTGGGCCCGCGTGGTAGGTTACTGCTCACTCCCTCTCTAAGAGTGGTCGCCTGTGTCCATGACACTACCAAGCCGCACTGGGCCCGCGTGGTAGGTTACTGCCCACTCCCTCTCTAAGAGTGGTCGCCTGTGTCCATGACACTACCAAGCCGCACTGGGCCGCTTGGTATGTTACTGCTCACTCCCTCTCTAAGGTGGGTGGCCTGTGTCCATGACATTACCATAACCCGCACTGGGCCCGCGTGGTAGGTTACTGCTCACTCGCTCTCTAAGAGTGGTCGCCTGTGTCCATGACACTACCAAGCCGCACTGGGCCGCTTGGTATGTTACTGCTCACTCCCTCTCGAAGAGAGGTGGCCTGTGTCCATGACATTACCATAACCCGCACTGGGCCCGCGTGGTAGGTTACTGCTCACTCCCTCTCTAAGAGTGGTCGCCTGTGTCCATGACACTACCAAGCCGCACTGGGCCCGCGTGGTAGGTTACTGCTCACTCCCTCTCTAAGAGTGGTCGCCTGTGTCCATGACACTACCAAGCCGCACTGGGCCGCTTGGTAGGTTACTGCTCACTCCCTCTCTAAGAGTGGTCGCCTGTGTCCATGACACTACCAAGCCGCACTGGGCCGCTTGGTAGGTTACTGCTCACTCCCTCTCGAAGAGAGGTGGCCTGTGTCCATGACACTACCATAACCCGCACTGGGCCCGCGTGGTAGGTTACTGCCCAATCCCACTCTAAGAGAGGTGGCCTGTGTCCCAGCAGTGGGAACATTGTAGGCTACTTGTGATTATGCTTGATATTAATGATCAATATCACTCGATTTTTCCAACCCCCTCTTTACCACCACTGAAGAACAATTATTAAAATTTTCCTTACATAAGTAATCATCTTAAAGTAATTACTTAAAACGTTTACATAGTGTTGCTCAATGTGTCAACCTATCATACATAAATGTATGTATGCTGGTATAAATATGTAGATACACTAATTTACATGATCACTGCTAAACTGGTAATTTTCCGTTTATTTTTTACTTTTATGTTCATGTAAAATTTAACTGTCGTGTCTATGTGCTAGGCTGCTGTAAATGAGGTTCTATTCTATTCAGTTGGTCTGAAAATGCTAAACGATCTGTGACTGAAAATACTTGCTAAGCTATTTAAGAATTTTTCTGCATGAATTACCTACAGTAGCTACGAATTAGTATGCTTAAAGAATAATAATTTTGATTTGTTTTTTGAAACTTCTGCCGAAATGACGAGGAAGTAGTGAATGAGTTGAAGAGCAGAGAAGTATGGAGGTAAAAGACATGTTGTACCGACCCCAAATAAATTAGGATGAGAGCAAGAAAAAGATGATGTATTTCTATTTACCTACTTTTAAGTTTTAGTGCCATTTTGATAACCACTTTGTTCTACTTTGAATATCTGAACACTTGATCAATTTCTACTATTAAGTAAAACTATCTGAAATCAATTAATTAATGTTGGGGTCGACTTCCAGTCTAAAAGGATCCAGCTGAATACACATGGAGTGACTGCCTATCTGACCTCCACAACTCAGTAACTGTTCGGTAATACGATATCCCTTGGTGAAACTGTTGTCAGACTTTCGAGCTTCTGACGACCCGTAACGACTGTCAAAGATCAATGAATCGACCCTTAAACTATCTGAAATAACGATTGTAAATAAAAACTAACTGCAGGCGCTGAGCATAATGTTATGTAAGTAGGTACCTACATCAGCTGTAAACTGTAAAGTTGAATAATATATCGAGTTCAAAAAAAGACATCTTAACTACTTTTTAAGTATACCCATGACGAACATGAACACAGTATTTTTTTGCCCAACAATCTTTATGGCTACCTACAGTAATTTGCCAACGCGGTTCCCAAATATAGCTTTAAAATGTAGCTTATTTAGTAAATCCTCTATTCATATATAGATGTAGGTACGTTTTTTATGTATTTTTTCAATTACAACGTTTAACTATAACTAGAGTTTTGTTAGCGTGCCAGTGTGAACGGTGACATTTTCTGCCATCGTTCACACAGTGGCCTCATTGACGGAAAATTATCGTTGAAATAATTCATGTTTGTTGCCAAATGCGAACGAGCGATTATGGTCACGTAAAATGTTGACTCAACACGATTCAATTACAGTTCGCGTCAAATAACTTTGCCGCTGAAGTTGCATGCGCGGCTGCGCGCTGGCATGCACGCTACAATTGTTTAAGTAAGATTGACTACTGCGCAGTGATTTCTAGCCTACTTCAGAGCGGCAAAGTTATTAGAAACGAACTGTTCAATCGTTGGGGTCAAAGGAAATTCATGATTTTCATTTGTGTGAAAATTGAGAAAAAGTCGCGACAAAATTCGCTTAATTTTAGTTCGAGTTATGCAAAAATAAGGAGGTGCTGATTTGTTTTTGCGATTTCAGGTTTGGTCCCACAGACATATAAAAGATTATATGTATGTCGGATCTTTCATGAGTATGCATGTAAAATCTAACACAAGCGCCTTTGTTAACCGTTGTGCGGAGTCTAGGATTGAGTATGGTGTCGAATATGGACCATTGGATTAGAGCGACAGTGATCGTTCAGACGTTGGTTGGTCATATGACACATACTGGCCTAAGAACTGCTCAGTGTTACCTTTTAAATTCAGAGTATTAATTAGTACAGTAGTGTTAGTAATTGACTCAGTAACAATAAACTGAGGAGCTATTCTCTCGTTTACCCGTATCCCAATTCTACGCCCACGATTGTAAACACTTTAGAGTATGTCTGATCACGATCTTATGTACCTGGATCTGACATGTATATAAAGTAGTTTATATTATAGTAGTAGTAGTCATCATCATTATCATCAGCCTATTAATGTTCCCACTGCTGGGACACAGGCCTCCTCTCTGTGAGAGGGAGTGGGCCGTAATCTACCACGCGGGCCCAGTGCGGGTTGGTAGATGTCACATGTCTTCGAATTTTTGGTTCTAAAACATGCCGGTCTCCTCACGATGTAGTAGTGTGTAGTAGTAGTAGTTTTTAGGTATTCAGTTAGTGACAGTCGTGAGAACATTCTTGTGGATCTAGATGTAAAGATGATCTGAACCTCAGAACAAATAAAAAACCAAAACATAGTGCTGTCAACAATGACGTGAAGACGGTCTCGTAAACATGAGTTCACTGTGAGGTGTAGTTTGATTGTAAAAGGTTGTAAATGTGTGCGTGTGAGCGTGTATGCACAGAGCGGAGGTGTAGTTTTGGCATGCTTCACTGTATTGTTCGCAGCGCTATGTCTTGGATTGTTATTGTCTCAAACTGCACCCGAATTGCGTAACACACGGTCAATTATAATCTGAATAATTTTGAAGGATATTGCTAATCCATTGCTTCTTTTGTTCGAAAAACTAGTTTGCTCAACAACGTAAGCAACGCAATGAATGTTGTTGAACTGTCAAAATGAAACAGATTATGATTGATCGTGTTTTTCGCAATTAGGGTGCTAATTCAGTGAATGACTGGTCAACTGGTAGCCCAAATCCGTAAAGTATTATTTTTAATTATTTTAGTTTATACGCCAGACAAAGGTAGATGAAATGAAATGAGCTAGTAGTAGGTACATTTTAATCATTTTATGCGTCGTATTCCAATTCAGTATGCAGTGATAAACTGTATGTATGTATACCTAACTGCCTATGTAGGTGTTAAGTACTATATGTATGTTCTGACATGTAATTTGATCAAGACAACAAATACACTTTATTTTCCTCATTCTTGTATCGAATCCAATGCATCTAAATGTATATGTCTATTTTATAATTTCTGTATTATACATGACGTGCCTAAGTAAGTAGTAAATAAATAGTTTTACTGTTAACGGTACCTAAGTACTTATGTGACAAGTAAATGATTTAAAAACGTAGGCCGTAGTGTTTACTTCTAACATTAGTCTTAATGACGCTTTTAAGGAAGAACAGTGAAGTAATAATGATTAGTACTTAACTTATAATTTACTTTTACTCATCACTTTTCCTTCATAAGCAATAACCTCAGAATCTAAGAAACCCCACCTAAGTACACACGGCTACACATCAAGCTATACATTTCCAGTTTACGCTGATCTCGTATTGTATAGGATTTCCGTACAATGAGAGGTCAGCTTATGCTGGAAATGTATAGCTTGATGTGTAACCGTGTGTACGTCACGCAAATGCCTTTTCTACGTAATTATTACAAGTTTGTAAACACTATATAGGAAACGTGTAATGAACACACCTGTCTAATTGCGTAATACACGATCAATCAGAATCTGAATCGTTCTGAAAAACGTAAATAACGCAATGAATGTTGTTGAACTGTCAAAATGAAACAATAGTCGTATAGTTCAGTATGATTTGTATCGTTTTAAGAATGAAAAGCATTATTTGCCCTGTAACAAACATTTTCGTCGAACGTTGTACCTTCACTTACATTCATCATCATCATCATCATCAGCCTATTAATGTTCCCACTGCTGGGACACAGGCCTCCTCTCTGTGAGAGGGAGTGGGCTGTAATCTACCACGCGGGCACAGTGCGGGTTGGTAGATGTCACATGTCTTCGAATTTTTTGGTTCTAAGACATGCCGGTTTCCTCACGATGTTTTCCTTCACCGTTTTGAGAGCAGTGGTGATGAAATTATTTACACAAAGTAAAGCGCCTGCTTGGGTTCGAACCCACGACCTACAACTCGTAAGTCGGGGCCGTTACCACTGGGCCACCACTGCTCACCTTCATGTAAATTTGTCGAAAGACGGTAAAAATAACATGTTCACTTTGATGTCCTGAGTAATTTATATTTAAAATTACCAACTCTATCTACCAGCAAATTATCAACATCCCTCACTAAAACACTCCGTATACCTACAACGTTAGTTTTTGTTTATACCGAACCTCTTAAGGGGTTATTATGAACAACTTTTAATAAGGGACCAACGCTGAAATCGTTAAATTGTAGGGAAAAGCAGATTTTTTCTTCGCGATTTCAGCGTTGGCCTCATAGTGAAAGTTATTCATAATGATGAGTACAATGACCCCTTAAGAGGTTTAATATAAACAAAAAATAAGGTTGTATATTTTTGTGTACTGAAAACTGAGATCCTTCTAACTTCAAATAGGTTAGGTACCTAACTTTTTCCTAAATGCCTACCTTTACTACAGTCACTATGTGCAACTAGCTAAACTGTGAAAGCAAACAGAAGCCTTACAATAGGTAGGTAACTAATAGGTGGCAGCAGAGAGTAAACTTACTCATCAAACACATCGATATTGTTTGATCAGCTCTGAGCTCTGAATCACAGATTTAATGGGAACTTTATTAGTTGACAGGATTGTATTTACTGGTCAAGTACTCGTATTAACATCATAATCTGCCTAGCCTTTTCCCAATTACACTGAAGAGCTATAATAAAAAAGTCACTTGCAAAGTGCCAAAAAAGCGACCTATCTCCTAAACCACGTAAGATACATGAAGTAAAAATAAATAATCGGGCAGTCTTTGGGGACTGCCGATAGAAGTGAAAACTAAGTAAGGCCATCTAACGCAATTACGCTTATGTCAGGAATTTATGTGGCTTGCTGTCAGTACAAGAACGAAAGCTGTATCTCCATTAAAAAAAAAACAAAGAAAAAACAGAGTGCGCTGTCAACAAAAAGGTGCTCAACGCGCCTTCGGTGAGGATGACGCGAGTTCCATGATTTTTGATTCTCGCGTTGATGTCTTAGTACATGATTCTGAAGCTCCCTGAAATTTTTCGTAGGTTATTAAAAAAAAATCTGCTGTTCCATACATTTTGACCGCGTAGGTCACTTTTCTATGAAACCGCAGTTTTTTTTTTAAATAACCGACGAAGAATTTCAACGCAGGGGGGTTCAGAATCATGTACTGAATCTATCGAAAAATTAATCAGCTGTTCCCTACATTTTGACGAGATATGCGAACATAAATGTATGAAACAGCTGATTTTTATTTCGCGATTTCAGCGTTGGTCCAATAGTGGCAGTTGTTAATAATGATGAGTACAATGACCCCTTAAGAGGTTTAGTATAAACAAAAAATAACGTTGTATACAAATACTGCTCGTTTAATAATAGTATGATGATTAGTAGGGTTAAAATGACTTTGAAGGGAATTCTTAAAGAGGTGCGATTTTTGTGACGCCGAGTGTAGTAGTTATATTATAAATTCGTAACAAACCATCAATCCTCGTCAAAACAATAAATAAAGTCTCGTGTGCGTTATGTGCGTATCACATACCTGACATACCGATACCGCGCAATACCTACTTGAAAACATGTACGTTGAATGACGTCACCCTGCGCCCGCGTCTCTGCGCACGCGCCGGCCTTGACATAGACACTGCTGTGACGGCAGGACTGGTTCATGGACATGTGACAATGAAAGGATTATAATTATTTATGTTGATATGTTCTGCGGCAAGTTGAAGGATAATGATATCAGCCTGTCCGCCATTGTTATAACGATGTGGCAATCGGAAAATAATGCCAGACAGTCATGATAGGTACATACGGCTACACATCATGCTATACATTTCCAGTTTAAGCTTACCTCGCATTGTACGGACTACGGAAATCGTTTACAATGCGAGATCACCATAAACTAGAAATGTATAGCTTGATGTGTAGCCGTGCATACCTATTATAATAGGTAGAGAAGGAATTTTTTTCCACATTGTGTTGTGTATTTAATTTTGAATAGTATACCTGCCTACACTGCGAACGCAATTTTTTATTTTTAAATTAAAATTTATGTTGGTATAAATATTCCCTTTTTTATAAAGGGTACATAATATAAATAAATATCAGGATCACGATGTTGTACACACGGCTACACATCAAGCTATACATTTCCAGTTTAAGCTGACCTCGCATTGTACGGAAATCGTTAACAATGCGAGATCACCATAAACTGGAAATGTATAGCTTGATGTGTAGCCGTGCGTACCATTTCGAAGTACAGTCACATCGCCGCACCGGAACTGAGTCGGAAGCTTTTTTCACAGGATTTGAAAAAAAAAAGTTAAGTCAACAAGATCGTTCTAAGGAAGTGACCAATGTTCTGCAACAAATTAAGTAAGTATTTTTGTACTTACTACAAAGTTAGAGTTTTTTTTCGTATCGTTGTCTTTGCGTGTTATTATTTGATAATATCACGTATTACGAAAAAAACAAATCTGTATCTAAAACCTTTAGAAATCGCCCCAACCGGAAGTGAGATCTTTACACAAAACTGATTTCCGTTATTTACTTTTTGTGTAAGCTGTGCGTGTGGTTTGGTTAGATTATGATCTATAGGTACCTGACAAATACCCGAGACAAGTTGTTACACCCAGCATCCTAATTGCATATAGGTACACACGATCAATCATAATCGTCACTTTGAAGGATATTGCCAATCCATTGCTTCATATGTTCGAAAATTGGTCTGTTCAACAACGTAAATAACGCAATGAATGTTGTTGAACTGTCAAAATTATACAGATTGTGATTGATCGTGTGTTACGCAATTATGGCGTAGGTTAAACAAATTCAATCGTATAAGACTAAGTAAGTAGGTACATTATTAATATGAGTAACAAATGAGATTAACAGCGGCGCAAAACTGATGTCAAAACAATATGTTATCTAACTCGTTATTACTCGTTTTATTCACTTCAAATTAATGATGTTTTCGTGGTTCACATTCATTGACAATATAATTTTATTGTTTGGTATACTTTCTTGCAATTTCCCGTGTATTTAAGAAAAGCAAGGACATTTACCAATAATTATATACCTTAATTTAAGACCATTGTGAATCCATACCATTGTTAGTAAAGAAAACTTAAAGCTAGTTTATTCTGAACGCAATCATTTTGAAAGTTTATTGATTGGATATAATTATGTCATTGGCGTATAAAAGCATTTCTCAATGAAATACCTACTGTTTTCAGTGTAGATTTTCCTTAGTTCCCTTATTAGTTCACTACTTATTCAATTAATTCAAATGAAAATTAGTATGACCGCAAATTGAAAACATAAAATATTCTAAGGCTGTGGACAAGTTTTTCCTTCGCTATTGCTAGGAATTAGAAGAAAAATACTTCGGTCAAGTACGAGCTCTCCCGATAATCCTCCCATAGAGTGCG
Organism: Conistra vaccinii; assembly: GCA_948150665.1. Classification (NCBI taxonomy): domain Eukaryota; kingdom Metazoa; phylum Arthropoda; class Insecta; order Lepidoptera; family Noctuidae; genus Conistra; species Conistra vaccinii. Next base: position 20,701,797 of record OX411332.1, read on the forward strand.
CGCCATAGATAATACACTTAAATACGCCACGAAAAAAGGCCGACGAAAATATGTGTGACTTTTTTTTTAATGCATGGTGATGCAATGACATGAAACTAGCGCCACGTCAAATTGACTTCAGTGGTGGCGCGGACGTTCGGAATTAAAAAATAATAAATGTTTTTTTATTTATCTGGCTGTGGTAATCGATCGTTCGGCGATAATTTATTTGTAGTGTAATCGAGTATGGTATACCTACTTCGATTTTTTTCATGCAGGCGTCCTTCATCGGTCCTTACTACTAAGAGAATCCTTTGCTCCAGGGGAGTCACGTTGAATCAGCTTACTACCTACCCATAATTTATGCATGACAGAGTACAGTAACAAGTTTCCGCCATTTATTTTATGTTACCTACTGTTGCGATGTGCCTTCATTATAATTTATACAGTTGATAATTGTAGTGTAAGTACCTCAATATTAATTATTTCTTTTGTTTTTCTGTTCATTCATGATCATGACTTCATGATCATGAGTCGGGGAATTCCTCGAAGCGCACCAACTTTGGAACGCACCAAATTAAGCGCAGTAGTATTCCTCGAAACGCACCATTCAGGTGCGCTAACAAAATCAAATTAAAAATATTATAATTTTATTCCTCGAAACGTACCAACGTGCAACGATGAAACATAGAGAATAGCATGAAGGATTCATAAATAAATGATAACGAACAACGTTTTAAAATTCAACTGTCCTAATTGTTTATTTTATTAAAAGTAAACTACCAGGAAAGCAGAAATGAGTCAACACCGCACTTTAGCAATAAAATCTTAAAATATGTAAGTTTTTTTTTTCTTAGCCATTGAATTTTGCCAGTAACCTATCCACGATGAAAGTACCTAAGTTATATAACAAACTAAATAAAATAATAATAAAGTTATTGGTAGGGCTATGCGTAACTACCCATAACTTTTTATTGTTTTCAATTTACTTGATTTCTTTTACTTATATACTTTACTTGCCTTTAAATAAATAACGTGAACAATAGTTTATTTCCTAAACGTTGTGACACTGTGTCTGTATGAATCGACTATGATTAATCGGTCTGGCCAAAGCACAAAGTGCACCAGTGCTAGCGACCATTTTCTTTTTTAGCAGGTGGGCAATCTGTGTTTTTATTTCAACAACAAAGGCCGGTGCTGAAAAGTAAGTACTTAGTGAGGACATTCATTGCAGCACTCACGTGATATCGTCTATGTAATAATCCAAATGCGAAAGTGAGTTTGTTAGTTTGTTAGTTTGTTTTTACGCTTTCACGCTAAAATGACTGAACAGATTTGGATGAAATTTGGCATTTGGGTAGATCATGACCTGGTCTAAAACATAGGATACTTTATATCCCGAAATTCTCACAGGATCGAAATTTATGCGGGTGAAACCGCGGGGAGCAACTACTACTACTATCGGTAGCCGAACTAGGCGAAAGCCTGTTTGTCGACTATCAGCGCCAAACCCCTGAAATAACACTTTAAAAAAACCATCAAGTTATAAATAAAATTAAAAAAAGATAAATCAATAGGTAATAACAAAGTACTTATGTATAAGTACGCAATTGTAATACATATTATTATGTTTATAATAGAGCCCAAAAAATATGTAAACAACATAATTATTGTACAGCTAGCTGCGCCCCGCGGTTTTACCCGCGTTACTCACGATCCAGTACAAATACAGAGATAAAAAGTATCCTATGTCCTTCTCCAGGTCATGGTCTACCTATGTGCCAAATTTCATCCAAATCCGTTCAGCAGTTTTAGCGTGAAATTGTAACAAACAAATAAACTCACTTTCGCATTTATAATATTAGTTAGGATTAGGCACAGATATTTAGGTTTAAAGTCATGAAACGGTTTGGAGAGAAAAAAAAAAAAACAACTTGGTTTCAGTATTTAAAATAAATCGGTCAAGTGCGAGTCGGACTCGCACACGAAGGGTTCCATACCATGTCGTACAAGATTTAACACTATTTTTGTAATACGAAAGTATAAAGGTAACAACAGAGGCGCTATAAAAAAGCATAAAGATTTGTAAAGAAATTGTCTAATTTTAATGAAAAAATGTTGTTGTGTTAAATTATAGGTGTAGAAGTTTATTTCATTTATTTTAGTAACATGCATTAACTAAATTCAAAGTTATTTATTTGCTACTAACATAGTATTAGTAGGTATAAATAGGTATATGTGTTGTAACAGTAACTGGGTTGTGGAGGTCAGATAGGCAGTCGCTCCATGTAAAATACTGGTATTCAGCTGCAACCGGTAAGACTGGAAGCCGACCCCAAGATAGTTGGGAAAAAGGCTAGGAAGATTGATTGATTGAAATAGGTATATGTGGTAGGTAAGCAGGTAGATATGTAGGGTAGGTAGGTTAGGTTAGGTAGCAGTTAGGGTAGGTAGGTAGGGTAGGTAATTAGGTAGAAATATGTAATTAGGAAAGGTAGGTGCGCCGTAGATAAGTACTTAGTGCTAACCGTGCGAAGCCGGGCCGGGTAAAGCTAGTTACTTATAAATAAAAGGATTTCTCTTGCTACATCAGACTATATTGTACAAAATAGAATGTAAGTAGTACGCCAAATTTTAATTACAACATTCCGTCAATATAGGTATTACGTTATTTTTGATAGTCATAATTCAAATTCAAAAGTCATTTATTCAAACTAGGCTGAGAATCAGCACTTTTCGAACGTCAAAATTACATAAGACAGTCCCCCAAAAACGCCCGCCCTTCACCACTTCCTAGTGCTTTTGCTGGAAAGAAGAAGTGGCGCAACAAACTCGCCAGCAGCGCAGCTGTCTGTTCAGTTACGAAAAAAAACTTGATTCTATACAATAGTATGCAAATATTTTACATTACTCAACACGAAACATTAAATAAAATATATTTGCCATAATGACAGCTAGCACACGCCAATGTACAGTCGCCAGCACATCAACCTAAACCAATCTGTCAAATTTTCCCCTTAACCTTATTCTTTAGCGATAAATTTGAAAATCTATTAAATAAATTTGACAGATTGTAGTAACTTGATGTGCTGGCGTCTGTACCAACAAAAAAAAATATCGAAATCTAAACTCAAGCGAAAATAAAAATTATTTTTTTCACATCCCATCGGACTATGAGAGTGAGGGAAGAGAGAGTGCACTCGTGTATGTGCACTATAATATCTCCCACGCCGAAGGCTAGTCTTTTGCCTAAGCTATCTCTATAGAAATAGAAATATAGAAATATATTTTATTGACATAAAAGTATGTTACATTTTATATGGAAACCCTGACTCCTGCGCTAGGTTGTAACCTGTGTTACAGGAATCAGTGTCTTCTCCCAGTAGTCTCCATTGAGATTGGCCGCCGTGGCTGAATATTTTTACACAAATAAGTTTTCTCAATATGAAATTGTATCCACAACGGTTTAAGGTAACTGAATACTACCCTGTATGTACCACCATTCATTTCAATGTTACTGAATATTATTGTCTATTGGAGTGTAGTTTTAACATGAGGTACGAGTACACACATCAACACCGTCTAGGGATACTTTGAAAAAAGTCGATAAAGTTCTTAAACTCAAAAAATACTGGCCGGTTTTAAAATCTTTTGAAGAGAGCTTATTTTGTAGACCTTTTTGGATGATCGAAATTTAAATGATCGAAATAGTATATGCTGCCATGATAGTAGGTACTTACTAATTCCATGTCATTACTCCGACTAGTAAATAGTTATCTGTGGAATTTATATCGCATAATATTAGCATGAAATACAAAATATAATTTTTAAGTTGCAGTAAATCGCCCATATTATATAAAATACTTTATTAATCGACGTTTTTAGTATTTGTTGATTATAAACAGTATATGGTACATGATACACACAAGTTTCAAATTCCTAATTTGTTTAGTTGTTGAGATAGAGCTCGTACAAAAATGGTCTAAAACAGACAACTTCTACGGCCCCCTAATTCATCATTTTTGAAGATAAAAACAAATAAAAATTATATTTATTTTCTACTTGATGAGCTCTAGACAATGATACCCCACATGCCAGGGACAGATTATTTTTTTTTCAAAATTTAATTTTATTGTATGGCGACCCCCCTTTATTTTTTAATTTTATTATTTGTTGCTCTTGCGGCAATAGAAATGCTCAATCTGTGAAATTTTCAACTGCCTACCTATTACGGTTCATGAGATAGAGCTCGCTGACAGACAGACGGACAGCAGAGGCTTATGAATAGGGTTCCGTTTGTCACCCTTCGGGTACGGAACCCTAAAAAGAGTTATGTAACACTGTTTGCACTTAAAGAAGCCAAAATTTACTATGGTATGTATGACTTGTGTGTGACATTTTGAATTTGAGAAAGACCTTTTATTTGCAAAATGGGCCAGTTTTTGACCTCGATCTCGCTTGGTGGAAACCGATGGATGATGTCGATGATGGAACGAGCGTGCCCAGAGGATGCCTGTTCACTCTTGCTTTGAAGGCTGATGGGTTTTATCCTCCTTTTGAGATGAGAACGAAGTCTGGTACCAGTTCTTTATGCTAAAACTAGATTTCGTACCAAAAAGTTAAAAATAAAACGTGTTTGCAAATTGTTTTACATGGTCCACAGAATGTTCCCAAAAACACAATGATGTCATTTTGCATATTTTGCTATCCAAAAGGCGATGACCAATACCTATCTAATCGTTTTTTTTTGCAATATCACACAAATTTACATAAATTAAATATTATAAGTTGCATTATAAAATTATTGGCTAAGTATCTATGTATAATAACTACTACTAATAAAAAGTGTGTTTTAAGAATAATATCCAACCAAAAACATTTTCATGTAAAATGTTGCCAAGACAAGAACATATGGCTCGCACTGTCAAAAAGTTATCAGATCTCATAAAAAGCCAACTTTCTAACTTTACACGCCCTAACTCTACATGCCCTAACTTCACACAATCTACACCTTAGTCAAAATAAAGTATAAGAGCTATACAATTGAGACTTTATAATGTTCAATAAGTTCACAGTAGACATCATATCCCATAATATCAGATCTAATAATCTAAACCCAAGTTATGAGGGTTCGAAAAAACGACGAAGCCCTTCGAGAAAAGGTAGGTAGTGCCCTTGCGCTTCGCTTGGCTCGTCTTGGTGGGGGTACTCCCATGCCCCCAGATTCATTAGATGAGGTTGGTATGGTTGGTATCTCCAGGAAATCAAAACAAATGCGTAATATCATGACGTCGAATCGTATTTTCCTTTTGAAACTACGTAATCTACGAGGAAAAATCTGTGATATGCCAGACGCGTGCGCTCTGTGTCACCGAAATAACATGTTCGGAATCACGTAGCTGTTTCGGAGTTCCGTTTCCTAGTTTATAAAAGTTTTTGACAGTTCTTTCACAGATGGTAGGTAAATCTGACAGATGGAGAATCATGAATTACGAATAGGTTTCATTCTAGCCTTTGAACCTACATTGTTGAGCGGCTTTGTGGGGTTAAGAAAGGTAAAATATGCATCTATTTGCATAATACCTATATACAGAGGTATAATATGTTTTTTGTCGTTTGAATGGTATTGATATTTATCATAAACTTAACCGCGTTTAAGAGTCCTCTTTACACCACTTGGAGCTGTCATGAGCTGTGCCAAACATGTTGCTTGTTTGAATACCTCTACCACCTACAATCAATCTGCCTAGCCTTTTCCTAACTATGTTAGATTCGGCTTCCAGTCTAACCGGATGCAGCTGAATGCCAGTATTTTACATGAAGCGACTGCCTATCTGACCTCCACAATCCAGTAACTGGGTAATACGATACCCTTTGTTAAGACTGTTGTCAGACTTTCTGGCTTCTGACGACTCGTAACGACTGTCAAGGATCCACGAATGACAGCCGGAACCAACGCCTTAACGTGCTTTCCGAGGCACGGAGGAGTCTCGGAATGCAAACATGATGATGTCATCCACTGACCAACCCCAAGCAAGCTTATCTTAACCTGATGCATGGACCCTGATGCATGGACCCTTGCGGCTGTTATTACTTAGGCACGAGCTGCTCTGCTAAGCCACGAGCTCCTCTATTCAACTTACAAGCATTATATTTTTTCTTTATCCTAACTAATATTATAAATGCGGTAGTGCGAAAATGATTTTAGGTACAAAGATTGCCCACAAAATACAAATCTCACACAAAATACCGTTAGTAAAAGGGTTCTTCCTCATTAGATTTCAAAGTTATCCTTATGTTTGTCGACGAAACGCTTTAATACACACAGGAAAATTTAAATCTATAGTTGATTGTATAATTACTGTGGGAAGCTTGTAGCTTCCCACAAATCAAATATCTCTCAGACAAGGATAATGTCAGAAAAAACGACTAACTTTTGACATTATCCTTGTATGAGAGATATTTTATTGGCCCTCTTACGCATACGGTTAAACCAACGTTCTAAGTTACCTTACACAGAACTTTCCTGCTTTATCTTTACTTTTTCACTTAGAACATTTTATTACTAGCAACATTACAAAGTCATCAATTATAATAATAGTTTCCATCTTTATATTGTGATAGTTTGTAACACGATAAAATATTACAGTGTAAAATTACACAACTAAGTATGTGTATTTCATTATTTCTAATTGAAATACAATACTTTTGGGACTCCAGATAAGGAAAATAACAAAATAAAATTATATAATTTTTAACTGGGAAAAACCTATGAAATATTCATCGTTTTAATGTTAATTTGTAGCAAAATTATAAAAACAGATCAGCTTTTTTTTTCGTTAGGAAAGGTTAAGGTCAACTCTCGAAAATTTTGTTGGTAATTTCTCAATTGTATTGTTATAAATCAAACAAATTACTTAACTGCATCAATCAATCCGGTGTCCAATGTCCGTCCCTGAAGACTTTAAGTAAATATCAGCACACAGAAGGATTCTAGGATGCTACTGCCCATTCGCAGAATATTAAAAAAACCAGTACCACCAGTTCTTAAATGTCTACGAGACAACTTAGAAAACCACTCTCCATAAATTACATTATGAATAAATAGCGAATTTTGTTAGTTAATAAAACCAGCTTAGCTATACTTGCTACGATTAAACTTGTTACTCTAGGAAAATGACGAGATATCCCTGAGAGGATATATACAACGAAAAATGCTTGAAGGAAATCAGTGTAACGCAGTCAGCCTTCAAGAAAAGGAACGCCGGAATCAGACGATTCGAATTTCGAATTTTGGATTTTGTGGTCTAGCAATTATTCGTTTTTAGTTTGTGTTTTAATGGTGTTTTGTGTTTGAATTTGGAAAGTTTTGATTTTTGAACTGTTACTTACGAAAAAAAAGTAAAAATGGTGGTAGATGGTGTTGTGTTGGTGTCTATGAAAAGGCTTTCATCTTTGTATTTTGGGGTATGTACAGACTATTATTGGCAGTTTTTATATTACCTAACAATAATTAAATCTTCTGAAAGAATTGTTTAAGTATTTGAAATGCCTTGAAGAAGTCGAACGGCATTTTATAACGTTGCATGTTATCTCATGAAAAAAAGCGAAAATTCATGCAGTTTCATGTTTATCCTCCAATTAGTTACAGAAAATATAAAACTGGTTCCTTTAGCAATTAAAATAACGACCACTCAATTTAAATTAATAGTAGATAACAAAAGATGCAATTAATTGTTGATGTTGCGCTTTTCTTTATTTTTACTTTACATTTGCGCCTGTTTAAACATAAGCATAAATATTTATTAATAAAAAAAAACAGAATAAACAATAAATTAAAAAAAAAAACAAAGGGACTTTGCCACGATTTATAAGATATTGTTTGGCGTTGTGTCCATCTAGATGGCGCGCAAGATATAAGACAAAGGCGTTAATACCAGCTATTAGGTTGAAATTACGATAAGCATATAAAGCCACATGTATTCAACGACTTCCATGACGGAAGTCGTAAAGAAAAGATCTTATTTTAATTAAATAATTTAAAGCTAGTGAGGAAAACACATCATGGAGGAGTGAAACATGTCATGGCTAAGTAACAAGTACGCTTGCCGCGGTTGGTCAGTGGATGGGTGACCATCTTTACATACCGAGACTCCTCCGTGCCTCGGAAAGCACGTTATGCCGTTGGTCCCGGCTGTCATTCGTGGATCTTTAACAGTCGTTACGAGTCGTCAGAAGCCCGAAAGACCAGTCTTACCAAGGGGTATCGTATTATCCAGTTACTGGGTTGTGGAGGTCAGATAGGCCAGTCGCTCCATGTAAAATACTGGTATTCAGCTGCATCCGGTTAGACTGGAAGCCGACCCCAAGATAGTTGGGAAAAGGCTAGGAAGATCAATTTTTTTGCCACACACAATGACATCATAGTGGCACTTTTATTTTAGTGTCGATCTCATGACGATGCACGGGCACGCTTAAAGAAGCAGTCGCGTAACGAATTACGAAATCCATCAGAAAAAAAAAAAATTGTCTCAGCTCTACAAAATAGGTACTTTCCATGAAAAAAAAAAAATTGGTCTTTAGTCAAAGAAAATAAGGTAGAGTTAGGTTACATTTAAAATGTTTCAAGTCCTCTTTAGGCTAACGGCCAGTGGTCCGAAAAGTCATTAGTCAATAGAGCCAAATGTCAATACTATAACGACTAAGATTTCTAATGAGGGCCAATTCTTTCTGTGGATCTTAATCCTTAAAACTCCGATCCTCTTTTACTCCACAACGCTTCCTAAAATTTACTTTCTAAGAAGTAGGTAGGATGCCTTCATCATCAACATCATATCGGATGATAATAATATGACAAAGGCATACAAGTTAACTTTGGAAACCTTTGAAAGGTACAGTCAATTATTAATTTTCGATATCCTGTTAATTTTTGAAAATACTTCGTAAATAAATCTTCGAAATATACTTCGTCTGAATTTTGAATAAAACTTGATATCTTAACCGGTTCTGGAGTGGCGACCACGTAGGTACCGGAAGACGTAGCGTTGGAAGGCCTCCCACAAGATGGACCGATGACCTTGTAAAGACCGCAGGAATCCGCTGGATGCGGGTAGCACAGAATCGGTCGAAGTGGCGATGGCGGTGCTTGGGTGAGGCCTATGTCCAGCAGTGGACGTCTTTCGGCTGATATGATGATGATGATGATTATGATCTTAACCGGTCGGGGTAGGATATCAAATTTTACCAACGCGTATCTAAGCTCTCACTCATCAACATTTGTACAGAGCCGCATTCTCATTATATAGTCCAAAGAGTTACGGTTTGCCGACCGCTGGGCTAACCGTTATCAGGTCCAAAAATATAGGTAGGTATACGTAAGAACAAATTGTTGTAAAAATGCATTATTCCTGGGTGGGGTCCGGCTAAGTACCGATAACTAGACTAAATAATAGTTCTGTCATTGAAAGGAGTGAGTCAATTAATGTTTGAAACCACACCCTGTACATTGTGGTATTACGTTAGTACAATAATACCTCAATGACCCTGTAGGTTTTAGTGGACGAGCCTCTCCAAATATTGGTCAGTCAATTGGTGGCAAATATTGGTCCCAAAATTGGGGCAGAACAATATCTTACGAGGGTTTATTGTAGGGTCCGTCTCGTATTTTTTCTATTTTTAGATCGAATAGGGTTGCCAGTGCCTTTTTTTTATTTCTATAGTAGTACTAGCTGCCCGCCCCAGCTTCGCACGGGTAGCCCTAATTTGCAATCAATTAAAATTGCGGCTATAATTTGAGATTTAAACTATCCTATCTCTTAAGTTGGATCGAACTGCACACGGTGTGCAAATTTGATTGAAATCGGTTAAGTAGTTTAGGAGTCCATTGAGGACAAACATTGTGACACGAGATTTATATTTATATAAAGACTAGCTGCTCGCCCCAGCTTCGCATGGGTAGCCCTAATTTGCAATAAATTAAAATTGCGACTATAATTTGAGATTTAAACTATCCTATCTCTCAAGTTGGATCGAACTGCACATGGTGTGCGAATTTTATTATAATCGGTTAAGTGGTTTAGGAGTCCATTGAGGACAAACATTGTGACACGAGATTTATATATATTAAGATAGTAATTTTATTCTAGATAGGTACATCGTCTTCACATAAAAATTATAATTACCTAATGTATGCAAAATATTGTAAAACATTTTAAAAGAGAGACTATGTTGTTTCATGCCCATTATTTTTCATACGAAACTACCTTATGGAAGAAGTACCTGGAATTAACTTTTTCTTGTGAATTTTTCGTTCAAAGGTCACCTAAAGTTCATCGTGTACTACGCAACTAAGGTACTGACGACGATTAACCTACTTATATTATGTTTTCGACAAGAGGGTGCATCCTAAAAGTTGGCAACGTCGTAAATAGCTGTCAAATATTTACCTGTTTCGATTAATTTGGAAATAATACTGTATGGAAATAAGAAATGTGGCTAACCAATTGACTAGAATATTAATAATGAATTGCAATTATAACATTGAATTTGATGTTGTACCCGTTTTAGGTGAAAAAAAGGCATTTGGAAAGTTTCCAAATACTTTTTTTACATCTAAAACTAACTATTCGGTGTTACGATATTAATTATTGCATTTCATAATCAATATTCTAGTTCGCTAGTTAGCCACATTTTTTATTTCCATACAGAAATAATTCAAATTAATCAAAACAGCGAAATATTTGACATCTATTTGCGACGCCAACTTTCAGAATAAACACTCTTAAACAAAACAAAATTATAAGTCCGATTAAACAATATAAGTAACACTAACCAGAGTGTATTTATTATTTACAAAAAAAAGTTACAGCCTACTTTTATTATTCGTAGGTTATAGCCTTACGAAATCAGGTGTTATCTACGCCACCGCCACCGCGTACCTACTTAATTGAAATAGACTTTGACTTGTTCTTTTTTTGCAAAGAAAAACAATTTGAAAAATGCATTCATGTGATGCGTTTTTTATCAAACTCAAGGTTGATTTTTTTCTTTTTATTTAATTAGCATGAACATCATAGTTTTAGAGGTTTGCACTTAAGAAGGTCGTTATTTTTTGTATCTCTCTGCTTGCAAGTACTTCATACAATCTGCCTAGCCTGTTCCCAACTATGTTGGGGTCAGCTTCTGGTCTACCCGGATGCAGCTGAATACCAGTATTTAACATGGAGCGACTGCCTATCCACAACCCTGCAGCTACTGGGTAAGTGGGTACTGCACCAATCGACCGCGGCAAGCGTAGCTTAACCTTCGAAGGGCCCATGCGGCTCTTAACATTTATCCACAAGCTTCTACCTATTTAAATTAAATCGTTATCTATGCAACTAACTAAAGTGCATATAAAATTAAGCCCTTGATTAAAGTCTGCTGAGCCCAAAGATTTAAACCATATCTTTATTGTCACGTCTTATAAGATACCGATGGAATGTTAGATAATAGAAACGTTTAACATTATCCAGTCATAAGTACGAGTATTCTGCTGAATTTGCAGTAAGTACCTACTTAAGACGCAGATATATGACAGTGATCTTGACTGGTGAGCTTGCTACTGAGCTCACGCAACGCGTCGTACGTCCAGAGTCCAGCCAGTAATAGGACTCGGCTCGGGCAGTAGCGCTGTCCCAAATTAGACGCATTATTAATTCATTATACATAAAGCAAAAGGTATTTTTATACTAAAAGATCAATTATTAAATTATGTTTAAAATGGCGAAAGTTTCAGAAAAATACGCTTGATAGATTTTGCATAATTCTCAGTTTTTTATCCGCGTTAGACATAACTATACAAATTAATTTCACTATGTAATATTATAAACATTTAATCTAAAATATTCGTATATTAAGTTATAAAGAAAAATGCTATAATTTAACATATTTTTTTTTCTTATCATTAACACTACTTGTTTAGACATGATCTTTAGTACAAAATCAAGTCGGTTATCGTCGCCTTAAGCGAAGCGATCAGCAGACAATCGTTAGTTCGTTACAGCTTCATTAAAATAAATAAGTGCAAATCTTAAATGTTGATAGTGTTTCAATATATTAGCATGAATCAACGTTATACATACCTACATAATAACTCGCAAAACACGTGGAGACCCGCATATAGACATGAGTACATTGTAAATGCATATAAACTATGCATTGCAGTATATGCCGGAAGCAATTTATACCTCAATTACTGTAAAGGGGGGTTTACATGAATTTGTTTGTAAAAATTTTCATGTATGTGTACATTTATATGTTACTGCTCCATACATTTTGTCGAGATGCATATTTATAAACTCTCGCCTTTTTCACATGGGGGTAAGCACATACTACAGATCGCCAAATGCTACGATTTAAATGCTCTAAGAAGACTACGATCTTTATATTATACTCTTTTTGCTTCGTTTACATTTTCCTTTTGTCGAGTTATACGAACATAAAAAATGTATGGAGCAACTAATTCTGTTTTCGCGATTTCAGGTTTGGACCTATAGTAGAAGTTGTTTATATAATTATGACAATGAGACAATGAACCTTTTTCAAGTTTTCAGTGGTTTTAATTATACCTTGTTTATTAGTGTCGTGAAAATCCAACTAAAACTAGATTTTTGAGGAATTTATCATGTTTATTAATATCCGGTCCCGGGATAGCTTTTTAAACAGGAAGATAAATCATTATTTTGTATATCATATCTATTTATCTATTTATAATCGCAGTTGTGTTGTATAATAGCAAGCACTACTAAAACCAATTTTCTCGACTCTAGTCTCGAATACTCTCGAATCATGTCTGGACTTTAAAAGAGACTGCGACCTCTGAGTTTGTTTCGGCCTTTCTTCTCAGAGTAGTCAGTTAGGAATCGCCGACCTCATCTAGTTTATTTTTAATATTTTTTAATTTGACGTGTAAAAGTGATTCCGATATCCTATTTACAGAATAAATAATTTCATTTAATTTAATTTTCTTTCACGGACATTACAAGTAAGGCGTTGCAATTAAAGCCGTTGTAATGTAAACCGGGCTTAACTCCAACGTGACTCAACCCTGGGTCAGGCAGGTTAAACTGGTTTCTAAATCTAGTCTAAATTTTAATCTGATTCCAACAAATACTTGACCCTTTTGTAGTAGCACATTGTAGACAAATCGGAAGTAAATATTAATAGATCATAAAAGCGGTTGACAATGCCGGTCGTAAAATTATATAGGTACCTACTTTATGTTCCGGTAATTATTACTTGCATATTATTAGGACTTATAGCATAAATTATGCTAGGTTAGTACGCGTAATGCGTTCACCAGGCTATCGGTCCTTCCGCTTTGACAAAAATGGCCGGCGGAGCAAACGAGTCCAGAGGGCCTAGACAAATGACATTCGCTTTGGAGCGATTCTATTTCGACAATCGCTATCGCTTCAACGACATACCTACACTACGTTTCGCTATCGTCTGATCCATTGGTTTCTTCGATAAAAATTACATATTGTCTCTGGTCTTTCGTTAGCAAGTTATCGTTCGAGGCTATATAAATGGAATGATGTTAAATATTGTCTAGCTAATTTCTATTCGTTGAGCTATGATCACGTGACGTTTCGATAGCTTTTGTGAATCCCATAAATTTTTGACTTTTCTACTAGCGTTGTCGCTAATCGAATGTTACTTTGTCTAGGCCCTCTGTAGTGGAGACCGCGTATCGGCAAGCGTAGTGTGGGATACCCCACATTCAGTCTGTCCCAGTCACCTTTTTAAGGTCGTCGGTCCATCTATTTGTGGTGTATCCCACACTCAGCGTCGCCAGACGTCCCGATTTTGGCGGGATGTCCCGATTTTTTGTTCAAAATTAAACGTCCCAAGCGGCGCGGCGGCGGCGGTGCGCTAGGCTCATCAGTCTCGCTTTTCAGGGATAGATGAATAAATAAGTAATAATTTGTAAGTAGTATTACAAGTAATGTATTACTTGTTTTATATCTCTCTAAAGACTTAACTGCCTTACAGGGTAAACCAAGGTATAGTTATTAGCATAGTAAAGTAACGTATTTTTATTAAAATACATTTTCTATGGCTATCTATAATCATTGTAAACTTAATTTGAAATTCAAATAAAGGGTTTCAGGGACATTTTTTTAAATAACCGACGAAAAATGTCAATGCAGAAGTGTTCAAAACTGAATCCATGATAACAGGCTTCGCGTGTCCCTGCCACCCTGTATAGTAAAAAAAAGACTGATTATTTACGTTTTCTTATTTCGACGAAAGAATCCCGTTTTTTTTACTCAAAAGGGTTCAAATCCCGCTTTGGCCGAAAAAAAATCTGGCAACGCTGCCCACACTACGCTAGCCGATACGCGGTCTCCAGTCTCCTCTACAGCACGCGTAGCATGAACACCGTAGAAACTCGTTTTGTCGACGGAAGAATAGACAAAATGACAGATAAACAATGACAATCTGTCATTTTGTCTATTCTTCCGTCGACAAAACCTGTTTCAACAGTATTCATGCTACGCGTGCTGGACTCGTCTGCTCCACTGTATTAAAATTACTACTACATGATTGGATTTGTAAAGTCTACGAAAGGAGCCGAGGTGACCCGAGGTACCTATTAGTGGCCGAGGTAGTACTGGTAATGACCGCGACTTACGAGTTGTAGGTTCGAAACCGAACAGGCGCTTAATTTACTTTGTGTAAATTATTTCATCACCCACTGCTTTCAAAACGGTGAAGGAATACATCGTGAGGAAGCCGACATGTCCTTAGGACCAAAATTTCGAAGACATGTGACATCTACCAACCCGCACTGGGCCCGCGTGGTAGATTACGGTCCATCTTATTTATCTGTGGTCCATTCCCTCTTAGTGCAGTGGGAACATTATATGCTGATTATGCTACATGACCTCTTCTTTTAAGTGCATAAGATAAATAGGGCATGTGAGATCAGCGTTTTACATAAGTATTAAAGTTTTGAGGTTTAAACAAACACTTTTAAAAGTCTTTTTTTAACTAGATGAGGTCGGTGTCAGATAGGAAACACATACCTCATCTCACCAAACTCCTCTGAGAAGAAACTCCGAATCCAACTCAGACATTAATTTTATTGAGCACATCACTATTAAGTCTACAATATAGAAATAAACAGATCCCGCAGAATAAGTTCGAGCATGCAACGTTTTATTAAATAATTACATAAATAATAGGTATACCATCAATCGCCACGAAAAATTCAGCCATCCCTTACATTTGGGTTGAGAAGGAATTGAAGTTTTATGTGGGACAGTTGGAATAGTATTGACAATGATAGTATTTTTGCGATTACGATGTGTTACGATGAATTTCGGTGTGGTACACACTAACACACCCTTAAATTTGACCACAGCTTTCTGGTATATCCTGTGTATACATGCTTTAAAGTTTTTTTTTAATTTCATAACATAACATCACGTCTGTATTCCCCGAAGGATTAGGCAGAAGGCAAGGGAAGGGTTTTGCTTATAAATGTGAAATAATATTTCGGTAATTATGAAATAAATTAGGTACCTACCTCTACGGCTCTACCTATAAAAAATCCGGTTTTTAAAATGTGTTCATCGTCCTCAATTAAATACTGTAATCAGGAAGGAAAAGGCAAAATTGTCAGGAAAATGCTATAAAAACAACAACATAAAATCCTCTAAGTACTTACTAGTAATAACATTTGAATTATCGGTAATTAACTGAATAAGCATGTTGATTTCTATCGATAAATATTTTGAGATATCGCTACATAAATGGCTTATCTAATAAATTATTGCTATATACCGATAATAAGCGTGTCTTTATAGAAAATGTGTAGGCTGTGAACTGATATGACCTTATAGTCATGCTGCGCTTGCACTCGTAAAACGGTTAATATTACCTATCTCTTTTTTCTTATAGAACAAAATATGTTAGTTTTTTTTTCTCTGTATTTTATAATTTCAAGAAAATATTTTTTTTTGTGTGGAAGTAATGGGTAGATAGGCGAAGAGCCTTTAATTGATTGATTAATTTGGCAATAAAACTGTATGAAAATAAGAAATAAGTATGGCATTTAATAGCCATACTTATTTCTTATTAACTAACATATTGATTATGAAATGCAATAATTAATATCCCATCACCGAATATTTAGTTTTAGATGTAAAAAAGTATTTGGAAATTTTCCAAATGCCTTGTTAACACCTAAACCGGTTACCTACAACATCAAATTCAGTGTTTTAATTGCAATTTATTATTAATATTCTAGTTTACTAGTTAGCCATATTTATTATATTCTTACAGTAATATTGCCAAATTACAAAACAGGATTTTTTTTATGGCTACAAGAAAACCAATGCGCCACTGAATTATTATTGAATATGTACCAAATAAGGAATACCATAATATCGTGCTACCTCATAACCTTTTTAAGGTCACTGAAACAAGCCCGCTTCAGGGAATTTGTATAAGCACGCGATGAAATAAACCTTTAGTTATATTTCAATATTTACGGTCACCTAAAACTGCTTTCTAGTACTCTTACCATAATATTATGTGAATTGCCGTCATTGCTTTCGATGTCGCGAATGTAAACAAAAACTTCGGGCGAAACCGGCGGCTAAACCTCACATAGTGGTAGAACGCATGCGTCAGAATCGTACCTATAACATATTCGCATATTTCCTTTAAATGCTGCTTTGTGCGAGTCTGCCAGTCGAGTTGACGTGCTGTGTCCCCGCACTAGCCGTCAGTGCCGTGCTGATATTCAGAAAAATAGGCCGTTGACAAGTTTACGCGTGCGTGAAAAAAATAATCGAAAGTAATCTCAGTTATTAGTTCGATTTATAAATACACGCGGAATTTTGGCGGTTTATTTTGAATTTGGAACTGAAAATATTGTGCCCGCAAGCGACGCTGTTTTGTTTTTGTTTTCTCTACGATTATTAGGTAAGTTTTGTCATTTCACATATTAGTATTTGAAAGTTTATTAACACTCGCGAATTGAAAATATACGTAACTAAAAATATTCATGAAAACACACCTGGAAAAATTCTGCAATGAACAATGACTGAAACCGAGACGCTCGCGAATTTTCTTTTAAATGGAAAGTACCTACCGACTTTTGTTTTCACTTTTACAATCAGTTTGTAAATATTATGCAGTTTTGTAAATCACAGATAATATTATTATTTTCCTAATGAATGTGTATTTTTAATACGAAGTCTTCAATAGAATTATATTGTTAAATAATAAACTTATCGTAAATACTTGTGGTCTGTTTTAATCTTTGACAAATATTTGGATTACGATATGTCATCAAGGGTGCCTTGATACATGAAGTTCGTTACGTATGTATATTATTATTTTCATGGGTTACTCCTGAAATTTTATGAGAATCAACTATTTCGATTTTTTTTTAACTAAAACCAAAACTATTTTTGGAGCTTTATACACACCATACAGATTGAACTGTAGAAGTAGAATTAATACCGTGAAGAAGTAAGTAAAATGATTATATTATCTTTTTACCTACGTTGTATGTATCCTTACATTTTTGGTATAATTAGTATTGTTTGGAAGCAACTAGCTAGAGAAAGAAATCTATTTTTATATTTGTAATTAAAAGGAAGAGGCCTAATTTTTCTTAAGATCTCAGTATCCGTTTATGGGAGAAAATACGTGCATTCTGCAATAGACGGATACTGGAACATCTCGACCAGCGAATAAAACGATTCATCCAATATCTAAATGACCGAATTTAAATTAAGTATTTAATAATTAACAAGGGCTTAGCCAGATTATGACTAAGCTAAAATATGGCTGATAACAAAATACGCGATAGCTTGTATCAATTGGCACATGGTACGTCTGTCTTTTGTCTTGACTTGTAATCCAGTCCGACCAAAGGTTTATTGCAATTGTATTTGTTTTATTGCTAGAAAATTTTAATATCTGCGAGGATAATTATTTTACCACAAAATAAAACATTTTATAAAGAGTCGATGAAGTATTTTCAGGCTTTAATACATACTTCGCAGATCCATCATCATCGTCATCATCCTCATTTCAATGTATTTGAGGTCTTCGCAGCATTTCTCCTTCTGTGCATCTATATCAGTTGTCATCAACATCTACTTCCCCCCTGTATCAGCTATATCAGCTGTCATCAACATCTACTTCCCCACTGTATCAGCTATATCAGCATTCATCAACATCTACGTCCCCACTGAATCAGCTATATCAGCTGTCATCAACATCTACTTCCCCACTATATCAGCTGTCATCAACATCTAATTCCCCACTATATCAGCTGTCATCAACATCTAATTCCCCACTATATCAGCTGCCATCAACATCTACAGCCCGACTTCACCGACTACTGGGCCTCTCTTTTCTTGTACCAAACCCCAAGCTCCTGTGCCAGTCAATCAGTTGCTTTCTAGATTCCTTTCTAAGCATATTTTTTATTTTTCTTTCATAAAAGCTATATTCGTTGTTTTTCCTTTATAAATAAATCTACTCCGCTAACCCATTTACAATTTTAAGTATTCGATTTAGTGATGATAACACGATGCACCTATATCTACCAAAATGTCGAAATTTCGCGATAAAAATACCTTGTGATGACATGAGATGTTTCTAAGAATTGACTGAAAGTTAAATAAACGTCTTCAAGTAAACCACTTGATCTAGCACGCGGATTAAATGTTACGTTTATCTTCTTAACAGTTGATAAGGAATTTACGAGTTCTTTAGATAGATGTAAGTAATCTTCAGTTGTTATGAAACTACCTATGTATGTATGTTTGACATAAATGTGATGAGTTGAAAATGTAAAATCAAATTTTGGATATCTTTATTCGTATTTAACATAATTAACTATTTACACTACGTA
Organism: Conistra vaccinii; assembly: GCA_948150665.1. NCBI lineage: Eukaryota > Metazoa > Arthropoda > Insecta > Lepidoptera > Noctuidae > Conistra > Conistra vaccinii. Next base: position 20,720,701 of record OX411332.1, read on the forward strand.
CTAAGACTACCTAACTATACAAATAAATAAAAATTAAAATAAAACAAACGGATACTTAGGCGTCGAAGTATTCGTCCGCATCGCTGTCATCCGGAAACGTGCCCAGAAGACTGGCAGCATTGCCACGTTGAATGGCAATGCTAATTCTTTGTCCAAAGAACGAGCCAGCCCTCTGGTCACGTGAAGTGTCGACTAGTCGGCGAGAAATTACCGAAATCAAATCATAATGGACTGAAAATCAAAATATTTTTGTTACTACGACAATAATGCCCAAACTCAAACGCATTTTATTTTTGAATCGTCAAGGAGCTAGTTGCCCATTTTTTAAAGCATTTTCTTAATACAACAATTATAAGGTATAAAACTGCACTATTGTCTAAGAAAGTCATGTTAACTGTTTAGTACTAAGTACACTAAGTACTCGTGTAATTACTTGTGAAGTAGTGACACGTTGTTAGCCCATGGCTAATTATGCAATGCAACTGCCAGCCTATTGCAAAATATTGATGGGTTAAGGGCTCAATTCTCTAGGTTTCCCAAAAAGAAAGAAAGATAAAGTATTGATTGAGACAAGCACAGAAGATCACAAACTAAACTAAGACACATTGAGACATAAATAAAAATAAAAAACAATAAAAATAAATCGAATGTAAAATTAAAATAGAAGCAGAGTCCTGTGCGAGGCCAAAAGGCTCCTATCTCAGCATGATGCTGCGACATTGCAAAAGAAAATGTCTCCGACAATGTCTTTAGTAGTTTGTTAATCTATAACAGTATCAGATATTACATGGGATGATGCCTGGGTCAAAAAAAGAAGTTCTGTTTAGTCCGTCAGTCAGATAAGCAAAAAATATTAGACTCGTATTTTTTGCTTCACGATATTAATAAAAAATGACTTAGGTATAACGCATAAAAGTTGGGGAGTGGGTCGCTACGTCACAAGTAAGTATAAAATCTACATACTCGTAACGTCATGGCACATTTTAACTCAATGTATAGCCGTAATCTTTTGATAACGTACGAGTAAGAAAAGAAAAAAATACATGTACTTACCTATGTAATTTTTTCATAATATATACATGACGGACAAAAAAAATTTTTTTGTCATTATCTCTATTCTTGTCGTTATCAATCTCATTGTCACTCTACTCGGCAAAGTCGTTTTGTCATGCTCACACAATGAAGAAACGAGCATTTCCACCAATCCTGTGCATGCACTCCAGACTGTTTTGTCCAGGCTTCCTTGCGAAAATTTTCTTCATCATTCGTCAATAGAGGCTTATGTTCTACCGTGCTTATGTCCTGCAGTGGACTAAGATAGGCTAAGTTGACTGATTCATTAGTCAACGGTGTCTTAGCCACCTCGGCCGTCTTCACTTTGTTCTTCTAGCTTATTTTTTTTTTTTGCCTGTGAAATCATAGGTTGTTCCCAGAGGTCCACGATTCTCATCAAATAACTTCTTCCGCTCTGGGCGGAGCGGAAGGGCGTGTCAGACTCTTACTAACTAAAACCCACCCGTGTTCCTTCAGTTGCCTGTACGTTGCCAGGGGCCACGGACTCCCCTTAGGACTTTCCCGCAACCCCGGCAGAGCTTTTCTATATCTACCTTTACCTTATCTAAGTTAAGGTATCTTTTTTTTAAGTTTGTAAGGCCAGCTCGAAGGACCTATTGATAAAGTGTAATGGAGTGTCTGTGCCGCAATGCAAAACAATACTGTTGATGTTTACAATATTCCGCACGTTTGGTCAACGGCGTCGTCATACTCCATCCGGAGTATCACGTCTACAATGTTATCATCACTTTGGTTCTCTATTTTTGTAGAAAAAATTCTTTGTGTTTGGAAAAGTGTTAGTCTATGCCTCTTTCACAATGATCTATTCGGAGTAGTCCGGTTTTCTCATCTTTGCTGTACTCTATAGATTTAGGGTTTTATGGAGTTAGGGCTTTTTGAACAAAATCAGTATGCGTGATTTCAAATAACTAAGTAGGTAAACATTCTAGTTCAACAATTTTTCGTACTATAACCGTTTCAAGCGTTGTTTTATAGTCAAAAAGGTATAACTAGCAATCATAATGTACCTGCCAAAAAAACCTTCGTGTTTATCGGTCGAATATTGAAGGGAAAAAATGCCTATAAACCGAGTAATTTACGGTTCTTTGACCTTACACGGAAAGGTTAAGTTCATTACACTCTAGGACCTAAAAATTTAAATCAACGACCTAGAGTCTAGGTCGTGGATTAAAACTTCTGTTACACTTTTGAACAGTACCTAATCCGAAAATAGTTTTTACCTGTCGAAAGTTCTGGTTCTGCATCTCCATATGATTGCCTAACAGCAATTGATTAAATGAAAGACAGACATTGCTATTTAATTTGCTACAAATATTTTCTTTCTACAGTTGAACAGAAGTCAGAAACACGACTCTGAAGATTATTTCCTCTTACATAAAATAGTAAATTGCCATCGAACGGCGGCGTCCGCATTCCTGAGACACATTGCTATAAATCGTACATTTACACGTTGTTTTATTGACAATTTGTTCATTGAAAACTATTGGTAGAAACCGTTTAAAAGTTTGTTGTGGTAGAAATTGACATAGTTAAATAATAAAATGTCCTCCATCGGATATCGAAGAACAAACTTCCTGCAAGAAGGTAGGCGTTATGTTGAATCATAATATAAGTAGCTACATTTCGATTTTTTTTCTTTTACTAAAATTTAAGTATCATCCATCTATAGATAGAGCTTAGGCCCTAAGTATTCTCTAGGTCCTACACGCAGACGAGTGCCACATGCAGACGAGTTCTCTATCCTAGACTCTAGGATAAAGAACACACCAGATTCAGAATGATATTATTCTGTGTGAATGTTCTTTATAGTTCCCAAATACAAGCCTCTCATTCTTACCCACCACACTAGGGTTTTTAAAGGCGAGCAACAATATCGTCCTAGATCCATTCTGTTATATTGCTAAGTATAGTTATGTTGTCTTGGTCTAATAACTGTTTATATTCAAGCTTTCTTCCTCCGTCATGCTTACCTATACAACGTGAAATTTGAATCACAGTTTTGCTAGAACAAACGTTGTTCAGACCATGGTCTACTATCATTCTATAGCATTCAATATGTTATTAAAACAAACTAAACTAGGCGTTCTCAAATAAGTCTTATGTTGCTCAAACGTGTTCAAACATTAACCGTAACATCTAAGGACTCATCGCGGTAGCAATATGGCATTCAAAAGAGTTACGAGGAGACCACGTGGACTACAAGGATGTCCGGCCAATGCGGGCCGAAATTTTAATAAATAAATCAGTCTTTTTTGTGTTTTTTTTAAATACCATTGACGTTTTTTTTTAAATTGATTGTTATAGAATGGTAGTAGACCATGGTCTGAACATCGTTTGTTCTAGCAAAACTGTGATTCAAATTTCACGTTGTATACAATGAATGGTGATAATTAATATTTTACCGTGATGTTTAATTGCAAAATGTCCTCAACATGATCAATCCTCGTATCGATACGTCTGTGAACGAATGTCTTTGACCCATTTCTCTTGACTTACTTTAAATGGGACAATAAGCTTGATACAGACGGTTTCTTTCACACCAAGGTTAATATTAATAGGTCAAGGGAATGAAGTTCAGCCATATCTAATATATAAAATTCTCGTGTCACGGTGTTTGTTGCCAAACTCCTCCGAAACGGCTTGACCGATTTTTATGAAATTTTTTGTGTATATTCGGTAGGTCTGAGAATAGGACGTAAACTATTTTTCATACTCCTAAGTAATAATATAAGTAGGTAGGGTAGGTAGATAGGTCGTGTTTTTAGTTTTGCACTTATGATATCCCGGTATAAATGCCTGAAATTTTAACAAAAAGTACTAGGCTTGCATGAATTCACGACAGTATTTAAATTTTTCAAAATTCACTGGAAAAGTCCGTTCTGAGCAGTAACCTAACAAAAAGTACGTAAGTAGACTTGCATGAATTCACGATATGTAAGTAAGTAGGTAGGTAGGGTAGGTAGGGTAGATAGGTAGGTAGGTAGGTAGGGTAGGTAGATAGGAAGGGTAGGTAGGTAGGGTAGGTAGATAGGAAGGGTAGGTAGGTAGGGCAGGGTAGGTATGTAGAGGATAGGCAGGGTAGGTATGTAGAGGGTAGAAGGGTAGGTAGGTGCGCCGTAGATAAGTACTTACTGCTACCCGTGCGAAGCCGGGGAGGGCAGCTAGTCTTTACATATAATAAAACGGTGTCTGTCTGTTTGGTTGTTCGCGCACATCTCCGGAACTACTGAACGGATTTTCATGTAGTTTTCACAGGTAGACAGAGATTAATTTGGAGCAGAAGGTTTGTAAAGACGGTATTCTGTTCACGACACGTTGTGCACAATTTCTGAGAGTAGTCTTACAAAAAATACTAGGCTTGCATGAATTCATGATATCAATTAGTATTATCCTAATAGTAGGCTTTGGGTGTTTGGCACACAAACAGTTTATAACTAACAAAAAGTACCAGCCTTGCATGAATCCTAAATAAAAATCTATTGCCGCATGTATGAAAGATCATAACTAGAGAATGGCTCGACTGATTTGACAGTTTTTTTTTTGGTATGTTTGCATGAAAGAAAACTTTGGATAATCCAATCAGAAATACACCCGGGCGACGCTGGGCATGATCAGCTAGTCCCTTATAAAAATACTAGCTGCTCACCCCGGCTTCGCACGGGTAGCACTAAGTACTTACGAGTATCTACGGCGCACCTACCTACCTACCTACCTACCTACCCTTCTACCCTCTAATCCTGCCTACCCTCTACATACCTACCCTACCTACCTACCTACCTATCTACCCTACCTACCTACTTACATAATAATCGTGAATTCATGCAAGCCTAGTACTTTTTGTTACGTTAGCTCAGAACGGACTTTTCCCAGTTGATTTTCCAAAAAATTAAATACTGTCGTGAATTCATGCAAGCCTAGTACTTTTTGTTAAAATTTCAGGCATTTATACCGGGATATCATAAGTGCAAAACTAAAAACACGACCTACCTACCTACCCTACCTACTTACCCTACCTACTTATATTATTACTTAGGGGTATGAAAAATAGTTTACGTCCTATTCTCAGACCTACCGAATATACACAAAAAAATTCATAATAATCGGTCAAGCCGTTTCGGAGGAGTTTGGCAACAAACACCGTGACACGAGAATTTTATATATTAGAAGATTATGACTAGCTCTATGAATATGATGGATTGACAACTGTCTATATTTTATAGTGATGTTTTGTAATATCGATTGTCATTTTGTATTTCCTTGTATTTATTTTATGTAAGTAGCGTATAGCTTAGCTACCTAAGCTATGGAATTTCGTTAGCAAAATATTTAGGTGTTGTTTACCTACATGGACTTGTTACAATAAAATTACTATCTTGGTTTTAATTAGATAATTTATCGTAATTATGCCTATTCTGAATCGTATATGTGTCAAAAGAATGATTATGATGATAACGGGAGTTTTTTACACGTTTTCACATAGTTTTTTGTTATATAGAGTGACTGGTAATTAGTGACCGACTTAACTCATCATTATGAACAACGTTTACTATGGAACCAAACGTGAAATCCCGAAAAAAAAATCTGCTATTCCCTACATTTTGACGAGTTATGTGAACATGAATGTAGGGAACAGCTGATTTTATTTCGCTATTTCTGATTATGGTCCCATAGTAAAAGTTGTTCATAATGATGAGTAAAGTCACGTGTTTAAGTATCGGTCACTAATTACCAGTCACCCTATATACGCAATTTAGGGAGTTGTTTAAAAAAAAATTGCTTTTTGTTTCTGAATGACTGACTCCTTGAAAATTCAAATGTACCGAACAAAATGGTTAAATAAATTCTATGAGTTTGAATGTGAAAGATTTTTTTTTTAACGTTAATTAAGTATTGTTTCAATATTTACGGATATGATATGGACTACATATACCTATATGCAACTAATAAGTGCTTCAGGTAATTTATTTACTAGTTAATTAATTTTCTGATTCATGTGCTTATGTGCTTATTGAACAGACAGCTGTGCTGCTGGGAAGTTTGTTGCGCCACTTCTTCTTCCCAGCAAAAGCACTAGGAAGTGGTGAAGGGCGGGCGTTTTTGGGGGACTGTCTTATGTAACTTTGACGCTCGAAAACTGCTGATTCTCAGCCTAGTTTATATATCTGCGTCTTTATTTATTATGACCATAGATATTTACATGATTTAAAATCTAACAGAATCAAAATAATAATAGTAATATGTACAAGTATATAAAAAGGGGGGGGGAAACGGTCATAGGGCATCAAAAAATTCGTCCGCATCGCTGTCAACAGGAAAAGTGCCCAGCCTAGTTTGAATAAATGAGTTTTGATTTTGGATTTTATTGTATAATTATCGCTTGCTTCAAAAACGGTGACGGAAAACATCGTGAGGAAACTGGCATGCCTGAGATATTTCTCGACGGTAATGTGGAGACAAGTCAGAGGCCCATGGGTGGCTTTAAAACTCTGACACCAGGTATAGTCACTAACCACATGAAAAGAAGTAGACGAAAACTCATTATTGTACCATTTGTTCATAGGTATAAGTGTTTACCTACGTCTGTCATCGCCACAGAGGGCAATGAACGAACATACTAGAAAGCTAAAAACAAATACCCACATAATTATATACCTGATATATTTTATCTCTAAATGATATTTATAATATCGTCATTTACGACGGATAGTTTAGATAGGCGATATTCGCGGGGCTCTGATGTTATCTTTCAGATAGGATATGACAAATGATAAAATTTACCTATCTAGGTATATCTTGTTCACAATCGCATTGTAAAAATAACCTTAATTACTTACAACGAATAATTCGGAACATAAATATGACAAGTGGGTATCGTGCGTCGCAATTATAACTCAAATATTTCGCTGTTTTGATTAATTTGGCAATTTTTTTTTTTTGCAATAACAATTGTTATTAATTTGTTATAGCTTTTTTATATTGGTTCTCCTATAGTAAATAAATAAATAAATTACGGTATGAAAATAAGAAATGTGGCTAACTAGCGAACTAAATATATTAAATTAGGTACTTATTGTATTTCATAATCAATATTCTAATATTGATTATGAAATACAGTAATTTAATACCGAATATTTAGTTTTAGATATAAAAAAGTATTTGGAAACTTTCCAAACGCCTTTTTTACACCTAAAAAGGGTACAACATCAAATTCAATGTTATAATTGCAATTCATTAGAAATAGGTATTCTAGTTCGCTAGTTAGCCAAATTTTTTATTTCCTTATTTTAATAATATTGCCAAATTAATCAAAACTGGTAAATTTTTGACAGCTTTTTGCGACGTTGTCAAGTTTTGGGATGTCACTCTGTAGACTACAGGCAAAGGCCTCTTCCCATACAGAGAAGAGAAGGAACGAGTATTGATTACTATTCTAGCTCACTGTTTATAGGGGGTCCATAATTATATGTTTCCTTACGATTTTCTTGCCCTTTCTTCTTCATAGAGATCTCCGTTTTAGAATGGGAAACTAGCTTCAACTTTCTGACTAACTGACCGGCTCTATGACCATTCAAAAGTGCCTTGAAATAATGCTTTGAGTTTGATTTTTCCTTGCCGTTTGTGAATTACTGCCTTAATATTTTGAGGGAATAGAGCTTATTAAAAATTATATTGGAAAGCGAATAAAATATTTCAATGGTTTCACTTAACAAAAACAATTTATTTTATTTATAATTTGTCAGAATATATTTATGAATACTTATGAAGTATTTACAGGTAGGTACTTTTATTATTGTCAACGTTCTATTATTATCGGCCATGTTTGTTGTGGTTTGTGGGTTAGGTTAATGTAATAATAATAATATAATAAAATAAGAAATATTTAAAAATGTAAATTAATATGTATATAAATGAATAAACAATATAATAACTTATTGTTTTATCATTATTGGAATTACTCAGTACGAAAAATTCTATGACTAATTTTTACGCTAAAAATTAAGCACTTAGGTTTATATAATTATGTATATATTTATGGGTTTAAGATTATTTTAAATCGTAAAACTTTCTTTGGCTTATTTTGCTAAGTGCTTTAACAACTAATTGTGCCAACTATGATGCGTCCTTTACCTTAGCTTTAAAACTTTAATTATTATTTAGATCGAGCCGAATTACAAAATTTTATTTTTTATCACAGTGCGATTAGGTTGGTCGCATAATGATACCGCCAAATGCCCAATCTGCACCTTTTTTCGCTCAGAATTCGCCTCCATATTACATTAAAAAAGATCTCTGATAGTGATGATGCAAAATTGCTGTCATTTACTGTGGGTAGAACATGCCCAAAACAGTCGATTCTGTTAGCGCGGACAAAATTAACTTTAAAATCACATACGACCTAACCAATTTTTTTGAAGTGATACATTCGCCATTCAGTAGGTAGTTTAGGAAGAAAGTAGGTAACCTACATACTTTAATGAAACTGTGCTGAAATTATATAGGTACTTATCTCAAGTAGCACTTTACCAACGACTATTTCGAATTATTCCATGCAAACTTTTATTCCCTACGTTATTCCTGTTGGGGTAGGTTTTTCAAAAATCTACCTTGCAACATTTGCAGCAGCAGATATATGAAAATCAAATTCAGTATATGTACCTACTGTTTAAAAAACGAATCTTTAAATCTTTTGTTGTCTATGCTAAAGAAACTCCAAAAACAATAACATTTTGCGAGCACATACGGACGTATATACATCCGTGCGGAAACGGATATTGAGAAAGGTCGACTGCTACACTTGCAATACCACAGACAACACATAAAATTCTTCAACTACCGTCAGTTGATGAATATGCAAATGTATCGCTACTTTTTTTATAGAACTTCGACCATAGACGACACTTCCTAATGTAATTAGCAAGTAAATAATGTCGTCTTCATTGACTGTAAGTAGGTAACTAGTTTTCCCTTGAAAACAGTTAATTAGTTTTCCTCATTCAAAGGTGAAGAATAACGTTAAGTAATATCTAGGTGTTATACAAATGTCTAATCGAATTCGAAATTCTAGAGAAAGTTCTAATTACTTACCTACGTATGATTTGGCTTTCTTTGAAAGATTAAATAATAACTTATACAACATGACAACTGAATATCCATAATAAAGATATTGGTTAAAAAAAAAACTACGTGGAAAAAACAAACAAACTTGTTTGATATTTTTGCAGATCAAGAAGTTAGCATTTTACAGAAACATGTAAAATAAAAATTATAGATTTAATGATTACCGGCGTATTTTAAACAATAAAGCAGGAACAGGACATAATCAAAATGTAGAACAGACAGACAAGAATCTTGCTATTATCAAAACGGAAGAAACATTATCTTCAAATCAATAGACGAAGGTGAATGCATAGACAACGCCGGGGGGAATTTACATCAAATATTTAAACAGTATTTTATAATAATAAACTGCATTTCATTTTAGCAATATTGATTGACATAAGCACAAATCCAAAAACAATACAGAGTTAGGTTGTTTTTGACAGATTATAAAAACACACCTTGTGCAAAGAAAGGCTTTCATTTTAAACACGGGGTATGATGTTCTGTGTCGGACTGTCGGTGAGTGCTTTCAAATGTACCTCTTTTCATTATGCAAGCTAACTCACCTCACCGACCGACTGTCTTCTCAGATGATCACTATGAATTAAGATACTGATAAAAAATGGGAGCAAGAGTAATCAGAGCATATTCTTTTTTTAAATTTAGTAATGAGCCAAGCAAGTCGCCTTTTCACGATGTAGTTAATTTATTATTGAAGTGACTTGCAATTGGTACGCGATTTTCACATATAATGCAAAACGTAAATCCGTGTTCATAAGAGCAGGTAATTCGAGAGTTAGATAGTTGAATTTATTTATCAGTCAGTTTTACTTTGTATTTTCCGATAAAATCATCCTCATCCCTGTCTAAAACTATCTCCATCAGATTATGTCTATTATTGATCTGAAATTCAGAAGATAGCACAATCATTATCTCAAAGATTTCTTTCCACAAGATATATATTCGCTAAGAAGCACTCGAAAAACATGTCAACATCGTTTTGCACATGCAAAGCATAGTTTTTATAATTTTATTGTTTTTCTTGTAATAAAATTAAAATGTTTGGGTCAGGATTTGGCCCTGGGGCTTTTACATTGTTAACTTTCCCGGTCTTGGGACCTGCAGTAGTGACTGGAGCAATTCTTGCAAATACAGTGACGTCAGTTGCGAGTTCTGCCGGAAAATCTTCAGGTTATCGTTCGAGTTTTCCTTCAGGATTTGCAAATACGGTACCTATTTCATTTATTCTAATTTATGACTGTCTATATTACTCTTCTCTTGGCTATATGACCATTATCTAGAATATTTAGCGCTCCATTTGGAAGTTCTTTTTTGTATGTTTGTTCGTTATGCTTTCACGGCTAACCGGCTGCACCGATTTTGATGAAAGGTATAGGGATACTTTATACCCTGGGGAAGGTCATTTGAAGGCTACTTTTATCGACATACCACGTCGGCGGAAGCTGCTAGATTATGACTCTTGCTCCAATTTTGACCAACTATGGTTGTATTCTATAAAATTAACGTTAGTTTCGATTTGACTTCGGATTTATTTGTATCAAGTTATTTTTAAGATAAGTAGTTTATCCCTTGCACGGTTTTGAAACACTGAGATTACGTATTTGCTCACTCTTATCAGTATAAAGAGTCAAAATTCTTGAGATTTATCAGTGACATATGAAACTATCCTACTATCAATATTTTGAAATCGCTGAGGTATTGACGAAATGCATTTCTACATTGTTATACTAACAATATTTAAAGGCATTGTTCTCTTCATAGAATTGGGTAGTTAATTGGAAACTAAGGTAATTCCTTCTTCTTACGGTAGTTTTAAGAGAAAAATGCCTGTAAAACAAGTGCTTATCAACATTGTCGACTGGAAAAATCGACAATGTTGATAAGCACTTGTTTTACTGGCGTTTTTTCTTCATAGAAATGGGTTACCTAATGAAAAGGAAGCGGTTCTAAGGTTCTTACGGTATATTTTTCGCACTTGGTCAGGGAGGATTGGGATATAATCTTCTTTGATGCTAATTCAGGACCGGGTCTGGACACCGTGTCAGGACACCGCGTCAGGACACATGACTCTACTATAGAATCCTTCGCTTAGCTCGGAATTCAAAATAACGCCCTGGAAGAACAAAATATTACTTTGTCCCCATGTAACACAAATAACTATTGTTACAGAGTCAGACCTATGTCATTGCCTTTGTTAGCGGCCCATGTTATCACCAATAAATATTTTCAGAGATAAGACAGTGGACATAAATTCGCTCAATTCAATAGATAGAGAGTAGCTATACCTACCTACCTACAGGTTTAAGGATTAATTTTGTTTGAGTGCATGATCGAATAAAATATCTTCCAAGTGTAGGTAGGTACTTACTGTGACTTGTTCTGAAAACTTTACTCAACTTCCAATATCTAACTCATCTTGGATTGAAGTAAGAACGAATTTCACGTCAAATAAATCATCAGCTACTTATTGATGTTTTCAAATACCTACATACTTATTTAATTGGTCCTGTACCCTAATTACGTAATACACGATCAATCAGAATTTGAATAATTTGGAAACAGGTTGCTAATCCGTTGCTTCATAAGTTCGAAATTAAATCAGCTCAACAACGTAAATAACGCAATCGCAATGCATTTTATTGAACTGTCAAAATGAAACAGATTAGTCCGAATCGTTAAAGAAAATGTGTTGCGTAATTAGATAGCTGGGCAGTGCAAAGTTTGAACTTTCCAGGATCAACTAATTTTTTTAGAGCTAAAATAGAAAATAATATTATGTAATACTTAATTCATTTAATTCAATAAGCCAACTTGAAAAATAGACCACTAGGTACTTCACTATGTAGGGTATAACAAATAGCAAACCAAAACAAAAACGACCATTGTTTTGCAAAACAGTTGTTACAAGATTCGCTACTATTGCGAATTCAAATGAATACAATACAACACATAATATTTACTAACAACACATAACTTTAAAATACTTGGTAATATCTAATTAGTAAAATTTTCAGCAATAAGTAGGTATATGCTATTTTTTCAGTTTTAACGACGCCTTTTAGCTTAATAATGACAAGTTGAGTATGATACCTAGAGCGTTTTCATATTTGAGAGACTACTTTAGCATTTCTTAAGGTGATTCTGTCAATGCAACCCACGAAATTTCAAAACGTATTTTTTTTATTAATTTATATTAGGTTAGCCAACAATTGTTTACACAATAAGATTTAAAATAATTTCCTTAACAGTATCACAACTTTTACACAATATTCATCATCATATCAGCCGAAAGACGTCCACTGCTGGACATAGGCCTCCCCCAAGCACCGCCACTTCGACTGATTCTGTGCTTCCCGCATTCAGCGGATTCCTGCTGGATGCGGGACAATATTACAAAACCAAAAAGGATACTTTATTTGGTAATTCATGCGTATCAATAATACTTAATAACAAAAATTGAATTCTAAATAATAAAAATAAAATAAAACAGAAATTCTCATAATTTACCTAATTAATTCAAATACATAGAATCTTAAAATTAATTTTAACATTCATTAACGACATCATTGTTTGTGAGAATAGTACTCAATAAATATTTTATAAAAATCCTATGCTCTCATGATGTAGATACTAAGTAGAGTTTGACAAGTTCTCATCTTCTAATTTTCAATTCAGAAAGCGGATGTGAGTGAGAAAGTATTCAATAGAGCAATATACGACGATAAATTCGTCATCGGTCGTTTAATGCCTTATTAAGTGACCATTTACAGCAGCGACCATTGTACAGCAGTGCACCTGCACTGCTGAATATACCTAATCGTATCTGCATAGGTACGTAGGCGTATGTATATGTAGTAAGATAAAGAATCCCAGAATATTTTCATGATAATTCAGTATCTGTCGATTATATAAATAACAACCTTTTTGTTCTTTAACACCCAGTTGCACAAAGACAAACATTACGCGTAATGGATCATTAACGCTAATGATTTCATTAATTTGTTCAAAGAACCATTAAAATCGAGTTTAATGTTGCTTTCTGCAACAAGTTAATGGAAGATTAATAATTTAAAAGTTAAAGTTTGTTTCTACAACTGGCGGTAGGTATACGGGGTGGCATCCATCGACGCGAAAACTGATACCATGGATTCAGTACATGATTCTGAAACCCCCTGCGTTGAAATTTTACATCGGTTTTTTTTTTTTTATCTGCTTTTTCATAGAAAAGTGCAATACCTATGCAGTCAAAATGTATAGAACAGCTATTTTTTTTTTAATAACCGACGAAACACTTCAACGCAGGGGGGTTCAGAATCATGTACTGAATCCATGGTATTTCCATTAGCTTTCGCGTCGCTATTACTGCCACCCATTATGAAATTAAGTCAAAAAAATTACATTGCAATCTGCATGCATTTAGCCTTTTATGTGGTTAGGTTAGGTAGAGTTTAAGTTAAAAAAATTTGTACATTGCAATCTGCATGCCTTTTAAAAGCACGCAGATTTCAATTTAATTATTTTTATATATGAGGACCATCTCCAAACAGTGCATAATTTTCGTTGGTTCCACGAACGCATCGGTATTTTCATAACAATATTGCGAAAACATCGCATTGTTACATATCGTATTACATATCTGTTCATTACACTTACATAGGTACTTAAATACCTATCTGGAATCCAGCGTGGTGTGGCTGTAAAATGTTATAACTGATAAATTAAATTATGTATTTACAATACGCTAATATTAATTTGTTTTATGTGAGGTAATAAACTAATAATTTATTTATTTGCATCCTAGATATTATAAAATATTTTGTTTGATAATTTGGTTGTAGTCGTTTTATGTAATATTTCGCTTATTCATCTCCTTTTTTCAGGCCTATAATAAATTGTCTGTTAGGAATATAAAGTAGTTAATTGACTCAGGCGTGACTACGGAAATCTATTATAAAATATAATAGACGACGTATATTTAGTAACCTAATCCGCTTAACTGTTCTTAAAGAGTCATAAAGAACCCTGTAAGATATCGACACGTGTTTCACCTCCCAACGAGGCATCCTCAGGATGAGCCGAGGATTGACTTGTTTCGAACCCGGACGTGTTGCCACGACAAGCGCCGAACGCCAAGACAGCGAGCGAGCGGATTAGGTTACTAAATATACGTCGTCTATTGTATTTTTTAACGTATTTAAGGTTTTAAATGTTTTAAACCTATAGCTACCACAAAGGCATAGTTATTAGATAGTATACCTACTTTTAGCAATATTTAACAACTAACGTACTCAATATAATAACGTTATACACTTTAAGACTTCTTGAAGACATTAGACCTTTTGGTTTCGAGGCTACAGCTGAACTAACTTAGAAGCTAAGCGATGCGATGCTCCAAAAATCATATTCCGTTCCGTTCCGTTAAAAAAACCAGTACTTTTTACGGTAACTGACAAATGAGATACTTTTAATTTTATATTTAGTGTTTAAAATCACTACAAATCTTATTAATATTTGGAAATCATGACAGTAGGTACGTAGATAAACCACGAACTAGTGGAGAAATAGTTTTCCCCAGTTGTCTCTAAATGGCACAAAGATCATCTATCATTATCCGTAAACATTTCCTCGTATTACATACACTTTCATTATGTAAAGACTGAAGTTTAGAAAACAGTTGAATAAGTACCTACATATCCTTTTCCAGTAGGGATAGGTACTAAAACAAATGAGGAGCTAGATAGGTTCAGAAACCTGAGATTAATCTCTTCCAAACGGCGTTTTTGTTACAACAGAATTAAAATTTTATGTTTGTCTGTTGGCTAACTGGTAAATTTTATAGCTTTAATTTCTAATTACTTATTAGTAATTAGTTATTAAGTGTTATTCGGTTTTTCCATTAGGAATTCCCCAATAACAGCTCGGAGTTTGGAAGATGACGGTGTGATAAGGTGCTGCCGTTGGTCGTGCGCCTGATCTCTCTCCAGTCGTGTCGGACTGCCGCCCCATCGGACTATGAGAGTGAGGGAAGAGAGAGTGCACCTGTGTCTGCGCACACACTTGTGCACTATAATATTTCCTGCGCGGAAGGCTGTAATAGTGTCCGTTGAGATTGGCCGCCGTGGCCGAAATACGCTCTGGAGGACTATATAATAATTAAGTATTAGTAATTAACTACCGGCTGCTCATAAGATAGAGAAAGGAGCATTTCCTCAATAAACTTTGCTGGATTGGCACTTCTGTTGATCTTTAAGGAAGGCTCATTCTAGTTGTAATGTTGCCACATTATGTATTTTTCGCCTATTTGCCATCTATGTTCAGTTGTCAACAGAACAATTTGCGTCTAAAATACGATTAGTCATGCTGTTATTATTCTAGTCATCATACATAACCACTTACATCGATACAAACTAACACAAAGTGGTGGTTACTGTCACGAAATTGCTCTATGTAGGTACCTACATAGATGACTAGGTAACTATAGTCACAGATAATATAATACTACGTACATATATAGTCCATTTGAAATAAGATTAGACATTGAACCATAGACGTACAGTCAGCTGCAGAGAAATAAGATTAGACATTGAACCATAGACGTACAGTCAGCTGCAGAGAAATCTCACCCCCTAGCAATGTATTTTTACATTGCAAGGGGGTGAGATTTCTCTGCAGCTGACTGTACCATTTTTATACGTCTATGCATTTATAAACCTTTTTTACAGTCCTTTTAACCGATTTTGACTTCTATTGCGTTGGTGGAATGACATATGGCAGCTGCAGTAAACAGTTGGTATTGTAACCACTTTTTTGCTTTTAATGACATCCTTATGCCTAAGGTATAGAAGTCAGTATTGGTTGAACGGACTGTAAAAAAGGTTTGTATAAATGTCTAATCTTATTACAAATGGAATATAAGTAGGTACATCCAGCGGCGTTATTTATAGTAGCTTAGGTTCTAAACTAACATCAAGAAACCACACGGAATGAATAAACCTACTAACATTTCTAAAAAGTCATAATCTGCATAGTTTTATTACAAACCTGACATTTCCAGCTCATATTACCTGCTTTGTGCAAGTCCCAGATAAAATGTAATGGGTCTTCACAGCTGCAGTCTTTGAAATTGCAACTGAAAACTAGAAGTCTAAGGACCATTTCACCACCTTTTTTTTACTTGGTAGATAATTTCATTCAAATTATGTTCCATTTTTGAATTTATTCAGTAAGTAGTGGCTATTCGGGCATCGTGAAATAGGCCCTTAGTGTTGTTATTCTACATTGCAAGTTATGAATCCCAGCCTCTATAAGCCTTTGATTATTTATATGTCTAGTAGATAGTGTCGCGCTGCAAAAGAACTAAGTATAACAAACAAGCCATCTAAGTACGACACTCGCGCCACGCCATTTTGGTTTTCTAGTGTGTGCATTAACCGGCGAACAGTTGGATGCACTTTTTTTCGACGAGTTCATAGCTTTGACGCCTTTGACTGGCTATCAAGACGACATATTTATTTTATATCTTTGGTTATAGTAGCATCAGATAGCAAGTTATGGCAATTACCTGACTTCAACGTGCGTGATAGATGGGTACAAAAAAAATCGCCTTGTTGGTTAAGTGATTGCAAGTACGACTGCAGAGCATTGAGTCCTGGGTTTCATCGCAAGGTCGAGCAAAGATGAGAAAATTCTTAGTAACAGGCGAGAGGCTTCCCTACTACAGGGGACTTGAACATAAACAACTTACGAAATGTAGGTAGTGGGTGTGCCTACTAAACACCTAAGCTCTGTCTTCGGGAACCAAGCAGGCGTCCAAAAATAGTCCTTACTTATTTTTCTATAATTTATGCCTTTGCGTAGTTTGCATGCAAAATGTGGTCGTTTATCCTACCTAGGTACTTTATTCCGGTCGGATTGTTCTCAAGGGCAGATCGCTATGCCAATGTCAAGTACGGTCGTGCACCTGTCTTGCGCTGTAATGATTTAAAGTACGAATCGAATCAACCAATTAATTTTTGACCGCCAAATAAAATTTACTACCTAGGTAGGTTGTGGTGTGGTCAGTTAAAATACCAGATTTTTTATGAACTTAGTTGTGGTATCTTAGGTACAGTACACTACAGTATTATTAACGTGTTTTCTACTGTGTAGCACTAAGAGCACACATAGAAGAATTATTAATCCTACTCAGACAGCCAGAACAGGTCCAAAACCTACCATTCAACATTCTGAATAAATGCTTATTGAATAACACATGATAACACAGCGGCTTCAAACAAAGGATCGTTATTATATATCTGAAACTTATGTGGAAATCCAACCAGCACACCTAGAAAGAAATAAATTATGCTTGTTATGTTAGCACAAGCATAGATACCTACTTAATTAATCATCTTGTAAAAGCACTTATTTATCAGTCATGAAGGATTATGATTAACGAGCTCTTAGTATATTGTCCATTAGGTACTACGTGAATATAATTTGCTTACACTTTTTGGTAGATTGCTGTGGGTAGAAAATATAGAACGCCTGCAAGTTTGTCAAGAGCAACTTGTTACGAAAGTACATGTTGCGGCGCTATTTCATTTTGCTTTAGATTTGCGCATGAACATTTATCAGAGGCAAAACTTTACTTTTATACTTTTTACCTAATTTCACATGATACGACAATCGACATTGAATAAACACGAAAATATGTTGATAAATAATATCTCGAAATAATAACTATATTTTATCTGCGCTCATTTATCTTGCAACACTGCTATCAAGTGTCAATTCGCCTGTCAACGACATACGTCAGCTGTTTTGTATAGTGCTTCCGTCAATTCTGTAAACAAATACTATCATTATTTTGTGAAAAGGCTTGTTATGTGGTAGTGTTCGTGTTTAATTTTCAAACTCCGTCCAAAATGAGGTCTTCGCTGTATAGACGTAGGGGTAGCGATCCGGAGAGGGAACCATTATTGGCAGCAATTCCCGCATCTGGATTCAATAATGGCTTTCGAGCTGAGGTAATTTGTCTTTTTTAATTGGTTTCGGTCACGATTTTCTATGAGGCCTGTTCCGTAGTTTCCTTAGATTGATTAACTATAGTTGTTAAGTTTCCAATGCAAAATTATGACCTTCTTTGCATTGATATACTTTTTTCTGTGTACCTTCAATAAATCGTAAACAATTTTATCCACTATTCTTTCTAAAAATAACAGTATATTTAGATATTTACAAGGTTTTGCGCAGTTATGCGGGTGATTTCTCACTTGCATATTTAATTTCTATTAAGTATGTACCTACTTTTG
Organism: Conistra vaccinii; assembly: GCA_948150665.1. NCBI lineage: Eukaryota > Metazoa > Arthropoda > Insecta > Lepidoptera > Noctuidae > Conistra > Conistra vaccinii. Next base: position 20,739,189 of record OX411332.1, read on the forward strand.
CTGAGGCTATAAAGATAAAAATTTAATGAATTTTTAATGCCTCTCTTAGTGCCTTCTTATCAAAGGTTTTTTGTTTGTGTCTTGTAATACAGATTATGAATACAATCCAAGTCTTTATTTTTTGAGAAAATAACTTCTCAATTTTTTTTTTAAGTTGTGCAAGTTTTACTTTGCCCTTGTTCATGCTTGTTAGTAATTGATACTGATGACATGAATATAATGTCATTAGGGAAGATTAACATCTTAATGATTCATATCAGCAAAATGCTGTGTTAAATCTGATTGATGAAGTGTATGATAGGATGTAACATAAAATTTATTAAGGACTTTAAAAAACATGTTCATTAAATAATTTGGCCACCATCTATGGCCCTAAAATGGTGGTTTATTCAGTTTAAATCAAAAGCTGTTAAGCCAAACTTTGAGCATATTTCACTCACTCTTTTATACAACTTTTACTACGGAGAAAGTCTACGGAAAAAGTAACCAGAGGTTCTAAGAGATCTTTTTAAAATGACACATGAAACTATGTAGGTATTCAACTCCTTCGTTATTAAATCACAAACAACACAAATTAAACCATAACTTCTCTTTACTTCCAGCGTCCAGAGGGCAACGGCACGATGGCAGACATGGGAGTGTCACAAGCAGAGCTGGTGGAGCCGCGGGGAGACTCCGGACGCAAGCTGCCACAGTATCTTGCAGCTCTAGCAGGTAATTATACCAATAGAGTTATAAACTAATTTAGTCTGTACCAGAATGGCACAGATACTTCCATAATAGAAACAGCGTACAAAAAACTAAGAAAGCCTAGCAGTCCAGAATTACCACAGACTGTAGTCTGTGGTAATTCTGGACTGGTAGGCTCGCCGCGCCGCGCCCGCGAGTCGCCATAACAGACTAATGAAAAATGGAAGAACTCTGTCGGATTTTTTAACTTTTGGCGTGCAGAGCTATCTTGAAAATTCAACAGCAAACTCAAACTGAAAGTAAAACTCAAACTCGAAGCATTTATTTCAATTAAACCATCTTTTGAATAATAATTGTCAATGAGTTGGTCAGTCAGAAAGATGAAGTTAGTTGCCCATTTCAAAGCGTAGTAGTTTCCCGCGCGTTTTTCTTTCAGGCTTTCAGCTTTTATTTAGATGTAGCCTAGTTTTAGTGAAAACGGGGGCATACTAAAGAGGACTGATTTTCATTTCTACTTCACCTTAACCAAGGATTTCCTCCCTTGGTTTGAATGGAAACACATTTTAAAACTATCCATATTCCGACCACAGAACTATGTCATCTTACAATGCCCATTCAAATATTCGTCTCGTGAAACTACGCCACGTTTATTACATCATTTAAAATGTGGACGGAAGTGTCCTGTTGTATAAAAATGTCACGATAACAGCGATATTAATAAAGTTTGCTTATTTCCTTTACCGTTTACCTCATCCAGATGAAATATTCGACATTTCTACATCTAAATAAAATATATCCTGAGTACCTACTTGATGTATATCCGATCTTCCCTATTTTTGCCAAAACTACCTACTTGCAAAACGCCAAAACGCTTGATCAATAACACTTAACAAATCTATCAAATATTATGATTATACAAGTACTAGCAGCGCCCCGCGGTTTCACCCGCATAAGACTCGATCCCGTGGGAATATCGCGATAAAAAGTATCCTATGTGTTAATCCAGGATATAAACCATATGTGTGCCAAATTTCGTCCAAATCCGTTCAGTAGTTTTTGCGTTAAAGGGTAACAAACATCCATCCATCCTCACAAACTTTCCCTTTTATAATATAGGATTTTAGCTACTTTAGGTAAGTACTTGAGATACCATCTAAAACGCAATTCACTCGAAAAATGGACATAGTACAGCGGTCAGACTATGTTCCTTTTGAGTACTGCGTCATTCCATATTTACACGTTAGCACTAGTACCTAGTTATAGTAATGCTAATTATCAGCAGGTGTTATTCTCATGTTACGACTCACATATGTGCGGGTGATTGATGCCTCCATTTTAAAATGTATTTCTAGCTCCATTTCCACTTCCCGCGACTTCATCCGCGAGCCTCAAGAATTGGGCAATCCAATGCAAAAAGAAATGTTCATATCCGACTGGTAGATCCGGAGATTATGGGCTACATACAAACTTTTAATAATAATTATTATAGTATAGAAGACGCCACAAAACTATTCATTTTGCTTCTACATCTCTTATTTTAACTACCTGGTCTAGTGGTCGCGAGCGATACTGCAGAGAAAGGTCCTGGGTTAAATTCCCAGGTCTGCCAGTGTTAACGAGTTTTTCCATTATTAATTTCCAGTAGAAGCCAAAAATTGCTTATGCGACTTCATCATCAGACCTTTCTGCCTACCCGTTTGGGGGGACCAGGCGAGATTTTATGTCTAAATGCAATGCTAATTAGTTTTTTCTCTCTATTCCAGCTACATTGGGAGCGTTAGCAGCCGGTTCTATGCTGGGTTGGTCAGCCCCAGTGATGGTAAAACTAACTGATACTTCAGGGAACTACACAAGTGGCTATGATTTCGAAGTGTCAAAGACGCAGGGCGACTGGATCTCCTCAATCATCAACCTCGGAGCAGCCTTAATTTGCATCCCTATCGGCTTAGTCATGGACATTATCGGACGTAAAAAGACCATGTTGCTGCTCGTCTTACCGTTCACTTTAGGCTGGTTGCTCATTACCTTCGGGACCAGTGTAGGCATGCTTATAGTAGGCAGGTTTATTACTGGTGTCGCTGGAGGAGCCTTTTGCGTCACAGCCCCCGCTTACACCAGCGAAATAGCCCAGGACTCCATCCGAGGAACTTTAGGAAGTTACTTCCAACTTATGATCACCATTGGTATCCTCTTCGCGTACGTTGTCGGTGGTTACGCCTCAGTGTTCGTCTTCAACATCCTCTGTACCTGCATCCCCATCGTCTTCGGTATCATATTCTTCTTCATGCCCGAAAGTCCCAGCTTCTTAGTAGTCAAGGGAAGAAACGATGAGGCTAGAGAAGCTTTGATCAAACTTCGAGGCCAGAGTTACGATGTCGACCACGAACTGAACAACTTGAAATTTAAAAATGAAGAATCTAAGAGGAACAAGGTGTCTTACATCGCCGCCATCAAGACGAAGACCGCTCTGAAAGCTATCCTTATCTGCTACGCTCTGATGTTGTTCCAACAGCTGTCTGGTATCAACGCAGTGATCTTCAACGCTTCGCAGATCTTCGCCGACGCTGGAGCCACGATCCCTTCGACTATTTCCACTATCATTATCGGAGTTATCCAAGTCATTGCGACATTCGTCTCCAGTTTGGTCGTGGACAAACTTGGCAGGCGTATCCTATTACTGCTGTCTGCGTTGGTCATGTGCGTGTGTTCCACTGCTTTGGGAGTGTACTTCTTCCTTCAACAGACGCATGGAAGTGGAGCGGACATTGTCCAGGCTATCTCTTGGCTGCCTCTCGTGTCGCTTTCCGTGTTCATCATCGCGTTCTCTCTCGGTTTCGGTCCTATTCCGTGGATGATGGCTGGCGAGCTCTGCAAGATCGATATCAAGGCCTTCGTTGGGTCTACAGCCGGGACGCTCAACTGGCTCCTCAGTTTCACGGTCACCAGCACTTTCAACTCTCTCAACGCCGCGATAGGTGCTGGTCAAGTTTTCTGGCTGTTCGCTGGCATCATGCTCATAGGCTTCGTGTTCATCTTCTTCGTCGTCCCCGAAACGAAAGGCAAGAGTGTCGACGAGATCCAAGTCATGTTAGGCGCCGAACCGCAACAGAGACCCGAAGAGAAGAAATAAACCACACAAACAGACTGACAGACATCACATAGTATTTTTGTACTGAGACTTATACAGTTTCTTTGGTGTCACAGTGCTTTGGTAAAAGCAATATTATAATTTCTTAGAACCAAAGAATTACGATGTATCTTCTAGATGTACCGTTATAGGTTTTACGCTGCGCTGTAAACTATTTATTTAAATTTGTTATTGAATTTATGATAATATCCAGTCACTGAGGCAGCTTGTACGAATTTTAATAGGGGTATATTATTATGAATTCAGTTGTAGGTAGAAAGAATTTCCCAGGTGGAATTTTATCGCGATTAACATGGTAACAATAATAGTTTTAATGTTTAGGCTGAATAGTTAAGTGGTTTTAAAATAATGTATCTATTTTTAGGGTTTCGTACCCCAAAGGTCCACTGCGTATCTTCGTCCCTAAGAAAAAAGGTATACCTACTCTATATATACACTGAAATCCAGTTTTGTACTATTTACTGTAATATGAACATGCAGTATCGATGTATTTTCTTAATATATAGATGTCTTAGGCAATAGTGAATTGAAAGCTCCTAAGGTGCAATGATTGGAACTCTCAAGTTACTCACTTTCTCTTTAGTCGAGTTGAGTAACTTAGGTACCTTGCATGTTTATTTGTACTTGTTCTAGTGTTATTTTGCTGGCATTAAAACAATTGAGAATTATCTAGGACTTCGTATCGATTTATTTCGAGAGATAGTTAAAATATTCTTTAAGAAATAATCGATTGTCAGAGTTTTAGATTCTAGATTCGATTTTATGCTTTGCAAAATTATCTTGTGGTATATATAATAGATGTTGATTATATATCAAAGACCCAGTTGCCTCTATATAGAAAGGGACATTATTTATATGTATATGTTTGTAAGTAGTTTAAAATATTATTAGTGAATTTGCTACGGAACCTTTGGATCGAACCTAAACGACGGCTTGTCGCCATTACAAACGTCTCTCATATCTAAAAGCCATAATGTTGATATTATTATATAAACTTTTATATGAAATGCATGTATTTGCTAAATATAATATTATATACCTACCTGTAATAATACAATTTTATTGTCAAATTAAACGCAGGTTTTGCGAGATTATACTTGTAAAAATATTTATTTATTTATTTAATTAAATAAAGAAATAGAAATGAATAGTTTTATTGTCAATTTTTGCTCAAATGTCATCAGAAAAGATTAATCAGTCTAATTAAAAATTATTCAGAACTAAATATTTATCAGATTCAATTAATTTTATTAGTGAACTCTAATGAATGCATTTATATAATGGCTCAAAATTATTTTGTTGTAATAACTTAAAACTTTTAAAATATTTAATGTAAAGTGCACTTGCCTACGCCAATGCGATTGCCATAATGCAGGCCAGTAATAGGGCACAAATGTACTAATTATCATAATTTTTAAATAATGAATTATTGTTTAAAATTGTTCCTAAAATCTACTTATGTTTTCAAAAGGTCAATAGATTCAACACCTAATCTGTGTGTCGCATATTGTAAGAATAATGTGGTTGTATATATTGTTACTAGAAATTAAGTTTTATAGTGATAATAAATGTGAAAAATATTTATATAATTTATTTTTTTAATAACTTGATTGAATCCCAGCTTTGTATGAAAGTATAGTCAACATCGTAACCTGCCGTGCCTAGGTAAGTTCCTGTAGGTCTCCTGTCCTCCTGTGCCTACATACCGCCCAACTATCAGGTACAGTCAGCTGCAAAGAAATCTCGCCCCCTACCTAGCAATGTAAATATACATTGCTAGGGGATGACATTTCACAGCAGCTGACTGTACCTACTTACATAATAAAACATTCATAAAATCATGCTAGCGAACAAATAGGAAATTCAGATTCTATGTGCCCTAATGGGTAAAAAAAGGAAGTAGTAACGTCGAGGAAAGCAACGCTTGAATACCGAACATAATAATTCTGACTTGTAGCAACCCAGACACCACAACTGCGTCCAGTGCGAGCGTCCCGCGGTCGCGTGCCGACGCGATATAATGAGTAGTGTCATCTCTTTCCCTCGCCTGGCGTTACGAGGAAGGCGCCCCGCGACGCGCCTCAGTCCGCTGCCCAGACGCATTGAGCGTACACGCGTATCTCTCGGTGCCGCGCGCCTGCCTCGTGCCGCCATTGTCGCACGAAGTTTATTTTAGGGTTCTTCGTCCCCAAAACCGATCTTATATTATTTGTGAATACGACAATAAACTCTTTCTCATACAAAGGTGGTTTCCCTGACCTCCTCCTCTCATATGTGGCGCTCCAACGTTTTATCGTGAGACAATACAGTGCATAGTTGTGATAGTTTTGCAGTGACGAACTAAAATGCCAGTGACAAGGAGTAGAGCGGCTAGTTTGACTCGGAGGGAAGATGCAAACGACGCATTACCCGTCCCCTCTCGACCAAGCACGCCGACCGCGGCGTCCGGATACCAAGATGGCGACGCCGACGCCGACGCCGCGTTCTCTTCCTCGCCGCGCATCGACGCTAACGCTACGTTCTCTAACGAAAACGTGGCGACGATTATCGCCTCTCTCCAACGCTCTCAAACAGAAGCATTTAGAGAGTTGATCAACTCGATGTCGCGGGCGAATGCATCGACCCCGGAATCACTCGCGCTGCTAGGGCACAACACCCTAGCCCGCTGCAAAGCCACGTTCTCCGGCAGACCGAAGGAGTCGGTTGAAGCTTTTATCGACGCTATAGAGGCCTATAGCGATTGCGCGCAGGTGGCGGACTCAAACATTCTGCGCGGTTTAGCCTACCTATTCAAGGATGAAGCGGCCACGTGGTGGCAAGGAATAAAATACTCCGTGTCGTCATGGCGCGAAGCCAAAGAAAACCTAATAAGTGCCTATGGTGACCGCCGGCCGCCTCATCGGATCTACTTGGAAATATTTGCGACACCGCAGGGCAATGAGAACACAGATATTTTCGTAGCGCGCATCCGTGCCCTTTTGGCACGCCTACCTAAAGGCGATACAACGGAGTCAGCTCAAATAGACATGACCTACGGCCTCCTACACAGCAGGATAAGGAAAAGACTACGAAGAGAGGAGTGCCGTAGTTTCTATGAACTACTCCGCCTAGCACGGAATATCGAGGATTCATTCGACGAGGTAAATCACATGACGCCGACGGCGAGTGAGCGTCGAACACAAACGCCGGCAACATTACCGGTGTCCACACAATCCGCCGCTCGCGATAGCGCCCGCGCCCCCGCGCGCGACCTCGCCCCTGCCCGAGCGCAGGCAACCGGCGCCCCCGCCGGCGCGGCGCGGAGCCCGCCCGCTCCGCGCGCGCCCTCCGCGCCCGTTCCAGCTGCACCGCCGGCGCCAGTTCCAGCTGCGCCGCCCGCGCCTGTCCCACCGAAGCAGGACACGGCAAAGAGGTCACGGCCCTCCTGCACATACTGCAGGCGGTTTGGCCACACTAAAGATCAGTGCCGTAAGTTGCAGAATCAAGGTGAGAGTGAACCAAGTAAAAGTAGTGATCAAAGTTTTTATTCCGTAAAATCTGATTTAATTACCAAAAACTTCGCGTCAGACTCTATTTATATTGAAAATGACTCTATTCCGCAGGAACATGTGTGTACTTTTTTTAATAAACAAAGGGTCGCTAACCCAAAACGAATAACTAATAATATTATGCGTAATTCTGTTAATGATAATTTCTCTGTTAAAAACTCACAAAATACAGAAAATGTGTGTAACAATTTTGATATTACAAAGGGTAATGCCCATCCACGTAATTATGATATTTTGTGTAGTAATTTAGAAAATCAAAAGGACAATTTCCATGTTTGTAATTATGATGTTTTGTATAGCGAGTTAAAAAATCAAAAGGACAATGTCCATCCATGTCATAAAGATACTTTATGTAGTGATTTTAATGATCAAAAGGATAATAGCCATTTATGTTTAACCGAAATATGTTTGTGTAACGACCGTACGGGACCCTCTATTGGTCGCGAGTTACGACCTATTTTTAATATAAAAATTTTGGGTTTTTCCGGCACCGCGTTGATTGATACGGCCGCCAAACATTGCATTGCAGGTCATACGCTATATACTCTCCTTCTACGTCAAGGTCATCCCCTCAGCTCTTCGACACGCGAAGTTAAGCTTGCCGACGGTGTAATCCGTACGATGGATGTACTTACCACCACGTTAGAGGTGTGCTTAGAAACGGCAGTTATTACGATTCCATTCTTAATTTTTCCCGACTCGACAAATAACGAGACGTTATTAGGTATCGACTTTATAACCGCCGCGGGAGTAGTTATTGATTTTTGCAAACAATTTTGGTATTTTAGTAAACATGATACGGTAAAATATAACCTGTGCGTCGAACCTACCTCGCGTGACGTGTCTTGCGCCTCTACAGATATACTTAGGGATGATGAAGGTACTCACCTTAAACCAGCTGAGCGTCAAGCGCTCGCTGACGTCCTCACCAGACACGCACGCGTCTTTAGAGCAGGGGGAGGTTCAACACCGTATGCGGAACACCGTATTGATACAGGTGAGCATTCTCCAATTGCTGTTCCTCCTTACCGCCTAAACCCTTCAAAGAAAGAGCTGATGAAAGCTGAAATAGGTAAGATGTTACAGGATGACATAATAGAAGAGTGTGAATCGGCTTGGTGTTCACCGGCATTGATGGTGCCGAAGTCCAACGGTGGTATCCGCTTCTGCGTCGACTACAGGCGTTTGAATGCAGTCACCAAAGCTGATGCATATCCGATGCCACGCATCGACGAGCTACTTCAGAGCACAAAACGAGATTGCTTCATGAGTACGCTAGACCTTCGATCTTCATATTGGCAGGTTAGGGTAAGGGAAGCTGATAGAGATAAAACAGCTTTTGTCTGTCCTTTAGGTACTTACCGCTTTAAAAGAATGCCGTTCGGTCTCCGCAACGCGCCAGCTACCTTTCAGCGTCTCATCGATCGTCTACGATCCTGCTCTGCTCTACAAGATGTAACCTTATTAGCTTATTTAGACGATCTGTTGGTAATATCTCAGGGATACCAACAGCACCTGCAAGACCTCGAGGCAGTTTTCAAACGTCTGGCCGAATTTAACCTCCATGTGAATAGGGAGAAGTGCGCTTTTGCTCGGGAAAGCGTTAAATATCTAGGTCACGTTATTACACAAAAAGGTGTTTCCACCGACCCAGGGAAGGTGAGTGCTGTACTCGAGATGAAGGAACCAGGAAACCTTAAGCACCTGAGAACCTTTTTACAAACTTGTTCATGGTTCAGAAAATTCATACCCAACTTCTCAAAAGTTGCCGAACCATTGACGCGCTTGACAAGGAAAAGTCAAGTATGGTCTTGGGGCTCAGAACAGACCCAAGCATTTAATGAGCTGAAGAGTCTACTGACCACAGCTCCAATACTGGTGCAAGCCGATTTCAGTCGTCCCTTCATTCTGCGTACTGACGCAAGTAACTACGCCTTGGGCGGAGTTTTATTGCAGGGCGACGGCAATCAGGAAAGGCCCATTGAATATGCCAGCCGACTCCTCAACGCAGCTGAACGCAACTACTCCACCACGGAGCGTGAAGCACTCGCTGTAGTGTGGGCGGTGGAGCGTTTTCGGCCTTACCTAGACGGTCAACCAGTCGTAATTGGTAGTGATCATCAGCCTCTACGCTGGTTGCTATCACTTAAATCACCAGCAGGTAGATTAGTCCGTTGGGCTTTGAAGCTCCAATCTTTTGACATCAAATTCGAGTATACCCCAGGGAAGGCGAATGTCGTGGCAGACACGCTAAGTAGACCGATTTGTTCCAGCGACACAAGTGACACTTGCGGTATTTGTACAGTCGTCTGCGATCTTCCTGCAAAGACACCTAGTCAGCTTCGCCTGGAACAGACTTCGGACCCTGAAGTGGAAAAGATTGTTAAGGAGCTAGAAGGACCTGATGATGTTGCATCTAAAAGATGGTTAGAAAGGGGTTACCTCATGGATCAAGGAGTTCTGTACCGATTCAATCCAGACTCTGAGAGTGAATCCCCTCAGTTAGTTATACCTGCCGGTCAAGTAGCAGCTATTTTGAATGAGTTACATGACTCTCAAACAGCTGGCCACCCAGGTATCGATAGAACCTACCAGAAGGTAGCACAGCTGTATTATTTTACAGGGATGCGGAGAATAATCACCGATTATGTCTTAGCCTGCGTCCACTGCCAGAGATATAAGGCCAACAACGCCAAACCCCCAGGCCTACTCCAGACACCGGTCATGAGCCAGCGGAACGAGGTGTTGGCCATGGACCTGTTCGGCCCACTTCCGGAGGGAGACCAGGGGGAGCGGTGGGTCTTTCTCATTGAAGACACTGCTACCCGATGGACGGAACTGTTTGCTCTACAAGAAGCAACAGCAGAAGCCTGCGCTCATGTCCTCATCGAGGAATATTTCATGCGGTTCGGTCTGCCTCGCAGGATTATTTCGGACAACGGTGTCCAGTTCGTTTCCGCAGTGATGCGACAATGTATGTCAGTCCTAGACATCAAACAAAATTTTGTCCCGCTGTATCATCCACAAGCTAATCCTGCAGAGCGAAAAAACCGCGACCTTAAAGCTATGCTGGCACATCTCGTGGCAGACGACCACACCTCATGGCCGAAGAAGTTGCCAGTGATCCGCTTTGCCCTGAATAGCGCAAAATGTCGCACAACAGGCAAGTCACCGGCCTATTTAACCTTTGGCAGAGAGATGCGGTCACCCACAGAGGTAGTTCACGACCTTCGTGCCATCAGGGTCAAAGAAAACTTTGTCCCACAAGTGACCCCTTACCTCGAAAACTTCCTACATTCGCTGTCAGCTGTTCGGGAACGCGTCGAGATCCAGCAGGACAAGACTAAGCAGTACGCCGACGCTTCACGCCGACCATCTGACGCCTTCGAGGTAGGTGATTTAGTCATGCTTAAGTCTCACTTATTAAGCAAAGGGTCAAAAGACCTCACTTGTAAGTTCTACCCTCGCCGAGATGGCCCTTACCAGATCACTAAAAAGGTTAGTCCAACAACTTACACCATCGCGAGTACAGAACAACCAAATGTAGATTTAGGGAAATATCATTCCGAAGACCTTACACGTTACCGAGGTAGCAACAACTCCTTACCAAAACCCGTTATTCCAAAGCGAAATCGCGGACGTCCAGCTAATGCTGCTGTTAGTGTACCAGTCCAGGAGCGAGGGCGTTCTCCAGGACTGGAGGGGGAGTATGTAGCAACCCAGACACCACAACTGCGTCCAGTGCGAGCGTCCCGCGGTCGCGTGCCGACGCGATATAATGAGTAGTGTCATCTCTTTCCCTCGCCTGGCGTTACGAGGAAGGCGCCCCGCGACGCGCCTCAGTCCGCTGCCCAGACGCATTGAGCGTACACGCGTATCTCTCGGTGCCGCGCGCCTGCCTCGTGCCGCCATTGTCGCACGAAGTTTATTTTAGGGTTCTTCGTCCCCAAAACCGATCTTATATTATTTGTGAATACGACAATAAACTCTTTCTCATACAAAGGTGGTTTCCCTGACCTCCTCCTCTCATAGACTGTAAATCTGCATGAAAAGTAGGTCTGTAGGTATTTACCTATTACTTATTAATAATTCTAGAAGTCTAATTCCTGTAATTAAAAATGTTCAAAATCTAGTCGCAATAAATACACATAAGTAAGTAAATTAATTATTGCGTCGAGATTAGAAGAGCAGGGGGTCTACTCCATAAGCGAAATACGTATTACCGGCCGAAGACCCCCTGCTGCCAGCTGTCTTGTTTTATTATATTAATTAAAGACACGACATATAATTGCATGATTTTACTGCGGAGATACGCCCACAAAATACCAGCAGTAGGCCTCAGACCAATAAAGAAGTAGTAGGCAGACTAAGTAATTATGCGGTTTAGTAGATTCTCACGTGATGTGTCACGCAGATCGCATTGCATCATTTTGCTGTTTATGTATATTAGGCACGGCACTAAGAAACTTAGCCAGCAATAATTTCTGTCATTCTTTAGATAAGTATTTCAATAAAATTAAAGTTGGTAGTCAATCGCACGTCCGGTCACACTTTGGAACTACAAAAACCGCCCTAACTGCTACGAGATAAGAGTATAAGAGACTCAAAGTGGAATTGATACCGTGGACGTGCGAGTGACGATACTTGAAAAGTCGAACAATAAAGCTACTCCCTAATGTGGAGAGTTTAGTTAGGTGTATGTAGCTGCATCATACATATTAGTCTTATTAACAATTTAATGCGTAATTGAGACATGTTGCTATTATCTTCCTGTTAGGCGTCGCCAGAGGAGTCGGGTCCTCGGGATTTCCTGTGGGTCTCGGGGAATATTACTTTGAGTGAATAGAAAGAATTTTATCTGCAAAATGCAGCCTGGCAGTGCAATCTGCACAGTACTGTGCAAAATATACATAAGGTACATTAAAATGTGCAGAAATATTATAAAATGAACATCTGTTAATGATAAGAGCGTATTGTTATGTACTTTGGCACCATAGCTGCGGTACTGAAATAGGTAGGTATCTGCTTACAAAAGCAATTAAAATATTAAAATTTTATGACTAATCAATTTTCTCAGTACCTACTTACAATTACTATGAGGCTAAACAAACTCGTTTTAGATTGATATTTGATACATTGCAGACATTGCAGTAACTACACTACACTGCTTGTTTTCTTCTATGACCTATTCAGTATTAACTTAATAAACAAGTAATGTATTGCTTCTAAGTAACTCAGTGCGAAATGATATTCAGTTATCTGAGAGCGCACGCGGCCTCGAAATGAACACCTAGGTATTGCAAATAAGTAAATGCATTACCAATCTAGCCTGTGGTGAAATATGATCAAAACAAAAACAACTGTTCTGTAATAAAAAATAATGTATTTGTTACATTGATACACACGAGTACTAAAATATACAATAATTTTCCACACAAAAGGTGATCTTAAGGTACATACTTTGCGACTAAAATTAGTATTTACATTGCCCGGAGTAAGTTAGACCAAAATTGATTAAATACTTATTATAACCAGGGAATGTTAACACTTTACACACTCACCCGCAATTTTTCTCTAATAAATAACACTTTTAAAATTAATTTGAGTAAGTACCTATGTTTGGTGAATTTATCTTTGGTGAGATAAGTAACAAGTAACATGAGGATAAAATCTACATTATTACAGACAAAACGCAATAAGTATATGTTACATCATAATTTTATTAATTCTCTTCATAGGTGCAGAAACAGGTTGTCTTAAAATATAATGGCGATGGGTCAGCTCATTCATTCCTATAGACTCTATAGGAATGAATGAGATGACCTCTGAACTCTATAGTATAGAGTTATAAAAATGACCAATTATACTAGAATTTTGGATCATCATGCTGTGATCATATTTTCTATGCTAAATGTTGATAGGTTTTCATAGGTTGATAGAATAAGGTGATCAAAGATTTTTAACTGGGAAATAATAATTATACATTGATACAATATTGTCTTTTGTAAATAAAACGCTATGCTTTACCAGTTACCTAGATGGCGCATGTCCTTGGGAAAAATGGGACAAATGCAATCAAACCTGGCTACACCCATGATTTTAGTATTTTTTGTGTTAAAAATAACATACAATAATAAACTCTATTACACTATCCATAAGGCTTACGCTGCTATAACTTAGCTGCCTATCATTATTATGAAACAGATAAAACATTTATCTAATATAATACTCTAATGATAATGATGAACTGATTAAATATTTACAGCATGGTGTGTTTACACCATTAAAATAACAAATGAGTCTACAAGTTTAAGCTTGAAATTCCTCCACCTATCTTAGAATATGCGCTTCTGTAGAAATTACAACAGAATAGAGAATTCATGAGTGCATTTAGAGATGATGAACTGTGGGTTCTGTATAAGCCAGAAGAGACCTCTTCAATATTCGCTTCACCAATAAACTGATGTAAGTCACTCTTAGGGAACCCGTCCTTATAATACTGCTTAATCGTATCATAAGCGTCCATAATAACAGATATGAACAAACTCAGCACTACATAAATGTACAAACTTATGAACGAATATAAGTACACACGGCTGAACCACCAAAGCATTGGCGATTTCTTCGACATAATCGAGAATGTTGCGAACATGTCATCTCCGTTTATCAATGAGAAGAGACATTCGGAGGTCGTCGCTAAAGACCTGAACTTCATGTGGTACGGACCTAAGATTAGCCAACCGCAGAACATGAAGCCTGCATAAATTAGCAAAGCGCAGATTGAGAATCTGAAGATCTTAGGAGCTGCTTTCTTCAATGTCAATATAACTACATTATATGTCTTGAAGAAGCCAAGATATCTAAGCACTCCAAACCACACAAGTAGGTTTCCAGTGCCTAAGAAGAGGGAACACACATTCCACTGGTCGTTAGTAAACTGGTTTCGTTCAATCTGTTCCTTTATTGCCGATCCCATGATGATTAGGATGTCATTGACTATGATCATTATGTACCAGATGTTTAAGAATTCTAATCTGCCATCCATGCTCAAGTTTTTATCATAAGCTTGCCTGAAGAACTGTACCGTTAGCTCCTTCAATAACTGAGCTCTGTAAATGGCCCTACTGCACAAAATAAAAGATACAGCACATATCAGGATTACAAGAATATTCAGTATGCTTCTCAGAACTTGGTCTATCTTGTTATCCGTAATATAAGCAGTGTCTCCTTTGCAAGTCAATTTGTACGGTTCTGCCTCCAGATATAAAGACATTTGTCCATCATGGTCCTCATTATCAAAAACCACTTCCACATCGAATCTGTAGCAGTCTGGTGGGGTGATTGGTCCCGCAGCTCTAAAGTTAATGGTTTTTAATGAGAACATTAGTTTTGCTCGCACCAATGATGCAAAAGTTATATTTAAACCAGCATCTTTAATGAATGATTGGGAATGGAACACTTCGTCATTCTTTTTTGTAAAGTTAATGCAAGTCTCAACAATTTCAGAGTTGAATTCGTAGCTCTCGTTGAATCCATTAATTATGCCTTGTTTGTAATTAAACTGACAAAATACTGGAGGAGGTTTATTATTATTCTCATCATTGTATGAGTATGGTCCGATTGCACTGGTTAGGACATTAGAGTATCCCTCATATGCATAGTCTAGTGTGTTATAAAATTCTTCTATTTTGTACACCGCAAGAGGTCCAGCGCCAGGCGGATAAGCATTGATCTCTCTCGTAGAGTCCCAACCAAGGAGGAAAAGGTGAGAAAATGTAATACGATTGTCCCACGTGTAGTTGACGTGATTATATCTGTTGTGTGCAAACAAACAGAGTTGGAACGTAACTAGAACAATCTTTATCACCTGAACTACGAATTTGTATGGAAACTTCCGCTTGGCCTTCCACTTCTCGATCGGATTCATAAAGAAAAACTGTAGCTTACGTCGCATCTTCTCTTCCATCTGAGTGAGCTCGTTGAAGGAAGCGGATCGCTGGGGGGAAGTACCTTGATGATTTTGATTTCCGGGGTTTATCTCTGTGCTTGTCGCTATTCTTGGTTCATCCTCCCCTTCTGAGCACGTCGTTTCCTCCGGGGACGTGATACTCTCCATTGTTATTAGTTCTACAATAATTTTCGTTGATAAACAAAGGTCAGGTGATTTACAGACATTTACTTTTGCGTTACAGAACTATACCTTCGTTTATTTACGTAGATGCCGTTTCCAACAATAACAAAAGTTGAAATCACGTCGGTATAGATTGCACCTAAAATTGTAACCCAGATTCTTTGTTCCAAGCTATTTGAATTATTTATTTTTCAATGACACAAAACCACCATAACAAACACGAACTCGACTGAAGGAAGAAAGAAAATATATTAAAAACGTCAAGTGTCAATTCAATACTGTCATCACAGAGCATGTGACTGTCATGTCGTATTATTTCCTCCCACCGTCTACCACAGACTGGAAGTTAATGAAGGAGAGGGTAACGTGGAAGCAGTAAGTACTGCACCAGTACACGCGAGGACACATCAAGCTGTAATATCTGTCCCAAACTTAGAATCAAGTACTCTGTGCTTAGAATGCTCTAAGGTCCCAAATATGATGATGTTTTGTTTGCTTCGCCATGTTTGTGGGAGCGAGATAGATAGGTACTACAAATATGCGTGAGAGACACGATACGCACATAATGCGCGAGTTGCGCGACGAGTACTATCGCGATTTCGCTCGCACGACAGCGCCGTCTCCTATCTCTGTTCTTGTCTACCGGTAACTGTAGGTTTACGACTGATCACACTGATCAGATGTGTGAGTTTTGCTGCATGTAGTTGTGCGCCGAGCCCAGGTTTACTGATTGCGATGTTAGCGCGTAACATAACTTCCTCCATACCTATATCAATGGTTCGGGCCCTAGTTTATTTTTTGCCCCAGGGCCTTTGGTTACCTAGCTAGAGTCTGGCTAACGAAAGTTGGCCCTGGAATTATTTGCGAACTTTTTATATAGCAACTCTGTATGAACGTGAACGTCAATTTGACAAGGTTGTCGTTCGGTATCTCTGGTGTATTTAGTGTTGTCATGCATGTATTTTTTAAAGGAGATTGCCTAGGTTTGGACCAAGTGCTGCCTAGGAACGTGAGTTGGTCTAGGGGTATTGTAGCATACACATGAACTATAAAAAAAATAAAAAATAAAAATTGGTCCCAGGAAAAATAAATAAATCCAGTTTTTGTGATAATGACTAATCTTGCAATAAACAACGTTTTTGTTATATTTTTTATCAAAAATGTATTTATAAATACCCCCCTATACTCCCTTATGGACCCAGCAACCGCGCCCCCCCCCCCTCCCGTGCGTTTAGCGAGCGTTCGCCTAATTTTAATTTAGAATAGTTTATGCCCCTGGATGGAGACTTTTAAAGTCTGGCTAACGAAAGTTGGCCCTGGAATTATTTGCGAACTTTATAGCAACTCTGTATGAACGTGAACGTCAATTTGACAAGGTTGTCGTTCGGTATCTCTGGTGTATTTAGTGTTGTCATGCATGTATTTTTTAAATTTGCCGCCAATATTCTGGGGCCAACTTTCGTTAGCCAGACTCTAGTGTAGTAGCTAAAGGTAGTCACAGGAAAGTTCGGTAAACCAGCCAGGACCTTAGTGGTCAGCTGCGAGATGCCAGTATTAAAAAAAAACCGACTACTTTTTGCTGTCTTACGTCACTTGTGATCCGTTTTGGTGATCCATAGCCTTTTTCATTGCTCTTTGGGTGACTTTGAATTCTGATAAGGCCCATTGTGAGCGACCACGTTTTAGTGCCATAAGTCATCACTGGCAACACGCACTGGTCAAAGACTTTCGTCTTGAGACACTGTGGTATGTGGGACGAGAAGATATTGCGTAGCTTCCCGAACGCTGCCCAGCCGAGTCGGATTCGACGATTGACCTCTTTCTCGAAGTTGGACCTACCTAGCTGGACCTACTCTTTTGCTGAGGTCATCAAGCGTTATACTGAGGTCCTCCATGGCCTCAGCCTATGTCGTCGGCAAACCGAAGGTTAGTGATATACTCGCCATTGATGTTGATGCCTAGCCCTTTCCAGTCCAGAACCTTGAAGACATTCTCCAGTACAGCGGGGAATAATTTCGGAGAGATAACGTCTCCTTGTCTCACACCTCGCTGCAAAAAGGATAGGTTTAGAGGTCTGGTCGTAGAGTCGGACTGACATACTCACACCTCTTTAAAGAAGAGTAGTACCACACCTCAGTTCCATGCGTGTGGTGTTTTACCCTCGAGTATGACGGAATCAAACAGCTTCTCGAGGGCCTTAAGAACGGGTTTCCCACCGGCCTTTAGGAGCTCCGCCGTAATTCCGTCATCACCCTGCGCCTTGTTGTTTTTAAGCTGCTTTAGAGCCATCCTAATCTCGTACAAGCTGACGTCCGGGATATCTTCGGTATAGTTTCTGGTTAATCTAGCTCTTGGGTCGTTTGCCACATTCGTAACGGGGTTACTGGTTGACGTGTATAACTGTCCATAGAACCTCTCAATAGTTCAGGTTTGGCGGATACGATCCTGCTATCATCGGTCTTCAGTTTTGCAAGCTGGCTCTGCCCAATATCGCGTCCTTAATGCGGTCTGCACTAAAGCGGTGAAGGTCGCTTTTCAAGGACTTAGAGATCCGTCTATTGAGCTGCCGGTACTTGACCGCATCGTCTAAAGGTTGGAGGATCATCTCGCGCGTCTCCTTCATGAGCTGAATAGTAGGATCAGAGAGCTTCTTGTTTCTATTTGTACGACGGGTCTTAAAGATCTTGGACCCGACCATATGGTCAGTTTCCACGAACCCATCGTTAAAATCGTCCACGGAGCTCCCTAGGCACTCGAAACGATTCTGAGGTTCGAGCTTAAAGCTCTTGGGGTTTTGGACTTGGATTGGTGCTGGACGGAGCGTAGACTTCATCAGTCGAGATCTTTCCAGCTTGATAATTAAGTTCAATGTGCCTCTTACCATGCGGTGATCGCTTCCGGTTTTCACCACGTTGATCACAGAGACATCATTGAATACTTGCTTCTTTGTCGACATAATGAAATCAATCTCATTTTTTGTTGCCCCATCAGGGCTCTGCCAGGTCCACTTTTTGTGCTCACGTTTTTTGAAGAAGGAGTTCATCATAAAGAGGCCTTCCTTCTCCATAAAACTGGCCAGTAGGTTACCCCGGTGGTTCCGACCAGTTCCGACGTCCAACTCCAACTACAACATCAAAAAACAATTACTACAATTTACAATTATAATTGAATGCACAATATGTTGTTGGACAATTGCACAATGTGTTGATTTTGTACATTTGTTGCTACTAAGTTAATTTTTTTCCAATAAAAATATTCAAAACAAGAGACTGTTTTTCTTTGGACTCCTGGGATAGATTTTTATGCGCTTTGAAATACAGGTTAGTGATGGTCTGAGGAACAAAATGCACTATGTGAGTATTCTAGGCAGCACTTGGTCCAACTTCCATACAAAATTAGGCAATGTCTTTTGCCGCCAATATTCTGGGGCCAACTTTCGTTAGCTGGCTAACGAAAGTCCAAAGAAAAACAAGAGACTGTTTTTCTTTGGACTCCTGGGATAGATTTTTATGCGCTTTGAAATACAGGTTAGTGATGGTCTGAGGAACAAAATGCACTATGTGAGTATTCTAGGCAGCACTTGGTCCAACTTCCATACAAAATTAGGCAATGTCTTTTGCCGCCAATATTCTGGGGCCAACTTTCGTTAGCCAGACTCTACGCCACTGGGTGTAGTAGTAATTCCATGCCGAGTTCTAGAGAAGTAGATAACGGGTTGACACGACCACAGGACACGACGAGGACACGACACTTGTCAGCACAGACTACATAGGGATAATACGTATCTTGTCAGTGGTCCTTTGGCAGAACAGCTGTCAAAATTTTCTGTGGTAGTCTATGATCAATGTCGTAGATACACATCACGATATTGGAGAAAAGTTCGAAATTTTTAATTTTATGCAGTCAAAAATAGCACAGGAAGGATTATAGTAGTTTGTTTACACTACACAAACAACTATGGCTCTAACAGTGGACAAATTGGTGAACGACGAAAGGTATAATGTGCATTTCATTATCGCATACCTACGTGTTTGCTATTTTTTCAAGGGAAAGTTTGCTTTATACTTTATATGTATTACATACAATTTCCAATGAAATTTTATTGTGATCCCAGCGAGCATGTGAAGCAAAGTTGTGACGTAACTGATTAATTTAGCTCGTGTAAAGTTGATAGTCGCTATTTGAGGAAATTGCAAGTCAAATGTTAATGTAAACTTTTGCAATGTTTACACATTCAATCTTTATCCAAGTGGCACACAGTGTAGGCAAGTGCCTGGACTATGTGGTAATTGAATGTTTTGTAACACATGAACTGGTTTCCTGTCAAGATTGGAAGCATAATTGGCAGGAAGGGAATAGACTGGATTTGGCCATGACCTGACAATTTATTGAAATAATACTCTAATCTGTTTCAAGGATAAAAAAAACGGTGGTCTTGTATATCACCTTGTCACAATGCCAGCACAATGTTTTATAAAATTTTATAATAGCTATCTGGCAATGTTTGTGAATTTCTTTGTTATTCTCAAAATATTAAGGAAGGTATCATCCAAGAAATACACTTCAGTGTCAGCCATATGTCATTCAAATCAAAATATTGACCATTTCAAAGTAATTTGTTTATATCATATTATTATATTTATACTAATCATCATTATTAATTGGAAAATAAAGATATACCTAATAATAATTGTGAAACATGACTTGCATTCAATACAATATTTATGAATACAAAAAAATTAAGATAAAAATATAATAATATAAATACATCTATTCTTACCTATTTATAATCTTTGAAAAAAAAAAGTAGAAAGATACACCCATCAATATTTCTTATCCATCAAAAAATCAAAATCATCAACAAAACAAATATTGCATAATCAGCCCATAATGTTCCCACTGCTGGGACACAGACCTACTCTCTTTGAGACGGAGTGGGCTGTAATCTACCACGCAGGCCCAGTGTGGGTTGTTACATGTCACATATCTTCAAAGTTTTGTAAACAAATATTAAATACCATTGAAATATTATTATGAACCTGTATCTGTTTGGTCTTTCTTCACATAAAAAAGGCTTAACCCACTTTAAGATTGTGGAACTCGCTTCCGCCTAGCATTCGTGATTTAAAAACTATTTCTGCTTTCAAATATCGATAGTTTTATTATTATTAATATATAATTATATTTAATATTTATATATATATTTATATATATATAAATATACGTGTATTTCCTTATAATATTAATACTTGCACTACCTTACGGGTTAAGCAGGCAAAGGTAATTGAGTGGTTTGTAAATAAACATGTAGTGACATCTTTATTTATAAACCACACAATCACCTTTACCATTCAATAAATGAGGGAAAGTGGGTGAACTAAACACCTGTGCCTACCCCTTTGTAGAATATAGTTTTGAAGTTTCGATGTTAAGTGGAAGACAAGTTATGATTAAAGAATCATCCTCCCAAATTTTTCTCATCCAAAATGTTTCCCCCATTTCTTACAATCTGTAATCAATAATCATTAAGTCTGTGATTTAATATATTAGCTAACAAAATAAATTATAATGAAGAAGTCACTTTAGTAGTTGCTTAAATATGAGACCCAGAATCAATCAATCTGCCTAGCCTTTTCGGTTGGCTTCCAGTCTAACCAGATGCAGCTGAATACCAGTATTTTACATGGATCAACTGCCTATCTGACCTCCACAGTCCAGTTACTAGGTAACACAATACCCCTTGGTAAGACTGGTTGCCAGACTTTCGGGCTTTTGAGGACCTGTAATGACTACCAAAGATCCACAAATGACAGCCGGGACCAACAACTTAACGTGCTTTCCGTGCTTTTGGAGGAGTCTCGGTATGTAAAGATGGTCACCCATCCACGGAACAACCCCGGCAAGCGTAGCTAAACCTGATGGATCAACCCGTGCAGCAGTCATTACTTACTAAATATGAGACCCAGAGTATAGTTTTTTAAGGTCAATACTAAAATCTTTTTTGTTTCTTTTGTTTCAGATTTAGCGGTGACAATGTCCTACAGTTCCTCCTATACCTGCCGTTTGGTATATTACTGTTGATATTCAGAGTATTTTTGGCGTTGATTTTATGGATTGCATCAATTATTTTGCCAAATAAATCAGCCGTGAGGCAAATGCTATCAACCCTAGCCTGTTGGACATTTGGTAAGAAAGTTAGCAGTTAAAACTGGTTTTTAATTATATTGTTATGAAAGAATGTTGTATGCTGTATAGCAGAATAAAATTATGTTTTTGGGTTAAAGTATTTTGAAGTATAGGCACAGGTGGTATTGTCATTGTTTTTCCTCATAACCAGTTTTTATTTTTGATCAAAGTCAAATAATTTATTTCAAAAATGCTGCGCCCCGCGGTTACACCCGCATAAGTCTCGATCCCGTTTGAATATCGGGATAAAAAGTATCCTATGTCCTAATCCAGGTTGTGGCAAATTTTACCAAAATCTGTTCAGCCTTTTAAGCGTGAAAGCTTTACAAACAAACTCACTTTCGCATTTATAATATTAGTTAGGATAGGCACAAAAAGGCAACTTTGAACATCAAAATTTATTTTTATTCTTGTTGTCTCTTTCAAAACATTTAAGTATAGAGAGGTCACCTTGTTTAGTCTAATTTTTAGGGTTCCGTACCAAACTGCACTACGAATTGTGCCAAACTGCACCCTATTACTAAGCCTCCTCTGTCCGTCTGTCTGTCACCAGGCTGTATCTTATGAACCGTAATAGGTAGACAGTTGAAATTTTCACAGACTGTGTATTTCTATTGCCGCTATAACAACAAATAATAATCATAATTTTAATATTTGTTTTACTTTTACAAGACATGAAACGTTTTTTTTTACTCAAAAAGATTAAATTTAAAAATAATAAAAAATAATATTGAGTTAAATATTGTACAGTGGAACGGAACCTTTCGTGTCGGTTTTTATTTTACAGTCTTGTTTTCCCTTATTTTGATTATCATAATATTAAAATGAATTAGTTTAATTGCCAATTGAGTATTTTTATGTCGACCTTTGTTTAGGTTAGAGCCATTCAATGAATTAATATGTTCCATTGTATGTTCAAATGGAATGCTATGTGAGAATCACAATATTTTTATTGTCATATATTTCCTGTTCCATTTATTTTTGTATTGCACCTTGATTTACATAGTTATTTATACTTGGTATTAGAATTATCCATAATCGGCCTATAATGTTTCCATTACTGGGACCCAGGCATGCAGTAACTTTTAACATAAATAAGGGTTTTTCATTTGTACCTAATTTGCGTTCCAAATTTATTTGCCCAACATGCAAAATGTAAACAAATATGAGTTTTAGGAAAAACAACTGTAATGCCTACACATAAGGTTCAGTTTGCAACTTCATATTTTTTATGACTGTTGCAATAGTACTATTCAATCTAAACTCAACTTTATTTTCACTTGCATAAAGTTGATGTTGATTTAAGTGGAAATAACATGAATTGGAAACAAGGTTAAAAATAGACCTTATGTGTTTTTTTGTTCCAGGTGTGTATGTAAAACTAAAGGGTACCCGAGACCCGCGCTGTAGCGTCATGGTGGCAAACTACGTGTCGTGTTTAGACTCGCTCGCTGCTTCCCATGTCCTTGGTACTATCAGTGTAAGTAAATAAAGCTTTCTTATAGTAAGTTAGTAATCATTGAGGAATCAGAATCAGAATTTATTTATTTGTAAGAATGTAGTTTTACATAGTCATCGTCTGTTGAGGTTGGTTTCCAGTCTAACCGGATGCAGCTGAATACCAGTATTTTACATGGACCGACTGTCTATCTGACCTTCGCAACTCAGTTACTGAGTAATACGATACACCTTGGTAAGACTGGTTGTAAGATTTTCAGGCTGGGTACTGTCGTGGGTCGTCTTTCGCAAAATAACCAATTCGCAAAATGTCCCGTATTTCCAATGCACATTTAATCTTTCATATCAGTACAAAATCAGTCAAGTGCAAGTCGGGTTCGTGCACAGAGGGTAACATAATAATCTTATATTCAGGTAGGTATAGTTCTATTCAAACTTAATGGCGGCTCGGAAGTTAGCCACTCGCTGCGCAGTATCGCACCCCTCAGCCCCGCTGACCCATGAATTCGTTACTGCGCAGCGACTAGCCTCATGTTCCGGCCACTATTAAGTTTGAATCGTTCTGTAGGTAAATCGTGTATTCCGTGTACACACAAATAAAAATTAAGCACAGAAATTGAATCGGGAAAAGGGACATTTTGCGAAGTGGTCATTTTGCGAAAGAGCCATTAAGAGAAATAAAGATTTTTCGAAAGGGACATTTTGCGAAGTGGTCATTTTGCGAAAGAGATATTGTGAGAAATGGACATTTTGCGTCCATGGCGTTTTGCGTTAAAATTCAGTGCTACCAGCCGCGTCACGGGTCAAGTTACAATGAACGCACTGTAATCATGACAACATTACAATAGCTGTCAATAATAAAAAGAAAACACAATACTAAAGATACGCTTCCTTTTCACTACACATGATAATACATAATAATACTTTTATACTTATAATATTATCATGCGATTCTTATTGCTCTTTCCAATACATTTGTATGGTAATCTGAGTTCAATAAACTCTATACCTACCTACATCATTTTATGTATGTAGGTATTTTTATAGGTGCAATGTCCTAAGACCTTGGTAATAACAGCCGCACGGGTCGAGCGATCAGGTTAAGCTACTCTATGTTCTGTGTTATAGGGTTTGGTTTCTGCACTTAGTCCGTCAGGTGGACCATTGTGCGTGGGCCATAGCGGCCGTTTGGGGGTGTTATTCCAACCAGCCAGAAGTTAATTAAAACTCCCGGTCTGCTTAGAACATCTCTGAAAGATCTGGGTGACCTGAGGTTTCTGTTCTAATCTGGGTGACGCATGTGCATTCAAAGAGCACGTGCGCGACGTTTGCCTCAGCTTCCATGCACGCCCTGCGCAGAGGACTGTCCGTTATGTGGAACTATGTGGAAGTGTTTGTTTAGCGAGCAGTGTCCCGTGATGGTCCCCGTCACCAGGCGCAGGCCGTTCCTGTCCAGGCGTAGTAGACGCCTGGTCAGCCTGCTATCCAAGGATGGCATAGCTTCCATGGACTGCCTGCAGCCTGGTGTCGAAGTCCACCAGATCTCCGCTTGTGTGTGGGTGAACTCCTGTAGCCACCTGCGTATTTGGTTGAAGGGGATGGGTACGATAGGCTCGGGCCCACAGACTGCCGTGCTGGATCCTCGTCTAGGAAGCTCGTCAGCATCGTTACCTAGTGAGTTGAGCTACTCTTATCGAGGTCGGTCCGTGGATGGGTGACCATCTTTACATACCGGGATCCTTCCGTGCTTCGGAAAGAATGCTATGCCGTAGGCCCCGGCTGTCATTCGTAGATCTTTGACATTAGTTACGGGTAGCCAAAAAAAAGTCTTACTAACAGTCTTACCAAGGGGTATAAGGGGTTTTACCCAGTAACTGGGTTGTGGAGGTCAGATATATGCAGTCGCCCCAAAAAAAATACTGGTATTCAGCTTCTTCCGGTTGGATTGGAGTTGAAAGATATCCTAAAAAAATTAATGAAATTGAATATAATTTATTGACGCAAATTACATTTCTCATTTTGCCTTTATTCTAAAAGTTTTTGTGAACGCCCCAGATTACTTTAAAATCAACCTCGTCATGTGCATGAGGAAAATGCCTGTGCTTATTAACCTTGTTTGTGGTTGTGACTCATCGTCATTAATTACGACTATAGAACACGGAGACACTCGCCAGCCGCTGCTAGAGGAAGCATTGTCACCAGTTTCCATAACAAACATGTTAGTGGGCGTCACCGTATACTCACTCTACGACACGAATGACGTATAGAAACTGACGGCTTTGACTGGCGGCCCGTGACAGAAGCCATGCGGTCAACGCACTTTCGTTGCCACGAATTTTATTACTCCTGTCGTCTCTATGCGCTGCGGCGATTCCGCTCTGTGATTACCACCCTTTTTTAACTAACTCAAGGCGATACTCAAACAAGGACACCGTAAAGGAAATAGCACACATATCAACTCTGAAAAGGATCGTCACCGTATCAACTCGAGCAATTCAGTATTCTTTGTATGAAACTCCCTACTGCAACGCACACTAATTGGAATCGTAACGTAATCGCCTCGCCTCGGGACAAGCTCACGAACCGCGGCGATACGGTGACGATCCCTTTCTGAGTTGATATGTGTGTACCTTTGAACGTCCACTTTTTCGTCGCACAGTTAGCCGTATTGCTAAATATTAAAAGTCCAAAAAAAAAAGTAGTAAACAAAAAGACTTTATACAAAGATATTTCATAGTAATGAACTAGCATCTTGAAAAAAAAATTGCCAGAAAGAAAACAAAAAAACGTTTGCATCTCGAAATGCTCAATATTTTGAGCGATATTTTTTTACATTTTTGTAACTCTAAAGAAGGGAATTTGATCATCTAAAGAAACACCTAAAAATGTTTTAACTTACTGGTGTATTTTTATTTAAATTAAATAAATGAATACTGCGAAATAACTTTCATATTATTGCCGGACACGAGAATGAACTAATATCAAACTCATCGCCATTTTCAACCGTATTTGTATACCGCGATGCACTACTGTCGCTTCACCTCCTGCAATACCTAACGATTTGCTTCTTACTGTGCTTTAAAAAGGCAGCTCGTTGGTGATTTTGCCAATAACAACGGAAACACCCAGATCCTTTCAATGAATCTGAAACTCCATATATGTAAATAGTTTGATGTTCTGTTGTCTTATTTACAGCTCAGAAAATGGAAAGTTCCGCCATTTTTTGCTTCAACTCTCGGCATAAGGAATGCGGCACAATTTATAAGAAAGTAAGTTCTTTTGATACAACAAACATTCAAATCAGATCATTAAATACCGTTTTGCCGTAATTAGTTTAAATTTAATGTCTCACAGACTATTTGAAACTCATTAAATGGTCATTCAACTACTAGTGTGTATTTCCATAAAAATATTGATAATACTGCTATCATTAAGTAGCACAGATACTTAACAGAATATTGTTATCCACTATGTTGCAAAGAAAACCAAAGTCTGTATAACTTTATATAATCCGTTTAATACCAATATTACACTCTGATAACACTTTTATATACACCAAAATACGTCTACACTCTGCGAGTGTTCAAGCTCGACTGCCATGTTCCCAAGTGAGACTATACACGTAGTCTACCGTTTGACAGCTAAATGCTGTCAACCGGCAAAAGTCAGTTTAACAACTAATAATCATATCAATGTCATTTCACTTGGGCACATGGTTACAACTTTACAAAATAAAATATAAAAACTTCAAATACATGATTATAAAAATAAATTATATTTAGAACATTACTTTACATCATTAAATTAAATATTATCAAAAGCTAACAGTCGGCCTTTTCTGACAAATTTCACGTCCCGTGAAAATAATTAAATTAAGTAGGTATACAAGATTAATCATTATTTTATTATATCCTATTGACATATTTTGCCTGTAATTAATACTGACTACTTTTTGTACTGACTGATCGTAAATTGAATTATTGACTATATTTATCACTGACTCTAATTTTTATGTATGAGTCTGACATTCTCAATTAATTTATAATCGCCAATCATATACCATATTTAAAAACCATATTTGTACACCGAGTGAGGCAAAACATGTTGGTCCGGTAAAATTGCAAAATGTCTCCATCTATAATATGTGCATATTCATGTATCATGTTACACATGTTTGAACAAATAAATTATTGATCTTTATCTTTAAACCAAACAACACAAAAAAAAAAGATAATAATTAGTACAGTAACTGATATTAAATTACATAATATTCGTTGTAGCCTCTACATATCTATAACAAATATCTTACATACATAATGGTCCGAGGACGAAACCCCTTCATGTTTTCGCCTCAAAATATTAAATATCTACAATACAACACTGAAGCCCCATCATGTCTTCAGTATTGTCAAGTCATTCCACTGAAACCTCTACATATTTTCAGTGGTCTGACGATTACACTGAGGACGAAACCCCTTCATGTTTTCGCCTCAAAATATTAAATATATACAATACAACACTGAAGCCCCTTCATGTCTTCAGCATTGTCAAGTCATTCCACTGAAACCTCTACATATTTTCAGTGGTCTGACGATTATACTGAGGACGAAACCCCTTCATGTTTTCGCCTTATTAAATATATACAATACAACACTGAAGCCCCTTCATGTCTTCAGCATGGTCAAGTCATTCCACTGAAACTTCTACATATTTTCAGTGGTCTGACGATTATACAAAATGCACCATTAACTTCATTAACTCACTTTAATCAACTTGCTTATCAAAGCAATATTGATTGATTCAGTGAAAGCTACTTTTAATCATAAAAAGTCGGGAAATTTAATTTAATAATCATTAGTACACAAATAATAATTCATTGGCAACAAACAAATGGGTAGGTACTATAATAAATATCTGGAGAGATAATCTCCTTTATGGTCATGTGGGATTGTGTGGTGAAATAAAATAGTTATTTGGATAAAATTCCGTATATTTTTGAAGTTAGCAGAAAAACTTATTAAAAAACTTAAAACAATACGTCCATCTTTCGTTCCTCGTTCCTTGCACACTCGCCATCTTCCTTTTCCCTCTCTCTCTCTCTTTCGCTCTTATACACCTTTCACTCGCACCTCTGCATACGTTTCCTTCTACTCAAAAACTCATTCCACACTCGGTCATCCTACACAATGTCTGCCCTCAGACACAATGTTTCAAACACAGCTACTCTTATACAATCATCGCGACTTACGTAAACTACTTTAATATTAATACATACCTAACAGTTTAGGTTAACTCTTAAACAATATTTTTTTAACTTTAGAAGGTGAACAGTTTCACAAACAATGAACTTCTTATTAAACTTTTACTTCTTAACATAATCAGTTAACTTCTTATTATTTCTTTTCATAGGAAAAGAGATACAAACAAAACATGACTCTTGTTACAAACACTAGTAGTTTAGGCTTGATTTCTTATTAAATTTTTGCATAACAAAGAAATACAAGACACCTTAAAAATACAACACATTCAACAGTTCATTCACTTAAAATGCTTACCCTTAACAACTCTGTGTAACTAATTAAATAGTAGTGTGTAACTTACTAAAATGAGTAAATGCACAAGTAACAATATTTCTTAATACCTATCACTTTCATGCAATCAACACGCAACAAACATACCTCATAAACCTCACATACTTACTTGATCTTACTCCTTATCATCTGGCCATTTTTTCATATGATCTGCAGATGTTGTGGTTTTGCCTGGACCTTCTGCCATCCTATCTACTTTTTCCACATCGTACCTGTCGTGTCGTTTGGTCTTTGTGACCCGATAAGGTCCCAAATATTTTGGTTTGAGTTTGAGCCCTGGCCCAAACTGGGTTCTCTTTATAGCAACTAACTCCCCTTCTTGATATTTCCTACTATCCTTCCTATTCTTATTGTAGTTCTTCCTGTTCTCCTGTTGTACTTCCAGTATTTGCTGTTTTGCTCTCTTTCTCAAATCTTCTCTATTTTCTATGTAGTTGTCACGTCCTTCTTGTTGTAGTAGTTCATAAATCTCTATATCTTCTTGTCTCTTCATTTTCTTTCCTATAAGCATCTCAAATGGAGTGGTGTTCACGCTTCTCTGGTAAGTACTGTTTAGCGCCATCTGCACTCTTCCTACATGCCGGTACCACAATCCTGGTTTCTCAATACATAGCTTGGTAAGTACTGGTATGATAGTTCTGTGAACCCTTTCCACCTGACCATTACCTCTAGGTACTCCTGTAGTAATATGACATAACTCTATTCCCTCCTTCGTGCAGTACTGTTGAAACTCGGTGCTAGTAAAAGCAGTACCTCTATCCGTGATGAATCTTTCTGGACTTCCGAAAGTGTGCTGTAGTATCTCCAATTTATTCAATACTTCCTTCGTTGTGGTGCTCTTACACGGGAATAACCATACAAACTTCGTGAACGCGTCAATAACGGTCAGTATGTGATTATACTGCTTATGAGTCTCTGTCAGGGGTCCAACGTGATCCAAGTGCAGCGTATGCAGCGGAGTGTCCCCCTTCTCAATTGGATTAAGGTAACCCTCCTGTTTTCCTTGTTTTCTATTTGCCAGTAGACATGGTATACATGATGCTATATAATCTTCAACTTTCTTTCCTATTTTTTCGATGTAGTAATCCTTGCTAATTAAATCTAAAGTTTTCTTCTTCGCAAAATGACCATTACAGTGTGCCCTCTTTATAATTTCATTCTCCATCGTACTAGGTACGACAAGCTGTTGTTCTGATCCTTTATAAAGTAATCCTTGATTCCGAATATAATCCTTAAATGATTTTTCTTCTTCCAAAATTTTTATTATTGCACTAAGGCCCTCGTCACACTCCTGTGCGCGTTTTATGTCCTGATGTAAGCTAGATGTTATGGCTGCTACATACGGATTTCGGCTCAATGCGTCGACATGCCTCATTCCCGTACCGTCACGGTGTTCTACTGTGAAATCGTAATCCTGTAGGAATAAAATCCATCGAGCAACTCTTGTTGATGATGCTAAATCCTTTTTGTTCAGTGTCATTTGGAAAGCTTTACAATCGGTGACAATCTTGAAGAATTTTCCATATAAGTAGTGTCTGTACTTCTTCACACCTTCAATTATAGCTAGTCCTTCAAGCTCATAGCTTGTGTACTTGGCCTGTGCGTCTGTAGTCCTTCGGCTCATATAGTGAACTGGGTGTAAATTCCCATCATCACCTCTTTGCATTAAAATAGCTGAATAAGCAATTCCTGATGCGTCAGTATGAAGCTCTGTCTCTGCTCTTTGGTCATAAATCTTCAACACTGGTTTGGTAGCCAACTTCATCTTCAATTCGTTAAAAACTGCTCTATGTTCATTGTTGAATTCAAACTTGCATTCTTTCCTCAGCATATCTGTGAGTGGTTGTGCTATCTGAGCATATTTAGATATAAATTTCCTGAAGTAGGAACAAAGTCCCAGAAAACTGTGCAGTTGCTTCAAGTTCTGAGGCTCAGGGAATTTTGTAACAGCATCTGTTTTCCCTGGCGACGGCATTACTGCACCACCTTCAATAACGTGGCCTAGGTATTCTACCTTTCTGGTTAGAAGCTGACATTTCTTCCAGTTTATATGCAACCCATATTCTGATGCAGTATTCAGAACTTCTTTCAGGTGCTCAACAGCCTGATACTCGTCTTGAGCTGGAATTAAAATATCGTCTATAAAAATAATAACAATACCTCTGGCTATCAATTCCCTGAATATGATAGTGATAAATCTTGTAAAAACCTTAGGGCAAGTCGATAGACCAAAAGGTGCACGTAAAAACTCATATTGTCCCGTTGTCGTTACAAAAGAAGTATACTTAATTGAATCTTCGTGTATACGTAAATGAAAGTAGCCATTTTTCAAATCTAATGCACTAAATATTCTTGCTGAGGACAACTTATCGATAAGATCATCTATTATAGGAAGTGGGTATTCATCCTTAACCATTTTGCTGTTAATCCTTCTGTAATCGATGCATATTCTTAAACTACCATCTTTTTTTCTCACTAATACTAATGGGCTAGAGTATTCGGAGTAACTCACCCTTATTATTCCATCGTCAAGCCATTCTTGAATTTGGCGATCCACATCCTCCTGCTCCATGAAAGAGATTCGTCGTGGCCGCTGAGATACAGGTATGTCATCTTTGAGAACAATCTTCAATTCTATTGGAGCTTCTTTATTTTGCTGTGGCACATAATTTGTTACTAACCTTGCTACTTCTTCTTTTATACCAGGATCACTGACGTAAGCTAAACAATCGACAAAATTAGAATTAAAACATGCAACATCTTTCAACCATTCATAGTTTGGGTTCATCCAATCATCTTTCGGCAACAACCAAACCATACAATCCTTCATAAACATCATAACATTTCGTAAAAAATCATTACCAATTATCATTTGAAATGGCACAGAGTCGTTAGGCATTACATAGAACGTAGTATCTCGGTATAAACAATTATCAATTGTTATGTCCAATGTGACAACACCACATGACTTCACTTGTGAATAACCTAAACCGGTTAGCGTAATGTTATTTTCGTTACACAGTATTAAATCTAACCTGTTAAGTTCGTTGTAAAAATCCTTTGACATCAAATTCACGTCACAACCCGAATCAATTAACGCACTACCCGTTTTACCGCGCACAATCACTGTTTTTATTGGTTTTATTCGACGTACAATGCGTACAACCGGTATATCATCATCAGGTTCCCTGTCTTGTTTATTTTCTTTGCAAGTGTCAGACGCAACATCATGGCCGCCGTCATTACAGCCAATCGCTGCCCTGATCCGTTGTTCCATATTGTCAACATCGTAACACGAATTATTCGCGCTTGTGTTCGCACCGGTCGTCGTACTCATCTCTGCTATGTAAACATCGCCCTGAACATCGTCTTGTACTTGTACTCCGTCATTCGCGCTGCTGGTGGCGCCCTCTTGCATCAAGTTGAAGAATGCTTTCTTCGACATCTGATTTGTCGGTCTTCGCTGTTCTCGTTCAGCAGAAGTGCCAACCTTGGGAAATCGTTCTTGTTCTCCGATCTTGCCCGAAGTCTGGCGAATTCCCGATGTTGACGTTTGCTTCGAATCCGAACTCGCCATTTTTTTTGCTGGGCAGTTTGGAGAAATGTGACCAAACTCATTGCAATGGAAGCATTTTTTTCCTTGCGACCGATTCGGACAATTTTCCGACGTATGACTTTTTTCTCCACAGTTGAAGCATCGCATCATTGCAGCCGCGTTTCTTCTATTGTTACTGCAGTTCTGTGTATCAATAGGCGGCTTACTACGTCGAATGTCCTTTATGGAATTTTTCTTGAACATCGCGTACAATTTCAGTTTTTCTTTCAGGTCTGTGTAAGTCGTGACACCATACAACATTATCTTGTTTATCTCGTCATCTATGATGCCGTCCACTATATATTTTATAGCTACGTAGTCCGGTATTTTTCCACGTTTGCCCAATTCTTTCATTACTAGCATGTAGTCAATACATGATTCGTCTTTCTTCTTACGTCTTGCGCTCATCAATTCATGTATTTTCTTCACATCTATGGTATCCGCGAATTCTTTACCGATAGCCCCTTTCAACTCGTCCCATGATTTATGTACCTTCTCGCTGCGTAACCATAGTGCCGCTGTGCCGGTAAGCGAACGTCGCGCTACCAACAACAGTTGAGTCGGATTCCATTGAAATATTTCGCCATTTTCTTCGATGTCCCGTATCCACATGGATGCTGTATGAGTTTCATCTTGAGCACTGAATTTTCGTATTAGCTGTTCCGTAAGATGCAACATGTCGCCAGGTGCAGTCTGTGCCGACATCGACGCTGCGGCATCTTGAAAGTCCTGGTCAGATTTCTCCGTAGGCATCGTAATTCCTCGTCGTCGTCGTAAATAGAAATATCGTCGTAAGCGTCGTCGTTATCTGTAGGATCTTTCTTCGAAAATCAATCTGCGTGCGTCGTGTGTCGTTTTAGTCGTTAGGCGTTCCAAACTAACTCCACTTATTTCACCGCAATCCCGGACGAGCCCCCAAGTTTGTGGGATTGTGTGGTGAAATAAAATAGTTATTTGGATAAAATTCCGTATATTTTTGAAGTTAGCAGAAAAACTTATTAAAAAACTTAAAACAATACGTCCATCTTTCGTTCCTCGTTCCTTGCACACTCGCCATCTTCCTTTTCCCTCTCTCTCTCTCTTTCGCTCTTATACACCTTTCACTCGCACCTCTGCATACGTTTCCTTCTACTCAAAAACTCATTCCACAGTCATTATTAAATATTTTGTCACTAAGAGCAGCGACGACGATTCTATTGAACCGCATGTACACCACACACATGTTTAACACTTAATAAATTAAGAAATTATTTAAACTTTCTGGAAGTAAAAGAGGTTCCTCCGTCCGATACTCTGCCTGCACGGAATCTACTGTGTGTGTGCCTACATCACATTTTACTGAACAACCGTATCCGTTGTGTGTGTACCTACATCACATTTTACTGAACAACGAACCATGTAATCTCCGAAATCTCTCAAAACTGGCAAGTTAAGGAGTATTGTTGACTTCCCAACATGAAACGGAAACAATCAAGTGTGCACACTAACAGAGGTTTGTTTAAATTATTTAAAATAATTGTATGGAAATACGTTAAACGGTTTTAGCAGTCGCATCCTTTTTACTGGGACAGTCATCAACTCAATGTCTTACTACAAGTTACAAGCAGTGCACCGTTTGATTGCTTGTTTACACTTATAATACGCGTGACCTTCTTCACCACAGTTATAGCTTTTAGCTGTAGATTCGGTTGTGATGGTCTTAATCCTATTAGTTACTTTTATTAATTTGAACTCCTTTATTTGACGAGGTTTTTAATTGAAAAATGCTTTTATAGTGTACATGATGGTCTTTGGATTATAAATTGTAAGTTTTGTAAACTGCACGGTCATTTGAAATTATTATTGTAATTAATATTGTGGCGAATCTCTCCAATTATTGACATTTGTTATATTACTGACGTTTATTTAATTCAATAATACAATTTTAATGGGATTATGTGTTTAATGACTGCATGATTATGATCAATTAATTAAATTAAAATGTGTAACTTTATTTTATATTTGCACGCCGAAATTAAAGGCAGAATAAGAGAACCATTTTAGTACGTTTTACCAACCTTCTGTACCTTATTTATGCAAATAAATAATGTAGACTAGTAATTTATCAAGATCAGAATCCTGTGCTGCTTCCGCACTTGTTCTGATAGAACAATCTTCAATCCCAAACAATTGCATTCTTCCCGATTTCGTTTTAATGGATCAAATTCAGGAATAACATTAAAAATGGGAAAGCTGTCATTGTTTCCATCACTCTTTATGGTCTGAAGGATGCCTTTTAACATTTGAGCCAATAACAATTTATTACTAACCTGTTCGGCAACGTTACTGTCACCTTGGTAAAGCCTAGTATTGTTGCGGTTGCTCCTGGCTCCGCTTTGTCTGCAACTGGTGTCGCGGCAAGACTGCCTGGTACTGATATGGCTGCGCACAGAATTACCGTGGCCACGCCTCACACCGCTCTGGCAGCGCCTCGTACCGCTCCAGCAGTGCCTGGCACCGCTCCGGCAGCGCCTCGCGCCGCTCTGGCAGCGCCTCGCACCGCTCCGGCTGCGCCTAGCACCGCTCCGGCAGCGCCTAGTACCGCTCCGGCAGCGCCTAACACCGCTCCGACTGCACGTCGTACCGCTTCGGGTGCATCTCGCACCACTCCGACGGTGCCTCGCAACGCTCTGGCTGCGCATCGCACCGCTCCGGCAGCACCTCGCACCGCTCCGGCAGCGCCTCGCACCGCTCCGGCAGCGCCTCGCACCGCTCCGGCAGCGCCTCGCGCCACTCTGGCAGAGCCTCGCACCGCTCCGGCAGCGCCTCGTACCGCCACGGCTGCACCTGGCCGCACCTTGCACCACTACGGTTCGCAGCGAAAGGCAACTCGGAATCAGGAGAAATCGGAAAATTTCTCCCGATTCCTTAATTACACTTGCACCAACAGCATTGAAGGAATTACGGTGGCCTCTACATATCCACCGCAACTCAAGCATGCTGTGGCCCCTTCATGTCCACAACACGCCAGCGACAATATCATAGTTGCAAGCATAATTTATTTACTGACTTAATTACATTTGCACCACCAGCATTGAAGGAATTACGGTGGCCTCTACATATCCACCGCAACTCAAGCATGCTGTGGCCCCTTCATGTCCACAACACGCCAGCGACAATACCGCAGTTGCAAGCATAATTTATTTACTGACTTAATTACATTTGCACCAGCATTGAAGGAATTACGGTGGCCTCTACATATCCACCGCAACTCAAGCATGCTGTGGCTCCTTCATGTCCACAACACGCCAGCGACAATACAATGGTAGCAAGCATAATTTAAATATGAACGATAATTCTGGCATGTGGTGGCCCCTTCATGTCCACGACACACCAAGTAAATAAATTGATATTTATAAGTTATTATGGCCTCTTTATAATCATAAGAACAACTAAATGCCTCACTGTGTAGCCCCTGCATGTAACAGGTTAAATTATTATTGTCTATTAATTCTTCTATGAAATTCATATTCTCTACTCTAAGTAATCTCATATTCTAATTAATGTACATACACTAATAAATCGCAATTCACTACCCTCATCATTTTTTTTTGAGACTGAATCAGTATCAAAATCGGTAAATCACTGTACCTAAATAACGTTCTATTTAAAATTTTCGCATCTGACTCTCTAAGCGTTGTAATTTTCACTACCAAAATCAACAAACGCTTCGAAGTCTGTCCATTAACTATTGCAAGATTATATTGTTCTTTTCAAGTATTTAAGACAGTCTTATTATTTTCAGACTCACGTTTAGTGGAACAGTCGGATATCAAGTGACCAACTTGATGACGGTGTTGGCATCTTTTAATCGGCTATTTACATTTATAGTACGAGTGACCTTGTACCCCACAATTACAACATTTTTCTACATTATCCTTATTTTCTCCATCCGTATCATCTTTAAACGATTTCGATCGTTACTTTGCTGTTAGAAGGGCCCTGATGCGAAGCCACGTTAGACTTAGGTATCATTACTTTTAGTGGTTCTAACATTTGAAGATAAACTAATAACTTATCTAGTTAATTAAACTGAACAGCTTCTGCATTAGTTTTAACCGATCTGTCAGATCAGTACCTAATAATAAAGAATCAATGGCATTTTTACCAGAAATATTACATCTATTTTTATTAGAATCATCTTTTCGTAGTAGGTAATACTATTCTAAATTATCCCGAAAACGTGCTCTACAGGCGAGCATCTCCGTCAGCAATAGACCAAAGTTGTCATCGCAAGGGAATGCTAAACGCAATTTTTGTTGCCACTCTGTCCATGTAAATAACAAACTAGGTAAGCCTTGGTACCACTTTTGAGCTAACCCAACTAATTTCGGTAACGCGTACCTAGTGAATAATTTGTCGTTCTGACCAATTATAAATCTTTACACATTCGTTAACTTTAGTAATCCAAATAGCAATATTCTGGTATTGCTTAGTTGGGTTGAATTCAGTTACAACTTTCATTTTCGGATAATGATCTGTACTGCTGTCCGAGCGAATAGATTTAAATAGCTCTCTAAATACATCCGCGAAACTAGAGTCTAAAACAGTAAATTGGTTACTTGCTAATGATGATGTAGTATGATTGGGAGCACCTGGTGTGCTTGGTTGACTATTGCAACGCTGACTGCTGGTCCCAGCACGCAGTTGCCCTGCCGGGTCCTCGACTAATTCCGGCCGCCGTGTGCCTTTTTCCTGTCTCCAGTACTTGCGCCGTGATCTGCGACGACGGCAACTCTCTGGAGATGGTTCTGACTCACTGCTGGAGTCCTTAGACTTAGAGTCTCTTACGCGTTTTCGCGATATATGACTTGGCATGGTTCTTACGTAGCTTTTTATGTGGGTGTTAAGTTTTCACCAAAACTGTTACGTGTTCTGGTGTGATCCCAATTCTGAACTGTTATCCACTATGTTGCAAAGAAAACCAAAGTCTGTATAACTTTATATAATCCGTTTAATACCAATATTACACTCTGATAACACTTTTATATACACCAAAATACGTCTACACTCTGCGAGTGTTCAAGCTCGACTGCCATGTTCCCAAGTGAGACTATACACGTAGTCTACCGTTTGACAGCTAAATGCTGTCAACCGGCAAAAGTCAGTTTAACAACTAATAATCATATCAATGTCATTTCACTTGGGCACATGGTTACAACTTTACAAAATAAAATATAAAAACTTCAAATACATGATTATAAAAATAAATTATATTTAGAACATTACTTTACATCATTAAATTAAATATTATCAAAAGCTAACAATATCATTAAAATCCTAACCAAAAGCGCAGATTAGTACAGATCAGTCACTCTGCAGTTTAGTCATAAAGCTACAAGTACGCGGCGTGCTCGACTTGCTGGGCCAATTCAGTGAGTGTAACGTAGTCAGAAGGTCTAAGAGTTACGCGATAGAAAAAGAGGCAACTTCTAGGTGAATATAACTGTAGGTTATTAGCGCTGTGCGACCTGAATCGCACTTTATTGTGTTGTAGCAAGAGTCGCTTTTTATTTAAAAGATTTTGTGGAGTTTCCCATCTGTATTTATCTGTGCCAAAACATAACTACCTAGGGAATCCCACCCAGATTATTCAATTTCCTGTTTTAACTCCGAAACCAATGATAACACAAGACCCTCTCGTATCAGCATGTACCAGACATACATAAACATGGCCAAAAATCAAAATATTGTTATTATTTTGATTACAGGCAACACTTCGCCGAGTGTCCCAGCAAGCCAGTGTTGCTACAACCTGAAGGAGGTCCAACCAATGGCAAGGGACTGCTCAAATTCACTGACTGGCCCTTCCAGCTCGGGAATAGGGTGCAACCTGTCGCTATTAGTAAGTATTACTTGAATGTTCATTAGAATTTCTTAAACGTTCAGTGAAATGCACGTCTGTGGGAACAACTTGACGTTCGGTGCACTTATTTATTTTTCCTATACAGCTTGTCCTTCGACAAAGGCCTCCTTTAAAGATTTTCATCTCTCTCTGACTCTCGCCACCAATCCACTCTGGACCAGCTACTCTTTTGACGCCATCTTCCCAACGTTTTGCTTGTCGTCCTTTGCTCCTTTTTCCATCCCTTGGGTACCACTCTGTTATTAATTTGGTCCATTTCTCTTTTCCTCTCTTAACATAATTATGTATATATCCAGTCCATCGCCATTTTTGGGTTTTACATATTTTTTTCGCATCTTTAAACTCTCGTAGTTATACTTTTAATTTTACTTTGTCTCTTACTCCAATTACACTTGTGATGATGTAATTAGTCTAATTTAAACATTTAATGTTTGTCTCTCCCCCCCAGGCGTAGAGCGCATGTTCACGCACGTGACAGTGCACCGGCCGGGCGACTCGCGCGCGCAGTTCCCGTGGTCGGACGCGCTGTGGTTCCTGTGGACGCCCGTCACCGTGTTCACGCTGCGCCTGTTGCCGGCCGTGGAGCGACACGACGATGACGACGTGTTGCTAGCGCAACATCTCACTGACAGCATAGCTGACGCGCTGCAGGTAATAACATAACATACAAAGAGATTTAAAAAATAATAAATAAATACAAATATGGATCAGATATCGTATCTATGGCGTCTTCAGATCCTTTTGTTTATATTTACATGCCTGCTCAAAATCATAACCTACCTTTTGACTTTACCGTAGTTGGGTAATAATAATTCGTCTTGAGACTCTAAATCAAATTATTGTTTTTTTGACGAGGGAAAAGTGATATTTGATCCTCTATCAAAAATAACATTGAGAAAAACCAATATTAGAATGATTGATAGAATTATTATGTACTAGCTGCGCCCCGTGGTTTCGTATATGTCGGCGCATCATCGCCGTCGTCGCCGGAGTCACACATAGGTTGCACCAATATATCACACAAATAGGAAAATATTTAAGAGAGTACAAAGAAAATACCTTACTTCAACTCAGGGTGTTTATTCCAGGAGCAACACACAAAGAATGTCTTTCCATTCGTATTACAACAGTATTTATTACACAAAATTACCGCTAAAGTTTACCGCCAAACTTAACCGCGAACCTTAACCGCGAAACTTTACCGCCAGAAAGACTTTATTCAAGCGGATATGTGAGTCAAAATAAGTCCATAATAATATAAACTCTAAAGGAAATTACATTTTAAATAGCAAGCGGATGTCAAGATATATCCTGAATAATATTAACTCTATGCATTTAAAATAATTCAAGCGGATGTCAAAATAAATCCTTTAAACTAACATAGAAACTTAAAATAAAGTAAACCGGAAACACACAATATTTCAAATAAATCAAACGGAAGTATAAGAAAAGAAACTTTATACAAATTCAACCGGAAACCACAATATTTTAAATAAATGAAAAGGAAGTACGTAACATAACAGAAACTTTTATCAATTCTACCGGAAATACAAGTATTAAACACTTGACCGTTATTTGAAGCTTACTAGATTGAGAGTGGCACTACTGGTTTCCGCTATATTTCCCTCTCTTTTGCTCTTTCCTTTATTTGTATATATCCGTCTCTTTCGCACATCTAGTTTCCTCACCAGGTGTCGCTGCCACATGTGGGCTTAGCCATGGCAGTGAATCGCTGATCATTGGCGTCTTTTTCCGCGTGAAAAGAGGTTGTCGAGAAAACAATTAAAAATAAATTTAATTTGTTCTTCTAAAAAGTGGTTACAAGTGCATTCCATCGGAAAAAATTGTAAGTAGAAATAAATTTTCATAAAACTTTTCAGTGATGCAATGCATGCATGATCACTATGTATATGGGCAAAGTTATGTAAATTAAAAACGGTGTTACCGTTCGAATTTGCCCTTTAGCCAGCATTGCATTTTAAATTTAAAATATTTGCAATGCAAACTTGATTTTAATTTTCAAACTACCCTCATTTGCTCTAAAGATTGTTGGAACAATTTTTATGAAATAATGATTCGACAATCATTTCTAGGAATGCTATGTTAGCGTTTTTATGACTCTAAAACAATAGGTTCGTGATTAACAGTCTTCGTTTTTTATTTTCGGTTGAATATTTTTAATTGCTTACATACTCGTTGGTGCGTAAGATAGGAACCATAAAAATCGAAGTTTCTTTTGTTCGTTTTAATTAGGATGGAGGGCTCAAGTAATCCAATTATGATGGACGCTCCGGGGCCATCTGGGTTACAAACCAAGGGGTCTACATTGCGTCGAGAGCGTCGGACAAACGAGTCGTCTTCTAGCTCTTCGTCCAGTTCTTCTAGCTGTTCCACTTCGTCATCAGCGAAGCCGAATAGAAACAAACGTCGCCGTCACTATAAAAAAAAAGAAGGGGGGCCGCCATTCTCGTAAAGCAGATTTATTGCAACAATTAACTCAAGAGATTAGCGAGCTACGAGAACGTGTTTTTTATAGCGATAAGAACTCTGCATGTTCACCTCGGCGTTCAGCAGAAATACAGGCAGACGGCAGTAATGACGAAATTTCCTTATTAGATAATAATGATTATAGGTCTTTGTATGATTATGATGTAGTAGATGAAAAATCGAACAAATCACACCAATTCAAATTTGATTTACAAGTTAAATTAAAGGAACCACCTGTTCCTAAGGCTCCTGAAAACTATCTTAAATTGTTAAATGATATTCAGCATTTTAATAAAAATGAATGGTGCGAAGTTAGGTATTCGGAAGTGCAGAAATTATATAATCATAGTCCGGGTTTTACTGAGTTGGAGATCAACGAAGAAATCAAACCATATGATTCCTTAAGACATTTAGCCTTGGCTGACAAAGCCTATGGTGCTCTAACCTTTTGTGCACTTAAACAGCGAGAGGTATTACACACTAGCATGACCGATCTTTTATCCTGGGCACGTGTCAAAGGTAGTTTAACACCCGAACAGTTGCATAACAAAATCTCGGAATTATTTTCGGATGGTGAATATTATAAAGTGTCTTCAGATATGATCCAACTTATTTGTGGTCATCGCGCCGAAATCATTCAAATGCGTAGGGACGGAATAATAAATTATGTTCGCGATCCTCTAGTTAAGTCTACGTTGCGTAAAATTCCACCTTCCAATCAGCTGGTTTTTAGCCCTGAGCTGCTTTCATCAACTTTGGAAAAGAACGGAGGTGTTAAGAAGACCTTCCTACCTTCAAATAAAACCAGTGGCTTCAAACCTACTTCGCAAGTAGGATTTAAGAAGACCACTCGCTACCCCCCGCAGGGGTCAGCTTATTATAGGGCACCCTCGCAGGGTGCCCGCCAAGCGTGCTGCACAATGCCATGCTTCCAGCCCTCGCAGGGCTGTGGACACAACCATACCTCACATAGGTCAGGTAATTGCCATCCCACGCAGGGAACCGGCAACAACAACAATAAAGGAACACGTGGGCCTAGCCAGAACTATCATGGGCCCTTTCGTTCACGAGGAACTCACCAGCAGCCTTACAGACAAGAGACAAACAGAAATAACAAAAAACGGACTTCAGCCACCGAATATCCGCCAGGAGGAAAGAGAAGCAGGTTTTGACAGACAGGACTTCAGAGCGGGCCAGTTAACGTTCTATGCCGATCGATGGAAGAAACTCGGAGCACCAAAAACCCTTCTTCGCATAATAGAAGGTTATCGCATACCTTTCATCAAAAAACCACCTCTAATGATACCCTATACACGAAGCCCATTTCAAACAAAGGTATCCGAGGCAATGTCTACTATCATATCTCAAATGATAACGCAAGAGGTGCTAGAAGAAGTTTCACATTCTCCAAGTTTCCTGTCCTCAATGTTTCTGGTCCCCAAAGCCGATGGGACCAATCGGCCTATTTTCAACCTAAAGAATCTGAACGATTTTGTTTACACGGAGCCATTCAAACTCATAAATGTGTTTCGTGTCCTAGACTTCCTCCAACCAAACGACTGGCTTTGCAAAATCGACCTGTCACAGGCCTACTTCAATTTGCCAATACACCAGTCGCACAGACGATTCCTACGTCTAATTTACAGAGGAAGACTGCTAGAAATGACCTGTCTTCCTTTTGGCCTCAGCACAGCGCCCAAAGTCTTCGCGAGTCTAACAAATTGGGTAGCACAGACACTAAGAGACGAGGGCATTCGAATGCTCGTCTATTTAGACGATTTTTGCGTGATTCACCAGGACCAGCAGGTCCTGCGAGTGCACGTCCAAATAGCATTAGATCACACACATTACACTACCTAGGGTGGCAGACGAATTATCAAAAATCCGTCACAACTCCGTGCAAAAGCCTCGTATTTCTAGGTGTTCTATGGAATCCATGGACAAACGAGAGATCATTACCACTCGAAAAGATCACAAAAATAAGAGAAAAGGTACTGGATCTGTTACACAAACACATAACGACGTTGAAGGCACTACAAAGCCTGGTAGGACTTCTAAACTTCGCCAGTTTCTTGGTACCACAGGGCAGACTTCACTTTCGGGACACACTAATGTTTCTAAACAAAATGCTAAAAGGAAACTCTGTCAGTGTAATGTTACCTATAGAAGTAAAAGAGGACCTAAATTGGTGGCTGCTAAATTGTCATCAGGCCTCTCCGATTCACAACCCGCCTCCGTCACATTTTCTGACCACAGATGCGTCGGATGTAGCTTGGGGGGCTCAGCTCGATGGGTACACACTATCAGGACCTTGGACAGATCAAGAGCAACAGCTTCATTGCAATCAAAAGGAGATGCTCGCAATACTAAAGGCCATAGAAGAGCGAGGTCCAAACATGTCCCAGTCTACCGTCCTAGTTCAGTGCGACAACAGGACCGTTGTAGCCTTTTTGAGGAACGAAGGAGGGACCAGGTCTCAATCATTATTAAAACTCACGAGAGAGATTTTTCAAATCCTAGATCAGTACCAAATCAGCCTGAAAATCCAGCATATTCCGGGAAAATACAACTGTCACGCAGACCATCTTTCTCGTCATCGGCTCCCTCCGGAATGGCATCTGTTACCTCAGTGTACGGAGAAAATATTCAAAAAGTTCGGAGTTCCAGTGATAGATCTATTTGCGTCAGAACGGGCAAAAGTCGTGATGAATTATGTATCACTGGATCAGAA
Source organism: Conistra vaccinii (assembly GCA_948150665.1). NCBI lineage: Eukaryota > Metazoa > Arthropoda > Insecta > Lepidoptera > Noctuidae > Conistra > Conistra vaccinii. Next base: position 20,782,659 of record OX411332.1, read on the forward strand.
CGACGTTCAAGCAATGTACCACGATGCGTTCTCCAAAAACTGGACTTACCCCTAGTGGGTAAGTCCAGTTTTTGGAGAACGCTTGGGTGTTTCCTCCACCTTACCTAGTGCCCAAGGTACTAGCTCACCTCAACTCTGCGTCGGGTGTCTTTCTAATAGTAGTCCCGAGGTGGGAGAGAATTTTTTGGAGAGCAGACCTAAAAGCCCGTGCGCTAGCACCTCCATTCACCATCATGAAACTGCAATCACAGCTGATAGATACGGTGACAGGACTCCCACCTCCAAGAGTCCGGGAGATGACGTTAGAAGTATGGAAATGTGGGGGTGGTCCCAGACCTTAGGTGAATGGACTGAAGCTCAGTTACAGCTCTTTAAATCCTCTTGGCGGCCATCAAACAAAAAGACTTATCAAGTAGCATGGAATAGGTGGCTCAAATGGACAAAAAAGCATGGGTTAAACCCCTTCCAACCAACAGGTCAAGTTTTGGCACGTTTTCTTGCAGATTTGAGCCTTACAGAGCATTTAGCTTATAAAACTATTTTATTACATAAATCGGTGGTCTGCACGCTAAGCAACCCTGACGAATCTGCGAAATTAGGTTCCCACGCTTTAGTTACTCATATACTAAAGTCTATTGCATTAAAAAACCCAGTAGCTCGAGAATCTGTAGTCTGGAACGTCGACAAACTAGTAGAATATATGGGAAGCTATTCTGTAGACGCGAATAATGTATTTGCTACTTGTAGACATACGGCAGCTTTGTTACTCTTTTGTTCCGGTAGAAGAGTTCATGATCTGACTTTACTAGCTGTAGATTCAAAACACCTGTCAGAAAATAATGATTGTCTAATCCTATGGCCAATATTTGGATCCAAAACAGATACTGCCGATTACAGACAGTCTGGTTGGAGACTATCCCCTAATTCTACTAACGGGAACTTAGACCCTGTCCTTTGGGTGAAACGAACTATAGCTGTACTAAAAGATAAACGGCAGGCAGCGTGTCTTAATAATCTGTTTCTTAATTTTAGAGGAAAATCTAGGATCGCTTCTCGTACAGTCATAGCGGGGTGGGTCAAATCTCTGTTGTTAGAAGCAGGAGTCAGTGCTTCGCCGGGCAGTCTTAGGTCTGCTGTAGCCTCTAAGAACTGGGTTAACAACTATTCCTTAGATGAAATAATATCTAGAGGTAATTGGCGATCGCAGAATACCTTCACCCGTTTTTACTGTAGAGAAGTGATGCCCTATATACCAACCAGTTCTAGTTGTAATGTATCTAGAACGTTTAATCCTATTACTTAATTAAGTTATAGAGGTGTCTTTATTTTTTTGTATTATTTTCTTAAGTATGTATATGATTCCTCTCAAGAAGTGTTAGAAGTTTTAATGTTTGCAATGTTGCATATTATTCTAGAAACAAATTAAGGTAGCTTTCATTCAATCTATCCTATAATGTGATTACTTAATTAAAAAGTAATTGAGGTATAAACCCTAGTTCGTAGATTATAATTTAATTAACGAATAGTTCTTTGTTTTTAATCATTTTCTATATAAAATAGGTATCTATTACCTAATAGAATTATATTTTTCTTTGGTTTATGATAATATGATGTACTATGTATTGAATAATTCATTCAATTAAAGTGTATTTCTCTAGCGCATCTAGTTTTATTAATAACTATATCCACGTTCACATTGGCGTCATTTCCCACCAGGTGATAACAAACACGTCTCAATCTAGTAAGCTTCAAATAACGGTCAAGTGTTTAATAGCAGTGTTTTACCTAAAAATAAAACACATATTAAATACTTACCTTATTTGAAGCTTACATTTAATTTCTACCTGGTGAAGATTTTCGACACAATGATCAGCGATTCACTGCCATGGCTAAGCCCACATGTGGCAGCGACACCTGGTGAGGAAACTAGATGTGCGAAAGAGACGGATATATACAAATAAAGGAAAGAGCAAAAGAGAGGGAAATATAGCGGAAACCAGTAGTGCCACTCTCAATCTAGTAAGCTTCAAATAAGGTAAGTATTTAATATGTGTTTTATTTTTAGGTAAAACACTGCTATTAATTCAATAAATAACATGACAGTCAGATTAAGTACTAAATAATGAAAACAAGCTTAAAATTAAAATCAAATAATGGTTTGGCGCCCATATATACGTCTCGATCCCGTGGGAATATCGGGATAAAAAGTATCATATTATGTCCTAACCCAGGTCGTGGTCTACACGTGAGCCAAATTTCATCCAAATCCATTAAGCCAGTTTAGCGTAAAAGCTTAACAAACAAACAAATAAACAAACTTACTTTCGCATTTATAATATCATTATAATATAGTTACTGTTAGGATGTTGTTGTTGTTGGAAATTTTGTTGTTATTTGAGGAAAGCTTACATTAGATTTACTGATAATTATGATAAGGTTATACAGAAAACCGCATATCAGATACTAAGATTCAATTTAGATATCAATAAGTAAAAATATATATTTATGATGAAATCCAAAACTCACAATATTTTAAAGTCACCACTTTTTGAACGTCACTTTAGCACCACAAGGGTAAATCGGCTTTTAATTGTGATCGTGCCATTTTTTATAACCCTATGTTCATCTTATTTCCTCAGATCGAGAAGACAGAGTTCAAATGGGAAGAACTCCGTCCGGGTCGTCGCGCGCCCGCTCGGCGACGTGACGTGCCTGCTGACGTCACGCGCCTGGCGCAGCAAGTCAAGGAGGTGCTGCCCCGGGTACCGCTGGCCGACATACTGAGGGACTTGGGTGAGTTATGTTGTACTGCCTGTGACGTCACGCGCCTGGCGCAGCAAGTCAAGGAGGTGCTGCCCCGGGTACCGCTGGCCGACATACTGAGGGACTTGGGTGAGTTATGTTGTGCTGCCTGTGACGTCACGCGCCTGGCGCAGCAAGTCAAGGAGGTGCTGCCCCGGGTACCACTGGCCGACATACTGAGGGACTTGGGTGAGTTATGTTGTACTGCCTGTGACGTCACGCGCCTGGCGCAGCAAGTCAAGGAGGTGCTGCCCCGGGTACCGCTGGCCGACATACTGAGGGACTTGGGTGAGTTATGTTGTACTGCCTGTGACGTCACGCGCCTGGCGCAGCAAGTCAAGGAGGTGCTGCCCCGGGTACCGCTGGCCGACATACTGAGGGACTTGGGTGAGTTATGTTGTGCTGCCTGTGACGTCACGCGCCTGGCGCAGCAAGTCAAGGAGGTGCTGCCCCGGGTACCACTGGCCGACATACTGAGGGACTTGGGTGAGTTATGTTGTACTGCCTGTGACGTCACGCGCCTGGCGCAGCAAGTCAAGGAGGTGCTGCCCCGGGTACCGCTGGCCGACATACTGAGGGACTTGGGTGAGTTATGTTGTACTGCCTGTGACGTCACGCGCCTGGCGCAGCAAGTCAAGGAGGTGCTGCCCCAGGTACCGCTGGCCGACATACTGAGGGACTTGGGTGAGATCTTTTTCATCCATTATTCACTTTTTTATGAATGGCAGGCACAGAGAGACCTAATGCCTGTCTTTTGTTGCGACCAAGCGAGATAACTGTCAAGTAAACTCGAGAACACCTTTATTGAATTGAAAATGAGGTATTTATCCTCATTCTTTTTTTCTCCCACAGCCATAACCCGCAGCGTAGACGTAACAATAACGAACTTCCTGGAGGGAGTGAGCCCGTACACGCCGGAGGCCGAGCCGGCGGCGGAGCCCCGGGCCTCCACGTCGGCCTGCGCCCCCGCGCCGGCCTGCGCCCCCGCGCCGGCCCGCTACGTGGTCCCGGCACCCACGGGCGTGTTCCCCAAGAGTGCGAAGGAACGACAACTCAGCTTCCAAGAAAGAAAAGCTCAAATGATCGCTGAAGCGAGAAAAAGGTATATTGAGAAAAATGGACTCAATGTAGCGCTGAATAATTGTTGAATGTATTTGAGGGTAGTTCGGTTGTTTATCGTGGAAGGGTCATGAATGACGGGTACTTTTGTGATTAATTTTCGGTGCGAAATGTGCTTAAACAGCTGATCGAAAGCACGTATATAGTGCTTAGAATGCTGCTCTCACAGTGTTAAATGTTGGCAAATGCTAGAATTAAAACGTTTGACTGCAAAAGGCCAACACACTTCCAAGTTTTATTGAATTCCAATCTTAATAATTCATCTTTTATCTTGGCTACCTAGCCTAAATTGTAAATAATTTTAATTAAAAAAGTAAATTTATAACAAAAAAAACACCAATTAATTGATACAATATATTTTTATAAAGAATTTAACTCATACGTAAAGCAATGCTTTTAAACTCTAGTCTTGGTTTCTAAATGAGCCAATATTGTCCACTGCTGTACATAGGCCTTGACTATAGAGCTCTATAGAAAATAATCCTGAGGATAAAACCATAATCGCCATATTTTGATTGGTGATAGCAGATGCCACTAATCTTGCCCATTTGTACCTTTTAACACTTCTCTAAATAGAGTACTTAAACCTAATGCCACAGATTAAAACAGATGGTTCCGCAAAATCATTTAAATAAAAAGCGACTCTTGCTGCGACACAATAAAGTGCAATTCAGGTCGCACAGCAGTAATAACCTACAGTTATATTCACCTAGAAGTTGCCTCTCTTTCTATCGCGTAACTCTTATATCTTCTGACTACGTCACACTCACTGAATTGGCCCAACAAGACTATCCTGCCGCGTACTTGTAGCTTCATACCTAAAACGCGGAGTGCTTATTCTGTGCTAATGCTCGACTGCATATTAGAAAAAAATTACGGGTTATCCTGATAATAATCGAAAATGTATAAAAAAGGTATAATTACTTTTAAAAGAAAGTGACACTTCGAAAAATGTGCAGTTTCAGCATCTTTTTTACTTCATTTAGCCTTTTTTGGAACTCAAGGTTGTTTTTTTGAAGTGAAAACGGGATAAACTTTTCGATTTGCGCGTCACCGACATGCTCGCGTCGTAGTGCTGTACTATAGAAGCTAGATGGCGCTAATACCAGTTTTAAGTTTCCACTTTAAGTTTCGGCACTCCCCATGATGCCAATTTATTTTTATTTTTTTGTAATAACGTCTTCATACTATGTGCAGTAATTTATAAATGGCCTAGGTCAGGCTGAGGACAGATATAAGCAGACTTTGTTTGACTTGACTCCAAGTAAACAACTGAATTACCCATAGGATCGCGAGAAGGTCACATGATGATAAATCAAAGGGATTAGTAGGATAGTGCCTATATAGATCGATTACTTAGTTAAACTTAAATTGATCTAACTGTGCGTCTACATTACACTTAATAAGTTTTAAATATTAAAAACGTCAACGTTAGTGAGAGGCGCGGTCATGAAATGTGAAAGCGAGATGACACGAGATGTCCCACTTGCACGTTTTGTGACCGCAACTACAGCGAGTCTTGGCGTTTAGTGTGTAGTGAACTAATGAAAATTTATATTTTTAGTTTAAATATTAACGCATAATAAATGTAATGTAGATAGCGTAATCGTTGTGACGTCATAAATACGAGTCCTTCCAAAGTGATGACGTACCTACTTGAAGTTTAGTTTTATAGTAAAATGTACGGTAGTCGCTTCAGTAATCATATTATTTTTTAAATAAACACAACTATTGACAATTGTATGGAAATTATTTTATATTTTTTTGTGATTAAACATTGAAGGTTGTTCGATAATTTTCTTTTTTTTTCTGGCAATACTAGCCAGTTATTTTTATTATTAAGAAATTTACTACTTATTTACTTGGACTAGGTCCGTCGATAAACACGCCTTATGCTTGTTCCTTTAAGAGCATTATTTTTTTGTTATTTCAATAAAATAGACTCTTAATGCAATAAATATATTATTTTCACGCGATGCGCCTAGTTTAAGTGTATAGAGTAGATTATTATTATATTTTGTCACTAACTAGGTGTGTTAAAACTTATTTCTATTTGATTCGGTGTCAGTTGGAGTTCTTGTCTCGAAAAATTTCACCAAGATTTTAATCGATTGATGTGGATCATTCGATTTTAATCGCCCTAAACACACAATCGATGCCACTGGGCGGTCAACATCCGATATCGATCGGTAATTGATATTAATCGGTTGTGTCTCATCGGTCGACGTCATCTAAAACTGCCGTAAAAAATATATGTATATATTCATAATTGCCCAGACTGACGTAACTAATACTGTTTGTCACCGAGTATTTCAAAATCAAATTACTAACAAATTAACAGTTTAATCTTTTTCATAAGAAGCTCAAAGTATTAAAAATGTCTACCATTTTATTAATATTTTCTCCGACTGATGCTATGGACATCGGAATTGAATATTTTGCGAAATATTTATAGAAAATCAAATATAATTTTTCTTATGATATTCTTATTAGAATTCCGTGTATATACTTCTTTATTATGGTAAATATAATATGATATAAATTATAAAATCACGCCTGAATGTAAGTTCAAACGTTATAGAACTGATTTTGATTGTGTTCCGTTAGAATAAAATACATTAAATAAAACACAGATATATCTTTTATTATTAATAATAATATAGTATGTCCATTGGAAACAGTTAAAAGACATAAGTACTCATGCAACATGCACACCAGGCTAAAGCGACTGATGAAGACAATGTTTTGAGATTACAAATTGATTACTTAACATTCGTAAAATCGATGTCACCTTTTTAGACAAGTAGGCAAATTAAATCTATAACTACGCTGATATATTGAATTCTTTCGGTACAACGCACAACTCTATTAAAATACAAGTTAAATCGTTCACACTGTTTCACAATGCATTTGTTGAGGAATGTATGTATTATGTACGCATAATACATACATTCCTCAACAATTCCAAAAAAAGTCGCGTGTTTTAGAAAGATGCTCAATCATGAAATTAGATTTTAACTGACAGATTTGATATTCATATTGATTGGCCATCATTGTAAAACACAGGCCGTAGATCGTTATTGAAATATCGGTCTTAATCCTACTTGCTTTAGATCTCATTTTAGAAAAGATTCAATATTCAGTGTTTATGCCTGTTCACAACTGTATATATCTACGATAATGACGTGAAAAAAGTAAATTTTAAATATGGAACAAACAAGGAATCAATTTTGTATGGTTCATTGAAAAGGTAAAAGAATATTATACGAAGAGAAAAGCACTAAAACGAACGATTTGAGAAGAAATTTATACTTAAAATTGTCTTTAATAACTACTGTTTAAGTGTTGATAAGCAAAAATCAAAAAAATCTGCCTAGCCTTTTCCCAACTATGTTGGGGTCGGCTTCCAGTCTAACCGGATGCAGCTGAAAACCAGTATTTTACAAGCAATTTTTTGCTAAGCAATTTTAATAAATTTCAAAATTATTGACAGTGCTCATTTTGATCTCTTTTAAATCAGTAAAATGTGATAAATCAATTAAAAGAATGTCAAACGGTTTGAAATAATTAAGACATAAATAAATGTATGAGAAAGACCTTGTTCGTTCCGTTGGTTATAAGGGCTAGTTTTAATATGCTGCCAAACAGCGTTTTAGGGCAAGCACTCAACAGTGCGGGACCGCAACCCATAATTACGCTTCAAAATTCATGAAACAGGCCAACAACGCCACGTGATGCCGATTCGCCCCGCATTGATGTGTACTCGCCTTTACATATAGTTTTCCTGACTATTAAGTTTGTAATTAAATGAAGACGATGATTATTGAATAAAGTTTTGTTTCAAAAATCGTTGTTTTGATTTCATTTACTTGGTTTATTATAACTGTCTGTTCTTCATACTCTGCTATTCCAAAATATTCTTTCTGAGGTAACGGATTCTGAACAGCAATTATAAAGTACCTATTCCTTTCTAGCTTATCTGCGTTCGCACAAACAAACACGTTTTAGGAAAAACAACCGCTTACATATAAGGTTCACTTTTTTTTTTTTTGGTTGGTTAATTATCAAATGACTTCTCCCGCCCTGAGTGGAGCGGAAGGGCGTGTCAGACTCTGACTGACTAAAACCCACCCGTGTTCCTTCCCTTATGCTTAATCCTCGATGCTATGTTCCCTCCCAAGCCCTAAACAAGACCATAGTTTGTTTTTTGACCCTGGAATTGAAGTTGGAGAATTAGTGTCTGTTAATTTTAATTCTCTCATTGCAGATTGCTTTTTCATCAGTACTAGTCACTCTAAAAACAACTTTACACTTGCAACTCAACTTTATGCTGTTGTTTGTTTAAGTGGAAATAACATCAATTGGAAACGAGGTTATAAATAAACCTTATATATGGACTGTTCCGAAAACTGCTGAAGAAAATGTAAACAAATAAATCGGAACACGTACGTGGTGATGTCAAATTGTTAGTGCCAATTTCACATTGAGTGCTTTGATTGATTCGTTCCTTTTATGTCGAGTCCCTTTACGTCGAGTCTGAGTCTATTGTTCTTGCAAAATATTGCTATTTTACGCTTTCTATTATCGTTATGTCGAGTTTAGTTAATAGGCACATTCAGGATATAAATTAAAAAGCCAGTATGATTAAAATATTGTTTTATTATTTTTGTCGTAATACACTATGATTAAGTAATTCAAATAGGTAACAATTATCTTTTTATACATTATAATTATCTTACTAGTTTTGTCCTGCGGCTTAACTCGCGTGGAAGTCGGAAATTATCCCACGGAAACGTACTACCGGGATAAAAAGTATCCTATGTGTTAATCCAGGTTATAAACTATCTGTCTGCCTCATCCAAATCCTATTAGTAGCATAACATAATGATTGAATACTATCGTGAAATTATGCACGCCTAGTACTTTTTGTTTGGTTACTGCTCAGAAATTGTGCACAACGTCTAATTATTGAAATACTATCTTGAATTCATGCAAGCTTAGTACTTTTTATTAGGTTACTGCTCAGAAATTGTGCACAACGTCTAATGATTGAAATACTATTTTGAATTCATGCAAACGTAGTAGTACTTTTTGTTAGGTTACTGCTCAGAAAATGTGCACAACGTCTAATGATTGAAATACTATCTTGAATTCATGCAAGCCTAGTACTTTTTGTTAGGTTACTGATCAGAAATTGTGCACAACGTCTAATGATTGAAATACTATCTTGAATTCATGCAAGCCTAGTACTTTTTGTTAGGTTACTGCTCAGAAATTGTGTACAACGTCTAATGATTGAAATACTATCTTGAATTCATGCAAGCCTAGTACTTTTTGTTAGGTTACTTGTTCAGAAATTGTGCACAAAGTATTCAAAAACCATCTTGTATTCATGCAAGCCTAGTACGTTTTGTGCCAAGTTTCAAGTTTATTAACTCAAGGAATATTATAATTTTTCATACAAACGAATTTATTTATTATAGAAAGTTACTTTTTTTTAGAAGAATTATTTACTGTAAAAAAACTATATTATGCTGATTTACATTTATGTCGAATAGTGATGATAAGACTGAGATTTATATAGATTAAGAAAGTTACACACGTGATATCTCACTGTACCCCCTCTCCCCCTTGTGATATTTCGTGATTTATTTCCGAACCCCTCCCCCCCCCTTTCGGGCTTCACGTGATTTATCGCCCCCATACGACAAAAAGAATTCAACCCTGTCTTCTCCACTCAACCTACAGGAGTAAATCTGACACGCTCAATATAGTAAAAAAAGTCATGAAATTATTACAAAAATCATTTAATTTATTTACTAAAAAAATACACAATACATTAGTACATATTTCTTACAGCCCCAATCTGTGTGGGGTTCTACGAGGCGTGTTGAGTCCAGGAGTAGCGACCTCCTGCTTGACTGGAACATCTTCTTCTCTCTTCTTTCGTTCTTCTGCCATCTTCTGTTCGGCTTGCTTCATTTCTTCTTCCATTCGTTGAAGGTGGACGGCTGCTTCTTTGCGTTTGTCGCGGTTTGATCTGTGGGGAAACGTAGTGGTTTTAAGTGAAGGATTTAAGAAATTTTTGTCTTACAGTTGTTTCAAGGAATTAAAAAAAAACAAGAAAATAAGGTGATAAATTGCTAATTTGAGCACTTCTGGGCAACATCACAAATAACAACACTATGACAACGATAAGGTGCCGGGTATGTCACCGGTCTCGTCTAAACTACAGTTGCGCTTGCGCACAAAAACCACCTTTACTGCTACGACATAAAGGTACTGTCAATGTCAAACTGTTACCTATGGATGTGTGGACTCTACCTTAGTAAATGCCTTACAAATTCTGAAAAACTTGCAATATTGCAAGATTTACAGGAATTTGCACAAAAAACCAGTATTGTAATTTCAACTGCAGAACAATTATTGTTTAGTCACTAAACTCTGTTCCTCATGCCACTAAACTTTGTGGCAGTGGCATGAGGAACAGGGTGTAAAGTTCACTCATCCACCATAGAAAAGGGAGGATTCTCCGACCAGATGGGTGTTGTGTCTGGTGGGCTACTGCCTAACGATTGATGTCGGGGAAGTTATATATATATGCTGCTCGCGCGGTAAACTCTAATTGCGCGATGCAGTCTTTGTCGAGTGCGCATATGGTCGCCCCAACTGCTTCTTTGTAATATAGAAAAACAATGACTGATCACTCACTTCCCCGTCTCCTTGACCGAGAAGAACATCGGGCCGAGCTCGGCCAGCCAGCGCCCGTCCACGGCCGTGACGCAGTGCATGTACTCCTTCGTGGTCATCATGAGCTCGTAGTACACGACGTAGTCGGGCGAGTTGCCGAGCCCGAACAGCGCCGACGTCGGGTGCAGGTGGCACGGCATGCCCGTGCGGCAGTTCACGTACTCGCCGATGCCCTTCAGGCGGGCGGCTTGCTGGAAGTAGGCTGCGGGAAGATCAACAGGTGCCTGATTAGTTTATGAGGTAAGTATTTATTGAAGTGAAAACTTCTTTAGCGGCGATGTACACTTTTTTTGAGATGGGTAAATAATTTAAACTCGCTTCAGGACACGTGACCTGATCGAACATTCTTAAGACAGAGGGAGATTAGAAATGTTGTTGACAAGGTTTTATTTTTTTGGAATTTTTTGATGGAGCTACAGCTTTCGTTCTTGTACTGACAGCAAGCCACATAAATTCCTGAAATTTTCGTTAGATACCTAGCGTTACGTTGTATCAAAAAGTTCCTTAGCTTTCACTTCCATCGGGAGTCTCCAAAGACTGCCCGATATTTTTTTTTGCTTATTTTTTGAGCAATGATTGCCTAGTGATGTAACGGTCAGACTGCCAAGGTCTCGATTTCAAAACCCAATACTTCTGACTTTTCGTATATTGTATAATTATCACTTGCTTCAAAAACGGTGAAGGAAAACATCGTGAGAAAACCGGCATGCTTGAGAGATATTTCTCGACGGCATGTAAAGCCAAATCAGAGGCCCATGGGCGGCTTTAAAACTCTGACACCAGGTTAATCACTAACCACACGAAAAGAAGAGGTATTGACTATTATGGATATTGAATAAAAAACTGAATTAGTTTGCGGAATAGTTTTAATCAGCTAATCGTTGTTACGAGAACTTGAGCGATAAATAAAAATAAGCTAAAGCATATGTACTTTGGCAGATTCAGCTGTGACAGTTTAGCTGCTGGGGAATTCTTCCCAGCTAAAGAACTTCTTCCCAACTAAAGCATTAGGAAGTAGTGAAGGTTAGGTTTTGGGGGACTGTCTTATGTAATTTTGACGTTCAAAGAGTGTTGATTTTCAGCCTTGGTAGAATAAATGACTTTTGATTTTATCAGCTGCCTCGAATGCGGGAGTTACTAGCTGGAGTACCAGAGACCATTGATGATTGGGGGGTACGTTTTGGTACCCCCAAATGCGTGATCTCGGACAGCTGAAGTTTGCATTAATATACCGCTGACCGCGTGCATTCTTATCAATGAAATGGATCCTAGTTTCTTCGTTTTAAATACATTCTTGAATAGATAACCTTAACATAATCAGTCTATAATGTTCCCACTGCTGGGACACAGGCCTCGTCTCTGCGAGAGGGAGTGGACCGTAATCCACCACGCCGGCGCAGTGCGGGGTAGTAGATGTCACATGTCTTCGAATATTTAGTTCTAGGACATCCCGGTTTCCTCACGATGATTTCCTTTACCGTTTTTGAGAGCAGTGATGATGAAATTTTTTACACAAAGTAAAGCGTCTGCCTGCGTCATTCGCTGGATGTGGGAAGCACAGAATCGGTCGAAGTTGCGGTGCTTGGGGGAGGCCTATGTCCAGCAGTGGACGTCTTTCGGTACGTACGACCTACAATGCGTAAGTCGGGGCGATTACCACTGGGCCACCACTGCTCTATTTAACCTTTAATTATGTAGACATAATTGTCAGTATTATACGTACCAGAACAGATACACTTGCGCACAGTATCCCAGTCAGTGCCACAGGACACGAGCGGTAATCGTTGTTGTTGCATGATGTCCTTTAACTGTTGTCTTACTTCGCGCACTTTTCGCATCGCCTTGCCGTGGACAAAGTGTTCTGTGCACCACTGGCCTGAGTAACTGAAAGTAGAAATAATAAAAATGTTATTTATCATCTACAGCCCGACTTCACCTTCCGCTAGGCATATACCTCTCTTTTCTAGTGCCAACCACCACGCTCCGGTGATTTTCGATTTACTAAAATTTTATTATGAGGAAGAAAATAATTTTGAATTCGTTTAAGTGTGTGGAAAAAGAAGAGGGGCTAGATAGACACAGTTTCGCTTATTTTTACTTCTTCAACTAAAAGCTGTCAATCGTTATGGGTCGTCAATAGCCTGAAAGTCTGACAACCAGTCTTACCAAGGGATATCGTATTACCCAGTTACAGGGTTGTGGAAGTCAGATAGGCAGTCGCTCCGTGTAAATACTGGTATTCAGCTGCATCCGGTTAGACTGGAAGTCGAACCCACAATGTTGGGAAAACGCTAGCAGGTTGAATGAACTAAAAGCTGTAGTCTCTCACAAGAATAATGTTATAGAATCAGTAATATAAGTTTGGAAAGTCATGACTTCTCCGAAAAATACACAACAAATAGTGCCAAAAAAACAAAAATATTTAACACGTACAATCCTCAACTTTCTTAGCACTAATACCGAATTTCATCGGCAAGTAGTTATAAAAGGTCACTTACTTATTAGACTTCCACTGGTTGTAAAGATGCAGCAATGTCAGGTGGTCAGACTCCGGAACTTGGAATTTTTCCTTCACGGAGTCGGCTTCCTCCTCGCGCCCCTGCGGCCGGTAGAAGACTGATGGTACCGACAGCATTGATACTGGAAATAGAAGGGAATTGTGAATTTCAACGTTATTTATGGGTCTTTTGCTTTTGGGCAAAATGGATAGACACTATCTTTCTGCCAAATACATATGGAACAACGAAAAACATGAAATAATTTTCCAGAAAAAATCTTCAAAGAAAACATCTTTAAAAAAGTGGTGATCATAAAAAATGATTTGGGCAATATCTAGGTTTAGATATAAGCATAATCAGCCTGTAATGTTCCCACTGCTGGGACACAGGCCTCCTCTCTGAGAGAGGGAGTGGCCGTTATCCACCCCGCGGGCCCAGTGTGGGTTGGTGGATGTCAAATGTCTTCGAATTTTTGGTTCTAAGACATAGATGAGGGCAGGAGAGGATGTCTTACCAATGATGAGCACTTCCACACTGCAGCCCATCTCAGCGCTCACTATGAGCATGTGACACTGCGGCGGGTCCAGAGGGAACTCTGCCATTTGTCGACCGAGAGATGTTAGCGCTCCCGTCCCGTCCAAAGCGCCTAAGATCCAGAGCTGGTACATTGAGTTGAGGATTGTGTCCTGGAAAAAGAAAAAATATCTCATTCAAAAGAATTCATGACTAGTTCACTTGCGTAAGATGATTTATCGACAGTTTTAATGCACGGTGAAATCGTGAATTTCTGACTGGAAATATTTATTTAAAGTCAAAGTCAAATCATTTATTTCAAATAGGCCCTTGAAGGCACTTTTGAACGTCAAAATTTACAAAATATAGTATTGATTCTACCGCCCCTTCCAAAAGGTAGTTTTCGTATGGAGATGAATGGGCAAGAAACTCCACCGTTACTCTTTTAAAATGTTTTACAATAACTAAATGTTTTAGAGACAATCTATGATATAAGTACCTATGTCTTCAAAATTATATACTTTTATTGATATTTAGACTCAAAGTCAAACAGCAATTTCTTTTCAATCAATTAAATACCTAGTGCCACTTTCGTGGTCTAGCATTTAGGGTAGGTGACATTTTATGAATAAGTAACCACCATGTAAGTATAGGATCTCTCTGGTCGGTTACGGCTGGAAACTATGACGAAAGTTTCGAGCCAAATATCTCAATAAAGCGACTGCTACACGGTCGCCAACCGCGTCCCGACAAAGGTGACCTTGGTGGTTTACAACCGTGTAGATGATAGTTTACGACCAAACGTTGAAACAGCTTTGTAGGTCGCCAACTAAGGTCACCTCTGTCGGGAACGCGGTTGGCAACCTTATAGCAGGCACTTAACTAATGGATCCAATATTCATACAGCGCAGCCACTAGCAACATTAGACGTTTGACGTATAACACTTTACCTGCGGCGGCGGATCCATAAAGTGGAAAGCGAGCAGATCCTCAACTCCTAGACTCTTCAGCAACAGCACAGTGTTGGCCAGGTTGGTTCTCTGTATCTCAGGCACTGTTGAGGATAGTAACTCATGCTGGTATTGTCTCTGAGTGTAGAGGCAGAACGCCTTGCCGGGTCCGGTACGACCCGCACGCCCTGCGCGCTGCCGGGCGTTCGCTTGACTTACTGGGTATATCTGCGAAGAGAAGAAAGTATGGTTATTTCGGTATACTACAGGCTGAAATTTAATTTACTGACGTTTTAAAAATAAATACTGCCGAATATGCATACACACATAAACTCACACTTGCACATGGCCCTAAGGCTGCCTGTCCACTGGAGCGGAGAGGAGAGGAGAGGAGCGGAGATGCGCCATTATTAACCAATCAAATCTAAACTCAGGGGCGGAGTCAAGATTCTATTGGTTAATGTTGGCACATCTCCGCTCCTCTTTTCTCCTCTCCGCTCCACTGGACAGGCAGCCTTAGTGTGTAGCACGACTCACAGTACTGTCTGATTTATCAATAACTTATTTCTCTAAGGCACCAATAAATTCAAAGAAGTGCAATATCCAGTGCCTTGCACTACCAGGTGGAACTACCTATAGAACTAGCTATCTTAGCTGTCTTAGAGATCTATAAGACCCAGCAGTAGAATAGAGACTTTAAAAAGATATGATATGGAAAAAAAAAGTTTGCTGCTCCCTACATTTAATCGTAGGGAGCAACTGGTTTTTTTCATGTTTCAGGGTGACCAACCCTGAAACATGAAAAAAACCAGTTGCTTAGTAAAAGTTGCACATTTTCATGAGTGCCTTCTACACTCCCTTAAGGTGGAACTAGTCGCGGGCTCGAACTCAATGGTGGGCATGGCCAAAAACCACGCTGTCCCACCTGGCATCGTGTCCAACAGAGATAGTATCAGTGATGAGCAGTTAGAAGCTGAAGAAGAAGATGTAGACCGCTACATGGACAACGTATAGTTCGCACGCACAGAAACACCGTACCGAACAATTTTAGTAAAACGAGCGCGTCAAAAATTACGAAAAGGCCTTTGGAAAAAAGGTTTTTCTGAAAAAACCACTGCATAAATCAATTACAAATAAAATTTATTGAAATCTTCGATAATTTTTCTGTGTCGGTACGGATTTTGTTTTCGAGATTTCACACTTCTTGTATTACTTATTTACGCCCAAAGTTGCGTTAAAATGAGTAAGAAAAACGAATCTTTGTTGGCTTATAACTTTTTAATGGATTTTTATTTTACTATTCTGCTTCCGTACAGACAAAATTAATAATGAGACCTCACGATATCATGTTAAACTTTGAATGTACGATGTCAAACAGTGGAGTAAAACCCCTCCCGAAGTTTGTATGGAAAAAATATCAAATTGTTTCACCTTAAGTATGTCACTCGTTAACCTAATTTCCTGTATAATAAATATGGTTTCTAATTCTAACAGAGTGTGTAGTGACACAGCAGCGATCCTCATGTATCGAAACGAAGATTATGTTGTTAAAATAATTACAAGTATTTATTTTCTTAACTTACTTGTAGAGCGTCCATACCGATCCTGGGGTTGTACACCTTGAGTTTGCAGTAGCCGCTGTCAATCACGTACATTATACCGTCCACCGTCAGTGACGTCTCTGGAAAGATATGCCCAATATATTTGTACAAATACCTAAAAGAATAAGGGCAAATGGATTATGTTGATTGGAAGACTCGACTCAGAATTAATATTAGGTGAATAGGTCTATGCAATTAAGTATCTTAGATTGGTGACAGCAGTTAATAAAAATTGTCTGTAAAAAGCATACTGCCCTATCACTAAGGCATTCCAATTAGTCGTCTTTTACAGGACCAAACACTAGCCAGGGCGAACTCATCTTAATTTTTTTTTTTGTGATTGGCATATCGCAGGTCAACTTAGGAGGGAGCAGTGGTGGCCCAGTGGTAACGGCCCCGACTTACGAGTTGTGAGTCGTGGGTTCGGACCCAAGCAGGCGCTTTACTTTGTGTAAATAATTTCATCACCACTGCTCTCAAAACGGTGAAGGAAAACATCGTGAGGAAACCGGCATGTCTTAGAACCAAAAATTCGAAGACATGTGACATCCACCAACCCGCACTGGGCCCGCGTGGTGGATTACGGCCCACTCCCTCTCGCAGAGAGGAGGCCTGTGTCCCAGCAGTGGGAACATTAATAGGCTGATGATGAGGTCAACTTAGGAGGCTGTCAGCAGCTTAACCTGACATTCCTATGGCTGCCTCAATAAATTAAGGCGTCCAGCCAGAACATAAAACTTAGAAACTAAACGACTATTAGGGCACCCCCTGTGGGATACGGACCTCGGCTTAGGGCGTCGTTGGGGGAGGACGGCAAGGGAGAGGTTGGATCGGATTAATATTATTATTAGGGGACGAATTTAATTTAAATCTACAGGCTCAGCAGCGCGGGCTGGCTCGTGCAAGGGTCTGGACTCATCTTTTCCTGGAACTACACTACTTTAATAAGTGACTACATCGCATATGCACAAAACCAACCATTTCTTAACTTCAAAGTTTGGATACTAATCCAGCCTCCGGGCTCAGGGCTGCTACTGAGAAACTCCCGATAGAAAAACCCAATAACACTTTGCATGACCTGGGAATCCAACCCAGAACCTTATGCTATACCAACGGGGCAATTTTCACAAGCATGATTAGAATGCCTACGTCAAAATCAAAACCGTAACATCACTCAATCAAGTTAACTATCTGTGAAGTTACGTACCTAAAATTAAAACATTGTTGCAAGGACGTTCACATCACATCAGGGCTCGGATAACGGTATATTTTTCGAAACGTTTCATCTTAAAAACCTAAAGAACGTTTTGTTTCGGTTACGTTCGAACGGAACATTATAAAAACGTTTTTGAAGAAGAACAAAATTAAATTGTTCTCGGTTAATAAAACGTTTTTAACCATTTCTGGGTTGATTGATAGGAAACTCGCAACACAACCCCAATCAATACGTAAGCGGCAAACGCATCGGAATCAATGATGTAATGAAATGAAGATAAGATACAATTTAACTGCAGAAGTTCATGCTTGACGGCGCACGCACCGTGGGCGGCTGCGTCCTGCCGAATAAACCGATTTTTCAAAACGTTCTCATTTCGTTTTTGTTCCGAACAAAATATTGTACTAAGAGAACGAGAACTGTTAGAAACGTTTAAAAAACGTTATTTTAAATAACGTTTCCAAGCCATGTTTCACATCAATTTGTGACCGACCACATACATTTGTGGCAACAGGTCCAGAGCATCGTGATTATTTATAAGTGGTCATCATGTCGGAATTGTGTCATTGTAGTTGTGGGCTGGGCACTCGATTATGTGTCAATTGGGTTTGGATTGAAATTGGCTTGTCGATTGTTGGTCAATTGCTTTATCTGTAGACTATCCAACTGGGAATGTAACATAATTTAATATGCCAGAAAAGTTGACATTAACATGGCGTTTAACAGATGCCAGTGGGCTTAATATGTAAGAAGGATTGAAAAGTGCCAGCTTCAGGGTCACTCAGATATCAAATTGAATACTTGGACAGTTAAGCAATTGTCAAGAGGAATTGTGACACATGATTGACATTCTTATTCTTAATTATAATAACTATGACGTATGATCCAATTTTATTAGCTTCATTATCCTTCATTTATTTAATTAATGAAATTTTACATAGCTACTAGTTTTAGCGAATTCTTTTAGAAACTGTTTAAAACCCGACCATTTGTAATGTATGTAGTACAATTCTTGCAAATATATTTCATTTCATTGTAGTGTTTATGAAAATTCCTTAAAAAAATTGACCAGAGACTACAGCTAGCCTTGTCTGCACTTTTTATTAAAAAAAATCCTATCCTAATACTTGCCGATACATCGATTTATTTGTCAGGATTCACTAATCTCCCACAGTGGCATTCGTGTGGATGTGGACTTATCTTTCGGAAATGAAGAGCTGACAGTTTTGTCACCAACCTGCAATATTAGTAGCAACGATGCACTTCCTCTGTCCAGGCGGCGCTCTCTGGAAGATCTTGGCCTGCAGGTCAGCTGGTAGTTGTGAATATATCGGCAACACGGTGAGGGGAGGCGCACTGTCTAAATCTGTTAGACGCTCTGTTAACACCTGGAAACGACAAAAGTAAACTTCATTACTTAATATCACGTTCAGTGCCGGCAGCCCTCCATGAAGGTTCATTTTAGCGCAAACGTAATGCCGGTGACCACCCGAGGGTTCACTTGTCGCATATGTATTGCGGCATGGCATATGAGCTCTATGAAAAGTGGGTGGACTCGAATGTGATTTAATTAATCATTTCTCTTGCATGATCACACAAGGAACAGATCTCTTCTCATACAAAAAAGAAAGGCACATTAATCACCTCGCTAGATCACTAAGTGTTGGTATATGATTATTGAGACCATGTTTGTTGACATTGGTACCATGCCAGGATTTTCATCGCTGTTAGTGGTGTCCTAGATTTTTCATAAGTCACGTGAAATTAAAAGAAGGTCATCTCCCCGATCCGAAGAGGCGTTACCCTGCAGTAGAATAATAATAGGCCAAAAGCAGAGCAAAGGCCTCTTCTCAACCAGAGAAGGCACGAGCATTGATCACCATGCTTGCTCAGACAGGTTGGCAATTTTAGACTTATAATAACTTTAACTCCAGAGTCCAGGTTTCCTTATGATGCTTTTCCTTTAGCGATATCAGTAATGTCCAAGATTCAGAGTCAGACAGTACAAATGAATTGAAAAGTAACTCTGGTACTTGCCCGGATTTGAAGCAACGCCCCCCGAGTTCATACCGACTTCAAAAAGGAGAAGGTTCTTAATCCGACTGAATGCTGTTTTTTTCCCACTTAGCCTATGTGGATGATATGATGATAAGTTCCTGTCACTGTTATTTACATAGCAGGTAGTGGTATTCGAATTTGTGTGGGGTAGGTAACACAACAAAAAAGTGAAAAATAAAAACTTTTTACAAAATAAAAACAACCTACTTCCAAAAAAAACACTACAAAGTGAAAAATTACTTTAATTTCAGAAGTCGGTGTCTTTGGTTTTGAGTTTTCGTTTTTTGCCAGCGACTTCCAAAATTTTACACTTTTAGTGTTTTTTTTTGGAAAAAGTTTTTATTTTATACCTTATCGCCTCATTCCTGTTTAATGTCATGACTAAAGACAATATGAACTTTACCTCACAAGTAACTTCAATGTCTTCCTGACCCGGCATGAAGATCAGAATATCTCCCTCTTCCGGCTGCAAATGAATCTGGAGCGCCTGAAACAATAAAAATAACACATTAAAAATAGACACATTTGGGAGCTAATTATATCCGAATGGAAACTATCTATTTGGGGATCGTAGGTCATTGAACTTGCTTGTGAGAATATACGCACTTGACCCATTTATTTCTAGAACGGCATATTAAAAAATAAGAGTGCTTTTAGCTATTACAAGTGTTTACAAGTACCTAATTCTTTTTAGGGCTGCCTGATTAAACTCAAAGCATTTATTTCAATTAAACCAATTACAGGCACTTTTGAATTGTCAAGAGCAGTGGTGGCCGAGTAGTAACGGGCGCGGCTTACGAGTTGTAGGTCGTAGCTTCGAACCCAGACAGGCGCTTTACTTAGTGTAAACAACTTCATCACCATTGCTCTCAAAACGGTTAAGGAAAACATCGTGAGGAAACCGGCATGTCCTAGAACCAGGGGTGCGGGTTGGTAGACATGTGACATCTACCAACCCGCACTGGGCCCGCGTGGTGGATTACGGCCACTCCCTCTCATCGAGAGGAGGCCTGTATCCTAGCAGTGGGAACATGGCTAATGAATGTAATGTTAAATTGTCAAGTAGTCGGTCTACCAGAAAGATGGTGGTAGTTGCCCAGTCCAAAGCGTAGTAGGTTCCTATGGAGCAATACGGGTAAGAATCGCCATGGACAGTCTTTTAAATACTCTGTCCTAAATAGGAGAGCTGGAGTAGCCTATGTCCTGCAGCGTCTATCGGTTACTTTGGAGGGCTTCGTGACGGTTACACAGCAGGTCACCGGTTGACGTCATCTGTACGACAACGCCAGCTGTCGCTGAAAACCAGGAATGGGGCTCTGTCTCGCATAGGGTCGCAGCATTTTGCTGGGCGATGGCTGTTTTGCGTGGATGTGACGCATATTTTCCCCAAAATTTTTATTTTCTTTCTTTGCTGCATATGTACCGCAAATAAACGTATTTTCTTTCTTTCTTTCTTGTCACAAGTACCTACATAATGTGGTCATGTACCGATGTAATGTACTGGTCTTATAGGTAAGTAAGTATCTATACATAAAGAGTTGAGGTTATTAAATAAGAGTGTTCCAAAATCTAATCTTGCTACTCCTAATACCCTAAGATATTGGTAAGTAAAACTAACGGATGCCCTCAAATAAGCCTCACATTCCTAAGCCCATACACTTATCTTAATCAAACATTACGAACAAATACTAGGTACTATATAGTAGGTATTACCGATACATTGTCTTATGTATACGTCATTGTGACGTCATTAGTATTTGCTCATAGATTAGATACAATAATTAGCTACAGTACGGTGACCTAGTTGAGTGTGGCCTTTACCAATTATTATTGATTCAGTAATTAATTATAATTATAGTTAAGTACCTATAGGCAGTGGTGACGTAGCATGGGTTGGCGCCCGGGGCGGTTTTCTATTGAGCACCCCCAAAATAAAATAACAAATACTAAACGTGCTTAATTTGACCTTATTTTGCTAAAATATTCGATCACATTATCAAAAACTTTCCTGTCCTTTTCAATGGAAAACATGAAAAGATTGGAAGCTTGACTCATTGTGGATTTTAAGTAAGGGTTTTATCAACTTTAATTTTGAGAAACTTCTTTCACAAGAGTCCACCGATACACAAATAGTTAAAAAAAATCTTAGACAGCGCTAGACTCGGAACAGACTCAGAATAGTCCCATTTTACAATTAATTTCAGAAGCTCCAAGGTACTCCATTGGACCATTTCTTTGAAAGAAATGCTGAAGTTGTCGCCTCAGTCTTCTGCAGAAAATTCATGACAGATTTTTGTCAGATTTTAAGCAGAGTTTTAGGCTGAACAACACCAAATGTTATGCCATGTTATGTTATGACTCTAAGATAGCTATCTGCAGCTGTTCTGGGAATGTTAGTCCAGTGTGTTGTCACCACGAGTACTTGGTACTTGGCACCCGGAGCCGGTCGCCCCCATCCCTCCGCCACTGCGTATAGGTAAGTAGGTATAACATTAACAGTTGCTGTCCCATTTTTTTAATTACGATCTTACGACGTGATTTTTCATATTACACCTAGACAAATTATTCTTAATCATGTCGGTGTCTTCAGTAAGTCGTTATTTGGAAAACTGGGATTATCTGGAGTTTATTTTTACTGTAGAAGAACTGCATAGCGATACTTGCATATTTGTTGACGTTATGTTTTGATGGGATCTCATTTCTTCTTGTAGGTAGATAGCCCGATACTGATACTAAACCTACTTACATCAGTTTAATAAAACGTGCGTCAATCTGCGGCATCGTAGGTAGATTCCAAGGTTGTCTTTATTGCTCAAATGTGTGGTTGACCCACCTACATGTATTCTGAATAAATTATATTTTAATTCTAAGAACATTGCTAGCAACCGCCACACAATAAAGAACGAGGTGATACTCATTTCTGTCTGTTTTGACCAGTGAAACTTCATAGGCTGGTAAAATAAGCCAGATTTAAATGCACAATCTGATATTGCTATCAATTTTCATGACATAATACCTTAATCTCTACGGAAGCCAGTTTATATTATTCCATTTAAATCCAAAAATCCTAACACGACATTGTAGCATGCAGTCTCGTGATAAAACATACAATTAGATTATCATAAGGCGCTTGCCATAATCCGCAGCTGAGACTGAGAGAGATATCAACGATAAACCGAGCCGTCCACCGCCAGCTAAACTAAGTTAATTTGCACTTAGTTTAGTTTAACTCAACAGTTTTTCATATATGTGCGTCCACCCACATGTATGAAAAACTGGCGAACTAAAATAAACTAACTGCAAACTAATTTAGTTTAGCTCGCGGTGGAAAGCTAGCGTAAAACTTGGTTACTTACAGACGGAGAAATAATCTCTACGGAAGCCAGTTTATATTATTCCATTTAAATCCAAAAATCCTAACACGACATTGTTGCATGCAGTCTTGTGACAAAATATACACTCAGATTATCATAAGGTGCTTGCCATAATCCGTAACAAAGAGAGATATCAACGATAAACCTGTGTTACTAACAGACTTAGAAATATTTAATCTCACAAAACCTGCTGTTCCATACATTTTATGTACGTATAACTCGTCAAAATGTAGGGAGTAGCAGATTTTCTTTTCACGATTTCAGGTTTGGTCCTTTAATGAAAGTTGTTCATAATAATGAGTAAAGTCACATGTTTAAGCATCGGTCAATAATGACCAGTCACCCTATATACCTACCTTATTTCGATTGGATAAGTATTAAATTCGGTTGATAAATTTAAAAGCCTCTACCGTCCCGTCCATCACGTTAGGGCCTCAATCATAGATAAATACAGATCCGTAAAATCATTTAAATAAAAAGCTAATCTTGCTACGACACAATAAAGTGCAATTCAAGTGCACAGTGCCACACCGCACCCACAGTTATATTCACCTAGCAATTGCCTTCTATCGCGTAACTCTTAGATCTTCTGACTACGTTACACTCACTGAATTGACCCAACAAAACGGGCCCACCGCGTACTTGTAGCTTCATACCTAAACTGCGAGGTGTACCATCTGTATTCGTCTGTGCTTCAATACATAATTTTAGAGCTCTCGTGAAAGAAGAATTAGTTCAGGGAAATAACTTTTCACTACATTTTCTAACTAAGCTTTAGATAAACAATGCCGGCGAAAAAGCAGGCAAACTGGCACAAGGTCTGCTGGAAGAAATTTCTTAAGAAATAAGCAGTACCTTTGTACTTAAATTATAACAATGTGGTATCTTTATGTATTATACAGTGTGTACATAAATAATAAAATAAAATAAGATAATATTTAAAACAAATGTTGGCCTTACGGAGTGAATCATCGGCCTAACTCCGCCCCTCGACCAATCGGGTCGAAAATTAGAAAGCTGACCATTGATGGCAGATCCTCGTACGAAACGTTTTGTATCTTTTGCAGCAAATGGATAAGGCCCTGATTTTTTTTTTAAATATTCTCATAATAATGCCAGTTGAGCTGTGATCTGCAGAATTGTTAAGGGTTGTAGTTTAACATCAGGTGGATCATTAGATTACTACAAAGCCTCTTTTCTAAAACAGTCTTGTCGTTGGAAATGGAGGGGGGGGGGGATGAGCTGCCGGCTTAGTTTAATCTAATAAAGAAAAGCGTGCCTTGTTTTCTCAAGTAAATTATGTAAATGTTGTCTCGGGAGAATTTGTATTTAAGTAATTGTTTACAATAGTAAGGTATATTTCTTATTGAAGACAAAAGCTAGTGAATTAATGAAAAATCTAGGAACTGGTGAAAGGCGCGTTTTTGGAGGACTGTCTTATGTAATTTTGACGTTCGAAAACTGCTGATTCTCAGCCTAGTTTGAATAAATGACTTTGGCATTTTGAATTATTATTAAAACTCCCTATTTTTACAGATAGACCTTTTGGTTATAATATATCTAGACTATATATGTGAATAAAAATGAAATAAGTTGGTAAGCGTATCACTGAACACCTGGCCAATTTGGCTATTTTTTGTTTGATTTTGGTTCGTAATAGTCCGGATTAGGTTTATGTGCAAAGAAAGGTTGGGTAGGTTGCCCGGAAACTGTGCTTTTTTCTAAGAGCTATTTGAACAAAACACCGTATTAAAATTATGAATTCTTTAAAAGCACAGGATCGTCAACACAGAATACACAACACCACATTGTATTATTTACTGGTAAGATGCTCAGAGACTACCATCAGGCGCATTTATTCATATGTAGGCATTAGATACACAATCAGCGGCAAAAAATGTCCTCACCAAATGAGCACCCACTTAAGCATTTGGGTGCGCTTTTGATTTAGTAGCATTCGAACACTCTGACGGTAAACATGCCACATAGTATCGGTCGTAAAAATTTATTGCTTTTTAAACATAGCTTTTTGAAATAAACTTTAAGCATTGCGTTTAAGGTTGAATTTACATTAATTTATATTTATTTCAACTATTATTAAGTACTTAAACACAATTTGGTGACAGTTTTAAGAGAACTTTTGTTTGGGATTGTGTATCTAGTTCTTTATTAGTGATCGATGTATCTACGTGTACCAAATCTTGTGAGCGGACTATGATCAACCGAAAAAACCTTGTTTTTGTTGGTCGAAATTTTTCGCTTTTGGCTACCTACTCTTGTATTTTATGTTTTCTTTTTTATTATATCTGATTTGTGCAGAAAAAAATTATCTTTCCTTAAGTGTGGTCCATCAGTA
The DNA here is from genome assembly GCA_948150665.1 of Conistra vaccinii. Taxonomy (NCBI): domain Eukaryota; kingdom Metazoa; phylum Arthropoda; class Insecta; order Lepidoptera; family Noctuidae; genus Conistra; species Conistra vaccinii. The sequence goes on from OX411332.1 coordinate 20,807,896, forward strand.
GAGACCAGTTTCTGATCATGTCAAATGACCATGCAGACATGTACACCTTATAAATAACACCTCATGTTTTGGACCAATAAATGATCTTTATCTTTATAAATAATGTTAATATTAGTAGCTGATGCACAAGCAATATAAAATAACTCGTAGACTCGGCAAAGATTTCAAACTGACACCTAACAAGGTGCACATCTCGCTATGTCGTAAAGCAAGCGTGAAGATTTTACATCTCATGCATAGTTAAGAGATGCAACACTGATCAAGTGATCAGCATAAATCATAATAGCTTGCTGACAGCTTGTCCATTAGTTAGAAGATTGAAGATGAATTCGAGTTACGCATGTTTAGCGGACAATGCGCAGCAAATAATGTTAATAATGAGAACAATGGACGTGCTCTTCTTATTGCATTTCATCATCAGTATTCTAGTTCACTAGTTAGCGATATTTTGTATTTCCATACAGTAATATTGCCAAATTAATCAAAACAGGTAAATGTTTGACAGCTATTTACGATGTTGCCAACTTTTAGAATGAGGTTCCCCACTTTCTGTTTAAACGTTCTTAGTGCCTTATCATACTAGCGAGTTGCGACCGAGTGGAAAGCGGGGCGAGTGCGCAGCGAGCTCGCCGCGAGTACGCAACATGTGCGCGGCGAACATGACGTGAAGACACCGCGCAGCGAGCTCGCGGCGACTTCGACGCCGTACAAAACGCGGATCGCACACCGCGATCTCGCTGCCCACCCTCGGCGTCTTCGCGATGACCTTGCTACGCACCCGCGCGCCGTGTTCGCCGCGCAAACGTTGCCAACTCGCGGTGAGCTCGCTGCGCACTCGCCCCGCTTTCCACTCTCTCGCAACTCGCTAGTGAGATAAGGCCCTAATAAAAAAGGAAAGATAATATTAGCCGGTCAGTAAGGTGATAGCGGGACTGATAGCCGTTAGCTCAGGTAAGTTATTTGAGTTAGCCACCCACCCGCGAGGTGGATTACTGCTAGGGTTGCCAACCATACTATAATAATTATATAGTATTGTAAGTACTATATTTCGGGTCTGTGTACTGTCCGGGGTGTCCGGGACATCGACGCGAAGCCGGTTACCATGGATTCAGTACATGATTCTGAAACCCCCTGTGTTGAAATTTTTCATTGGTTATAAAAAAAAATCTGCTGTTCCATACATTTTGACCGCGTAGGTATTGCACTTTTCTATGAAACAGCTGTTTTTTTTTTAACGGGTTAGAACCATGTACTGAATCCCTGGTAACCGGCTTCGCGTCGATGTCCCTGCCACCTTGTATACTGTTGAAGAAATATAATAGTACACAAAAATACTATATTTTCAACACCGAAATCTAGCAAACAAATCCCTCATTTGTGTATGTATCTGAACTCATTAGTCATTGCGTTCCGAACTTGTCAATAATGTCAAATTGACAACGTCAAACGAATTTTTGATCTAATATAATTTTGTTTTGGGATTTTGGTAATTATTAATTGCCAATTTGATCGTGAAGAAGAAGAAGTAGAAGTCCTAAATACATTAGATATTGAAGATGAATTCGAGCAAAGCGAAAGCGGCAGCGATAACAAAAATGCGTCATGTTCAAGCGCGCCAATACTAACGTCGCCGAAATTAAAAAAAAAACAAAGTTAAAAAACAATATAGTTTTTATGTTAGTTATGAACTAAGTAAATAAATATATCTTTGTATTTATTTTGCTTCTTCCATAAAATATGTAGATACTATATTTTTTTGAAATGTACTATATGTATTTTTTTATAGCTTATTTTGTAAAATTTCGCCGAAGAAATGTTGGCAACCCTAATTACTGCCCACACAAACAGAGGAGGCCTGTGTCCCAGCACAAGAACAATATAGGGTGCTTATGGTATCTAGATAGATACGCGGAAAGTGGAAAATCAAGTGGAAAGTGGAGTGACTTCAGTAGTCCGCAATCTGACTGATACCTACTCCTAACAAATACACTTCAATTATAACCATCTGCAGTGTCATCACGGCTTTCTAATCAGACTAATGGTAAACAGCGATCATTTCATACACAGGATTGTATAGCTATGAACTTTGCTATATTGGTAAAAAAGCTTTTAAGGAAATTACTACACACATCAAAAGTGTCTAGGGATCAACATATATTTTTGCAATAACTTTTCTCCTGATTGATATTAATTAAAATTTTCTTTAAGGATTCATCAAATAAAGTGTTTTCGTTTGTCACAGTAACGATAAACCAAGTCACCTTTGCATTAATAAAGAAATTTGCCATTTTCCTAATAAAGGGATTTTTGACATTTGAACCACTAACATTAAAGTTCGAAAAAAAGACTGAAATAACAGTTTTCTTTAAAATTTTATTGGGTAACTTAAACAATTAATAATCCGTGTTTCTACCGCGAACACTAACAACACAAGAACATCGGTTTGGCATACTCAAAATGAGTTCATCCAAATCACGCTGTGGAATGGCCGCCCATGTTCGTTGCAACAACAAAAAAAGGTCTTCTTGCGACTGGATACCCTCCATATTCGGCAGAGCTCTTCTCTGTAGCATATCCCATGCATGCTCAATCGGGTTCAAGTCTGGCGACTGAGCAGGCCAGGGCAGGACATTGATGTTAGCTGCGGCGAGAGTCTGTCTTACAACTCTTGCGGTGTGCGGTCGTGCATTATCATGCATTAACTGAAATAAGGGACCGATTTGCACTTGTAGAGGAACGATGACGTCTGATACAATCGTCTCAGCATAAATTTGAGCGTTGAGGTTGCCTCTAATCCAAATCAACTCAGTTCTTCCGCCGATCCAAATACCCGCCCATACCATGATGGTTCCACCAGGGTTCCATAAGGATGGACTTCCTGGCAGGATTTTAATCGCTGTTGGCGTCCAGGGGTTCTCCAGTGTCGTATACGTCTTGTATCCGGTCTCATACCAAAACGAGACTCATCAGAAAAGCACACGAAACGCCATTGTTCTTCTGCCCAATTTCTGTGTTCAAGAGCCCATTGATATCGAATCCTACGATTGTGCATTGCTATAGGTGGTACCCGTAGCGGTCTTCGGGAATGAAGGTTCACTTCATGCAAGCGGTTTCTGACTGTTTGGTCGCTAATTAAGTTCCCTGAAGAGTGATGAAGCCTCACGGCTAACATCATGGCGGTTATTGTTGGAGCTCTTCGAGCTAAGATTTGAATGTATCGGTCTTGTCTCCGTGTGGTGCAGCGATACCGTCCTCCATGGCGCTCAGCCACGGTACCAGTGCTTCGGTAACGTGTCCAAAGTCGACTGATAACACTCTGACTTGTATTCAGAGCTAAAGCCACAGTACGTTGCCGGGAACCAGCTTCTATCATTCCCACGGCTCTGAGCATTTCTTCCCTGCTTAAATGACGTCGCTGCTCCATAATAACGTTGGGTTTAATCAGTAGTAGGGAAACAGTAGCACTAATAATGTCTTCAATGCGTTGTATGTTTTTATAGGGAAAATATTGACAGCTGATTTTCATCTTTTACTCGAATTTGATTCACAGTTCCTGATTCAAATTATGAAATGCACCAAAAAGGATCCATATAAATTTATAAAATCATAAATTTATTACAAAGCCACATCTCAATCTCAAGAAATCCGCATAAAAATGCTTGATCCCTAGACACTTTTGATGTGTGTAGTATATATTTTCACACCAATTACTTAAAAGGTTACTAATGTCAACAGTCTGTCGTATTTAATTAGTTAATTGAATATGAACATCTGTTTGCTTACTACTAAATGAAAAGTGGGTGTCCACGTCTCAGCACCATACGTCATCGTGGGCAGAATACACTGGTTATAGAGGTGGCGCTACAGAGATAGTGGAATTTTGGCAGATTTAAAAATGTCGTGTAATTTGTTAAACGCGGCCCACCCAAGCTGTATTCTTCTCGATAACTGTTTGTTGACGCTTTTTGCCAAATGAAAGAATATGCCCAAGATAGACATACTTGTCAAACATCTCCAACGTTTCATTTAATTTCAGATTTGAATTGCTGAATATGTTTGCCGCTCACGCAGAAGGCTGTGGTAAGAGTTGCACAGAGAGCCATGGAGCGTTCCATGCCCATGTCACGGTAATATTATCATATATTACCGTGCCCATGTTCCCTTGGCATAAAGCTAGCCATTGACCGAGTTCCAAACGTGTCGAGTTCCGAAGACGTACGAAGGATACCGATATCGGAAAAAGAATTATGGAACTCAAATGGATTTGGGCAGGACACCTGGCAAGGAGCAGGATGACAGGTGAAGTAAGGCAGTGACCTAGTGGCGTCACTAGTTAGCCATATTTCATATTTCCATACAGTAATATTGCCTAATTAATCAAAACAGAGATATATTTGACATCTGTTTGCGACGTTGTTGCCCACTTTCAAAATACAATAAAGTATGAAATAAGTATTTGTAATGTATATTCGGTAGGTTATAGTTAAAGGTAATTACAAAATTCTAAGTAAACCAACAATATACTTACTGCCCACAAAAGGTCATTCACATTTTAAAATACTAAGAACAATTGCGCAAATCGATTCCAATATAGTTGAAGGCTAAGTAAAAAACAATATAGTTGAGGGCTAAGTAAGTAAAAAACAATTAAGCACGTATTTTGGCGCCGACCTGACTTAACTAGCAGTTGGTAATTACATACTTAAACGGTTAGTTAGGTTCGTAAGTACTCAGTTAGTTACGCGTGTTGGGTAATGATTAGAAGTGGGTATTTGTAATCTCACGTAGATCTCTGGCCAGGCATGTTGATATTAGTGTCCGACCTAAACAAGACTTTCTACCGAAACCAAATCATCTTTAACTGTCTCAGTTTCGGCCGAAACCGAAACTTTTTTAGACATGATTAAAATCGATTGTTTACTATTTATAGTTATAGTTATTTTTTACACACAGACAGTTAACACGTGTCACAATAATAAAAAAAAACATCGGGTAGTCTTTTTTTAGATGCCGAAAGAAGTGAAAACTAAGTACCTTTTTGATACAACCAACGTAACGCCAACTAACGAAAATGTCAGAAATTTATGTGGCTTGCTGTCAGTACAAGAAAGATAGCTCCATCAAAAAATTCCGAAAAAATAAAACAGCAACAACAACATTTCTACTCTCCCTCCGACATACGAATTTTCGATTAGGTCACGTGTCCTAACGCGAGTTTAACATTTTTTACCCATCCCATTAAAAGTGCACAACGCCGCTAAAGAAGTTTTCACTTAAAAAAATTGAATCGCGTGAAAAAAAGTTTTATTTTTGGTAGAGCCCATATCTATATATATAAAACAAAGTCGGGTTTGTTCGAACACTTATAACTCGAGAACGGCTGAACCGATTTTCATGGTTTTGGCATGGATTTGTTGGATGTGTCTCCACCCCGAATAGCAGAATAACTATTAAAACATTGGAAAAATTTACGAAAAAAAAAAGATGAAGAAAAATCATGTTTTTATAAATTTTGCGCTTATGATATCTTGGTATAAATGTCATAAATCCTAACAAAAAGTACTAGGCTTGCATTAATTCACGACAGTATTTATTTTTGGAAAATATCTTGGAAAAGTAGATATTTATCAAGACCGTTCTGAGCAGTAACCTAGCAAAAAGTACTAGGCTTGCATGAATTCAAGACAGTTCGTTTTTTGGAAATTCCACTGGAAAAGTAGATTTATCACGACCGTTCTGAGCAGTAATCTAACAAAAAGTACTAGGTTTGCATGAATTCACGATAATAATATGTAGGGTAGGCAGGTAGGGTAGGCAGGTAGGGTAGGCAGGTAGGGTAGGCAGGTAGGGTAGTCAGGTAGGGTAGGCAGGTAGGGTAGGCAGGTAGGGTAGACAGGTAGGGTAGGCAGGTAGGGCAATCAGGTAGGGTAGGCAGGTAGGGTAGGCAGGTAAGGTAGGCAGGTAGGGTAGGCAGGTAGGGTAGGCAGGTAGGGTAGGCAGGTAGGGTAGGTAGATAGGGTAGGTAGGTAGGGCAGGGTAGGTAGATAGGGTAGGCAGGTAGGGTAGGTAGATAGGGCAGGGTAGGGTAGGTAGGTAGGGCAGGGTAGGTAGATAGGTAGGTGCGCCGTAGATAAGTAGGTACTTCGTGCTACCCGTGTGAAGCCGGGCGGGCAGCTAGTAGTTAATATAGAATAAACAATACATATTAACTACATCTTGGAACAAAAATTTGTGAGTAACAAAAAGCTGATGATGGCAGGTGACACACTAGTCACGAACTCACTCGAAGTCAGCCGAACGACGCGCGATAATTCACGAACGCAGAGTTTTGGTGTGGCCGAAGGTTCAGCAGATTTTCTGCCGAAACCGACAATTCGACATCGATGTCTTGTTTATTACATTTTTACTTAGGTGGCGTTTTTGTCGTAGGGTTATATAGAGAAAGTTAAAAACTAATTTAACTTTCTCTATACGAACCTATTAGGTATGCGATTGTATTGCTGACTTTAGTAACTGTAGTGAGGCCTGAGGGGGACTAGAGAGTGGTAGGCTAGGTTGCCCTTGCAAAGGTTCAAGGGCAAATAGACCTTTAGAATCTATTCAAAACTGCTCGTACACGTTTAGATATTCTCTAGATTGGCTTCCAGTCTAAAATACTGGTATTATAATAAAACGACTGCCAATCAGATCTGACCTCCACAACCCAGTTACTGTGTAATACGATACCCCTTGGTAAGACTGGTTGTCAGACATTCGGGCTTCTGACGACCCGTAACGATTGTCAAAGATCCACGAATGACAACCGGGACCTACGGCTTAACGTGTTTTCCAAGGCACGGAGGGGTTGGTATGTAGTTAAAGATGTGGTCACCCCCATCCACGGACGATCAAATCAATTATGTGCATGCTACGGAACCCTTCACTGATGCGTGGTCCAACACGTGCGTGGCTGGTTTTTTATATAAACATGTTGCATTTTTTTTTATATACCTACAAGTAAGTACTTAAGTATAAAAGCTACAGCATTGTCACGCCACCGGTCTCCAGAGTTCAATGTACGAAACTGAAATACTAGTATGCTGTACAAATTAAATTAGCCAGACAATCGATATTGCGACCGCCGCGCCTAGTCGAGGCTGAAATCATTTCAAATGGTAGCCATTTTCTAAAGGGACACCCAGGGCACTAATGAATGTAACTTAGGGAGCGTAGGTGGAGTCGTAATTTTTTTTTAAGGTGTTTTTTTCTTTTTTTGGACTTGAGTCTTGAAATTCATGTCTATTGGTAAAATCAACCGCTGATCAGAGGTGGCCTCTGCGCAGCGAGCATGGCGTACTGTGAGATAGCTTGAGTCACACATTTTATCACAATTTGGGCGATAAAACAGTTTTGTCACAAATGTTAGCACGGCGGCGTGAGATAATCTCTTGACTTGTGACATAACTTCTTGACGTTTATTTGGGATTCTATGTCTTATTTGCTACTATGGGCGCACCAATTTTGTCACAAATGCCACATAATGACTGTCGTCCGTACGTCAAAAGTGAATTAGTTCACAACAACATTAAAAAGTTGTAAAACTGTATGAACCTGCACTATAAAAACGTATTATTTTATTTGGCCGTATATTCACTGATCATAGACATTTTAATTTTTTAAATTTACTGTGTCACACGATGAAGTTAGCAACAAGAAAGGCATGTCGCGCCTCAGATTTTATCACATGATTGACCCGTGCTAGCATTTAAGACAAATTGTAAGACATGATAAAATTTATCATGTCTTGTCACAAACATCTTGGGTACGCCCGTGTTAGCCCCGCAGACCAAATAAAAAACCAAGACAAGGCGCTCTCAACAGTGAAGTGAAGTCGGTTTCGCACTTTGTGTGGTGTAGTTTGGCATGCTTCACTGTATTGTTCGCCGTGTTCTGTCTTGGATTTTTATTTGATCTGAGGCTAAAACAGACTAAAATCCGATCGTGTAATGGTCGCCTGTTTGTGAGTTGGTAGCGAGAATAGAGGGATAACGTCACGTGGCCCGCCACCCGTCGAGCATTGATAAAGCGGGGAGGGGTTAGTAACAGGAACGACTTGCTTATCCGCTCTCGGGTCTTGTGAGCTACAGAGCTACGGTTACTACAAAAAATCTTTAGTGTATAGCTTCCCCTGGACAGAACGCGGGGTGCGGGGCGAGAGGCGGACGCAAACGAACGTGATTCGTGAATCAGTCCGACGCTGCCCGTTGACAGCGGTGAACGTGTCTAAGGAAAATCCACGCGTGTTTATTGTTTACGTGACTGCTACACACGGTATTGCATATCGTAATGGAACCGCTAGAATGTTATACCATTAAAACTGAGTTGCAAGATAGTCCCATAGAAGAATGTCGGATAAAAACTGAAAAAGAATTTGAAGATATATCCATAGAAGAATGTCAAATAAAAACTGAACCGTTTCAAGATGATCCCATAGAAGAATGTGCGATTAAAACTAAAAAATTACAAGGTAAACCCATAGAAGAATGTCCTACACAAACTGAAACAATGGGTGAAGATTTTGTACCAGAAACTCCACAGGAGGAAGCTACGGTGTCGGAAGAACCACTTGAGCCGACGCTGTATAAAAAGCGTTTGGATTCACAAGCAAAACTTATGATTCTCAATGTACACAAATATTTTCGGAAGTTTAGATTAATTCGAGCAAAGGAAACAGGTACTACTTACTTATTTTTAATTTTCAAGCAACTTCGTTCATATTCATTTCTTCGTTATACTATTTAGTAACTAGTTTTTGGCCGCGGCATCGCCCGCGTAAATGTCGGGAAATATCCCACGGGAACGTACTACCGGGAATAAAAGTATGTTAATCCAGGTTTTAAACTATCTGTGTGCCAAATTTCATCCAAATCCGTTGAGGCGTTTTTGCGCCAATACGAAACATACATCCAGACAAACAGACAAAAATTATTCGTCATGCTACGGCTACATTGTCGCGATAACGCGAACTACACTTCGTGCGCTCTCTGTTCCTCAAGCTGGGGCTACATTGTCGCGATAACGCGAACTATACTTCGCGCGCTCTCTCTCGCACACCAGAGTCAGCAGTGTTGCCACACGCCAGATCGAGAAATCTGGATAGAACGGTCGAAAAATCTGTACAAAATCTGTATGAACACAAAACGCTAAAATCTGTATAAAATCTGTAAAACTGTAATAAAATCTGTATAAAATCTGTAAAACTGTAATAAAATCTGTACAAAATCTGTTCAAGAAAACAATATTTATTATTTTTTGTACATATTTTTATTCATTTTAACAATTTTTTTTTTATCAACTTGCAGTTTATAACAGGGTTCATCACTAAGAAGTTGTTTCGTAAAAATGTTGAAGGCAATAAATAAACACTAAATTATTATACACTAAAAAGAGATACATTTTCAATCATTTCATCATAGATTATGTGAGAAAGCGAAAATTACGAAAACATGTATAAAAGTTATGCTAAATCTGTAATCTGTATTGGTGATGAAAAATCTGTATAGATACAGATAAATCTGTATGGCAACACCCAGACTGATGTTTCGATGAGCAAACACAGAGCGCGCGAAGTATCAGCATCAGCGAGCCGTCGAGCGGTGTGCGAGAGAGAGCGCGCTAAGTATAGTTTGCCTTATCGCGACAATGTGGCCCCACCATTACTAATTTACATAATAAATGTACAAATTTTGTAACGGAGACCTTAGCTATACGTTATTTTAGAAAAGTACTAAATTTTCTTTATTCTTCAGGCGAAGACATGAACGTGAATCTGGTGGTGGCAGAGGCTACCGGCGTGTCCGAATCCACTGTGAGAAAACTATTTTCAGAATATGTACATGAAGGCACAGAACGGGCGATAAGACCACCAGCTGAATCAAAGACCAGAAAAAGAAAGACTGACATCGTAGTAGATGCAGGAGAGGGTTCTGCAACAATAACTGTCAAAAACAAACGAAAAAAATAAATTGTCTTTATTTATCTCAATAAGGTGATTTCAAATGTAAATATAGGATAAAGGATAAAGCTTTGATAAATCAATCAATCGATTGATTTATGGCTGATTTCACCAATAATATCGCGAAAGAAACTGAACGCGTTCAGCACATCTAAACGCGTTCAAGAGTTGTCAGTGTACAATATTCCATAAAAATTTTGACACTGACAGCTCTTGAACGCGTTTTATAAATGCTGAACAGGTTCAGTTTCTTTGGTGAAATCAGCCCTGAATTCAATATTAAAACGTACAAAAGGACATGTGACTTACGTAGTAGTGATTCGAGCTGGTCGAATGTTCCATTTTGTTTATAAAGCAATTTGTGAACCAAAGCTAAATAATTGTTTGTAAATGTTGGTTGAGGCATGAGAAAATTGTCAAAACTAGAATGTTTATAAGTATGTACGATAAAACTTGTTATACTTACTTAAAATGAATAAAAGTTCTATTTAAATAAATAAAAAGTTTTATTTCATCTTTTCTTAAAAATAACCCCAAACAACAAACTGTCGTTTATTTTATTTTTTTATTGCTGTACACACAAAAAAATTACTAATTATCAATTTTAACGCACAAATAACTTAAGAATGTAGGATTTTTTGGAGCCAAAATCGGAACTAAACCGCCATTTTGTTTTTACCCGACTGCCAAGGATGCGGCTTTCAGCTCATAATAGTCTGTTAAACCGAAGTAGAGTTTTTTAGTTTCGGTCTTTTTAGTGCATTATTTTTAAATTGTTTTTTTTGCAGTCGGGTTTTAAATTATTTATTTTATTCAATACAACTTAACAATCGTATACGATTGTACAACAACCCAAAAAGATCCTTGCAGCATTGTACTTAGGACATTGTCAGGTCAAAGTCAAAGTCAATGTCAAATCATTTAAGTATTTAATTTAAAATAGGCACTCAAAAGAGGGTTTATTCTGAAAGTTGGCAACGTCGCAAATAGATGTCAAATATTTAGCTGTTTTGATTAATCTATAGATATACCTACATACAAATAAATAAAATTGAAGTGTCTGTTTGTAATTTCAAAATAACAGCTTTTTACTAAATGCATATGAAAGTATATACGACCCATACAACAAAAATACAATTAAATTTTTTTTTGTCTGTCTTTCTGTCTGTTTGTTCCGGCTAATCTCGGAAACGGCTGAACCGATTTGGACGGGACTTTCACTAATAAATAGCTGAGGCCACTGGGCGCAAAATAGGCTACTTTTTATTCCGATATTCCCACAGGAACATTTAAGGGAAATTTCCGAAATGGCTGGACCGATTTTGACGGGACTTTCACTGGAAGATAGCTTATTTCATAAAGATTAAAATATGCTACTTTTGTTTCAGAAAAAGACTTAGAGTTTCGCTCAAAAAAATTAAAACCCATGAAATCTGTATCTACACAATATCTTTTTACATCTATACAAATAAAAAATAAAATTGAAGTGTCTGTTTGTAATGTCAAAATAACAGCTTTTTGCCTGTCTGTTTGTTCCGGCTGATCTCCGAAACGGCTGGACTGATTTTGACGGGAGTTTCACTGGCAGCTTTACAAAATAAATAAAGTTGTTGTATAGAATTCCACGCAGACGCAGTCGTGGGTAATCTATACAAATAAATAAAATTGAAGTGTCTGTTTGTAATGTCAAAATAACAGCTTTTTACTAAATGCATGAAAGTATATAGGTACGATCCATATAACAAAACACAAAAAAAAAACCTGTCTGTCTGTTCCGGCTAATCTCCGAAACGGCTTTTCGACGGGAGTCTCACTGGCAGCTATGCAAATAAAGTTGATGTATATGTCGTGGCCAGATCTTAGAATTGATCATTTCATGAAGTGTTCGTCCATTTCATGAAGTGTTCGGCCATTTCATGAAATTGTTGCATTTCATGAAATAGAACATCGACCGCTGATCACATCATGATGTGGTCTAGCCAGATCATTGCCATTGATCATTGATCATTGCCGATTATGGCATCTTCAGTTGCCATAATCGTGAAATGACATAAAATCATTTTCACTAATTTCATTGGTCATAATCGATCAAGTGTCATAATAATTTTAATCCATAAATTCATTAGCTATATTTTTTTTTTTCAATAATGTCGTTTTCCATAACATTTATTAATATTCATTTGCCCATACTAGCACAACAATGCTAGTTCAGTATGTACCATGCTTGCTTTGCAAAAGAGGAAATCTAGCACTCGGCGGCCGCTGCCGCGGCACGCTTGCTACGCTCGCTCGCCTTCGCGCGTTGTTGGTCACAGGTCTAACCTCACCTAACCAACCCGTTTCGAATTTACAAACTGTTTATTGTCTGAACAAGAAAACCTAAAAATTACCCTAATCTGCCATGCATGCTTGCTTTGCAAAAGAGGAAATCTAGCACTCGGCGGCCGCTACCGCGGCACGCTCGCTGCGCTCGCTCGCCTTCGCGCGTTGTTTGGTCACAGTTCTAACCTAACCTAACCTACCCGTTTCGAATTTGACAAACTGTTTATTGTCTGAACAAGAAAACCTAACCTAACCTGTCCTATTTTGCAAATGTACGTATGTATGTATTTAAATGAACATTCGGAATAATACATATCATAATACAATACTGAGGACATCTGTCTGTAACGTTTCTAAATTATGTTTGTCAAGTGTCGATTATGTAATGTGTTACTTATAGAAACTAATGATTATGACACATATGTTATTATGGAAACTAATATTATGGCAAATAAAAGTTATGACAAATAAGTTGATATGGCAAGCGTTATTAGTATAAATGATAATAGTGCAAGTAAATATTATGAGTGGGGACGATTATGGAAAACAATAATAGGACAAATAATATTATGGAAAACAATATAATACCCCTAAAAAGATTCTCACTGAGAGAATGTAATAGATTTTTATTTAATAAGCATCTTTATTCACAAGATTTTTTTTAAAATAAATATTGCACCATTAGACTTAGATAAAGATTCAACTAAACAAAAGGGAAACAAAAGTTCTAAAATAATAAATCACAAACTAACCATAAAGTAATTTAAAAGTTGATCTCTAAAATATTATATTTTGTAGTAAAGTTTAGACTGTACTATGATATGACAGGAATATTTTTTAAATACATAAGCTATTAATTTAGCCATTACTTTAATTTTTTTCTAGTCCTTATTTCCTGAAATAAAAACATCATGATTCTTAAATAATATGTTAATTGTATTTTATTTTTAAACGGATGGGGATTTGTGAACTCATGTCCTCAAAACCCCATTGATGGGGATTCTCAATGGGGATTAGTGGAATAACCCGCTGTTTAATAGATCACTAAAAGCTATGAACAAATCTTCTAAAAATTGTCGGATTATCGCCGGCCACATGTCGCATGTCGGATTTATTAAATAGGCCCAAGCCACAGCCAACGAAGGTTCAGTTCAACATGCTCCATTAAAACGTCACATAAACAACAACTTATTCAAATAAATTATCTCATACACAGACACGGGGCTCTTAGCGAGATATTCGTATTAATTGCAAAAGCGAGTTTATCCGCGCATTCTTGCACCGAGCGGGAATCGAAGTTGTAACGCGGTCGGGGCCCGCAGTTCGTTGACACCGACTTATAGGGTTACCATGTTCTTACTAATTATTTAGTACGAATTAATTTGGGTCGAATTGTTTCAAATGTAAATGAGAAAAATATTGATAGAATAGATCTTTTGGCACTCAAATGACGGGGGCACTAGCGCTGTTCTGTTGGTAAACATTTGTGCGAAATGTATTGAAAGAAAAATATGGCGGTGATAGTACAGACGCCAGCACATCAAGTTGCTACAATCTGTCTAATTTCTTTAATAGATTTTCAACTTTATCGATAAATAAAAACTTTTTACAAAAAAAGAACAACCGACTTCCAAAAAAGACACTACAAAGTCAAAAATAACTTTAATTTCGGAAGTCGGTGTGTTTGGTTTTGAATTTTTGTTTTTTGCCACCGACTTCCGAAATTAAAGTTATTTTTGACTTTGTAGTGTCTTTTTTGGAAGTCGGTTGTTCTTTTTTTGAAAAAGTTTTTATTTTGCACTTTTTAGTGGTGGTACCTACCCCATACAAATTCGAATACCACTAACCTGCTATGTAAATAACAGTGATTGGAAGTTATCATTATATCATCCATATAAACTAAGTGGGAAAAATACGTATTATTGAAGCTAACTCAAAAACTATCCAAGTAAAGTTAATAAAATTTATATGGGACCACCTCGGAAGCATACTCTTTCAAACAAAAAAACAATTTTCAAAATCGGTCCACAATTGACGGAGAAATCGCGTAACAAACAAAAAAAAACAAAAAAAAAAAAAAAAAAAAACATACAGACGAATTGAGAACCTCCTCCTTTTGGAAGTCGGTTAAAAATAAGGTTCAATGTTGATTGAGAAAATTTTACAGATTGGAGTAGGTTGAAATGCACGTCTGTACAGCTAGCTATCATCATTATCTGCCTAGCCTTTTCCCAAATCTGTTGGGGTCGGCTACTAGTCTAACCGAATGCAGCTGAATGCCTACCGGTATTTTACATGGAGCAACATGCCTATCTGACCTCCACCTGGGTAACAATACCCCTGTGGTAATACCGGTTGTCACTTTCGCCCCTCTGAGGACCCGTAACGATTGTCAAAGATCCACGAATGACAGCGGCTGTCATTCGTTTAACGGTTTAACGTGCTTCCCGAGGCATTCTTGGTCACCTATTGATGGCTCGATTGAGTCATTGGCTTCTGTGTTATTTTCCGGGATAAATAAATGCCTGCAGGCTTTAGGTAGGTTCCTGGTTTAGGTGTTTGCGCATTTGGCATATTTGTGTCTGTTAACGTACTATTGATAATTATATAAGTACAAGTAAAAATGAGCGTGACGTTGCGGTTTTTTTTTTTAATAAAATGTGTTGTCTTAAATTTATTTATAAAATGTTTTACCTAAAGCAAATGGAAAATTGTTAAGATCATGACGAATTGGAAACAATCTCAGATGCTGAGATTTATCGATATAATAAATATAAAAATTACTTATTATAAATTAGAACCCGTTTCTGAATTTCTTTCTTTCTTTCAGAAAGGACAAAAGCGTACAAAGAGCGAATCACAAATCATCAAAACATCCTTACAGTATATCTGATGAACAGCTAAACAGTCGCAATATCAAACATAATGCGGAATATCTGCAAGAATGAATTGCAATAAAATAATTGAAAAAAAAAAAAAACTAGCTGACCCGTCAGACGTTGTCCTGTCGAAATGTCAGTTTAGAATTTTCTGCTGTTACTTTACCATCCCTTTATTGAGGCGAACAAAACAAAAAAAACAATTATCCAAATCGGTCGAGCCATTTTCGAGTTTTTGTGAGACTATACGTATAATGCTCGGTAATTGATTTTTATATAAATAGATAGATTGCGATGTGACTCCCTAAAAACCGCCCAAATAAAAGCGTTTTTGTGGGAAAATGGTCACATGTTAAGGGGGTCATGAACTCATGACCTAGTCACCTATGAGCCAGTTTGGCGGTTGTTTCAATGTTGACAAAGACAAATAGAAATGGGTCATCGTCGACCCACAACTGCCCACGCTGTTATTTGAGCAGTTAGGTGCCTTATTTAATGGGCCGGATTGGCGACTTTGTTGACTTTAATATTCGGGCGCTGGACACTCCCCGAATATTTTTTTTTGGGATTTTCGCTCCTATTGACATAAAAATTCAAAATTTAAACTAAAACAGACAAAACTTTGTGAAATAAAAGAATTAGAGGAAAAACTGATTTAACGCTAAATAATTTCTGCTTCCTGATTGTAAGACACTAAAAAGAAAAAAAAATATATAAAAATATATTTTTTTCGTTTCCTCTCTCGCACTAATCGCAATTTTTTAAAATAATTTCTATATTTCGCCTCGCCCAAACGCATGGTAACACTACGCTGCGCGGGCGCTGCAGTGAGCGGCATTCTAACAATTCGCAATGCTCGTGATAAGCTAGTTTGTGAACTATTTGCGGCGATTTTTATTTATTTCTTATCTTTATAGCTATGACCGAGTTTTCATATGCTCTTTTTATGCATTTTTTATGTAGGTCGAAAGGCTTTTCAAATTGCATTACCAATATTGCAATCATGCATGTACTACTTTTAATACTGATATAGTGCGGAGTTAACAACTTATAACTACAGGAACATACCAAGGAGGTAACCCTCTTGAATCTTGAAGTAACCTGGACTTCACATACACACCAGTCCCCTGTGGGACATGGGCCTCTCAAATTCCACGCTATTCAGCTCAATTGTCAGCAACTCTCATCCAGCTGCTACCAGCCAACCTGCGAAGATCGTCGCTCCACCAGCCTGAGAGCGAGCAACCTTACGTTTGCCGATTCGCGGTCCACTCAAGAACACGTCTACCCCAACGGTCATCGGTTCTACCGCTAATATGGCTACTGCCACTTCAGCTTGCTTACTCTGCGACCTATGTCGAAAACTGTCGTTCTCTGCCGGATCACCTTGTTCCGGTTTTTTTCTTATACCTCATTAACGGAAAATTATGTAAGAGTCTATTAACTGCTCCTTTTTTAAGTACCTACATTCTTCCTTGCCAAAAAAAAAACCCACTTAGAAAAACATACATAATATATGTACACAAGGATAATAGGAATATTGTACAATAGAGCACCTTTAAAGGGCGAACTGCTGCCTCCTAAACTAGTCACGGTTACAAAAGCCTGTGTTTTAGGGATATTCTGGGATTTCTAATAGGGATTCTATCATTCAGAGAGATTTCAAGCTTAGCTCGTTCCATAACTTACCTACCCTAACCTGGTCTTAATGATCTTAAACTGCAGACGTGGTGAACAGACGCTGTGATCAATCTTCTTTCCTACACTCTAGGAGAAGAGGCATCTGCTTTGCAGTGGGACTATTGCGGGCTAATGTTAGCTATATGGAGGACTGGTGACTGAGAGACTGGCACAGACCAGGGATGCATGGAACTAAAGGGAGGACGCCTATTCTCAGCAGTGGCTGGACCAAGGCTGCCCATGATGAAGATGTATGTTTCTATGCTAGCTTCTTAACTTTTTTATATAAGTACACGTGATTCGTGTGACAATTTTTTTTTTTTTATATTATACTATTAAATGAGTATGTATTATTATCAGTATCACGTTCTCGAAAACGGCTCTAACGATTTCGATTAAAGTTGCAATATAGGGGTTCACGGTGGTGAAAAATCGATCTAGTTAGGTCTCATATCCGGGAAAATTCGTTATTTCTCTTTTTTCACATCCTCGGAATGTGATAAAACGTTGGTATACCTTCTATCTAATTACGCAACACATTTTCGTAAACGATTCCGATTAATTTGTTTAATTTTGACAGTTCAACAACATTCATTGCGTTATGTACGTTGCTGAGCAGAATTTATTTTCGATCTTTTGAAGCAATGGATTAGGTCTACCGGGTACTTTCTTTCTATATGACTACTTAAATAGGAGTTTTAGTTCCATAAAAATACAATTCTATTTGTGATGACGAATAGAAATGTCACAAAGAAAACACGGAATTCTAGGCAAAACATGGAATTATGGACTACATTACTGGCAACAAATTACAATTTCCTTACAATTACCAGCTCCTATTGCAACTGTATACCAATTATGGAGTCTGATTACTTTTTTTTGTTACCAGCAGTTCATTTGAGGAAACTAGCGTTACTTAAGCTTATGAATAATAATTGTAATTGGCTAAACGACGCGCGACGTGTAATTGCTATGTTTACGTAGAGCTGCTGGTTAGGTTACTGGTTACGGTCGGTCAGTTGTAGAATATTGAAGTTTTTGATGATGATTCAGTCACAGATCTGGGCTAAAGGAAGAATGTGAAAAAAAATATCACCGAGATTTTACCGATTGCATAACATCTCTACGGTTGACGTCTTCAGGACTTGAATAGTAAAAATATGTTTTGGAGAACACCTGAATAGTTGTAGAGGAGAGTCCATAGGTCAAGAAAATCCTAAGCAACCAAAGAATATCCAACCGAACGCAAGATTCAGGAAAGAAGAAGAGAATGCAAAGAGCAGGCGAATGAATTAGATACGGGTGCCTGCACTATCATTTACGAAAATGTTTATTTGCTTGAATGTGCTCTAATATTATAGGCTAATAAGTCATCATCATCAGCCTATAATGTTCCCACTGCTGGGACACAGGCCTCCTCTCTTCGAGAGGGAGTGGGCTGTAATCTACCACGCAGGCCTAGTGCGGGTTGGTAGATGTCACATGTCTTCGAATTTTTGTTTCTAGGACATGCCGGTTTACTCACGATGTTTTCATTCACCGTTTTGAGAGCAGAGGTGATGAAACTATTTACACAAAGTGAAGCGCCTGTCTGGGTTCGAACCCATGCATGGGCGTCGCCAAGGGGGGGCAGGGGGGGTTGTGGCCCCCCCTAGAGATTCAAAAACATATATATAAAGCCAATTCTCAAACTCGCCTCATGTTCCGTGCCGCCATTAAAGTTTGAATCGGGCTGTACGCCCAATCATAATACCTATTAGTAAAGTTCTGAATAGTTTTGGGAAAAAACGACCGATAGGTCCGTTTCGAATTCATACATTGAAAATGGAAATTATTATTTTTCATAGTTCCTTTGGGGACTGCAGAGTTAAAAATCAAATGTCCACCAGCGTCAATTTTAGCCCCATTGTGCGCCGTAGAGGTAACAGTCGCACTCCAATGGTAAAGCTTCATGTGCTCTTGTCTCTTGACTGTACCTTCAAATCATACTTTTTCTATCCTCCATATATCAACTTGCCCCCCCCTGGGCGATAGGCTGGCGACGCCCTTGAACCCATGGCCTACAACTCGTAAGTCGGGCCGTTACCACTGGGCCACAACTGCTCGCTAATAAGTAACGCAATGATATTACAGAAAAAAAAAACTCAACTCAATCGAATTTTAAAAGTAATTTCCCCGTATAACAATGGCTTGACAACAGCCCGAAACCTGGACATAGCAGCCTCGATAACTAATTTATCAATCAAGTCAATTTACCATATTGAAAAGGTTAACGAATATGACTCCTGCCAGTGAATACTCAATTTTTTTGCACCGAACTTGCTATATATGAATATATATACTTGCTATACAATGTCGCCCATGCGCATGTGACCGCCCGTAATTTTCTGAATATTCATGAAAAAATATCTTAAATAAACTTCAAAAGGGGGGGTCTATCTATAACATTTTTCATGTTATTCAATTTTTAATTTTTTTAAGATTTGCTTTCTGTTTTTTGACACATCTCCGAAGTTTATGGGTCGATTTGGATTCTGTTTATTATTTCCAAAAGCTTATGAGTTATTTTAACAGGTTAATTAAAATTTTTACAAAAAATTATCGACTACGAAAAAAAAAACGGAATCGAAGTAAATTTTTCGGTAAAAAAATGTGTATTTATTTTAAAAAACTAGTGAAAAATGTTATAGATAGACCCCCCCTTTTGAAGTTTATTTTCGATATTTTTTCATGAATATTCAGAAAATTACGGGCGGTCACATGCGCATGGGCGACATTGTATATACTTGCTATATATGGGTATATGGGTCAGAGGTTAGAGCTAAACTGGACTTAAAGTTAACAGTTTTGATATCGATTTCGTAGTAATAACCTCTACTCAGCTATTAACTCTAGTAATTGCTTGTGTTAAAACTAAAAGTCAAAAAGCAACAGCGGGTGGGGTTCGAACTCACGACCTCTCGTTCGCCAGTGGTATATTACTCCACTATAGTAGTATTTTAGATTAGACAGAATGTAATATGTACCTGTATTTTGGATATTTCGAGTGCTTTCAATCATAAAGTATTTATGTAAAGCCATGTATGCCAATTTCAGAAATGAAGAGATCCCTATGAGAAGCAAGGTAACCGACATCTTAAGTGACAGGGCACATTGCTTGCAGAACAGATGGCCGATGGGGCCGAAAAGTTCTGAAGTGGCGACGGCGTACAGTACGACAACTTAGATGTAGCATAGATTTGAAAATTTTCATTCATTCATTTCAATTTCACGAATGTATTTGGCTATAAGACTTAACAAGTTATTGCGTTTTCGAAAGATAATTTTCACCTAAAGCAGTAATAAATATTGGTGATTTTGAAGGCGCACTCAGTTCGGATGGTAATCGGTTTTACGAATTTTGCCGATGCTACATCTAAGTTGTGTCGTACTGTACTCCGGTACGCCGTCGCCACGTAGACGAGACGTAGCGTTGGAAGGCCTTCCACAAGGTGGACCGATGACCTGGTCACAGATAATATAATACTACGTACAGATACCCAATCCCATATAAAGAAATGACACCTCCCTAGTCGGGCTATTGACTGGCTAAATGTACTACAGTTATGACAAACTGAGTAAAACGCCATCTATTGCAAAGAGCCCTAAACAATCTTTTTTTGTTGAAAATACGAGATTTATGAGTTACAATAGATAAATCAGCATTAAACAAGGAAGTTAAGATTTTTACTAATCTTACTTCAGCCAAAATCTTCCGTTTATCGCTTTTTAGTGACTGTTAATTTCATAATTGTTACCTATGCTGCCATCTATGATCTTTTTTCAAGACTAATTATAATTTGTTCGAATTGGTACCCCATGACCTGGTGAAGGCCGCAGGAATCCGATGGATGCGAGAAGCATAGAACCGGTCGAAGCGGCGGTGCTTAGGGGAGGTCTATGTCCTGCAGTGGACGTCTTTCGGCTGAAAGGATGATGTATGTCTTCAAACGCTACAAGATGCTTTTGGCGCGTGGTCAATATTGCCGCCATTTTGTTTTGTCAATACAGTCTCTGTGACAATTACGCTTCTTCTGTCTATGTCAATCACGTGCCAAAAGATCCAAGCAAGAAGCAGCCCTCTTTGCCACACCTTTGTAAGACAACTGATAATGTTTTACAGTGCGTTCATTATAACTTGTCCCGCGGCGCGCGATTGGTAGCATTGTTCTGTCAGTCGCCATTTTGAATTCGTATTGAAACTAAGCTTGACAAACAATGGTGCCAACATGGCGGCAAGGGACAAAGTTATTGTGAACGGTATGTAGAATATCTTGTATTTTACCGAGGACATCTTCTTAGTTTGAACTTCAGCATGTCATTGCACCCAGCTCACATTTAAAGGTGATGATAGACTCGAGCTTTCACTTGTAACAGAACATCCAGCCTGCACCGTTTGTACCTAATTTGTCAAACTGAACAACGAACAGAGCCAAGCATAGAGTCCAAACATCGCTACGAACATTTTCGCGATCATTCTAGCGAACGCTCTAGTTAATGCTCGTCAAAAAAATATTCTTCACGAAGATTGAAATGGAACAATGACAGAATGGTTAAGCTGGGCAAAAAGCTCAAACGTTCCTTTCGCTAGAATTCTCCTAGAATGCTTGCTAGAATGCTCGCTAGAACGCTCGCTAGAATGCTCGCTACAACGCTCCCGTTTATTTTTCTGCAATGTAACATTCGCTATTCGCTAAAATGCTCAAGATTATCAGCACCTTTATACTGAAACTTTTAGCTGAACTTTCAGAAGTATTTTAATATGAAAACTTTTTTACATATTACAATAAATTCTGAACAGCTTGCATAGTTCAAGGCTCGCGTGTATTTTTATTACATTTCAACTCTTCAAGCACGATAAATAATTTGGTAAATACTAAAACGTAGATATGGATAATAGCGTGACTATGGTAATGGGAATGGCTGACGACAATTTAACAAGTTAACTTCCCCACTAGTCACGCAATATTAACCTACCTTAATTTATGAAGGAATGAGGGAGTTGACTAAATGATTAAAAGTGGTTAGAAGCTAGACTGACTGTTTTAAAGGTGCAAGGCTGATTGTTTTCCATGAAGGACGCTTTTGAGGAGAGCAGGAATCTAACATCAAACTGCCTAGGCTTTTCCCAACTATGTTGGGGTCGAGTCTAACCCGATGCAGCTGAATACCTGTATTATACATGGAACGACTGCCTATCGGACTTCCACAACTCAGTACCTGGGTAACACGATACTCCTTGGTAAGACTGGTTGTCAAACTATCGGGCTTCTGACGACCCGTAACGACTTTCAAAGATCCACGAATGACAGCCGGGACCAACGGGTTAACGTGCTCTCCGAGGCACGGAGGAGTCTCGGTAAGTAAAGATGGTCATCCATCCACGGACAAACCCCGGCAAGCGTAGCTTAACCTGATGGATCGACCCGTGTGGCTGTTATTACTTAGTCACGAGCTCCTCCGAGCGCTAGAGAATGCTGATACTAATTTTTCATAATGCCTTAGTAAGTTTTTCAACGATAACAGTTAGCTTGGAGAAACTATTCTGTTAAGAAATCTGAGGCAATGCTGACGATATTAAAAATACAATAGTCGAAGCTTCTAAGTTATAATATTGGTTGCTTGGAGATCTGGATTCAGGGCATTGTTCAAATTGACAGCGGTTTACGACTGACTTAAGCGCGACTCGTCGTACTCCGCGTTTCTCCACATTTACCTATTATACGCATGGCCATTGGTCAACTGTGGAACTCTCTGCCAGCGTGTTCCCTTCTCCCTATGATCCTTCAAAACAAAAAAATCATCGTTTCATCGTAGTACTTACTCATTCATCGATTTTCATCAGGCGAGATCGAGGTCAAATGAACGATACAAAAATCACTGTATCTGAAAAATAAGTTAAAGTAAATAAAATCCTTAAAGTTAAGGAACTTACCTGTTTAACAGCCCCATCCACATAGTCTTCACAGACGTTCTTAGCGAAGAATGTCTCAACAGGGAAGGTACGTCCAGGGATGGTGAATGTGGGCACGTTCCCGAAGAACGTTGAGAACTTGGTGGAGTCCATGGTGGCGGAGGTCACGATCAGCTTCAGGTCGGAGCGACGGGCCACCACCTGCGGGAGAAAGATTTGGATTAGTTGTAGATTGTAATTTTGGAAGTCACCGATTCAACCGAAATATTTATTAATTGAAACTTTATGTATAAGTAAAAAATACTGTACAAAGGCGGACTTAATACCTGAGGTATTTTCTACCAGTGAACCTTATGGTGATGCAGATACCAAACATACAAAAATAATACATACTAATACGCAACGGATTTTGATGAGATTTTCAACATAATTTAAAGAATCTATTCCGGAAGGTTTATGTGTATAATACATTAATAATAAACTTATAGATAATTAAGAAATATCGATGTTTTGCCAAGTCGTAAAAACCTTGCAAGCATATGCTGTATGTAAATACATAAATAAAAAACCGGCGTAGTAAAGGAGTCTTAACGTGGGTTTGAGCTGGGAAACCCTAAGCTCTTTACGTATTAAAGACGGCCATTGTGTGGTTTATATTTTCAAAAGACTTCACAACCCTCCAACACCATAAATACCTTCTCTGGACTGGACGAACGGTGCGGATGGGGATAAAATAGACGAATTTCAGGCTTGACACTATCACGTGTAATTAAACACAATGTGAGAATGAGACGTCCTTACCAGAAAGATTTCGGAGACAGACAGTTACCTACTTAGCTAACCACTTAATATTTTTTGCAGTTTTAGGCTATAACAGAGACACTCTATATTTTATATAACATAACATACATAATAAGCCTATGAATGTTCCCACTGCTGGGACACAGGCCTCCTCTCTGTGAGAGGAAGTGGGCTGTAATCTACCACGCGGGCCCAGTGCGGGTTGGTAGATGTCACACGTCTTCGAATTTTTGGTTCTAAGACATGCCCGTTTCCTCACGATGTTTTCTTTCACCGTTTTGAGAGCAGTGGTGATGAAATCGTTTACACAAAGTAAAGCGCCTGCTTGGGTTCGAACCCACGACCTACAACTCGTAAGTCGGGGCCGTTACCACTGGGCCACCACTGCTCATTATTATTACTTTGGAATAACTACAATGGCTCAAAAAGCAAGTGTCATTGACACAACGGTTAAGTCATTGACTTGATCGACAGGTCGTGATTTACTGAAACAATTTCCGATCACTTCACCATTTTCAACGTTGCAGTAACTTAATTAAAAACCTAGGTAATTAAAATGTCAGTTACTCACATTACATCATTATAAATGTTTGTATTGTAATTATATACCTTCGGAATTCTGAAAGTGACTAAAATATCCTATTCGTAGTGATCGATTTAAAATTGACGTTCGATAATTTCACGGTCTATTGCATGCGCGTGAGTAAGCTTGCGTAACACAAAAGAATTCAGGTGAAAAAAACTGTAACATTTTTCAGACAGGCTATTTGTAGATACTGCGGCAACAATAGAAGTAAATGACAAAATAAATAAGGTGTAGGTAATTGATTGGTGAGAATGTTAAGAATTCGAAAGTGTTTTTGTTGTGCTTATGTCCTTGTGGCGGTAAAAGTGGGGAAAACCTGAAAAGACAAAAATTTAGGTATTGTGGTTTTAAAGCTTTTTGCTCTCTACTAAGTCAAGGCTAGATTTTTGTGACACAATAATATCGTTTTCTGAACAGTTTAGACATAAACGTTACTAAAAAGAATATTCAAATGGAATTATTTCAATGTCAATAAATTCACCAACGAAAATAAATTCGTCCAATAGGCCCCATAGCAGTACCATTTAAGTATACTCCTTTTACTATCCATTTAAACCAGTCGCTCGGAAAATTAAATTACATATTTTCTCAAAGAAAATACCTTTCAAGATGGCAGCTGTTTGTGAATATTGGATGCACAATTTTTTCTTGATTATCCGAGGATTTCAAAATGAGAATTTATTGATATCTTAGGGCTCAAAGGATGAAAGAATGAAAGGACGTTAGTATCAATATGTCTTTTATGCTTATCAAGCGAAATTTTTAACTGCAGTTAAACGATCGACTCGATATCACCGTATCGAGTCGAGCGTTTGTCTGCAATAAGCTTATATGTCATATGGCTCGGCAATGAGGCATAGATTAGACTGTTTGGAATTGCAAATGGCGTACTATAAGGCATTGTTCAGCTCATAGCAGAGAAAAAAAACATGTAATTTTCGTTCGAGGACTTTTTTTACAAAACAAAACCAATGATGTACCTACATCTCAAAGTGAACCAAGCTTTTACCAAAAATACAAAGAGATAGAACTTAAACGCCATCAGATTAGACCCTCCCCAATTCATTTGGAATGGAACTTTTGGACAAAGTGATCCCCTGGGTGCCAAAGTACGCCACACGAATGACGTCACTAAGGAGTTGGGGGATGATGGGGGCTAAAAATAGCTCGTAGTGTGTCTAGACTATACGCAGTTACAAAGGGTGTTGTTTGTAACGGAATTGTATAGATACTGTGCGAGATGGCGATAACATTTTAGAGGATTGTCGTTTATGGAATGTGTATTTAGATTTTCAGAAAATATGATGAAATCTCATTTTAATGAGATTTGCAAAGTTTTAGCTGTTGCTGGTTTCATAAAATGGTAAATATATTGTAGAGTAAAAACTCAATATTATTGAAGTGGAACGGACTGAAGTTTTTCACGGCACGTGGCACGACTCACGAGCCAAAACGTTTAGAAGTTTCGAGTGGCAATTTTATGTACAATTTGCTTTGTGGTGTAAAGTTTTTCATAAAGAAATTGTTGGCAATAAATAACCTTAACTTTAGGTACAATTCACTAAAAGGGGGTTGGTCAGTTCACACAAACGAAGTTAGATCTAAGATAAATAGAATATTATCTATTAAGACCATACACCATACAAATTACAGACATAAATGTAGAAATTTAATTCAAACATGATCACATGACAGTGATTTTCTATTCTGTTTTCATAGCTTGAAAGAGATACTCATTGCTATTACCGTAGCTCATTCAAGAATTCCCTATGATACCATGGTTTAATATCAATAAACAAATTTAACGTACGCAATTATCTTACGTTACACCTCGCTCATGTAAATCGCTGACGCCATCGGATCACGAGTTTTTCACCCGCCAGAAAGGCATGTGCTTGCCAAATAATCTGCTTTTTTTGTCTTAATTTTTACTAGTTTCATGCGTGTTTTGACTCATTAGCGTTCCAGAGTTTGCGTTTACTTTTTTTTAATGAAAATGTGCTGACATGTTTTTGGCGACGCGACATGTGTATTTGGAGTTGAACCATTTTTCTGCTGTTAATGTTAATAAGTACGTAATTATGATTTGTGGCTGAGATTGTTTTTGCCAAAATCGGTTTTTAATTTGGGCATTTTCTTACCGACGACCTCAGTGACTATGGTGACAGGGAGCGAAGGGCTCTGGCGGTCAGGGGTAATTTTCGTATACACGAAGATTTGCTCGGTGTACTGACCAAGTAAAGATTACGCTTTTTAAAGCTTATTGTCAGAGTTTTTACACCGGTAATTTTTAGGTCAACTACTCGAAAACTTCGCTGGATGTTCTACGAGTCCAATACAACAACGTTTAAGGGTGCTGTTGCGACTGCCTCGTTAATGCAGACACATACTGAAGGATTTCATGCTATCCGCAAAAAAACTGCCTCACTCCTGAGCAGAATAAGAGGCAGTCACAAAAGCATCCTGAAGGCAGTGGCGGCAGATACTTCCTCAGCCATAATAAGGCAATTTTTGAGAAGATTTTTTACCCTTTTTTTTTGGATGTGAATTCATCAAATGACTTCTCCCGCTCTGGGCGGAGCGGTAGGGCGTGTCAGACTCTTACTGACTAAAACCCACCCGTGTTCCTTCCCTTGCCTGTTCGTTGACAGGGGCCACGGTCTCCCCTTAGGACTTAGTTTCCATTTCTCGTTGTGTCTAGTTGTTGGATGCTCTTCTCATTCATTTGTCTTTAGTTTAAGTTACTAACAATTGTGTTTTAAGTGCAAACCTATTACTAACAATTTATGGATCTCTGTAGTCCGAATTAAAATGATTTTATTTTATTTTATTAAGTACTAGGATTCCGCGTTCCTTTCTGTAATTATTCCATTTTGTAACGGTAGAATCATGGGAGACACAATATAATATATAGTACTTATTTTTAGAAATGAAACAAATACCACGTGTTTATCAACGGAGTGTATTCGTTACATAAATCACATAAGAAATTGCCTTGCAACAAAATTATATATTATTACTCAAAAGATATTAGATAGGTACATGACTGATTTATGAAAATAATATCTCCACAATTTCCTTGACGTCACTATTTAGTAAGTATTTACTTCGGATAAATAACAGCTCAAAGTAAATACCAGGGCCGAAGGAAAATGTGCGTCGTTGCGCACATAAACAGACACACAGACAATCTATGTACTATAAATCTTTCAGAAATAGCTCCTAGCTTTCACTCGGGACAATAAAACTAGAACATATTAACTGAGATAGCGGTTTAAAATAGACAAGTTGCAACAAAATTAATTACAGAAGTTCCATGCTTACAAAGGACGATATGGAATTCATTCTTTGAAATACGCGTTATGCTTTAGGTGAAATGGAATAAACAGCCAACTACAAACGCTATAGCCATTTGTTATATTAATAGTTTTGTTTACTTCGCCATCTACGAGTACATAATTCACTTTGTTTGGAGTAGTCATGCTGTATCCATTTATTCTGTGGCGTTAACATTTCGTATGGCCAAGCCCCCGACCAGTGACAGTTCAAATTTAGAACGATCAGCCGTTTGAAATACGAATAGCGTGCTCCCATTGGCCGATTTTGAATTTGTGTTCGTGACAATCGTAACGTATGCCAGTTAGTTTTTAACCCCCGACGGAAAACGAAGGGGTGTTATAAGTTTAACGTGTGTATCTGTGTGTCTGTGTATCTGTCTGTGGCATTGTAGCTCTCAAACGGTTGAACCGATTTAGATTTTTTTTTTTTGTTTGAAAGGTGACTTGATCGGGCGTGTTCTTAGCTATGATTAAAAAAAATCTAGTCAGCCATTTGAAGAATATCAGGTGATTTTAACCGACTTCAAAAAAAGGAGGAGGTTCTCAATTCGTCGGAATGTTTTTTTTTTTTTTTTATGTATGTTCCCCGATTACTCGAAGACGGCTGGACCGATTTTGAAAATTCTTTTTTTGTTCGAAAGGGTATACTTTCTAGTTGGTCCCATTGTCATCAAGTCAGGATTGGATGATGGAATCCTGGAGAAGTCGAGGGAACTCTTAAAATGTTATAGGCACACCTATAACGATTTAAGTATTTTTTATAGTTACTCTTGAATTTGCTCTCGGAAAGCACCATTTAGTGAAATGGAACTGATGATGAAGACCACAGATGGCCACCGGAACTACGCAATAATACGTATTTTACGGGTTGCGAACTTGCGATTCGATTACTTTAATATGGTTGCCCAGCAATTTATGCCCGTCGCAATGCATAGGGTGAAGAGGAGCTGGTGGCGAAGTACCAGAAGAACTCCTCAACAATAAACGTCCCTGCACCGGGAAAAGCAATATTTAGTAAAAGGTGATGAGCAGTTGACATTAGGCTATTGTAAATTAGATGAATTACAAACCGACCCACTAAAAAGCGAGAAAAACAAACTTTTTCACTAAAAAAAAAAACAACCGACTTCCACTATAAAGTGAACGGAAGTCGGTGGCATATAACAAATATCCGTGTCTTTGGTTTTGTATTTTCGTTTTTGCCACCGACTTCCGAAATTTTCGTTATTTTTCACTTTATAGTGGAAGTCGGTTGTTTTTTTTGAGAAAAAGTTTTTTTTTTCTAATTGATGAATGGATTTGAGCATCTTCCACAGGTCTGATTGAGTCTAAATTTGGTAATTTGTTACTTCAATGGTATTAGAATAACATAGTAACCTTGAACTGATGCTGCAGCATTACCTGGTATTTGCAGGATACCCAACTCCTCACCAACTTACAGCAGTGGTATTGTGTTTGGGCTCATTGGAATGGTCTCAATGAATAGGTTATAGATATATATTTATCAGGGTCTGATAATGGAGAAACAAAAAAAACAGGGTAAATTAGTAACTAACTTTACTGTGGGAAAAATGCGTATAGCGATATAAGCGAGGCACGTGTCGATCGTAGCGTGTGTACTAGTAATACGTATATAAAGTTTAAAACGCAGGAAATAAAAGTTAAATTAAAAATTTAAAAAACCCCCGACACAAACAAAATCCTTTAAAAAGTTATAAAAATAAAAGCCTTGGCCCTTTAAGTTTAATATAATTTGTAGATAATATTTTGACATCGCGTCGGGGGACGGCATGCTATTGTAGAAAATATATTTTAAATTTTTCATTCGCCGTCCCCCGACGCGATGTAATTTAACATAAATTAGGACAGACAGAAACCAGAAAAACGGAAGTGTTTAGATTTTTCTGATGAGAAGTGCATCACTGTATGTATACAACGATAGTCAATTAGTCATTCAATACAAAACAAATCGGACCGAAAGCGGTTCGATTTTTCAAAAATTCAGTCCTTGACGATGCACGAACGTAATTCGCTGAGCTGACTCTTATAAGCGGCGCTGTAACGAAACCCTAGCGAGATCTAATTCGACGCCAACGCCATCTATCGAGCACGGGGGCAACTTTATTTTTCCACGGATTTCATTTGCACGATATTTTGTTGTTCATCTTCCGCAGGTCTGATCAAGTCTAAAGGGCTATGCCCAATTTTGGTGCCTTTTTTTTGATCGCACTCTAACGCCACCGTGTTAGATGTGTAGAGCACTTCTATACAAACAATATTTACTATCGCAGTTCAGCTCTAAAGTACATTCGTCAATGATCCGTCTCGAGATATGCGCCCTAATCTATAACGCGTATTTAACGAGGAAAACTAAAAATATGAGTTACTTTCATTACATTACATGTTAATGGCGATAGTGTGGCATAGTGTGACATCTAGTCTTGACCGTAATAATGTCATGAGTATTTTATTAACAAAAAAACCGGTCAAGAGCGAGTCAGACTCGCGCAACGAAGGTTCCGTAAGGAGCTTCATTCTTATACCTAAATAGTTCTGTGCCCAGAAAGTCAGAAACTAGTCCTCTATATTGTATGAGCGACCACCCATACAACTCAGAGGACTATCTTAATTGGCGTCAACTATGTATGTATGGCAACACCCTTTAATTTTCATCAATTTAAATTTTTTGGAGTTTTTCGTTTATTTGTGCTGTAAGACCTTGCTTTTTGCAAAATTTCGTGATTCTAGTTCAACGGGAACTACCATTGAACTAGAATCGACGCGGTTTTTGACCCGAAAATTATATGGTACTTCCGGTTGAGCTAGAATTGTCAATTTTGGTTAAAAGTAAGGTCTTACAGCTCAAGTAAAGGGAAAATTCCGAAAACTAAAAAAAGTGGAAAATTAAAGTAAATTTTGGTACTTACAAGTTTCCGCGAAAATCTGCCCGTTTTTTTTTATCGTGTTGACTCAGGACCTTTATTTTTATACACCTAATAGGGACTATAGACCTCAGTGTCTGGTATAAATTTAAACTTGCTAGATCCACCTGTTCCTGAGAAAATCATTGGTGACACACGGACAGACAAACGGACAAGGGAGTGATCAAAAAAAGGTTCCGTTTTTTTCCTTTTGAGGTACGGAACTCCTTGCCTCCTTCTGGGGCAGTCGGGTAAAAATGTTCCTTGATCAGTTTGATGTCTCACATACTAACCTGCACCCTAATTACGCAATGCACGATCAATTTTAAATTGAAACAAATTAAAAAAGATTGTCAGTTCATTGCTTCATAAGTTCGACAAAAAAAATTGAGTAGATTTTTTTTGTCGAAAAATTGAAACCAATTAAAAAAGATTGCCAGTTCATTGCTTCAAAAGTTCGACAAAAAAAAATTGAGCATATTTAAAAAAAAAAACAGAGTGCGCTGTCAATAAAAACTTGAACGTATTACGGGTTTTCGATCAGGTCACGTGTCCTGATGCGAGTTTTTAACAGTTTTTACCCGTCCCAAAAAAAGTGCACAACGCCGCTGAAGAAGTTTTCACTTCAATATACAATGAAGGTCGTTTTAGAATAGAAATTAATCTTTTCATTGATGAATTTTTCATCAAAAGTTCTAGGTAATATAGTAATTAGAACTGTAATAAAATGTAGTCAGTGCGAATGATTGTATTAGATTTTTCAAAGCAGTTATAGATAAATAAACACATGGTCAAAACAAACATTAATACAGGATTTTTATTAGGAAGTATATAGAGTACCGCTACCGGCATTTTCCGCTATCAGATAAAGTGCCGCTATTTGCGGCATAATAGTGGCGCAGCCTCGGCCCGTCTAAAGTGCATTGTCATTTTCACCGTAATGTTTAGTAGAGTTGCCGCGAATAGTGTTTATAGCGAATAATCGAATACCGATTAATCGCCATTCACTTTGGCGAATAGTCGAATAACTCGACATTACTATTCGACATAAAAAAAAAAACATTAAACACATTAAAAATACCGAAAACACATTGAAAATAATAAAATATATATAATAAAAATACAAAACGTAGTAGGTACCTATGGAGAAGAACGGGCAAGAAACTCCACGGACACTCTTTTAAACAAAAAATTGTTACATAAAATTGGTTACATTATTCATGTTGAAATTATACATGTGAGAACAATGTAAAAAGACGTGCACGTTAAAAGCGTCCGTAATAAAAAGATAAAAATAAAGAACAATTCAAAAATTTAAATTAATTAAAATAATCCATGGCAGCTAAGAGATGACCAGTCCCAACTGACGGCGCCCGTTCACGAACACTACACATGGATTAGCACCATTTAGCTCTACCATTTTGAAGGGAGCTAAATGATCCAACACTCACGCCACCATCAGCGAGACATCTGAGTGAGCATGACATACTCACAGCCGCCAGGGCACATTCAAGTCAATGAAAGACATATTACCCGGTGAATGGTAGCTCTTTAGTACATAGTACTCACACCTGTGCTATGCAATTATATAATACAAGTAGTAAGCTTGCTAAACGATACTTAATCACACCAGCAAGCTCTGTTTATTCAGAAAGACTATTTTCCGAGGCAGGTTTAATTTACGAGGAAAAACGAAACCGACTTGCTCCAGAACGTGCAGAAAAAATTGATTTTTTGCACCACAATCTGCCTCTGTTGGATTTTAAATATTAATTAAAAAGACTTACTAATTTAATTTCATGAATATGATAGGCACAGGCACATATTGCAGATAATAATTGATATTGTGTATTGTTTTATTAAGGAAAATAATTAAAAAAATGATTATTTTTAACTCATTAGTTCTTTTGTTCGTCAAAAGTTTATTTTCGACGACTATTCGCCGAATGCCGAATAATACTACCTATTATTCGGTATTCGACGAATATCAAAAAAATGACGAGTAATGCCGAATACCGAATAATAGCGAGTATTCGCGGCAACTCTAATGTTTAGTCATTGTAGTGACTTTTGATATAATTATAACATAACATAACATCACGCCTTGTTTCCCCGGAGGGTTGGGCAGAGGTGTACCTGTAGCAGATACACCCACATTTCGCCAGTTATGTTTTTTAAGTCCAATGTAATAGGGGGCGAGCCTATAATAGCCTATTCATATAATTATCTTAAACAAATACGATCAATCAATACAAAGAGCAGCGAACTAACCTCAACAATCAAACAAAATAACATGTGACAGTAACTCAGTGACAGTGACTATGAGAATGCAATGGTTACGGCACTTTAGCCGGCCTAAGGCAGCGCCACTATTATGTTGCTAGCGGCACTTTCCTGATAAGGATAAGAGTGCCGCTAGCGACACTTTATACACTGCCTTGTTATTATGAAACTTTATAGAGAAAAAAAAAACAGGGAAGTACCAAATCACTTTTCTTTGTAGGTCATAGTAAGATTTATGATTGTGACATTCCCGACTATTGTTGTCTACGTACGCGCACATTTTTGGGGATTGTGTAATCTGATGTAGAACAATTAAACAGTCAGCCACTATTTTGGTACAACAATAAAATCTTTTCTTTCAACAAAAATGTAAAAAACAAAGTGATTAAAAATCATTAATTCAAGACAAGTTTCATGTGCTCAATTTTTTAATTTACCTAACAACAGCGAAACCGAAAGGATGGATATACTTTTAAATAAAATAAGAACTTTGATTTAATTTTCCGTGAATTTTTGCTCGTGCAATCCTTGAGTTCCCAGAACGGCCATAAAATAAATTTAACTAAGTTGGGTACACAGTTTTATTCTTATGACGCAAAATAATTTACGTCAAATGGATTTATTACCGTTTATTATCTTTTTTCACAAGGTTTTTATAGCTCCATACGTAAATCTGTGCAAACAGTGGTTCCTACATTTGTATACGTTAAAAAAATCACGTGTACAAAATAGGTAATATTTTCTTTTATAAGTTTATTTTTGTTTCAGCTAAAGTATAATATTAAAGGAATATAACCTTCAATTCAATGCAGGTTTACAGAAAACGTGTCTGTATATTTATTGGACGGTTCCGGTTCAAAATGAGCTGCTCCTCATTGATATGGCCATTAGCCAACAGCTTCGTGGTTTCCGAAAGGATCTGTCGACATGTTGGATAGCTTATAGAATGCCTATGGCTTTGGCTACTTTGTATGAGTATAGTTATTTTATTTGTAATGTGCATTTTGTTTGAGCAGAATAAACAGATTTTCTTTCTTTTTCTTTCTTTCTTTCTTTCTTTCTATGACTCAGAGCCACATAGCTCATGAAGGTGCAGGAGTTGTATAAAAAAACTAGCTGTTCCCCGCGGCATCGCAATCGCGCATTCGCATCGCAAAAGTAGCCCGTCAAAATCGGTCTAGCCGTTTCGGAGATTAGCCGGAACTGACAAACATACAAAAAATGCTTTTTTATTATAAGTACCGTATATACTTTCATAATGCATTTAGTAAAAGTTGTTATTTTGACATAACAAACAGATGAAGATATTGAAGATGTACATATTACACACACTTTAAAAAAAAAAGACGTGTGGCACTCGGGGACTGCCGCGGTAAAGCTATTGCATAGTTTTTATATTGTAATTTTACTTTTGACTTAGGAAAGAGTAAAACTCGCCGTGCTACTTAAATCACTGGTGTATACCTGTGTTCACAGAAATCAAACGAATTTAATGCTAGAGTTAAATATATTTCAATAAAACAAACAATCACTTCTGTGAAAAAATGTGGATTGAGATTTATTATTAGCCTGCAATCTTAACTGAAAATAAGGAATAACTGAATAAGCAGTGTTGTAACTGATACACCGCTGACATCTATCCCATATATTAGCCGAAATTTGTCCGGAACTAAAATTGGGCACTACAGGGTCTTCTGTATAGATACCTCGTACCGTTATATCTCCTTATATGTAGCCTCCCATGTTGGCTCGATTTGAAGCATTTTTCGTCGGTAAATATTGTCGTACTTCAATCGTCGTTCAAATTCATGCGTGCAAATTCCAAGCGTGCTGGTTTATGAGCATCAGTCAATTTTGTTTAAATTTATCGGCATTGTAAAATATTAACCCGAATACAAGAAATAGCAATGGTGACATTGACAGGAACTGTTATTCACATTTATATTTATTTAAACTTGACACAACGTAATGGGAACATCAAACGAATAAAAAGGTTTTAATTTAACTATTAATGGTCAAGGATCATTCGTCTAAGTAAATTTGAACTTTGTTGTCAAACAGTTAAACATAATTTTCAATACAACACTCTCGTTAGGAACTTTGTTGTCAAACAGTTAAACATAATTTTCAATACAACACTCTCGTTAGGAACTTTGTTGTCAAACAGTTAAACATAATTTTCAATACAACACCGAGAGTGTTAGGTATTTTCATTACGAAATTTCTGGATTCGGTCTCCACGCTCAAGGCCCGCGATAGATGCTATGCAATAGCTTAAAAATATTTTCAATAACTTGCTTTAAATACTTTCTGATGACCATAGCCTAAATTGCAATGACGTTTCTACTAACATTGTATGCAGCCCTGAAAATCCGGCGAAGTAACACGATCATCGACATTAATACTTGACATTGCAGCCAGAAGCCAATCTATTTATTAACGAAACGCTGGTTTAAAAATATTTCGTTACGAACTTCTATTTATATTACACTCACGTGAGTGTCAAGTCTAAGGCTAAGTTCAAGAACTGAATAAGAAATAGGTACTTTATAACCTTATAGAATGTTTTTCGTACTAGCAGCGTAATTGTGTAACTCACTATGACAACAATGGCTTTCATTTTGACAGTTCAACAATATTCATTGCGTTATTTACGTTGTTGAGTAGATACATTTTTCGAACATATGAAGCAATGTATTAGCTGAATGATATCATTAGCCAATTCGGAGTGCTGTTCACACTTGTATGGGCCCTCAGTTCCAGAGGTACCTGTAAGGCCAAAATATCGGGTTAGTACAGTCAGCTACAGAGAAATCTCACCCCCTAGCAATACATAAATACATTGCTAGGGGGTGAGATTTCTCTGCAGCTGACTGTACCTAGTTTTGATGAAAATACATAACAAACGGAAGAACTCTTGAATCAAGTAGGTAGGCACTTGAGAATGGTAGTGCTAATATTATGCTTGCTGTTCTGCTCGTCTAGTAAAGTTAAATATCCGGTAATACTAGTTCAACACAGCACAATTTACACTAATCTTAAGAAAATTCAAAGTAAGCTAAGCTATGTGAAAATCTTACGTGTTTAAGTTTAAAGATATTTATTCTAAAAAAAAAGCACAAACTCGCTTACATGAGAACAATGCTTAAAATAAAATATAAAGTTGGTCACAGGCTAAATGTCACGGTCGCAATATTATGAGACGTCCATATAATGCATTCAGCTTTTAGGAAGGTTTTATATTCAGGTAATTGAGTTTTGAATGAGTGCAATTTTGGTATAAATATATTTTTTTTCATAATTAGTTGTCATCTTCGGTAAAATCAAAAAACTAGTAGTATACATAATGTATCCCCTTATCCGAACTATGACGTGCAAGACGCCAGAATTCTTGCAAACTGAGTGTTTTGGAGAAATGCCAAAGTTGTAATTGTTTTTATATAACTTGCAATGTACGTCAAGTCGTCAATGGAAATTCGACACGGTTTGATTTTGTATCTCCTTTAATTAATATAATTATTTAATGTTCCAATACAAGAGAAATTTTCTCACAAAAAACTTGCAATTGACAAAGTTAAGTTATTCTTATTACAGAAAAAATGAAAATTAGAATTTAGACATTGGTAGAATAGTCGACATCGACTTTGCTAGCCACTTATTAAAAAAAAAATAGAATAGACGTATTTTGAAACAATTTTAAGTTAAGTCAAACTAGCTATTCGATCAAAAGTGTTGGCGTATTGTCTTGAAATCCTTCGTACAATATTAATCGGTATTAAAACCGGCCAGTGAAAACGTCCCACGCAAAAAGTATATCTTGGAAACTAGTTCCTGTGGGTTGGGTAAAACCGCGATTTCGCCATTATTTACTATCGTAATAACAGACTAGCGACCATAAACCACCGCCATGATTATAAAGAGCCCTGTCCCTGTGACGTCAACAGTTAATTATAGCAAGAGAAATAAAAATGGCGCGCTATATAAGGTTACAAAATGGAAAGTAATTTTCCTTTTTGTAACGTTTTGCAGGCTTCGTTTTGGTTACGAAATAAAAGTATTTTTGGCTATTGGATAATGTATAAAAACGTTGTTTAGAAGGCCGTTTATTAATGAAAGTATGTCGAAAGGTTTTGTTACCAAGAATAGGCTTCCCCCAATTTTCCACCCGAGTTTTGTAAGAAGTTTGTGAAAGCTTTTTGAGTAACAGGAAGATGAAAACGATGCCTATGGTTCGCGTAGCTTTATGTAAGGAGTTTTTTTATTTAAGGAAAACGTAGGTAGTAAATATTAAAGATGAAATAAGAAACGGCTGTAAATATTTTTTGTGAATAGGTTTGTACCTTTGTAGTTTGAAACTTTGAACATTGTTACTTGTAGGGCTTTCGTGCCGTTTGAAAGATTGTGAAAGATATTTTTTTTCAATATAATAAAAACTATTGCCCACGATTTCGTATGGATCGCATACGATATCGTGGCGATAGCATGAAAAGTAGCGTATGTCCTTCTCCAGGTCATGGTTTACCCATATGCAAAATTTCATCAATATCCATGCAGCGTGAGGCCGTAACAAACAAACAAACTAATTTGCATATTTTGTTTTAGTATTACTACACCCCGCGGTTTCACCCGCATAAGTCTCAATCCCGTGGGAATATCGGGATAAAAATATCCTATGTCCTAACCCAGGGCATGGTCTACTCATGTACCAAATTTCATCCAAATCCGTTCAGCCGTTTTAACGTGAAAGCGTAACAAACATACAAACAAACAAACTCACTTTCGTATTTAGTTAGAAAATATTAAGTTAGGATTGGTAATGTCGCAAACTCAAACTCAAAGCATTTATTTCAATTAAACCATGTACAGGTACTTTTGAATTGTCAAGGAGTCAGTCGGTCAGAAATATGAAGCTAGTTGCTTTGCATGTATTGAGCATTGTGTACCTACTAATTGCAGTTTATGCAAATGGGTGGGATTGCACAGTGAACATCGCCCACGGCCCATGAGGAATTGTTTGGCAATGACTGCAATGGCGGGAGAAAGTGGCCCATTTATGTTGAGAGACTGTTTAGTAATATACAGCGTGTAACAAAAACCCGATCCGTGAGTTGTTGAGAATCATCATGAGTTTATTATTTATGTGATAATTTTCTGTAAAAAAGGAAAAAAATTCGCCGCTTTTTTTTTTCCAATGGGGGATTTTACCGGGTTACCTATTACATGGGGCGCGGGTTTAGCACTGTCTTCAAGTCATAACTTATGACCCCTGTTGAAAAATATTTTTTTTTATGGAATTGGGATAATTTTGGTACTAAAAATGAGAATTTGAAATAACAATAACTTTTTTATTTTCAATAATAAAAGGTTTCTTTTGTAACACATTGTATAATTATGTACTTAGTAGTATTTAGTTAACTGCATTTAAGGCACATAGCTTTTACAACAGAACATTTATCTGTTCTGTGGCTTTTGCTAATTAACATTGCACCGCTCGAAGGTTTTGATCAGTCATGGTGTAAAGAAATTGTTGGCTGAAATTCTAAAAGATTACGATTAAGAAATACAGGGTGTCAGGGACGGATTCAGTACATGATGAACATGAAAAATTTCAACGCAGGGGTGTTCAGAATCATGTACTGAATCCATGTAACAGTTTTAGCGTCGATGTCTCCCTGCCACCCTGTATTATAGTTAGAGAGGAAGTGAGATGACAGTTGACAGAGAGGAATGAAAGAAAGTCAAAATACTGAACAGAAAAGGGTTCAACAATGAAGCGACCATTGAAACGTTAGTGTTTGTTATAAATTAAGTACCTAGTAAACTTGGCCGTGACGGCAATGCCTCAAGAGATGTTATCAATTTCAAACGTCATTGCTTGAATTTCACAACAACAAATAAGTAAGTAAAGTCTTTTACAAATCAGAAATTCCAGAGCATAAAATTGCCAATGAAGAACTCTCAATATTAAAATACCGATCGCTTTATTGGTAATTTGTCAATGTACTTTCAACTGTCAATTCATATAAATGATGGATAGTATTACAGTTTATGCAGATGAGATTGCTCAGCGGTTTACATCGAGGCTTTGAGTGCATCGCCCACGGGACATTGTTTAGCGTTTAGTAATGGTGGTAGAAAGTGGCCTATATGTTGCAAGACTATTGCTTGACTACTTAAGTGCAGTTTAGAGAGATAATTTGTGTTGTTGAATACATTATCTCTTTGAACTGCATCTCTCATTTTGCTAAAGGCCTTATAGCTTTGGCTTCTGGATTTTCTCTTTTATTCATTGCTGTTTCTCACGACTCATCTTTCGTACAGGAGTTAAGGTGAAACAATTTGATATTTTTT
Source organism: Conistra vaccinii (assembly GCA_948150665.1). Lineage (NCBI taxonomy): Eukaryota > Metazoa > Arthropoda > Insecta > Lepidoptera > Noctuidae > Conistra > Conistra vaccinii. The sequence continues at coordinate 20,847,004 of OX411332.1, forward strand.
CCATACAAATTTCTGGGCGGTTTTACTCCACTGTTTGATATCGTACATTTAAAGTTTAACATGATATCGTTAGGTCTCATTAGTAATTTTGTCTGTACGGAAGCAGAATAGTAAAATAGCCATTAAAAAGTTATAAGCCAACAAAGATTCGTTTTTCTTGCTAATTTTAACGCAACTTTGGGCGTAAATAAGTAATACAAGAAGTGTGAAATCTCGAAAACAAAACCCGTACCGACACAGCACAATTGTCGAAGATTTCAATTAATTTTATTTCTAATTGATTCATGCAGTCGTTTTTTCATAAAATTCCATTTTCCAAAGGACTTTTCGTAATTAATTACGCGCTCTTTTTACTAAAATTGTTCGGTACGGTGTTTCTGTGCGTGCGAACTATACGTTGTCCATGTAGACCAGCTTCTAACTGCTCATCACTGATACTATCTCTGTCGGACACGATGTCAGGTGAGACAGCGTGGTTTTTGGCCATGTCCACCATTGAGTTCGAGCCCGCGACTAGTTCCACCTTAAGGTCGGCTTGCATGGTCTGCTGTTATGTCTGTCACTTTTTTTAAATCTATTAAATGCCCACTCTCATTTTAGTTGAACTATCTATAGGTACATACTATATAAATAAATAAATAAATAAAATCAAAATAATAGTTTTTTACCAAATGCTTATGAAATTAAGTCATGTCATGTACTCTTCGTCTGCTTGTTCCGGCGAAACTCAAAAAAGGCTGGACCACTTTTGACGGGACTTTCACTGGCATATAGCTGATGTTATACGGTGTAACAACGGCTACTTTTATATTATAAAAAGGAAACAATAAGGGTCCACGCAGGCGAAGCCGCGGCATCAGCTAGACGGTAATAAAAATTGCATTGTCAAAAGATCTCACAAGAGCCATATATAATAGCATTATACAATAAACCATATAAGAACATTTATTAATTAAAACTCTTCACGGATCATTACAAATCATCTAAGTTTCCTTATAATGGCTATAAAATCAGCATGCGATAATTTTACCGCACTGTTACCAATTGATTAGTTTATTGAACGTTCAAATATTTTACTGTTGTCTTGCGGAACTGTTTCTTCATACAGATGGCGATGTATTTTCATTGCATTGCAACAGCAAAAAGAAACTTCGTTAAAACTGGAGAATTAATATTTGAAAGGCAAAATATTATGACGATGGCGGTACTAAATTCATAATATTTTGAACTAATAGTCTGAACTTAATTTAGTGCCATTTGACTGGATATTATCCTTGAACTAGCTGAAACCGAGGACTTGTTTACTTGTTGTTAAAGTATATTTAGCAACATAATTATGGTAATAACTCGGTTCCCTCAGACTGTTCGTTGTAGCTGTCATTGCGCAGTCCATGTTCCACAATGTTTATATTATCTAAGAGTGGCTATGCTTGAATGTGGTATAGTCAGAGTCAAAAAGGTGAAACAAAATCGTCAAGAATTCATTAAGGGGGATGCGCCAAGGTAGCCCGCGAAATTCAAATTTTCTTACGTTTTTTGCAATTTGCAGGTCAGTATCAGGTTGTATGTTGAACTAAATATGATTCGCGGTCGTATCAAATGTTTATTTATAGAATTATAGTCATAAATGTCATCAATACAACTCTCTAAGTTCATGAAAGTGTATTGAATGACTATTTCAATAAATCATGACATTTGACACCTTTGCTAACTTAAGAAGTTGTATTGCTAATTCTAATGATTATAATTCTGTAAAGCCATATTTGTTACGGTCGCGAATCATATTTTAATCAACATACAACCTGACACTGAGCTGCAAATTGCAAAAAACGTAAGAAAATTTGAATTTCGCGGGCTACCTTGGCGCATCCCCCTTAAATTGTATAATTATGTCGCCGTTTGATTGTGAGAACCATTAGTGTATAATCTATCGGTATTATTTCCGTTTCATCTATACTTCTATCCTAATATTATTATAAAGAGGTAAAGTTTGTCAAGATTGTAGGGGGTAATCTCTGGATCTACTGAACCGATTGTGAAAATTCTTTTACCAATAGAAAGCCACGTTATTTGTGAGTGTCATAGGCTATATATTTATGTTTACCGCCCAACGAAGTGGGCAATTGTGAATTGGGTGAAATGGGTTAGGTTAGGTTAGAACTGAAACGAACCGCGCGCGAACCGAGCGAGCACTACTTCCAAGTTGCTCGCAGCTAGGCAGGCTATTTAGTACCTATTAAATCGATTTGTGAGTCAATTTATGAACCCTGAAAACATTGTAGTTGTTGCAATTGAGTCAATTTTTTTTTATAGATTCGTTTCAGCCGTAGAAGGAACCCTATTGAAAATGGCTCTTTTATTCAAAGTAGTTTAATTATAATTAATAAAATATTAACTAAAATATAATATCTTTATCTAAATATTTCCAACCTTTGACTTGATGTCCGTAAGTTGCCTAGCAACCGCCAAGTAAATATCTTTGACATTACGACTTCATGTAAAGTGATAAATTGTTCAATTTGGTTAGAAACTATGTTTTGAATTTCTTTTTCGTTTATGAATGAGTGTTATATAGGAGGCGTGAACTTTTGGATTTTCCAAACCATTTCGGTTTTCTAAGGATAGATTATAAATAATCGAAAAATAATGCGTTAAATTGTAAATGGTTTGTTGCATTTTAGTGACATATGCAATCTTTGTTCCATATTATTGTATCAATATGCTGCTACAAAACATATTACCCAATCATACTCCATTGTAGCTATACATTGATACAGTGTTGTAGCGGTTAGACCGCCACATACAAAAACTACGAAACAAAAAGACATGACGTCACACAATTCCTACATCTCGCAGTTAGAGTTTACTGAGCGAATAACATAGATAAGACTATCCGAAATCAACATATGGGCAGTTGCCCGCCAGACATAACAACCCGTCTGGTTGGAGGATCCTCCCTTTTCTATGGTGGATGAGTGAACTTTACACCCTGTTCCTCATACCCCTAAATTGGTGACCCCGAGTATGAACGTCAACGCAGCCTTCGTGCAACTACTTCAGCGTGACGTCATCATCATCACTCCCGCAAGCTTTCGTGAGGCGAGTCACACAGCCAGCCAGCACCCACGGCTTCAACGGGTATCCTGACCACCAGCATGCAGCGAACGCGCATTCCTGGTCATCACCCTCAGCCTCATCAGCAACCTTGGCACAGCACCTGCACTTCCGGCCGGTCTCACAAGCAGAGCCTATTCTACCGTCTCCTGGTCGACGCAAGCAGTCAGCCAAAAACCCGGCGCTGTACCACATCCGACTCACTGGATGACGACGCAGCGCCTCCCCGACTCACTGGGGAATCACCGCAGACAGTTCCGACTCACCGTGAACTATGCGGCACCCGGTTCCGACTCACTGGAACCACAGCTGGCACTGTGAAGCATCGCAAGATCCAAGACTCAGCCCACTATCGACCTCCGGTCTCCGGAGGGGAGTGATGTAGCGGTTAGACCGCCACATACAAAAACTACGAAACAAAAAGACATGACGTCACACAATTCCTACATCTCGCAGTTAGAGTTTACTGAGCGAATAACATAGATAAGACTATCCGAAATCAACATATGGGCAGTTGCCCGCCAGACATAACAACCCGTCTGGTTGGAGGATCCTCCCTTTTCTATGGTGGATGAGTGAACTTTACACCCTGTTCCTCATACCACTAAAGTGTTATGAAACAGAAATTGAAGACAATCAAATGAATTCTTGTCGATTTATAATTTTTTTTTTTCAGGCTGACTGTACGTTCGGCACACGTTACGCAGACAGTCTCACTAACCTTATTACCATAAAATAAGGTATTCTCATACAGTTCATGCCTAGTACCTATACCTACACAAGTCATATTATATTAAAATTTAAAAAACCCGCGATACAAACATTTCCTCATTTCTCTTTCCTACTTCATCACCAGACCCCGTTCATCATTATATCCATATTGAGACCATTCCAATGCCCAAACACGACCTTACCAACTTAAAGCAATAATTACCTGTGCTGTAAGTTGGCAAGGGAGTTGGATGTCCTGCAAATTTCAGGTGATGCTGCAGCATCAGTTAAAAGTTACTATGTTCTTGAATACCAAATTTCAAATCGATAAAACCTGTGGAAGACGCTCACACCCATTCATCAACTAGAAAAGAGGTGATAATGTACAAACGGCTGTACCGATTTTGATAAAACATGTCTAAGAACCATCGCTAGAAAACCTGCTTTCAAATATATAAAAAGCACATTCAAATCGGTTCACCCGTTTAAGAGCTACGGTGCAACAGACAAACAAACATAGCGGTCAAACATATAACACCCCTATTTGCGACGCAACGGGGGTTAAAAAAAAAAGAAGAGCAATGGACATTCAACTTTAGTCGTTGAAACAGTCTATGTGAAATGAGCTATCATTTCACCTGATGCTAAAGATTAACAATATTGACAGCAAGCACACTTCAACTAAGTTTTCAAGGTCAGATTTGTACAGAACCGGCTGGCTGGTTTAATTCCAGTAATCAAGTATATGGATGCCTAAACGGATAAACAAAAGGAGCATATACGTGTAGAAGCACGTGTCATTCTGAACGTAAAGTGAGCAATAAAATAATCCTACAAGGTACTACTGAGGTACCTTTAGGCCCGTTGTACACATACATTTTTCTTGCCGTGAAAAACTACGGCTTATTCGCCGTGTGTAGGCACGGTCGTCGGAAGCTTGTTGACAGACACGGCGGGCGGTACTACAGCACGCACCGTCGCCGTATGTGCATAATTGCATATAAGCTTACACGATTTTTCTACGGCGCGGCACGGTTAACATGTCGTACCGTAAAGAAACCGTGCCGTGTACAACGGCCTTACTGTTTACACTATACAGCGTGTTTGCTTCGTAATTGGATATATATCTCCGTTCAGAGGAGTGGCTTTGATATACGCTCGCTGAGGGCTTTTCCTTTATAATTGACGTAGTGAATTATTATCTGTTTCCGGAGTTACAGCGAGTACTGTTTCCTATTTATTTTTGTCTGCAATTTGTTGTGTAACGCTCGTGGCGGATGTAATTGAAGGAACGTAATCTAAAAGCATTTTGTCTAGCTATAACTGTTTTATTTTTCAACGGTTGCAGAAGCAATGACTACAGTTTTAAGATAAGTAAAAGTAAAGCTGCTACCGTTTTGTCCTCAATTGAGTCTTTTTCTTTAATGACCTATTGCACGACTCGTAATGCTTCGCATTAGAGTGTGCTCTACGATCGAAAAATATTTTTTGCCCCATTTCTGCAACTGTTTTTATTGTTTCACTCCTGCTAGTACACAGAACCTACTTAATTTATATACCATTGTATAGATGATTAAATGGAGATTAATATTGTATTTTTTAACAATTGATTTAATGCAGCAGAAATGGAAAAAGCATCAAAATAGTTGAAAAAAATTTCCTGTCCGTCAATTTATGATCCCTGAAAACATTGTAGCTTGCGATAAAATCAATTAATTGAGTCAATTTTTTTTTTATACATTCGTTTCAGCCGTAGAAGGAACCCTATTGAAAATGGCTCTTTTATTCATAGTAGTTTAATTATAATTAATAAAATACTAACTAAAATATAATATCAATATCTAAATATTTTCAACCTTGATCCGGTGCCGTTGCCTAGCAACTGCCAACGTAAATATCTTTGTCAGTCGTTGACATTACGACTTCATGAAAAGTGATAAATTGTTCATTTTTAAACTATGTTTTGAATTTCTTTTTCGTTTATGAATGAGTGATAAGTATGAGGCGTGCACTTTTGGATTTTCCAAACTATTATTATTCATATTCTTTATTGTATACATTAACAATGTTAGTAATGTCCAACTCAATTCAACAACCACGGACATTACTCATCATTGCTTCATTAAAAGTAACCAAAATATAGTCAACAGTGCCAAATTAACAAATATGTCTTCACCAAAACAACGTATGAGCACATACTTGTAGCACGGTTCAACACACGTGGTTCCGAACGTGCTTTCACAAGCACGTATATGCCAAAATAGCAGATAATTATAAGTGACTGGTTCTACACCTCATTGATTGTTCTTCACAATGATATGCATGTAGTATAAGCAAGAATTTCAGATGCTTGGTAAAATTATTGAATGTTTTCAATATTTTTAATATATACGACGTTTCTACGAATGTAAGTGGAATATAAAATAATACAATGTTGATTTCATGAAGTTTATCTAAAAAAAGTGATATTTATTTTGTGGTTTCGACGTTATTTCATTGAATCGTTTACTGACTGCAATGGTATTGTTTATGGTCAGGAAATTATGTGATTGTTATGTCCGGAGTTTACAATGTAAAGTTCGACGTACAATATTTGCGACGGGATTATAAAAGAATACATGAGAGGAGATGAATAATTGGATGACTTCTTGTTGAAGCTCCTGCACAAATTGTGAGAGAAGTAATCTATCGTTTTTCATGGGTGTTATTAATGAACAATCATCAGTTTCTATCAATTCAGCACCCTTCATATTCCTTAACTGTTTTAGTAAGTAAATACATATCATGGTTTCACAGAATGGGAATGCAATCTGTCCTGCCTCGCTCTGAATGAACGGGTTACTGAATGAAGATGAGACCAATTTTCATTCAGTAACCCCTTTATTCCAGGTCAACCAACATAACCTTAGAAAGCGGAAACGTATTAATCATTTAAGATTCTGATATTATCTAGCCAAAAATTTTCATCGAAAATGTAAAGACTATTACGAATTAAAGTACACTATCATTCCCTATAACAAGATCAACACGGAGAAATCGTGTGGGTGCCATCTTGAATTAGATTGGCAGGTGTGCATGACGTCATCATACGTCAAGCGGATACTGTGCGACTGGACCCTGCTCCAATATAGTAAACAATGCGTCCGATAACTATAAAAGGGGGGAAGTTTTTAGTAGGACATGTGCACGAAATATAGATTGCGATAGAAGAGTGATGACTAATCTGTCTTTTGAAGATGTTTTGTTGGGTAGTCCTTTGCTGTTTTTAAGCAGAATTTTGTAATAGCTAAAACGCCTTCTACACCGTCGCCTACCGCGTCCCTACAGAGGTGACCTTGGTGGTTTACAACCGTGTAAATGATGGTTGAAACGCTTGATACACGGTTGCCAACCGCGTCCCCGACAGAGGTGACCTTGGTTGGCGACCGGCAAAGTTGTTCAACGTTTGGTTGTAAACCACCAAGATCACCTCTGTCGGCACGCGGTTGGTGACCGTGTAGCAGGCGTTTTACGAGCAAGTGTTGAACAACTTTGCCGGTCGCCAACCAAGGTCACCTCTGTCGGGGACGCGGTTGGCAACCGTGTAGCAGGAGTTTAAGGCTTTAGGCTTTGGCCTGAAAGCCTGATCGAGTCACTTATTCCTATTATCTGACTTAAAAACGTAGATATGATTGTAAAAAATTAAAACGTAAAATTATGAGTTGAAAAGAGATTTGTATCAGATCTTATGGGTTGCTTGCTTCCAAAAAGTATTCTTAAACAATCAAGTGTCTTACAGTTCGCGGCAAATAACTTGAACGCTCTGAAGTTAGGTTGCGCATGCGTACTGGCATGCGCGCTACTGTTTTATAAGGCAGATTGACTTCTGCGCAGTCATTTGTAGTCTACTTCAGAGCGTTCAAGTTACTTGCCGCAAACTGTACTCTTGTTTATATTATGGACATGTTTTTCGACCAGCAAAACCTATTTACAGTGCGAACTGATTTCGTAATTTTTACATCTACCCTGTGCCGGGCCTAAAGTTATTCAGTCGTAAACTGCCTGAAAATTCGGTCCTAAAATTAACGACATGAATTGAAATTTTCCAGCACGAAAACTCGAGCTTTTTAGACCATAACAAGTCATTAAGGGATCTAATTTAAGCCAAAATTTAAATTTATTACGCTACGAAGGAACATTTATAAGATAATAAGGTAATTTTATGTGTCAAATTAGTATTGTTATTTGATAAGTGTCTTTTAGGGTGGGTAATACCTTTCAGCTTTGTTCTATAATTGGTCGAGAAGATAATATTACTATAAGTATCATTATCTTTCTTAGGGTAACGTACCTCAAAAGTAAAATACGGAAGCCTTGTAGGATCATTCGTGTGTCTGTCTGTCTGTCACCACAGCCAATTTGCTCCGAATATAATGGACCGATTAAGTTGGAATTTGGTACACATAATTATGTATTTTTGTGGAGGAGGCCTATGTCCAGCAGTGGACGTCTTTCGGCTGATATGATGATGATGATGATGTATTTTTGTGACACAAACACGAACATATAACGTAAATAAATGCATTTTGAATATTGGGGGTCAATTTTGGGGGATAAATAAGAATTATTAATAAAGTTGAAAAAAAAAATTACCATAACCCCTTATTCCCGAAACTACTAAGCCTAAAATTGTAAAAAAAAAACAAAGAATGGTTCTTTAATCATGGATTTCAGGAAAACCTATAAGAAGAAGTCTTCAAATAACATGATAAATCTCTCAAAATTGTGCGTACAGACGCCAGCAAGTTACCACAATCTGTCAAATTTCTTTAATGGATTTTCAACTTTATCACTAAAGAATAAGGTTCAATGTTGATTGGGAAAATTTGACAGATTGGAGTAGGTTGGTGTGCTGGCGTCTGTACAAACTTACATTTGCAATTGGAATGTATCGGAGAACATGTTTTTCAACTACAATGTTAAGTTTGTTCTTGGGATAAATTCATCCCAACTACGGAACCCTTCTTTGTACATGGTCCGACACGCACTTTGCCGGTTTTTCATTCGCTTTACCGTTTTCATCTCAACATTATCAAAAATTCAATAAATTATGATAATCGAAGCTGGTGAATGTGTTATCCAGTTACACGTACTGCACGGTAAGTACCTTGATGTGATGTGACAGTGTCAAGGCGAAGACTTGATCGCAAGTACAGAATAATGTGATATGGCATTGGAAGTAAGATTGCCAACTTTTTGTAAAAGAAAAAAGTATAAAAGTATGTTGAAAGTGGGAAAATAAACAGTATTTAGGAAAATTTGAAAGTAGGTATTTTAAGTTGATGTTTTAAATAGATACATAATTCATTAGTGCTTCTCGCGCAACTAATCAATTTAACCCAATTTTTGATGGCTTCGTAAGCCTCACCAAACAAAAAAGACGTGTGGCACTCGGGGACTGCCCCGGCGAAGCTATTGCATAGCATTTTTTATCAACTTACGCAATTGTAAAATATTAACCCGAATACAAGAAATAGCAATGATGACATTGACAGGAACTGTTATTCACATTTATAGTTTTTAAAACTTGACACAACGTAATGGCCGGGAACATCAAACTAATAAAAAGGTTTTAATTTAACTATTAATAGTCAAGGATCATTCGTCTAAGTAAATTTGAACTTTATTGTCAAACAGTTAAACATAATTTTCAATACAACACTCTCGTATCATTCGTCTAAGTAAATTTGAACTTTGTTGTCAAACAGTTAAACATAATTTTCGATACAACACTCTCGTATCATTCGTTTAAGTAAATTTGAACTTTGTTGTCAAGCAGTTAAACATAATTTTCAATACAAGACTCTCGTATCATTCGTTTAAGTAAATTTGAACTTTGTTGTCAAGCAGTTAAACATAATTTTCAATACAAAACACTCTTTTCTTAGGTAGTATTTTCGTTACGAAATTTCTGGATTAGGTCTCCACGCTCAAGGCCCGCGATAGAAGCTATGCAATAGCTTAATAAGGCGAAAATTATGTATGAAGCTCTATTTCTGTCGTCCCCACACATAGCATTCATTCTGTGGACAGGTGGCACAATTAACTTAGTACTTAAGTATCTAAAAGGAATTTTTGTAAGGTCATAGGTATAACAATTTATTATCTATTAACTACAGTTTCATTCTGAAATTAAGACTAGTTGCTACTCTTGGTAGATTAAACTTTTTATTTGAAATAAAGAAAGAAAGAAAATATTAAATATTTAGGTAAGTATACTAAGCTTTGGATATCAGTGAAAACAGTATATTCATATACTTTATTTTTGTTGAACAGTAAACAGTATTTTAGAGTGAAAAAAAGTATGATACTGTTTTTAACAGTATGGTTGGCAACCCTAATTACAAGTAACAAGGTAATACTATGTATGTATGTCAATACGACCGTTATGTGATTTACATAATGGGTATTTATTTTCTTGATGAAAAGTCTCATATTATGATGTAATCCAGCTTTTCAACACTCAAAGGCAGACAGCTAGATTTCTTATGATCGCCCGATAACTCGGTTTCCGGTGAAATAAAATATATTATTGCTGATACCTGACTATAGGTACCTTGTGCTGATAGATTGGATTCTCAACTTATGGAGACAGCTCAACAGTATTGAGCTGCCAAAGCTAGTTTTTACGGACTCCTTTAGCAGCTTCCTAATCTTTTGATGAAGGTACGACTGAAAGATTTAACCCTTAGCCCAACTAACTTGCGGGAAAGTCCGAAATATCCGCGGATTACCGTGGCCCCTGGCAACACACAAGCAATTGAAGGAACATGGGTGGGTTTTAGCCAGTAAGAGTCTGACACGCCCTCTCGCTCGAACCATAGCGGAAGAAATTATTTGATAATTTGCCACCCAAGAAAAAAGAAAGAAAAAGCCTAACTAACTATAAAAGCGAACAGTCATAAGAAGTTGAGGGAGGCATTTGCCAAGTAATAGGACAGTATGGATAAATATAATTATAAAAAGCCTTTATCCAAAGGATATGCTAATTACACACAGCAGTAACCTTTTGGGTAAGTAAAAATTCAGGTAGTAATTGGCAAAAATCCTTTGAAAATTTTAAGGACCCGCTCCTTTTTCTGATCCGGATGCATATTACTTCCGAATTGTATCAAAAATATTGTAAAGTAACCTTTGTTAAAAATATCGATAATCTTAATCAAAGGTCGAACAATATTGATCAGGTAAGTTCGATTCACAAAGTTCAAGAGCTTTCAATCCAGGCTAAGATGAAGTGGCTTATATTCAGAAACTTATATCTTCAAGAGGTAAGTATCTATAAATTTTAATGGTATGAAGTTAGTTATACAATTTTAAATGAGTTTTGTTCTCAAAGTGGATTTTGGAAATATAAAGTTTGGGTGAAGTTTGAGTAGATATTCTTGCACCGTGACTTGTGAATAGAATAGTTTCAATAGTTTGAGCTTTTTGATTTTCCACATAGTGTGATGTAGAATTACAAAAACCACAAGCTGAGAAAGAAGAAATTTGACACTGTTTTGTAATCGTTCTGGGTCTATAAATACTATAATTATAAAATATAATAAGAGTGGCAAAAGACATTTTCTTTAAAGTAACTGTTTAGGTACGGAATCCCCAAGTAGAAAACGATGCCAATTCTTCACAACACTTGGAAATGGCGACAACTTGTCACTCATTTCACAAGTGACAAGCTATTAAGTATAAGAAAAAGGTCGTTAAATGTTATCACAATAAACGCTGGTTCTATAGTGTGTGGCCTTTAACTTGTCACGTTTGACATCAACCGTTAACTACCACGTCGTGACCCTAATGTTTATCATAATAATACCTTCATCAAATCGATGATGATTGCTTTGAACAGGATATATTCACCTACAGGAACATAAAACTCATATATTATTGCAAAATTAGTTGCTGCACATGGTAGAAGACAAAGAGATTGATTTCACATATCAGACTCTTAAGCATTGAATAATACATGCAGCAAATAATAACGACTTAAAGCAATGGGAGCAAAACTTTTACAGTTTTAGAGTAAAACGCAAACAAGGTAGACAGACAGCTAGCAGCCTTGTTTTAGACTAATGTTTGAACATAAATCAACACATTCTGTTTAGGAAACACTTAAAAGATCAGCAGCTCATAATATCCGCATACCTTAGCTCACAAAAGAGAATAAAGTAATTAAGGTATTCGCCCTTGAAAGGGATCACGCATACTACGTTGTTTAAAACATGCATGGCCTCTAAATTTTGTGTTTTGTATATGCAGTAATTGGTTCTATGGTAAGATAAAGTAAGGAGGTTATACGCAAGATATTATGAACTAACAAACATTGCTTGGCTTGAGCTGAACGTAGCCGTAGGCTGGAAACTATGTAGACTACTATGCTAGCCATTATGTTTTCCAACGTTTAGCTTGATAACGGACTATTGTTTCAATCATGTTGACACAGTTCTATTTCCTTATATACTACAAAACAAAGTCCCCCGCCGCTGCGCCGCGTCTGTCTGTCTGTCTGAACGCGATAAACTCAAAAACGGTTTTTCAACCGGCTTTCACCAATGGTCGGAGTGATTCATGAGGAAGATTTTGGTGTATAATTCATTAAGGTTTTGTGTAAATTGGCTGAAATATGACGATTATTGTTAAAGATGTCGGAAAATATCTTGCCTGCTGGGAGCTTTACTAGCGTACGCCACGTAAACCGTAAAATACACATAAAATTTATGTTCTACTGCATTGTTCATCTTATAAAGGACAGCAAAAAATTCCGTTATTTAAATTGGGCATTTCATTTAGATTAAAATATGCTCATCCACCATACCATTTAAATGAATAGTTTATAAGATATCACAGATTCAAAATTACGCGTAACAAAATAATTATGGTTGACGGCAAGTAACGAGGGGGCAGCGCTAGGAGTCAACGACCTTTTCCTCCGCTATTAGGTATGTAATCCCGGTAGTACGTTCCCGTGGGATATTTTCCGATATTCACGTGGGCGAAGCCGCGGGCAAAAGCTAGTATCACATAAAATCAAGAAGCGTTCATGCAGTCAAATATTTAACTAACGCATATTTTATTACATTGAAAAACGATAGGCGATATTACAAATTGCAGTTAGCAAATTATCAGATCAAATCAGTTACCATAACAAAGTTACGAATACGCTAAACGATACGCTTTCCAGCAAATAAATTATAAGTCAGACAAACATTCACGTAACATTAAATGATTATAAATTATGATCGCAACAAATCTCTGAGGAAGTTAGGAGCAATCAGTTTATAATTTACATAATAGTAAACGACAAAATGGTGGAGTTCGACGATGGTGGTCCGGTGGTTAGCTGTCGCGTAATCAAGCTTAGATTATGGTAAAAGGGAAGGGGAAATAGGGAAAAAGAAATCCCCTTGAGAACCCCTGGACAGTATAGAAGAAGGCCAAGGAATGTAATCAGCTAGATGGCCACATGGGAATTATTCCACGTGGAAAATGATGTGGCTCTTATAAGTTACGGCAATGTACTACTTCTTGATCGCATGGCTATATTTATCCCTTCGTTATTATATACATTATAACGCGATTGCTGCTAAATAAAATGTAAGTGAAAAATGTAAAGGAAGAGAAAGAAGTGAATAAATAGTTGATAAAACAAGGAGGGTTAACATTAACGAAAGCAGTTTAACACATAACAAAGATAAATGTTAACTGTAGATCATGCCGAGCACATTATAATGACCAACACATTACATGCCATTCATTCAGTACGGTAAAGAAAATATTATATTTTAAAGGACCTACCTACTTATCATAAGTTGATAGAATCCAAGCATAAAAGTTCTAGCGGGAAATTACCACGCAGTCTTTCAAATTATATAATTCTATCAAGTTATTGGATTTAAAATTGAATCGTCCCAATCGAATTCAAACTGAGTTTTCTCCGGAATACTGTATTTGAAATGTATAATTTCATTTCAGATTTCAATACATATTGGGAAAGTCTTCAAGATGGCAGCTGTGATGAGATTCCAGAATTTATTTATTTATCCATTAAGTTCAACAATTCAAATGAAATATCTGAAGTAACTAAAAGCGTGTTTCATAAATCTCGAAATTCCCAAGCGGCACAACCAACAATTTTAGAGAAACATTTCACTAAATAAGTTATATCAAATTCATTGAACCACAGTCTGCAAACTTGGACGATTAAACATGATTTACAGCAGACAGATTTTTATTACGCAATTCAGATTTTATGATACATCTTTATTTATTACCCAAGTCCTACAAATGGTACAGTGATCTTTAAATGTTAGACTTAACTGTTAAGTTAATTTTACTGCTACGGTAAACTCGATACTGGTGGAGGAAACTGCGGGACGATTACGTAACACACTAACAGTAACAATGGCTTTCATTTTGACAGTTCAACATCATTCATTGCGTTATTTACGTTGTTGAGTAGATCAATTTTTCGAACATATGAATCAATGGATTACCTAAAGTGTGTTACGCAATTAGGGTGCTGGACGCTGGATCATTAGGTACTTGACTTGGATTGAAACAAGGCAGCCGCTAAAATGATTCTGGAAAATTCTACAATAAGGAAGTAATGGAATCTGTCAAAGCTTTGTCCCAAAAACGATATAGCGCATAGATACGATCGCATCGCGTGACTTCGATATATTCGCATCAACAGTCAATGAAAATGTCAACTGTGTTTAGATAAAACACATTGAATGATTTCAGGCCATCGTTGATAAATCGATTTATAATCTTTTGTCTATGCTCACTATGTCAAGGTTCTGTCCTGATTTCTATATCTGATAGTGTGTGCTTTTATAGCGTATGAGCGGGGTCGGACAGGCAGCGTTTGATTTACATGAATAAGGCGGGACTGAGATCAAAATAATTATAGGTGAGATTGCAGCTGAGAGTGATGTAATTGAAGATATACTCGTTAATAGTTTCGGCAAAGAAAATTATTATAAAGTTTCCTATGTATAGGACGGGACCAATTGCTAAAACATAAATAAACGTCGAAGAATACCACACTCACTATTCTTGTAGATGTGTTTTACGATCACGGAATGCAAGAAAAAGCATTTCTGAAAGATACTTGTTACGAAACTGAAAATAAATACACAAGAAAAACTTAAATGCATTTATATACTCTACATTTATTTTTCAACGCGTGTTATTTAACGTGATGTGAAATACATATTTTGCCAATGAGTTTCCGTTACGATAGTTTAATTTTAGGTTGTTGTTACATAGACTCTGTAGTGTTGTATTTTGTATTAGAAATTAATTAAATATTGGTTACGTACGCGACAGCTTCTAATAGGCAAATGTAGGAAATAGCAACCCAGATCTAGCTAACGCATTTGACAAATTACAGCACGTTATGGGAAAAGCTTGGATGCGGCTGGTACTAGAATGTGGAGATTGGCACAAACATAAAGAGGGCTATATCCAGGAGTGGCTGAAGTCGGACTGTGGATGATGATGACGAAGCTTTGCATGTTCAAGTTTTCAGGGCTGAATAAGTACCTTGTTAAATATATACCATACCATATTTCGGCCATGGCGGCCAATCTCAACGGAGACTAGCCTTCGGCGCGGGAGATATAACAGTGCACAAGTGTGTGCGCAGACACAAGTGTACTCTCTTTGCCCTCATTGACTCATAGTTCGATGGGAAGGATCATAATCCGACACGACGGAGAGAGATAAGGCGTAGGACCAACGGCTTAACGTGCTTTCCGAGGCACGGGGGTATCACACCGCTAATTTCCAAACTCTGATCTGTTACTAAGAAATTCCTAATGGGTAAACCCAATAAAACTTTGCCCAACCTGGGAATCGAACCCAGGACCCCACGCTCAGCAGTTGCGCTTGCGACCACGAGAACAACGGGGCAGTCAGTTTACAGATTGAAGCAGATGGAAGATATTATTTTGAAACAGTTGCCAAATGATGCATGACTTCCACTACTAGAAAAATCGCTTGTATAGCGACTGGATCCTTACATAGATCCATTATGATGTCATTTGTCGCCTGTCATAACACGGGTGACATCAACACAGCACCGCGCTTCACAATTGAAGAAACCTGGCTTGAGAAGCAAATGGCGCCAGCTAGTCAAAACATGGGAGGTATTTACATATGCAGTGTTTTTCTTAGAATGTCTTCGTATGGAATCAAAATTCCTGCTCTGCATTCAAAGAGCGCTAATATACAGCAATTTTCTATCCTGACAAGTAGCGTAGTACTTGTTGTACTTATCGTCGCGATAATTGCATATAATACAGCTTCTGGGCTACTGGGGAGGACTTAAGAGTAGATTTCTGTTAGGGCAATCGGCCATGACCTAGAATTCTGCCGTGGAAGTTCGATAGTTCTACATTATGTCCTTTATAGCTTAACTATGCTGATTTGATAGTCTTTGGGCCAGCAGCTAGTGTACCTTATTTACCTAAATAAATAAATTAAAGGAATAGATTATCTGCAAGCAATCATTACAAATGCTCCAATTCAATAATTTGTTACTGTAATAGCTCCACAGATCTCTCTGTGATTGACCGCGATGATCGCTGATGGCAATATTACAGTAACTTTACTTAATTGATCAATGCAATAAATTAAAGGAATAGGTTGTCTAAGGCCAGCAATCATTACAATTGCTCCAATTCAATCATTCGTTACTGTAATAGATCCACAGATCTCTCTGTGATTGACCGCGATGATCGCTGATGGCAATATTACAACCGTGAATAAAACTTTACTACCGTTTCTATTGTAAGACGTTATTATTACTGCTGACATACTTAAATAGAGGCCAGGTGACATTAAAACAGCGGCAGCATGATTAGCGATACCAAATACCAATGTTGGCCAGACGACGACGGCGAACCATTTTTTCTTTTTAAATATTTGCATACTTAAAATGGAAAGTGGACTTTCAATGACAACAGTAGTGGCCTAGGGATTATTTAAGACAGTGTTTATATCCGACGGCAAATAACAAGAATAATTATGATATGTAGTACCTCGGAGTGATAGATGATTGATGAACGTAAAGTATTATGACTAAGACCGGAAGTCTAACCGTGAGAACTTAATGATTTTATAAAAAACTAGCTTCACAATTGTAAAAGAAAACATTTAAATATTGAATCAAAAACATATAATGTAGGATGCCGTAAGAACATTTTATACAGAAAAAGATACCGGTGCAACGGGATCAAGTGAATGCCAAGCATTCTCAACTGTGAAGAGTGACGAGTCATCTACACACATATTTTCATTTCACAGACTCACGACTGTAGGCAGACATAATATTATGTACAGTATGTAATATACATTCACATAATATAAGCAGTTCCGTATCTGGTTGACAAGACAGCTTGAAAAATTATAATCATAACATGAAGAACTAAAGATACCAATACGAAATTGGAAGATTATGTTTCTTAGAGAACATTAATATACTAACAGTAGTGATACTAATATTGATGACCAATGTTAAGCAAAGTGAAGTGAAGAAGAAAGGTGGAATCTAAGCAGAAGATCGAGATGGATAAATCCAAGACGAAAAAGAAATATCCTTTCATATCAAAGCCTATTACTACAACTTACAAGTGCACGAATGAAAAAAATAAAAAAATACCTAATAACGCTTCCTCTTAAAATGTCATTTCCTATGTTTACTGCCTACAAGTTTGTATTCAAAGCAGGCAGTCAATTCAAATATGTATTCATCTTAAAAAGCTACTTCCTCAATACGTCATACATAATATATTGTATTAGGGTCATGGTTTCAACAAAATTTTCCAAAGATTGATGTATCTATCATTTAATCTTTTGAGAACTTTTTTTTTGGTTCTTTGTTACACAATCTGTCGAGATTATTATACCGTTGATGAAATAAAGGTTAGGAACAAGGTGGAAAATTCCTCATCCTCCATGCAACAGAATCCTCCGACCAGAGGAGTGTAGTGTCTGTTATGAACCTGTCTGATGGTTGTTGTCTGGCTGTTGTAAATATTATGGTTAAATCTCGCGGATAACTTTCCTTGCGCAATGTAGGATTTGTGTGACGTCAGATGTAATGCGTAGCGGTATAGATGTCGCTACACTGATAACTGTCAGCTTCCTCTCAGTGCTGGGAAAAAGCCTCCCTCCATGACTTCTCGTGGTTTCAATTCGGGGCAACGGTGGACCATTGTTTGTTGGTTTTGCCTCGTTCGTCCCGCCATTTTCTACGTGGTCTAGATTAATAATAATGTTTATTTAGTACTCAGTTGTAAAACTAGCTTTATAAGGATCTAGAACACTTGTTCTATTTGCCCTGTAAAATTGTTTACCATACATTATGCAATCATTAGCATCTAAACTAAACCTGTGTCTAGTTATGCTAAGTATTTCAATGAGGTTAGGATCAACATTTAGGTTCTGTTTAGTCTCGTGGGTAGGTCACTTTTTATTGTTATGGTGATTATTGCAATGGCAATGTATAAGGTGCCAATTGATGCTTTAAGATTGAAGTTAGGACAAAGAAAATACAGGAAGAGCTTACAAATCTGCCCATGAGTCAATATTTTGTCGGGGTAAAGAAAATCCTTTTACAGGTACATGCAAAAAGGAAGGAACCAGATGGATTTTCTTGCCTGTTCGTGTAATTGTAGAGCAATGAGGAAAAAACTTCTAAACATAAGAATTGCATAGTGAAGACAGATACTCTTACACAAGGGGGAAAACTCTGAGCACAGAAGGTAGTTTATATCTCAAGTCAGTCAGGTGGCAGTCTCCAGTAAGGCGTGTGTTATACGAGACACGAGACGACGACGTCGGGCTACCATGCGCCGCCGCCGGCGCCAACGTCCGGCGCCTCTGTGACCACGTGCGTGACCGCACGCCATGTGTTCACGTCTCAAATGAAGAGTCGTTAGAAGTTCGACTGAAAATATGTATTGTTGTGTCGATGACTGTAGAGAAATCTTAGTGTTTAAAGAGTTTTTTAGAATCTTTTGGATGCTGCCAGATAACACAAATATCCTTTCCAACCCCTCAATTGTTCTCGGATGCCAAGTTTTACTTCATCGTAACTTTTGAGGTATTCGAACCTTTAATCGAGATTTATTTATAGACAAGAATATCATTCGAATTAAAGTAATTTACTTCTTCATTATCTGCTTTGGTAGTTTTCACTTTTATGTGTCAATTAGAACAGATCCTGCTCTTTAAGATAACGGGCATGTTATCATTTAAGATATCTTTTGTCTTTTCATTCTCATTGTGTACGCACGACTATCTTAAGTACGGTGTTAATTGAGTCGTAAAAGATTATATCTATGATGATTCACACTGTAGTTTTGATATTTAGACAAGTTTGAACATGTCGAGGTTCTTTTAGGCTTTGTAGAGCTGGAGCCTTTATGAATACACTTTATTGTAAGTGTTATAAAGTACAAAGTTGCGCAAATGTCGACAGATCCTCGGGAGTCTTCATTTTGCAATTCGACGGGTTTCATTTTGCACTTAAAGACACGTATCATAAGGTTTATTACTCAACATCCTCTACTCTGCGTTGACCCTTAAGAGTATGGCAAGATCATTGGGTCAGATGCTCGCCGTATGTGGTCACGTATACGTGTTATTATGCGTGGGCGCCATCTACAGGTGATGCTGCCATCGATAACACACCTGACATCACATCTGTAGCTTTAGAGTGATTTTTGTTCGCTCAAGAAGCTCTTGGGCAGCTAAAACACGGTTTGTTCGAACCAAGCTGTTGTGTTAAACAAAATGAAATTTACCAATTAGTAAGTCTAGGCCTCAGTAGTCGTGGAATAAAAGGAAAACCTAAATGATCTTAGAAGGCAAAATTAATGAGTCACAGAAAATCTGCGTTAGCGCAAGGATACCGTGTATGGTTATGAACGTAGTCGCGTATGTGGGTGGAGGTGCAATGACTGCTTAGGCATTCAGTATTAAGTTAATAGCTAAGATTTATTCTGGTTCTGTGACAACATGAAAAGTAAGAAGTTTGTTCGAAGCTTAGGAGGCACTGAGTGCATCTACCTCCCGCAGTCTATTCGCGCCTGGTACTATCTTGTGCTTACGGTTTATTAATTTTGTAAGAAATTGTTTTTTTTTCTTATAGCATTTGTTTAGGAAATCGAAGGCAGAAAAGACGCAATGATTACAAAATACGTGATTAGTCTAGGACATGCCCTTTTTATTGCAGAATTTCTCGAATCTTTCTTTCCTATTCGTGTAGTTAATGAAACAAGATATCAATATCGCAAATGGACGTCAGAGCAACCTGTTTTACGCAGCTAGAAGGCGAGTTTCGAAAATGCATAAAACCAAATAAGTTTATGACTATGACGTCAAATTAAGAATTAGTTTAGGATATAGCTAACCAGTTCGGGATTACAACGACACTAAATAGAGAAAAATAAAAGATTGTTAGTTGATTGAGGGAGAAACGTTTTTTGAACTCCCTACCAAATTATGTCTTGAAAGAATTATCTTATGTTTAAGGAGGCAAAGACAACCAAATGTATTTCTTGGGAAAGGCTCATATTCAGAATCTCATGACTGCTAAGTGTCGAGATCTTGACAAACAAAAAGCCTTATCTCTCAACGGAGCCCAGTGCTATGCAAATGTAGCGTTTTGGACATCCCATTCCTACTATCGGCAAATAGCTGGGTTGGTGAGCTGGACTCAAGACCAACCATGGATTTTTGATGATGTAATACCTTTCCTCTCGCTTTCCTGCAATCTATGGGAGTGATTTCGTGAAATGGGACGGAAGTGTGTAACAGGAAGCCGGCGAAGCGCGCGCTATTTGATTTGACCAATGAGCGCGCGCGGTTCTAGATTTGGCTGTCAGATGGTGCCCGGTGCTTGGTGCATTAGGACTCCAACTTCTCAAAAGAAAGAACAACATAAAATTGATAATAATTACCAAAATAAAATTATATCAGGACATTGAGTTAAAATGTACTACGTACATTTAAATCAATGTATCAGGATCAAAACTTCGTTTGACGTTGTCAATTTGACATTATTGACAAGTTCGGAACGCACTGACAGATGAGTTCTGATACATGATACTCGTACATTAGTCAAAAGTTAATGTAAAGGCACGTCCATATTCTTTTTTAATGAAGGATTTGTTTGCTAGATTTCGGTAATGAAAATATAGTATTTTTGCGTACTATAATTATTTCTTCAACAGTATATAGTACGCAGACCCGAAATATAGTACAATACTATATATTATAGTACGGTTGGCAACCCTAGATGTTACACATCAGCAACTATTGTAAGGCTGGCTCGCTTTTTTTCATGCAATATGTGCATATTAGACGGTTGATAAGTAGTTTTAACAGTTCAACAAATCTTCAATCTCACTCCGTTTTCAGATATAAGTAACCAACGACTTTACGCTTCAGAACTTAATCAGAAAACCGTTATAGACTTTTCAAATTATTTATACCAACAAATAAAAAGAAACCGTACAAGGTTCTGATTCTGATGTAAAGGTTGTACTTGCACTATGGCACGTGTGTTCCAACGTGGTAGAGTTGAGTTTAGCGTTACAATGAATAAGTCAATTCTAATGGCCTCTAGATCAGGTAGGGCTGACACTCGATGGTATAGAAATATAGAATTAAAGGCAGCGACTATTTCTGTAGTGCTAATCTTATTAATTCAAGTGGCCGGACAGTACCATTTAGGCATTAAGGTTGAACTTGTCGCGGGCTTGAACTCACTGGTGGGGCGTAGCTAAAAACCACACAGTATCTCGTGTCTGACACAGATAGTATCAGTGATGAGCAGGAAGATGCTAGTCCACATGCACAACGTCTAGTTCGTATGCACACAAACACCGTTTCGAACTATTTTAGTAAAACCAGCGCGTTAAAAATTACGAATGTCCTTTGGAAAAACGAGTTTCATGAAAAAACTATTGCATAAATCAACTACAAATAAAGTTTATTGAACTCTTCTATAATTGAGCTCTGTCGGTGCAGACTTAGTTTTGAAGATTTTACAATTTTTAAATTTATTTGACCCTGTAAAAGTTTTTTGTCTTTCTAAACTTTTGGGACACCCCTACAATATTGATTCACTTAATACACTGCACGATATAAAAAGTTCATGGTTAGCGAAGTTTGCCAACAGTTGGCTGTGGAAGCATAATCAAGTTTTCTATGAGTAAATGCTTTCAAATTAGCTTTTGTAATTGGCTGAACAAAATACCAATAATTATAAGTAATATTATAAATGCGAAAGTGAGTCACATTAAAACGGCTGAACTGGGGGCCTACTACAACCACTTAAAGCAGTATTAATTTAATCTTACTTTAGTGGGGGAAAGAGATGGTACTATACGTCCTGTAGAGCTTCATCACTTTCCCACACTAAAGTAATATTAAAATAATACTGCTTTTAGAGGTGGTGGTAGGCCCCTAGAACCGATTGGGATGAATTTTAACCTGGATTAATGCTCAGTTCCGTTTAAACTACCAATGCTAATTATTTTTATTGCCAATAGGTTCGTAAGCTAATTTTACCTGTCATAGCTACTTCCATATCGGAAGGTCTATGTATGCAAAGCTGGGATGAGGTTTGTGCTTTATTATTAAAGATACAAATGAAGTGAAAACTTCTTTGTTGGCGTTGTTGTGCACTTTTTTTGGGATGGGTTAAAAATTTTAAACTCGCGTCAGGACGTGCGTGACCGTGAAGATCCGTTGCCTAGAAACTGACAAAGTAAATATCAAAATAAATAGTCTTTGACATTACGTAAAGATTGCGAAGTGAGAAATTTTGCCCATATTGATGGGTAAGTAATAAATTGTTTATTTTTGTTAGACTATATTTTGAAAATAAATAAATATACTACTACTACTACTAATGAATATTGTATTTAACCACATAAATTATAGTACTTCTATACTGATAAATAAAGCAATTTGTGTTTATGTTCTAGTTTTCACTTCTGCCGGCGCTCCCGGAGTGCAACCCGTTGTTTTTTTTAACCAACTACGATCCGTACATTATAGGAATCGGCCATAAGACATGAAGATACTTTTTATCCCGGTAGTAAGTTCCCGTGGGATAATTTCCGACCTCCACGCGGGCGAAGTTGCGGGCAAAAGCTAGTCAATAATGATTGAATTTCAAGGTAACTCAATGACCCCTTGACTAGGCACGTTTCGTGAAGATAACAGAGTATCCTTAGTAGACATATTGCTAAAGCGTATAGCAGCATGTGTGTCGACAAAAACCACATTTGAATAAAAGTCCAGCTGTCGACACATGCATGTAAATATAAACAAGAACAGGTGTAAAAGAGATAGTCGCGCGTCGCGTAGTATTTCAGCTGGTGGAGGGAGGTTGGGGGGTAGTGGGGGGCGTTCCACGCGTAGTAATTTTATAATGACATTATATAAAAATTACGTAAAGGCCACTGTAAGCACGTGTTTAGAAGCGTGCGCGCATTAGGTTTCACGTTTCAATGAACTATTCAATTGGAATAGCGTTCTCTTTGAGTAGGGCTGTGCGCCGACCAAATAAAAAAAAAGACAGCGCTGTCAACAGTGACATCTACCGTGGTGACGTGGCGTGAGACCGGTTTTGTAAACATGATGTTGTGTCAGTGATCTTAGTGAGGTGTAGTTTGATTGTAAATGTGTGCGTGTGAGCGTACGAGTATACACGCTCAAAACGAACCAAAACTACACCTCCACTCTGTGCATACGCACGAGAGCGGAGGCCTGTGTAGTTTTGGCTTGTTATGCTTCACTGTATTGTTCGCAGCGCCATGTTTTGGTTTTCTATTTCGTCTGACGGGCTGTGTAAAGCTGGGAACAAATTATCGGACGCGTCCGCGGACGTTTACTGCACAGACTACTTAGAGATGTTTACTGTCAGTTCCCTACGATCACGTCAATTCACGTCCGTGACTTACGACTTACGAGTTTACGACCGTAAGTCGCGGAAGTAAATTGACGTGATCGTAGGGAACTGACAGTTAACGTCCGCGGACGCGTCCGATAATTTGTTCCCAGCTTTATTGATAAATGTAGGTAGGTATTTATTGAAGTGGCTGGATTGTATCTAGGTCTTATGATGTTAGTTGTATCGTTGAAATTATCAGGTTTCTTTGTTAATATTGAATCCGTTTTAAGCTGCGCATGAGTTGCTTCATGAATCAGATTTAAAAAAAAACTGTGTTTTGTCTTATTTGCAACTAATGGCGCTAATGGCTGATAAGAATCTCAGGTTTGATTCAAAATCCCCCGAGATGCCGAGATGGGACTAAACCCAAAATCTGAGGAAACTATGTCAAAATACAGTTACAAAGTCTCATATTATAAATGTACAAATCTTTTTGTATTGCACCGGCCGTGTTTGGAAACAATTTTACCATCAGCGTGGCATATGCTTTACAAATTGCCTCAAAGTCAAGGTTTTCTCAACATGCTCAAAACGAAAATGTAGCATGCAACACTACAGCCCGGCAAGTTAGATTGAATTTGTTGCAAATAACGGGCCATTTAGAACGAATGCTATGAATCTCATTTCAGTAACTATCTGTGTTTTACTTTTGAAGGGGGTGATAAAAAATATTCATGAATTAGGTAAAACTTATTTTTAAAGATATCACGAAAAAAGATGATAAGTAATAGAAAAAATATGATAAACTTAGTGGACAAATGAAGAAATTATACGCTTTTGAAGTTATTCTTCTATCCTTGTCACCCAAAACAAAACGAGCATTGTACAGAATGGCGCGAACTTAGATAATATGGCGCTTCTATCTTGTGACGTCAGATTCTAGAATTGCTGTCTCTGTCCAGCTTTCCACTTTGAAACGCTTAGAACATCGCATTTTTTATTACTGCTTATTTTATAGTTTACGCGAAAAAAACCAGTCAATTACCCTATTGATTGTAGCTAAACAAATGACGTATTATTCTACCAATAGTACCGGCCGCCATATTGCCAGACTGGCTGCGACCGTCGCGCGTCGTCGGCGGGACGCGGGGCACGGGCGGGGTTCTCCCCACCGCACACGGTACAAAGTCGCGACACAATATCTTAAGACCAATTTAATGGACGTAAAATGCAGTTTTCGTTTGGGGTTACTTTTGAAGTTTTGACAAGATGAAATTGAAACAATATTTTATTTAAGTAAATATTTTGAATAGATACTTTTATTTATTACTAAGGATACAAAGTTTTATCGTAAGTATTTATTAACATTCTAGGCCTTAGACATAGTTTCGACAATTTTTCATACCTTAACCAACATTTACAAACAATTATTTAGCTTTGCTTTACTGCTTGCTTTATGAACAAAATGGAACATTCGATCAGTTAGACCTAAGTCACACACATGTACTTTCTACCTCTATCCGTATACGTATTTACATTTCAAATCAGCTTATTTAGATAAATAAAGACACGCGACAAATTACTTTTTTCGTTTGTTTTTGACAGTTATTGTTGCAGAATCCTCTCCTGCATCAACTACGATGTCAGTCTTTCTTTTCCTGGTCACTGTTTTAAGAATGGCCTTTTCTGTGCCTTTGTTCAGATATTCCGAAAATAGTTTTTTCACTGCGGATTCTGACACACCAGTAGCTTGAGCCACTACCAGATTTACGTTCATATCTTCACCTGAAGAAAAAAAATACTAAATAAACCAAAATTTTCTAAAATATTGTAAAGTCTCCGTTACAAAATTTGGACAAGATTTCTTGAAGGCAATGTTGACCTCTAAATCTATATTTAAATACGTAATAATAAAATAGTAACGAAGAATTTTTGTCCATATGTCTGGATGCATTGTTTCGAATTGGCGCAAATATGCCTCAACTTTTATTTCCGGTAGTACGTTCCCGTGGGATATCTTTCAACATCAACGCGAGCGAAGCCGTGGGTAAAAGCTAGTTACTAATAATAAAACTAGGTATTAAATTATAACGAAGAAATGACTAAGAACGAAGTTGCTTGAAAATTAAAAATAAGTAAGTAAGTACCTGTTTCCTTCGCTCGAATTAATCTAAACTTCCGAAAATATTTGTGTACATTGAGAATCATAAGTTTTGCTTGTGAATCCAAACGCTTTTTATACAGCGTCGGCTCAAGTGGATCTTCCGACACTGTATCTTCCTCCTGTGGAGTTTCTGGTACAAAAACTTCATCCTCAATTTCAGTTTGTATAGGACTTTCTTCTATAGGTTTATCTTGTAATTTGTCAGTTTTTATCGGACATTCTTCTATGGGATCATCTTGAAACGGTTCACTTTTTATTTGACATTCTTCTATAGATATATCTTCAAACGGTTCAGTTTTAATCCGACATTCTTCTATGGGATCATCTTGAAACGGTTCAGTTTTTATTTGACATTCTTCTATGGGACTATCTTGAAACTCAGTTTTAAATGTATAACATTCTAGCGGTTCCATTACGATAAACAATACCGTGTGTAGCAGTCACGTAAACAATAAACACGCGTGGATTTTTCTTAGACACGTTCACCGCTGTCAACGGGCAGCGTCGGATTAATTCGCGAATCATGTTCGTTTGCGCGCGCCTCCGCCGCCCCGCACACCGCGCTCCCTACCAGGGAAGCCACACGCTAAAGATTGTTTGTAACTTTGTAGTAACCGTTGCTCACAAGAGCGTTATTAGCAAGCCGTTCCTGTTAGTAACCGCTCCCCGCTTTATCAATGTTCGTCGGGAGGCGGGCCACGTGACGTTACCCCACTATTCTCACTGCGTCCATCACAAACAGGCGTGCATTATGCGAACGGGATCAAGTTTTAGTCTTGGCAGAATTATATTTTTGTGACTTTTACTAAAAATATCACTGAGTCGGTAGTCATAATCAGGGATTATTTATCTATGTTTGCAATATAATTTAGATACGGAAGGTATACATTCTCTTTGATTACCTATAATATTGACAGAACTGTGGCATTCGAGTATTTACTACGGCATCTATAAATATGCTTCTTTTTAAATTGAAGTATAATGAAAGTAGAATTTCGTGTCTGTCTGTGTGAGCGCGTTGTTCTTCTAAACTATTCAAAACATTTTGATGCGGTTTTCACTATCATTTGGAGAATGCCGGAAGAATGAATTCCGGAAGGTTTATGTATGTAATCTATATCTATCTATACAAATAATAAAGCTGAACATTTTGTTTTTTAGTTTGAACGCGCTAATCTCGAACTACCACTCGGATAAAAAATATCTTTTAGCATTTGTGTGTTGTCCTTTGTAATTGTATTAAAGTACTAACAATAGTTTCTAAGTTTTTGTATACTAACTAACCTTTGGATCTAGTTGTCCCAAAATAAATCATAATTTTGAATTTTAATTCGATAGCCTAATTCTTCAGGAAATATTATAGCCTGTTTCAGCATTTGCAATCGGGTACACACGGCTACACTACACATCAAGCTATACATTTCCAGTTTATGCTGATCTTGCATTGCATAGGATTTCCGTACGACCGACGCGAGGTCAGCTTATACTGGAATGTATATCAGAATACCATCGTGCTGAGATAGGAGCCTTTTGGCCTCGCACAGGACTCTGCTTCTTTTTTACTTTGTATTATTTTTATTGTTTTTTTGTTTTTTATTGATGTTTCAATGTGTCTTAGTTTAGTTTGTGATCTCCTGTGCTTGTCTCAAAAATTCCTTTTTCTGTCTGCTGTCAGTTTCAGTATAATTTATCTGCTTACATATATAGACCTCCCAAATAGCGATAGTAGCAACTGGAAAGGCCACGATTCTATACCCTCGTAGTTTGAGTTTATACAGGGGGGCCCCCCTGTATAAACTCAAAAAAAAAAATACAAAAAAATAATAACTCGAAAACTACAAAAAATCGCGGAACATACATGGGGTATTTTCGAATACCCCTAGACATGAGGAATCTTTTTTATTATGACGTGTATTTTTGGTCCATCATGTATATATAGATATATAGACTAGCTCATAGTTTAGTTTACGACCAAACAGAATAGCTCCTTACCCAGTAACTGGATTGTGGAGGTCAGATAGGCAGTCACTCCATGTAAAATACTGGTATTCAGTTGCATCCCCGGTTATACTGGAAGCCAACCTCTACATAGTTTTGAAAAGGCTAGGCAGGTTTTGACAAAAACACGAATTCCCCCATCCTAACTAAGGGTCAATTCACACGTACCACAACCACACCACAGCCACAACCACACCACAACGACGCTATGTGGTCGGGCGTATATTTTGTATTGAAAATGAATATTACAATTTACACGTACCACATTTTGCCGTTGTTATCGACCACCTGTGTAATACGACCACATCGCGACGGCAACGCCACCACCGGCGGCGGCACCGCGGCCACATCGCCACGACATGCATCCTCTACGAAAGCCGGAGTATAACTGCACATGACCACGTGGTTACCACATCGCAACGACAGCGACAACGCAACCACATCGACATTTTGTCGGTACAACAACGCAACTGCGAAAAGCCGCTGCGACACTATTCACACGTAACCACAGCTTGACCACATTTTGTCGCTGCGACGTGGTGTGGTTATGGTACGTGTGAATTGACCCTAATGCATAATACACGTATGTTCTAGTACCAAAGTGTATGAATCGTTGCGGCTTCAATAACACGATCGAGTAGAACATGCTTATACAAAGCTTATCTAAAATAGTTCTACGATAATGTTTTGTTATTTCATTTGAGTTTCTTTCTGTTTATTCACTGAATTTCATGAATTTTTAAAATATTGAGTGTGTTGTTTGAGTTGTGACAGTGGCGGCCCAGTGGTACTGGCCGCGACTTACGTGTTGTGGTCGTACATTCAAAACCTGACAGGCGCTTTATTTTGTGTAAATAATTTCATCACCACTGCTCTCAAAACGGTGAAGGAAAACCTCGTGAGGAACCGACATGTACTAGAACCAAAAATTCGAAGACATGTGACATCTAGCAACCCGCACTGGGCCCGCGTGGTCAGCCCACTCCCTGTCGAAGTCGCGGATAGTCCTAAGGGGAAACCGTGGCCCCTGGCTAGGCAAGGGAAGGAACACGGGTGGGTTTTAAACAAACACACCTCCTCCCTCCTGAAAAAAAAAAAACACTTCCCTCTCGAAAAGAGGCCTGTGTGCCAAGCAGGTAAGGTTCTAGAAATGAAACGGATACGTAAATTGTATTTTTCCGGCATCAATGTCATGATGACTCAAAACCCAAGTAAAAAACGTAGTTAAGTGTTAAATTACCTGCTTCACCCACAATATTCTTGGTTAACATTTAATTGTACTAAAAATATGTTTTTCTTGAACAATCCATGGCCGTCTAAAAATAGCGCATGGTTGATTATAGTCTGTCACTATTGATTTCTTTACTGGCGATACAATTGTGTACGTGTCTGTTGTTTTGCTCTGGTGGCCCATATTTTAAAGGATAATGTTATAATATTACTTATATCTAATACCTAATCCTATAATCTGGATCTGATCTCGGAAACGGCTCCAACGATTGCAAAGGGGGTGTAAAATCGATCTAGCTAAGTCTCATATCTGGGAAAAATCGTTTTGCACGACTCATAATGCGAAGCATTAGAGTGTGCTCTACGATCGAAAAATATTTTTTGCCCCATTTCTGCAACTGTTTTTATTGTTACACTCCTGCTAGTACACAGAACCTACTTAATTTATATACCATTGTATAGATGATTAAATGGAGATTAATACTGTACTTTTTAATAATTGATTTAATGCAGCAGAAATGGAAAAAGCATCAAAATAGTTGAAAAAAAAATCCTGTCCGTCAATTTATGAACCCTGAAAACATTGTAGCTTGCGATAAAATCAATTAATAGAGTCAATGTTTTTTTTATACATTCGTTTCATCCATAGAAGGAACCCTATTGAAAATGGCTCTTTTATTCAAAGTAGTTTAATTATAATTAATAAAATACTAACTAAAATATACTATCAAAGAAGACACCGCGAACAAAAAATGTGTCCCTTGGATGCTTTGACGTTTGACTACTGCGGTGCATGCGCGTTGCGAGGAGATTCTCATAGAGTAATGCACCCGAAGATGCGACACAGTCTGCTTCTTCTGCCTACTTGATACCTAACACAGTTTTAACTGCAGAACATTATTCTAATTTCCATTGTATTAATGATGAACATTATGTGAGATGGTTCACTTGGCATTCTTGGCAACCACGTTTGCTCATTACGATTTTTTTGCACAAATGTTATCCATTTTTCCCTTGTTTCCTGGAGCTCGGACGTGGAAATCTTAAAGGGAAAAATGCCACAAATTGTAATAATTATTTGATGACAAATAACCATAAACCATAATATAATAAAACAAACATTAATATCAGCGTACAAAATATTAGATACTTAATATAAAAAAATAGTTTGGAAAATCCAAAAGTGCACGCCTCATAAGTTCATAACTCTCATTCATAAACGAAAAAGAAATTTAAAACATAGTTTCTAACAAAAGTTAACAATTTATCACTTTTCATGAAGTATGTTTTGACTGCTTTTTTACCCATCAATATGGGTAAAATTTCTAAACTCGCATCGATATCGATCTCTCTCATATCGACCTCCGGTCTCCGGAGGGGAATAATGTAGCGGTTCCACCACCACATACGAGCTACGCAGCAAAGACATGACGTCACACAGATCCGCGCAGTTAGAGTTTACCACGCGACCGACATAGATAAAACTATCCGAAATCAACTTACGGGCAGTTGCCCGCCAGACACAAACACTCGTCTGGCCGGAGGATCCTCCCTTTTCAAATGAGGATGAGTGAACTTTACACTCTGTTCCTCATACCTCTAAAGTTTTAAACTGAAATATGAACAAAATATTTTACGGCGCCATTCGCCATAGACTAAAACATTCAGAAGTGAAGTGTAGGTACAAATAGCTGCCGTTTGTTTTTAAGGCGGATTTTTTTTATATTAAGTATCTAATATTTTGAACGCTGATATTAATGTTTGTTTTATTATATTATGGTTTATGGTTATTTGTCATCAAATAATTATTACAATTTGGCATTTTTCCCTTTAAGATTTCCATGTCCGAGCTCCAGGAAACAAGGGCAAAATGGATAACATTTGTGCAAAAAAATCGTAATGAGCAAATGTTCATCATTAATACAATGGAAATTAGAATAATGTTCTGCAGTTAAAACTGTGTTAGGTATCAAGTAGGCAGAAAAAGCAGACTGTGTCGCATCTGCGGGTGAATTACTCTATGAGAATCTCCTCGCAACGCGCATGCACCGCAGTAGTCAAACGTCAAAGCATCCAAGGGACACATTTTTTGTTCGCGGTGTCTTCTTTGATAGTATATTTTAGATAGTATTTTATTAATTATAATTAAACTACTTTGAATAAAAGAGCCATTTTCAATAGGGTTCCTTCTATGGATGAAACGAATGTATAAAAAAAACATTGACTCAATTAATTGATTTTATCGCAAGCTACAATGTTTTCAGGGTTCATAAATTGACGGACAGGAATTTTTTTTCAACTATTTTGATGCTTTTTCCATTTCTGCTGCATTAAATCAAATAATAAAAAGTACAGTATTAATCTCCATTTAATCATCTATACAATGGTATATAAATTAAGTAGGTTCTGTGTACCAGCAGGAGTGTAACAATAAAAACAGTTGCAGAAATGGGGCAAAAAATATTTTTCGATCGTAGAGCACACTCTAATGCTTCGCATTATGAGTCGTGCAAAAATTCCGCCATGAAAACAAACGGCAGCTATTTGTACCTACACTTCACTTCTGAATGTTTTAGTTTATGGCGAATGGCGCCGTAAAATATTTTGTTCATACTTCAGTTTAAAACTTTAGAGGTATGAGGAACAGGGTGTAAAGTTCACTCATCCTCATTTGAAAAGGGAGGATCCTCCGGCCAGACGGGTGTTTGTGTCTGGCGGGCAACTGCCCGTAAGTTGATTTCGGATAGTTTTATCTATGTCGGTCGCGTGGTAAACTCTAAAGCGCAGGCCACACCGGCAGCTAGCGGGCGGGCGTGGGCGAAGCGAACGAAGGAAACTATACAAACTACGCGAAATATTGTAGCTCGCGGTGTGAACCGAAGTATGTAAAGACGTGAAACGATGTTCGCCCGCCCGCCCGCTAGCTGGCGGTGTGGCCTGCGCTTAACTGCGCGATGCAGGATCTGTGTGACGTCATGTCTTTGCTGCGTAGCTCGTATGTGGTGGTGTAACCGCTACATTATTCCCCTCCGGAGACCGGAGGTCGATATGAGAGAGATTGATATCGATGCGAATTTAGACATTTTACCCATATTGATGGGTAAAAAAGCAGTCAAAACATACTTCATGAAAAGTGATAAATTGTTATAATTTTTGTTAGAAACTATGTTTTAAATTTCTTTTTCGTTTATGAATGAGAGTTATGAACTTATGAGGCGTGCACTTTTGGATTTTCCAAACTATTCTTTATTTTCACAGTCTCGGAAATCTGATAAGACGTTGGTGTACCTGGACGATATGTTTATATTTTCACAGCAGAGCTCGATTGACCAGATATTATTCATTAAGCTCTAATTACATTTTAAGAGCATTTTTAGGAGCTCGTGGCTAAGTAATAACAGCCGCACGGGGCTATCCATCAGGAAAGTCGAAAAGAAGAACTTGTCAACACCAATAAAAGTCTGCAAAGGTGTACCACAAGGGAGTATTCTAGGTCCGCCGCTCTTTATTATTTATATTAACGACTTCCCCAAATCCGTCAAATCTTCAATGGTTCTGTATGCTGATGATAGTACTGCAATAGTTGTATCTGAAGACCCTACGTCACATGAACATGAAATAAACGATACGCTATCATCTATAGTAAACTGGCTAGATTTTAATGAGAAATAAACCTAACTAAAACATTTGTAATGACCTTCAAAAATAAAAATTCTAAATTAAGTAAATTCAATATAAATTATGATCAAATAAACATGTAAAAAATTAAAACGACAAAATTGCTTGGACTACACATAGACTCCGACATGTCATGGAAGACACATATTGATCAACTATGTACAAAACTAAGTCGATATTCATATGCTATCTATATGCTCCGTAAAGTGGTAAATCAAAGTGCATTACTATCTGCTTACCACGCTTACGTTGGTTCGACACTAAGATATGGTATAATGTTTTGGGGGAATGCCACTGAAAGAGAAACTGTCTTCAAAGTCCAAAAGAAATGTATCCGGGCAATATGTGCTTTAAAACCTACAGATACTTGTAAACCACATTTTATAAATTTAAAAATATTGACATTTCCATCGCTATATATCTATGAACTAGCATTAGACATTAGAAATAATATAAAGAAATATGAGACGCTAAAAAGTACCAGACTTGCCAGTACACTTCGTGCAATACCCCATAGAACGGTTATGTTTGACAAGAGTGCATTTTGTATGGGCCCTAAAATATATAACAAATTACCTAATAACATAAAGGAAGAAAAGAATTTTATGTCATTTAAGAATAAATTAAAGAATTATTTAATTAATAAAGCCTATTATAATGTAAATGATTATTTGAATGACAAATGTAATTAAATTTAAGTTATAATAATAAAATTGTAATAATAATTAATTAATATCATAAATACCCCAATAATAATATGTGCTACTTATTGATAATTTAAATGTATGTTTATTGTATGATCTGTCCGTGTGGTGCCGGACTTAAAGAATCGCACTACCCTATCTCTTCCCATGGGTGTCGTAAAAGGCGACTAAGGGACTTACTAGAGAATGGGCAGCAGCGTTCTCTATGCACTTTTAACACCATACTGCGATCGCCAACCCGCTTGCCAAGCGTGGCGATTATGGCAAACCGCCCCCAAAAATGACAAGCACCAGAAACAAACGGCCCCTAGTGCCCGGCGGCCTACCTACCCTTGGCTACGGTAGCGGTCAAGGTCACGGTGAGGCAAGGGGTGCGAAGAATCCCCGGAAGAGATCCGGCTACCAAAATCACCGGAAACTGGACCTGGCAACATTCAACACGCGTACACTCCGGACCGACGAGAAGATCATCGAACTAGAGGAAGAATTGAGCAGGTTACGATGGGGTATAGTAGGGTTATCGAAAGTCCGAAGAGAGGGGGAGGACTCGATAATCCTTAAATCCGGAAACCTGCTCTATTTCCGGTAGGGCGACCAGCAGTCCCAGGGTGGTGTCGGGTTTATCGTCCACAAGTCCCTTGTGAGCAACGTGGTGAAGATCGAGAGTGTGTCGACCAGGGTGGCGTACCTTATACTCAGAATATCCGCAAGATATTCGCTGAAGGTCGTACAGGTTTACGCCCCGACCTCGTCACACCCCGACGATGAGGTGGAGACCATGTATGAGGATATTTCAAGAGCCATGCATGGCTCTAAAACTCACTTCACCGTTGTCATGGGGGACTTCAACGCGAAACTGGGCAAGCGAAACGATGATGAACTGCGAGTGGGGCAATTTGGAGTTGGACGTCGGAACCACCGGGGTCACCTACTGGCCAGTTTTATGGAGAAGGAAGGCCTCTTTATGATGAACTCCTTCTTCAAAAAACGTGAGCACAGAAAGTGGACCTGGCAGAGCCCTGATGGTGCAACAAAAAATGAGATCGACTTCATTATGTCGACGAAGAAGCAGATATTCAATGATGTCTCTGTGATCAACGCGGTGAAAACCGGAAGCGATCACCGTATGGTAAGAGGCACATTGAACCTAAATATCAAGCTGGAAAGATCTCGACTGATGAAGTCTACGCTCCGCCCAGCACCGATCCAAATCCAAAACCCCGAGAGCTTTCAGCTCGAACTTCGGAATCGTTTTGACTGCCTAGGGAGCTCCGTGGACGACTATAACGATGGGTTCGTGGAAACTGTCCATACGGTCGGGTCCAAGATCTTCAAGACCCGTCGTGCAAACCGAAACAAAAGGCTCTCTGATGCTACTCTACAGCTCATGGAGGAGAGGCGCGAGATGATCCTGCAGTCTTCAGACGATGCACTCAATTACCGGCGGCTCAATAGACAGATCTCTAAGTCCTTGAAAAGCGACCTTCGCCATTATAATACGAACCGTATTAAGGACGCAATAGAGCGGAACAAGGGCTCCAAGGTTTTTGCAAGAGATCTGTCTATTGGGCAGAGCCAGCTTGCGAAACTGAAGACCGATGATGGCAGAATCGTATCCGCCAAACCTGAGCTGTTGAGGGAGATCGAGAGGTTCTATGGACA
The DNA here is from genome assembly GCA_948150665.1 of Conistra vaccinii. Taxonomy (NCBI): domain Eukaryota; kingdom Metazoa; phylum Arthropoda; class Insecta; order Lepidoptera; family Noctuidae; genus Conistra; species Conistra vaccinii. The sequence continues at coordinate 20,882,216 of OX411332.1, forward strand.
GTTATACACGTCAACCAGTAACCCCGTTACGAATCTGGCAAACGACCCAAGAGCTAGATTAACCCGACATTATACCGAAGATATCCCGGACGTCAGCTTGTACGAGATTAGGATGGCTCTAAAGCAGCTTAAAAACAACAAGGCGCCGGGTGATGACGGAATTACGGCCGAACTCCTAAAGGCCGGTGGGAAACCCGTTCTTAAGGCCCTTCAGAAGCTATTTGATTCCGTCATACTCGAGGGTAAAACGCCACAGGCATGGAACAGAGGTGTGGTGGTACTTTTCTTTAAAAAGGGCGACAATGCCCTGCTTAAGAACTACAGGCCCATCACACTTCTGACCCATATCTACAAGCTGTTTTCAAGAGTCATCACGAACCGTCTCGCGCGCAGGTTTGACGACTTCCAGCCTCCCGAACAAGCCGGATTCCGTAAAGGCTTTAGCACCGTGGACCACATACATACGCTGCGGCAGGATAAGACCGAAGATATAATCTGCCTCTCTGCTTAGCGTTTGTGGATTACGAGAAAGCCTTCGATTCGATCGAGACATGGGCTGTACTGCAGTCTCTTCAACGGTGCCAGATCGACTATCGGTACATCGAGGTGTTAAAGTGTCTATACCAAAACGACACTATGTCAGTCCGCCTCCACGACCAGACCTCGAAACCTATCCTTCTGCAGCGAGGTGTGAGACAAGGCGACGTTATCTCTCCGAAACAGTTCACCGCTGCACTGGAGGATGTCTTCAAGGTTCTGGACTGGAAAGGGCTAGGCATCAACATCAATGGCGAGTATGTCACTAACCTTCGGTTTGCCGACGACATAGTCATCATGGCTGAGACCATGGAGGACCTCAGTATAATGCTCGATGACCTCAGTAGAGCCTCCGAAAGAGTGGGTCTTAAAATGAACATGGACAAGACAAAGGTTATGTCAAACGCCCATGTAACACCCACTCTCATAAAGATCGGAGACGCTACGCTCGAAGTTGTAGACGAGTATGTTTACCTAGGACAAACTGTCCAGCTAGGTAGGTCCAATTTCGAGAAAGAGGTCAATCGTCGAATCCGACTCGGCTCGGCAGCGTTCGGGAAGCTACGCAATATCTTTTCGTCCCACATACCACAGTGTCTCAAGACGAAAGTCTTTGACCAGTGCGTGTTGCCAGTGATGACTTACGGCACTGAAACGTGGTCGCTCACAATGGGCCTTATTAGAAGGCTAAAAGTCACCCAAAGAGCAATGGAGAGGGCTATGCTTGGAGTTTCCCTACGTGATCGAATCAGAAATGAAGAGATCCGCAGGAGAACCAAGGTAACCGACATAGCCCGAAGAATTGCCAAACTTAAGTGGCAATGGGCAGGACACATTGCCCGCAGAACAGATGGCCGATGGGGCCGAAAGGTTCTGGAGTGGCGACCGCGTACCGGAAGACGTAGCGTTGGAAGGCCTCCCACAAGATGGACCGATGACCTTGTAAAGGCCGCAGGAATCCGCTGGATGCGGGAAGCACAGAATCGGTCGAAGTGGCGGTGCTTGGGGGAGGCCTATGTCCAGCAGTGGACGTCTTTCGGCTGATATGATGATATGATATGATTATTGTATGATTATTTTTTATTATTTTTTTGTGTAATAATATTTGCACACCTATTAAGGTAGGATATGGTCTAAAGATCTTTTGTTTTATGTATCACCTCATGTACCTACCCATATTCCAGCAAATAAATGATTTGAATTTGAATTTGAAAGGTTAAGCTACGCTTGCCGGGGTTGGTCCGTGGATGGGTGACCATCTTTACATACCGAGACTCCTCCGTGCCTCGGAAAGCACGTTAAGCCATTGGTCCCGGCTGTCATTCTGTCATCTTTGACAGTCGTTACGGGTCGCCCGAAAGTCTGACAACCAGTCTTACCAGGGGGTATCGTATTACTCAGTTACTGGGTTGTGGATAGATAGGCAGTCAATCCACTGGTATTGCAGTTGCATCTGGTCAGACTGGAAACCGACCACAACATAGTGGGGAAAAGGCTAGGCAGATTGATTGAATCTCTAATTACATTTCGAAGTGTATAGAGTGCCGCGAGTATTCTTGTGGCACTCTAGTGTCGCTGCCTCGGCCTGGCTAGGGTGCCGTGAGCGTTGCATTGTCACTGTCACTTGTTATTTAGGTTAGGTTAGAACTGTGACCACACAACGCACGAGCCGAGCGAGCGTAGCGAGCGGTGCCGCGGTACCGGCCGGCGAAGTGCCAGGGTCCGTTTAGGCACAAGAGAATGTTATGTTTTGGGAATATGGTGTTTTACAGCGATCTAACCTCGACAATCAAACAAAATACCAAGTGACGTGACTTAGTGACAGTGACAATGACAATCCAATGCTTGCGGCACTTTGGACGGGCCGAGGCGGAGTTACTAGGGTGCCTGTAGTGGCACTTTATCCAATAGGGATTGAGTGCCACTGGTGGCACTCTATACACTGCCATTACGTTTTAATTGGGTTTAATCTACTTATCACTGATACAGAAGAAGGAAAACTTAGAACTTCAGGACAATTTGTCTGTCTGTATCACGCAAAACAAGAGTTTTGACTGTCCCAAGTGGACATTGGGAAAAATTATTCTTCTCTAACTCACAATTCCGCATTCCTATAATATTTTACTGTTATTCAGTTAGCAAATATTATACCTCTCTATGGTATGTGCCATCTGACCTTGATACTAATGATAACAAATAAGGATTTTCTTTTCGAAGTGTATAGAGTGCCGCGAGTATTCTGTGGCATTCTAGTGTCGCTGCCTCGGCCTGGCTAGGGTGCCGTGAGCGTTGCATTGTCACTGTCACTTGTTATTTAGGTTAGGTTAGAACTGTGACCACACAACGCACGAGCTGAGCGAGCGTAGCGAGCGGTGCCGCGGTACCAGCCGGCGAAGTGCCAGGGTCCGTTTAGGCACAAGAGAATGTTATGTTTTGGGAATATGGTGTTTTACAGCGATCTAACCTCGACAATCAAACAAAATACCAAGTGACGTGACTTAGTGACAGTGACAATGACAATCCAATGCTTGCGGCACTTTGGACGGGCCGAGGCGGAGTTACTAGGGTGCCTGTAGTGGCACTTTATCCAATAGGGATTGAGTGCCACTGGTGGCACTCTATACACTGCCATTACGTTTTAATTGGGTTTAATCTACTTATCACTGACACAGAAGAAGGAAAACTTAGAACTTCAGGACAATTTGTCTGTCTGTATCACGCAAAACAAGAGTTTTGACTGTCCCAAGTGGACATTGAGAAAAATTATTCTTCTCTAACTCACAATTCCGCATTCCTATAATATTTTACTGTCATTCAGTTAGCAAATATTATACCTCTCTATGGTATGTGCCATAGAATCTGCACTTGATACTAATGATAACAAATAAGGATTTTCTTTTTAATCCGTTGTGGAATAAACAAAAGCGCGTAGTCAATATTTGCTGTCACGTAGGTGTCTGTCAGAAACAAGAGGCATTACAAATTACAGTTTTCATACAAATAAATAAGAAATGAGTGTGTTTCATGAGCGTTATATTTTATTAATTTATTTCATTTGCTGTGGCTTGGTGTACGCTAGCAGTAGACTATTAATTAATCCCTTGCGTGATACATTAACAAAGAAAATCGTGTGTCAAAGATATTAGCACAGTTTCAACCTTTCTAATTTCATAAATCGCTTTTTAATTGTTTGGAAACATGACGTGTGACCTTCAACTTCACCTTTATATATAATTCGATAAAGAAATAAATTCTGACATGCGACCTTGCGTGTTGAAGTACGAAGCTCAACTAAGCGTTTTGACATTTTGAAAATAGAACAGACAATTTAAAAATAAAATAAAAAGACAATTTACACGCATATTTTCTGCACACACATGCATTTTATTGTTTATGCATGTGATGTACGAGACTTGGATAAGATGTTAAAAATAGAACAAGTTTGTTGCGAGCACGCAGTTTTAATAATGTAGCGTGGTGAGTTTATACGTTAAAGAGGAAATTCTTTAGCGTGGCAAAATGATTGTGGTTGAAACAAAGTGGATCAATGGATATTCTAGTTTTATTTATAGGTTTTGAGCAGAAACGCATATCTCGGTGTTGAAGTTGGTATGTCTGAACCGCGCCTTAAAGTTTCTGGTCACGATCTTCGGCACCGAGGAATTTAATTAATGGCGAGGAAGAAACACGAATATTATACCAACAACCTAGCTTGTGGATATACATACATAACATATAGAATCACTCCTGTGTTAGCTGAAGGGTAAGGCATTTCATAAACTCTCAATTTGCCAGTGAGGGCCCGAAAAAAGCGTCCATGAAGCTCTTTGCCTTGCCATACTTCCTTACGATCGTTAGTATCAAGTGCTGCAGGTTTCCGCCAGTTCTCTTTCGTCAAGGAGAGCGGGGTGAAGCCCTTGTCCACTGCGACCACATCTCGGTGCATCCCCACGTCAGTATGAAGGAAATATTCCCTGAGACTGCAAATTTTTACTAATCATTAGTAACTATAATACTAGCTTTTTTGATACGATAAAATAACTAATCCCAATGTTCATAAGAAAGTATGTCAACAGTAATCTTTACACATTAACATCGTATGGTACCTAATTGTTAACATTTCAGAAGTACATAAAGTAAGCAATTTATGAACCACTAGGCACAATTTAAGTATTTACAAATGATGCCAATTGTTCTGAGTTGGGCTACTTGCCAAAATTGTAAGACAGAAATGCCAGTCTTGTTTTCCACGCTGTTTTGAGAATGTTATTGTTATTCTTTATAGCAGTCGTTTCCTATTGTGATAATTTTGTCTTTAAATGTTTTGTCCTATTTTGGCTGTTTCTTGTTAAAAAGGCTCTAGTTAATAGAGAAGTTTTTGAACACGTTTAATTACAATAAGCCGATTACTGCTCTGTATAGTCCACGTAATGACAGATACCATGAAATGTCATACGGGGAATAGAGGTTTAAAGTTATCAGTAATGTAAAGGCGTGTACGCAAGAACGAACAAGAACATGGTGAACACGAACATCGAACACTTTGTTCGCATGTGCGTACCACTAACGAACATCAAACACTGTGGTCGTCAAAAATGTTCGTGGCGATCCAATTTCGAATCCGTGGCTGCTAAAGAGAGCGGGGCGGTTGAGCGGGAACACAAGTCGCACCGTGTTCATATTGGGCACGCCACAATTGCGGCGATAAGTCCCCTCTTTGAGGAGTGGCTAGAGAGGCGCCACGGCGCCCTCACCTACCGCCTGACGCAGGTCCTCACCGGACACGGTAGTTTCGGGAGGTTCCTGTTTCAGATAAGGCAGGAGGAAACGCCCGGGTGTCACCACTGCGTGGATCGCCCGGAGGACACGGTGGAGCATACGGTGGAGGTCTGCCCGGCTTGGGCGGAGCATTGCTGTGTCCTCGTGCAGGCGATCGGCGGCAATGACCTCTCGCGTCCGGCCCTGGTCCAGGCCATGGTGCGGAGCGAGAGGGCATGGCAGGCTGTCACCTCCTTCTGCGAAGCAGTAATGCTCGTGAAGGAGGAGGCGGGGCGCGTGAGGCAGAGACAAAGGTCGCTCCCTCGAGCCCCTAGCCGCCGCCGTAGTGGACGCCCCGGGCGTCGGGAATCGATCGCCGATTTCCGGCCACCGTAGGCGCGGGCTTGCGGACGGAGAGTGATGGGTAGCTCGCCGTCCGATCAGGACCAAGCCCGGGTCGACGGCGCGTCGTGTTCCACGCGCGCCTCAAAGAGTTGTCAGCGAAGCTGAAGGGGCCGTTAGGGCCGATGCCGACCACCGGGGTTGCGGATAAGTCCTAAGGGGAAACCGTGGCCCCCGTCTAGGCAAGGGAAGGAACACGGGTGGGTTTTAGTCAGTAAGAGTCTGACACGCCCTTCCGCTCCGCCCAGAGCGGGAGAAGTCATTTGATGATTTCCCACCCAAAAAAAATTTGCTTTGATTGTCATTTTATTGAAGTAATCTTTTAGTCAGCTTTTTCAAATCCACTTGCCCGGAACCATAACGAAATATGAGGTGATTTTCATTCAGGGACTACAATTTTTTTTTATTACATTCTTAATACTCTCACAATAATTATTTATTTAAGTTTACAATAACACTAACATCAAACAATTAGTTCAAGTAAATATTACCCGAATCGTGCCAAATCGTTAGCCATAAAGTATTTATTATCCAAACACTTTGTCCTTGACACAAACTAAAGAAGTTGTGTTAAGAACGTTGAACTTCTGGAGTAAGTATTTGTGAACATGACCTATTTGTACTGTGGTATGGGAATAGATTAATACAGATGGGACACTGCAGTTTAGGTATGAAGCTACAAGTACGCGGCGGGCCCATTTTGCCGGGCCAATTCAGTGAGTGTAACGTAGTCAGAAGAGCTAAGAGTCACGCGATAAAAAGAGAGGCAACTTGTAGGTGCATATAACTGTTGGTGATTAAATAAATAAAGTACTTTATTTCAGACCAGGTGTCCATTTTGTTAATAACAATGTTCTTATAGACTAGTGTTAGTAATACTTAAAACTACCCAGAATAAAAAATATAAAAGAAAGTAAACTCAACAATCACTACTGCGCCATTCCATGACAAATGACGCAGTAATGATTGATGTAACTACAGTCCAGTCGACTAGGCGCTGCCATGTACTCTACGCACCAGGGATGCGCGCACCTTTTACGCATCGTAGCGTCAAAGCAAGCTAGCTTAGTGCTTTGCGACCTGAATTGCACTTTATTGTGTCGTAGCAAGAGACGCTTTTTATTTAAATGATTTTGCGGAGTGTCCGCTCTGTATGAGTCTGTGGTATGGGTTAAGGATGGCGAATCGACGAGATTTATTGCTCTGATTTATGATAAGTTTTAATATTTTCTGGAAGTACTTGACTTCTGTTTATAAGAATTTAAATAAAATAAATATGGGGCACTCTATTGAAATAAGTAATTTAGGTTAATAGACACTTAGATTTATAATCATCGCATCATTCACACCTATCATCAAAATAAACCAGTTTTATAAGCACATTGACATTGTTTAAAATTACAAAATGACAGGATTACTTTGTAAAGTAGTATATTATTTTAATTATTGTGAATGTGAGGACTATGTGGACTTTTTTCATCTTTCTTTCTTTTTTTCTTTCTCAGTTAGTTTTAATGATAGTCTGGCAGTTTGAGTAGTTGATGCAGCCTACCCAAATGTCCTTTCTTTGGTATTGTTCGTCGAGTTGAGCTCCACGATTTCTGACAAATACTTGCACTGACTGGACAGGTCCACTCAAATCTGTGTGGTTCTTTCCTCAAAAGACCATTTCAGACACTAATCTACATGGTTCTTATATGGCTTGACCAAGATTATGTCTGCGACCTCTGAGTTTGTTTCAGCCTTTCTTCTCAGAGTAGTCAGATAGGAAACGCCGGCCTCATTTAGCATACCTATTTTTAATATTTTTTAATATGACGTGTAAAAGTGATTCCGATATTCTATTTACAGAATAAACAATTTCATTTCTATAGCACTGAGAAATAAATAAAGTAAAGATTGTCATGAAAAACTTTAGGTGCTGAAGATGGATGGGCCGTGGGAACTTTTCCAAAGTTCGTTTCCGGCTGGCAATGCTTCCAAGTTTTCAGTCCCAGTTTCTAAGTACCTTTAATATTTCCTGCTTTTTGTTTACTTTGTATAAAACGATACATAAATAATCAGTTAAACGTAAGTTGCGGCGCAATATTTGTCTTACATTCATAATTAATCATGAAATTGTCTGCACGAAATAAATCAAAACTGTCAAAGAATTCATTTATGTATATTTTTACAGGGCGCCAAGCTAACAGTATTTCCTGACATTACCCAATGGCGCTGCTAGCAACGGGCCAACCATCAAATTCAGTGCATTTCAAATTGGTTCCCTTTTCCGCCATTTTCCAAAATATACTAGGCGCTCTATATGTTATTATTACTCATGACGTGTTTCATATTTTTCTCCTTTGGTATATGAGTAAGCATTTATGTGCAAGTTCATTCAACTCTTGTGAGGCGACAGAAAGCTTCATGGTTATTTGTGAATGTACGCTTTCGTATTTGCTAAGAACGTAATAGATTATGGTTAGTACTTTTACTTGTGACATTGTCAAACATAATGCCCGTTTCACCACCTACGATTAACTTCCTATTAATTTACTTGGCACATAATTTCATACAAATTCTGTTCCATTTTTTAATTTATTCGGTAAGTAGTGGCTATTCGGACATCGTGAAATATGCCCTTAAACTCAAAGCATTTATTTCAAATAAACTAATTACAGGTACTTTTGAATTGTTAAGTGGTCTGTCAGTCAGAAAGATGAAACTAGTTAGCGGGCTATTGCCATCAACCTGGCACTAATCCAGACTCCGGGCTGCTTCTGGGAAATTCATTACATAAACCCCAATAACACTTTACACGACATAGGATTCGAACAGGACCTCATGCTCAGTAATTCCGCTTACGACCACCAGACCATTAAGGCGTTCGAGTTTGACATGGACGTATGGTAATATTATTTTTCAGTGCGCCTTCTGTTATTTTATTTTTAGCTACTATTGCCAGACAGAATAGGAAATGCATACAATAACTATGTTATCGCGAGCTCCTGCAGTTATGTTACAAATGCGACTGCCTTCCGTTGGACTGATACAGCAGACTGATTGGCTTTGTTTGTTATGACTGGCTATCTGTTGCAGAAAGTATTTATATCGAGCGAGAGAATAATATCATAAAAATAGTGGCGATAATAAAAATGTAACAGTTTCAGCATACCCTGGGCAGTGCAGTAAGACCCGCTGTCACCAAGGAGACTAAAAAAGGCGTTGAATAAACAAAAACAAAGGGAATCAGACGTTCGTAATAGTGACAGATAACTTTTGGAATGAGGCTGCAATTAGAAGATAAGACCGATCTATTAATCTCTTCAAAGGTTAAGCAAACTATATTGTTCCTAAAGATTAACTGCACACGGAAATCTTACAGCAAGGACATAAACTTAAACCTCATTAGGTAAACAAGTTTGTAAAGCAGACATCAAATTCACAATGCCAATAAAAAAAGCAAACAATTTCAAATCTCTTCATAATTCATCTCTAAAATATGTCCTTGTCACTTCCGTAGTGTCTGTTAGTGCATCATAAACAATGCAAGATAAGGTGCATGCATGTGCTTACCTACTTTTTTTTTTCAAAAGTATGTACAGTACGACACAACTTAGATGTAGCATAAATTTGAAAATTTTCATTCATTCATTTCAATTTCACGAATGTATTTGGCAATAAGACTACAAGTTACTGCGTTTTCGAAAGATCATTATCACCACAGTAATAAAGACACGCACAAATAAAGCACAAAAGTCACGCAGTAATAAAGATTGGTGATTTTGAAGGCGCACTCAGTTCGGATCTTGATCGGTTTTACGAATTTTGCCGATGCTACATCTTAGTTGTGTCGTACTGTACAACACATTTTTACAAAAATATAAATCTGGTAAATTAATTCTTGTTAGAAATGTTATACCTATACCAGCTGTTGTTACCCGCGACTTCGTCTGCGATAAAGAATGAAAAGTCGCCTAAGTCCTTCTCCATGTTAAGGTTCAGCCGTTTGAGCGTGAAAGCGTAAAAAAACAAACTCACTTTCGCATTTATAATATTAGTTACTATTCTTTCTTTTCGTTTAACGCTTATCGCTGTAGAATCCTAAAGTTCATCTTTCGGAGGACACCTAAAGGTGCATACATGTGTACCTACGCTCAATACATCAGCCAAGCACGTCTCGTGGTTATTTATAATACTTATTACGTCACTGAGCCACTGTTTCTTAAAATAAACACTGTCACAAAATAAAAATAAAACTACATCTTAATTTATTTGTGTCCTTACTTCCTCAAAAACAGCTACTACATACACGGTACTAACAAGATACATCTGTGTAAGTGTCAGCATTTTCTGAACAAAACTCATCAAAGCATTACCTACATATTAGATTCTTAACTAAAACAAACAGCCAACAAACGGCTCAGGCGCAAAACGTCTCTTTCGCAAAATGTCCCCTGGTCGTAAAACGTCTCTTTCGCAGAATGTCTCTTTCGTAAAATGTCTCTTTCGCAGAATGTCTCTTTCGCAAAATGTCGCGCCAGGGACTTAAGAATAAAATTTTGATTTTCAAAACAAAAAATCAATTATTAAAATTATAGTGCAATTATGATGTAAAAATTTTGGTACTTAAATTTACTTAAGAATGTATTCCAAATAAAAAAAAATATTTTGATACAGTTAAAAATAATATTTTGGTACAATTTAAAGCAAGTAATGTACATTCCAGAATGAAAATAAGTACATTTATGTTTTTTTCTTCTTAATGAAAGATTTATTTTCATAATCATTTACGAAAATAATAATTTATGTAGCAAATTTTAATTAATAACCAAGGTTTATTTTAGTGCAAAGATTTAATTTTTTTATCATTTATGAAAATGATAACAAAAGTTAATTTCAGTGCCACAATTAAGATATAATTTCATTTGATATGTCATATATTTATATTTTCTTTTTATCAATAATGTTATGTTAATCATTTATGAAAATGTTTTTTTTTTTTTTTTTATATAGTACTTGATAATAACTCAAGTAAATTATAATGCCAAAATTTATTTATTTCACATATTTTTATAATTTATTTTTTTGAATGATTTTTTGTTTTGAAAATCAAAATTTTATTCTTAAGTCCCTGGCGCGACATTTTGCGAATGAGACATTCTGCGAAAGAGACATTCTGCGAAAGAGACATTTTACGAAAGAGACATTCTGCGAAAGAGACGTTTTACGACCAGGGGACATTTTGCGAAAGAGACGTTTTGCGCCTGAGCCAAACAAACACTGTTCCAAAAATAAAACAACATCTTAATTTCGCTATATCCTCAATTCCGCAATAAAAGCTAGTGCAAAATACTCGATACTACTAAATTGCCTTTGTATAAGTGTCAGCACTTTCTTAGCCAACCACTTCAAAGCATAACATATTACATTCTCTTAACTAAAATAAAACAAACACTGTTTTAAAAATAAAACTGCATCTTATTTTCGCTATGTCCTCAATTACGCAATAAAACCTAGTGCAACATACACAGTACTACTAAGGTGCATGTGTATAAGTGTCGGCATTTTCTTAGCAAACCACTTCAAAGCATAACATATTACATTCTCTTAACTAAAACAAACACTTCCAAAAATAAAACAGCATCTTAATTTTGCTCCGTCCTCAATTACGCAATAAAACCTAGTGAAAAATACACAGTACTACTAATGAATGTGAATAAGTTTCGGCACTTTCTTAGCAAACCACTTCAAAGCATTAGGTACATTGATTAAAACATACACTGTTCCAAAAATAAAACTGCATCTTAATTTCGCTATGTCCTCAGTTACGCAATAAAACCTAGTGCAAAACACACAGTACTACTAAGGTGCATGTGTATAATTGTCGGCCCTTTCTTAGCAGACCATTTCAAAGCATTAGGAGCATATTAGGTACATTGATTAAAACAAACACTGTTCCAAAAATAAAACTGCATCTTAATTTCGCTATGTCCTCAGTTACGCAATAAACCCTAGTGCAAAATACACAGTACTACTAAGGTGCATGTGTATAAGTGTCGGCACTTTCTCAGGAAACCACTTCAAAGCATTAGGTACATTGATTAAAACAAACACTGGTCCAAAAATAAAACTGCATCTTAATTTCGCTCTGTCTCCACTTCCGCAATAACAAGTAACAAATATACATTTATGCATTATACACAGTACTGCTAAGGTGCATGTGTATAATGTACGTGCTTCCTTAGTTTCCGCGTCAGGGCATTGTTGCACATTATACGTGCTAAGCGGTGTGTTGACAAATTGTGCAAAATTGTTCCGTGTCGGGAAACGATAGCGTTTCACGGTCGACTGTTCCATAGTGGAGTTTAGGTTGGCTTAATTTGTTTGAAGCTAATTAAAGAAATTATGTTTTGTTTTCGTTTCAACAGTAAATCATGTGTTGCCTGAGCTCAGTAACTGGCCACGTTAGCCACGAAATCAGAGACGTTCTGCAGATCGTAAAATGCGCAAGTGTAAGGGAACTTGAGCACTCAAGAAAAGAGAAACATAACATGATCCGGAAAGCCTGGTGACTATTTACTCAGAATAAAGATTGAGTCATCTCTTCAAGTGTCCGAAATAGTGAATATGATCACACTACGATTCTACGAACGAATAATTTTTAATAGGAGGATCTAGTTTTATTTAAAATACATAGTTCGGACAGCGTTTTTCTGTACGCGTATTATAAAAACGGGTTCTCTACGGGTTTTATCCACGGGAGAATAGACAAAATGACAGATTGTGCTTGTTTATCTGTCATTTTGTTTTGTCTATTCTTCCGTAGACAAAACCCGTTCTTATTGTGGTGATGCTAAGCGTGCAGTATCAGACCCGAACCGAATAGATGAATTCATGATCTCTTTGTTTGTTTATAATATGGGGGCGGGAACTATTCCCACTGAATAGATGACGATTATATCATAGAAGACGAAGCACACAGAACTGAATACGAATGCTAGGAATTACAAATACACGCAAATGAAGAAAGTAGTCTAAGTTAAGGCGACGATAACCGACTTGTAATGATTTCATACTGAAGATCACGTGATCACGTCTAAACGAGTAGTGTTAATGATTTGGAAAAAATATAATATGTTAAATTAGAGCATTTTCTTAGTAAGTTAATATATATGAATAATTAAGATTATGATTATAATACATATTAAGATTAATTTGTAAAATTATCTCTAACGCGGAAAAAAAACTGAGAATCACGCAAAATCTATCCAGCGTATTTTTCTGAAACCTTCACCATTTGAAAGCTAATTTTATTATTGATTTTTTTGTACTTATGCGTGTTTTATTAAAATACGTTTTGTTTTATGAATAATAAATTAATAATGCGTAATTTGGGACAGCGCTCCTTGATGGGCGAGTCCTATTACTGGCTGGACATACCGACGCATTGCGTGAGCTCAGTACAGAACACGCAAGCTAACCGCTCAAGGTCATTGGCATTTATCTGCGTCTTAATGTGAAGCTATTTAACGAAAGGCAGCTTGTCAAGCCTGACTATCGTGTCAACTCAAATAATTATGTCCTCTCGAACAATTTAAATTACCGTATTTATGCGTACGCACAACTTTGGCGCAAAGCCAGTTACAGCTACGGGTAGGGTTGCCAATAATACTGTTAAGAACAGTATTATCTATACTTACTGTTGTTCACACTAAAATACTGTTTACTGTTCAACAAAAATAAAGTATGTATATGAATATACTGTTTTCACTGATATCCGAAGCTAGACTTAAATAAAAATGAAAGTCGGTGGACTCGGTGGCAAAAAACTTAAATACAAAACCAAAGACACCGACTTCCGAAATTAAAGTACTTATAAGTTTTTGAAGTCGGTTGTTTTTTTTTTGTAAAACGAAGGTTTTCTTCCGAGACATTGTTTATTTTTTGGTTGGCAACCCTAGCTACGAGACAATTTTAAAACTGCACTTCGTAAATAAACAGACGGACTTTCTGTTGAGAATTTGGTTAAAAAAATCTTTTGGCAGCACAAACGGAAGAAATGCTTTGTGCGTTGTTTTCTTCAAGAATAATAAATATAAGAATGCAATCAGTTTGATTAATTGAATTGGCCAATTCAATTTTCTGTTCGTGACACTTTAAAAGTCATAATATCATTTATTTTGAATTCAAAAGCGAGATCTAACGTGAATCAACCATCAAACGCTGAGAGTCCACTAGGTGTAGCTAGACTCTCAGCAAAAAGCGAAGGGTTTACTTCAAGTGGTCAACTAGTAACCACTTGTAATGTTGGTATAAACAAGTAGGTAACATTAATAAGCGGGTCTATTTACGTCACATGAGGATTAGTGTCGACGTCGAGAAGAAAGTTTCTCTATAAAACCTAGAGTTTAATGAAGTGGTCTGAGCTTTATAGACAACTCTATAAATACTCATGTACGCTGTTGATTTTATTTTTCTTATTGAAGTTTCACTCATCCATAAAATCTTTAAGATTACGACGACCCGAAAACTGTTACCATTCAGTACATGATTCTGAAGTCTGAACCATACATTTTGATCGCGTAGGTATTGCAATTTTCTACGAAACAGGTGTTTTTTTTTTAATAGCTGACGATAAATTTCAACGTACGGTTCAGAATCATGTACTGAATCCTCGGTAACAGTTTTCGGGTTGATGTCCCTGACACCCTGTATATACATACTTTACAATTTACAATTACTTGTAGTTTGTGTTGCCATACACTTGGGAGTTAATAGTAGTAAACATATAAACACTATAAAGCTCTTGTAAGAGAAGCTGGCAGATCGCCACAAGGCGCCTCGCCCGACTAGTCGCAAAAATATTATGTTTTTGTCGCACCTACCAAAGAACTTGTCTTGAGCTCGATTCCCAAGTCGACCAAAGTATTATTGGGTTTTTCTATCAGGAATTTCTCAGTAGCAGCCTGGAGTCTGGATTTGTACCCGGTTGATGGCAATAGGCTCGCCCCCTATTACATGGGACTTAAACATAATTGGCCTCTGCCTTTAGCCTTTAGGGATTAGGCTTGATGTTATATTATGTATACCACCTATCTTCGAATGCAAGCGATTGAAAGAACTGCAATCAATTTATTTTTGGACGCTGCCATTGATCGGCAGACAATGAAACTTGATTAATGTTTACAAGATCATACGTACAGTAATATTAATTAGGTGAGTAAAGTATGATTCAATGTGTTATTAAACTTTTGAAGACGCAGTTCCGTGAAAAGGTATAGCGTTGACATTAAAACGAAACTGTAGTACTTATGAGTTATTTGTAATTACGTGTACGTCTACTTCTACTGACGCATCGTTCGTTATTTAAGAAACTTTTTCCTCAATATCCGTAAGTACTTGTTGTTCTTAAGGCGCTAAAGTATCTTTCATACCGGCGAAATTAACTAATTCACTACTACTAAGAATTAACAGACTTTTCAATAAAACATCCTCTTCTAAGTTAAGTACATCTAGAACAACAACAAGTATTAGCTATTTCTGTCCTTACACAACTAGTTTTGCTATTTTAAAGTTGCATTGACAGTACCTTACAAGGAGACTAGAAACCAGAATGCAGCCGATGACTGCATAGGTACCCACGAGCTATAAACGGAGACTTGGCTATGTGCATAACCACAGCAAACTACAGAAGGGCAGTTTCATACAACGAGTGAAAATGGACACGCACATATAGATGCGTACAATGAATGATATTATAATTAAAAAGACGTAGATTACCAACTCAACATTCAATTTTCAAAAACGGCACAATATCACACTATTAGATGACACGTGAGAAGTAGGACGGCATGTCGTAATTATAGGGAGCGAAAAAGACACAAGATGAAGAAAATGTGGCTAATAAGCCAAATGACGTGCTATTTCTATTATCTTCCTCTTATCATTGGATGCGTACGTATGAGTGATCTCAACCGAATGCCAGTCCTGAGTACGTTTGCACTCGCTGTACGTGAAGCGTGTGTATGGGTCCATGTAAGAAGCTGAACCTTCTGTAACTGTAGTATTCTGTGCCCTAGCAATAGTCTAATGAAATTCATGTACTACATACAGCATATATGACACTATCTATGAGAATGAACGTTTAATTGAATGAGGTGGAATAAATTTAAGAATTTGGGACGACGCGCGACGCCGACGACGCGTGTGTCTGCATTAATGGAGGAGTTGATGAAAATTTGGAGACAGTAATTGCATATTTTAAATTAGATAGAACATGTCGTGTTTAGATCTCATAGAATCCAAGTAATATCATCAGTTATATATCAAAATTGATTTAATTTAGCAATATTTGCCAAAAGATTAGCCAGATAGATTGTTATATTCAAACTTGCGAATTATTTACAATTTACAATGTACGAAACATTGAAAATTGTAGAGCATAATTTAATTTGAAATGTTCCTACTGAATAATTAATTATCTTTGTTGAAATATTGTTTGCTTGTAAACTAGCTTATCTGAGATTTGATTTTGAATTTATAAATCTAAAAGGGTCTACTTAGAGCGGATATTTAAGTTTTACATCCATTATGCGGAGCAGAATTGGTTTCAGTAAGTTTCGGAGAACTCATAAAGCCTGTACTCGGTAGAGAGACTATTAATCCTACTAATAAAGATAAGGACAATTTCTTCGTACCAACTGAATTGTTCCATCCCTTTATTACCTATTTTGGATTACCGCCTTGGAAATCGATGTCTGTAAGTCCCTTAACATAGTCAACATTCAAATCTAGTACTCGGACACCTACAGACAATTGAGCGGATTTGAATGTAATCAAAGCTGCCTTTTAATTAGTTCGTGTAGTGTAATCACACCAGACTATTGGATCGTCTGGCAAGTTGAACAATGAATCCAAATGTAAATTGTGATTTAATTGTGTTTGAATTAAGTTTTCATCCAATTGTAGATTACTAGTAGGATATTTATTTGATTTACCTAGTTCTACATTGTGATTGGGTCGGCTTACTGCGTTTTCTCTGCCAACCGCCCTGTCTTTAACTTTAACTAAAGTAAGATTATCGACCGGTTTTTGAATCGGGAATTTGGAGTTGAGAACTTGTCAAACTAAGTTTCAGTATTACTTATGCCTAGGATTATAATATATACAAAGATAGAATAAAAAGCTAATAACTCAGACTTCGTGCAGAACTTGTTTATTTTCTGGGCTAGCAAGCTAGTGAGAAAGCTAGTAAGCTAGCGTCTCAAGCTAGGATAGTTTAACAGGACTGGGTTATATTTTTTGAGCTAGTAGCGTCCCTAGCCACCGATTTTACTATCCTGGCTCTCGTACTAGCCTCGTGGGGTCGGCGAAAATAGTACCAATCGGATCATTTTACTCTACGGACTAAGTTATCACAGTGCTATTGGCTTTAAATTTACTAGCATCGTGTAAGCAGCACTAGCTTGTGCCAAGCCTGAATAGTATACACAGGTTCTAGCTTCCTATCCTAGCTTTGAAAAACTAGCCTCGTGTATCGCCAGGCATTTAGGTGATGTAACCCGCGAAATTCAAAAATTTGATACCTATTCATAAAACGTAAGAAATTTTGTATTTCGCGGGCTTACTTTAGATGAATCACCTTAAGGCGAAAGCGTCAGGGTAGCCCGCGAAATTCAAATTTTCTTAAGTTTTTCGCAATTTGCAGGTCAGTATCAGGTTGTACGTTGAGTTAAATATGATTTGCGACCGTATCAAATGTTTATTTATAGAATTATAATCATAGAAATCATCAACACAACTCTTATAAGTTCATGAAATCATGACATTTGGGGGTTATTCTATCATACGGAGTTGTATTGCTGATTCTAATGATTATAATTCTGTAAAGCCATATTTGTTACGCTCGCAAATCATATTTTAATCAAGATTCAACCTGACACTGACCTGCAAATTGCAAAAAACGTTAGAAAATTTGAATTTCGCGGACTACCTTGGCGCATCCCCCTTAAATAAGAGCTTTAAAAGTTCTCAATTCAGAAACCGGGAATGTGCACATAAAGAAGAATATTACAGAAACTCCTGTCTCTGATTTTAACAAACGAAAGTTGTTATAATTTTCATCGCATTACCAAAATAATCCATTACATCATACGTATGTATGTCTCAATTCAACATGTTTGAGTGTAGAAAGTAAACGGCTAAGTGAACAGTGGTCACGATTTGAAGTAAACATGGCTTAGGGTCGTGAGCTAATGCAGAAATTTAATCTCTATACTATAGGATAACGATCGATGCACGTATCCGGCTCGAAGGACCATGTAGAATGTTGGAAGATAGTCAATGATACTGCTATGTTATATGGAAAAAATAAATGTATTTACCGGACCAGGTTATAATATAAAGGAGCGAGGGAGCACACGCGATGACCGCTAATTGAGTACCTTCTGATTTAAATTTAAAAATTATATCGCCGTTGCTGCTGTTGCTTTTTTCTATATTTTTAAAACGTTCAAGAGATCAGCGGGTTTTATCGACCTAGACTCCACGTCAGAAAAGTGGGAAATGGAGGACACACTACGAACTCTACAAGCACGCTGGTCACAAATTCATTCTCTTTATTGGGAGATTGATAGCGAGATAGGTGGAGAGGATAATGATTACGAGGCAGCTTATACACAGCATGTGGAAGGAATTGTCATTAGGAACTAATGGAGAGCTTACAGGTTTATTGGGCAATTAATTAAGCATAAGATGCAGAAAGGAATAACAACAAGATAGTCGCTGATCATTTTTAAAGAGCACCACAATTGCGTAACACTTTCTTTTATGATCCGAAGGATTTTGATTGAAATTCCTAATCAAGCTTCATTTGTTTGAAATATTGATCTGCTCGACAACGTAAATAATGCAATGAATGTTGTTGAATTGTCAGAAAAAGCAATTAGCCTGCAGGTATACTCTTAGCATGGCAAAAAAGGAAGGAGTCAAACTCAACAGGGAACAAAACTGCCAATGAAGCTGATGATGATATGGATGAAGACTGATTCAAAATGAGGTAAAAACTATTTCTGGAGTTATGCAAACTATCTTACGCGTATGTGTTTCAGAAATATTCCTAAAGGAAAGCTGACTCTCCCCAAATATAGATAATCTTTCACTGCTTTCGCTCGCAGCTAAAAAGGGAATCTACGATGACGTCACACAACCCGATCCGGTGTAAGTAATAGTTTCTTGGCAGATGTTTAAAGTAAAACTGTTGGACTATATGAGTCATGTCTCTTGTCATGCAATACTTACCTTTCATTCTCTTTACATCTAAAAGTAGAAATAGTACCTGAAACAAGAGAATAAATATTGTTAGTTAATAGTTGTGCTAATTAATAAATATTATAGTAAAGATGGTCATTGAAAATTCAGTAGAGGTCCACTCTCGAGGTTTGCCAGAGAGCTATGGAACGGAGTATTCTGGGTATTAAACTTGTGGACCGGGTTAAGAATAGAACAATCCGTTCCATCACTAAAATAACTGATGTCACTCCGAAAGCTGCCATGCTTAAATGGAATTGGGCTGGACACATCTGCCGCATGTCAGACGATCAATGGGCCAAACTTACGACCCAGTGGGTCCCGCTTAATGGCAAAGGATATCGCGGCAGGCCCAGACAGAGATGGCGGGATGAGCTGGACTCCTTTAAAGATTGATCATTGGCAGCTCTGGTCAGAGAGAGGTGGAAAGAGATAAGGGAGGCCTTTGCCCAGCAGTGGGACAGTAATGTAAATAAAAAAAATAGTTAAAATAATTATGGCGGTATTTTAGCATAAATTATTAAGAAGCCGGTTTGTGTCAAAACAGCGTAATTGCAAGCAAGTGCAGTGTAATTTAAAGACATGAATCTATAAGTAGTCATGTGTCTAGTGATTCATATAATTATAGCAACAAAACTCAACATTTCATGATATTTGTTACATCAACTCCAAAATCTACTTTTGTATATATTTTTTTAAATTAGAGGTTTTTAAAAATAATACGTGGAAAAAAACCCATACAGGAAACTGAGTTGATGACTAGTAGTTATGTTTAAAGTGTTAACATTTTCCGACCATTTAACTAAACGGTTGACCAAGATCGCAACCTCCCATAAATAACAATCAAATTCTTCATGAACTAGACTTGAAGCAATAAAATAATAGAGCAAAATATTCTCCATCTATTGTCACCCTACAGTTCAACGAACTGGCGACCTTCTATTTCAATCCTAGCTATTTATCTAAACTCGTATCTAATCCTTGCACAGTCAATGCAGAGATTATTATTACTGATACACTGAACCTCAGATTCTGAAAAATATTTTGGTTGAATCAGCTAAAGATGAAACTCGTACGTACTAGGAAAGCATAGCATAAAAGGGAGGAGGCCTAAACTCAGCAGTGGATGAAACAAAGCAGGATGATGAACTCAAGATTCAGGTTGTTTTCATATTATCCCTCAACTAATCACAACAACTAACATACAATTAAGGCAACTAAGTAGTCAAATTAAAGCCCTGTTCCTCTCTCCTATTTTGCTATGCCCGACCATCCACAATTATCATGTCTTTGTAATACCACCTAGATTCACATTGTTGAAGCAATAAATATATGGAGTATTTTATAGCTGAATTGCAGATCCAGATGCTTGAAACCGTTTAAGAAACTGGGAACGAGCAACGTAATGATTTTCCACATGCAAAAGGATGTCGAAAGCTTTAGAAAAGTCTAAGCAATAGAGCACATTATTAAGTCCACTTTATTGGTATGCTTGCAGAATATTGTGCGAAGTCCCCGTCGTCGGTTTCTATAGTTGTTTTTAATTAGTATAAGTGGTTTGCAGTCGTTCCAATTTAATTAAAGTAAGTCGGCTTTCATGTACCGTCGTTGTGTGTTAGGAAAATGCTAGAATTAATGAGAGCATAATTTTCAAGTCAAGTGACTTGAGTCAAGTGACTTGAATATTTATAATTATAACTAGCTATTCTTGTAGCTAGGGCTCTTAACATTGTAAGTGATGTTATCATGTATTTCACCAATTAACCTGACTGCAATAGTCTCCTTGTAGACTTTCATATCAGTTCTCAACTACAAGAGCTTTTAGGGATGCCACAAGGTAATATGCTGTGGCCTTTTCTCCTGAACATTTATATTTTGCTATTAAGAATAAATACTCCCGGAAGACGGAATCACAATCAAAATAGCTAACATTACGAAGCGATAAACAATGACATAGCGTGTAAAACAGTTAATAACGGAAAGTCGTGTTATTTTAATTCACGAACGTGTATTATTGTTCTAGGTCAGCCACAGTACAGTGATATTTATTTAATTAATGTGAACAAAGAGCAAAGTTCAAGAACGGCAGTGGTATCATAGCCTGGTGATAAAAGTGATAGCAGACATGAAAGTGATAATGTTAAACAGTGACAACACAAAATTGAATATTAGGCTTTAGATAAAAGAGGTTTTTCCAGAATAGCAAGTCATTAGAGTGCAGACGCCTCTCATATAATCGATATTGAAGGGACTATAGGGATAGTAAAACATTATGTTGGATTATGTCAGGCTTATCGTTTCCTGAGGATCATAAAAGTACCTATATTCATGTAAAAGCTGATGGTATTTACGCATGATACGATACGAATGATCAATTTTACTACCTAGACCTTCAAACTTTAATACCAATAAATGTATTGATGGTTCTATAAATAAATCGACATGATTTATTATGTCCGTTGTTGGTAGAACTGGAAACATGATTAACATGAAAAGCATTTATGCTTGTCTTGTAACTTAATTCACAAGCATGCGATACGGAATCAAATGAGCAATATACTATGCAGAAACGGTAAATAGAATATCAATAAACAACGATAATAAAGTCATTCTAAAACCAGGAAGTTATTCTCCTATTTCTAATTCCTGGTTAATATTCCTTTCAAGTAACATTAACAAATAAAGTGGTTTAATATTTATTAGAATTAGGACTCCTGCTGAGTATGAAGTCCTGATGGTTTCGATTCCCAGGTCGGGCAAAGTGTTATTGGGTATTTCTGTTAGAAACTCAGTAGCATTCCGGAGTCTGGATTTGTGCCCGGTTGATAGCAATAGGCTCGCCCCCTATTACATGGAATTTAATCATAACTGGCGAAATGTGAGTGTACTGTAGGGAAAAACAGGCGTCATTTTTTGTAGAATTAAGACGTTTTAACATTTGCTTATAATTACACCTGTACAGTTCATAAGTCACTGCATGCACACCATCTATTTTTATCTCCATTGCAATAACATCTACATATTTATTTATATTGCTATTGTCTCACACTTATGTCACACAGCCACTTAAGAGGTTTACATCACTCCTAGAATATGTTGACTTTATCAAACGCATCTGAATAGCACTCATTATTCTATAAAGACGAATAACAACAACCTTATTTCTAAAGAGTTAGAGCTCAATACGGTAATAGTAAAGTTCTAAAATAAGATTAATTACGCGGCGAGTCCGTTATCAATGAAAATAAAATAAATATTTGACCCTCTGTATTATTAATTGTTGTTATAAATAGAATATTACGTTAAGATAACAACAATCGTGGTTTGTTCGTACAAAAATTTTCCGTAGTTTATTATGGTACAAACGGTTAATTGTAATGTAAATAGATATTGAAATGGAGCAGACGGTGCTAAGGTGAACATTTTTGGAAAGTTTGGTAATTACATTGTTTATAGAGTAGCTAGTAAATATTAACTAAATGTTTAATTATCTAGAAGACCAATGTTATTTGTAAGTCAGGACATTTATTTTAACTAAGCTAGATGTGACGGTGGTGTTAAAGTTGGAGGTCAGGTCCAATCCTCCCTGGATTTACTAACTAAACTAATAGCTGGATTAGGCACTGAGGCGCAGAGCACTTTAATTTAATTAAACGGATATACACTCGGTTTCTGAATTGAGAATTTAACGTTGAGAACTTGATAAAGTCTATTTTATTTTTATTATTATTTCATCAATGTAGCCCGCGCAATTTAACATTTCTGCGTTTTTACAAATCAATTTTAATTTCACGGGCTTTCACCTTCATCATCATCCACAGCCCGACTGCTCCACTGCTGGGCAAAAGCCTCTTTTTTTCTGTGCCAATCCCCACGCTCCTCTGCCAGCTTCATCCAGGTTTTGCCCGCGACGCGACGGCAACAATGGAGTTCGCCCATATAAGGCATCCACCATTAAGTAATGCTAAAGTAGAGTTTGTTGTTCTCAACTTAAAATTTTCAATTCAGAAACCTGGTGTTACCATACCCCAGTTTACTGATTGTGTTTGTTTTTATTACGTGCGACACCAACTCATAATTCATTCCCTAATTGGCGAATTTATATTTATTGACTTTAAAAGTAACACTTAAACACTCAATTAAATTAATGCGTAGGAATCATGATTTATAGTCAAGTATTTGCTATGGTAAACAGAAACAACTTTCTCATAAATACTTTAGTGTACTAATAAAGTGATGTGCAAGGAAATGTGCCAACATGAATGTCTTCAGTCTACATAACATGTGTAACAAATATAATTTATTAGAAGCTATGGATGATTCACTACGTTGGACTTTTCCCAATGATATTAAGGAGTATGTAGCCATTTGGACCGATTGTGTATTTAGGACATTTAGCCGTCATAAGCGATTTCATAGTCGTATGGCAGCCAAAATCATTAGCTACTCCATGTGTGAATTATGGCTCAGCTCTTACTTGATTCATACAATGTTGCATAATTTCCCAGACTGAACCATCAATTGGCGTGGAAGCCAAAATCGTTGTCTTGTGAAAATATTGTTGTTATTTCATTGTTCAAATAAGGCAGCCTTCAAGGTCGTAAAAAGCTTTAATCGTCCCAAAACATTGAGGAGCTATCGAAAACATCTCAACAATGCCAACTGCGTACAGCAGTATCATGAGGTAGGTATAATAATCAAAGTTTTATTGATATACTCGTAGCTCTAAATATGTGCGGACATTGCCAAGTATTGTGGCACCATTCTCTAGGATATTATTGAACCTAGGTCATAGTTTGTTTACATGGTTTGCGTGCTTAGATTACAACGTAATTTCATATTTCTGATAGCAGGAGTCATGTTTTTGACCTAGGCTGGTGCGATGTGTTGAAGGCTGAGAAAATCCGCATTCAAAAAGAATATGAAACAGAATATGAGTGATAAACATAAGGGAGAGTACACTAGAGGAACTACAGATAAACCGCAAAATCTTACAAGACCCTGATACAAATCTAGAAAAGGCTAGAGATTATTGTGGTATTCGAAGCAAATGACAAATTAAGAACACAGTAAACAAGACAAAGGGAAGAAATGACACGAGGAATAGAAATTAATGATTGGAAATTAAAATAGATTAATGTTTGCGTCAATAGAGTAATTGCTATTGGTAAGGGACGTAAGTAGATGTTTATTAGCATTGCATCGTCTAGTAAATATTTGTTCAGTTGCAGCTTAATATACGCATATAATAGTACAATAAATATTCGTAAGATTAAAATATATATAAGTACTCTTGTCATTGAATTACCCTTTAGGCTAGTTGATGAGATGATTTTTTGAAGTATAGTGGGTAAGTAATGGTTGTAAGTATGGATATCATTGGATGACTAAGGATCAAGGTCATTGGCGTGCAATTGTTGAGGCTATTGTCCAGTGGTGAACTGCTATAGACTGATGATGATGTTGATGACCTAACACTTGCACTGTCCGCAAAGCACACACAATAGTTGAAAAATCATCGGACAGAGAATCCTTGTAATTGTAAATGTTGTTTGAAATCAATTCCAAACTTTAAAGTTTGGAATTGACTCTGCCACTATATAAAATCATATTTGTTGTTTCACAAATCAAAGATATGACACATCTCTCCAAATAAATATTGGTACGATATACAAGGAATTTCTTGGGTTTTGATAGTTTCAAGTGTTTACAAGTCGGCTCGCTCTTATGTTGAGGTGCCCTTCGTTGTGTATCAAAATGATTTGTTCACGTCCAATTTATTATCACATTTATCACATACGTGCGTAAATAGAGATAAAGTGCAGTGACACCTAATGGTTTCCTCTGACTAGTCGTTAAGATATTTGTTTAATAGATATTAGAAAGTAGATGTCAATGTATTGTCCTTAACTATGTAGGACGATGTTATAATTCATTTAAATTCTTCTTTGGGTGTTAATTTCGTTTTCCATACCTCATAATGCTTGGATTACCTAGTAAAAACTATCATCACATTACCTTAGTTAGAATTTTGAGATAAATATATGTAAATATAAGTATTATATTGTTCTAATGATTTCAACAGTTTTTTTTTCAAGTTCTGATTTCAAAGATCAATGTTATTATTAGGTACTCAACTATATTTTCTTTAATTTGACAGGTGTCATAGATCTCAGGGTTAAACTATTCAAAGTGTTGTATTACCTAATACCTACTCCATTAATTTTGAGATTTCCGTTGTTTAGTGCCAGAATCTGTTCCTTCCTGAAATTTCAAGAGTAAAAAACAAAAATTAATTTAATCAAATAATTTTCATTTTAGGAAGACACCCCTATAAAATTTTAACCACATTATAAATTATTATCATTCATAAAACGCAAAAAACACAACGTTGTCTTTCTTTATGTTTGTTATTTTATGTTTATTAGAACAACATACTGTGATCACTACAGCGATTGTCAGGTTTCCTTTTTGCAGTGTTTTCAACTGCCATATTTGAATCCATTGAAATCGTAATTGGAATGCAGTAAACGCAAGTTGGTAGATAATAATAAAATGACACTGTGCATAAAACAGATTTCATAGAAAGTCATCGGCAAAACTTCTTAGTCATTAAATATAGTCTTTCAGACAATGATCAGCAGCTTACAGACATCAATAATATAAAATTAAAGAGACGAAAGACTGTTATACAATTAGCTGCGAGATAAGTTAGTAATCTAAGCAATCTATCACGCCATTCACTATTTCACTAGTCAAGCCTTGATGCAATGCAATATTTGGCATCTGCAAACATACTGAAATGCCGACAGACATTCCAATATCACACTATTGCAAGGCTGTATCTGCAAAACGGCACTATATCGTCATAATGATTTGATCATAGATCTTAAACTTCTACTGCAAGACTGAATCGGTTAAGGTAAACGTGCACAATAGTCGACTGCATTATTCCTTACTAGCTTCTGCCCGAGACTGCGTCCGCGACCCTATACCTAACGTTTCTCAAGAATTGAGCTATATAATGCAAAAAGAATGTTTTAAATCCGACTGGTAATTCCAGAGATTAGTCCCTACATAAAAACTTAGAAACAAAAACGAATTTTACCTCTTTATAATATTAAAGTATATACAGTGTGTCCGGACATGGACTAGCGATATTCTAAATACTGAAATATAAACTATTTTAAAGTACAATTACACTCTTTTTTTTTTTTCTTTTGTTCTTTTTTTTTATTTTTTTTTTGAATAACTCTCTAGTCTTGTAATAATTATTGGTTTAATTGCATATTTTTTCTTTTTTTTTTCGACTTTTACATTTTTTTTTTTAAAGTTATGAAATTGTGAACACATTGTTTTGTAATGCAGATGGTAGACAATATTATTGCCTTTCGAATAAGCCTATTTTTATCTCAGTATGACTAAAACTTTGAGATATATATATGATATTTTATGTAAAAAAAACAAAATGGCTGCCACATAGCGGGGAAGTGTATTGGACCCAAGCCTAGAGTGTAATTGTACTTTAAAATAGTTTATATTTAAGTATTTAGAATATCGCTAGTCCATGTCCGGACACACTGTATATTTATATAGAATAGATTATAGATAGATATAAATATTGACTAGATGAGGCAGTGGTTAAAAGAGAGACTATACAATACAAAAGAAAACAATAAAGCGCATAGCATAAATACCAGTCAGGGCAATAGGAATGGTAACCGCAATATATTGTTTTGATAGTGTTACCATAACTTTGCGGTGTTTCCTGTCCATTTGACGTAATAATTTCTACCAGTGCCGTCACAAAATGAATCATATTGTTATGCCTAAATTGGATACAAATATTGGTATTTAGACATGAGAGCAATGAGGAAGATGACAGAAAATAATGTAACAGCCAATGTTTATTTACGATACATGAATTCCTGGGTGTCAAAACCACTAAAAGTATTTCCTCAATGACGATGCCATCAGGAAATCGGTGAAGCAAAACCTTGGGGCGGTGGCAGACGAAACTGCGCCCGATAGAGGGCGATGACCCCGATGAACTTATATGCAATTATGTGCTAATATTTAGCTGTTATGATCGTCTGCTGTAACATGAAGTAAGAAATGTTACTACAGATAACGGTAATGTTATGATTAATAGTTTATTAATACAGCAATTGAAAAGAATATATGTATATCACGTATTTCATTTACTAAAGAATTCTGATATTGCTTTCAATGATTTTCATATTAACACATTCACAGTTAAGTACTTAACTGTGAATGTGTTAATATTCCTATCCCTATCTGACTTGGAGGTCAGATAGGAAGTCGCTCCAAGTAAAATGCTGGTATTCATCTACATCTGGGTAGACTGGAAGATCAACCACAACATAGTTGGGAAAAGCCTAGGCGGATGATGGCAATAACAAACCCTGCCGTTGCCAAACAGGTTATTGTTATTCTGTTATTCATAGTATATCTAGGGCAAAATATTTTATTCATTCAATATGACGTCGACAGCCGAACCGTCTTCAAGCAGGTAAATTAAATTTTTCCGACATGATCCAATATTTCATCTACATATTTTTCTCCCTTTCGTACATATATCAGTACTCCAGTCAAATCATAAGTAATATGATGCGACATAGTCACGAGATGAACATTATATTTTTCCATTCTGAATTCCAGGTAAATATCCTTTTGCTAAGAACAGTACTTACAAGGTCTTTAGAATTATTTACTGAAAAGTTAATAACTGGAGAAACACTGTCATCATAGCAATATAACAGAACACCAGAATACGCAGAACTTCATACATAAAATAATGTCCAAAACACATTACAGCTGAAGACTATATGTAAACTAATAAGGAACTACAAAGCAGTAATTTGATAGACCAATGACCTTGAGGGGTAGCTGATGAGTGATGGATGATGAATATATATTTTTTGGCCCACAGATGGCTGTTTTAAGTTCATTCGATTTGAGGTCCATACGAATCCAAGTTGCTGGAGATATTAACAGTGAAGGGCAAAGCTTCTTCAAAAAGAATTAAATAAAGTTCATACAACTTGATTTGAATTTATAAGATGCAAAGTGTGATGTGGCGCAATATCAAAGACGTCTTTATCTAGCAGCAGATTATAATAAATTAGGCATATCTAGTATTAAACTGAGCCAGTTTCGTTCGATAAGTTCAAATGCCTCAAAGGTCCTCAAACACGTGTCTAGAAAAACATGCTCCCATTCTCTTAACAAATAAAGCTTTCATATTAGTGTCAACGCGTATATATCAAACAATACTATTTGTACTAGGTATTATCAATAAGGAAATGGAATGTTACTATACATAACTGATAAGATTAGGCTGGACAAGCAGGTTTATTGACATTCTTGGATCAGGAAGTTTCTTCTATTTGTAGGAAATCAACAACAAGCTGACATGCCTAACTATCTATATAATATACTAATTATTGTCCGCGAATCGTTTTGCAATCCAGGATGAAAACAGGTCCAGCCTACCTATGTGTCATGAGATGACGATCAGTTCGGTGGTTTAGGCTTGATAAGATAACAGATAGAGTAACTTTCGCATTTACAATAATATTACTATAATGGACAGGGTTCCGTTCCGACCATACAATGTGTGAAGTTTTGACTTGTCCTTGTAAACGCTCTGTGTCACTCATGACCGGGTGCGCCAAAGTTCACCTAAATTTTCAACTCCGATAATTGGAAATCCGAAAATGTTCTTCCTAACATTTTTCATCCTAACAATCACAATTCCTAACTACTCTGTCTCTAATGTTCATAATTCCAAAGCATTCAACTTCACAATGTCAGTAGCAATAAACATCTATTATACTTTTATTTGTTTTCCTATATTTTCTCAACATAACCATCTTTTACACTATTATTCAAAGTCATATCTTTTTTGTTTAGATTAGGATTAGGTTAGGTTAGGTTAGAACTGTGACCAACTACGCGCGAGCCGAGCGAGCGAAGCGAGCGGTGCCGCGGCAGCGGCCGGCGAGCGCTACCTCAAAATTGATCGCGAAATTTTTCTAAGTATTTTTTTCATAGTGCCCCCAAGACGACGCTTTGACCTGGATTGACAAAAATCAGTGATACGACCTTTATCATTCTAAACAGTTGGTTTTTAGACATAATTATCTCAGGTATAATTAAAGTAATAAATATGTAACAACAATAACCAAAAATAAAATGGCTAAATGTAAAAATGTGAACAGTTGTTTTGTAATCACAAGAAATAGTATAAAAACAAACCTTTTCCTTCAAAGTATCTGGTTCATGATTATGTTCGCTCAGTAGCATAAAAGCGTTTTATGATAAAAAACAGTAGGAGTTTAAATATATTTACATTAATGATATTATTAATTACAATTTTCGGAAACATGAGTGTTATGAACATCGCCGGTAGCACTACAAATAGTATGAATGAAAACTTTAGGATGAAAAATTTTAGGGAGAGTGATCATTCGGATTACAAATCGTTAGGAAGAACAATTTCGGGTAAAGAACTTTAGGTGAGCCAATATGGACCCCTCATGACCTTTGCGCTCCTTTTAGTCCTGTCAGCTTTCGGAAAAATCCCCAATATTTTGAAAAAATATACGCAATGAATTTAGAGCTGTTTCAACTTGCTTGGACGTGGAACTTCATCGTGTTTAGCATATTTAAGTAGGTAAACTAAAACTGTTTCAACCTAGTTCTATCTAATTCGATAGAAAGTTATCTTCGATCAATAGTTTTAGTTCATTCAAGTTACGATACGCAAGAAATTCAGGGCTTCTTTCCACTTGAACAATTTATTCAAGAAAATGCTTTAACAGGAGAGGAGATAAATTCTCTCCCTCGCTACTTATCATGCGTTTTATTTACACTTTTTATCTGTAGTAATAAAAGCTGACTTTGAAATTGAAAGGGTCATTGCAGTGCCCTTTGCACTGGATATTGACATTGAACCTGTTTCGACCTTGTATGAGACGTACTAAAGTGTTATTGCTGTTATGCATGTTTATTTTATAATTAGGCCTATTTAAAAAATAAAAATGGCGCTGGTTCTGTTACGCATCAACTGAATTAAACTTGTACTTTCACCACAACAATATGAATGCTATCAAATCAAATCATTAATTTGCTTGAATATGGGTACATGAGGTGATATGGGGCGGCGGTGGTGGTAGCGGTGTAGTGGGTATGCTGTGATATTGGACTTCTATGCAGCTAACTAGATAGCATAGCACCTCACAGTGCAGCATAAATCCATCACAAAGTGATAGTTTGGCCAGTCTAAATGACCTCCATCTCTTTCTTACTTCGTCTGTTAGAAAAGGCCTATAATTCGAAACCCTAGTTAAGTTTTGTTAAGTAAACGATGCGTAACAAACTTGGCGACACCCGGACCAATATATACAACTTAATTGTTATCAATACTTCATTCCATCTCAATTAGAAACTAACTAGGAGGCAAAACAAAAAGGTTACATCCCGATAACCCTTTGTTACCCATAAAAACAAGGTCCGTGTCACAGAAATAGATAAATCGATACTAGCAGATAACTACTAACGTATGTTATGTGATGATGAATATGAGCGTAAACATAAACTCACAGTGGGCGGAATTATTACATGACATGTTACGTCACAACCCTCAAAGACTGATAGTAGATAGCAACCATAATAATAAATAACAACCTTAACTAGTTAAAGATAAGCTAGGAATTACTTTGGGCGAAGCTGAGGTGACAAAAACGGTGAACAGTGCCAGAGATTCCCACGTGTTCTTATAGGTATAATATATCGATGCTAGGAATGCATCGAATGAACTGCGATAACGATTATGCAATTCGACTATAGTGTAGGATAGGTAGTTGTGGCGTTGATCTATTAATACACTGTACTTTTAAAATTGTATTGTTGAAGTATTTATATTTAATCTATGAATTAAGAACTTGGGACTATAAGGTAAATTATCTAAATATGTGACACCTAACAAATTAGAAGCTAGTGCTTTACACCCAGTAGTTCATTTATGTCCTGGACCACATAAATGACTTGACCAACCACCGAACTAATGACGATGAGTATTTTGACTGCCGCTTTCCCCCCTTAATCAGAATCATTAATGTGGTATCAAGAAGCAATGCATTGCGCAGGATTCGTTGCTTCATCTAGGATTTCATTGCGATGGGCGGTTGATGATGATGTCAGTATGACGAAATAAATTGACGTCACGAATCTTCTGTGATCCATCGACCATCTGCTATGTCAGAAGTGTTTCATTTCTCTTGTATTGGGTAAATGAAATGCATTGGTAGAAATGTTCTGTGAAATCTGGATTTATATGAGACAAGCGTGTGTCGATGATACTTCTACAAACTCTCATCCCCCATTTAATCCCTTTAGGGGATGAATTTTCAATAATCCTTGCTTAGTTCTCACTTTCATAATATAGGGAACTCTTGTGAAAAATTTCACGCCTTTAGACCCAGAGGTGTAGGCTGTGCGTTGTCTGTCAGTGAATTAATGAATGATTTCAAGATTTTTATTAGGTAAGTAGATGACCTTGTTGTTGATCATAAAATAGACATAAAGAAAATGGACAAATCTTCAGTGCAGCCATTAATTGAACGTTTCTATTCTGAAGTCCATTATCAAAAGCTTGATATGCTGACGCTGATACTCACGACTCAAGGAATCCTAATGACGCTACTACGTATGAAGCGTAATCACTTGTTTTCAAAATTTAAATTGGTGTAGAGTGCAATCACGCTTATAATAAACTATTATCATATCAGACTAATCTGTCTATCATCACGGGAAGCACTTGGCATCAGATCCGTCTACGTTGTTAGTACATCTTGAGTACAAGGCACATGTGACAGACATAGGACACTGTGATTAGGGATTATTTTTAAATTATGGTTTATCATTATATATATTAGATGAGCCATAACATGAGTTAAGAATAGTGATGGTTGATTAATTGAAGACTGGTGTGAGCTACAAATACTACGTCACTTTGTACAGTGTCGTGTTATTATATGACTAGCACTTGTCCAAAGGTTACCAAATTCAAGGAATATGGAGTGGTGGAGTGGATATTTTGTGTATATTATTTTTCTACATGCTTGTAAATTAATTTATCAGTATTTCACGTCACAATAAAAGTAGATTGCATCCTGTTACCGGTGCAGTGGTGGACTGATATTTTTTTAATTTTTTATTCAATTATATAATTTATATACAATCAAATAATAATAAAACAATAATGAAAATGGTTTTGGTTACAACATCATCAGGTTTTACAAATTATGCAAGTCGTCACACACAACCGGATCCGTTAATCACCTTTTCCTTAATTAAAAACCCAATCGAAGATGTGACGGATAATAAAAAAACCTCGGACAATTACACACGGGAAATTAATTACATTATTGTTGTTGCCAATAATACGTTGAAACTTATATCTTCATCACGAATCATACTTGATTATGAATACTTAAAATTGGCGCTTGAATCATTGAAAAGATTCAGTGTGGTTAATAAGGTGTTTTCATAAAATTCGAGAAGTGATACGGAAACGGCTTGTCTATTTTAAAATTTTGGAAATTGAGGTCATAAATAACGATCGCATGACAAACACTAATCATGGTTGGCACGACAAATCAATGGTGACAAAAAAGTTTTAATGTGTTAGCGTGCTTGTAAAGTAGTGGTTTTAAAAGTGTGCTTGTTGACGGAAATTGGGTGTTAGGCCGTTTGTTCACCAGCACCGTCATCGGGACGTCAACGAGAACGAGATGACGGAGGGCGCCGAAGTAGTGGTTCATATATTTACTATGGCTGCGTGTCCACCTCACCACACACCACCACCGGGATGCCCCGTTCGGTTCGAATAATCTCGTTTCTCGTTGTCGTTGACGTTGTGCGGTGGACAAACAGTGCGTAACCTAGTTTTCAAAACAGTTTTAATTAACAATGTTGTAATCTATCTTTTGACAATTATGATAGTAATTCCAAGACCACAAGTTGATAAACATTTATCTTATCAGTGATTTTATTTAACAAAACATAGTACAGATCTACGGCACTGTAAAATAAAAAGAAGTAGCCATAATATTAGTCTTACCATTTTCCTTATAAAGGACGTTGACGGCCAAGATAAGCCAAGGTTTGCTATTATACTTGAAAACAGCAACAAGTCATGTGAATTGATAAATCCGTATCAATATGGAACATCAAAACTACCATTATGACGTGCGACGCCTTTAAAGAATGTAGGATTGTCGTAGGTACGAGAAAGTAACTAAAGTTATTAACAGACTTGAAAAGAAAAGTAATCTAACTTTCGATGAAAACAACATAAGAAACACAAAAAAATATCAAACGATTCTTCAGCTATTTTAAGAGCTAGAATTGTAACACGGAGACAATAAATCAATGACGAGTTTAAATATCATTGCAATAAATGATGTATTCCGTCAACATCGCAATATAGATGAGGCAAATGAAGATAGTATACCTATGGAGTAAGAAACATAATTACGAGTCAATGAGGTAAAATCGCAACAAACAACACTTCATTTGAAGACAATAATGAAGTAATTGCGAATTAATTGCTTAATGAAACAATCGATGCCATGAGTGTTAACAAGGGTATGATAAAGCACATTGGAACGGATAATGATAAAGATGTTACAGTGATAAGATAAATTCTGGTAGAAATCGTACCTACTGGCCAATGTTATAATTTGGGTAATTCCCAAGTTATCGCAATGTTTTGAGAGCACTCCGGGTCAAGGAAGGCTGATTATTTCGGAATTTTAATTGGCATGTGTTATTTTATCGCATTATATTGAAGCAGCTATTTAGCTGCTTCAATATAATGCGACTATCGTAACTAAAAAAATGTTATTTGGTCCCATAAAGCCATTCCATTGCCTTGTACGATATTATACACAAAGACATACAATACAATTTCAAACGAAACAAATTGAATCTCGTACCGAGCTGGTTCATCTATTCTCGTAAATCCAACCATTTACGGACTCCACACAATTTCCTGCGGTAAAGTACAAATCAATACTCGTATTTTCTTTGCTCGCATTTTCTGTTTTTTAAACGGGGCCATGACAGTACTATTTTATAAGTAGGAGGAATTCTTTGATGGTTTTGTTCGAGTTTAAATTGCTTTTAAAACACTATTAGAAATTATATCGGAAAGTAACTGTTTTGTGTTATCAATTAACGAAATAATACTTCGGAGCAATTCAGAAGCTATTGTGGGAGAAATATACCACAATACCACAACTTAACGCTGAACCAAGCGACAAAGCCCTTTAAATAAATTAAAAAAAAAAAAAAAACGCTGAACCAACACCAAACACAGAATTCTGTGTCCACCTTCTTTTTTCTGCCCTGGTCCTGGTTACATAAGGTCTTTTTCTTCCATTCTGGTGTTAGTCGTCATCATCATCCACTTCCCTTTCATTCACATTCTATAACACAATCCATCCATCTTTTCTATAGTTTACATCTCCCCCTTCATTCATCAGCACTTATATTCATTACTCTTTTAGTCTGTATTTTTGTGTGTCACGATTCACGAACTGTGTCCAAATAAACGTTTTTTCTTTCTTTCTTTCTTTCAAAAGCTCTATATTCCGCAGTGATGATTCAACACCCTACGACCTTCACCGTCTCTTATCGGATATCGCACTGAATCCTTGAAAAACAAATAGGTAATGTAGTGGAAAAATTACAGTTTTATATCATGATCGTTCTACAATATTCTTGTGTGTCTCGATTTCTATCGTGACTTTATAAGATAGCGATTTTAATATTATATTGAAAGACTTAATTAAAAGACTTTCTCATCCGGTTTTTAATGGTTTAGGAAAACAGTTTTCCTTCTTCCGTGTGTTTGTCTTCATACTGTTTATTTTTAATTATTTCCTAAAAATGTTTGAGTTTGTGTTCAGAAAGATTTTATCGGATGTCTTTCTATTAAAAATACGAGTGGAATATATTTTTCTTACTCACTTTATGGGTACAAGCAAAACGAGGAAGATAAGGTAAAAGAAAGTTGGGATATCAGGACGAAGAAGAAGAAGTCAGAGTAATCCAATGAACATCTTAAACTGAAAATAATTAAACTACGTCAATCAAGCGTTTTCCAATAGTCACTATGATTGGTAATCGCAAGGAGGTTACGTCGTAAAGGGCATAGTAATGATGAGTTTACATTCTTCAATAGATTAAGTAATCTCCGAAATACTCGAAATCTTGATATAAGAATTGAATTACTTTGTAAAGGAAGATATTTAGAAAGACAGACAGACAACACAACAGAAAGTCACAGCAAACCAGATATATACGCAATATTTGGTCAAGTTGAATTAGATTCACTAACGAAATTAATGCCATTATGATTTTCGTAGTTTGTGTTGGTTTATAATTGTTTCGATAAAAGACGATGTTTAGTTTCGATAGAATATGTCGATAAAATATGTTATGTTATTGAAAATTTCAATTCAGACAACGAAACATGAGGAATTTGTATTTCCTTGATCGTTTACTTCAGATAAGTTAACATCAAGTTTACACGTTTTATTCTATAGACGCACGTGACTTGTCTCAGCCATTTCAGTAATCTAATCTGTTAATTAATCATTAGCCATGATACGGGCTGTAAGTGGGTTTTTTGTTTACTTTACTACTGAACCGGTTTGATAATTATTTGATTATCACATCAGATAAGTCTTTGCAGATAAGAGCTATATTGCACCTTTAATTCTTAAAGCTTGAGTTTAAACAATTTCTGTTTTTACCTTGGCGTCTTCTGGCTGTTACACACAGTGCCGGCGGCATGACCGCCGGCACTGCCCGCCTGCCTTGCCGCACAAAGCCGCAGAAACAAACGCAAACAAAATTAAGGAGCAAAAGCCGGAGGCACGTGCCGCGCGGCAAAAGCCGGCGGCCATCCGCCGGCACTGTGTGTAGGAGCCATTAGACTATGTTAATAGGAATTATATGTCTTCTATGATCAAATGCACTGGTGTTGAATTGAAATGAGAACGGTTTTAGATAATCTAGGAATGCGAAGCTTCTGCTAGATATAAAGTTATCTATATATTATCTTGAAAACAATAGGCCGATATAATAATATTGCCGTCTTGTTGAACGATAAAGAATTCCAATAATTGTTGTATTGGCATAAATGAGTAATTAAGATTGGTGTTATTCTTATTACAGTCTGCATACCTATGTTTATATTAAGTGGTTATCAATTAGCGGTTAGAGAACCTTCTATTCTATAGATTCTTTATACGTCGTATTACACACATCAAAAGTGTCTAGGGATCAACATATATTTTTGCA
This sequence comes from Conistra vaccinii, assembly GCA_948150665.1. NCBI lineage: Eukaryota > Metazoa > Arthropoda > Insecta > Lepidoptera > Noctuidae > Conistra > Conistra vaccinii. The sequence goes on from OX411332.1 coordinate 20,918,606, forward strand.
ATAACTTTTCTCCTGATTGATATTAATTAAAATTTTCTTTAAGGATTCATCAAATAAAGTGTTTTCGTTTGTCACAGTAACGATAAACCAAGTCACCTTTGCATTAATAAAGAAATTTGCCATTTTCCTAATAAAGGGATTTTTGACATTTGAACCACTAACATTAAAGTTCGAAAAAAAGACTGAAATAACAGTTTTCTTTAAAATTTTATTGGGTAACTTAAACAATTAATAATCCGTGTTTCTACCGCGAACACTAACAACACAAGAACATCGGTTTGGCATACTCAAAATGAGTTCATCCAAATCACGCTGTGGAATGGCCGCCCATGTTCGTTGCAACAACAAAAAAAGGTCTTCTTGCGACTGGATACCCTCCATATTCGGCAGAGCTCTTCTCTGTAGCATATCCCATGCATGCTCAATCGGGTTCAAGTCTGGCGACTGAGCAGGCCAGGGCAGGACATTGATGTTAGCTGCGGCGAGAGTCTGTCTTACAACTCTTGCGGTGTGCGGTCGTGCATTATCATGCATTAACTGAAATAAGGGACCGATTTGCACTTGTAGAGGAACGATGACGTCTGATACAATCGTCTCAGCATAAATTTGAGCGTTGAGGTTGCCTCTGATCCAAATCAACTCAGTTCTTCCGCCGATCCAAATACCCGCCCATACCATGATGGTTCCACCACTATAAGGATGGACTTCCTGGCAGGATTTTAATCGCTGTTGGCGTCCAGGGGTTCTCCAGTGTCGTATACGTCTTGTATCCGGTCTCATACCAAAACGAGACTCATCAGAAAAGCACACGAAACGCCATTGTTCTTCTGCCCAATTTCTGTGTTCAAGAGCCCATTGATATCGAATCCTACGATTGTGCATTGCTATAGGTGGTACCCGTAGCGGTCTTCGGGAATGAAGGTTCACTTCATGCAAGCGGTTTCTGACTGTTTGGTCGCTAATTAAGTTCCCTGAAGAGTGATGAAGCCTCACGGCTAACATCATGGCGGTTATTGTTGGAGCTCTTCGAGCTAAGATTTGAATGTATCGGTCTTGTCTCCGTGTGGTGCAGCGATACCGTCCTCCATGGCGCTCAGCCACGGTACCAGTGCTTCGGTAACGTGTCCAAAGTCGACTGATAACACTCTGACTTGTATTCAGAGCTAAAGCCACAGTACGTTGCCGGGAACCAGCTTCTATCATTCCCACGGCTCTGAGCATTTCTTCCCTGCTTGAATGACGTCGCTGCTCCATAATAACGTTGGTTTTAATCAGTAGTAGGGAAACAGTAGCACTAATAATGTCTTCAATGCGTTGTATGTTTTTATAGGGAAAATATTGACAGCTGATTTTCATCTTTTACTCGAATTTGATTCACAGTTCCTGATTCAAATTATGAAATGCACCAAAAAGGATCCATATAAATTTATAAAATCATAAATTTATTACAAAGCCACATCTCAATCTCAAGAAATCCGCATAAAAATGCTTGATCCCTAGACACTTTTGATGTGTGTACTTGGTTAATAGCTTGAAGCAGGATAAAGAGCAGGTCTCAAAATGATAAAACGAGGTAAATAATTAAAATTGTATACTGTTGACAGTAATAGCCTACATCACAAGTACAATGTATTGATAGATTATAGGTTAATTCAGTAAATTGTATTGAGGTCTCAATACACTGTATGATCACATAAATAAGATAAAATCCTTGATATAGAACATTGATGTCAAACAACGAAATGCAGCTTTTGTCATACGAAAATCTAAAGGTGTTATTACCGAATGAGATAATTCTGAAATTCTTTGAACATTCAGTGAAAACGATGTTACCCAGATTAATTGGCTTGCAAAGGTCAGAGAGCAGCTTTGGATCAAAAATCGATAGTCACCCGAATTTGGTTGGACTGAAATCCTATTGAATAATGTAGTGCAAAAGCGTTGTGGGTGTGTTTGTTACCAGTATTTGTCACCGGGAAAATCAAAGCAGAAGTGTCGGGCTGGGGCTGATGTATGGCATGCATGACAAATCAATCAAGTATTGATTCAAGGATTGTTGGAAAAAAATAACAAGGTATCTAGCTGGCATAGTTAATACTTAAAATGCATATAATAATATTTAAAAAAAGACATAAAGTCTTTGGGGACTGCTGATAGAAGTGAAAACTAAGTATTTTGTGAATTGTATCGTATACACAGTATACATATAGCTCATAGGAAGCGTGCGGTGACGATGACGCGAGTTCCATGATTTTTATTCACCCAAAAAGTGCTCAACGCGCCTAAAGAAGTTTTTACTTCAAAAATGAAAAAAATATCCTCGCAATAGGCCCTTTCGTTTGGTATGTTACACAGAATAATTTGTAAAACAGTTTTATTAAATTTTCTTATTTGCTTCCCAAAAGTGATCCCCATATTCAAAATTCATTTATTTACGTTACACGTCCGTGCCTGGGTAACAGAAATACATAATATGTATACCAAATTTCAACTTAATTGGTCCATTAGATTCGGAGGAAATTGGCTGAGACTGGGACAGACAGACAGTCAGCCAGCCAGCCAGACACACGAAAGATCCTATAAGGGATCCGTTTATTTCATTTGAAGCACGGAACGCAAAAAATAATTTTAATAAAAAAAAAAAATTATAAAAAAAATTCTTTGTTCCTCTCAAACAGAGCACCTGCCATCAAATCTCTTCACCACCCTTGGTTGACTGGTAGAGAATGCCTAAGGCATTAAGTCCGCCTTTGTACCTTTTTGAGTGTGAAAAGTTTTAATAAATAAATAATAAATAAATAAACGCAAAAAATAATATACACGCCTACGAAACCGCAGGAACAATTATGCAATCCCTACAGTCAAAACAAAGTCTCAAATACACAGAAGTAAAAGCTAACATAACAATAAATGCAAAATATTTGTTGTTTGTTCCTCTCACTGAAAGTCTTGTTAAGGAAGGTCATATCACGGACAAAGGCATATTAACGAGCGATGCACACAACCATGTTTGTTTTACTCATGCAAATAATTAGGTAAGCTTGCATTCAGGATGTTTAGCTTACAGCTCGTGTCTATAGGTTCCAGCACTGCGTTTGCAGCTTCAGTTTTGATTGGCTGTTAAAATGGTGCAACACTACAACACGTGTGCTGATTGGTTGGCTCTGATAGAACGAATCAAAACGGAGATCGACGATGTTATGTTGGAGGACGAATATATTAGCGCCTAAGAGGTGTGTTCACGCTTCACAAATGCCAACGCTAGACTTAATACTCACGTGAAATCTCCTTAATGGCTCAATCAATTTACATAAACACAAATCAGACGATTGTATCGGTATTCCGGTCACTAATGGTGACGTCACCGTGAAAGCGGTTTTCTAAATCGCCGGAATGTGATTCTGAATAAATTGCTATTCTGAATTCCGCAATTGTAATGACCTTGACGATGTACGGTGTACGGGTCAGGGTTAAACGGAGTTCGAGTCTCGTGATTCTACGGCTATTACGTGTATTATTTGAAGGTGTAATGGAAGGTGTTTTGTTGCACGTAAAATAAAATAGGCCCACATAGATTTAGTCTAAGGTTAACATTGAAAAGCCAGATTTTCTCCATCGGCGAAAGAAGTTCAGTAGTACAGCGAATTTTGCCTGGAAAGGCGCAGTACGAAAGTGTGGCCCTTTCGAACATGGTGCATTCCACCCAAGATACTTAATTCTACTTCTTTTAGCTAAGGTAACCACCCTTTAGTTGGCAGGAATGTGGTATATGCATAGCTCTTCCAAAACTTAATATGTTCTGTAATAAATTCCGAGGCATGGTTCAGATTCCTTCAGCATTACAGGCATGAAAAAGCCATATCCATATTCATGGAAATAATAAGCGTTGCATGAGTTATGTACTCGTAAGTAAACATGAAGGTGTAACCAAAGACATGTGCTGACGTATGACGTACGTGACAGATGCTCTGTTTATCCTATGTGTACGTCAAAGATTAGCACATAATTATATAATATACGTAGAATATTGGAGCTAGGCAACGGCTGGAAGTTTATGAGAGACAGATGAAGATTATCTATATGGTATTAGCAGAGATGGGATCACGAACAAAGCTTCTACTGTTTATTCAGGAGTTGGCTCGACATATTCTACGAGAATAATAAAAAGTATATTCGGTAGGGTTGTATTTGGAAGCTGTTTGGTGTTTTCTTATTCAGTTAATACGACAGTGATTAAAACGGATTCTCGCGATATTCTGGGTTTTTTGTTCATTAAAATGTTTAAATTATGTTATTGAACTAAAATACTTCGATTAATTAATTTCATCGTTAGACGAAAGCTGCCGATCTATTCAGTAACAATCTCACTTGTCAAACTGAGCTGTTATTCCACCTGGTGCTAGGGATTTACTACGATTGTTACTATTGACAGCGTACTTCAAACTCACTTCACCTAGCCTTCACCCAGCTTTCACGCTGAGATTTTTACAAAATAGGCCGGTTGGACATTTAGTTTTTGAAAACAACGATACTGGAATAAAAAGAAAGAAATTGAAAAGAGTTGTTTACATTAACAAAGTGAAGAAGAGAATAACGAAACGCAAGAATCTTCGAAAGTATATATTAACTCCGTGGTCTAAAGTTAAATCTATATACGCCCAGATATCATAGCTCATTAGTAAACATGAAGATATATAAATGTATATGCATGTAGATACATAGATTATGTATATGCGACAACATAATGACCATCTGCTTCTTGCTTCATTGAGTCTCTTATTCATATGCGTTATTAAAGTGATTTCTAAGCAGATTGTGTTATTTAGAAAATGGTTCAGCTATGATGTTTACATTAGCTGCATCTGTTAAACCGATGTAGATGCCAGAACATCAACCTACTCCAATCTGTCAAATTTTCCCAATCAACATTGAACCTTATTCTTTAGCTATAAACTTGAAAATCTATTAAAGAAATTTGACAGATTGTAGTAACTTGATGTGCTGTCTGTACCTAGTGTGTGGTATAACGTTAATATTACTGTGAGATTTATTATCATTAGAAGAAGTATTATCTCTGTTATTAGAGTTAAAGAACTTGAGATTATGGTCGACAATAAATTAGTTACTAAAGCAGCTGACGTAGCTGAGGCGTTTAATGAGTTTTTTGCCAACATACCTATAACTACGACTCGCTCCTTAAATTCGTCCCCGTCTAAAGCTGAAAACCTATTGCTTAGTAGTGTGTCTAAAAGTAGTCGTTTATTTAGCTTCGAACATGTAACGCCTCGTGATGTAATTAATGTTTTTAATACACTCAAATCCAAAAACACTGGTGATTACTGGGGCATCTCCATTAAACTTTTAAGTAATATAATAGACATCGTAGCCCCCTATCTAGCTGTTACTTTTAATAAATGTGTTGACTTAGGAACTTTTCCTGACCTCATGAAGAGTAGTAAAGTCATACCATTATTTAAATCCGGTAATAAAAATGATGTTGGTAAAGACATGACCAGTGGGGCGATGGGCGCCTGCTTAGGTGTAAAAATCAATGTGCAGCAAAAAATGTTGTATTTTTGCAATTGTTGTATTCTACAGTTTACAGGTAAAAAACTTTCACGACTCCAAAAGATCAGGAAACTGAGAAAAATAAAGATAAGTTTTCACTAAATAGCTCTGCTTTTCGTTAAGAGATGGCGCTAGGCGTTGTGGTAATCGAGTTAAAGAATGATTTTCTACTATTCGACACGCCATCCATCGAGGCGCTAGGTTTTTTTTTTATACCTTCAAGGGCGCAAACTAGCATGCTGATCACCTGATGTTAATAAGCTATAACCGCCGCCTATAGAAGTCTACAACACCAGGGTTACTGCCGATGCGCTGCCACCCTTTTCCCACCCCAAACCCTGGGCTTCCGATTCTCTCACTCATTATTCGAAGCGCAGCAACATAATGTTGGTACTTTACGTTGGTATTCTGTAAGAGTGTGGTACCTCCCCGGCCGAGCCAACCCAAGTCAGCTATTGACTACAACTAGGCTCTACGTGGCTCCGGAAATAAAAATAAGGCTATTGTTATTATTATTTGTGAAGGCATGAGGATTTAAATAAAACTATTATTTGAACGAATTAATTATTTTAATATTCTTTAATAAAATAAAATATGTAGGAAAGACGAACTGTGCCGGACGGGCGTGATCGCTAGACGCGTAGATTATGCAGGTTGTAAAGCTATCCCAGTCCAAGCAGCGCTGACGTCCTGCACCTAGGGATCTGGATACTTCAATACTAACCGAGCGGCTGTCCTAGATTCTTGAGGGAAAATGGGTTTTGACAGGAAAATAACAACACCATTTCCCTGATAAATCTTCATAATATGCCTTTGAACCCGCCTTACAGATATGCCATAGTTTAGGCACCTCATCATAATATCCGTTTATCCGAATCGTAAAGCAAAACAGATGAATCCTTTATGAATAGCAATGGTAATCGGGTTTTGAAGATGTCAGTCCGTAAAGAATAGCAATGGTCGTGGTCAGTGGGTCGTCTTAGGGGCGTAGAAATAGAACACAATAATCGCACAGTACACAACGAACGCGTAAACACAACGTGGGTCGGGAACTGCAATGATTATACCATAGATAATACACTTAAAATACGATTATACCTGACGTGACGCCAAGATTGGATGTGCAAGTAGGGATGGTGAATGGCGATCTGAAATCGATAAAGTGTCAATTGCTTTTTTCTCGAACCTAACACATAAAATTCGAAAACATTTGACTGCCTCGTTGGACTAGTGGTGGCAAGCGCTACAGCTGAGCATGAGGTCCTGGGTGCGATTCCCGGGTCGGGCAAAGTGTTATTGAGTTTTTCCATCTGGAATTTCTCAATAGCAGCCCGGAGTCCGGATTTGTGCCCGGTTAATGGTAAAACGTTCGCCCCGCATTACACGGGACTGGCGAAATGAAGGTGTTATGTTATTATTCATCCAAATTAAATATAAGTAGTTCAAAATGGTCAAAGAAAATATCAATTCAAAATCCATTTTATGTGAATCGATTTTTCATGCTTCGACTCGAATCGATTGAATTATCAATTTTATGAAAAAAACTACTACCCCTTTGGTCCCTCCCTACACAGGTGTCTGCTAATGTCAGATGCATTGTCAACGAAGTAACACTCCTATATACGCAGTGATTATTAAAAAAAATATGGTGTTCGAACTCCACATGTCAATAAAACCTAACATAACCCGTAGGCGTATCAATAAATAAGTAATTATAAACAAAACATGTATATTCCATGTCGTTAAAATTCACTTGATCGAAAATAGCTCGTTTTTAATTAAAAAAAATCCATATTATGTGTAGCTTATTTTGGTTACCGGGTGATTATAGATACAATGGAACGTCAAAATCAGGAAATGCATAAAAGAGAGAAACGGAAGCAATTAATATACTGATTTTTCAGATATTTTAATCTGGGCTTTAGTCGGAATAATATAACCATGATAAATTAGATCTTTATTTTTAAATCTTAGTGTAAAAGTTGTAATGCTGCGCATGTTCCCGAATTCGAAGGCTAAAACTGGTCATGTCCTTTCAGGCCTATTTCTATCTTACCTGCATTTAGTAAAATATTTGAAAAGTTAATACTCAAGCAGTTGCTAAGACATTTTAATTCAAATAACCTCCTTCATAATGAACAATATGGCTTTACAAAAGGTCGTTCGACTACAGATGCGGGTGTTGCTCTGCTGAAACACATATTTAACGCATGGGAGAACTCGCAAAATGCTATTGGGGTTTTCTGTGATCTCTCCAAAGCTTTTGATTGCGTGCACCATGACACGCTTTTGCGTAAACTGCGTCATTACGGTGTGCAAAACGAAGCTCTCGATGTTCTTAATTCTTATTTACACAATAGGTCCCAATGTGTAGATGTTAATGGTGTGAAATCTTCCGGGTTACCAGTTCAGTTAGGTGTACCTCAAGGCTCAATACTGGGTCCATTCTTGTTCTTAGTGTATATCAATGACTTACCATTCTTTTTAAAGGGTATCTGTGAAGTTGTACTGTTTGCAGATGATACCTCTCTTATTTTTAAAGTAGACAGGAATAGACATGATTTTGACGATGTAAACAGTGCACTCTCAATGGTTACGGATTGGTTTACAACAAATAACTTAGTTCTCAATTCCAAGAAAACGAAATGTATAAAATTCGCTTTACCCAATGTTAGAAATCTAGGACCCAACATCGTCTTAGATAAAGAGGTGCTTGAAACTGTGGGCTCGGCAGTTTTTCTGGGCATAACAGTAGATGCTAAACTTCAGTGGGGCCCACATATTTCAAGTCTAGCGGGAAGGCTTAGCTCGGCCGCCTACGCTGTCAGGAAAGTAAGACAATACACTGACGTTGATACTGCTAGATTAGTCTATTTTAGTTATTTCCATAGCATTATGTCCTATGGCATTCTGCTGTGGGGCAAAGCCGCTGACATTCAAAATATATTTGTTCTTCAAAAACGATCTGTTCGAGCAATTTACCAGCTAGGTGCCAGAGTTTCTCTAAGAGATTTTTTTAAGGATATTGGTATTCTCACAGTGGCGTCACAATTCATCTTCGCCAATATCCTATATATTAGGCAAAATATACACTTATATACTAAGAACAGTGATATTCACAATATTAACACCAGAAATAAGGACAAATTACGAGCTCCTTTTCACCGGCTTCATAAGGTTCATAATTCATTTGTTGGGCTTGGTATAACCTTTTATAACAAGCTACCCACTTCTCTGCTAGATTTGCCTTTTAATGCGTTTAAAGCTAAAGTAAAATCCAACCTTTGTTCAAAGGCATACTACTCTATCAACGACTACTTAAACGATAAAAATAGTTGGTCGCTGTGATTAACTCAAGACAATATTTATGTTCTTTCTCCAGAATTAGCTTACCTACTGACAGGTCATATGAGTTATATAATTGTTATTTTATTTGACTGTATCAGTAAATTTATTTTCATTTTATTTTCATTTATTATTGACATAATCGACTCATTACAATGTTTTTGTTTAATTAGTTGTATTGCAATATGTGGTTAGCTAGCGACCTCGACAGAAGATCATTATATTATTCTTGCCTAACTGTTGATTTATTTTTCTTCGATGGTCCTAGTTTATCATAATTATGTGACTTCGAGTTACAGTTTTATTAGCTTATGTAAGCGGGCACGCCCTTTATACCTGTAGGCTTTATAACTCGGGTATTAAGTTCTGTTTACGTTTTTAGTTTTTTTAGTATTCATTTTCGCTTGAGTTTAGCTTTCGATATTTATTTTTTATTTTTTTTGGTACTATGGCGTGTGCTAGCTGTCATTATGGCAAATATATTTTTTTATTTAATGATTTGTGTTGAGTAATGTAAATGATTTGCATACTATTGTATAGAATCAAGTTTTTTTCTAACTGAACAGACAGCTGTGCTGCTGGGGAGTTTGTTGCGCCACTTCTTCTCTCCAGCAAAAGCACTAGGAAGTGGTGAAGGGCGGGCGTTTTTGGGGGACTGTCTTATGTAATTTTGACGTTCGAAAAGTGCTGATTCTCAGCCTAGTTTGAATAAATGACTTTTGAATTTTGAATTTTTGAATTTTGAATTGATTACACAGTGATGAGCGCAAACGCTTACATTTATTCGTTACGGTTTATACATTTTATGTTACCGTTTATTAACAATTGTTCTCCAGTAACTGCTTTTATAAATATTGTTAGTACTTTTTCAACGTTTTTATTATCAAACAAGTGTGATAACTCTTCTGCAGTTATTTTTTTATATCTTTCCGGCAGTTTAAGTCTTTTTCTTATCTATGAAGAAAAAGCAGTTATTACCTGTTTTTTTGCGTTTAACTGTATATTCGTGGAATTGATATATCTAAAGTTGATATTGCAAATAACTGCTATAGACTGAGTTGATGATCGATTGAAACTTCGAAAATTCTCAATTGTTGAGTTTCTAAAATTGCCTTCACACACGACTAATTCTAATCTGGTGCTCAATTTACACATATTAAAAATAAAAATGCAAATTAATGCTATATTTGCAACTATAAAAGCATTAAAATTTAAAATACAAAGAAAACAACTCTTTATCGGCAATGGTATGGAAGTTCTTAGCCCAACATGCAAGATTAAAACGGAGTAAACATCTAAAAACCACTACGATCCGGTTATAATATAACATCTTTTATTACAAAACCGGTCTAATATTCGGCCTTCATGCGTTAGTGCAATTTAATGCTAATGTTATAGCCTGGGATAATACTGTGAGTCAGTAGCTAGTATATACACTAGTTTGAACAAGCCATCAAAGCATGTAAATGAATAGAGCTTATATTACTAGTTTTACTATGATATAATTTTGAGTTTGTTGACTGTTGAATGGAAATTCTTGACAGAACAGATCCAACGAGTTTTTCTAAAACTTTCCTACACGTAAACATTTCTACTGTATCTGGTTATATTAACGTATATACAAAACTCACAGGTAAAACCCAATAAAATCATTTAAACTTAAAATGATTTTATTGGGTTTTACCTGTGAGTTTTAAACTTTAAAGGTTGATCGAAAAAATCGGTTTTTCGTGTTTGTTAAAATGGCTCTACGTAGAGGAGATTTTTCATTGAAAACAATTCGTTGAACGACATTGAAAGGGTTGTCACGATCCGGGGTTCAAATCCTAAACAAATATATGTTGGACAAATAACTATTTATACAACTATCAAAGTATAAAGAAAAGTAACCACTACACTAAGTTTTTAACAGATTCTCTATATTTCACTCCTTTCTCTAGATTACAAGAAGAAACTAAGCTAAATAAAGCTTCGGTATCTGACTAGTTAGACAGTTTAACACAGATCGATGTGCGTGGTTTCATAGCCTGGTTTTAATAAATACCATAAAACGGTAATCCAAGACCGTAAGACCCAGATGTGCGATTTCTCTGCGTTTTTCGATGCAACCAACAATTTTGACGAAGAAATCGATTTTGTACGAAGTGACTAAGTAAGTATGTCTGTAAATGGTAGCTATGTCATGCGTGAACAAATTGTGAGACACTGTTCATTATTATTAACGATTAAGGCTTTAACTGACACATTTGTTTCAGGATAGCCCTACTAGTTTTTGACTCGAACAGAGCCCTTAATCGCCAACCCACGAGGGTTTGATTTGAACATATGTTTTATTTGACAAATAAGATTCTGAAATTCGTGGACCATAAACCTACATAATAATATGAACATGATTATAGTACAGAAACACCAAACATTAGTGACTCACAAAACACTAAATATATATACGGAATAAAGAAAGGTTAATCCTACAAACACACGAAAGGAATGTGTTTATTTGATTTAGAGTACTCAAGGATATACGGTTTAATGTGATTACAACCCTGAGAGAGAATGCTCACGGTCGCGAGGGGATTGGGACCGTATGTTTACAAATTGCTCTAACCGTGGGGAATCGTAAACATTCGAATCAATTCTAGGACGTTTCTATTTTGATTTTGTTCTAATATATCTGGCATATGCCAACAATTTAGCTAACATAGCTGAAATGGCGATGCCGATGCAACAATGCATGAAGTTAAATTGAAATTAGAATATGATTTTCAGTTAACAAGTACGAAGAAGATAATACTCCAATTTGAGTAGCAAGTGGTGGGGACACAGGAAAAAGAACAAAGAGAATATGCAGGGAGTTCCACAGCTACACTACGTGAACCAATTACCGAATATGCAATATTTTCCATTTGACGATATTCTGCATATTAAAATGATCACACAGATTCAAAAAGACAAATATGAATAATCAAACAAGTGATTCATGTGAAAGTATGGATAAAAGTTGTAAAATACGAGTATACTGGATATGGACCGACTGGTGATTTCCCCAGGGATTGTGAATTTATTGCATAGCCTGTGGTGGAGGCTGTCGATAAGAGTGATTTACGCAGGACTATGAGAGATTTAGGGGTAAATCGGCTGGATAATGGGTATGGCTTTTGTGATAGGAGCCTAATTAGGCGCTTCACTGGTTACTTATGATTATAGTGGAATTTATATATGAGATACGAGCGGGTGTAATAGATTTTTATTTGAACCTTTCAAATACATACCTACATAACTTTGAATAATAGATGAAAAATGATAGTGTCTGTTTGGCCGCCTCAAATTAGACGTTGTAATGAAATCTAACAATTTCGGCTATCCTTATAGTGCTGGGATCCTTGGCTCCTTAATCCGGGGCTTTGCAAAGCCAATTGAGTTCATTTTCAAATCCTATCGTTTGAGGATTAGCTTAGACGGCAACAGAAAGGATCATTCTAAGCTTCACAATACAGAACGTTAAACAACATCAGAGGAATTTGGAGCAAGTAAAAAGATAGATGAAGATATAACAATAAAGGTATTTGTATAGTACCACGGCTTTAATTCTCAAGAGCAAACATTGACACAACTGACAATAAATCAACAACAGATATAATTAATTAAAAGGCCATTTAAGAGGGCAATTATCATCAAGAAGTTTGTGATAAAAATAGACCGTGACAAACTGCAGTCAAGGCTGTACTGTTTATAGTAATATCTATAAACTACCTTATATTGGAGTACGAATTGATTAACAACGTAATGTCTTGATATGGTGACTAATATGATTGTCATGTTGTTTTTCTATACGTAAATGGAGTTTCTGAAGTAAAGGAATAAGTAAGGAAGTGTAGTTCTTGTTAAAAATGTTAATTCAATTAACACGTATAAACCATATTGTAATGTTCACGATGAGGAGACAAATATATGCAAGTATGTAAATGCTGCAGAATGTGTTATTCTTTAAGATATTGTCCTTAGCCAGCTTAGCTTAGTACATTGGCGCATTCTTCCAAATCTTTATATATACAAAATCTTTACCTGCATATTTCCACAAAAAACCACTTTCTTCACCAACTAGTTTGAGAATGTCTGTGATAGAGCTACTGATATCTACACATTTGTTTACGGTTTTACTCACGTGCAGGTTTCGGGATGCCAGACTAATTTCTGACTCAAAAGTAACTGCTCATAACAAGATAACGTGCGAGGTCGCGTGTCACGAGAGGAGCACGAATGTGAATATTATTATCATGAACTTTATATTGTCTAAGGAAAGTTACTTCATTAAATAAAGTTAAAATGTAAATATAATTATTTATTTCACAGACTTAATGTAACTGAAAAAATGTGAGTGTAGGTTCTGTCTACCTCTTCGAAAGATACAGGCGTGAAACAAATGAGTGAATTAAAAAAAATACAGATACCTACTATAAAATGTCATTTCTGCTATAAATCCTTACCTACTCTTTCTGACGTGAATGGAGGATGGTTTGGTCATGTTGAGAGGATGAATGAAAGGCGACTAAATTTTATTTACAAGGCAGATGTGACTGGAAACGCCGAAAGGGGACGCCATAGGAGGACATATACTGACCTTTTTGGTAATGTTCATCAGAAAAGACAGGTGCGTAGTACCTCCAACCGGCGTGCGTGTATGACCAGATGTATGAACATAAACGACGCAAAAGGAATAGGTAAGGATCGTAGCAGGTGGCGTTCTTTAGTTTCTGCCTACCCCCATGGGAAGAAGGCGTGAGTTTATGTATGTGTACCTACTCTTTCTGCTTCATACACATTCATACCACCTTGTTATAGGTACCCACATTAACGTCAGTTGTAGCACAATATACATATTATATTGTGGTTGTAGTGACTGTATCGTACTACGCAGTAGGCACCTGACCTTTTTGAAGGACATCACAAATACGTTCGGTTTGTTGTTCTGATTTAGGACGATTTAATATACTGTTCTACGAAAAAAAGGAATAGTTCTAAAATGCATACATTAGTACTATCTACAAAGTTTAAAACAATAAGTAGTAAAGATAAAAATTCTTTTTTGTTTATATTTAGTTCTTGTACCTTTAAGGTGTCGTTATTACGTTGATTTCACTTTTTACTACTAAGAACAATGGGTGATTTGATTTTTATGAAGCTTGAAGCTGTTCTGTCTTAAAATCAAATGTGTTTTCTATGACGTAAGGTGTCGATATGTATAACAACGTCGTGAAAACCTGAAGTTATCGTGACATTAAAGAGTAAAGCTTTTGCAACTGTTATAATAAAAAATCGTTCAGCTGAAAAAGGATAAGTACACAATTTTTTCCTTCGACTTTTCAATCTTTACTTGTTTATTTTCCACCTTAAAATCCTTATTCCTAAATGCTTCGAAATCTAGAAGAGCTATGGCCCGTTATAAGAAATCAAAAAGGTAAATTAATACATTACACAGTCCTGCTTATAAATTGACCCTTTTCCTTTCATTCCAAAACTAGGAAGTAACAATAGCACACAAATACCACTGAGTTCAATAGAAAACTTAAAGTACTTACAGACAAACACCTAAACCTAAGTATACGAATAAAATATATAGCCTTTTCAAAAAGGTCAATCAGACCTCCCTAGCAGCCTTCAAAACGTCCTAACTCCAACCAATAATACATACGAATTCCACCTGTAGTTAAAACGAATTAAAGGCCATATTGAGATAAAGAGAATACGAGAAGGGATTCGCTCAATAGACTGGGTTACGTGACTAAGCGCACGGAGTTTCTACGCAGTGTGGTTCAAATATTTTTTTTGGCTACGGAATAGATTAACGGAAATTAGTTATGTTCTCGGGGACACTAGCTCATGTGAGTCTACAGTCCGGCGTTTAGAGAATGCGTTCTTGACATTTGTCAGTTGGACAATTTCTTGTAGTAATAAGGATCAAATTCGCAAAACAAATTCGTTAGTATGAAACTGACAACTGTCAAGAACGCATTGTGTCGGCGGCAGGACTATAGTCACATAATTATTATGATGATACAAGGGTACCATGAGTCTACGAAATCAATTTGTTGGATAGTAATGTTTGTTTTCACTAAGCGCATATTTATTCTGATTGAGATAGATTGTATGTTTACTGATTGATCATGTTCTAGTCTACACATTCAGTAAAAAATTGGCACATAACTGTTCTACCTTATTGTCTCATATGGACATGGTATTGCAACATATAAAGCAATGATGTTGTTATTTTGATTTTTGCACGTTATTTCAGAAGGCTACACTTCATTTATTTTAACAGAATAGATAGTAATTCCATGCCTGATCAATTTCTTTTCGGAGTCAATGGTCGAACACAACCCTTTGGCAGATAGATGAATGATCTCAAATTGCAAAGCTCTATTAACATTTTCCTCGTCACGACTTCGCGGCGATTTCGACATCTTTAGACAAATTGCTACGTGTATGTGCATTTTAATGATGTTTTGGGCTATTTGTACGCAGCCCTAGTCGTCGAGTTTTGCCCTACGATCTTGCGGTTGAACGTGATCGTCATTGTCGCGATGACAATGACGAGTAGGGGTTAAAGTGGTCATATCTATTGCTATCACAGTGTCAGATAGGCAGATTGGTGATCACAGTTATTTGCAGAGAGGAAGGCGGACGCTGCTGTAAGGAATCTTGTTTTCCGGAGACATAGCCCCTTAATAGCTTTAGCACACTCCTCATGAACAAGACGGTGACCTAGTTTTGATTATAACTACGCCTACGTAGTTGGTAAAGTGTTTTACGATCGATTTTAATTATTTTACCGGCACTTATTCAACTCTAGCTGTGATTCCTTCGTTATTGTTCTTTACTTTCTGGAAAGAATTACGCTACCGTTCTGAAAAGTATGCCGTAAAAACTTATTACCAAAAGAGACTTACAATATTAATTTGAATATACAAAAGCTGTATAATGACAAAATATTACATTACAACCACTCACAAGTAGAGTAACCAGTATGAAACACGAATTGTCATGTCATGAGTAATACGATGTCGATGGTGCTCCACTTCCGTAGTGCCTCGAACCAGATAGAACTCGATTAACTGAGGTTACACTTGAATGTTTATGTTCAAGAGGAATGTATTTGTAGTAGCTTCGCTTAGTCTGTAGATTCTTAGAGAGGACATCTTTTTTCGTCTGTTATATTTTTTTTATTTAAATTATATTATTATTATTTTTTTTATTATATGTTTTGTTATATATTTTTTTTTTTTTTTTATTTATATTTTTTTGTAAGAAGGCGGGTTTTGAAAAGTGGTATCTGTTTTACCTACCTCTTTGGTAGATTTAACAAATTTTTTTATCGAATGATGCTCTTTTGTTTTTGATTGCGAAGCTGTCAGATCTAGATTTTCGACTCCTCGCCACCCTGTTTTTTCTGTTCTGTGTCGCCACCAGTGAAGGCCGGCAGAAAATTGTGAAACTACATTTTTTTCAATGCAGTTCCGCCGCCCGTCTATCCGACTTGAGTGGTGACGCGGAGTCTAAATTCAAAATCCGACAGCTTCGCACAACGCAGTTTGTTCTCTCATAAATATTTTTTCCATTTTACAATTAAAATTTCTTTTATTGTGAAGCTTTAGTTTGTCATTGCGCTAACAACCATTCATACAGTCTATTTCGTCGTTCTCATAAAAATTATATGATTTTTTGGTTTTAATAGGCAGAGGCCGCAGAGGGAATGCCAATTTACCAACCAAGACTAACGCCAATACCGTGGCCAAGACTTGACAATTACAAAGTATTCTGACAAAAGTCTAAACTAATTTATCTAAGTATCTAATTTGCGTAAGTAATGAAAAAGGAACAAGAAGAAAATAACGTTACTTTTATTGGGAATTCGAAAAAGCCAAATGAGCTCCCAATTGCCAATTCACAAATTGTGGAGGTTATTGGCAATTTGAGCGCAATGCAGATATTTGATCAAATAGGTTTATATCAAATTGCTTGTTAGAACGAGCCCGAATGAATAAATTGTGGTGTAAAGTAGGGATGCATCGATACGCCTTTTTGCCGATACGATACCGATACCGATACTTTTATAAAAATATCGGCGATACCGATACCAATACCGATACGCTTATCGAAATCAAAAATGAAGGTAAAATAAATAAAACATGAGTCAGGCTATTATTTTAATTAATATAAAAATAACAAATAACAGGACAAACTAAATAAAACCGTAGACAGGTTGAGATTAGACGCACGACAACAGTCAACCTAGCGAAATGGGATAGTTAAGCGAGTGCGGGGCCAAAGCGGGTGGGCGAAATAAGACACTGAATAAAGTGCGGGGTTTCCCCGAGCATAGTTAGTCTGTGCCTCGTTTGCAACGAAATAGACGAGACAATACGCGCGTTTACATTACATTTTTAAAGCGCGAATTTTGAAAAGTATCGTTGTATCGGCCATAAAAATATCGCCAATGCCGATATATCGGCAAACTTCGAGTATCGCCGATATATCGGTATCGGATGCATCCCTAGTGTAAAGGTCGTTGGTTCAAAGGACATAAATTGTTAACGTAGGGCTTTATATATTCATTTATACTTTGATTGGTAACAAGCCTGACGAAACTAAGGTTGGAAAGAAAGAAAAAAAAACGTCCTTGGGACTAGTTAAACGAAAGAGACGCGTCCTTGTACGAAGTGGTTTTTTAGTTAAGGTCTTTTAGATGTCCTTGAATTAAACGCTAACTACAAAGGATCACGCCAGGTACAGTCAACCGTTTGTCGATGGTAACACTTTGACCTTGAGCTGGTCTATCTTGGTAAGGACTTTCAATAGAAATTAAGACCATACTTATATTGTTTTGGTAACCAGTGATGTACTATCGAAGAACTTCATATCTAAGCAGTTTGAAAACAAAATCCTGTGAACACGATGACCACATCTGTTACTGCCCCGGTTCTATAGCCGCCGAGCGCTACGAGCAGAAATAGCCCTTACGGTGTATAAATATGAAGTTCTTCGATGGTACGGCGTACCGTACCTGTAGGTAAACTACACTACGTACTAAACAACAGTTCCTACTGTTGTTTAGTTATGCAGATTTTGAAGAATTTGTACCCTAATCCGGCTCGAAGGACCAATGTTAGCGCGGGGATGGACTGTATTAAATAGGCAATGGTTTAATGCCGTATCAATTTACAAGTTATAAACGGTAAGTTATTAAATAAGAGAGGAATATCGTCCGTTGTGGTGGAGTCCGTGGAAGCGAGTGGTCGTGGTCGTCGGGCCGAGCCGTGTCGCCGTCGCGCCGCACCTCAGCTATACAGATGACGCACTGATCACGATCCCTGCGCGTGCAGAGCGCGTGCAAGATGTGTTGGGTTCGGTTCTCAACAGGCGTTTATAAGGTTTTCTTAACCAAAGGGTGCCAAACGGAAACCTATTTCTAAGCCCCCGCTATCCGTCTGTTTGTCAGTGGCCTGTAATATTTTTTTTTGGGTGGGAAATCATCAAATGTCTTCTCCCGCTCTGGGCGGAGCGGAAGGGCGTGTCAGACTCTTACTGTCTAAAACCCACCCGTGTTCCTTCCCTTGCCTTGCCAGGGGCCACGGTTTCCCCTTAGGACTTCCCGCAACCCCGGTAGGCATCGGCTCTAGCGGACCCCGTCAATTTTGCTGACATCTCTTTGAGGCGCGCGTGGAACACGACGCGCCGTCGACCCGGGTCCTTATCGGACGGCGAGCTGCAGCGGGCTGTATCTCATGAACCGTAATAGGTAGACAGTCACAGACAAAAGTTAAATAAAGCTAATTATGAAACTTATAATAAACGTGTTTTTTCGGCGTTTTTGCTTAATCTTAATACGGTACGGAAATGTTCGTGTGCGAGCCCGACTCGCACTTGGTCGGTTTTTTGCATAACTTGCAGCAAATTCAAAAATAATAATCTCACTCAAGGTATGCATAAAACTCTTAATAGTGAGGCAATATCAAGTAGACTTACAGTTTACGAAGCATTTATGTGAGCATTTATGAAGCGGCTGTGCATAACTGTTTAATTCACAGATCTGTGAGAAATGCACACATGTTCTGTTTCGCACATTCAGCCTTGCGACAAAGATAAACAAATAAAAAAAAAAAAAAAATACGAGCGAAAACGTAAACGTCGCATAGGATGTGTAACATCTGATATATCTCACCTTGGTAATAAGCAAATTAGGCAACATTAAGGTAATAAGGGGCGGGGCCTCATCAAGGTCGTTTCTGACGGTATCGGAACGGAACTCAAGCACCGCGCGCGCACATTGGTCAAATCAAACTACGCGTGCTTCCCCGGCTTCTTGTTACACACTTCCGTCCCTTTTTACGAAATCACTCCCACAGATTTTTAGGGTATATATATAATAATATGTTCTGTGCACAGATTGCAGGGATGCGAGAGGAAAGACATAAATACATCAAACATTTTAATCAGTATTATTTCTGAAAATTTATAGAATATGTAACACGTATCTACTCAACCTCATTAGTAGATACGTGTTAACTCATGAATATTAGTAGGTCTGTTATAAATTCATTAAGTCAGATTATACAGTCATGGATAATCCCCTTACGATTTCCGATTTTGTTATCAAGTGTGAACGTCACCAATGCAAATTGTTTGAAACGTTATATGACAAAAGTAGTCCACTAGATCACGCACAAATTAGGGCTATCCATAGTTGGCGACATAGTACAGTAGGTCGCACGTCAGTGGTAATGAAACCAGCATAAGCGAGCCTCTTGCTCTGTTGACAATCCGTAATACGCTAGGCCAGCTCAAGGTCAAAGTATTACCATCGAAGTTTGGTCGACAGTACTATAACTCATCTAGCTACCCGTACAAAAGGAGTTCTTGTTGGCATACATATATGGTCTAATCTTGACTCATATTTTTAATTGTTGGGGATCGTTAGTCGCCACTTTGTCCTAAATTAATTATAAACTCTTCTTCATGACTTCGAGGCGATGGCAAATACATGTATGTATATGTATTCATGTACCAATGTTAAACTGTCCAAAGTGTCCATACAACTGCACTTCTGAGGACCTAAAACACGCCACTGATGCCGCGATTGGTGTGCAACTACTGGACTCAACTCATTTAACAAAATACATGACTCTGAAGTACTAAGCTGACTACCTACAATGTAGGTCCTACTCGTATAAAATAAAATAATAAATAATAAAAACTTTATTGTTCTAGAAAACGGTACAAAGGACATGACCAGTTTTAGCCTTCGAATTCGGGAACATGCGCAGTATTACAACTTTTACACTAAGATTTAAAAATAAAGATCTAATTTATCATGGTTATATTATTCCGACTAAAGCCCAGATTAAATTATCTGAAAAATCAGTATATTAATTGTTTCCGTTTCTCTCTTTTATGCACTTCCTGATTTTTCCATTGTATCTATATTCACCCGGTAACCAAAATAAGCTACACATAATATTATGTGTAGCTGGAAAAAAATAAACTAAAAACGAGCTATTTTCGATCAAGTGAATTTTAATGATATGGAATATACATGTTTTGTTTATAATTACTTATTTATTGATACGCCTACGGGTTATGTTAGGTTTTATTGACACGTGTGAAGTTCGAACACCATATTTTTTTTAATAATCACTGCGTATATAGGAGTGTTACTTCGTTGACAATGCATCTGACATTAGCAGACACCTGTGTAGGGAGGGACCAAAGGGGTAGTAGTTTTTTTCATAAAATTGATAATTCAATCGATTCGAGTCAAAGCATGAAAAATCGATTCACATAAAATGGATTTTGAATTGATATTTTCTTTGACCGTTTTGAACTACTTATATTTAATTTGGATGAATAATAACATAACACCTTCATTTCGCCAGTCCCGTGTAATGCGGGGCGAGCGTTTTACCATTAACCGGATACAAATCCGGACTCCGGGCTGCTATTGAGAAATTCCAGATGGAAAAACCCAATAACACTTTGCTCGACCCGGGAATCGCACCCAGGACCTCATGCTCAGCTGTAGCGCTTGCCACCACTAGACCAACGAGGCAGTCAAATGTTTTCGAATTTTATGTGTTAGGTTCGAGAAAAAAGCAATTGACACTTTATCGATTTCAGATCGCCATTCACCATCCCTACTTGCACATTCAATCTTGGCGTCACGTCAGGTATAATTATATATTATATCTGTACTTTTTATGGTGTACATAATAAAGAATCTTCTATCTATCTATCATTGCAGTTCGCGACCCACGTTGTGTTTACGCGTTCGTTGTGTACTGTGCGATTATTGTGTTCTATTTCTACGCCCCTAAGACGACCCACTGACCACGACCATTGCTATTCTTTACGGATTGCTATTCATAAAGGATTCATCGGTTTTGCTCTACGATTCGGATAAACGGATATTATGATGAGGTGCCTAAACTATGGCATATCTGTAAGGCGGGTTAAAAGGCATATTATGAAGATTTATCAGGGAAATGGTGTTGTTATTTTCTTGTCAAAACCCATTTTCCCTCAAGAATCTAGGACAGCCGCTCGGTTAGTATTGAAGTATCCAGATCCCTAGGTGCAGGACGTCACCGCTGCTTGGACTGGGATAGCTTTACAACCTGCATAATCTACGCGTCCAGCGATCACGCCCGTCCGGCACAGTTCGTCTTTCCTACATATTTTATTTTATTAAAGAATATTAAAATAATTAATTCGTTCAAATAATAGTTTTATTTAAATCCTCATGCCTTCACAAATAATAATAACAATAGCCTTATTTTTATTTCCCGAGCCACTTATAGCCTAGTTGTAGTCAATAGCTGACTGTAACTCTTAATTGGGTTGGCTCGGCCCGGGAGGTACCACACTCTTACAGAATACCAACGTAAAGTACCAACATTATGTTGCTCCGCTTCTAATAGTGAGTGAGAGAATCGGAAGCCCAGGGTTTGGGGTGGGAAAAGGGTGGCAGCGCATCGGCAGTAACCCTGGTGTTGTAGACTTCTATAGGCGGCGGTTATTGCTTATTAACATCAGGTGATCAGCATGCTAGTTTGCGCCCTTGATGGTATAAAAAAAAAACCTAGCGCCTCGATGGATGGCGTGTCGAATAGTAGAAAATCATTCTTTAACTCGATTACCACAACGCCTAGCGCCACCTCTTAACGAAAAGCAGAGCTATTTAGTGAAAACTTATCTTTATTTTTCTCAGTTTCCTGATCTTTTGGAGTCGTGAAAGTTTTTTACCTGTAAACTGTAGAATACAACAATTGCAAAAATAAAACAATTTTTGCTGCACATTGATTTTTAACTCGATTACCACAACGCCTAGCGCCATCTCTTAACGAAAAGCAGAGCTATTTAGTGAAAACTTATCTTTATTTTTCTCAGTTTCCTGATCTTTTGGAGTCGTGAAAGTTTTTTACCTGTAAACTGTAGAATACAACACTTGCAAAAATAAAACAATTTTTGCTGCACATTGATTTTTACACCTAAGCAGGCGCCCATCGCCCCACTGGTCATGTCCTTTAAAAAATAGCTCTAGCCTCCACACTAGGATTCCCTGTGTCGTGGAGACTAGTCTCCTTCGTCTTACAGCTTTATAACATAAAGTAGATGTACTATAGGTGGGCACATACGTAACATCGGTTGGTAAGATCTTTGGCGACAATTATCAAATGTTGTTCCAAAACAATAAATTCAACTGAACATAAATATACCTACATTTAGATGCATTGAATTAAGTGTGTAGTGTATTGTATATGTGTGTGGTGTGTGGTGTGGGTGTGTGATGAATGACTGAGTTAAGGTATATCTATCAAGAACATAGTAATGTACAAGGACACTTCAACTATCAACTAGGTTCTTACAATATGGTACTTACAGCATGTCAAATAAACAACACAACAAATGCTGATTTCCGATACGACGCAAGTGGTTTTTCTGCATCTAACCCTATGCCGAGAAACCCTATTGAATTTCTAAGAATTGAAAGGGAAATTGTACTACACACGATGCACATTTATGACTCAGATTTAATGGAAAATGCGCCGTAAATAAGTCGATAAGATTATATTACGGAATAGAAACAGTACGAGAGAAGTCTTGATAAGATCCGATACAAAATTCGTTTGTAATCAAAATGATGTCACTTCAATTTGAATGGAAAACAATTCGGTGATTCTAGAAAAATATGGAAATGACTCGTTTATTGGATTACATGTGATTTTATTGTCATTCTTATTTTGTACTGCCTTATTCAATATCTGGTTGAATATTGAAATCTTTCCATTTTGACGTCAATTGGATATCATACCAAGCATCTTATCCATAATTTACTTTTCTTTTTGTCTGTATCATCCTATTTCTGCCTGTTCAACGATTTCCAAAACATTTTGCTTCTTACATCAGCTTATGGAACAGATGGGGTGCGAAAAATTAAGGAAAATTTTGATATAAGTACATAAACAAAAGTGATTTAAAGGCGAAAGCGTCAGGGTAGCCTGCGAAACTAATAATTTTTTTTCGTGTTTTGCTATTTGCAGTATCAGGTTGTATCTTGATTAAAATATGATTTGCGACCGAAACAAATATGGTTTTATAGATTTTTAATCATAAAAACATCAATATAACTCTCTAACTTCATATAATCCTATTGAATGACTATTTCATGAAATCATGACATTTGAGGATTATGCTAACGTAAGGAGTTGTATTACTGATTCTAATGATTATAAATCTATAAAGCCATATTTGTTACGGTCGCAAATCATATTTTAACGTAAGAAAATTTGAATTTCGCGAGCTATCTTAGAGTATTCCGGTTAAGATAAGTAATTCAATCAGCCATGTTCTATGTAAGATCAATATTTCAACAATGTTGAATGAAATTCAGTTCTTCTCACTTTTTTATCAGCAATTCAATCAATGTCTGTATCAAGGCCAATAAGTTAACAATTATCTGCATAACGATTTCAAATCGTATTACAGATATCAAAAGAAATTATCACAAGATAATTGTAAGTCACTTTTCAGTTCTTATCTCTCACGTTTGCCAAGCGTGATTGATGGTCAGAATTTCAACACTCACTTCTGTAACTTTCCTAGTGTTTTCAAAGATTCTGTCTTTAGAGGATTATTTATGAAGCACTATATCTCAGCCTTGAGCAGAGATAAATTTTCCATCCATTTTGCGTAAACATTTTGTAACAGTTCACGCGATATGAAAAAGTTAAGGCCAATGTCCCTTTTCAAATTAAGTGTAACAGAAAGGATCACTTTATTTCATTGTTCTTCATTATTATCTGCGTTTTACTTGTTTGTTTTAATTTTATCAGTCCTGATAATTATACTTTCATTCCCACAGCTCTTGTATGTTTATTTTTGCTGATTATTTCGAGCCAAGTTCGCATATTGACCATCTCAGTATTTTGCTGAGATGTCTTGTGTAAACATTGAGCAATGGACTTGCAGATTCTGTCCTTCGTCGTTTTTCTTTGTTTTTAAAACTAACTTCTTTATTACTAAGGACATAAGTAACATTCCTTTCTTTACACTGAATACGCGCCTAATGCAGTGGAGCATACACTTCGGAGTAATGCAAAATGTTTTTAAGCTATTACATAGCTTCTATCGCGGGCTTTGAGCGTGGAGACCTAATCCAGAAATTTCGTAACGAAAATACTACCTAAGAAAAGAGTGTTTTGTATTGAAAATTATGTTTAACTGCTTGACAACAAAGTTCAAATTTACTTAAACGAATGATACGAGAGTGTTGTATTGAAAATTATGTTTAACTGCTTGACAACAAAGTTCAAATTTACTTAAACGAATGATACGAGAGTGTTGTATTGAAAATTATGTTTAACTGTTTGACAACAAAGTTCAAATTTACTTAGACGAATGATACGAGAGTGTTGTATTGAAAATTATGTTTAACTGTTTGACAATAAAGTTCAAATTTGCTTAGACGAATGATCCTTGACTATTAATAGTTAAATTAAAACCTTTTTATTAGTTTGATGTTCCCATTACGTTGTGTCAAGTTTTAAAAACTATAAATGTGAATAACAGTTCCTGTCAATGTCATCATTGCTATTTCTTGTATTCGGGTTAATATTTTACAATTGCGTAAGTTGATAAAAAATGCTATGCAATAGCTTCGCCGGGGCAGTCCCCGAGAGCCACACGTCTTTTTTTTCCAAATGTATATTCACAACACGATAAAAACAATAGAATGTCTCCAAAAGAAAATTCTAGAATTATTGTATTTATCATATCAACTAATATTGAAACTTCATCCGTATGACCTTTCTCTGTCATTTTATTTCATTTTATTTTGTTAGCAGACACTTTCGTTATTGTGTTGACTTTTACTAATTATATCCTAAAATAGAATATGTTCATTTGGAATGACTTGCTTATGTTCGTACATCATTAATTTGTTTATTTTCTCCTTCAATGTTAAGGGTACTCACTCATAAACATTATTTTCTCACGTATTTGCAAATACCTCCATCTCTTTCCAAAGTTCAAATTCAGTGTTTTGCCAGTTTTAATATAATTAGAATAATTTGTAATTTGTGTAAACCATACAGATCGAGAGAAGTCTTAACAACTGGTACTGTATTTAATGCATAATTGTTCCTATAATTGTTATTGAAACATATAATACAATACCTGCATTCATAATGCTGTAGTTAGCGCCGTTTGGTTTCATTTATAATGAACGCTGAACATAAAACAATTACTATTCTAGTTCTTCATACGCACGCACGATTTTTATTATTATTGAACTTTTATGCGACAATTTTCTACATATTTTTATTTTCACAAGATGAAGAGAATGACTTTCGGAATAGAAAACATTTAACGGTGGCAATTTTATAATTGCTAATTGAACGGTTTTGTCTATACAATGACGTACTTTGGCCTCCGAAATACGTACAATCATTGGTAAACGTTTGAAAAACAATTAATAGTTTGAAATGTCAGGCCAATTGTAAAGCTAGCATCAAACATTGGTCAGAAAGTCTCCCTAGCAACGCTGGCCAATGGCCGTTCAATGCCAACGAATTGCTTCATTACTTTGACAGACCCCTTGTGTGCCGTTGTGACGTAGGTAATTTTTCAGACATGGGCTGGTCCGCATAGCACGGTCAATTTACGGAGGCGTCGCATACGTGCCAAATGGAATGTATCTTACGTCCATGTAGTATACGTTTGTTTGTCTGTGGGTGTACGTGGGAGTGTGATAATTATGTTACGTAGTAGTTAAGTGTCTGGTATGTTAGCACTAGTTTGTTTTTTGATTGCAAGATAGATGTTAGGTGAAGGGGAGAATTATAAACTATCACGATTTATGAAGCTATTTGTTCTGCTATTTTATTGTCTGGAATTTAGAAAATGCAACGTTGAATCATCTAACTGTAAACATCTGGATAATATTATTCGCTTTTTAAACTTAAACATGTCCAAAATATTTTAAGAGAAAATGTTAATCATTAAAAGCAATTACCACGATAAAGATGAAATATAGAGCGATCAGATGAGTAAGCAATCATTAAGTACTATTTACTCTGCATATATGTGAAGGTCAGATTAACATTGTGAGGTCGCCAACTACACTTCCGATACCAACGTCGGAAGCGAGTGTGGTGCCGTGGGATTTAAAATCATCATTGTTCTTATATATGAACGAGAAACTGTTACAGATGTTGATTATTCAGCGTATAAACTCGGAACTGAAATATAAACGAATACTGAAGATTCTAAATCACATACTATAAGAATATATAAATGAAAATACTTACTATAAGTACTAAAACCCCAGTAGGTAATATTACGAGATTGAACTAGATTATAGACCGGAGTCTATGCATATAAGATTATATTTGAATTTGTATGTATTCACTAATACAAGATTAGCTAGCAATAGGCTTCCCAAAGACCTTGAGAGACCGTGAGGAACTTCACGGGAACGATTTTGAACTAAATGATTTATCACACTGTAAGAGACTACTAAATTATAACCATTCATCTGAAACCATCGATATTAGAAGTAATATGGATTAAGTAATATTGATAAAACAAATATAAAATCGAAATATACAACGTACAGGGAGAGTTCGGTAATGAACCAGTTAGGGTAAACGCCTTCACTTGAAAGATGAACGATAATATAATATGTAGACTCGAATTTCATATTCAAATAGCTCAATAATTTATGTACCGAATTCATTTGCACCTCACGACAAATAGATTCATCGTTCTCTTATTATTTCTGAAGGTCCTTTCTATAATTTGTTATTTGTCTCATATGGCCTTCTCAAGTTTTTTGTGGGTAGTCCTCACGAGACTAGCTTTGGTTTTTTTGTGACATTCTTCGATGTAGATGTAGACCCACAGTTTTTTTGTTTGATTTTTGAGATGGTGAATGAATAAAAAGTCTTTAGGTATGGAAGTTTATGATTATGTAATATTTAAGTCCATTATAGTAGTAATAGTACACGTGATGATAATGGTGTTTTTTTCATCCATTTGCATATTCGGCGGATTGTACAATAATGACGTCCTTTTCCCAAAAATGGACGTTGATTTCGGGACCAACTATGGTGATTGGAGAATCAATGAATATGTTACTTTTATCTATTTCATGACGTCAAGAGAATATATGCTTTGCTTTATCGTTATCTAGCTTTTTCTTAAATTGAAAGAAATGTCACAGTTTAAAAGAACGTTAGTTCAGCTAAGGAATTTCTAGTAGTACACTAGCTTTGTAATTTTTTATTGGTGTACGTGACTTCGTAAGTATGAAAATGTATACCGCAAGGAAAACCGAAGACTACATACATTTTATGAATATAGCTCGAGAATGAACACGAGTGACGCCTCAAGAAAGAATTTATTATTAACACCTTGGCGAAGGGACTTTTTCAAATAATAATATTCTTGCTGAGATGTTGCAATAAACTTACTATACTACCGCCATTATCCTTGAAGGTACGTAAATATTTAATAGGTTTTCTTTGAGTAGACTTTTGAACTAAAACATGTTTTGGAAACAACGAGTTAATAACCCTCATATTTTTCGTGCAATAGACAATGCCAGTGATGACATTAATGGCACTGAAACGTGGTCGCTTACAAATGGCCATATCAGAAGGCTAAAAGTTAGGCTATGTTTGGAGTTTCCCTACGTGATCGAATCAGAAATGTAGATCCGCAGGAGAACCAAGGTAGGGCAATGGAGAGGGCTATGCTTGGAGTTTCCCTACGTGATCGAATCAGAAATGTAGAGATCCGCAGGAGAACCAAGGTAACGGACATAGCCCGAAGAATTGCTTAAGTGGCAATGGGCAGGGCACATTGCTCGCAGAACAGATGGCCGATGGGGCCGAAAGGTTCTGGAGTGGCGACCGCGTACCGGAAGACGTAGCGTTGTTGGAAGGCCTCCCAAAAGATGGACCGATGACCGTGTAAAGGCCGCAGGCTGGATGCGGGAGGCACAGAATCGGTCGAAGTGGCGGTGCTTCGGGGAGGCCTATGTCCAGCAGTGGACGTCTTTCGGCTGAAATGATGATGATTATGATGAGACAATGCCACTCAAAATTTATAAATATTTCAGGAGACAGTTGTAAACATAAACAAGCTTATACATATAAAGTGTTTTAGTTTTTCAAACGATAATCGACACGACACACGAACGATATATGATTCATAATAGGTACCTACTATGGATCACATATAGGTTACCCTATTCTGAAGTACTGACGTAGATAACAATGCTAAGGTTGAATGAGGTGAATCATTTTGATTCATAATATTTGTAGTCCTTGAATGGGAGGTGAAGTTACATTCCTGATATAAAAATTAAACTATTGTGTTAAGTATGTGTAGGTACATCGTAAAAGGAAGATCTACTAATATTATTTACTATGAGTCAGGATTACTTTAATTTAAAGGCAGCAAGTGTGATCCTTACATCGCAATAATATATGTTTTATCAACTCAGCTAAACTACGACAGCAAGTTAAGTTATATGCGCAGGCGTAAGTGGCTTTTCAAGAAGTCCTTCAATATAGTGTAGAGTATTTAGTACGTATTGTTTTCCTTAAACTTTTCTTGTAAACACATCAGCGTATGATTCTAAATGATCACCACTGAAATATAGACTGTTCTAGATTCCATCGTTCAACTTATTTATCAAGTCTACATCAGAACAATGTAACTACCAAGTTGCGTCACTTCATTTAATTCTTCGGTAATGTATACTTTACTGACTCATTTGTGTCAAAAATATGACGTCCATGAACGTCCTCATCATTGCTCAGGTTACCATTTTAATATCATATGGCTGAATAAAACAGAATAATAAGTAGTCAAAGTTATGCTATTAACTTTTGGCGTCTGTATAATGTATTTATGATAATATGACTTTTTCCATTATCATGTTTAAATGTATGTTGGAAAAAGTCATTCAACGGTCCAATGGTTTTCACAACGAGCTGTCAGATTCGTCATGGTGGGAGTGGATTTTCTAAGTCAGCTGCGCAGTTCTTTTGCAACTGGTTATTCATAGATGTTTAATGCTAGTCTATTAGAAAAAGATCATTAACACCCTCATGCATTTCTTCCAGTCGTTGTTGAACAGTGAAAAGTTGGTCACAGTCAAACAAATATTGAACCTCGCTTTGACTTGGCACTCTATTATAGTGAGCTTACTTGAATTTCGGAGGTCTATAACAACTAAGCTTCCAAAAATATTGGCACCAAAACCAATGAAAACAAAAAATTGGGACCATACGACCGAAATGCAATTTAGCTTAACGATATGTAAAGAACGTTAGCATTCCATTTCTAATACTCTTAAATTCGGTCCAGACCCTTAAATGCTTAAAGCTTTATTATACTCATTTGCATTGCATATTGATTGATATTATTAGGACATTGAACTGGTGATCAACTCAAGTGCGTCCTTCGCACTTAAGTGTCAAAGGCTTTTATTTAATGAATATGTTCAGACTTCGGTCGGATGAATATCCTGTCGCTATCTATTGGAATGTTGCTAAAATCTATCTTAAACATTCAGACACTGCTGTTAATAAAATCGATTTAGCGATTACTAATAAATTCCAAGAAAGAGCAGGGTGATCTGACAGTTGAGGATGTAAATGGCACTAAAGCTAAATTAGCAATTAATGGCGATAATACTGAATAAGTTTGTAAAATTTAACTTCTTATGAATAGGATGATGGTGATAATGATATATAGAGTATTTTATCTCTTTGTCTAGTAAAAGAGCTTTTCTACATATAAAATAGTATCCAAGTAAAAAAAAACCTGGTGTCCGTAACTCCACGTCAAAGCGTGTATTCTGAGACAGTATATTTAATAACGTTTATTCGTTCACGTGCTTCCAGACGGCTGAACAAATGTAAAGTACGTATCTCTGGCCTTGAAGCAGCCTGCTGTCTGAATTGTAAGTATTCAAGAATTCAATTAAATTCAGAAATATATACAAATGTTTAACTTGGTTTCGTTGTGTAAAGAAGGCTTGGAGATACTTTTCATTTATGAGATGAATGAGCAGATTTAAGCACTAAAGATGAGTGTTAATTTAGAGAACAATTTTACTAACGGAATAATTAAACTAGTAACGATTCGAATTTGAGCATGGTCATCTATTGCTTCGTCCGTTTGTTTTTTATGCTACTTGCTGCTCAAGTCACAAAAATAATTAATATATCATTTTTGGAAAACAGCATTTAATATATATGCCCGTTCAGTTAAATCGTCCTTTCTGCGTAAGTACTTGTATATCAATGGCTAAACATATTAATATAATTGCACTTGACCTCCAATAAAATGCGCATTACAAAATCATAATAATCGTTATTAAGGAAACTCGTCGCACTGCATAACATGGAATGTTCCGGACCAATATTAACAACAGACACAGGTATCAAAAGATATAAATTTGAATTTACATGTAAATGTAACTGAGGGACTTTACATTTTAGGACAGGTTTTGGTGCAAGCTCTGTTTCCTTCGGTCAAGTATCTTAAACTGGTATTTTTTCGCACGATTCTTAAAGCTATATATTTTTTTCTTTTTGCATCATTTATTGAATGTCCTTTCCGACGTATGAGTGAAATAAACAGATTGCAGAAATGTCAGCTGGTAAACCCGTGCCGAACGTAAATGGCGATAGAAGTAAAGGGTCACTGTTCTATTAATAGATATTCATTGGGTAGGCCATCTGTATCTTCATAGAGAATATTTATCGATTTCAAAACCAGATTCATGTCAATCGTGATTGATAATGATACAACTTCAACATTAAAGTTTTTCTTTTGATGCCATAAGGAGTAATAAACATGATGTTTAATTGACGCTAAACAAACACTGATTCTTTAAATTTCAAGGAATTTATTGAATAATTTCGAAAGTGAAACATATAGATATCAAGATTGCACATACTAAAGTGAATTTATAATTCATCATGTAAATACTTGTAATTTTGTGGCAGACTGATATCGTGTTTAAGTAGACCAAATTTAAAGATAAAGCTGTGATAAATACAGATAATCAAGTAACTGTAAATCGCGTTGATGCAATTACTTAGTGTTCCAATAATTTTGAAAACCAACAACGTGTTATGATAGTCACAAACCAAGAAGATAAAGAAGTAGTAAAATATGCTATAGAGTCTAATAATGAAATAGCTATAATTATTCTAGTTAGTTCGCTTAGGTTTCTAAATTATTCCAATATACGATCTTAACTAGGTCAAGGGCGCATTGAAGGACCCCCTCCTGCCGTACAGACAGACGCACGTTCCAAGGACGTTAGCAGAATTAATATTTATTAGAGCGAATGCATTCGATTAGGTACATTCTGTTTGGAGTACTGGAGCAAATATTCTTTGTGAAACCTTGGATATAATATTGGTGTTTGTGAAAGGATCTGTGGCTTATTTAAGAGCTAATTTCACTGCCGGTTCCTGGGGATTGAGTATGTTGGTTTAGAAGATTTTATAGTCTTCCTGTATTATAACTTTATAAGACAATCTTTAGTGCAATTTTGTTGTGCTAATGGAGGACACTTCTTTTGATAACAAGTCTTCAGCAACGTTTTAAATGAACATTTTTTTATCCATCAAGTTACATTATAGAATTTTACTAAACATTAAAATGCTTTTTCTAAGAAACACCTTCCTGACTTTCCGAGTCTCTTAAATAAATAGATTGCAAATTCTGTCATCAAAGAACATTTTATCGATGTTCCTTTATTCAGTCACTCTGTTACGAAAGATATGATTAAAAATAAGGAAGCATTAGAATCCATTATTATTTATTTCTGACTAAAACATTTTCGTTATCATAGCATTTCAGATCCAGAACATAAAATCAACACAAGAAAACCTACTCATTTAGCTCCCAAGAATCCGTAAAAAGGGCCTAAATATAGTTTGGCCTTTTTCGCGGTCCCGAGTTAGCACGGGTAAAAGATATTTATAGAGCAAAGTTTTCGGGATACTATTCAGTTTTCCTTAAATATACGTTTATAAAGTTACGTTTATTACGATATTAGTTGCCTTGATCTTGAAGTTGAAGGACAAGAGGAGGAGGTTGTGTGTTGTGTATTTGTTTAATTAGAGTGTTATGGATATAAAACTTGTGCTGGTTGTCTTGGTTAAGATTTAGTTGAGTAAAAGCTATATTCTTTGTTTCACTAAGATTTATTTGTTTTCGGTAAAACGCCTGCTACATGGTCGCGACTGCGTCCCGACAGAGGTGACGTGGGTGGTTTACAATCAAACGTTGAAACAACTTTGCCGGTCGCCAACCAAAGTTAGCAGGCACTTTACACAGAAGTCTTACCTACATACTCCTTATTAGTTTATCTCAAGTTGTTTTCAAGTCTATTCCAATCCTTGAGTTTCTTTATCGAAGTCATTTAAAACATTCCATGTTACTACTACGTCGTATACTTTCGTTGCATCTAGGTTAGCATCTTTTGCTGTATCTTGAAATACTGGGAGCTCAGGAATGTTAAGATCTTTATCCTTGATATAAAGTTCTTCATTCGTCCTTCAAAGCAATTAAAAGCTTTATCTTAATCTACTTAAATCTACAAACCACGTGATAATTATATTTGCTTATAAGATAGCATTTAAATGGCTTCCTTGACATTGTTTTCAACATTTTGGCAGCATTTTCCGAGTTTGTTTGTAAATATTATAGTAATATGTGTGTACGTGGCTCGCTCCATGTATCTACCGAATATGACTCGACAGGATAATTGGGGCATGAAAACCACATAGGACGGTATTCCCAGTGGAATCTACAACTACCTATAAGTTTGTTATTATAACACTAAAAAATAATTAAGGTAATTTTTTCGAAAAGATGTTTTGTAATTTAAGCTAAAATGTTGAGAAAACTTTAGAGGTATGTATAAGAACTGTTGAACGGGTCAAATAAAATGACTAATAATAATGACTGAGACACAGGCGGGAAAGCGACTCTAACAAAACCCACATAGGAGGATAACTATACTGTTTACCAAAACAAACCTTACAGTATTCGACGATCGATAACGAACATCTCAATTAAATGTTATTTTGAACTGATAGTGTAAAAATAAAGTGAAAAAAATTCTACCTGGCAGTTGGCGCCGGCATGTCGCGGGGAGGGGCGCGGGAGGGGGGGCGAGGCGCGCGGGGGGTGTCACAACTAGCAGCGAGTGAGGTCAAGCCGGTGCATCAACGAGGGATGGGACTAAACTGTTGTTTTGTTTTTTATCGATTGTTTTTTTTTTCGTTTCTGGACGTTTTGTGTGTTTTGGGTTGTTTTCGGTGATAAATGGGGACTCTTGTCTGGTTTGTGGGTGTCGAAAGTGTGGACTGCTGAGGTATTTTGTTAATAAAATGGCCTCGGCAAAAAAAATTGGACTGATTTGTCTGACAATCGTGTTATTGCGACTTCTCATTCGGTGGATCCAATTGATTATTTACATGACATTGACCCACTTAATGGAATTTCCCGTATCCATACACCAGCACTTTTGAATATCTAAAGAATGGCACTGATGTTGCTATTAACGCGGCCAATTTTGAGTACAACTAATTTAAAAAGTACGATCAGCTTTAGAAGAAGATTGATCATTGGGAGGCTTATGTTCAACTCGTGACAATTTGCTCTAAAATGACAGCGATAAAAACCTCAGAACTCTATTTGGAGGACAATAACATCAGTTCTAGTCAATTAGATTATACATACATACAGAACAGAGAGTTCAGTATCTTCTATTCTGTGCTAGAATAATACAAACTTAGAAGTTAACCAGAGATGATGAATATTTGGCTATCTGGAGGACTTGATACCGTGCAGGGACAACCATCAGAAATTGAGTAGGTATTATTTTTTTCTTTTCCGTGTGGTTAGTGAAAAAGTGACTAACCTGGTGAGTGTGAGTCTGAGTTTTTAATTTTATACCGCCGATAGGCCTCTAACTTGCCTTCACATGTGTGTCTAATGTGCCTTCGAGAAATTCCTTCACCGTTTTTGAAGCAAGTTATACAATATGCACGTTTATCAGAAAAGTCAGAGTTGCCTTGGGTTCAAATTCGAGACTTATGGCTTGGCAGTCCAACGGTCACACCTCTAGGTCTCCTGCTTATTGAGTGCTTATTGACGTAGGTTTATCTACAATTCTACATAGTACACTTAACCACACGTTCATGGTAAATGTGAGTTTGAGTTGAGAGAGCCTTTATGTTTAGCAGTATCATTGATCGTACATGTTTGTGTTAATGAAACTAGCTTCAGGTAATCCGGAAACAGCACGTGAACAAAACTGTAAACATTTGTAAAGTGCGATATGTCTCACGAGTGTACACAACATATTATTATATAACACGTGAATCTCGTTACATATGTGTACATATTAAGTTTCAGTTAACTACTATTGCGTCCTGTTCAATGAGAAATTGGAGTGCAAACTATAATGTTTTACAGCCACTTCCGTAAACCATGCGCAGCATGCGCTACTAAAACTAGTTACAAAAAGGACAAATCTTCTCACTCGTTTAAAAATACAATGCTATAGGAATTACGAAAAAAACATAAAGGTGCATCGAAGCCCGTTAAGAAGTTAACACAATAGCTGCAGTAAAACAACAATGAAACCTACAATACATGCGTGTTATCGCACAATACCCAACACTAGTGAGGTCAGAAAGACCGGAGGGGCCCTCCCCGCGCCCCGCAGCCCCCCGCCGGTCGTATAAATCCGCTCCCCCACACGCGCGCCGCGTCTAACGTTACTGCGCCACCGTATAGCTCGGTCCTACAACGACCGCAATACCACGCGCTAAATAAATTGTGAAAGTGTTGCTTATAAAACGTGATTTCTCGAGTGAGAGTACATTGCCGCGCCTAAGAACCAAGAAGACGCGACGCCTTCGCAACGTAATAATCAGTGGAAGGGGAATTGTCTCGTGCATTTGAGCTTGGAGAGGGGTTCAATGGAAGCGAGGTTCGTGACCTGCCGGAGTTTCCAGCAGATCAAGCCGCCTGAGAAGAGCCTCGCGCCGTCCCCACCGACGGTGAAGGGGCTCCTGTCTCGATTCGGGAGTCAGGCACAGGCTTTGTTCGCGCCCAAGAAACCCCGCTTCGGGTCGTCAGTCGCTATACACAAACTCCGCGAGACCAAGTGGTTCAAACATGATGAACAAAACATACTGTGCGCCGTCCTCGAGACAGGATTCATTCTCGAGGTGCGCGCCGAGGACCCACTGCCCCCGGACTCTATACTGTCGCCAGACTATCACATGTATGCAGTCGCCATGTGGAAGAAGGGTAAAGGTGTGTACCATATGTGTAATATTAATGACGTTAATTTTGTTATCGGTATTGTAGAACATAAAAAGAATTTAAAGTTGTCGTGTTCAGTTACGATATGCATCGTAATGAGGGCGCGATGATAACGTTCACTTCGTGTGAGCCTCGGAGCGAGACTAAATACTAAATAAGAGTTGGCACAGTTCACCCACGGCCCACGGTCACACGTAACAAGACGAATTCACAATAGCGTTTGTAAATAATTCATGTGCATGCGCGAATCGCTTAATGAGATCTACCGATGAATTGTTGATGCATTAAAAGCTCGTATAACCGTCGGCAATACGAGAAGTTGCGTTTCGAAAGGGCAAACGCCTTGTCGTTTTCTTACAAAAATATCCGATACGTTGATGGAATTTCGAAGCGAGACTTTTCGATCCGGTTTTTTAATTTAATTTTTTTTTCTTCCGACAGAAAAAACAAAGAACCCGGAACAGATAGACGTGTACACAGTTCAACAGAAAGGTGTGCGAAAACGTGTCGTGAAGACAACATTGGGTGCTTTTTGGAAGAAGGACTCCGTGATACGCATCAACAATGTGGACGATAAGCAGGAGACGCCGAACAGCGAGAAGGATATCAGAGCTAAGGTAACTATCGCCACGAAACTTTCGGAAGTCCACGTTTCCAATTCCAATATTTACTAAAAACAAGTTTGCGTTAGCTTCAAACTACATTCCCACTATCTAACTCGACTACTATAGTTGCAAATCATGATAACTGTTAAATCACTTGATTGTTACACATAATTACAGTAATTAGTTGATAATTATATATTAATCAAAGTAGTTTTATCATTGAAACACATTCAACCTGATAGTTGTCGAAGTGACATAACGAAACGCGGCCTTCAATGATGCACGATATATTTAATACCGAGGCTAAAGTTTCATACAAGTTTTGTAACGTAACATTGCTAAAACCAGACAGTCTGTATTGTAAAAGATTACGACATCACACTGAGAACATATAGTCAAAATGTTAAAACAATTGTAAACGTGAGATAACTGCTTCAAGTCATGATTTGTTAACTTTGATCGTTTGAGATTGGCCTCGCCATTTATGCAAATCCACGAATACTTTGGCCGTAGTTCCCACGTCAATACAACATCTGTGTTTTCTTGACACATCTGTATCAATCTAATCCATCTTTCTCTTCTTGAACTAATCCATAGAGTAATGCATGATAATATTCCAACCTTCAAAGGTTTATCAAGTCACTCGATCGAACTTAGACGTTCTTCCTTCAATACCGTAGGCTTGCGTCAGAATTGGAAACCTCTCGTTTCAGATAGCGAAAACCTCAAGGGGTCTTTCGTTTATTGGAAACAGTGGGCACACTCGAACAGTGGAACAGCTACTAAGGAGCTTCTACTGATTGCAGCTGGATATGGCAACTAAATCAAGATTCGAGAGGAATTGGCACAATACCCTGCACTTCGTCCACTGGTGCAGATACGGCGAGACACCGCAAGAGGCTCGCATGAGACAGGTAAATTGCACACGATTCTATAAGAAAAACCGTATAGAATTCTAGAAACCAATAAACGCGTTTAACGAGTTCGCGCGTTAAGTTACCGTATATATACCGCGAATGTTGCACTACACGCTTCATTACGTTCCATATTCAGATTCAAATGATTGGTTCTAGAATGTTTTTTTTTTTTAATCTTTTCTTTTTTATTGCATGCGAATGCATAGAGGCAAGCGGAAAGTAAGCCCGCCCTTACAACGTTTCGAAACACGTTCTAAAGGCTGTATTACTTCACCCCTGTATATTTTCACGTTCAGTCAAGCATTGTAAATGCTTCTTTAATATTCAGCTTCATGTGTATGTCTATGCTGATTAAGTTTTTTATTGTGGACTGAATGGGGCATCGGAGTTAATGGCACATCAAGACTGGCGATCATCCATCATGCATGGGGCATAAAACTGGGTCCGAGAGTAAAAAAGAGATCGCACAAAGCAGAAATTTTGTTACAGATCAGCTTAACGACGTCGAAAACACCTATGATTATCATCTTTTGATGGTAATCGTTGAGGCGCTTTGGACACTTACAGCTGGCAAGAATAACAAATACCGGTGAGGTTTTGAATTATAACAGATTGTAAGATGTTTAGGAGTCAGTGTGCCTTATATGTGTTCTAACTCTTAGATACCCGTGTGGTCACATAGTAGTGGCAAAGATGATTCAATAAAAATGTGTGCTCCACTGTATAAATCACTGTCAAATCGAGTTCTAACGTCGACTTTTAAGTTAAATAGGAAAAAAAAAGTACAAAATCGTGTGGTAAAATTGCTCGTAGCGAATGAGCCGATCAACCAGTGAAAATTGTTTATAACATTGTCCGATTAGGTATACGTGCGGTCGAGCGTACTTTTATACAGACTATGGTACGTCGATCATTGATTTATTAGGCAATTAAAACGATTTGCAACGTGAATGGTCTTTCAAGCGTTTTTTTTTTTTAATGGTCTTGATAGGGAGGGGGAAAGTACGTCATTCAATTTCGTTAGACGACCTTTTACTGACGTGTATTGTAATTTTCTTGATTATTTATTCAGCTTTTAATGAAAAGTATACTGAAAGACGAAATAATACGATATGATAAATTGAGTACGTTTTGCCTGACGACGCGGCGACGACGGGTTAGCAGTGAAAGTAATAAAACAATAATGATTAAAGCAATACATTGATACCAATTGTATAAACAGTGATATCATACTATTGTTACCAAGCAATGGACATTATAAACGTTACAATTTGTTACTAGGTTCGACAATACATTAACGTCATTAAGTAGTATCAAAAAGTCTTGTACAATTTAATTGTTACCAAGCAATGGACATTATAAACGTTACAATTTGTTACTAGGTTCGACAATACATTAACGTCATTAAGTAGTATCAAAAAGTCTTGTACAATTTAGTAAATACATATACCTTGTTTTCATTAATAAAACAGCTATTCATTTGTCTTTTACCTATTTGATACCACAGACAGTTCAGTATCATATTGTTTCTTTTCTTCATCAGCGTAGTGAAATATTTAGTCTGTCAAAAAAAGTTAGACATAAAAATTATGTCAAAATATCACTGTTTAAGAAAACAATGAACGAATAGATAATAGAGAGGTAAAGTCCCTTTTACAAGTATTGTGGCGAGACTAACATAATTTACATGACAATTAAATTATTCAAAGTAAATTATATAACATTATTTAAATGACAGTTATTTATGTCATAGTAATTGAACTGTTATTGCTCTCGGTAATATCCGCATTTAAATATAATCTATAGTTTGACGGATTTCCTTACACCCACGTAGTCACAGGATTTTATAATTCGGTTTATAGTATAAACCGAATTATAAAATCCTGTGACTACTCTATAATTTGTGGTACTTTTAAAATAGCTTTTCCGTTAGTACTTGTTATTATTCTGTTGTAAATTAAACAGCCATAATTCGTTGATATAATCCAAACTAATGATGTTATCATAAGTACATGTGTAACCTAATTTAGTCTAAAGTAAGCAGGAGGTATTTGAACTTTGTAAAACAGATACGATAGAATTAGTTTTGTAGAACAAACTACAGTATACAATGGGCTCTTTCGTATAAAAATTATACCAGTTACCTAGTAAAACATTTGGGACTTATAAATTAGTTATAACTCTGTCTTCAATCATTGAAACACTGATTTACCTAATATGATTTCAATTTATAAGAAAAAGGAATACTTAATACTTATAGTGTTTTGAAATGTATTTTCTTTAATCAATCAATTTTACTCTTAATTATTATTTTATAAATATATCTTTGTTTTGAATATTGGTCTTCCCCAAATAGTTTATGGTTGTAAAATCCACAGAACAGGAAATAACATAAAAATACCAGGTTTTATAGCTGCACTCAATAAAATGTTTATTATGTTATTATTCAATGAAACAAATCTATAACTATTGTTATAAAGACTTACGTACGTCAATAGTAAGGACAATACCCACCAGACTGGCATGATTTTTCGTACTAGAGCGTACTAAATGTTTGAGGAAAAACATTATTGAGGAAATAATATAAACAATGATTTAATATTAATTGTGAATATTTATTAAGTATATAATTAGGTACCTACATTAAAAAAATATGAAGTTCAGGAAAAAGATAACACTTTGGAAGGTGAATGGAAAATAAAAATAGGTTAAATAATTATAAAAAGTGGTCAACCACAAACAAAAATCACAGATAACACAAAAATAGACGCCTTATCAACGCCTAACGGTCAATTTTAAACTGCGCCATTCAAGTGGTATCGTAATGTTAAACAATTGATCAGGTATATACCAGTGCAAACCGGTTTGTATCAATGGATAATTGGAATTACTCAAGACTGACCGTAGGACCGTTTAGCTATACAACAAATGGCATTGAAGTTTTATTATCGTTACGAAACATATTTACATAAAAATAACTGTTAAAATGATAATATTGTGAACATAAAAATATTTACATAGAAATGATTTAGTAAACTATCTGTTATGAAGTTAATAGTCTTTTATAAATCCACACATAACATTATGTTGAACAGAATTATTATTGGTTCTGCACACACATGTGTCCTTAAAGTATGCGTAGGCGCAAAGCCAACGTCATACATAGAACAATAATGACATCTTGTTTCGAATCGTGAATCGTATAAAACTGTAGATATATGTACTACTGTATGCTCACTGAATATTTATAGCAACGCCACACCTCTAAAATTATGTAACGCATTGCATAGTAGATTAGTATCACTGGGAAAACTTGTCTTCTATAACACTATCATTTGCAAAGTCGTTGTGATAGTCACGGTCTGACCTTTCGCACCTATCTTTAAAGAAAGATAAAATTTTATGGACCATTTACAAGTCACGAATCGGACATGAAAGATATAAGAATAATTCACGGGTTTCTGATGATAGAGCGTGGAAAAATTCTAGACAAAGTTGATATAAAAATGTGCAAAGTATTTTAACAAATTATGTGTATTTGTGATAGTCAAAAAGTCCCCTAACAGTTCCATTGTGTATACAGTCCATTAACGCTTTAATTGTTTTTCTAAATATTCAGTATCTTTATAAAAATTATTAGTAGTTTTTTTAACAAATTCGCGGTGACGTCTCTACTAAACCCACCGATGTTAATTCTTCATTAGACTTATTTTCCAATCTATTTGTTCCAGATAAGCGAGTCGTTCAAGTGGGGTAACGTCGGCATGAATATGGGTGTAATGCTTGTCAGCCAGAGCTACGCTAGAGAGAAGGCCAAGTCCGTCTGAGTATCACCGACCAGCGGCTCCCACTCCGCTGGTACTTACTCCTGCTACGCCTGCTTTTGGCCCACCCCTAAGAAAATCGACAACGTCTAAGTATCAATTTGATTATGGAACTTCTGGAGTTACGTTCCAAAATTGAAAGAGTTCCAATATCGAAAGAATTGTTACATCGGTTTACGTTTGAATTTGAAATTGCATTTCTGATTTAAATTAAGAATATTTTGACACCGGATTCAACTGTTTGAATCCGGGACAACACTTCCGAATTGGAATAACTTTCAGTTCGGAATTATTCCTGAAGAGATCGGATATTTTATAAAAATGGTTTTTATGTCTTGAATGTTATGTTCCTTCTTATGAATTTCATTAAGTATATTCTTTTTGTTTCGTTGTCTTTCCTGCCAGTATTTATTTTGACAACTTACAATTATTGTCTCTCTTTGGATATTGTTAAATTCTAGGGGCATCTTTCACTTTAGAATCATTGGACCAAATTCAAGTTGCGGCTTAAACATTTTACATAGTGTTATACTTTAAAGATATTATAAAAAGTAGATTAGCATATTAGATAGCGAATGTAGTTCTCAATAAATCTGGTTATATACCGCCTAAATACATAATGAGTATAAGAGGGAAATAGTGAAAGTGGCCCTCTATAGCTTTAATTCGGAATTATAAATAACAAAATTATGATAAAACATTCCTGTTATTGAAGAAAAAGACGCCCCTTGGCTCGTATATTAATATAACTATATGCTAATATTAAACTATTTAATGTTTAATCTTTATATCTATCTGAGAGTGGTGACCCTAGTCTTATGAGTATATTGTAACACTCTTTCTGATTTAAATAAGACTGTTTTATTTTCCAATTTGGAACACGATTTTGTTCAAAATCGCTCAATGTGAATTGAATTAGTCAAAAGAAGTATTGTTACGTTGGTCAGCCCTAGTAGGGCTGACACTTGAAAGTATTTTTTAAACTGTATAGTTTATGCGAGCTAATTAATTATGTTAATATTGTGACAGATGTCGACTGTTGTGAGAGTTGTACTCGTGTATGTTTAAACGTTCTATTTATAATGAAGCATTTTTATGAATAAATGATTACTTTATAATGGATTGTGTTTTGAATTTTATCCTATGACCCGATGGGTCCCCCTACATGACATTAAAATTTGACAACGTGACATTCCTATACAGATATGGCAGAATGTTGAAGGATGAAACTAAACAGACATTTACAGAAGAGAAATGATAGGAGAGTAGGGACAGGCCTCCTTCACTCGTTCGAGGTCGCACACTAACGTACCTACGGCTCGCGTTTCCCCGGGGCAACAAAAATTCAGTCAAAACTCTTGGGCGTCCGCGTAAGGTACATTTTAGCGCACACGAAACGTCTGTAATATTTTGTAGATAAATAAATATAGCGTTAATTTAGGGAAGTGAAGTATCTGTTTTAATCTGTGGTAGGGAGACGTTTGCAAGGTAGTGGATACCTTTCAGGTTTTAAAATTTACAAGAATAAACTACCCCAACCTCTCTACATCACTCTTGTTTTTAAGAAATAGAAGACTTGTTAATCTTAGCCTGTTATATACAAATACATACAGGGCAAAGGGCCTAAGTAAGCCAGAGAAGACACGAGCATTGATCACCACGATTTGAGCAATGAGCTGGCAATTTAAGATCATTATGTCTAGATTTCACAGTAAGTCAGTGATGGTTTAGATTACCTCAGATAACTTAAGAAAGTACTAACAATTAAAAAAAACAAGGCAGTCTGGGACTGCCGATGGAAGTGAAAACTAAGTAACGTAGAAAATGTCAGGAACTTATGTGGCTTGCTGTCGGTACAAGAACGAAAGCTGTAGCTCCATTTAAAAACATCCAAAAAAATAAAACAGAGTGCGCTGTCAACAAAAACTTGAACGTCTTACGAATTTTCGATCAGGTCACATGTCCTGATGCGAGTTTAACATTTTTTTACCATCCCAAAAAAAGTGCACAACGCCGCTAAAGAAGTTTTCACTAAAAAATTCTGATACTCTGAAAGTTCAGTGAAGTTTGGGGCAAAAGTTTCAAATTATGAATTCAGCACCCTAATCACGTAACACACTTTCAAAGACAATCTGAATTATTTTGAAGGATTGCTAATCTATAGATTTATATGTTCGAAAAATTTGTCTGCTCAACTACGTAAATAACGCTATGAATAATGTTGAACTATCAAAATGCTACTGTAAGTGTGTTATGCAATTACCCCATTTACCCCGCCGATAACCTACATCTACATCCCTTCTAAATAACATAATTATTATTAAACTAGTACACACAAAACAATTTTTAAAATAGCGACATCTACACTAAACCTTGGCAACGATTCCATACTATTGTGGAATGGAGCGAATGGATATTCCTTGAATTCAAGGAGTCTAGGAATATCCATAATTAGACAAAAAGCTAAAGATTAGAAAAATCTATCTATTCTAAAGACACAGTTGGCCAAGAATTCACAAAAGATTTAACTAATTTTACTATGTTGTTATGTCACTTTTAACTGTAAAAATATTTCGTACAACGCCATCTATTGTTGAACGCATGAATTAGCATGTAAAGAGGACGCCCAAAGAGAACATTTGGGCAACGCTTTTCAGACAAAAAATCCTAACGATGCCAAGAAAATTTGCATCATGTTTATTGAGATTAAAATAGATATGGACTGTAGTTTAAAAAATGTGACTGATAATATAAAAATAGAACAGATGCTTTATTTTTTAAATATGCAGCTTGGGCATTTTTGCGAAATCTAGAGAGCTAGGTCACATACATCTTGATGATGCATTAGAGAAAATTTTTTTTCATCACACCTATTTGAAAAACGACAATTGCCTATAGAGGATAGCGGGAGCAAAATTCAACTTTGCTCCCTAGGGAGTTTGAGGTTTCTCTCTTCTGATTGGTCCACTCCGTGCTTTTTATAGCGTACTGATTTGCGTAGTTAGGTTGGAGCCGCTCGCGTGAAGGTTTAATGTAAAAAAAAAACAAGTATTTAGCTTTTTATTTTTCTCATAGGTAGTGATGAAAAATAGTGTGTATTACTCGGGGACAAAATATTTTGTTCTCGGGCGACGAATATTGAATTCCTCGCTAAGCTCAGGATTCTACGTTAGAATCCCTCGCTACGCTCGGGATTCTACTATAGAACTTCGCTTGGCTCTGAATTCAAAATAACCCTGTTATTTGTGTTCCCTTGTAACACAAATAACTAAATTACTACAGCACGGTCGACGAGAGAATCCGGTCCTGACGTCTGTCTGTTGCAGCCCCGGATCTAGGGGAGGGGGGCAAACCGGGGCATGTGCCCCGAGCGCCAAATTTTCGGGGGGCGACAAATTCAAGCGTAGCAGACAAGTGCAGCACCCAGCACACCGTATCATTGCATAATGAATAAAAAAAATGAGACGCGCAGCACAATAATCTTTCTATTTTTTTCTAATAGTTTTGACGTCCCTGTTTGATTATTTATCGGCGTATTATCGATCGATAAAATTCGTTATAATTTGAATTTCGTGGGCTACCTTAGATCATCCCCTTAAAGGATTGGCGGGGGGAGGCAGACGGCAGTCATTGCCCCGCTTCAAAAAAAATCTAGATTCGGGGCTGGTCCGTT
The DNA here is from genome assembly GCA_948150665.1 of Conistra vaccinii. NCBI lineage: Eukaryota > Metazoa > Arthropoda > Insecta > Lepidoptera > Noctuidae > Conistra > Conistra vaccinii. Next base: position 20,963,466 of record OX411332.1, read on the forward strand.
GAACAATTTCTAGTACTAATAAGGATCAAATTCGCCAAACACATATTCGTTAGTATGAAACTTACAGGTGTGAAGAACGCATTCTCCCAACAGGCGGACTGTAACTGATGGAAGTTGGTCACCACTGTCTATAGACCTACAACACTTGGGACTTAACAAAAGTCCCACGTACTTTTCGGTCCATATTCTCTTCGAATTGGCTAGAAACGTGACTACGTGAAACGTGAAATGTGATATGACGACTAATAGAGAAATAAGGAAGAAAAATACATGTTGCGCCGAGCACAAATAAATTAGGATAAGGGCAGGAGATTGGCGATTCTCAAAATTGGGACATACCAATAGAGGCTTTTTTGCTACAACTACTTTTTATAAAAAGTTATAAAATTATATGTTCTCATCAACGTGAGTCATGATGACTTAGCATTAATCTTAACGTTAATTGTCCTTGCAGCTGATTGTTATCTATATAATTAGTAGTGTCAAAGTCGAGATCTTTATTTAGAATTTTTAATAGGAACCGATTCTTTTAGGCGCCTACTGAATGAATTAAGTACCTAGAGATGGAATAAATGTTCAAATTGACAAGATTTTTTATTCGACTCTTCGATGCCGATTTGCCGAAGACCGCGAACGCTTGCGAACAAAGTATGTTGGTTTTTTTTTTTTTATAAAAATGAAAGAACAAAGATCATGCTCTATTGATGATGGCTCTGACCGACAGATATAACGCGAATCCCGGCGGACAGGTGTGGCTCATCGCATAGTCTTTGAATTTGTTTCTATATGTATTTACATAGTATATTAATTTGCCGCTATGATGCAGGGCCACTAACGAAACAAACGAGTGACTCAAAAGTCCACCTTTGCTCAAAACATTCAGTTATTGAGTTTATTAGCCCTTTCCCTGCCTCATGAACCACATAAGGTTCATGGCGATTGTTGAACTACTGTCTGCTTCGCGGGCTGTGAAATAGGTTCTTATTTCGTCGGTTCCTTAAAATTGGTTTTTATTTTGCACGACTCGTAATGCGAAGCATTAGAGTGTGCTCTACGCCCGAAAATTTTTTTTTGCCCCATTTCTGTAACTGTTTTTATTGTTACACTCCTGCTAGTACACAGAATGATTAAATGGAGATTAATACTGTACTTTTTAACAATTGATTTAATGCAGCAGAAATGGAAAAAGCATCAAAATAGTTGAAAAAAAATTCCTGTCCGTCAATTTATGAACCCTGAAAACATTGTAGCTTGCGATAAAATCAATTAATTGAGTCAATTATTTCTTAATACTTTCGTTTCAGCCGTAGAAGGAACCCTATTGAAAATGGCTCTTTTATTCAAAGTAGTTTAATTATAATTAATAAAATACTAACTAAAATATAATATCTTTAACTAAATATTTCCAACCTTTGACTTGATGTCCGTAAGTTGCCTAGCAACCGCCAAGTAAATATCTTTGTCAGTCTTTGACATTACGACTTCATGAAAAGTGATAAATTGTTCATTTTTGTTAGAAACTATGTTTTGAATTTCTTTTTCGTTTATGAATGAGTGTTATGTATGAGGCGTGCACTTTTGGATTTTCCAAACTATTTATTAATATATTTATCTTTTATATAGATTATCTTCTATTTTGTGAATGTGAGAACGCCTTAGGCTTTATGGACGGTAGATTTGACCATCTTCTATTTTGTGAAGTAATAGAAACTTGTTAAAAGACCTACACTGTCCTCTCATACCTATTAAAACTGTTATTTGAAAATATTGTAAAAGCCAATTATTTTTAAAACAGTAACCGTGTAGTTACTTGCCGGCTCTTCTCAATAGGAAACGACCAATTGGAACCGTGCGTAGCTTCTGACGTTTCATAAGTGCCCATGTAGGTTTATGTGAAATAAAATATTTTGAATTTGAATTTTGAAAGTGTTGAAACGATGCTAAAATTTAAGAAAAAAAAATATAATTAGGCGGACGTTAATCATTACTTAACTATAATAAATAAGTCCTATAATTATGAACAAAAACATCGTGAGGAAACCGACACGTCTTAGAACCAAAAAATTCGAAGACATGTGACATCTACCAACCCGCACTGGGCCCGCGTGGTGGATTACAGCCCACTCCCTCTCACAGAGAGGAGGCCTGTGTCCCAGCAGTGGCAACATTAATAGGCTGATGATAATGATGATAATTATGAATCTATCCACCTACCTCTCTAAGCAGTCCAAACAGCATATCCGTAGACAGGGACCTCTCATGAGCCTCGTCCATGATGATGGCGCAGTAGTTGTCCAGGTCTGGCTCCCGCAGCCCCTCGCGGAGGAGGATACCGTCCGTCATGTATTTGATCACGGTGTTGGGTGAGGAACAGTCTTCGAAACGGATGGCGTAGCCTACTTCATCACCTGGGGGTAAAAATGTTGTTTTTGTATTTTTTTTATCGAATTTAATACAGGAGGTTGATGGCAATAGGCTCGCCCCCTATTACATGGGACTTAAGAGGGTGCATCCTAAAAGTTGGCAACGTCGTAAATAGCTGTCAAATATTTACCTGTTTCGATTAATTTGGAAATAATACTGTATGGAAATAAGAAATGTGGCTAACCAATTGACTAGTATATTAATAATGAATTGCAATTATAACATTGAATTTGATATTGTACCCGTTTTAGGTGAAAAAAAGGCATTTGGAAAGTTTAAAAATACTTTTTTTACATCTAAAACTAACTATTCGGTGTTACGATATTAATTATTGCATTTCATAATCAATATTCTAGTTCGCTAGTTAGCCACATTTTTTATTTCCATACAGAAATATTATTAAATTAATCAAAACAGCGAAATATTTGACATCTATTTGCGACGTTGCCAACTTTCAGAATAAACCCTCTTAAACATAACTGGCGAAATGTGGGTGTTCTATGGGTATACCTCTGCCAAACCTTTTGGGGATTAGCGTGATGTCATGTTAAATATTTAGATTTTGAACATAGTAGTTAATTGACTCAGGCGTGACTTTGCGGAAATCCATTATAAAATACAATAGACGACGTATACTTAGTAACCTAATCCGCTCCGAGTTCGTCAATCGTCATCCTGAGGATGCCTCGTTGAGAGGTGAAACACGGGTCGATTTCTTACAGGGTTCTTCATGAGTCTTCAAGAACAGTTAAGCGGATTATGTTACTAAATATACGTCGTCTACTGTATTTTTTTTGAAGTGAAAACGTATTTAGGCGCGTGGAGCACTTTTTGGGTGAACAAAAATCATGGAACTCGCGTCATCGTCACCGCACGCTTCCCATGATAAATTTCGTGTTGACAGCGCACTCTGTTTTTTTCGTTCTTGTACTGACAGCAAGCCACATAAATTCCTGACATTTTCGTTAGATGGCGTTACGTTGTTAGAGGCATAATAAATATTGTAGCGGTGGTTGAAATCACTAGTTTATCTGTTTTAATGGAGCTACAGCTTTCGTTCTTGTACTGAAAGCAAGTCACATAAATTCCTGACATTCTCGTTAGATGGCGTTACGTTGTTAGAGGCATTATAAATGTTGTAGCTGCTTCTTTCGGCAGTCCTCAAAGACTGCCCCGCATCTTCTACTCCACTCACCTAACTTAGTATGCATTTCATCCGACACCCTCTTAGCGACCGACATGGCGGCCACGCGCCGCGGCTGCGTGCACCCGATCATGCCGAGCCGACTGAACCCCTCCTCGTGCAGGTACTGCGTCAGCTGCGTTGTCTTACCGCTGCCCGTCTCACCTGGAATACAAGGATGGTTATAAGTAAAGTGCGTTCACGATTCAATTATCAATAAGGATGATGACTAAAAATGTTTTTAATGAATTATGAAAAAATAACGTATACGTATTTTTTCTTTTCTTACATTATTAAAAGATTACGGCGATAGATTGAGTTAAAATGTGCCATGACGTCACTTGTATGGAGATTTTATAGTTACTTGTGACGTAGCGACCCCCACTCCCCAACTTTAACGCGTTGTATCCAAGTCAGTTTTTATTAAGAGGGTTTATATCGTCGCAAATAGATGTCAAATATTTCGCTGTTTTGATTAATTTGATAATATTTCTGTATGGAAATAAAAAATGTGGCTAACTAGCGAACTAGAATATTGATTAAGAAATGCAACAATTAATATCGTAACACCGAATAGTTAGTTTTAGATGTAAAAAAAGTATTTGGAAACTTTCAAATGCCTTTTTTACACCTAAAACGGGTACAACATCAAATTCAATGTTATAATTGCAAATATTCTAGTTAGTTACTCGTAGTTAGCCACATTTCTTATTTCCATGCAGTATTATTTCCAAATTAATCAAAACAGGTAACAATTTGACACATATTTACGACGTTGCCAACTTTTAGGATGCACCCTCTTAATGTGATAAAGAAAAAAATACGAGTCTAATATTTTATGTTTATCTGACTGACGGACTAAATAGAATTTCTTTTTTTTTTGACCCAGGCATCATCCATATTTGCGTGATTTCAGAAAAATTACTTTAATGCTGGGGCAGCATCTGCGTCTATCGTGACAAAGTTTCGCACAATGATATGATATACGCAGATGTGACCAACTATTATCGGTTTTCGTCGCGATAGTTCGGTCTGCTTAGCACTTAACGGTTCATAATAAGCGCGGCGCGTGGTCGGAATAGCGTTGGCCATATCGACTGTTGTTTCCGCTAAACGCTCAGTCGAAATAATAGAGAGCCATCTTGGATTATTGCACGATAGTTCGTTAAAATTATGAAGCCGCTAATGTGACCACCGCATTAGCGCGATAACTTTTTAGAGAACAACACATACGAAGCTTTGCTCTGAAACGATAGACCTTATGCGGCGGGGCATTAGACTAATAGAAAAATAAGTACTTATGGAAGAAAGATTTTTACAAAAAAAAAGAACGACTTCCAAAAAAGACACTACAAAGTCAAAAATAACTTTATTTTGGGAAGTCAGTGTCTTTGGTTTGCATTTTCGTTTTTTGCCACCGACTTCCAAAAATAAAGTTATTTTTGACTTTACTGTTGACTAAAGTTTTTATTTTTCACTTTTTAGTTGTGGTACCTGCCCCACACAAATTCGAATACCACTACCTGCTATGTAAATAACAGTCACAGGAACTTATCATCATATCATCTATACATAGGCTAAGTGAGAAAAATACGTATTATTGAAGTTAACTTAAAAAGTACCCAAGCAAAGTTAATGAAAATGATGGTATGACCAACCAAACAAAAAAAGAATCATCAAAATGGATTCATAATGGGCGGAGTAATCGCATAACATCCATTAAAAAAAAATACAACGGGTTGCACTCCGGGAGTGCCGGCAGAAGTGAAAACATCATCATCACGCAACAGTGCATTTTTTAATATTTTGGAATGGTTAGGGAATAATTTCGCACGAATTGCTTTATTTGTCAGTATAAAACTACTATAATTTATGTGGTTAAATACAATATTCATTAGTAGTAGTAGTATATTTATTTATTTTCAAAATATAGTCTAATAAAAAATAAACAATTTATTTAAACACTTTTCATGAAGTATGTTTTGACTGCTTTTTTTTACCCATCAATATGGGTAAAATTACTAACCTCGCAACCTTTACGTAATGTCAAAGACAGTTTATTTTGACATTTACTTTATCGGTTGCTAGGCAACGGCTCTTACGGTCACGTCCTGACGCGATTTTAACATTTTTTACCCATCCCAAAAAAAGTGCACAACGCCGCTAAAGAAGTCTTCGCTTTAAAAAAAAAGCAACATACAGACGAATTTTTATTTACTTTCGTAACTGAGGACGTGAGGCGGCACATGTGTGACAAATTATTTCTTAAAATAAAAGCTCATTCATATATATTATAGTTGTTGTTTTGTGGTTAATTTACGTACAAATAATTTACCTCATATCATTTACGCCTTTACCGGTCCGGTTCGGTTTTACCTATAAATATATAGGTTAGAACAAGCCAAAACTAGTCAGAATAGGTCATCATCATCATCATCATCAGCCTATTAATGTTCCCACTGCTGGGACACAGGCCTCCTCTCTGTGAGAGGGAGTGGGCCGTAATCTACCACGCGGGCCCAGTGCGGGTTGGTAGATGTCACATGTCTTCGAATTTTTGGTTCTAGGACATGCCGGTTTCCTCACGATGTTTTCCTTCACCGTTTTGAGAGCAGTGGTGATGAAATTATTTACACAAAGTAAAGCGCCTGCTTGGGTTCGAACCCACGACCTACAACTCGTAAGTCGGGGCCGTTACCACTGGGCCACCACTGCTCTCTCAGAATCAGAAGTCAGAATAGGTACTTATTTTAAACTAAATTACAAATTCATTACTATTTTCCTTAATTCAACATAAACATTCAGTGAAGTTTCAGTAACTAATTATTGTTCCTGTCAGTGCAAACGTGTCAGTTAAAAAGATGAATAAATTTAATTTAATTATAATATTTTTAATGTTAAGTTCTGTGATTTTTACAAGAGGTTCGTAATTTTGTTTTTTTTAATAAACATCAAGAGGTGTACATATAGAACTCCCACATTTCGCCAGTTATATTTAAGTCCCATGTAATAGGGGGTGAGCCTATGGCCATCAACCGGGCACAAATCCAGACTCCGGCTGCTGCTGAGAAATGCCTGATGGAAAAACCCAATAACACTTTGCCCGACCTGGGAACCGAACCCAGGACTTCATGCTCAGCAGTAGCGGTTGCGACCACTAGACCAAAGAGGCAGTATTTTTTTGAAGTGTAAGTAATAGTTATTTACATCACACCTATTCGAAAAACGACAATTGCCTATAGAGGATAGCGGGAGCAAAATTCAACTTTGCTCCCTAGGGAGTTTGGGGTTTCTCTCTTCTGATTGGTCCACTCCGTGCTTTTGATAGCGTACTGATTTGTGTAGTTAGGTTGGAGGCGCTCGCGTGAAGGTTTATTTTAAAAAAATTATCGCGTACGTAGCTTTTTATTTTTCTCATAGGTAGTGATGAAAAAAAGTGTGTATCACTCGGGGACAAAATAACTATTGTATTACAAGGGGACAAAGTAATATTTTGTTCTTCCAGGGCTTTATTTTGAATTCAGAGCTAAGCGAAGGACTCTACTTTGAATTACACATAAAACAAGAGGTATTTTAATAAAACACGTATACCAAAAGATTAATAATTAAATTATCTTTAAAATGGTGAAGGTTTCAGAAAAATACACTTGATAAATTTTGCGTGATTCTCAGTTTTTTACCCTATTCAATGACTATTTCATTAAAACATTACATTTGAGGTCAATTCTAATATAAGGAGTTGTATTGCTGATTCTAATGATTACGAGTATAATGGGTTCTAGTGACGGTCGCGGTCGCGAATCATATTTTAATCAACACACAACCTGATGCTGACCTGCAAATTGCACAAAAAAACGGAAGAAATTTAGAATTTTGCGAGCTACCTTAGCGCTTAAAGAAACACTAATAAGAGTGATATTTTTAAAAGACTACTACATATTTAAATAAATACCTTATGTATCGGCGTTTTTTGAATTTGTTGATTATATTTAGTATATTTAGGGTATACTTACAGAAGTTTTAAATTCGTAACTTGTTTAGTTGTTGAGATAGAGCTCATACAAAAATGGTTTAAAACTGACAACTTTTACGGTAACCTATTTCATAATTTTTGAAGATAAAAGAAAAATATGTATATATTGGTTCTCTACTCGATGAGCTCTAGATAATGACATTTCACATGCCAGGATTTGAATATTGTTTTTTCAAAATAAATAGTTTATTGTGTGGACTGTCCCTTTAATTTTTAATTGTATTTAATTTTTATTATTTGTTTAAATTTTCGACTGTCTACCTGTTACTGTTCATCGGATACAGCTCGCTGACAGACAAACGGATATATAATAGGGTTCCGTTTATACCCTTCGGGTACGGAACCCTAAAAACGGCTAACTTGCACTACAATAGTGGCAAGTTAGCTGCCTGTATACCAATGTCTTTGTTCGACTGTACAAGTGTATACTGTACATTATCTTTGAAGCGATTAAAATGTATTATCGTATACATAGAGGCCGGCCGACTCCGACCTCCGGGGTCCTCCGGGGGGTCGGCTCCGAGCGCATCCGCTTCAACCATGCTCTCCCAGCCGGTCTATGTAATCAAGCGTCCTCTGATTTTCTTAGAGCCGGTCTTTGTGAATAATGTGAACAGACACTCAAAGTGTCTGACACTCTAAGTGTCTGTTCAAATTATTCACAAACACCGCTACTATCGCGATGCCGTCGCGTTTCAGTCGCGCTGCAAACGCGATTCAGCATCGACACAGAAATGTGAAAGCGCCGCTTGTGACCGCTACAGTTGCTACAGTTGCAAGATGAACTCAGTCGAGATAACATTGGTTACATTGTGATTGGTGCTGCTTTTTTTCTATCGTTCTCCACCGTTCGTTCCCCCGATGCGATGTCGTCAGAAACGGTCGCGCGTTTGCATCGATACAGCCGCGCGTTTGCATCGTTTCTGTCGCACGTTGCAAACGCAACTAACGCGCGATAGTAGTGATGCAGAAGCGCGTTTACAAAACACGCGACAGCATCGCTACAGAAAGTCGCCGTGGGCGAGGGGCCTTAGGCCTACTTGCACCACAAATTACTTCATTTTTTTTTTTCGTAGTTTCACTACACCATTATTTAGCGGTGCACGCAATACTTGCACCTTATTTCGAATTTTCATCGATATAGTGCTAATAGTCTTCAAGAGGATAATGGCTGTGTCCCATCCTGGACAGACTGACAGACGGACATGACGAAATTAGAAGTGTTTTTGCCATTTTTGCCACTTAGCTACGGAACCCTAAAAAAATTTCAAGGGAAGAAAACTACTCCATAGTCATCTAGTATTTTTAAGCTATTGCATAGCTTCTATCGCGGGCCTTGAGCGTAGAGACCTAATCCAGAAATTCCGTAACGAAAATGCCTAAACCTAAGGAGAGTGTTTTGTATTGAAAATTATGTTTAACTGCTTGACAACAAAGTTCAAATTTACTTAGACGAATGATCTATCGAGAGTGTTGTATTGAAAATTATGTTTAACTGTTTGACAACAAAGTTCAAATTTACTTAAGACGAATGATCCTTGACTCTTAATAGTTAAATTAAAACCTTTTTATTAGTTTGATGTTCCCATTACGTTGTGTCAAGTTTTAAAAACTATAAATGTGAATAACAGTTCCTGTCAATGTCACCATTGCTATTTCTTGTATTCGGGTTAATATTTTACAATTGCATAAGTTGATAAAAAATGCTATGCAATAGCTTTACCGCGGCAGTCCCAGAGTGCCACACTTTTTTTTCTCTTGAGTGCAGTTTGTTTATTATACAAGTGTTATTTTGTTGGTTAATTAGGTTGTGTGTCACTTTTATTTTGTAATATTGTTCTGTACAACGCCTTGGGATAATATTCTATAATGTTGTGCATGAAAACTTAAATAAATAAATTAACAAATAAAATCTTATTTTCAGTTGCAACACTAATAGCACCGCAGATGATGCCACTGGCGAAAATAGTATGCTTATATAATAGCAGGACAGAGAAGGAGAAGTGCAGTAGAACTAAAACTGAATCTCGGCAATTATGGAAAATACTTTGGTAAAAAGAGGAAAGAAAAAAAATTTTTTTTTTTCAGGAGATACAAACAGTAATAAAAAAAACTAAAAGGAGCATCTAAAACTTACAATAAAAAGAGTTTGAATAAACCAAAAATAAAAATGAAAACTAATAACGACCTGAAAATGTAATGTATGATAATGATTGTATAGTGTACATTAAATGTGGAAATGTGGAGACAAAAATCACTTGTGTTTCATTATTGCAAACTTCACAGACAATGGCTCACCTCCCATCTTGCCCCGCATGCCCTGTCCCCTGCACACGTGAGGACCTAATGGCAGCGTCAGTAAACGGTATCCGCGTTGCTGAGTTTTGGGCCAAACAAATTTAAAAAACTCAGAAGAATTATGTATTTTATTTCGTTTTTATTTTTGCCATCGACACGCTAAGAAGAAGATTACAAACTGCTCATTTCCTGAAATATTGGCTACTCCCTAAAATCTTCTTACTAATATATGTATTCTTTATTTCGGACTACACATACAAATATACACAATCCGTATAGTATTAGTAACAATGAAATAAAAAAACAACGGGTTGCACTCTGGGAGTGCTGGGAGAAGTGAAAACTTGAACATTAACGTTGTGCATTTTTGAATATTTTGGAATGGTTAGGGAATAATTTCGCACGAATTGCTTTATTTATCAGTATAAAAGTACTATAATTTATGTGGTTAAATACAATATTCATTAGTAGTAGTAGTATAATATTTATTTATTTACAAAATATAATCTAACAAAAATAAACTATTTACTTAAACACTTTTTATGAAGTATGTTTTGACTACTTCTTATTTACCCATCAATATGGGTAAAATTTCTTACCTCGCAATCGCAATCTTTACGTAATGTCATAGACTATTTATTTTGATATTTACTTAGTCGGTTGCTAGGCAACGGATCTCACGGCACAATCTGACGCGAGTTTAACATTTTTTACCCATCCCAAAAAAAGTGCACAACGCCGCTAAAGAAGTATTCACTTCAAAAATATTAATACGAGAAGCAAAAACTGTGTTCCCCTTTTTACGAAAATTACGCGGACGGAAGAGTATTATGAAAGGCACAGTTAAAGTTTAGGCAGTGTATAGAGTGCCACCATTGGCACTCTATCCCTATCGGATAAAGTGCCACTACAGGCACCCTAGTAACACCGCCTCGGCCCGGCTAAAGTGCCGCAAGCATTGGATTGTCATTGTCACTGTCACTAAGTCACGTCACTTGGTATTTTGTTTGATTGTCGAGGTTAGATCGCGGATCGCTGTAAAACACCACATTCCCAAAACATTACATTCTCTTGTGCCTAAACGGACCCTGGCACTTCGCCGGCCGCTACCGCGGCACCGCTCGCTACGCTCGCTCGGCTCGTGCGTTGTGTGGTCACAGTTCTAACCTAACCTAAATAACAAGTGACAGTGACAATGCAACGCTCACGGCACCCTAGCCGGGCCGAGGCAGTGACACTAGAGTGCCACAAGAAACTCGCGGCACTCTATACACTTCGTAAAGTTTATATGGAGAAGGAGTGCACAAATCTAATAATCTATATATATAAAAATGAATCCCTATTTCCTTGGTCACGGCATCACGCGTGAACGGCTGGACTAATTGCGCTAATTCTTTTTTTGTTGTGTTTGTTATAGTAAGGAGATGGTTCTTATGATAGGTAGGTGAAGGTAGGGTAGGTAGGTATGTATGTTGGTAAAGTAGGTATGTAGGTAGGGTAGGTGGGTATGTATGTATGTAGGTAAGTAGGTAGGGTAGGGTAGGGCAGGGTAGGTGTTTACCCGTGCGAAGCCGGGGCGGGCAGCTAGTTTCATATAATATGCATTATGAATAAATTAAATTCATAAAAAAAACATTACACACCATGCGCTTCACACAAGATGGCTACCTTAGAATAATGTCATGGCAGCATGGAATTAGTATGTTATGTACATACAACTTAAAGTTTAATGAATTATGATCGAACTTCGACCACTGGGTGAACACTAGTAATATTAAATTCATTTACTATCAGCCTAAACTGCTGGGTCTAAAAGTATGAATGGACATGAGTTCCTTATACAACTTGTCCCAGAATTAAGAGCGTTAATCTTAAAAGTTGGCAACGTCGCGAATAGCTGTCTAAAATTTACCCGTTTTGATTAATTTGGCAATATTACTGTATGGAAATAAGAAATGTGGCTTAGTTAGTCACATTACGCGAACTAACTTATAACATTGTACCTAAATAGTTGTGTCCAGAAACTAGTCCTCTAAAATGTATGAGCGCCCATAGAACTCAGAGGACTATCTTAATTGGCGTCAACTATGTGTATGGGGACAGCCTTGTAATATATTGTTTTTTTTTTTTTTTTTTTTCCTTTATTTGTGCTGTAAGACGTTGCTTTTTGCCAAAGAATGATGCCACAAAATGTATGGAAGCTGGTACCCGCTCCAATAGGAATAAATGATATATCATTAGAAAGGTATTACCATGTAGAACAAGAATTTCAATGGCGCTTGTCTTGATTCCTTGTCCGATCGAAGTAATGGAGCTTTGTAGTAGTACGGATTTTTTACGTTATAACGCCCCGTTGTAGATTAATTTTGTTAAAAGTTATCAATTATAATAAAATATAATAAAACACATTTAAAAGGTATTGATTGTCTTTTTTTATTTTATTTGACATATACATAACTACCGTAATGTACAGTTGTACACGTTATACCTCTGCCTAAGCCTTCGGGGAGTACACGCGGGATGTTATGTTAATTATGTACCTATTCATTCATCATCTGTCTAGCCCTTTTTCAATTATGCAAGGCCCGACCCAGTATAACTGAATGCAGTCGAATACTAGTATTTTACATGGACCCACTGCTTGTCTTCCTCTGCACTGCGTAATACGATACAAGAGGTATCGTGTCGAGAAGCCCGAAAGTCTGACACCAGACTTACCAAGAGGTATCGTATTACCCAGTTACTGGGTTGTGGAGGTCAGATAGGCAGTCGCTCCGTATAAAATATTGGTATTCAGCTGAATTCGGTTAGACTGGAAGCCGACCCCAACACTGATGGGAAAAAGGCTAGGAAGTTTGATTATCAATTAAAATCAATATTTTTCATTCATCTTCTACTATGACATCGTTAAGAAATAAGGCAGGGGCTGTAAATCCCACATGCCTGGCGTACCCTAGGTACCAAATAATAGATATTATATGAGCACAGGTACCTACACTCTACAGTGCGTCGTCCGGTTAGGCATGTAATAATGTTGACTTACACTATTGCTATAATTATTAAAGGGTCAACGCTGTAATCGGAGTAAATAGAATGCCAAGTCGAATAAATAGTCGCAGAATATACCTAGTAATAAACGGGGCGCAGTCACACACGATAAACGGTCGATTGACTTTTTCCGTCATTTAATATTTTTTGACCCATAATGTCATAGCACCGATGTAAATGAAGGATTTACAGTACAGCCGGTATTTTGCAGCCATTATAAGGTCATCGCACACATTTTAGCCCAGCATCGGATCAGCACCGCGTCACCTCATCGACACGCCGCCAACCAGGCACAGGCAGTGAGAATGAAGTTTCATGGCGATGCCGATCTGTACCATAATACAGGATCAATCAGAATCTGAATCTTTTTGAAACAGATTGCTAATCCATTGATTAATAAGTTCAAATAAAAAATCTGCTAAACAACGTAAATAACGCAATGAATGTTGTTGAACTGTCAAAATGGAACAGATTAGTCGTAATCGTTTACGAAAATAAGTTACGTAATTAGATAGCTGGTGTCAAGCTGAAATGCAATCTTTATTTGACGATACCGCTTACCGGCGGGATGAGTGAACCCATGTTCAGTTACTGGGTAGCATGTGATGCCGTCGGATTCCTAATGATGCTTAAAAGGGCAGTCAGTTATGAAATATTTAAAAAAAACCTTACTTGGATGTAACTAAAACTGACATGTTTAGTACATTAGATATATCGCTGATCGGACAAGGACTTGGAACTAGGCGCCATAGTAACTTCTATTCAGTTTGAAAAGAGCTATCCACCGATGTATTGCACATGGCTATTGGAGGGACCCCAACCTTACTTGTCTTGGGTGTAACTAAAACTGACATGTTTAGTACACTATATCTCTGAACGGACAAGGATTTGGAACTAGGCGCCATAGTAACTTCTATTCAGTTAGAAAAGAGCTATCCAATGATGTATGTTACACATGGCTATTGGAGGGGGGTACCAAAATAGTCATCATCCTTTCGTGATTGTAGGTCAACGGGAACTACCATATAGGTTTTCGACCCAAAACCTATAGGGTACTTCCGGTTGACCTAGAATTTTCAATTTTGGTTAAAAGCAAGGTCGCAGCACAAGTAAATTTTCTAACAAATGGAGCTGTTTAATGTAAAGAAGAAACAAATGAACCGATTGATGTGTGAAAAATTTTCTTAGTGCGTCATTGATTACGGAATTTATAATAAAATAAAAAATAAATAAATTGTGTTTTAATTCAGGCAAAATACCCACATACAAAAAATAAAAATAGAAATTGAAATTAAAATGGAATAATTAATTTACTTAGTTTGAATTTCCGCGCATTGTTTGAGAAAAGTACTACCACATTTTCACAATCGTCCATCAATTCTTAATTGCTGGCCGCGACAGTAATGTACTATTTGAGGAAAGAACCACACAGATTTGAGTGGGCCTGTCCAGTCAGTACAACCATTTGTCAGTAATCGTGGAGCTCAACTCAGACCTTAATAAAGAAATCTCTATGTTTTATCAAGTCGTTAAACTGTTAGAAGCAGTGCGGGTCATTAGTAAATAAATTAAATAAAGAACTTACCAACTATAATAACGACGCTGTTCTCTCTGATGACTTGGAGCAGTTCTTCTCTGACTGCGAACACCGGCAGGAACCGTCTCTGTTCAGATATCGTCAACTTCTTCACGAAGTCTGACTTCGATTCGACTTCCTGTGGCTCTGCAAATGAAGTAATGAGACTTGTTCATTGAATCCAAAAAAAATTGTCTGCTTGTTTTCAACAGTAATGTTTTAGCCAGACTAGCGTATTTTCAGTCACGCAAAGTGAGGCGCAAAATTATCGCAATTAGCCTGCTGGTTAGACTGGAAGCTGACACTAACATACTTGCGAAAAGGTAGAGAGAGGTAGGCATGGAAATACCCTGCATTTATTTTTTAGGGTCAGAAGTAAATAAACTCGTTTTGTAGTAGGAATTTCGCTCGATACTGCATTATTTCACGCGGTAATTTTGAACTTTTCCAAATTAATAATTAATTATGATACATACTTAATAAACCTGAATTTTTTAAATGAAAAGTTCTTTAGCGGCGTTGTGCTTTTTTTGGGATGGGTAAAAAATGTTAAACTCGCGTCAGGACACGTGACCTGATCGAAAACTCGTAAGACGTTCAAGTTTTTGTTGACAGCGCAATCTGTTTAATTTTTTTTGGTTTTTTTTAATGGAGCTACAGCTTTCGTTCTTGTACTGACAGGAAGCCACATAAATTCCGGACATTTTCATTAGATGGCGTTACTTAGTTTTCATTTCAATCGGCAGTCCCAGACTGCCTCGTTTTTTTGCTTCGAGTCAGGGACCAGGGTGTGGTAGATGCACCTTGCCCCACCGTGGGTACGCCCATGGAGGTAGGCTATTCTTATAATTCGCGCTACAAGAGAAGAATATTTTCAACTACTTACGATTATCCATATGTTCAGCGTATTTATAAGCGTCTTTAGTTGGCCCATCTTCCATTTCTTCTTCCTTCTTCTGAATACCCATGATGTTACCTGGAATTTAAACGGAGAAAAACATTATTGAGTAATATTGTAACACAGAATAATCTGCATTTAAAAAAACAACAGACTTCCTAAAAAAAAACACTACAAACTAAATAATAACTTTAATTTCGGAAGTCGGTGGCTTTGGTTTGGAATTTTCCTTTTTTGCCACCTTATTATAACATCATCCATATAGACTAAGTTGGAAAAATATGTGAATACGAAGCTAACTCAAAAACTACCCAAGCAAAGTTAATAAAATATGGGACCACCTCTGAAGTATGACCTACCAACATCGATCACTAATAAAGAACTAGATACACAATCCCAAACAAAAGTTCTCTTAAAACTGTCACCAAATTGTGTTTAATTGTGTGTAATAATAGTTGCAATAAATAAACATTAATGTAAATCCACCCTAAAACGCAATGCTTAAAGTTTATTCCACAAAGCTATGTTTAAAAAGTAATAATTTTTTACGACCGATACTATGTGGCATGTTTACCGTCGGGGCGTTTGAATGCTACTAAATCACAAGCGCACCCAAATGTTCAAGAGGGTGCTCATTCGGTGAGGACATTTTTTGCCGCTGATTGTGTTTCTAGTTCTTTATTAGTGATCGATGCCTACCAAACAAAAAAAGAATTACCAAAATCAATTCATTATAGGCGGAGTAATTGCGTACCTAGCAAACATACAAAAAATAAACACAGTAGAATTAAGAACCTCCTCCTTTTTTAAGTCGGTTAAAAATATTGCAAAAAAAGAACAAAAGGAATCACGAAAATTTTTGAGAATCCTAGTATTTCATAATCAGATGATATTTTTCGATCAGACGAGGTCGAGGTAAAAAGTGGTCCTGTTTAATAAGTTACTGTTAGCACTTAGTTAGGCAAAGGCATTACCTATGACGTCCAGCTTTTTCGATCCAGGGCTAACATATAAAAAGTAAAAAAAAAATCTCCGGCTTCTCTGACAACATTGTATAATAAACTTTATTATCAGTGACCCAAGGTTCAAACGAGACCACACACTCGAAGACACTCTAGGAACCAGCTGCGTCATTTCGTACAACTATACACCTTATAACGCTAATCTTAAAATTAATTTTTCAATGTCATATAAAGTCTTCTGTTATATTATTCATACCGAGTTTAGTTCCCTCCAACTTCCAGTGTTTCTTCTGAGCCTTCCTTCTTTCCTTCTGCTCTCTGAACGCTTTGACGAGAGCGGAGCCTTTGCGAGCGTTCATTGCCATGTCAGAAGTGGGGTCTTTGACCTATAAAAAGCATAAAATTCAAGTTATTCATTCAATTCATTCACTAGCTTTTGCCCGCGGCTTGGCCCTCGTCGAGGTCGGAAATTATCCCACGGAAACGTACTGCCGTAACCAGAAAAGCTTCCAGTCGGCATGATTTTTTCCGACATCTTCAACAATCAGCGTTATATTTCAGCCAATTTACACAAAACCTTAATGAATTATATACCTAAACCTTCGTCATGAATTACTTCGTTGCTGGAAACCGTATGAAAATCCGTTCGGTAATTTTTGAGTTCATCTCGCTCAAACAGACAAACGTACAGACGCGGCGTCTTTGTTTTATAATATCAATGTAGTTATGATATCAAATTAGTCGCCTCAGAACCTGGCTACGAAAATACTTTTAGTACGGGCCAAGGGCGGATCCAGGGGAGGGTTTCTCCCAGTCACGTGCTCCTGTGCCCCCCGCACAGGAGCACGTGACTGGGAGAAACTTCTTATCTGTCTAGCCCATGTGCCCCTCCGAGAAATGAACCCTGGACCCGCCCTCGGTAGCGGCCATTAGTTCCTATAATATGGAGGTATCATAGCGCGTACGATAAAAAGTCAAAAATTCTCATCATTTGCGGAACAGCACCACATTTTCTGCGGTGGATGTGAATAGCAATGCACGTTGTAATAACCCTTGAATCCCTACTTGACCGATATTCCTGTACGCGAGAAAATACTTACCGGTATAACAGGTTCTGGTTGCTTGGTGAACACTATCCTACCGTCGAGGAATGGAGGCACTATGTTGTGGACGAGCAAGTGTACGCGGTCGACGTTTTCCTGTTGAAAAAAAACAAGAATGTATAAAATAGAATAAAACAAAATGGCTCTTCTAAACTACATGACGAATTTTTCAGTGATCTGCAATTTAGATACAGCACAGCACTCTCGGTGATCTGACATGACGCCATTGAATCCGTGCAAAGCAGGGATAGGTCGCTAGAAAGAAATATAATAAAAATATAGACAGAGATGTATAGGTATACATATACAGTGTGTAGTAGATACAACCACATTTCACCAGTATATTATAAGTCCCACTGAGAATTTATTTTATACTACCTACGCCCCGTGGTTTCACCCGCTTAACTCTCGATGCCGTGTGTTGACGCCACTGCTCGTCAATGTGACACTGTCAATGTCACCTACATTCTTTCATCATCGTTCAAACTGAAGACATCGTTACCGTGTCGTCAAGAATAAATTTTCACTATTTTTTTCTGTAAATAATTAAAAACGTTTAAACAACAACCACATTGGAGTACGTTATTCAACTCCCAAACATTGGACCTTCGAGCCGGATTATTGTCATCAAAAGTATCGTTCCAGTCAAAAGTCAATTATAACCAAACCCAACGTGTTGCCGACGCCATTTTCAAATTGAGACTTGCAAAAGAATCAACAAGAAAAATCATATAAGGCTACGCGTGCGTGGATAAGGGATAAGTTCAAAGTGTATTAATACCGTGTCTTGTATTTTTTAGTGTTCGTATCGAGCTACCGATGCACAATCGCCGTGAGATACTTCATTACTTCATACTCAGTGCTATTGTAAGTACTCTTTTCCGTCTCCTACACAGCCATCACAATGAGCTTAGAAACTAAATCACCTGGTGCTATTTCCAATAGCGACGATCTCGATATTCGTGATTTAAATAAAAAACGGGGTACTTTGCGCGGTAGAATCACACTCTTTGGTAAATACATTAATTCTTTAGAAAACATTTCATTAAATGATCAACAAATTGTCGAGATACAGTTACGAATATCTAACACTGAACAAATTTTCCACGAATTCGAAAATGTTCAAACTAAGATCGAAAACGCTATCGCTGAAGACAAACTGGATCCACAATTGGAGATCAGAGAATTGGTTGAAACACAATATTTTAAAATAATTTCATTAGCTAAATGTATTTCAAACAAATATCAGGAGAGAATTGTGACCGACAAATTATGTTCTCTTAGTGGTGGTGCAAATAATAATACAATTAAATTACCAACCATATTGTTACCATCCTTTGATGGATCATATGAGAACTGGCTAGAGTATCGTGACACATACATATCGTTAATCCATAATGCACAAGAAATTAATCCAATTCAGAAATTCCATTATCTACGTTCAACATTAAAAGGTTCAGCGTTACAGGTTATAAAATCATTAGAATTTACTTCTAGCAACTATCATGTTGCATGGGATCTGTTGACTAATAGATTTGATAACAATAGGTTACTAATAAGTAATCACGTTAAAGCTTTGTTTTCTTTACAAGCCATTACAAAAGAATCACCTACTCAAATCAGAAAGTTAATTGACTCGGTGTTGAAAAACTTAAGGTCTTTAAAAATTATGGATGAGCCCACTGAACATTGGGACACTTTAGTCATTTATTTAATAGTTACCAAGCTTGATCCAGTTACAAATAAAGAATGGGAAAATATAAAAAGTTCCATTTGTAAGGGTTCTGGGAAAGTAAAACTAGATGACTTAATACAGTTTTTAAGAGACCGTTCTGATGTTTTAGATATGATACAAAGCAGTCACAAACAGACGAATGAATTATCAAAAAAGTCAACAAATAATATTAATTCACCACCTTCCATGCAACTACGTTCTTTTATTTCAAATAACAAACGTCCTTCTCGGTCAGGTAAGTCTGCAGCCAAGCCAGCAAGCACTTATAAGTGTCTTATGTGCGAGGCTAATCATGCGTTATATTCATGTTTTCGTTTTCTTAATTTACCTGTCCAAGATAGGCACAAATTCGTTTCTGAAAAAGACATATGTAGTAACTGTTTACGTTATAGTCATACCATTGAGGACTGTCAATATGGTCCATGTAAACAATGTTCACAAAAACATAATAGTCTTATTCATTTAGATAGCAACGCCAGTTGCAATTCCATTAGTTGTGTTCCTGCTTATACGCACACTGACGCGGCCGCTAGCGTGAATGGCGCGTTGGACGGTGCTTGCGGAGATACACATACGTTAAATGCACATACAAATGACTTGAAAAAAGCCGTGCATTCTATCCCATTAGAACAGGTTTTGCTTTCAACTGCGGTTGTTGAAGTATGTCATAACAACACACACATCGTTGCGCGCGCCCTTCTCGATAGTGGCAGCCAGCGATGTTTCGTTACCGAATCACTTTGTAAACAATTACGTTTAAAACCAATACAGTCCACACTCACCATCACAGGGGTAGGAAACACTGTTACTCGTTCACAGCAGTCTTGTGACCTCCTCATGCGATCGAAGACTAGTAAGTTTAGCACTCGTTTAAATTGTTCCGTTTTACCTAAGATTACTTATTGTCTCCCGAACTCAATCATAGATGTTCACTCGTTACTAATACCACAAAACGTTACACTTGCAGATCCAAACTATCACATTCCATCGAATATAGATTTGCTTATTGGTGCTGATGTGTTTTGGAGTTTGCTACAGGAAGGTCGGATGCGTTTATCCAATGGGCCTTACCTACAAAATACTCACTTAGGATGGATTCTTTCTGGCACGTTAACTCGTAATTTTTCAACTAGTGTAAGTAACACGGTTTGTTGTACATTCACAAACTCACTAGATGACCAATTAAAGCGTTTTTGGGAACTAGAGGAGGTTGATAACGGCAAATCAACACATAATATTCTTACAGCCAATGAAAAGGTTTGTGAGGAACTTTTCACTTCAACCACCACTCGCGATAGTGAAGGTAGGTTTGCGGTGCGAATACCTATGTGTGAATCAGCTGACTCGCTCGGCGATTCATACGAGCTAGCAAAAAACAGATTCTTATCATTAGAAAGAAGGCTGGATCGTTCGCCTGAAATAAAACGTATGTACTCAGATTTCTTAAATGAATATTTAGCGTTAGGCCATATGAGCCGTCTCGAAACATACAATTCACCGTATTATTTTTTACCCCATCATTGTGTACAGCGTGAAAGTACGACAACTAAGTTGCGAGTTGTATTTGATGCGGGTGCAAAAACAACTACAGGTAAATCGTTCAATGATATACAGTTAATCGGTCCTCCGTTATTAAATGATTTAGTGGGTATACTTCTACGTTTTAGACAATTCGCGTTCGTTGCTTGTGCGGATGTAGAAAAAATGTACCGACAAGTTTTAGTACAGCCTGATCAACGCACACTACAATTAATCCTATGGCGGGAAAATAAACGTGACTCATTACAAGTTTACCAACTGAACACCGTAACATATGGTACTGCGTCAGCTCCGTACCTAGCTATGAGATGTTTACGGCAATTAGCGTTAGATTGTCCTAATGCAGAAATAGCTCAAATAATATTAACTTCATTTTACGTTGATGATTTAGTATTCTCTCATAATAACAAAACAAAACTAGTGTCGCTTTGTGAAACCATAGGTAACATTTTAAATGCCGGTTGTTTTCCGTTACGGAAATGGGCATTTAATTTCGATAATTCATCAAATAGTTTTACAAAATCATTGTCACTCGACAAAGCTGCCGAACATAAAACTCTTGGTTTAGGTTGGTGCAATAACAGTGATGAATTAAATTTTAATACTAAAATAAATTCTGAAATGGACGTTTCACAATTAACAAAGCGAAAAATACTTTCTGTCATATCACAGGTTTATGACCCATTAGGGTTATTAGCACCTATTATTATTGTTACTAAAATACTCATGCAAAAGCTTTGGCTTTGTAAAGTCGGATGGGATGACCCTGTTCCTATTGATATCGCAAATTCATTTATTCGAATATTAAATTCATTACAACATTTACAAAAGGTTCGTATTCCGCGACATGTCACCACACAGTACGCATATCAGTTACAACTACACATTTTTACGGATGCCTCTCAGGAAGCATACGGTGCCTGTGCGTACATACGTAGCGTTTGCGAGCATTCAAAAGAGGTCACTGTAAAATTATTGTGTGCGAAAAGTAAGGTTGCGCCCTTAAAGCCGGTAAGCATTCCGCGGCTTGAGCTGTGCGGAGCGTTAGTGGGTGCACGTCTTTATAAAAAGATCATAGACTCAATGAATTTAAAATTCGAAAAGGTATTATTTTGGACTGACTCAACGATTGTCTTGGGTTGGTTACGCACTCATCCAAAGTTAATAAAAACTTTCGTTCAAAACAGAGTTGTTGAAATCAATGACTTAACTAGTAACTGCGTTTGGTCACACGTCCAGGGCGTTAACAATCCAGCTGATTTGTTATCGCGTGGTGTCAGCCTACCTGAGCTCCTTCATAACGAACTGTGGTGGGTTGGGCCTAGGTTCATTAGTGAGTCATCTGATATTGAAATCAAACAATCTGATGTACCGTCTGCTTTACCCGAATTAAGATCACTTGTTATGTCAGATTCGTCATGTAACGTGTTTCCGTTTGAAAGGTTTTCATCGTTCAATAGAATGGTAAGAACAGCTGCTTACATTAGGCGATTTATTCACAACATTCGACACAAAACAGAACGTAAGCTCGGGCCCTTATCCGTAAATGAATTACATGAGTCAACTATTTTACT
This sequence comes from Conistra vaccinii, assembly GCA_948150665.1. Classification (NCBI taxonomy): domain Eukaryota; kingdom Metazoa; phylum Arthropoda; class Insecta; order Lepidoptera; family Noctuidae; genus Conistra; species Conistra vaccinii. Next base: position 20,985,839 of record OX411332.1, read on the forward strand.
TGCACGTTTATCTCAAATAGAATCATTTCCCCTTGAATACAATTGCTTATTAAAGCAATCCTCAAATATAAAATATTCACGGAATATGTCAGGACTTAACTTATTTTTTTGTAAAAATTCTTTGATTAGAGTTGGAGGTAGGTTGAATAATAGTAACGATTTCAGCTATGACAAAAAACATCCTATACTGCTCTGTAGTAAACACAGATTTACTTTTCTTTTATTCCGGCATAAACATACACGACTATGTCATGCTGGCCCTCAATTATTACTTTCAAGCATTCGTAATGAATGGTGCCACTGGGTGGTAGAAATTTAGCGCGCTCGGTCGTTCATAAGTGTGTTAGATGCGTTAGGTTGAGTGGGAAAACGTTAAGCCCAATAATGGGCAACCTACCAACTGAAAGATTACTATCAGGTTTTCCATTTCTACGTACTGGTACTGACTACTGTGGCCCAGTTTTCATTTTGAGCCGTCAAGGGAGAGGCTCAAGGTTAATAAAATGTTATATTTGTATATTTATTTGTTTTGCGACTCGAGCAGTGCATCTTGAGTTGGTCACAGATCTCTCCACGAACGGTTATCTTCTTTGTTTAAAAAGGTTTATATCACGAAGGGGAAAACCTTTAGAGATATACTCCGATAATGGAAAAAATTATGTTGGAGCGGCTAACGAATTAAATAAATTTATTAATAATTTTTCAAACGAAATTATCGAGAAAGTCGCTATAGAAAATATTAATTTTAAATTCATTCCTCCATACTCTCCTCATTTTGGTGGCTTGTGGGAGGCAGGAGTGAGGTCTTGCAAGCATCACTTGAGACGCGTCGTAGGGAACTCTAACCTCACGTTTGAAGAGTTTAACACGGTATTGATACAAGTTGAGGCTGTCCTGAACTCTCGCCCGCTAACACCTCTTTCTTCAGACCCAAATGACCTCCAAGCATTGACACCGGGGCATTTCTTGATCGGGCGTCCGCTCACAGCACCAGCCTGCAACGACATCACCAACGCAGCTACGCATCGTTTACCTCGCTACGACCGCATCGAGCAAATGCGTCAACACTTCTGGCAACGTTGGTCAAAGGAGTATGTCAGCGAGCTCCAGACTAGAACCAAATGGAAGTCCAGCAAGAGTGAAGTCACTATAAACCAACTGGTCCTCATAAAGGAAGACAACTTGCCACCACTAAAATGGCGCCTCGGGCGAATTACCCGAGTCTTTACTGGAAGGGATGGAGTCGCACGTGTTGCCACCATTCGAACAGCCACCGGAGACGTGCAGCGTTCTTTTTCAAAAATATGTCCTCTCCCTGTTGATATTGAGATACCTGGTTCAGCAACTGAAGACTCTCAGTCCTAAAATCAAGGACTTCCAGAGGGGGGAGGATGTTGACGCCACTGCTCGTCAATGTGACACTGTCAATGTCACCTACATTCTTTCATCATCGTTCAAACTGAAGACATCGTTACCGTGTCGTCAAGAATAAATTTTCACTATTTTTTTCTGTAAATAATTAAAAACGTTTAACCCCTCCCAAGCGGGCCTAGTCACCCTATAACACGACAAACGCAGCGCCGATCTAAGATTTTTTTTGATTTTGGGTCGGCCTTCAGAAAAACGACGAATTCGTCAATATACAGCCATCAACACGGCACATATTATACCTTCCTGGCTTCGTTATGAGTTACCCTATCGAAATATTATACAGAAAAACCTGTACATACTGACCTTTTCTCGCAGTGATGTGATATGTTTTCATTTTGATAATTTTCACTCGCATTACCTTGAAACTTTATCACAATATGACGAATACACACACTTATTCACCAAACCATCACTTGATTTCGGTAACACAATATGTGTAGGTCACATATAAACAGAACAACACAACTCTTTTCACTTGAAACCTTATCTAAAACCATAAAAACTTTTTGTTTACACAACGACAAAACTTCGCCGTCATGACGCATCGTTCCCGTTCGTCAAACTGGAAAAAACTAGTTTCGTGTACCGTCAGCGCGTTAGCGCAAAAACACTGCGAATGAAATATTTTTATGTTATTTTATAATTTAAAGATTTTTGTTGTTATTTTATTATAAATTATTTTATTCTGTTTATTATGTTATTTTATTTTAGATAACATAATATTACTTTTTATTATCTTACTGTTTGTGTTCTAATAAAATAGTAATGACCTGTTCAATGAAAGATCGGATTTTATCGGAGATATTTTTTTTGTTCTGACATATTCCAATTATTATTATTTCGATTTCTTTGAAAATAATGAGTCATCATCATTTCTACACTTATTTACTAACAGCTGTTTTACAATTATGGTGGAAAATACATTACATAAATTATTATTCTATCTATCTTTCCTTATACGTACCTAAATCCATATTCCAACTGCAAATGTAAGTTTGTAATCGCAAAAAGATTTTTTTATGTGATAAAAATATAAGTTAACGATCTGTCTCGGTCAAGAAAAGGTCTTGACAGACTGGCAACCAGACGGACGGACAACGAAGTAAGTATGTAGAGGTGATTATTGTGTTTATTCATCATGATAAAGTTTGCCTGTTTGAATATTTATTTCTCCGTGTATCAATAGTAGTCGGTTTTTAGAATGTCTAAAGCAAAGGCAGATCAAATAAAAAACCAAGACATAGCGCTGCGAACAATACAGAGTGAAACACACGAAAACTACCCTTCCGCTCTGTACATACACGCTCAGACGCACACATTTACAGTCAAACTACACCTCACTAAGTGCACACATGTTTACGAAACCGGCCTCGCGTCACTGTTGACAGCGCTATGTCTTGGTTTTAGGTGCACTTCTGTCACGGGAATATCACATGATACTGCACAGGTGCATAGATTTTTTTTTATAACTAAACTACGGTTACGGGAATGTCGCGTGATACCGTATAGGTGGAGGGCATGTCTAATACACCGTATAGGTGCATTTTTATGCAGCTATGCGGTATCATGCGACATTTCGTTGACAATAGTTGTGCGCCTGTGCGGTGCAAAACTACTGTCACGATCGAGAAAGGGTTTTGACAGACTGGCAGACAGACAGATAACGAAGTAAGTGGAGGTAATTATTGTTTATTCATCATGATAAAGTTTGCCTTTTGAATTTTTACTTATCCATGTATCAATAGTAGTCGGTTTTTAGTAGGTATGTTTTATGCCATTCAAGTGGAAACTGTTACTGCCTCGCACGCGTAGCATGACAACCATAGAAACGGGTTTTTCGAAGGAAGAATAAACAAAATGACAGATAGACAATCACAATCGTGTCATTTTGTCTATTCTTACGTCGACAAAACGCGTTTATACATATCGTGGTCATGCTAAGCGTGCTGCGGTGCTGTACATAACCCCTTATACTTACTGATAGTTCTCCCAATTCCATGAAGGAAGGAGCTAGGAAAAGTTTGAAATAAATAAAATACATTTTGTTTTCAAGAAATATATTTAAAAAAAAACACAAAACTCAAACTCAAAGCATTTATTTGAAATAAACCAATTACAGGCACTTTTGAATTGTCAAGGGTTAATTTATAAAGATGAAGCTTGTTGCCCGACGACATATCGTTTCGACGCATCGCTAGAACCGGGATAGCATGAAGGCGGCTAAAAAGATAAGAAATACAAATTATTCCACTGAAACTAAATAAATATAGTAAGTACCTAATAAGCTATATAGAAAATATTTACCTCGGCGCGCGGTGGGGCCATAGGATAGTTCAGGATCGGGGCGCGGGTCAGCGTCAAGGAACCCCATGATGATAGCGCGACGGTCGGCGTTCTGTGACCTTGAGGACAGCCTCGCCATGCTGCTTTACTTTGCTAAAAATATCATAAAACAACCATTTACTAAAGTAATAGTTTACGTATAAATACAATCCTGATCCTAAAAAAAATTCATTCTATTTGAGGACATCCACCTTTTTTGAAGTCGGTAAAAAAAAACCAATAATCTCGACATTTATTTTTCTTACACATGTCTGATAAGAAAACTTCATGAAATAATAAAAACCTAATAGGAACATTTTTTTTCTTCTAATTGGAATTTTTTGCAGTCAGTACTTCGTACTGGTATTCCCGCCTACTATGAGCGCTGTGTCATGGTACGGGGGAATAGCCGAATTTTACTTTTGGAAATACGATTATGATAACAATACGCAATAGTATCAGTAGCTATTAGCCAAATTATGTTCGTAGATAAATAAGCTACATACTTATGTGTATTTCAAACAGTATACAAGAATATTTATCATATAAACATTACTAAACACGGCGGCGACAGCGCCAAAATTTGTGCATTACAAAACATTCGTTATCTTTTCACGGAAATATTTATCACTTTTCGATAAACTAACACTCAATACAAAATCTACACTTATTTCTCAGTAATTCTGTATAAAATTCTTATAAGATTACTCACCGTTTTCTTCATAAAAACATTGCGAACAAACGTAAACAACACAATGACAATTCACGAATTTTGACAATATGGCGTCGTCGCGTTCACACGAACCACAGATATTTTGTTTGTTATTTCTTCGTTCATTTTAGTGGTGTGCCCAGCAAATTGTTACTAAACCGGTCAAATATTAATCGATTTGTCGAATGATACAGCCAGATCGTGTTGCAAGTGCAAATAAACGTCAAATATGATCGTCCAATGGCGCCCGTGATCGTTATGCACCTTATAGGTGCATTTGACATTTGAGGCATTTTCTTATGCACCTATGAGGTATCACGCGACGTTTCAAAAGTTAAACAACAACCACATTGGAGTACGTTATTCAACTCCCAAACACCGTGGGAATATCGAGATAAAAAGTAGCCTATATCTTAACCCAGGTCATGATCTACCTATGTGACAAACTTCATCCAAATCAGTTCAGCCGTTTAAGCGTGAAAGCGTAACAAACAAACACACTTTCGCATTTAAAATATTAGTTAGGATTGTGAATTTATTTTGTATAATATTTTTAGAGGCAATAATATCGCACACAAATATTATTCTCTAACCAGGAGGTAACTATCCTAGGGCATATAGAGGAAAGAGATGGTGCTATTCGTCCTTCTTCTTCTTTCGTGTGGTTAGTGACTGGCGTCAGTTTTAAAGCCGCCCATGGGCCTCTGACTTGGCTTCAAATGCCGTCGAGAAATATCGAAGCATGCCGGTTTCCTCACGATGTTTTCCTTCACCATTTTTGAAGCAAGTGATAATTATACAATACGCACATGAATCCGAAAAGTCAGAGGTGCGTGCCTTGGGTTCGAACTAGAGACCTGTGACTTGGCAGTCCGACGGTCACACCACTATTATAGACTATCACTGCTGTCGTCCTGTATAGCTCCATCTCTTTCTCGCACTGGGACAATGATTACTACCTCTCTACGAAATTTGCGTTATACAAAAACTAGACTACGTTTCATTGCGAAGTAACCGATTTATAAACCTCTAAAAGTCAAAATTGCTTAGTTTATATCCTCTTTCCCAACATACCTCATCCAAATCATTGTTAACATTAATAGCATGGACAACACCGCTGGTAAGCATTCTGTTTCGCTCCCACAGCTCGTTGTCCTTGTCTATCTGCTGCCTTTGCGCCGATACTTTGCGGTTGCGTCGCTTTTCTATCTGTTCCTCTTTGCGAGCGACGTATTCTGATGAAGTGCCGGCGAATGGGTCGGATTCGTCAGCTTCACCTGAAGAAAGGCAGAAGTTAAAAACACAAACACACACTTAACATTTTTTTTTTATCTGTTGTATATTATATTGTGAGCCTTTTAGTCTGTGCTAAATAATAAATATTATTTCTTATTGCACGACTCGTAATGCTTCGCATTAGAGTGTGCTCTACGATCGAAAAATATTTTTTGCCCCATTTCTGCAACTGTTTTTATTGTTTCACTCCAGCTAGTACACAGAACCTACTTAATTTATATACCATTGTATAGATGATTAAATGGAGATTAATATTGTATTTTTTAACAATTGATTTAATGCAGCAGAAATGGAAAAAGCATCAAAATAGTTGAAAAAAATTTCCTGTCCGTCAATTTATGATCCCTGAAAACATTGTAGCTTGCGATAAAATCAATTAATTGAGTCAATTTTTTTTTTATACGTTCGTTTCAGCCGTAAAAGGAACCCTATTGAAAATGGCTCTTTTATTCATAGTAGTTTAATTATAATTAATAAAATACTAACTAAAATATAATATCAATATCTAAATATTTTCAACCTTGATCCGGTGCCGTTGCCTAGCAACTGCCAACGTAAATATCTTTGTCAGTCGTTGACATTACGACTTCATGAACAGTGATAAATGATAAATTGTTCATTTTTAAACTATGTTTTGAATTTCTTTTTCGTTTATGAATGAGTGATAAGTATGAGGCGTGCACTTTTGGATTTTCCAAACTATTTTTATTTTCTTTAAAACGAAGTAGACAGTAAGGTTTTGTGCAGATTAAAAATAAATAGATTTTATTATAATATCACCCAGAGTTATCGTATTACCCAGTAACTGGTTTGTGGATGTCAGATAGGCAGTCGCTCCATGTAAAATACTGGTATTCAGCTGCAGCCGGTTAGACAGAAAGACGACCTCAATATAGTTGGGAAATGCTATGCAGATATTTTTTTTTCTGTGAAGTTATTGCTGTAGATACTTTCACGCAGATATCAAACGGCTCATCGGGCTCTATGAGCGCTTATTTATTTTTATTAAAGCGACAACGAGGCACCGTTTGCGCTTTAATGCATTTTTAAGGTTTATAATTCAATGCCATAAAAAAACATCTGCGCTGGGCTCTTTTTTGGTTGAGCTGCAGCCACAATTTCGATGTCTGATTGAAGTTGTCTGTTTCGTTTTCAAATATTGTAAAGACTTTAGTTGAATCAAAAGAGTGGTGATGTATAAAAGGCAGCAGTGCTCGAAGCTTTATGAAAATAACATTAAATTACATAACATCAAGCCTTGTTTCTCTGAAGGATTGGGCAGAGATGTACCTATAGTACACCCACATTTCGCCAGATATGTTTAAGTCCCATGTAATACAGGGCGAGCCTATTGCCATTAACCGGGCACAAATCCATCCAGACTTCGGGCTGCTACCGAGAAATTCCATATAGAAAAACTCAATAACACTTTGCCCAACCTGGAAAACGAACCCAGGACCGCTCAGCAGTAGCGCTCAGTAACATTAAATATTGTATTAGTTACCTTCTCCCATATTATACCAAGCTCTGTCCAATTTCTTTTCCTCTTCTTCCCAATCTGAATCGTCAATGTCGACTGCCCGCCTTGAACTGGCGAATCTATAAAAAAAACCATTTCTTTTTTAATCAACTGTGACAAAATATTTCAGATCATAAACTTAAACAGTTCTCAAGAAAAGGCTATGAAAGTATGTGTACATTCTGTATGAATTATATACCAGTAAAATTTGTCGAATTTCAGGGGTCATCAAGTTCAGGGGTAATCAATTCCAAATATAAATGAAAAAAAATTATGATTAAGCCCCATAGAATAGGGGGCGAGTCTATTGCCATCAAACGGGCACAAATCCATCAAGACTTTGGGCTGCTGAAATGAGAATCAAGCACGAACCCTGCAAAATGCAGTTGTCTCTGCTAAAAGTTTATTAACACGGGGTCCGCTAGGGCCGATGACTGCCGGGGTTGCGGGAAAGTCCTGAAGGGATACCGTGGCCCCTGGCAAGGTACAGGCAACTGAAGGAACACGGGTGGGGGTGGCTTATTGAAGTGATAACTTCTTTAGCGGCGTGGTGCACTTTGTTTGGGATGGGTAAAAAATGTTAAACTCGCGTCAGGGCATGTGACCTGATCGAAAATTCGTAAGACGGAGGGAGAGTAGAAATGTTGTTGACAGCGCACTCTGTTTTATTTTTTTTGAATTTTTTGATAGAGCTACAGCGTTCGTTCTTGTACCGACAGCAAGCCACATAAATTACTGACATTTTCGTTAGATGGCGTTACTTTGTATCAAAAAGTCTGACACGTCCTCCCTGCGTCCTCTCCGCCCAGAGCGGGAGAAGTTATTTGATGACTCCCACCCCAAAAAAAAAAGGGGCCCTTACCCATATGTAGGACCATGATATTGAGCAGGAAACATTAAATAATATAAACAAAATTTAAAACTCACTTATGAGGCGAAGCTCTCGGTGTATTCTCATACGGTCTTCCCTTATAATCCCTCATCGGTTTACCACTCCTATCACTTCTTTGTGAGCGGTCCCCGCCTCCATCCCGAGTCAGTGGTGTTGGGAAGTCCCAGCTTGACTTACGTAGCGGAGCCTTCAGGTCATCATCATCATCGTCCCAGGCTGTCTTGTCCGTTGGTTTTAGGACTTTCATGCTGTAAAATATCAAGGTGAGCAAGGAGTAAGTAAACAATTTAATTTGGATGAATTTAAAAGTCTTATTATTAAATCTACTCTGATTTTATATTGAAAAATTTCGGCTATCAGTACAATCTATACTTGGCTTGTATATGTGGCATGACAAATGGTAGCTGCAATATACAGTTAGTATAGTATCCACTTTTTTTTTATGCCTTCCTTATCCCTACGGTATAGCAGTCAGAATCGGTTGAGCGGAAAGTAAAAAAGGTTTGTTTAAAAGTCTAATCTACTTATAGTTAAATTCAACTACAGCTCGAAAAGTTAAAGAACTAACACCCGCTTTCTGGAACAAAATCAATGACGTGTAAATTAAGTGATCAAGCATGTAAAATCACGGCACACACAATTGACTATTTGTCAGCTAATTTTTGTATTGATTTTCTTTCTAGAAGCTAAGCGTCAATTAAAAAACCAATTGATCACTCATAAAAAGAAAAAAGCTGTCACAAGTTAATTGTTTGTTAAAAAGTATACACAATCAACTTAGTTTTGTATAAACTAAACAGTAACATACCTGGGAGTCCTCGGCTCATCTTTAAACCTCGGCTCATAGTAACTCCTTCGAGAACTCTCACCCCTTCTCTCACTATCCCTCTCTCTCCTTTCCGAGTCTCTTCCACCTGGTCTTCTATCCTTATCTCTATCCCTTCTGTCATCCCTCCAGTCATCTCTTCTGCGGTCACGGTCCCTTCTGTCATAACGGTAACGGTAGTAGCGGTCATCCTCATCATCTTTTGACCGTGTTTTCTTTTCTTCTTGTGTTGAGTAATGTACACCTTTTTCTTTTGCATCTTTTTCTCGTCTGGAAATAGAAGTTTTATTTCATTTCAATTCATGTCATTAAATCTTTCTTCATTTGGTATAGATCAGGGATCACCAACTAGTTTCATGGGGATCCATTTTTTTAATAATATGGTTGGTACGTACTAGCAACCAAGATTAAAAATATCAAATAAAAATTATGAAAAATCCAGAATATTTGTTTAAAAAAAATGTTCGATGGTTTAAGAAGATGCAAGAAAATTACCAATGATTGCACCATATTTTGTCAACATGCATTTCTACTTATATACAACTATAGAATTTTAGGAATATCATATACTTTTACAATCTTTGTAAATTGTGAGCACCATGTATCTATTACATAATTAATTTATCTGACATTGCTTCATTTTTAATTCTTCTAACTTATTGTGGTACAAATTTTATTCTAGGTGCATAATCTGCACATATAATTATAAAAGTAATGTAAAAATATTGTAAAACAATTTAAAAGAGTAACAGTGGTATTTCTTGCCCATTCTCTTCCAATTCAATTCTATTTTCTTATTAGTTTTGATGTCAAAAAGTGCCTTTTATGTTCCTATTTGAAATAAATAGGAACATAAAAAAAGAAAATAACTTTTGAGTTTGACTTCTAAAAATATTACTTGAAAATAGCATGATAAATGATTTTATTTCTGTAGTCTAGTGTGTAGTGTTTTATTTTTGGTTTGTAGTTGTACAAACACTTTTACATGACAATCATATTTTTTTAAACTAGATGACGTTAGCGCTTCCTATCTGATAAGAAAGGTTGATACAAACTCAGAGGTCACAGTCTCTTTTAAAGTCCAGACATAATCTTGGGCAGATCATATGAAGACCATGTAGATCCGTGTCTGAAATGAATTTTGAGGAAAGATTGCAGATTGAGTGCACATCTCTAGTTAGTGCACATATTCATCAGTAATTGTGCAGCTCAACTCAGAAGAGCTCAACAATTCGACAAACAATACCAAAGAAAGGACATTTGCATAGGTTGCTTAAATTACTCAAACTGAGATTAAAACTGAGAAAAAAAACAAAAAAAAAAATGAATTACCCACATAGTCTTCACATTTACAATAATATACTACTTTACAACATGATGTTAGATTGCAACTCAATTATCTAAGGACAACTTGCATAAATACAACTAGTACTACACTATGCCACTTAAGACCAAATATTATTCTTTTTAAATAAAGATCAAATTCTGAGATTTAACTTCAGTATTTATAAAAACATGTCAAGTGTTTTCTTATTGGATTAATAACATTATGGATGAAGTTATTTAAAAATAATTTGACTTCTGGTTATCTTAACCTGTACAAACATAATATGAGCAATCTGAAATATTAACTTGACAGGGTGGAAAATAACCAAATCAAACTGTTTTTTGGTATTTAAATACATTTCCTAACATTTGAATTGACCCACACTGCAAACAAATCATAAGTGCTGACTTGCCGTTTCATGTCTCAGACAATTGAATTCATCTTTAGACAGCAGGCGGCTTGGTAACAGTTATGATTTTGCTCTTTAAAAAAAACTTTATTGTAAATAAAGAAAACAATAATAAAACTTAGTTCCAACAAACTTTCTCACTTCTGTAATCTCTCAAGCATCCGTTCTCGAGCTTGCTCTGATATGCCTCCAGTATAAGTAGGTGTTTCTTCATTATGCTTCCTGTATTTACGTTCTTTCGAACTACTGGCATCAGATTTATTGTCGTCAACATCCTCTTCGGTACTCTCGTCTTGAAACGATATCAGCCTGTTCTGCTTGCGCTTGGCTGCAGCCAGCTTGTCAAGACCAAGTAGTGAAGGCCTGGCAAACTGAAACTCTCCTGGAGGATCCTTATTTTTTAGGATAAGACCGCCCGGAGCATCGCCAGAAGATCCCTCCAAACGATGCAAGTTTTCGTCCTCTTCCGACATTGTGACGATACTAAGAACTCACTTACACTTAACTCTAAAGTAAAACTACGGATTTTTGTAGACTTTAATATTTTTAACAGGTTGTTTCAAGTAAATAAATTACAAAAACATTGCGCTTACTCGCGTGACGACAACGCTTTGACATTAGAATGACAGAACAGAACTCTGAACAGGTGACAAAAGACATTGACATTCACGTAGTAACGTTGCCAGCCAAAAAATTACTATAATGCGTTCCATTTTACGCAAATCAAATATCAAAACCTTTTTGTTTTTACGTGTCTGAAAGTGAAACGTAATGGTCCCAAGGCAAATGGGGTAAAAAAAGCGTAGGTGGTCACCTATCATTTTTAAATATTGGGAAGTTGGGATATACTCAACAGTTCAGAAAACTTGGCAAAATAATCATTTTCAAGAAATTTTGCACTTTCAATTGGACTTTTCGACCCTGTGAACAAAATTTTCAACGTAGCGAGTTTTATGTACAATATTATGTTTCTATTTATGTTCAGTGTTGCTCTGCAACGCTTCAGATTTAATTTTTCCTTGTCTTTTCTAACTTCTTAATAATAAACTTTAGCGCAACTTACTCCGCTTACTTGGTAGGTAGGTAGTATTTTTTGTTATAATCTGGGCTTTGAAAATTTCGCTAAAGTTTTTAAATGATAGGTGGCCACCTCCACTTTACCCCATTTGCCTTTTGACAACTATCTACGTTTGAAACACCATGTTTGTGTATAACATGCTTCTGTCCACGGCTTCGTCTGCGACCCTATAAAATTCCTCAAAATTGGGCAAAACCAATGCAAAAAAAAAAAATTCAAGTCCGACTGGTAGTTCCGGAGATTACCCCTACATACAAACAAACAATACCTCTTTAGTTTACTCTATACTTAGATTTTATATTAAAAATCCAAATAGCTATAGCACCCTTTAAATTTTTTATAATTTATAAGAATTAAGAACTTAAACTTTTCTATCATACCTACACAAGAGTGATTCTTTCGTGACCGTTTTTGTGTTCTGTAAACAATTATTCTCAGTCTCAGACTCTCAGCACATAATAATATTATGTGCTGCGACATATTTTTTCGGATTGTACGGACTGAGACATATTAATATGTCTAAGTCCGTACAATCAGAAAAAATATACAACAAAACAATGCTGCTGCAAGGGTGCATATATTTATTCCGACTCGCCGGCTCTCCGTAAACTACAATATTCACGAGGTACCAGTGGGTACATTTCTCTGAGTTTAAGGAAGGCAGGCAAGTTGCAAACGAACACGTCGTCGTGTCATTAAATATTTCACAACTACTAGAAATACGACTCAGTGAAGGATTTATTTTGATACGGTTTCTTTGTGGCGTCTCAAAAAGGCGAGTAAAGTCCCTATAAATAGTTCGTATACAAACAGTGATTTTTACCGAAGTACCATTTTTCTAACTAATATTATAAAAATGTGAAAGTGAATTTGTTTGTTTGTATGTTACGCTTTCACGGTGAAACGGCAGAACGGATTTGGATGAAATTTGGCATACGGGTAGACCATGGCCTGTATTAAGACATAGGATACTTTTGATCCCGATATCCCCACGGGATCGAGACATAAGCTGGTGAAACTGCGGGGGCAGCTGTTATAGGTATACCTACTTATATTTTTACAGTCTTCATTGGGACACAAAGTTGCGCAAAATTGTTTCAGCAAATGTGTTCAGGGAAACAAGATCAAGACAAGATAGAATGTTGCAGTGGTGCTGGCAATATGCTAATATTCCGTATTTGCGATAAACAAAAGATACGCACTATTGTTGCCAGCTACAGTATTGATGTTGCGGGAAATGTCGCGCAACAGTTGCGCAACGTTTTCAATGAATAGTTTATGCTTAAACTGAAGAGACGCAGAGCTTTTGTATGTTTTATTGCCAAGAATTTTTTTTTTATTAAGTACCTATCTAATTCTAAGTAGATACACAATAATCATAGTAGGTACCCATATGATGTATAAAAAGTGGCATTTCCTAGATGCGCCCTTATAATTAAATTAGTAACACTTAAAACAGACCATCATGAGAAAGTTTTATGTATGGTACACACGGCGACACATCAAGCTATACATTTTCCAGTTTATGCTGATCTCGCAATATACAAGATTTCCGTACGATGCGTGGTCAGCGAATACTGGAAATGTATAGCTTGATGTGTAGCCGTGTGTACATGAACAGTACGAAGACAATACAAACCATCACTTCTCAATCCAGTGCCATTATTGAATCAATGATCATGACCAAATAGCCAAAAGTTTGGATTCACCTCTACTTACGGTCGCCCTAGAATAGTAAGTACATTTACCTACGTAGGTAAACTTACACAGCAGGTAAATACAGACGCCAGTGAGCACATCAACCTACTCCATTCTGTCAAATTTTACCAATCAACATTGAACCTTATTTTTTAGCGATAAAGTTGAAAATCTATTAAAGAAATTTGACGGATTGTACCTAGTAACTTGATGTGCTGGCGTCTGTACCTAAATTATTACTAACTGTTGCCCGCGACTTCGTCCACGATCCATGTCCTTCTCTAGGTCAAGGTTTACCTCTGTGCCAAATTTCATTCAAATCCGTTCAGCTGCTTTAGCGTGAAAGGTACCTTACATGACCTTACATAGGGTCGCCCCTTGTTACATGGGACTTACAACATAACTGGCGAAATGTGGGTGTACTGTAGTACACCTCTGCCTAACTCTTCGGGGAAACAAGGCGTGAGGTTATGTTATGATTATGTACCTTACATGTTAATTATTCTGTCTGTAGAAGCCCGGACTCTGAATTTGTGCCCGATAAATGGCGATAGGCCTTCCGACATTAGACTTTTATCATATTGGTAAAGTGTAGGTGTACGACACCACTCTGCCTACTTCATCGATTAATACAAGCGTGATGTTATGTTATTGAATTATTAAGTTCGTATTCTTCTTTTTTTTCGTGCGGTTAGTGACAACTAACAAACTCAACTTATGCCGCCCATGCCATGGGCCTCTGACTTGTATTGAATTATGATAACTCAATAAAAAACATGTCAATGCGATACTTAGGTGCTTCTTGTTAGGTAGGTAGGTACTCATCTAACGTGCAAAATGACCTGTTAGGAATGACCTATTAGAGTAGGTACCTATAACTTCCTCATTTTAACATCTCGTCAAAGAGTCCTTGGCAATAGTCTGTAAAAATCCTAAGACGATCTTTACAGCAGTTAGGTACAGCATTCGAAATAATAATAAATTGACTTGAGAACCAAATTAAAAAACTAATAAGCTAACAAATATTATATAGGAAAGTAGGTATTTGCCGCAAATTATTCTTGCATATAAATCTTTCAATTTGTTCCATCAACCAAAATAGAACAGTTTGTGATCATCTCTTGTGGCATTTGGACGTGTGTGCCAAGACTAAAAAAATCGTGTATTGGCGCGAAAGTTATCAGCGCGAGTTTTTTTTTAAATACTTGTTTAATTTATTCAGGAATTAGCTTCGTTCATCCTAAAGTCTGGTTGGATAGTTTGGATACTCCTTTGATGTGTAAATTATCGTGTGCTGTGTGAAGTGATGTGAGAGAAGGACGATAGGCAATATATTGCGTGTGTGACAAGTTTATTTTAAAGTTGCTCTGGTTTTTGTGCGATTTGTGTTAATAGTTATGGCCGATGTGGAAAATACCGGTGGCGGGAAGGAGGCTATCAAAGAAGAGGGTGAGCGTTTACTTTTTGTTATTATAATTAAAACCACGATTGCTTCATTTTTATTTTTGTGAGTTGTCCCTAATACTTCTTTATTGTTGCTAATGTCGAGCAACGAGTTTGAGGGTTAAAAAAATACTTATACCGCGGATGTCCTAGGAATAATAACTATAATAACTAGGCACTTTTAATTTATATGATCCGTTCCCACCCTCGTTCCCACCACAAACCACAGACAAACCGTGAAGACGGTTTTGTGGGGGATTGTTTTAGGTACTTACTAAAGTTACTTGCTCTGTGGTACTTACAAGACTATACACATCAATACACATCATATTATACAGTATACTGTGACTATACATAATTAGTAAGCTCTTTATAAATAAATAAATAATGATGATCTACGTTTTGTAGTCGTAAGAAAATCAGACTGCTAGCCCGTAAAAATTCGACTCCAATAGGACCTACAATTTGGGAAAATTGGTAAAATAATTCGAAAATCCTTACAAAACTTCCAATCTTGTAGAATACCTATGGCAAATACCTAGTAGTCTTTAAAGGTACTTTATGTTTTCATTGTAAGAATAAGTTATTTACTTGTAAGACACACAATAGGTTTGGTATTCATCTCCACAAAAGAACAATAAATTAAGATTCAAATTACTTACTTTTAAAAGGTTTCTGAGATTTTCGTTGTTTCTTTTACCAAGAAATATTCTTCTTAGAACTTTGTAATATCAGTATCTAACTAAATTATAGAAATTGCGACATTTAATTATTTAGTTTCTTAATTAAATACGATTTGGAAAATATATTATATTAATGAGCATTTTCTTAATAACTTAATTTATGAAAATTTTAGATTATGTATAAATTATATTGTAAAATTAATTTGTAAAGTTATGTTATGTCTAACGTGGATAAAAAACGGAGAATAACGTTAAATCTATCAAGCGATTTTTTCTGAAACCTTCACCATTTTAAAGACAACTGATCTTTTAGTATACGTGTTTTATTAAAATACCTTTTGTTTTATGTACCTATAATAAATTAATAATGCGTCTAATTTACGACAACGCTCCTTGATGGGCGAGTCCTATTACTGGCTGGACGTACGACGCGTAGCGTGAGCTCAGTACAGAACACGCAAGCTAACCACTCAAGGTCACTCTCATGTGTCTGCGTCTTAATGTTTACAGCACGTCTCCGTTTTATGAAAAATGAAAATAAACCTAGTGTTAGGCACAATTAATGTAATGTAGAAACTTCGCAATCTTCAGCAGCACAGAGGCTTTTGACACAGGGGCCCACGAAACCCTGATGTACCTTCCGGGAGATACAGCAAGGTTTTTACTTTCCTTTACATGAATAGTTACTAAATAAATACAGGTAAAGAAAGAAGAAAGAAAGAAAATACTTTTATTTGCGGTAAACATGACGCTTATAAAGAACACAAACTAAAAAAATAAACAAGTTGAGGGAAAATATGCGTCACATCCACGCAAAACGGCCATCGCTCAACATAAAGCGGTTTTCAGACCAGCGCGATTTGTCGCGCGACGCGACACGAACAATACAAAACTTCACGGTATAACAATAACCAGTGTCGCGTCGCGCGACAAATCGCGCTGGTCTGAAAATAGCTTAATGCTGCTGCGACCCTATGCGAGACAGCCCCAGCGCTGGTTTTCAGCGACAGCGGGCGTTGACGTTATGACGCCGATCGGTGCAGCATACAATGAGATATACTTAATTATGATATAAAAATAAAAATAAATATACAGTAACTACTTAATTCTATAATAAGTATGTGTGAATAAAATTTATTTTATTCACATGCCATAGTTTGCCAGACCTATATTTAATTATTAAATATAGGTCTGGCAAACTATGGCAGGTTCTATCCGGAAACCATGGAGCATAGATAGTGGAAATCTACAGTAATATCGTCATCATACTGCGATGCAATACATGATGATAGCCATGCTACGCTTGCCGCGGTCGTTTCGTAGAGACGTAGATGTGTGACCCATCCATTGCATACCAAGACCCCTCCGTGCCTTAGAAAGCACGATACACCGTCGTTGGTTCCGGCTGTCATTCGTAGATCTTTGACAGCTGTTACGGGTAGTCAGAAGCCCAAAAATCTAACAACGACGACGTCTTACCAAGGGCTAAGGTATCATCTAAATACTGGGTTGTGGTGATCAGATAGGCAGTCGCTCTATGTTAAATATATTATTTATACGAGTATATATGATATTTTGCTGCCGACTGGAAGCCGACCCCAACTCATTACGAAAAGACTTGGCAGATTGATTGACTGCGATATATGCATTAAGCGTGGTAAAAAGATGAATGATGTTGGTTACTGAAACTTGAACCTTACCTTACATATTGACTGTTCATTAAAAAGTCGATAAACGACAGGCCTTTATTTAGAGTGAACCAGAAATCTTCGAGATAAATCCGGATTCATATTATTATCTGAGACAACATAAATTCACACAAAACTGGTATAAGTGTACTATAGGTACCTATTTCAAAATGATTAACGAACACAAATTACATACAAAACAGATTATGAATAGGTCTATTTGAATATTTAACTATGGCAACATTACGGGCGGCGGTTCTTAATTTGAATTTAACCAGCAGCGCGGCAATTAATCAATTGTCCGGGATAACTGAATTTATGGATTCTTTGAACAATTTTACGTGTTTTCAAACTAAATTATGTAGATATCCCGGAAATGCTTCTTGCTTCAAATGACCCAGCATAATTTTGATAATTGGGATTTATGTGTATTTTCACTATTTTCATTGATCCTTTAATGTAAAAAGAAAAACAAAGAAGATAGGTATTTTGCACAATGTTCATTGCGTTATTTACTATGTCGAGCAGTCGAATTTGTCGAAAATTATAAAGCAATGGATTAGGAAATTTCTGTAAAATCCTTCGAATTGTGAATGAAATTGTGTTACCTACGTAATTGGGGTACTTACAGGCCCACCAGGCACTAATTTCCTAGAGAAATTACGGTAGGTATTTGGCTAGATTTCCATTTATTTCCAGATATATTATTTTGTGAGTTCATGAGGTGGTGTCCATCAGAATAGAAATCGTAAAGTTCTGGTGTCGATCAAAGCTAAGGGTCAAGAAAGTTAGATTAGAAACTATGTACCTAGGTTTGACTAGGTCCTACCTATGTCGAGTTTACAAAGAAGTTGTTTTGAAGCATATCAGGCCGTTGACTGTCTATGAAAACATGCACAGTTCATAGGATCGATGACCTTTTGCTCCTTGCTAATGGTGAGATTAGCTGGAGTGTTATTCAAGATAGAGCCAAAAGCGAGTCGACGGTAATTAATGATAATGGGACTGTTGGCTAAGTAATAACAGCCGCACAGGTCGATCGATCAGTTTAAGTTACTAAAAAACGTTAAGTCGTTGGACCCGGCTGTCATTCGTGGTTCTTTGACAGTCGTTACGGGTCGTCAGAAGCCCGAAAGTCTGACAACCAGTCTTACCAAGGAGTATCGTATTACCTAGTAGCCATTGCATATCAAGGAGTAGACCGGGTGGCGCGGTAATGGTAGGGAAGACGTGCCCTTAGGATAAGGAAGGATTTGCGAGCCGTACTGGATATGCATCCTAGAGTAGGCAATGGAATAGTGGAGTGACAGGTGATATTTATCTATGGATGGGCCATCTTTTTGTGCTTGCTCTTTGCTATTTCCAGTGTCTTCGTCTAAGGTTCTCGCTGCTATCCGTTTCAGGTTTCTTGTAAATCTCGCTAGCGGTCTTCTTAATCTTATCTCGGTCTTCAGCCGTGTTCATCCAAAAATGATTTCAAAGTAAATCATGTCCTGTTTTAGGTTGTCATTTCATGTTTAAATAGGTCGGCCGGCTTGTGGTTTGGCAACTCGTAGACAAAATCTGTCAAACTGCTGTCGGTATTTATATTTATACACATGTCATGTTATCAAATGACTGAAAAATCAGTCCTTGGGTACCTTTTTATACCTACTATGTTTTTGATACTTTGTAATATCATTGAGGTATCATTGAGAAAAATAAGTCAACTGGTTTTGGTTACATACTGCATAAAGTTATGTGGTCACTTTTTTGTGTTATAGGTTGACGAAAGTTTGGTTATGTTTATGTGAAATTTTTTTTCAGTGCGCAAACTCAATTCGGTCCGAATAATGCGTGTGAGTCGGCAGACAACTCATTTTGCGTCGCCGTGTGAATGAGACAGGACTTTTGTATGAAACCAAATGCAGCAGAAATTACACGACCGAAATTACGCAACTCACAACTCAAAAATTTACGCTCGTTTGGCTTCAGCCTAATAGCGTCAACTCAGTTTTAGTCTGAAAAACATTTGAAATTTTTAAAAAGATTAACGTAGAGATTGTTTTTGAAGTATTATCTGCAGTCTGTAATCGAGACCTCGTCAAAAATTTAAGAGCGCTCTTGTACTTGATCTGATATTAAATTATACAAGTTCACGGGACAGATCATCTTCTGTTGAAGTACCTACTGTACTTCTTTTTACCCGACTTCGGCGAAGCAAAAAGGAGGGTTATGATTTTGACCGGTATGTATGTATGTATGTATGTATGTATGTATGTATGTATGTATGTATGTATGTATGTATGTATGTATGTATGTATGTATGTATGTATGTATGTATGTATGTATGTTCATCTGTAACCTCATAACTTCTAAACCACTGATCATAATTTGACAAATGAGGTATCGTTGGAAGCGTTTTGATCGTCCGCTGGTTATAGGCTATAAGACGTTACATTAAATTCAATATGGCGCCCTCTAGAGGACATAAAGTGACGAACGAAAAAAAATTTTTTTTTTAATCATACCATGTTTGGTATCAAATGAAAGGGCTTGACGAGCACAATACAAATATGTATATATATCATATTTTCAAAGTAAATAAATATGTTTAAATTGTTAAAAACATGCAAAAGTGAGACTGTGCTACGTACGGCGCAACTGTAAAATTAATACCTATTATACAATTAAACCTATACAAAAAAAAAAATAAGCGGGTCTGCAAATACTTTATTACTCAAACTCAAAACTCAAACTCACAGCATTTATTTCAATTAAACCATATACAGGCACTTTTGAATTGTCAAGGAGTCGGTCAGTCAGAAATATGAAGCTAGTTGCCCATTCCAAAGCGTATTAGGTACCTATGGAGAAAATCGGGCTAGAAACTCCACGGACACTCTTTTAAATAAATAATTGTTACAAAATAGTGGTTACATCATTCATGTTTAAATTATACATGTGAGAACAATGTACAACGATGCGCACGTTAAAAGCGTCCGTAATAAAAAGATAAAAACAATTCAAAGATTAAAGTAAATTAAAATAAGTCACGGCAGCTAAGAGATGACCAGTCCCAACTGACGGCGCCCGTTCACGAACATGACGCATGTATTAGCACCATTCAGCTCAACCATTTTGTAGGGAGCTAAATGATCCAACACACACGCCACCATCAGCGAGACATCTGAGTGAGCATGACATACTCTCAGCTGTCAGGGCACATTCAAGTCAATGAAAGACATAATACGAAATTATAACCCCAAAACAAATGAAATAAAAAGCAAGTTTAAAAACTAAAACCCGACTTCTGAAAAATCACGCTCTAAAAAGTATGAAACAAGAAAATATTTCGGACAGAAATCAAGACATAGGTACAAAAATGGTCAAAGTAAAGCCGTAGTCGCATGCCTGTCGGCTACAAAATTATAATGGCATGCGACTACGGCCTTACTTTGACCATAATTGTACCTATGTCTTGATTTCTGTCCGAAATATTTTCTTGTTTCATACTTTTTAGAGCGTGATTTTTCAGAAGTCGGGTTTTAGTTTTTAAACTTGCTTTTTTGAAATATAACTTTTGAGGTAGGTTTAAGTATCGAAAAACTAAAAAGTCATTGATTAATTTCTCAGTCGAAATGATAGGTTATATCCATGCTGCTCACAGCGAATGCTGCTGTGCTTCTTTTCCTTGGTTTAAGTTTCCTACCTATGTAATTTTTTGTTACTGTGGCGTATTGAAGTATTAATAACGTTAGACAACCGGTTGCTACTCATATCAAAACATAAATGGCATGCATGAAAATAGCATCATCATCATTTTAGCCAAAAGACGTCTACTATTGTACAAAGGCCTCCCCCAAGCACCGCCACTTGAACTGGTTCTGTGCTTCTCGCATCCAGCGGATTCCTGCGGCCTTCATTAGGTCATCGGTCCACCTTATGACGGGCCTTCTACGTCTTTCGGTACGCGGTCACCACTCCAGAACCTTTCGGCCCCATCGGCCATCTGTTCTGCGAGCAATGTGCCCTGCCTAAACTGCCACTTGAGTTTGACAACTCTTCGAGCTATAATATGTCAGTTACCTTGGTTCTTCTACGGAAGAAACAGTATTAGGATCGAAAATGAACAAAATTGCCAGAAATATCCCACAGCTAAGAAAACACCTTGAATTATTTCCATTTGTCTTTGAATACGCAGAAAGCATCCAATTTGTTCGATGATTTCGTTGTTGAGTACATTTCATTTCAGTTAGTTGCTGATCATGTCACCCTGTTGAAAGTCAGAACTTCTGTGTGCATTGAACTTCAGAACAGCATTTGTTTACCCATTAAAATGTTTTCACTTCATTGTGGGTGAATTAAAATGACAGAACAAGATGACATTCCTGATGACATATTGTTACAAACTTACTGCTATTGAATATTCAGAGGACGAAGCCAAATATTTTGAGCCTTGATAGTTTCATTTGAAGATCACTGAATATTTTTGTTTCAGATATTTCTTGTGATTTATTCGGTCTCCCAACAGCTTAAAATATATTGTGGATAAATGGTTTTTGTCCAGGTTTTAAATTGCGTTGGCTAATTCTGTTTAGTGGAAAATATTTTTTATTCTGACGCACCCGCATTCCACATCTGTTTTAAGTGGAAGCTGAATCCATGGAATTAATTGAATGATATTCATTTAAATAAATAATGCAATAGCAATAGAGAACTGTCAATCTATACTTAATATTTATTAATATAGTAGAAGTAAAAATTTAAGATATAAATTGACTCAGGCGTGACTTTGCGGATATGCATTATAAATAAACTTCGTTGTGTTGTCTCTGCGTTCGGCGCTTGTCGTGGCAACACGTCGTGTCCGGGTTCGCAACAATCGTCATCCTGAGGATGCCTCGTTGAGAGGTGAAACACGTGTCGATTTCTTACAGGGTTCTTTACGATTCTTTAAGAACAGTTAAGCGGATTAGGTTAGTATAATACGTCGTCTAATGTTATCAAGAACTTGACGATTACGAAACTTTTCCAGACAATCCTGTTCCCTACTAGGTTTGTTGGGGTAACCCGATGCAGCAGAATGCCAGTATTTTACATGGAGCCACTGCCAATCTGACCTCCACAATCCAGTTAGGTTACTGGGTAATACGATACCTCTTAGTAAGACTATGCAGCTGAATACCAGTATTTTACATGGAGAAACCAATCTGACCACTACACTTCAGTTACTGATTAACACGATACCTTTTATCTTGATAAGACTGGTTGTCAGTCTGTTGCGCTTCTTACTACCCGTCTAAACGACTGTCAAAGATTTACGAATGACATCCGGGACCAACGGCTTAACGTGCTTTCCGAGGCACGGAGGTGTCTCGATATTTTATGAATGGGCACCCATCCACGGATCGACCGCGGCAAGCGTAGCTTAACCTTAGATTGATCCGTGTGGCTGTTACCATTTAGCCATGAGCCCCTCCATTTCCAGACATAGGTAGGTAGTGAACTTCCAAAATTATTGTACCACAATAGAGTCGGTAAAAAAAACAACGGGTTGCACTCCGGGAGTGCCGGCAGAAGTGAAAACATGAACATTAACGTTATGCATTTTTTAATATTTTGGAATGGTTAGGGAATAATTTCGCACTAATTGTTTTATTTATCAGTATAAAAGTACTATAATTTATGTGGTTAAATACAATATTCATTAGTAGTAGTAGTATATATTTATTTATTTTCAGAATATAGTCTAACAAAAATAAACAATTTATTTAAACACTTTTCATGAAGTATGTTTTGAGTGCTTTTTTTTTACCCATCAACATGGGTAAAATTTCTTACCTCGCAATCTTTACGTAATGTCAAAGACTATTTATTTTGATATTTACTTTGTCGGTTGCTAGGCAACGGATCTTACGGTCACGTCCTGACGCGAGTTTAACATTTTTTACCCATCACAAAAAAAGTTCACAACGCCGCTAAAGAAGTTTTCACTTCAAAAAAACTTTCAAAAAAATCTTTCTTCCTTTCTAACAAATACGTACAAATTCCTCTACCATAACATTCCTGTTTATACCTACTAACATTCCTAGTACATCATTCCTAGTACATACCACGCTAAACGCTTTGAAGTATATGATAGGTAAATAAAACGAAGATCAAAGGAACGATGACAAGATGTGACTACAGCGTATGTTTGGTTTATTTTCACGTCACTTCATTTCGTCGTTGGATCCTTGCATACTTAAGTAGTTACCTTCCTGTATTTGGATTGAATAATTAATTGCTGATTTAATTTGTATAGAAATAGAGTTGTAAAAAGTATCTGACGGCTTTCAAAACTATGTAATTAATGTTTTTTTCTCGCTTTCGGTTTCTTTATGCTGTCTAAGGATATTACGACGATGTACGCACGTAACGGTTTCATGCAAGAAATCATGAAACTCAAAAATGCAGTACTACCGTTTTAGAAACCAAATAATTTCGTCCAAGTACGCTGGCCCAAGAGCAGTAGTGGCCCAGTCGTAGTGGGGGTCGTGGGTTCGAACTCGGACAGGCGCTTTACTTTGTGTAAATAATTTCATCACCATTGCTCTCAAAACGGTGAAGGAAAACATTTTGAGGAATTCGGCATGGGGCATGGCCTAGAACCAATAATTCGAAGACATGTGACATCTACCAACCCGCAAGGCCCGCGTAGTAGATTACAGCCCACTCCCTCTTGAAGCGAGGAGGCCTGTGTCCCAGCAGTGGGAACATTATAGGCTGATTATCGTAAGTGCCCTGATATTTTACAAACAACCCACATTCATAAGGCCATACATTGTTTGAGTTAACAATGTTATACAAGGTGGGGCAAAAGTAATATTATAATGTGAATATGCCATAATTTTTGCAATTGGCGTCATAAATGTAATTGTGACTAGACACTTATGTTGTAGACAGATAGAGAATTAGTTGACAATGCAGTGGAGCCAAACACGCAGCTCAGGCAACGACGGAGATTTTGAAACATCTATTTCTGGGCCGTATAATTTCTCGTTTTGGTAATTTGAACTGGAACATTGTAAGTCTTGAAAGCCAACATTGAATAAGAAACTGAATTGGCACCAAATTCGTGCCAGATTAATTCAAAATGTCGCACAAATGTGCATCAACTCAGAAGGTGGTAATTTGACCGATATAATTGATTTTCCTTTAAATAATCTTTCCCTGAAAACAGGGCCCTATTCACATAATGACATTAATTTTGCCCCACCTTGTAATATTATGTTAGTCATTCTGAATAACGTTGACTCTAGATAATTATGTATACAATGTGGAGATACCATACAACAAAAAAATTAAATACTGGCACTATTAATGCGTAGGAGTATTTTGGAACTGTCAAATAAATCCTAGCTTCGAAATAAAAAAAGCTGAGAGGTGTCAAGGGACACCCGGATGGAACGAAGTTATGGTATGAACCTCACAAAGGCATGCCACTAATTAGTACCTGTGGTCGTTCACAGATGGCGTTATAATAAAAAATAATTATAGAATGAACCTCACAAAGGCATCCCACTAATTAGTACCTGTGGTCGCTCACAGATGGCGTTATAATAAAAAATAAAAAGTGTCGTTACAACTTTCGGTCCCAATTTTTTCCGTGTAGCCCCCTTTCGCAACGCGCGAAAGGGAACTTCGTTAAAAAAAGGAGTTTTTCAAACAAATTAAATCTAATGTATGCCGGATCCACCCTAAGCCTATAAATTCCGTTTATCCAACTAGGCCTTGGGTGAATTCTCGGGCATACATTTCTGAATATCCACTTTAGAGTGGATTTTTGGGGTGGATAAACGGAATAGCCCGAGCCGCCTATGGATTTTGCCGAGCTATATTGACTAAACTATTGAATATATTCAACTGAATTTTTGTACACAGAATGGGAACGTCATTATTATGCACACGCCGTTTAATTTATTGTTGTATTGTCGTCTCCACCTTGTATAGGCAAATGATTTAAGTTACCTGCCATTCGAGCAAGGAAATGCAGAGCTAGGAAGACATTTCTAACCAGTGGAATTTGGTTTCCTCTCTGCTAAATAGACAGGAAGCCTTAGGAAGCCTATACACTGTATTTTTATTAAGGATGAACATAGTGAACATACGCACCTATATTATTAAGTAAATTATTAAAAGCCTGTGACGTCACACTGCTGGGCAAAGACCTCCCTACTTTCTTTCCACTTCTTAAAAGCTGCTAAAAACCAGTTCTTGTTGAAGGAGTTCAGCTCATCCCGTGATCTTTGTCTGGGCCTTCCGCGATGTCACTTGCAATGGCAAGTGAGAGAGCCCTCTTAATAAAGAGGGACATCTAAATTACAGAAAATATGTTAATACTGTGTCAAACGATAGGGCTATTAAAACGAAGTGTAAATATAGACATGTTATGAACGTGAGATCTTACACATCTGGCACTCTTTTACCCCAATTAGTATGGAATCTTTTGACCTCGTAAAATCGTATAATTTTGAGGTAATTTGAATAAATACGACGGTGATTATGACGCATGTTTACAAGCACTCCTGTTAAAGGACTTTAGAAATATTCGTTAGTAACCTTGGAGGAGCTCGTGGCTAAGTAATAACAGCCGCACGGGTCGTTCCAACAGGTTAAGCTATGCTTGCCGGGATTTATCCATGGATGGTTGACCATCTCTGCCTACCGAGACTCCTCCATGCCTCGGAAAGCACGGTAAGCCATTGGTCTCGGCTGTCATTCGTGGATCTTTGACAGTCGTTACGGGTCGTCAGAAGTCCGAAAGTCTGACAACCAGTCTTACCAAGCGGTATAGTATTACCCAGTAACTGGGTTGTGGATGTCAGATAGGGAGTCGCTTCATGTAAAATACTGGTATTCAGCTGCATCCGGTTGGACTGAAAGCCGACCCCAACATAGTTGGGAAAAGGCTAGGCAGATTGAGTTATTATCCTAATCTAACCTACGCAATAAATAAGTGTTATATTGTTCTATCAACGATTTGGGATCTTCATTCGTCTGCCCATTTAGTGACTGTTCTTTCAATGAAAGAATCCTAACTAATATGTAATAAAAATGCGAAACTGAGTTTATTCGTTTGTTTGTATGTTACACTTTCAAGCTAAAATGGCTGAACGGATTTAGATGAAATTTGGCACATGGGTAGAACATACTTTGGAGAAGGATATAGGCTACTTTTCATCCTGGATCGCAGACGGAGTCGCGGGTAATAATAATAATCAGCCTGTCTTTACCTTTCGTTTTTTTTTTCAATAATTGCTATGAATAAGTCTCTTGGCTAAGTTTCGTGTAGGTTCTAATCTATCTAACCACAAATTTTATTTAAGATTTTTAAAACATTTCACAAAATAAATTTCTTTAGCATACTTATAAATTATAATTATAATATTCATTTGCCAAATTTAATCTGTGCTGGTAACATTTTAGGACTCCAAACTTTCCTGAAACCGGATTTACTTAAACGGATTAAGGGCATGAGCACGACCACTTCAAAATCAACATTTTTGGGTTTCTCATAATTCGTTGAAAATTCTTCTAATTTAAAAAAACCTTTTTAGATTATCGCCAGATGTAACGAACGTGGTGAAACGACTGTTATTATTTAGAGTAATTCACTTAAAAGTTTAACCAGATACCCACATTTCGCCCATTGAAGGACAGACAGAGAGGAGTCTGGTCCGGTCTCGACCGAATCTAAATGAAGGTCAATGTCAAACGTTTCGACGTTAAATATAAAATTTTAGAAGTAAGTCCTAGTCGGAGCTCCTTTTGGTCAGTGTACGTAGTTATATATTATCTGTGGTGTGGTTAAAAAAAATAACCGCGAAGGGCAAACGTTCATCCCCCGCCATCCCCTTCGAACCTAACCTGTCCGCATCCGTTAATAAGTAGTTCTTTTAAAACTTGCATTAAAAATACTTTCTATTAAATGTAATGTTGGTCTGAATTCTGAAACCATTATGGATACGGCCCCCCAATTACGCAATGCACGATCAATTTTAAATTGAAACCAATTGATAAAGATTGCCAGTCCATTGCTTCATATGTTCGACAAAAAAATCTGCTCAATTTTTGTTGTCGAACTTATGAAGCAATGGACTAGCAATCTTTTTCAATTGTTTTCAGTTTAAAATTGATCGTGCATTACGTAATTAGGGTGCGGGTCTGATACTCTGAACCGATGACCATCCATTGCCTTCATTTTGGCTTTCGTATTCAAAAAACATTGCTAACTAATAAATAACAAATGCAGTTTAAAACTGTCTCGAAAGACCAATTTGTAAATAAAATAGCTATAAAAAACTTTGCAAATAGGTCTTTTGAGACGGTGTTAAAGTGTTGCGAGAATTTCATTCTGTTTCAAAGTCAAACTCAAATTTATTTCAAATATGTACATAAAAGGCACTTTTAACTTCAAAATTTACAAAACAGAGTTGATTCTAGTCGCCCTTTCCAAAAGGTAGTTTTTTATGGAGAAGAATGGGCCAGTTTTTGCTTGAAATACTTAGGCAGTATTCTATGCGAAATCACTAATTGAAACTTACTATTACCACTTAATCTGTGCTATTACCTAATTTCCTAATAATCTGTCTAGCCTTATTGCAGACCAACCGAACGCAGTAGCATTTTGAACATGGTTACGATGGCACGACTGCCTATCAAAACTCCACAACCCAGTAACTGGGTAACCCCGCCCCTTTGCAGCTTTGGTGCGAATGATTGTCAGACTTTCAAGCTTCTGACTACCCTGTACGGCTTTCAAAGACTATTCAACAATAACATATAACATCATAATATATCAGCCATTAATGTTCCCATGACTGGACATAGGCCTCCTCTCTGTGAGAGGGAGTGGGCCGTAATCCACCACGCGGGCCCAGTGCGGGTTGGTAGATGTCACATGTCTTCGAATTTTTTGGTTCTAAGACATGCCGGTTTCCTCACGATGTTTTCCTTCATCGTTTTGAGAGCAGTGGTAATGAAATTATTTACACAAAGTAAAGGGCCTGCTTCGGTTCGGACTCACGACCTACAACTCGTAAGTCGGAGCCGTTACCACTGGGTCTCCACTGCTCTAGCACTCACAATGAAACCTACCTAATGTCCTAATCATCTGCCTAACCTTCTTGAAGTCCAACCGGATGCAGTAGTATTTTGAACTTGGCACCGATGCATGCGATGGTACGATTGCCTATCTAAACCCCACAACACAGTGTTGGACATAATTCAATTATTTTTTTAATTGTAGAAGCAAATAATTAAAATTGTGATTGCAATTAAATAAACTGCAATTGATTTAATTAAATTATATTTTAATTGCGATCGAGATGCAATTGAAATTAATTGTTTGACATTTACAATAAATGTACTAATTTAAATGATAGTAGGAAGTATGATAGGATTTATTGTAATTATGAACATGCATCAAACAATTAAATAATTGCAATTGCAAAGTTTTACAAGCACAATTAATTATTTGATAATTGTCTATTTTGCAATTACAATTAATTATTTGAATTGTTAATTGCAACTAAATCTGGCAATTTAATTGTTAATTTAATTGTTTTCACAATTAATTTTTGCCCAACACTGCTGGGTAACACGATACCTACCTTCTGGTGAGCCTGATTGTCAGACTTTCGAGCTTCTGACTACTCTGTATGACTTTCAAAGACTATTCAACTATTGTGACAGTTTATAAAGGTGGCCCCATTAAATGTCTGATTCTGGAAAACCGGCTTCTGCAACTATGTGTCACAGTATAATTCGGTACTATGAGGCACTTTACGTAAATTAATATGATTTTGGCACTAACCCAACTGTCTCTATGATCTATTGTTATTTCATCCAACGATATTTTTATTTTATGAACTATTAAATAATTGTAATTAGTGGAATATGTTCCTGAATATTTGGCTTCAAATTCAGAAACTTTGGAAAATTGTTCAGTATATTCATCATCTGCCTAGTCTTTTCTCAACTATGTTGGTGTCTTAGGGTCGGCTTTCAGTCTAACCGGATGCAGCTGAATTTTATCACCGGTATATTACACGGAGCGACTGCCTATCTGACCTCCACAACCCAGTTTTTGGGTAATACGATACCCGTTGGTAAGAATGGTTGTCAGATTTTCGGGCTTCTAACGACCCGTAATAACTATCAAATATCCACGAATGACAGTCGGGAGCATAGATATCCGGTCGGGAGCAACGGCGTAACGTGCTTTCCGAGGCACGGAGGAGTCTTGGTATGTCAAGATGGTCACCCATCTACGGACCAACCGCGGCAAGCGTAGCTTTACCTGATCGATCGACCCGTGTGGCTGTTATTACTTAGCCACAAAACAGGAAAATTTTTCAGTATATATTTTTTGTTATTCAGCTGCTGCGAAGC
This sequence comes from Conistra vaccinii, assembly GCA_948150665.1. NCBI lineage: Eukaryota > Metazoa > Arthropoda > Insecta > Lepidoptera > Noctuidae > Conistra > Conistra vaccinii. Next base: position 21,015,580 of record OX411332.1, read on the forward strand.
TAAATGACTAATTAAAGATATGAAGAAAACCAGACTTCAGTCAATTAAGTGTTTTATTGGCAATATTACGTATTAATAGCTTAAATATTCCCATTATTTTTAATCATATTAGAACATAATTTTATAGAGAGCAGCCCGAGAGTCTGGATTTATACGGAGTGCATGGCAATAGGTTATTTATCATGTTCTGGCAAAATATGGGTACTTTATTCTTCGGGAAAAATGGGTTTGGTTATGCGTTGTAGTTTATTTACTAGATTTTTTTAACGAGATTGATTTTTATACATGTTTTTTTTTTAAATCATTATGATAAATATATTTTGTAGGTAGACATGTATACCTACCACACTACCCACCTACATATTATTCTAGTCGTAAATAAATGATACTTTTCAGTTGACAGCTGTCATGTGGCCATGTGGGCTTTGTTGTTGGCAAATTGATATGAATGACTGAAACCAGTTGTTTCGGTGAAATTCGGTGTCGATGTCAGTATAAAAATATGTGAAGACCACCCACAGAACACCAGCATACGAAATATTTATTGTAGGAAGATATAATTTACTTTATCAAGCAAAATAAAATCGAAGTGTATAGAGTGCCGCGAGTTTCTTGTGGCACTCTAGTGTCAGTGCCGCGGCCCGGCTAGGGTGCCGTGAGCGTTGCATTGTCACTGTCACTTGTTATTTAGGTTAGGTTAGGTTAGAACTGTGACCACACAACGCACGAGCCGAGCGAGCGTAGCGAGCGGTGCCGCGGTAGCGGCCGGCGAAGTGCCGGAAATTTTTCGTCGGTTTTTTAAATAACCGACGAAAAATTTCAACGCAGTGGGGTTCAGAATCATGTACTGAATCCATGGTAACCGGCTTCGCGTCGATGTCCCTGCCACCCTGTATTTTAATTGCGAGATGCAATTGATTTAATTAAATTATATTTTAATTGCGAGATGCAATTGAAATCAATTGTTTCACATTTACAATAAATGTACTAATTTAAATGATAGTAGGAAGTATGATAGGATTTACTGTAATTATGAACATTTGTATCAAACAATTAAATAATTGCAATTGCAAAGTTTTACAAGCACAATTAATTATTTGTTAATTGTCTATTTTGCAATTACAATTAAGTATTTGAATTGTTAATTGCAACTAAATCTGGCAATTTAATTGTTAATTTTATTGTTTTCACAATTAATTTTTGCCCAACACTGCTGGGTATCACGATACCTACCTTCTGGTGAGCCTGATTGTCAGACTTTCGAGCTTCTGACTACTCTGTATGACTTTCAAAGACTATTCAACTATTGTGACAGTTTATAAAGGTGGCCCCATTAAATGTCTGATTCTGGAAAACCGGCTTCTGCAACTTGTGTCACAGTATAATTCGGTACTATGAGGCACTTTACGTAAATTAATATGATTTTGGCACTAACCCAACTGTCTCTATGAGCTATTGTTATTTCATCCAACGATATTTTTATTTTATGAACTATTAAATATTGTAATTAGTGGAATATGTTCCTGAATATTTGGCTTCAGATTCAGAAACTTTGGAAAATGGTTCAGTATATTCATCATCTGCCTAGTCTTTTCTCAACTATGTTGGTGTCTTAGGGTCGGCTTTCAGTCTAACCGGATGCAGCTGAATTTTATCACCGGTATATTACACGGCGCGACTGCCTATCTGACCTCCACAACCCAGTTTTTGGGTAATACGATACCCGTTGGTAAGAATGGTTGTCAGATTTTCGGGCTTCTAACGACCCGTAACAACTGTCAAATATCCACGAATGACAGTCGGGAGCACAGATATCTGGTCGGGAGCAACGGCGTAACGTGCTTTCCGAGGCACGGAGGGGTCTTGGTATGTCAAGATGGTCACCCATCTACGGACCAACCGCGGCAAGCGTAGCTTTACCTGATCGATCGACCCGTGCGGCTGTTAATACATAGCAATAAAACAGGAAAATTGCTCAATATTTTTTTTTTTTTTTTTTGTTATGCAGCTGTTGCGAAGCTAAATTGCGAAGCGAAAGAAAACCAGACTTCAGTCAATTAAGTGTTTTATTGGCAATATTACGTATTAATAGCTTAAATATTCCCATTATTTTTAATCATATTAGAACATAATTTTATAGAGATCAGCCCGAGAGTCGGGATTTATACGGAGTGCATGGCAATAGGTTATTTATCATGTTCTGGCAAAATATGGGTACTTTATTCTTCAGGAAAAACAGGTTTGTTTATGAATTGTAGTTTATTTACTTGATTTTTTTTTAACGAGATTGATTTTTATACATTTTTTTTAATAATCATTATGATAAATATATTTTGTAGGTAGACATGTATACCTACCACACTACCCACCTACATATTATTCTAGTCGTAAATAAATGATACTTTTCAGTTGACAGCTGTCATGTGGGCTTCGTTGTTGGCAAATTGATATGAATGACTGAAACCAGTTGTTTCGGTGAAATTCGGTGTCGATGTCAGTATAAAAATATGTGAAGACCACCCACAGAACACCAGCATACGAAATATTTATTGTAGGAAGATATAATTTACTTTATCAAGCAAAATAAAATCGAAGTGTATAGAGTGCCGCGAGTTTCTTGTGGCACTCTAGTGTCAGTGCCGCGGCCCGGCTAGGGTGCCGTGAGCGTTGCATTGTCACTGTCACTTGTTATTTAGGTTAGGTTAGGTTAGAACTGTGACCACACAACGCACGAGCCGAGCGAGCGTAGCGAGCGGTGCCGCGGTAGCGGCCGGCGAAGTGCCAGGGTCCGTTTAGGCACAAGAGAATGTAATGTTTTGGGAATGTGGTGTTTTACAGCGATCTAACCTCGACAATCAAACAAAATACCAAGTGACGTGACTTAGTGACAGTGACAATGACAGTGTATAGAGTGCCAATGGTGGCACTCTATACACTGCCAAATAAAATCCATTATCGACCAATATTATAAATGCGAAAGTGAGTTTGTTTATTTGTTACGCTTTCACGCTAAAACGGCTGAACGGATTTAGATGAAATTTTACACATGGGTAGACCATAACCTAGGTTACGATATAAGATACTTCTAATCCCGATATTCTTATGGAATCGAAACTTATGCGGGTGAAACCGCGGCGCGCAAACACTAGAATTTCTTCATCATGTTAGTTGCAGACACAAACCTCACATTCACAAACACCTGGACCCATACATTTTAAATAAGATACCTAAGCTATCTACATAAATATTTTGTATAGATATGAATGCTGCACACAGAGCACGGTGCTCTTCTGTTACCGGGATATATAAATGTCGTAAATGATAGCCGCTTGGGGCTGTAGCACTAGTCTATCGGGGTTCAGAGATATAATAAGAAATTTCTTATACTTATTGCACTAACAAACTTTCACTTAGATTCCCTGTTTCATTATTTAAATGACTTAATTTTATGAAATTCAAGTAAGTGCTAAGAAGCCTCTTAGAAAACTGCGTTAATCCAGGTCGAAAACGAGTCGTCGCGCATTTCATAAAAAACTTGCTTCGGAATTTTGGCTTTTTATAAATAAATAATATACTATATAGATAAGAAAAAGATTGCGAAAAGCGCGACCGCTATAAAATATACTAATAACTATTCTCTACCACTCAATAAGTCATGGTTTTCGAAGTCTTTCAGTTTCTCAGAATAAGAACGCCAAACTTTTCCCATTTAACGCAAAAATCACGGTCAAAATGCAATACCTCTTAAATAGTTGAGTTGCACCACAGGGGTTAACTGAAACATCGTTTTGAATATCAAATCAATTTGTTACAGCATAATTCTCTTGCCCGTATCTCAATTAATTTGGGTCGGCGCACCATATCTTCCTTTTCAATACTTCTCTTTTTTAGTTCTCATCTCAGTAGTCACCCCAAGGCACCGGGGTATCACCGGCCGGCGACTATAAACGCACGCTAAGCCGCTAAGAGTTAATCCTGCGCCTGATCTCTCGCCAGTCGTGTCGGACTATGAGAGTGAGGGAAGAGAGAGTGCACCAGCCTGTGTGTGTGCGCACACACTTGTGCACTATAATAGCTCCCTCTCCGCTGAGATTTGAAGCCATGGTTGAAATTCGGTCTGGAAGACATTTTTTTTTCATTAGTAAATTCATCAATACCAATTTGTTTATAATCTAAGAAAATCCCGCTAAAAGTGAAGTAAAGATAATACGGTTACTCAGAATTCCAATATTAGTACGTAAAACCGACAGGGAAGCTAATATCTATTAGTTTTCCGATATTCATTCTGTGCCGCTGGCAACATTGCCAAGCCTGAACTTAAGAGCTGCGACGCCATTTTAAAATCAAATTATTCACTTGGTTGAGTTTTTTATTTACTAGTTTTGCCCGCAACTTCCCTTCCGGAAATTAACTTTACCAACCATAAAACATATCGTATACCCCGATTCAAACATAATGGCGGTTCGGATCATGAGGTGAGTCGCTGCGCATTAACGAATTCATGTGTCAGCGGGGGTGAGGGGTGGGGACTGCGCAGCGAGTAGCGCACTTCCGAGCCGCCTGTATTTGAATCGAACTGTACGTATCTGCGGTTTTATAATTTCTAACGTGACGATACCATCGTGGACGTCATAAAATATATGGAAAAATACGTGTGCGTTAAAACGTTATCATGGACGGAAAAAAAGCGTCTTCATATAATTTTTTCCATACATTTTACTTCCCTGTGTTATCGTGATATTTATTTATATTTTTTTTTAATTTTTTTTTTTGTGATATTGTCACGTAAGAAATTATAAAGCGCACTACGGCACTTTGCAATGGTGTAGCTTTGTATCAGTGAAAAATAGTTTTTGTAACAGGATCTGTACTTCCAGAGAGATTATAGTTTAATTCCTTTTTCATAGTTTGTGCTCTTTAAGTAGGCCAGGTTTTAAAACAAATTAAATTTATTCGTACTTGTATTAGTATGATTAGCATAATGCTATTTTTAGCAAGACCTTGAAGAGCCTCCATAAACTGGTACGGTCAGCAAAAATAGTCTATTAGCACTTTTACATAAAATTATCATCAGAAACAAAATGATTCGATAAAAATGCTTTTCACATAGCCAAGAGTTAATATTCTTTTATCTTTACTTCTTTTCTGATTTAATTAATTATATAGCTCAATTTATTAAGATGAAACTGAAGAGTTAATCTATATCCGTTTGTCATTGTCTGTGCTTATGGTAGATAGGTATCTACCTACTAGTTCTCGTCTGTCGCATCTTTGGTAATCAGCCTTGCTAGCCTGCTCTCCTAGGGAGCTAAGAGTTTTCATGGACCTTTAAATCATCATCAAAATCATGACATTTCAGCCGTCACTGCTGGACATAAGTCTCCCTCAAGCACCACTACTGCAACCGGTTATGTGCTGCTCGCATCCAGCGGATTCCTGCCGTCTTCACAAGTTCATCGGTCTTCCTTGTGGGAGGCCTTCCAACGATACGTCTTTCGGCACGCGGTCTCACTCTGAACCTTATGGCCTCATCGGCCATCTGTTCCAGTTCCTGTATGGACCCTCTAAGACTAGTTTAGAGGTATGAGGAACAGGGTGTAAAGTTTACTCATCCTAGAAAAGGGAGGTTCCTTCGACTAGACGGGTGTTGTGTCTGGCGGGCAACTGCCCGGTGGTTGATGTGGGTTGGTCTTATATATTATGTCTTTAGCGCGGTAAACTCTAATTGCGCGATGCAGGATTTGAGTGACGTCAGGCCTTTGATGCGTAGTTCGTATATGGCGGTTTAACCGCTACACTAGTATTTTTTTACCATCAACGGGAATGTTTTCATGTATGACCCAATAATCAGTAACAAAGCCACCATCAAATCGAAAAGCTCTGTTATCTCTGTTATCTGTCCATTAGGGCGTTACAACAGTAAAGATCACGTAAATCGGATAACTGGAGAGCTACTCATCCAATTTACGTGATTTTTGTTTTATTTCACAGATAATGTTATCTAGCTTGGTAATAGGAGATAATGTATGGGTTTTAAGGATCGTTCCCACTATAGTTGTCAAAATATAATAGGCCCGTTTTGTTTTTTTGAGAAATACCCTAGAATGTGGCTTGGAACGAGACTGAAAGAAACAATAAAATAATATATTATATATAGGGATGCATCCGATACCGATGCCGATATATCGGCGATACTCGAAGTTTGCCGATATATCGACATCGGCGATATTTTTATGTCCGATTCAAAGATACGCGCTTTGAAAATGTAAACGCGCGTGTTGTCTCATCTATTTCGTTGCAAACCAGGTACGAACTAACTATGCTCGGGAAAACCCCGCGCTTTATTCAGTGCCCTGTCTTACCCGCCCACTTTGGCCTCTGTAAGTTGCCGTGCGTCTAATCTCAATCTGTCTATAGTTTTAAACGGTTTTATTTAGTTTGTCCTGTTATTTGTTCTTTTTAAGCTATTGCATAGCTTCTGTCGCGGGCCTTGAGCGTGGAGACCTAATCCAGCAATTTCGTGACGAAAATACTACCTAAGAAAAGAGTGTTTTGTATTGAAAATTATGTTTAACTGCTTGACAACAAAGTTCAAATTTACTTAAACGAATGATACGAGAGTGTTGTATTGAAAATTATGTTTAACTGTTTGACAACAAAGTTCATTTTTACTTAGACGAATGATACGAGAGTGTTGTATTGAAAATTATGTTTAACTGTTTGACAATAAAGTTCAAATTTACTTAGACGAATGATTCTTGACTATTAATAGTTAAATTAAAACCTTTTTATTAGTTTGATGTTCCCATTACGTTGTGTCAAGTTTTAAAAACTATAAATGTGAATAACAGTTCCTGTCAATGTCATCATTGCTATTTCTTGTATTCGGGTTAATATTTTACAATTGCGTAAGTTGATAAAAAATGCTATGCAATAGCTTCGCCGGGGCAGTCCCCGAGTGCCACACGTCTTTTTTTATAATAATTAAAAAAATAACCTGACTTGTGTTTTATTTATTTTACCTTAATTTTTTTATTCAATAAGCGTTTTGATATCGGTATCGTCGATATTTTTATAATAGTATCGGTATCGCGGTATCGTATCGGCAAAAAGGCGTATCGAGGCATACCTAATTATTTATATGGGCCTATTATATTTCGACAACTATAGAGTGGAGACGAGTGAAGACGAGTGGAGACGAGTGGAGACGCGATGCGGATTTCATTCAACCAATGTCGACATCTACCTCGCCTTTTCCCAACTGTGTTGGGGTCAGACTCCATTCTAACGGGATGCAGCTGAACTGCTGCCTATCTACTGTTCAAGTGGATGTCAGACTTTCGGAGTTCTGTCTACCCGTAACGACTGTCAAATATCTACAACTGACAGCCAGACCCAGAGGCACGGAGTGGTCTCGATAATTATACTGGTATACCCGCATAAGTCTCTATTCCCTTGGAATATCGGGATAAAAAGTATCCTATGTCCTAAACCAGGTCATAGCCTACCCATGTGCCAAATTTCAATCAAATCCGTTCAGCCGTTTTAGTGTGAAAGCGTAACAAGAAAACAGACAAACAAACAAACTCACTTTCGCATTTATAATATTAGTTAGGATTAGGATGGTCACCTAGGTTCCACGGACTGACTTCGGCCTTCGTACCTTAACCTACAATCGACGCGTGCGACTGTTATTACTTATCCACAAGCCCCTGTGATTGGTTGATTCCTACACTTCCTTGCTCCGTTTGTCTCCGTTTCTGGGGACATCCACTGAAGATCGTTCATACGAGCGAAGCTAATAGAAAGCTAGTATTCCATATCTAGCAACATACTATAGGCTTGGCAATAAAGATTTTGTTAGCAGACGGAAACGCTAAAAATGTAACTATGCAAGAAATTTTCAGAATTTCCTCATCATAAACCGCTTCCGTTTTACTGCGTCAGACTAACTAAATTCAGAATTCTATTGATATATCGTTTAAAGAATATTTTAGTGAGCGGATGCATTTACCTTGAAGATATCTGAAATATTATAATATCTATGGTAGGTATGAGTATCTAAGTATAATAAAATTACGTGCGGCTGCAAATGTAGGTAGGTAATGAAAAGTATATGGTAGGATGTTTATAATGTTTATTTAACTATTTAATTTCGGTCACGATAGTATCTTTTGATGTTACTTTTATGATATTTGTTGCTACTTATATTAATTTATTTGATGTCTAGGAACTTCTAATAGGTATTCTGATAATTTAATCGTCTTTAAAGATGTATAGGTACGGGCGATGTTTAAGCTAAAAACTACCGATAGCTGCATGCTATAGTGCATGTATAACAGTTTAAAATACTGACACTACCATGTTTATACATAATAGAAGTGTGCTGAAGCTGTGTTTGTTAAGATGAACCTGAATCGTTTTAAACGTCTGGCCGATGTAGTTTTACGTAATAAACGTGACAATACCCTACTGTGTCATCAGTCCGCTAAGACAGCACTAATGCGCAAAAGTGTTTACTGCATGGCTCCGGTCATATATGACAAAATACCAAAAAGTTGGAAAGAATTGCCGCTATCGTTATTTAAAAAAAGGCTTCGAAGTTTCTTGACAGCCAAAGCATACTATAGCGTAACACAATTCTTAAGTGAAAAAAAATTTTGTACAATGTTTGGAAATAAGAATTATGTTTGGTTTTTTGTATTGTTTTTTGGTATATTAATTTTCTTAATATTTTGTGGCTTAGTTTAGTGGATTTAGTTTATATTTTTTTAATTTGTTTATAGATTTTGCATGCCTACTGGTAAAATATGGCTGAACCTATTCCCTATATCACCATGTATGTACCCATATTTGCAAAATAAAATATCTTTATCTCTTTAATTCTCTCTCTCTTTGCCTAGTCTTCATTTGGGGTCGGCTCTCCTCGTCATTCTTCGCCAGATGTTTTGGTTCTGGCTGGGTCGTAGAGTCATTCATTTTGGGCTTGCTTCAGATCGTTGTTGACTACAGACATCCACGCGAGAAGGGGTCTACCTCGCTTCTTTGGCCCTGTAATTTTATTGTAATTTAGGTACTCGTCTTTAATTAATTGAATGATTTTTGAATTTTGAGATTTTTATACAGATGCAAAGAAAGTTTTACTAATGTGGCTGTTATTTATTTATTTCTAAGAGTAATAGCCAGACCGGCCGGGGTGTTTTTGTGTTCTAAGAGCTCTTTATAATAAAATTATTGTACTAGATTGTTTTCTTTGAACTGCTAATGAATTGTAAAACAATTATTTAATCGTCATAGCTAATCTAAAATAGCATAAAGATTTATAATGCGAAAAGAATGAAATTGCTACTAATCAGTTGACGGCTTGACTGTTCGCTTATGCATCAGATTTTCTGTATTTTTCAGAAGTTTGTGTTTGCTTGTATACAGGTTCAGCCAGACTAAGCAATACTGTCTGGATATTCAGGATATTAATATGACTAAACTCATATTATGTTATGACTACCATTTAGCTGTCTGCCGTCCACTATTTCAGTCTGAAACTAGTCTGGTGAAACCAAAACATGCGCCTGAGTTACACCGTAAACATACATAAACTTGAATCTATCTCTCATAAGTTTTAATGTAAACAATTAAATATATGACTACTACAGCAGTTATTCATGTTTACCCGAGAATGTTATCGAGGCTAAGTCAATAAGTTGTTAGTTCACTTATTAGTTATAACCCAAATATTATTCCTAGAACCAAAAATTAGTAGAGATGTGATGTGACATCCACCAACCCGCACTGGGCTTGCGCGCGTGGTGGACTAATTTCTAAATAAAAGTGCACTGTTGGATTTTCAACTCTCAGTACAGAGCCTTCCGTTGAAAATCCAACAGTGCAGTTTTATTTAGCAATTCATTGAAGTGTCACTTAGTGAAGGTGAAAATGGGCATAAGGCCCATTCGCTCTCTCAAAGACCTGTGTCTCAGCTGTGGGAACATTAGGCTGCCTGTCCACTGGAGCGGAGAAGAGAGGAGGGAAGCGGAGCTGTGCCTGTGTTAACCAATATAATCTAAACTCCGCTCCAGGCTTTAGATTCTATTGGTTAAAATTGGCACAGCTCCGCTCTACTTCTCGCTTCCCCGCTCCAGTGGACAGGCATCCTTATAGGCTGATTATGCTATGCTTTTGCTTTACGACTATTCAATCAATCAATCAATCATTAAATCATTATCTTTATTGTGGATCATAGGTAGGTACATAATACAGTACCCTAATTACGAAATACACGGTCAATCAGAATTTGAATCGTTTTGAAACAGATTGCTAATCCATTGCAATCGAAAAAAAATCTGCTCAACAACGTAAATCGCGCAATGAATATTATTGAACTGTCAAAATGAAACAGATTAGTCGAAATAATTTATAATAATGTGTTGCGTAATTAGATAGCAGGATTTTATTTTGGACCTGCTACCCTTACGGCATACAATAGATACACAGAAATGTTATAGTATTGTTACAAATTATTAAGATTAAGCAAAAAAAAAAAGATGGACCAGATAAAACTGAACGAATTTATGTAGGTACACAACAGTGGGACACTGATAGAAATATATGGGGACACTGAACGCATCATGACTGAGGGGGACTGTATTGGAGAAATGATTTGTCTGTTAAGAAGTGTTCTAGAGAGTAAGTAGCACTTGATTACTGATAGATTCTTTTTTTTCCGTAAGTATTCTAATAGGACCCGGAATATTATTAAGGATTCATGAAGCTGTACAAAAGATACTTTCATGCATTAGATGAGTCTTGCTAGCTACTGTGCGCAATTTGTCATTACGCCGTATAAATTAGTAATTAAACATGTCAATATTATTTTTGACAAATATTATAAATATATTATAGGAGCCATCATGTACCTAATACCAGACAAAATTATCGAGGTTATGTCAGAAATGTATTAGTTCAATTAACACATATTACACATGTTATTAGATTCCACCTGCTATGTATTTGCGACACAAGAGTTAATCTTGCCTTTCAGACTGCTAATAAAATCCATATTATCGTGACATTTTTCAGTGCAAATAACACGGTAAATGTTACAAGAATAACAGCGTTCCAAGTTCAAATCTCGGTGACATTTGGCGATGCGCCAGCGCAAGTCGCGTGTCGGTAGCCTCACGATAGTTAATATAGCGTAAAATTTTGGAAAGTGGTAAAAGTTTTATGCGACGATGACGGTAGGTAATAAAAAAATTGATATGAGGTGATACTGATAGGTTATTTTTGGGGCAGGTTACGTTAGTGTCACAGAGAACGTAATCCCGCGCAAGCCCCGCGCCTGCACTACGACGAATAAAACAGAAAGTGGGCAACGTCGCAAATAGCTGTCAAATATTTCGCTGCTTTGATTAATTTGGCAATACTACCGGAAATAAGAATTATGGCTAACTAGTGGACTAGAATATTGATAATGAATTGCAATTATAACACTGAATTTGATGTTGTTTAAATATTCTTTACGATACGATATTAATAATTGAATTTCATATTCAATATTTTAGTTCACTAGTTAGCGACATTTCATATTTCCATACAGTAATATTGCCAAATTAATCAAAACAGCGGAATATTTGACAGTTATTTGCGACGTTACCCATTTTCAGAATGAACTCTCTTAAAAAGTGCTTTGAGCGCACAACTATCGTCCAAACCGAGATTCTATCGGGTTGTATACGTCATTTGAGTCGTAGTGCGACTATAGGGTGACATGCTCACTTTGTATGGAAAGTGTTCACAATGCCACTTCTAGTAACGGTAGCCGAAGCATCCACATGCTCTGTGGTCAGTGTGAAGTATGTCAATGTATAAACAAGATGTGTCGATGACGTCATGAACGCGGAAAATTGTGAGCTAATAGATTTGAAAATTTTCATTCATTCATTTCAATTTTACCAATGTATTTGGCTATAAGACTTAACAAGTTATTGCGTTTTCGAAAGATCATTTTCACCTGAAGCAGTAATAAAGATTGGTGATTTTGAAGGCGCACTCAGTTCGGATGGTGATCGGTTTTACGAATTTTGCCGATGCTACATCTAAGTTGTGTCGTACTGTACCGTTGTTTATTTAGATATCAGATTGTTGATTATGGTTGCTTGTATGGTGCAAACTATACTACAATAATTCTTACTAAAAAGAGAAGAGGAATAGGTATATACTAAGTTATACAGTAATGCGTCGTCGTGACGTATTCCCACAGATGCAGACAGAAGTGGGTTCGACTGTCTTTTCGGAAACCCACCTTTCCTACAATACACAATGTTAGTAATCTCACTCTTAATCAAAGAGATTTAAGGTACTCGTATCTAACGTCTTTTCTTTACTACTCTAGTAAAAGATACATTGCCCGTTAGGTCAACTTGTAATCGAAAGCAGCAAATCCTATCTCATCCAGTTACCGTATACTTCTTTCACATCCATATATTATGTTGAAAAGATTGACCTTATAAATAAATATAAAATCCTGATATCTCTGGAGGTCTGTAGCCAATTTATTATACCTACTTGTATAGGATACTCTCGGACTGATCCTTGAGCATCGTATATAAAAGATCACAGTGGTCCCTAGACACGGATACAACTTGTATCTGGATCGTTGCAACTTGAGCTACAAACTGTGTCCTGCGTGAGCGATACTAGCGATAAAAGCGATGAAAAACGATACAAGGTTCTCCATGCATCGTTTTTCAGGAGCACAGCACTAATTCCTAGACTCGACATAACTGGAACCGACGTAAAGGGAATCAATCATTCTTGTATATCTTATGGTTTTTGGGTGAGACAGTTTAGGTGGATATACGTGGAGGCCCATTCTCTTTTCTAGTGGCCTGATGGATAGAATTATAGCTTAGAAATATTGAAGCAAGTTAGCCTATCGTTTTCCACTACTGGTTAGAGCCCATCCGGTCTTCTTTAGTCTTTGACAACTGACCTTCAAACGTCATTAAAAACATCATCATCAAAAGTGCATCATTCAAATTCAGTGTGTCATTAAAAGTGCATTTTTTGTGTAGACCCCCAGATACGTGTATCTGGGGGTCTACACCTTAAGCACGATACGAAGTTATGGACATTTGTTACTCCGTATCACTTCCAGGTATAAGATTAGTTTGGGGCCCAAACTATTCAGAATGAATGATAACACTATTTGATAGATGTCCCTGAATCTCGATGTGCTTTTGCCCGTCCGAAAAATTGAATTTGTCATTTTGACGGATCAACTACTTTCGGACGGTATTTTCGTTGACGAATTTAGATTTAGAGTAGACCCCCTGAAACAGTACCTATATAATAGATATGTTTACTACGTGGACGTCACTCCACGTAGTAAACATATATATACTGTTTGTATCATTCATAATTTCATAATTCATTTCATTTTTTTTGATTTTTTTGCATCAGTCTGGTCTTTAGTAGAGGTCAATTTGCTTTTCATATTGCAATGTTCATAATATTACTATGCAATAGGCAGTTTGAGATTCGGTATCATGGGATATTATGCTTCTGTTAGAAAAATGTTATACCACATTTTATTGGTCTAGGGAATAGTTTAACCTTAGATATGTGCTATCAGCTGAATTTATTCAAGTTTTAAATAAATGCATGTCTTTTATGCTTGAAGTTGAGATTTTACTGTCTTTTTATTGTTATGAGTCTGCATTTTCTGCAGACTATAAAATGATAATAAAATATTATCTCATCCTTTAAGAGATACTAAAAGTTCTCAATACTTCGTGACGTGACGTCATTGAACTGCAGCACAATTAATTTCTGTGTTAACAAGATTAGCTTTCTTATTTCTATTTTCCTGACTGTCTCGTTGGTCTAGTGGTTGCAAGCGCTACTGCTGAGCATGTCCTACTTACTGGGTTCAATACCCAGGTCGGGCAAAGTGTTATTGGGTTTTCCCATCAGGAATTTGTCAGTAGCAGCTCAAGGTCTGGCGATGTGCCCGGTTGATGGCAATAGGCTCGCCCCCTATTACGTAGAACTTAAATATTGGCGAAAAGTGGGTGTACTGTAGGTACACTTCTGCCTAACCTTCGGGAAAACAATGCGTGACGTTATGCTATGTTCCTTATACATACACTTTTATGCATTGCTTTAGTTAGTTACATTGCTTTGCATTGCATTTATTCAATCCATTCTGATTCTGTATGATTTTTTACCCAACTACGTTGAAGTTGGTTATGATTTTGACCGGTATGTAATGTATGTATGTATGTTCCCTCATAACTTCTAAACTACTTATCATAATTTGACTAATGAGGTATCGTTGGAAGCGTCTTGATTGTTCGCTGGTTATAGGCTGTGTGACGTCACATTAAATTGAATATGGCGCCCCCTAGAGGACATTAAGTCACGAACAACTGTTTATTTGGCGTTTTTTGGTAGTACAGTAAGGTTTTAGATTTTATAACTTAATTTTTTTATAAACTGTATATCAAGTTTGAAACGAATAGTTCTCTAAATAAACACATCATGACTGCAAATATGAGTGTTGTAACTAGGCATGGAAGATTTCACACACAGTTGTTCTGTTCTAACAACGTAATGAATGTAAGAACTGCACCCATTCACTGAATGAATGGAAGAATTGTAGCACCGGTCTTAGCATCCGCTTCCTTGTTAGCTGAGTGAGAAATTGTTTATAATTCGAGGTTCGTAGCATTGAATGTGAATGTCAAGTCGCCCACAAATTGGCAGAGTAATCGCTTGTGAATACACGGCAGGCATAACAGGCGTGCGCGCTGCGTTTTCTAAATTCTATTTTCTAAAATGTTGGCTATTAGTTTTGACGTTTTGATAATTTATTGGTTTTGCAGTTTGGCGGTGATTTTGAAAAATTGTTTGTGTAAGGCCCGCACTCCGCCAAAGCGGAGACGAGTCGAGAGGAGAGGAGATGTGTTTTAAACAACCAATAGAATTTCGTTATTCACACGTCTCGTCTCCACTCAGCTTCAGTGAATACCTACCACTGAGCGGAGATTTATCATATTTGTAGTGCGCAATCAAAGCGAAATTGTGAGCTGTGCCTCGCAAGCTGGCGATGGCCAGCGCACACATCTCCGCTCTAGTCATCACACATCTCCGCTAGGTCTAGCCAATACGCATCACCGCCCAGCTTCGGTGGATATACCCTAGCTGAAAAACTTGTCTTCTCGTCTTCGCTTCGGACATTATCCGCGCATCTTCGATTTGGTGGAGTCCGGGTCTTAGTATAAAAATAGTTTGTCTACTGTTTACGTCGTCGGTATGCACTTTTTTAGGCAGAGTGATTCAAAGAACAAAGTAATATTTGGAATGGAAAGGTTACCTTTGACAGCGTTGTTTTCTTTGTAGACTTGACTAAAAAAATCTATAAAGGATGCAAGAGCGACCGAACCGAGCTTGGAAATTGGGGCACCCAGGCTCGGATACCGTGGAACCTACCCCACCCTGCTAGGTTCCACGGTAATCTTCATTGATGATAGGTACCTACAGACTATCGGAAATGTATTTACTTGTTGTGCGTAACGATATTTATTTTTATAACTATTTTCTGTCCCCACGACACGATATTGCGCTAAACGAAAATCAATGTTACTGCAAACATTTAGCACATTTCATGACAAATTCCGTGTACGCATAATGTTTATTTATTTACGTTCTTAAATGCTTTACATACGCTAAATAATATGAATATAATATGCGTATTACTAGAATACAAAATACCGGCTGTACTGTAACATATTAGTATGGAGGTTTTTCTATATTAAACGCGAAAATGTATACCTGGTCGCTCTACTATCCAAGGTTCTAAGCTGAAATATCTCATATAGGTATGTATGCCTACAATTACAGCAGCGTCACCAGTATCCATTAGCTTGAATTGCTTGAATCACAAAAAAAAAAGTGATGGATGAGCTAAATTACAAAAAGCATTAATAATAAACTACGATAATGTTATAAATTCCTATAAGTTACTTGAGGAAAATCTTGGGTTTTGTTAGAAACAGAACAGTTTGATACTAAACCACGTTTTACGAGCATACCTACGTAAATGTTCCCTTTCAGAGAAACGCCAATCTATTTGATTACCAAGATAACAAGTATCGGTTGTAACACGATGCAATTTCCCCATCCTTCTCGTTATGCATGACCCAAATCTCTGGAGACCGATATTCGACAAGACCCAATTCCAAAAGGCAGCCGATAAAACTCTGCGGTTACGGACATTTTAATGAAACTTGTGTTTTCAATGTAAAGTCATTTTCGCCCTCGTAAATAATTCGGTTTTACTGACAGATTGAGTTTAATTTTCTTTTGAAATGTATCCATTTCTTAGATTTAGTCGAGCCTAGATTGATTAATATTTTAATTAGATGTCTCATAGACTGTGAGATATATATTACTAGTCGTTTATCTTCATAAATATGGCTTGTCTTACATATTATTATTGTTACTTATAGTGTCGGTGGTTTAATTAAAAGAATTCACGCTGCGCATGTTGTGGCTCGAGAAGATAATAATGAAAAATGTGTATCTATGAGGAAAAACATACTTATAATATTACACCTTAGTAACTTAATGATATGTTGTATCAATATACATATTACTTCTTCTAATTCCTTAGCCAGTATCTTTCAAGTCAATATGGCATGTACTTATTATGGGCAATCAGTCCCGCTTACCCCTTGCTAAAAGGGGTTATCATTTTGCCTCGCCATAAGGTATGAAAAATAAGTAATAATAAAAATGCATAATGAGATTGTTACGGATCTCGCGCACTAGACGGCTAAACTAAAACCGATACGAATCGCGGACAGAGTCGCACTAACGTCCATTTATGGACCTATGGTATTCCTGAAGGTACATTTTTTCTCGGATCAGTCGCGTTACAGCCGTTCTAGTACACTCAATGTAAGAAGTGCCTGTGATGAGAAAAGAATCACACAGATCAAATTAAAATTATGTGAAGCATGGTACTAGGCGAGTAGACTTATCAGGAGATGCTGAGGAGGCCAATCGCTGCGCGCGGTGAAATAAAATGAGAATGTGAAGTGATAGTGGGTTTGGTGAACAGTCAGACTAAAGCCGCAATAATATTGCCAATACATATGATATTGTCAACATTGTTGCGTGTGTGTTGGCATCAAAAAGTATCTCCTGATAAGTTTGCTTGCCTAGTACCATGCTTAGTACTTTGCCTAGTACTTTGCGTTTTAACTGTACTGGACTGACGGACGTAGAACGTCTAATCGTAAAATATGCATCTTCCAAATACAATAGGGCCATAAACGCAACGGCTATTTTAGCCGGCCATACAATACCACTTGACTAGACGGCCACGAATGACCGGAGTCATTGCCGTCTAGTGCGCGAGTTTACTCACCCATGCGAAACTAGTCTAAGTACCTACCGACCTGGTTTTTCAGATAGTGGCTATCGGTGTTTTCTTGGAATGACCCAAGGTACGAGGAATTGCCAGTAAAGTCATTGTTTTTAATAATCGTTGTATAGTGTGTGGTAAGCAAAAAAACCAAGTTTATTTAATTTATAAAAAAAGACCAAAATGATTCACAGTGATGACCTTAAGAAAACACTAAAAGATTCTATGTAGAAACATAACACGACCTCGGCCTTCAGAAACTAAATACGATGAGAGAAAGATTTACAACATATTGTATTCGAGAATATAAATAGACTTTGAAACAGACTCGACTCTATCAATCACTACGCTATTATAAAAATAATCTCTATTGTTTCTTTAGTAAACAAGTTCTACTCTCAAAAACTGGAATGTTATTTTATAACCTACACTTTGAAGTGCGGGTAATGTCGAGGTGTAAATCCGCGATGATTTACATTACTTATAAATCGTAGCATATAAACAAGTGAGTTCGCTTTCAAATTGTGTACGGTCTCTTGAGTGAAGTGCAAAATTAAGCCATTTACACGATCTAAGTTTCTTGCAAGTGGCATACAATAAAAAAATTAACAACAAAAAGCTTTTTTACCAAAAAACCCAACCGATGCGCGACTTTAGTTATTTTCCATTTTGTAAAATATATTTTTTTTGTAAAAGTGAAACCCTAAAAATAACTGACTTCCAAAAAAACATTTTGGAAGTCAGTTATTTTTAGGGTTTCGTACCTCAAAAGGTAAAAAAGGAACCCTTATAAGATCACTCTCTTGTCCGTCTGTCTGTCCGTGTGTCACCACCGATTTTCTCAGGAACGGGTGGATCTAGCAAGTTGAAATTTATACCAGATACTGAGGTCTATAGTCCCTATTAGGTGTATAAAAATCAAGGCCCTGAGTCATCACGATAAAAAGATATGGGCAAATTTAGATTTTCGCGAAAACTTGTAAGTACCAAAATTTTTCCGGAATTTTTCCTTTACTTGTGCTGTAAGACCTTGCTCTCGACCAAAATTGACAATTCTAGGTCAACCGGAAGTACCCTATAAGTTTTGAGTCGAAAACCTATAGGTATGGTATGGCAAAAATCAAGGTCTTACAGCACAAATAAAGGATTTTTTTTTAAAAAAGAGTGGAAAATTAAAGGGTGTCCCCATACATATAGTTGACGCGCTCATACAATTTAGAGGATTAGTTTCTGGGCACAGAATTATTTAGGTACCTATACGAATGAAGCTCTTTACGGAACCCACGGTGCGCGAGTCCGACTCGCTCTTGACCGTTTTTTTTTGTAAAATATTTATTTATTATTAGTAATTAAGACTGTACCTACAAGACAACAAACTATCGCATGCAAACTTTTGGCACAGCCGTCATATAGTCCAGTGGAAAGGGAAGTTTACCAACTCATAAAACATGTAGGTATTTTGGCCGCCGGATGTTGTCACGGTAATTTAGCTGTCCGGTTTAATTACGAGCAGAAAGTTTTACGTCACTCAATTTTATAACATGTGGAATGCTGTTACATTTTCAAGGAATAAATTCATCATTTTTACAACATTATTCATTTGTTTTCTTTTGCGTTAAAAGTGCTGGCACTCAATCTGAAGTATGAAACACTATGAAAAAAAAAGAATAATTTTAAATGATCATAAAGAATTTTAACGTACATCTCTGTAATTTTAAGCCTCTGTAGTTGTTTTTACAAAATAAACAGCTTTAATTATGAGATTTTATTGTTTTACCTAATGTATTGTTGATTTTTCATGAAGTAGGTTATTATCGCTTGGGTGGCCAATGCGCAGGCGCCTGTGGGGGCTCCAGTTGCGTTACCATTCCAGAGCTGAGAGTAAAGCTGAAATATTTCATGTGTTCGTAATTTTTTTTTACCGTTTGTGTGTTTTAGTGCTTAGACCACCTGTCTTAGACCATCTTATCTAAGTCTGTCACCATAAGAACAATGTTAACAGCATTGTTGTGTTTCCGCAGTTGGAGGTAAGATAGTCAGTTCCTCTGTGGTGGATTCCGGGTGAAGCTCGCTTCCACCTTCGGCCCGATCATCACTTAGGGTCGGGCCACACCTGCCGAACGTTCCGCGGCGGAACGTTCGGTTGAATACGCTCCTAATGTTTTTCAAGTTACCTATGACACATCAGCCGAACGTTACGTCCATAGAAATATGACGCGACGGAGCGTTCCGCCGCGGAACGTTCGGCAGGTGTGGCCCGACCCTTACCATCAGGTGAGATGCAGGCCCAGAGTTTCCCCGAAGAGGATAAAAAAAACAAAACAAAAAGTTGTAGGTCGTGAGTTCGAACCCAAGCAGGCGCTTTACTTTGTAAATAATTTCATAATTACTGCTCTCAAAACGTAAAGGAATACATCGTGAGCAAACCAGCATGTCTTAGAACCAAAAATTCCAAGATAAGTGACATAGATCTAACAACCCGCACTGGG
Source organism: Conistra vaccinii (assembly GCA_948150665.1). Lineage (NCBI taxonomy): Eukaryota > Metazoa > Arthropoda > Insecta > Lepidoptera > Noctuidae > Conistra > Conistra vaccinii. The sequence goes on from OX411332.1 coordinate 21,035,500, forward strand.
CCCGCGTGGTAGATTACGGCCCACTCCCTCTCACAGAGAAGAGGCCTGTGTCCTAGCAGAGGGAACATTAATAGGCTGATTATGATGATTATGGTATTCTTAGGTAAAGTATACCAAAATGTTATATATATATATTATTATGGCAGAACCTGTAGTTCATATTTTTGTATTCGTTCTCTCTGCTCTCCAGTATTAATTTTGCTCCAAATCCAATAACTTCTCAATGTTATCTGACATAGTACACCCACACTGCACCTCTGCCCAACCATTCGGGGCATACAAGCGTGATGTTATGTTATTATCTGACATTGAATTAGCCTCGTTCCTGACCTAAAAAGTCGTATCAAAATACTCCCCTATATCCCAATTTATCACGCCATTTCCACAATGTCACTGTGATTATGTCATCCAAACACGAAAACTTTACCAGACTATGTATTTTTACATGATGGCAACACCCACGCTACGTTAGTTAAAAAAGAACATAAAATCAAAATTATAGCTCATTTGGGAAACGTTAACAACTTTATCATAACCGTAACTATTCGTTTGACATTGAAAAACCATGGAAATTTGAATTATTCACGTTATACAACTTTTTAGAAAAAAAAAAACAACCGTGTTCCATAAAAAAAACATGCACGATAGTCTTTGGAGACTGCCGATAGAAGTGAAAACTAAGTAACTTGTGAATTGTATCGAATACATAGTATACATATAGCCAATGATATTATAAGTAAAAAGACGTAGATAGGTTATCTACTCAACATTCGATCTTCAAAAACTGCACAATGTCACACTATTAGATGACACGTGGAGGTAGGACGGCATGACGTAATAAATCGGGAGCGAAAAAGAGACAAGACGAAGAAAATGTGGCTAATTAGCCAAATTTTGACGAGTCACTTGCCTAGCGGGTATAACCTATCTACCTCTTTTTACTTATAATATCATTGCATATAGCTCATGGGAAGCGTGCGGTGACGATGACGCGAGTTCCATGATTTTTGTTCACTCAAAAAGTCCAAAACGCGCCTAAAGAAGTTTTCACTTAAAAAAACACTACAAAGTGAAAAATAGCTTTTCGGAAGTCAGTGTTTTGAATTTTCGTTTTTTGTCGCCTCCTTTTTGGAAGTCGATTAAAAACAAAACTTTATACCGGATTATTTATTCCTGGCCTGATGCGGAAGTCCTTCATGAAACACCGATTACAAAAATATTTTTTGAAAGAATATGATTACTAGTGATTGATATTATTTGAAAATACCAACTACTGATTATTTTATAATTAATCATTTCACGTGACGGCTTGCTAATGATATATGTACTTACTGCGCTATCATAGTTATTTATTACTGTAGACAAATATGTAGGTATGTATGTATAGTATAGGTAAATAAAGCGAAGAGCTCGTGGCGAAGTAACAACAGCCGTACAGGTCGATCCATCAAGTTATGTTACGCTATGTAAAATACTGGTATTCAGCTGCATACGGCTAGACTAAAACCTGTTCTCGACATAGTTAGGAAAAGGCTAGGCAGATTGATTTGATTTTCTACATACATACATACATAAACTCACGCCTTCTTCCCATGGGGGTAGGCAGAAACTACAGAACGCCACTTGCTACGCTCCTTACATACTGGTTTTGCCTCGTTTACGTTCATACATGTGGTCATACACGCTCGCCGGCTTTAGCTGCCTTTCATTCATCCTCTCAACATGACCAAAAATAAACGTCGTCTATTGTATTTTATAATGGATTTCCGCAAAGTCATCGTGAATCAACTTACTATCTTAAATTGACACATTTTATCCCGATATTCCCCTGGGGTTTAGACATTGGAAAACACGGGGCGCAGCTACTATAGGTTTATTCCGAAACCAAGCCAGAGAACATTTTCTTTGAGAAAGTCGGTGATAGTAACGTTAATCGGGTTCAAATCGAACTAACATACAAACAGATAGAGGGACGTTGTGTTTTATAATAATCGTGAACGAGTTTTATTAATAGAGATGAGACCACACAACAATTTGCTATCGACACATGATTTTCTCAATACTAAATAAACATAAGGTACCACCTGATGTGAATAAATCTCTGCAAATGTTCTTCTGTCGACATCAATCATATCGACTGTTTTGAGTTACATCACTTCTCTATATATCGAGCATTCGATGTTACGCGTAAATATATTGCTTGTTTTAATTGATATGAAGTATCATAAATATCCGCGTCTGAATTCCCCAACGATGCAGTACCAGTTGAATTATACATTATACACCTAGATTCCATCCAGCCTATGTATAACAATGTACCTACTACAATAGGCTGAATGGATTGATTGATTCATTCCAGTATGATATGTTGTATATATTATGTTGTGTGCCTTTTAGTCTGTGCTAAATAAATATATTTTCTTTGTTTTCTTTCTAAGGGATGACTAAGAGACTGACTGAGAGAGAGTGCACCTGTGTCTGCGCACGCACTCTTGTGCACTATAATATCTCCCGCGCCTAGGGTTACCAGATGAAAAAACCAAAAGTCCGGAGAAAAGGCCTGATTTCCATTGAAAAATCCTGAGATTTTTTACAGTTTAAGAATTTTCTCTCAAAAGTACTTAACAATTTAAAAAAGGCCGTAAAATTAGCGTTTATAATACACTGCGGATCTCGCTCACGCGTTGCACATCGTTGCTTATCCATAATTAAAGAAAATACGTTAAGTACATAAAAATGTATCTTCACATAATACCTAAGTATGTTAAAGCTGATTTGTAGCTACTTGGATAAATAAGTATTGATTTTAATTTTATTATTACCAATGGAAGATTATTTTTAGTTTGTTTAACTTTTTTTTTAAAGATATTTAAAATGTAAGCTGTATAAATCCTGAGATTTCATAAGATTTGCAAAATCCAGCCGCAATCCTGAGAAGAGTCCAAAAATCCTGACATCTCAGGACAAATCCTGAGATATGGTAACCCTACCCGCGCCTAGTCTACGTTGAAATTGGCCGCCATGGCCAAAATACAGTCTGGAGGACTACACTACACTACATGGGAAGACTGATAGATATTAATAATTAGGTACACAATATAGCACTCAAACTAAGTACAAGGGATTTGAACCCATTGCCTTACGTCCGTCGAATGCATTTGTGACCATTACTCCAGTTAGGTTCCTGCATAACCCGACCGCTCTTCCCCTCTCCTTCTTTGTAAAAGGTGTCAGGTAATGCAAAGCACTGACGTACATAGTAATTATTCAAATAAGTACCTACTTCAGGCCAGAAACGTCATGTCAAGTCGGTTTTGTAGATACCAGAAATACGCATTTATTCGCACGTTGCCAAAACAATAAACATCTTCAGAATGGTAAAAAATGAAGGAAATATATGTACGGTATCTATGGAAAATAATACAAACGATGATTACAAGTATTTAACGTTTTAATTAGTAGGAATAATTTTCTAATTAGTAAGGCGCGTGACTATAGTTATGAATGACACTATATACCTACTTACCAACATTACGTCATATACAATGTGAAGACTACGATACAACAATAAATGAAAATACTGGCACTACTAACGCATGAGAGTATTTTGGAACTATCGAATATTCTAGCATCGAAATTAGAAAAATGTGTTTTTCAAACAAATTAAATAGTATAAATCCAGCCTAAGCCTATAAATTCTAGGATGGCTCTTCGGACATACGTTTCCGAATATCCACTTTAGGGTGAATTTTTTGAGGTGGATAAACAGAATAACCAGAGCCGACTATGGATTTTGCCGATCTTCTACTAGCTATATTGACTAAACTATTGAATATATTCGATTGAATTTTGGTATGCAGAATGGGAACGTCATTAGAGACACACCGTTTAATTTATTGTTGTATTGTCGTGTCCACTTTGTATAATTAAGTACCTAATTATGTTGTCACATCACATCACAATAATATTGTAGCATCTAAGGATGACATGTGAAAATCAGTTGAGCTCCTCGTGTATACATATTACCTACCAAGTTACGTTAACGGCTCCGACTTACGAGTTGTAGCTCGTGGGTTCGAACCCAAGCAGGTGCTTTACTTTGTGTAAATAATTTCATCACCACTACTTTCAAAACGGTGAAGGTAAACATCGTGAGGAAACCGGCATGTCTTCGAACCAAAAATTCGAAGATATGTGACATCTACCAACCGGCACTGGGCCCGCGTGGTAGATGACGGCCCACTCCCTCTCACAGAGAGGAGGCTTGTGTCCCAGCAGTGGGAACATTAATAGGCTGATGATGAAAGTTACGTTGGGTGTTAGGCCCTTTGTACACGGCACTGTTTCTTTACTGTATGTAGTACGGCGTATAAACCGCGCCATACAAGAACGTGTCTGTCAACAAGCTACCATAGTGATCCATACAAAACTGACGTCGGTACCTACACATCATCTGCCATCATCATCTGCTTAGCCTTTTCCCAACTATGTTGGGGTCGGCTTTCCGTCTAACCGGATGCATCTTACATGGAGCGACTGCCTATCTAACTTCCACAACCCAGTAACTGGGTAACAATAGGTCCCTTGTTAAGACTGGTTATCAGACTTTCGGGCTTCTGACCCGTAACGACTGTCAAAGATCCACGAGTGACAGCCTTCACCAACGGTTTAACGTGCTTTCCGGGACACGGAGGAGTCTTGGTATGTAAAGATGGTCACCCATCCACGGACCAACCGCGGCAAACGTAGCTTAACCTGAACGATCGCCCGTGCGGCTAATATTACTTAGCCACAAACCCCTTCGCGACAACCGTATACACGCGACGAATAAACCGTAGTTTTTCACGGCAAGAAAAACTTGGCATTGAAGCTGAAGTTGAAAATCTCATCAAAAAAGGTGCTGCTTTGATCACCGAACTGGGGTGGGTCAATGGGGTAATTCCCAAAACATATTTAAAAAAAAAATAGTAGTACTCACTACATATTTATAAAACACCCCGCCGCGTCTGTCTGTGTTTCTGAACGCTATAAACTCAAAAACTTCCGAACTGCTTTTCATACGGTTTTCACCAACGGACGGAGTGGTTTATGAGGAAGGTTTAAGTGTATAATTCATTAAGGATTTGTGTGAAATATTGGCTAAAATATGACGAATGCAACAAGCTGATATGACATTACGACAGAAAAAAAAAAAAAAAAAAATTTTTTAATTTTTTTTATTATTTATATTGGCATAATATGCTCTGCTAACCGTGCGAAGCTGGGATGGGTTACTAGTTTAAAATAATAATGATACTTATCGTTATAAATTCAAAGATATATCTCCTAAATATGAAAACACTGATATATTTTCATATTTACACACATGAATATTATTGAATACAGGGTGGCAGGGACAGACGCGAAAAATGTTACCAAGGTTTCAGTACATGATTCTGAACCTCTCTTGGTTGAAACTTTTAGTCGGTTTAAAAAAAAATGGCTGTATCATAGAAAACTGCAATACCTACGCGGTAAAAATGTATGGAACGGCAATAAAAATAAAAAAAACTGACTTAAAATTTCAACGTAGGGGGGTTCAGAATCATGTACTAAAACCATGGTAACAGCTTTAGCATCGATGTCCCTGCCACCCTGTATAATATTATTATAGTCAACGAAATATTACCTACTAGCTACCAAGCAAGCTGTTTTCATGAAAATATCTGAATTACTACGTCACAAAGTTACCTGGCACTTGTCGACGAAATTACTTACATTTTATTCATGCGTACAAATATTATACCTAATATTAAACCGCCTGAGCATAATTCTTTGCGACATGTATCTACTAATATGTATTTCGCAGAATTACCTGATTCTGAAACTAACTCAGTGCTAGATATTTATTAACTATAGAATATAAATATATATATATTATTACGTTTCTATGCGGTGCAAATCCAAGCATGAAAATTGTAATTTATATTTACTGAAATGATTTAAACGGTGCGATTTAATAGCCTGTGGCATACCATAACTTGAAGCAAGTATAAAGCCCATCACAGATTTAGCTTCCAGCGACCTTAGACGGAGCTACTCGTAATTATATTTATATTAAGTCACCAAAATATGAGGATAGATAAAGCAAGACATAACCGCAGATCAAATGAGGGTAAAGTATAGCTACCGTGTGTGGTGGCTTATTGCTATAATATAATAATATATAGCCCAGTATATTTACATAATATATAATAGTGACGGGCTTAAAACTTGCACCGTCTAAACATAATATTGTATGCCACTGACAAAAAACTTGCATCGTGTAATTGAGGCTTTGGGCGCTTTTAAAGTCTTATTATTATTAATTAATCAATTAAGTAGTCAATAGGAAGGTATGAGTGATATCAACATGATGTTCAGTCTTTTCATTCGTTCTTGCCGGTTATTTAAATGTGAGTGTCTAGGTATACTTGAGACAGTCGAGATACACATTGAAGATGTGGGTTCTTTCCTTCCATTGTACCTGTCCAGATGAGCTCGTATGACGTTGAGGACTCTTCGTGTCTCAGACAGTACGCACCTATGTACCTTCGCTAAAGAGTTGCGGCCAATCCTGGAGTCATTTCTATTTTTTTCCTCAAATAGAACCAAGAAAACCGTGGCAGTAAGCACTTACGTACTATATATAATTATGCAACAAAAATAAAACGCTTGCCGTGTCCCTTTCTGAATTTATTTTAGCAATCATATTCACGTTCAAACACTGCACAATATCAGAAAGTATATAGGGCTTGACCCCTAATGAGCTGTCTAATAAATAAGGCTATAGTGATAATGAAGCCAGACTCATGTGCTCATAACGAAAGCATTCGGTGTTGCAAGGGGCCGGCGGAAAAATTACGAGAACTGATAGAATATATATACCTATGTATCTTAGTACCTACGTAGTTTTTGGTGAATGACATAATGACTAAATTCTATGTAGTTATTGGCTTAAAGTTTTTACAAACTGCTACCTGCACTACTCGTGTAGATTCATTAACTTCGTGTTTTCAGAAAGAACGATGAAATATCCTTAAACCTTCAGCTGTCATTAACGAGACACAATAGAATTTTAATTGTTATGCCCACCTGATGTCCACTGTAACGGTCAAGCGGGACTGTTGATTACGGTGAAGTCGATGATCTACGTCTTCTTCTTCTTTGGCTTCTGCAGTGGTCCAGTTTTAAAGAAGCCGGAAAGCTCGATAGGGCAACTGCACAGCGTGGACCCGATGAATTTGTAGGTACCCACTTAAGTAACCAAACTGGAGGAGGCTCTATATAAATGCAACCCATGGATATACTCAATTGAGATTAAAATAACCGATTATGATAATAAGAAAAGCGTGTACAGGTTCTATTCGTAACAGATTACGAACTATCCAATTGACCGGGATTCTATTCCGAACTGACGCGACACAAATGGCAACACACAACAAAACGCATTGTTCAAAGCGGACCTGTTATGTCTGCGCTATATCGGGTCTATCTGTATGTGATGGACGAATAGGTATTGCTAAATATGAACCGTATTCATTCATGTTGGCACCTAGAAAGGCATTCATCGCCATTATCCTGCCCTATTATCCTGCTATATTATCATATATCAGTGTTTTTCAACGTCTCTTTATGGGGATTGCGAGGCATAAGTAAAAGAAAAAAAAATTTATACTTTGTTTTTGCTTTAGATAATTACAGCAGATTTTCTTTTAGGTTGGTTCCCAAACTTGCCTCATCTATACAAGCTGCATTTAAAAACGTAATTACTCAACTGGAAAATCCTTCGTAGCCATGACCCTCATAATAATATAATTCATCAATAGTACGACTAAAAAAATATTTTGGATTTAATTATGATGCGAGTGGGATACGCTGTCCCCACAAATCCATCGAATCGCTTTTCCGGCAATAAGGCGTTTGGCGATGTAGTAAATGTCTCTGTTGATTATGTAATTAGTAAAATCTTCCTTTCCATACTTGTACATAATATATAAAATAATTAGTTGTATACACATAGTTTAGATAGTAGGTATTAGATTGGATATAAGATTTTTAAGTAAAGTATTTAATTGGTTTGTTAATTTACAAAACAAAAAAAAAATATCCTCATTAAAATTGTATTTATTCAAGTTACTCGGGATATCTGGGCAAAGGCCACAATATACCACCAAAACGCATTTGTTGTGTTGTTGTTGTTTTAATCGTGTCTCTTCCGTCCAGCGTACCTACTGCTAAGCGCATGTACATGACGGAACAGCTGTGGTACTGGTACTAAATATGACGAAGAGACCGAAGAGTTTATAATACAACGTGATGTATCGCTGTCTGTGTAACTTTGTTGTGCAGTTGATAAACAATGGATACTACGTCATTGAGTTGACGTGTGTGGGGAAGAGATAAGTTTGCCTGGTCTTTTACTTGAATACCTAAAACTCTAATTAAGTGTACGCTACATTGACTTATTTTTAATATATCAATGGTACGCTAGTCGGTCATTCTTCCATACAAGCGAAGTATGGTGATTACTCGTTTGTTTGACTGTAAACGTTCAAAACTAAAAATTATTTAAATATTTCTTGTGTTTATCTAGCCCTGTATAGAAGCAGAATTGGAAAAAGTATTGGTTTGAAAGTTATGAGTGTCGAAACTTTCATATTTCAACACAAATTTTAACTCGTCTTTGGACGTAAATAAATATATTTTTATAGTAAGAAAATGGAAAAATAGAAACCTAATTTATTTAATAGTTCAAATAATTTTATTTTTAGTAAATAAATCCAGTATTTCTTTCATAATATCTATACGCCCAAAGGTATGTTCATGGAATTTTACGCGCTTGTATTCGTTATAAATCATCGTCTAAATAAATAAAAACTAGAAAAATAAACAATAAATAAATAAAACTAACTAAATAAATAATTAGACTAATTAGTTCGAGCCGTTGACTAGTGTACACCCTTAAGGGCTTCTTCGTCAACATATAGATAATTAACCACGCTTGCTTACTGTGTGTATACCTCTTTAGGCTAGCAGCAGCGCCTTAATTTCGTTGTAATTCTACAATATCCATTGCTTCGTATGCTTGTATAGTCTGTTTCCTCATCACCATGATTAATGCAATCTGTGTTGATATTGAGGTTGTAATTTCAAATGACTAACGTTATGTTTAGGGTACAGGATTCCCCGCAATATGACTTTGATATCGCGGGTAATCCTGCACCGGTATTGAAACTTGATGAATCAAATCCTAAATACTTGTTCCTAGAAGTTAAGTATACCTAAATTCTAGAATGACCTAACTTCAATTTCTGCCTGTAATTTCTCCAGTTAAGTTTAAGAGCGTCTATTCTGACATTGAGCAACGTCGCAAATAGATTTCAAATATTCAAGTAGGTACTAAATGTTCGGTGTTAAGATATTAATTATCGAAGTGTCTAGTTGTTATTCGTCCGTTTACCGGACGATTAATTTAAATGTTATTCGTCCGTTTACCGGACGACTACTAACAGCCATTAATTATTGCATTTCATAATCAATATTCTAGTTCGCTAATTAGCGATATTACTTATTTCCATACAGTAATACTGCCAAATTAATCAAAACCGGTAAATATTTGATAGCTATTTACGACGAAATGAAATTGTTTATTCTGTAAATAGGATATTGGAATCACTTTTACACGTCATATTAAAATTTATGTTAAAAATTAGCTAGATGAGTTCGGCGTTTCCTATCTGACTACTCTGCGAAGAAAGGCCGAAACAAACTCAGAGGTCACAGTCTCTTTTAAAGTCCAGACATAATCTTGGTCAGGCCATATGAGGACCATGTAGACTGGTGTCTGAAATGGTCTTTTGAGGAAAGAACCATACAGATTTGAGTGGACCTGTCCAGTCAGTGCAAGCATTTGTCAGTAATCGCGGAGCTCAACTCTGAACTTAAGGAGCTCAACTCGACGAACAGTACCAAAGAAAGGACATTTGGTTAGGCCGCATAAACTACTCAAACTGCCAGACCATCATTAAAACTAACTGTGAAAGAAAAAAGAAAATAATGAAAGAAGAAAATAAAAATATCCACATAGTCTTCACATTCACAATAATTAAAATAATATAATACTTTACAAAGTAATCATGTCATTTTGTATGTAATATTCAATAATGTCAATGTATATATTTAACTGGTATAATTTGATGATTTTACTGAATAATTATAATGTCGAGTTTCAAGGTTTTATTACAAGGTTTAGCAGAGCGAGCAGCTCAATCCCATGCTTTTTTATCTTCTAAATAATCGGAAATTCTATAATACCCTTTTGACGTTGCCAACTTTTAGGATAAACTCTCATATATGACCCATGTAATAGGGGGAGAGAAAACGAAGCCTCCGATCTGCTACAGAGATATTCCGGATGGCAACCATGTTAAATGATCTAATGTTTAGTAAAAACATTAATCTTTAATCTTCCGGTCTATTAATTACCCGATTATCCAAATAAGTATTTTCATGTTCAATTTAACAACAATTTGTAAGTGTAATTAGGGTAATTAGTAACAATTAAAGAGCCTAACACACTATAATCACTTCTATATCTAGGCAAGAGTTACATAACGAGTAGAAATGATGTCATTAACTACAGGAGGCTCACCTTACTGAGCGATTTAATCTGAATAATTCTATTGTGGCCTACCTTAAGGGGAGCAGTAAATAATAATAAAATAAACACATTGGCTGTTTTGAAATAATCTTTATGTCCTCTATGAATTATAAATGGTTCATTTGCGATGTTGTTGTAACCTACGAAATATTTGTTTTACTTTAGGGAATGTCCTATAATATAATTATTTGTTTTGCCTCAAATGGCCATTATTTATTGTCTCAATGAAATCAATGTTTTTTTATGATAGCCTCGTTGATTTACCTTGAGGTCCCGGTTTCGATTTCCAGATTGGGCAGTTATCGGATTTGCCAATCAGATTTTTTTTGTAGTAGCGAGGAGTCTAGCTTTGTGCCCGGTAAATAAAAAGAAAAAATTGGAGGTAAATATGTGTCACATCCACGCAAAACGGCCATCGGTCAGCTTAATGCTGCGACCCTATGCTAGACTGAGCTTACAGAGCCCCAACGCTGGTTTTTAGCGACAGCCGGCGTTGACGTGATGACGTCAACCGGTACAGCATTAGTGAAGTAATAACATGTGAAATCTTTTCTGCAATGAAAGTACTACAATGTGTAAAACAACTTAGTAATAGTATAATAAAAGTACCACGTTGAGGTTGCCAAACTTTGAAAAGCGGCCGAGTAATCCTCATCAACTTGTTCTTGTTGGCAAATTAATTACTTTATGTGGTTAATTTAATACCAAGTTTGCATCTAACAATAACAATGCATACAAACAGCTGTGAACTATAAACTTACTCAATAGGTATAAATTGTTCATTCACACTAAGTATACATAGGTGCCTATAGTGTATCTTTAAGCGTGCGTAAATACTACGTCATTATTATAATTTATAGTGGCAACAACTTGCCAATTGATTATTGATTATTACTAGTAAACAAATTGTTATAATAGATATTGGAATCTGAACCTAACATAGTTGGGGAAAGGCTAGGCAGATCAGTTGGTATAAAAAATTGGCCTATCTGATGATGATAAAATTCAATTATTATATATTGCACGACTTTTAATGCGAAGCATTAGAGCGTGCTCTACGATCGAAAAATTTTTTTTGCCCCATTTCTGTAACTGTTTTTATTGTTACACTCCTGCTAGTACACAGAACCTTCTTAATTTATATAATACCATTGTATATATGATTAAATGGAGATTAATACTGTACTTTTTAACAATTGATTTAATGCAGCAGAAATGAAAAAAACATCAAAATAGTTGAAAAAAAATTCCTGTCCGTCAATTTATGAAGCTTGAAAACATTGTAGCTTGCGATAAAATCAATTAATTGTGTAAATTTTTTTTTAATACATTCGTTTCATTCATAGAAGGAACCCTATTGAAAATGGCTCTTTTATTCAAAGTAGTTTAATTATAATTAATAAAATACTAACTAAAGTATAATATCTTTATCTAAATATTTCCAACCTTGACATGACGTGTTGCCTAGCAACCCACAACGTGAATATCTAAATAAATAGTCTTTGACATTACGTAAGGATTGCGAGGTTAGAATTTTACCCATATTGATGGGTAAAACAGCAGTCAAAACATACTTCATGAAAAGTGATAAATTGTAAATTTTTTTTTGAAACTATGTTTTGAATTTCTTTTTCGTTTATGAATGAGTGTTATGAGGCGTGCACTTTTGGATTTTCCAAACTATTTCTATAATTCTATTACCTAAGGCGCGGTCAGCTAGTTCCACGCGCACTATACTTTTATAGTTCTTTGTAACATAGCTAACAAAAAATGATTACGATGCCTTTATATTTGCCAACAAGGGGAACAACAAATATGATCACATTTCTGAATTTCGTACAAAGCTCAAGTGGCTCCCCATACGTCTTCGCCGGAATTCTCATATCTTATTTCAACTCTACAGTATTCTGTTCAATCCTAAAACCCCTTCTTATCTTAAAGAACGTTTCAAGTTCCTTCATGACACACATAATAGATATCTGAGGTCATCGGAAAACTTGAGACTTGAGATGCCGATGCATTCTACCAGCTTTTATGACAAATCTTTTACAGTTCAAGCAGTACGGTTATGGAATGCCTTGCCCGTGTCGATAAGGCGTGCTCAATCTTTGTCGACTTTTAAAGTTCAAGTAAAAAAACACTTCCTCTCTCCTTAAAAATCATCATTACGTATATAGTTCCTTGATCTTGTTCCAAGTTTATAACTTTATATTATATATTATCTATGTATATTTATATAGATAAGTTTATGCTTTATGTATGTATGTATTTATTGTATATGTAAATGGTACACCACTGACTACCTGCAGTATTGTCTTTCCTTCTTACTTTAATCCATCCAAAGGTTGTCTGTAAAAGATCGCTTTTAGCGATAAGACCGCCCATTGTGTCACCGTATGTAAAATGTCTAAACCTATGTCTGTAATTTTTATGGTGTACATAATAAAGAGTATTCTATCTATCTTCTATCTATCTAACAACATATCTTCTAGTAGATGCCTGGGGACCTTAATATCTTACATACGAATATTACACATTCCTTTGTTTTTCATAACAGTTCAACCCCAGTCTAGTTCAGTCAAAATTAGATTCTGTGAGCGCGCAAAACTTTTCTTAATAATATGATTGAAACCAAGTTCTTCTCCTTTGGCGATTGAAAAGTTACAATTTCTGACAAATAATATTATATTCTTGGAAAAATTTGAGTAGGAATTGAAGTTTATAAATTGTGGGTAGGTATTTAATATTTCGATATAAACGGCATGTCAATGAACTTTACCTAACTTTCATTCATTATTATTTTTCAGTATTGCATGTTGTGTCCAATAAAGTAATTTAGTTTCAGCCCGTTTTTCAAAAAGGAGCAATCGTAGGTCATCATTTCAGCCGAAAGACTGGTCTGTAGCGGTTAGACCGCCACATACAAAAATTACGAAACAAAAAGACATGACGTCACACAATTCCTACATCTCGCAGTTAGAGTTTACTGAGCGAATTACATAGATAAGACTATCCGAAATCAACATATGGGCAGTTGCCCGCCAGACATAACAACCCGTCTGGTTGGAGGATCCTCCCTTTTCTATGGTGGATGAGTGAACTTTACACCATGTTCCTCATACCCCTAAATTGGTGACCCCGAGTATGAACGTCAACGCAGCCTTCGTGCAACTACTTCAGCGTGACGTCATCATCATCACTCCCGCAAGCTTTCGTGAGGCGAGTCACACAGCCAGCCAGCACCCACGGCTTCAACGGGTATCCTGACCACCAGCATGCAGCGAACGCGCATTCCTGGTCATCACCCTCAGCCTCATCAGCAACCTTGGCACAGCACCTGCACTTCCGGCCGGTCTCACAAGCAGAGCCTATTCTACCCTCTCCTGGTCGACGCAAGCAGTCAGCCAAAAACCCGGCGCTGTACCACATCCGACTCACTGGATGACGACGCAGCGCCTCCCAGACTCACTGGGGAATCACCGCAGACAGTTCCGACTCACCGTGAACTATGCGGCACCCGGTTCCGACTCACTGGAACCACAGCTGGCACTGTGAAGCATCGCAAGATCCAAGACTCAGCCCACTATCGACCTCCGGTCTCCGGAGGGGAGTGATGTAGCGGTTAGACCGCCACATACAAAAATTACGAAACAAAAAGACATGACGTCACACAATTCCTACATCTCGCAGTTAGAGTTTACTGAGCGAATAACATAGATAAGACTATCCGAAATCAACATATGGGCAGTTGCCCGCCAGACATAACAACCCGTCTGGTTGGAGGATCCTCCCTTTTCTATGGTGGATGAGTGAACTTTACACCCTGTTCCTCATACCCCTAAAGGTCCACTGCTAGTCTGGACATAGGCCTCCCCCACGCACCGCCACTTCGATCGATTCTGTGCTTCCCGCATCCAGCGGATTCTTGCGGCTTTTACAAGGTCATCGGTTCTTGTGGTGTGGTAGGCCTTCCAACGCTACGTCTTCCGGGACGCGGTCGCCACTCCAGAAGCTTTCGGCCCCATCGGCCATCGTTCTGCGAGCAATGTGCTGCCCATTGCCACTTAAGTTTGGCAATTCTTCGTGCTATATCGGTTACTTTGGTTCGTCTACGGATCTCTTCATTTATGATTTGATCACGGAGGGAAATTCCAAGCATAGTCCTCTCCAATGCCCATTGGGTGACTTTTAGCCTTCTGATAAGGCCTGTTGTGAGCGACCACGTTTTAGTGCCATAAGGCGCTGCGCAAACGTAAACACTTTTTAGTTGCTGTGTCATGTAGCGCTGATCGGACACAGTCGACCGTTGCTGGTTCTATATAAATCAAATATTCATCGGTAGCTTGTATCTGACACAAGATACAAAAGTATCCACGTTCGCGCCAAGGCCTAGTCATCACTGGCAACACGCACTGGTCAAAAACTTTTGTCTTGAGACACTGCGGTATTCGTAGGTAGGTATTACTGAAAACTTTAATAATAGTACACACGGATTACACCTTCATTACATCTACAAAAAATCCTGAAACCCCGTAAAGCTTTGTACAGACTAGCGCGTTACCGATTATTGTTATACCGTGAAGTTTTGTTCGTTTTACAAGTCGCGCTGGTCTGTAAAAGCCTTTATTCACTGTAATTATATATTTAAAATTTCCAATGCCGTACCTATTTATTTAAGAAAGCTAATTATATTAATTCCTACAATGCTTTTAAAGATAAACATGTAGTTCAAACGGGTTCAGGGTTGATTTTCTTTTTTGTTTTTATTCTGCAATGTTAGCTTAAAGCCGTGTATTCACTAGGCGCTAAAAATGTCTCGATCATGAGTTCCAGAGAAATTGCGACAAGTCGCGAGAGTGCTCAGAAACTGAAGCAGTTTCTACAAACATGAAAAGTATCTTATGAATTTGCAGTACCTATAAAGGCAAGCGCACATTACAGCCGCATCGTGCCGCAGCGCAACGCAATTCTAATACAAGAAAGGCTGGCACGGCCTGCCTGTAGTATGTAGACGTTCATTAAAAATATACCAATGTATATTGATGATTAAGTGATGCAGGAAGATATGCGTTGCGGTGCGGCCCACCCAAATGTGCGTCAGCCTCTTTGGAAAAAATAAAATCTGCATTTTATTTTCAGACTGCAGGGCATAGGCCTCTTCTCATACCGAGACTTCTATCTATTGTCAGCAGGATATTTAGAAGAAAAAAAAGGCAGTCTTTGGGGACTGCCGATAGAAGTGAAAACTAAGTAACTTTTTGATTCTCGCGTTGATGTCTTTCGTTTAGTAACTTTTTGATTCTCGCGTTGATGTCTTTCGTTAAGTAACTTTTTGATACTCGCGGTGATGTCTTTCGTGCGTTAGGTGTCGATGACGCGAGTTCCATGATTATTGTTCACCCAAAAAGTGGTCAACGCGTCTAACTAAAGAAGTTATCACTTAAAAAAAAAACGAGGGGTGTCGTTTACAAACTTTTGTGACGTAACAAAAGTGTCATGGCTGTCAAAATGTTACACTTTTTCGGTCTAGCTCTCATTCGCTAAGTGTGTGTGCATGCGCTAAGGAACTTCGTTCCATAAGTTAAACCTAATTCAGACTAAAAATTCACATACATACTTCCTTACTATAGTTAGTACTATAAAACACTTATTGCGCTTCGTTAGCTAACCGAGTGAGCGAACAACTAATTGAGTTGAGCTTTAGAGCAAAGATTTCGATAAATTGTTGCAACGATCTTGATGGATACTGCACAATCTACTTTGTAGTAAGTTATAGTTTTATTTAGGTTACTTTTGCCAGCTTTACAGCACGTCTTTGAAGTTTTTCAGATAGAGTTGATAGGATTAGCTGGTAGAAGCCTGGGCTGATGAGCGAGTCGTCGTGAGTTCAAACCTCCCACAATTTGCACTTTTGAAGTGTCGTGGTACTTTCTTAAATTATACTTTTGGCTTTTTTTTGAGGAAAACTAGGAAAAAACAATTTTATTCCTTAAAACATATTTTATGTAATACGCTTCCTTGAATTTTAATTTGTCTGAATCAACTTCTCATCAGCAAAAAATATATTTTCAGAACAAGACAAGGCAAAGGTTAACGCGGCTCTGATTGATGGCTGTAATCATCTTCGTGAACTGTTGATCAACCAATTTAGATCAATCGATCAATTGCGAAGTGTTCTAGTTCGTTCAAAAGAACAACGTTTTTAAGCTGATTCTTTTTGGACGGGGTTTGATGTGAGAAGTATATAGGTGAAGGCTTTTGCGTAGGAGGCGTAGGCGTCTAGAGAAGTTCTGCTTCCTATTTCTGGCGTCAAGCACCGTTGCTGAGTTCCGGGTAGAATTATGTGTGAGCCGGTGTAATACAGGCACATTTCAGTTTGGTCTAGAAGATGGCAATGCATCTGCAATGGCACCACCATTGCAGATGCATTGCAAAAGTCGTTAGTCCCGGTTGTTTGCTTATCTCCCAATAACAGAAAAACATGGACTCATTCAAAGTCGCTTTTCACGTTTGACTATGTCCGCGTTGTTCTTCTAAACCACGCAACAGATTGTGACGAGATTTTCACCATCGTTTAGAGAATTTATTCCGGAAGGTTTATGTATATAATACGTTAATATTAAAGTTACATTAACCTAAGAAATCTCGATATTTGTCAACTCGTAAAACGCCGTGCGTAGCAGGAGCGGGTCGCTAGTTATAGTATAATTTTGGGATACATAGGCACAACTAATATTTTTTAAATTCTAACGAATTCAATTCAATTCAATAATCACAAAGCTGACTTAAAGTTAATGACAAATAACTAGGCTGACTTTGAATAAGTAATATGAAATCAAATGGTTTAATTGAAATAAATGTTTCATAGTTTATACAGTTATTTTTTCACACGACTATACTTTGTCCAGTTGCTAATCTGTCCAGCTGCGAAACTGTCCAGCTGAGAATCTGTCCAGTTGCGAATCTGTCCAGTAGCACCGGAGGGAAAAAATGTCTCAGATGTATTCCACCTTTGTGAGAGACTGGTGCCTGCTATAGATTTTGGGGAAACGAATGATCAGCAATGAGGTCTAACGTAGTGGATGAAAATATGAATCGTGCGAAGCAGGGGTGAGTCGCTAGTTAAAGTATAATTTTATTTTGGGTTATCTAGGTACAACTAATATAATTCTAACGAATGATCAGCAATGAGGTGTAGCGTAGTGATGGAAAAGCAATGGATGGAAATATCTGAAAATTAAAGATTTAAATCAATATGGCGGATGGAAGAACGAGACAGCACGTGGGTTGAAACTCTGATGTTATTTTAAACTTAGTGATGAGAAAGAAGAGGTGAATGAAATATATGTTTTAACGTTAAAGAAAGTGCACGTTGCACTTGCGAGATTAGTATTCTGAGAATAAAAACGCAAACCAAGTTTGGAGTTTGTTGAAGAGCTTTCTCTCATTAACATAAAATTGAGCTTTTATACCTACAATTTGTAAAAAAAACTCTGTCCAATGCATGAAGGTGTTATTAGGTATAGTACTGAGAGTCTATATAAGTGGTAAGTTTCAGGAAAAATGAAAAGACCCGCATTTTTTTTCAAAGGGGGATTTTACCGGGATCTAAATGCATGGGGCGTGGGCGGCCGTTCGTTTAGCGGCTGTCTACAAGTCATAAACCCTGTTGAAAATTTGATATTTTTTTATAGAATTAGCATAATTTTGGTACTTACTTACTAGAAAAACGTGAATTGCAAATAGCAATAACTTTTTTATTTTCAATAATAAAAAGATATTTTATTACTTTTTCGTAATGTTATTGCAGTACATAATTATGTGCCTGCCTTTTCGGATCGCGCAGGTTTTTTTAGGTATTATTAAATTTTACATGAAATCTTATCTCGTGGCGACATGGCCAGTCGAAAGTGGAATACTAATAACAGAAATCTCGTCGCCAATATGATGATGTTTGTTTTACGATTGTTTTTTTCCGCATTGTTCTACTGTTCCCCCCCGAAAAGACGATGCGTTGAAATTAAGTCAAATTAATTTACCTAGCCTTTTCCCAACTCGACTATTTTGGGGTCGGGTTCCAGTCTAACCGGATGCAGCTGAATACCGGTATTTTACATTTAGCGACTGCCTATCTGACCTCCTCAATCCAGTGACTGGGTAACACGATACCCGTTGGTAAGACTGTTTGTCAGACTTTTTAGCTTCTGACTACCCATAAAGACTGTCAAAGATCTACGAATAACAGCCAGGACCAACGGCTTATCGTGCTTTTCGAGGCACAGAGGGGTCTCGCTTATGTAGCTTAACCTTCGATCAACCCGCGTGGTTGTTATTATTTAGCCACGAGAAATGAGGTATGTAGAATTTATGCCTATACGCCACTCAAATTAACATAAACCCATATTATTAGGTTACCAGGAATCCGGAAAATTTCCTCAAGGTCACGAGCTGTTTATCGTATTATTAATTTATTATTATTACCTATCGGCTAGCCGCTGGTTATTATTATAACTGGTGCGACTTGATCGATTTTGATAGCTTGGAGACAGATGAGTTTCGTCTGTCGTATATTTAGTTACGGAAATAGATCGTGCTTCACTGCACGATCTAGTCAACACAAGCTTTGCACTGTCTATCTATGCCTATATTATAGAGAATTAAATCACTACGGAATCGCCAGTGACAGCGTCTAAAAACGGCAGTTATTTTAAAATTCGTGGCTTCTACAGTGTGTTCAGAGCTTTACTTCGTCTTCTGTCACGAACCGCCTTTCTAGGCCGTCAGTTTCTATATTTTGTAATTTGTGTAGTACAGTGAGTAAACGGTGATACGCTAGGTTTGTATGGAAATTATTGCCATCGCAACCTCTAGACGTGGCTTTTGAGGCGTCTTTGTGGTCTATACTATATACGGGGTGGCAGGGACATCGACGCGAAGCCGATTACCATGGATTCAGTACATGATTCTGAATCCCCCTGCGTTGAAATTTTTCGTCGGTTATTAAAAAAAAAATCTGCTGCTCCATACATTTTGACCGCGTAGGTATTGCACTTTTCTATGAAACAGCTGTTTTTTTTTTAAATAACCGACGAAAAATTTCAACGCAGGGGGGTTCAGAACCATGTACTGAATCCATGGTAACCGGCTTCGCGTCGATGTCCCTGCCACCCCGTATATTATCTTCACGTCTATAATCTTCCTTTGGTTATTGCCCGATTCCTTCATAATTAACCTAAAATAGAGGAAGTTCCAGCAAAGTATAGAGAAAAATTGCAAAATCTACAGATTTTCCTCCGTAAGCAATATTAAATGAAAGTTATACTGTTCTTCATCCTGTAGTCCCAACACCATTTAAAAAAAAAATCTTGAAATTAATATAATTAAAGAAGAAGAAAGTAATCAAAAACTTTTATTATTTAATCTAATCGTCCAGATTAGGTACGATTAGGTAAGTGACGTATTCAGGATTTGCTGGGTGATTCGAGTGTTAGTGAGAGGTTTAAGTATAAGCTCTCTAGGACTCTTGAAATCAAGCGAATATTTTTTAATGGATAACTAGGTATACCTTCAAAAAATATTTATTTTGAAGACAAGTTAGTAGTCACAACATATAAGGAAAACATTGGAAATATTAGTTACCATTTTTAACAGAATTATGGTATCACACAATTCACATAGAAAACAATAATAATTCTTTATGATGCAACAGTGGAACAGCAATAATAAGCGGATAACCGTTCGCCGTGTATTTTAGGCACT
The DNA here is from genome assembly GCA_948150665.1 of Conistra vaccinii. Classification (NCBI taxonomy): domain Eukaryota; kingdom Metazoa; phylum Arthropoda; class Insecta; order Lepidoptera; family Noctuidae; genus Conistra; species Conistra vaccinii. The sequence goes on from OX411332.1 coordinate 21,055,940, forward strand.
ATGAATATGAATAATTATTATGATTTATGAAAGCAAAATGTGTATTCTCAGTGCGGGCCACGAATAGATTTTCCTGGTTTTCCGACAGAAGATTTTGTGACTCGGCCGTCGATTTTGTTAGGTCGGTAAGAATTTTTATAAATTACAAATTGTAGATGAAATGAACTTGTTTATACTGTAAATAGGGTATCGGAATCACTTTTAAAGGTCATAAAAAAAAAATACTATGTTAGATGGAGTCGAGATTTCTATCCCTGAGAAGAAACGGCGAAACACACTCAGTGGTCAGGATGAACCATGATGCTAAGCAGTAAGTTAATTTGGTCTATAAGACAAGCAATTGAGTTGCATAACTTATAGGCCATATTGACCTGACCTTCGAAACTTACATTACCGCCAGCCTCAAAGGCATGATAAAACTCCCATAGACCTGTTTTTTATTTTAGTTCTCATTTGCCTTTCACAATAACGGAATTTCTGTTATCCCCTCTAAGTGAGCTAAAGCTGAGCTAGAAACTTATTTACTATTGTATAAAATCAAGTTTTTCTAGCTGAACAGACAGCTGTGCTGCTGGGGAGTTTATTGCGCCGCTTTTTTTCCCCAGCTAAAGCACTAGGAAGTGGTGAAGGGCGGCCGTTTTTGGGGCACTGACATATGTAATTTTGACGTTCGAAAAGTGCTGATTCTCAACTTAGTTTGAATAAATGACTTGATTGATTTTGATTTTATAGTTATTGGATTAGAAAATGAGACAATCATATTATTTTTACAACTATACATTTTCTCTGTTTATTTGAAAGAGACTCACGTCTCAGAGATCCGGTCAAACACCAAGTAGATTAGTGTTGGATTTAACAAACATCCTTGTCTAGTTTACAAACAATTCAAACAACTATTCTAAACAATTTAATTGCTGTTCGAAGTCGCGCGTGTTATTGTATTGTTTTTCTTTATTAATTCCTTGGCTTTTTGCCAGAGTTTTGGATGTAGCAACAAGTCGTGTTATCAGTATTAGGAGTATTTCTTTGCCTCGAAAAATGTGTGTTTTTTATGTCTTTTTCTTTTTTTGGGAAAAGTAATAAAAAATTGTCAGTCATTCAGATAATAATAAAATATTATAGACACGAATTTTTTGCTTTATCATTTTAATAAAAAATGGTTTAGATAAAAGGGGCTCGCAACGTCACAAGTCAGTATAAAATCTACTGGGGAGTGACGTCATGCCACATTTTAACTCAATGTATTGTCGTGATCTTTCGATTAAGTAAAAAGAGAAAATACGTGTCTAATATTTTTTCATGATCGACCCGACGAACAAAAGGGGGACGTAATACTCATATATATGCAGATCGCGCGGTAAACTCTGCTTGCGCGATGCAGGATTTTGTGTGACGTCAGGACTTTGATTCGTAGTTCGTATACATGTGGCGATGTAATGACGCCACAAAACTTTTATTGTTGTCTCATCAATACCGCCCATTGATTTAATATTGTGCCACAAAGTGTCAACCATCAATTACCTACGAAAAGTAGATTCACCACAACAGTTTACAAACAAGTCAGGGCTGTCACTCGCTACCGCTGTCACTTGCTTAACTTTTTACGTACGTAACTGTTCACGGCATGTGGACGTCCTTTGATGTTTTGTTCCGCATCGTCGGACGCGAAAATGTTTTTAAGTTGTTTAGAATTTTGTAGAGATTAAGTGACTTAGTGTAAACTGAATGGTAATTTAATAATTATTCTTGAGATACTTATTTACACTACAGTGGATGTATTTTATATTTCAGCTTAGGTATCTATTTTATTTGTTTTTTGAAGTGATAACTCCTAATGCCTAAGGCACTAAGTCCGCCTTTGTACCTTTAGTGTGAAAAGTTTAAATAAATAATAAATAACTTCTTAAGCGCGTTGAGCGGTTTTTGGTAAGGGGTAAACTTATGGATTTGCGTAGTGCTGGGCTATAGAATATAGATGTCGTTAATACCAGTTTTAAGTTTTCACTTCTGTCGGTAGTCTGACAGCTGCCTATTTAAAAAAAATAATTTTAAGAAAAATTACAGCTTGTATCAATAACAGTAACATTCAGTAGAGGATGGCCAGTTACTTATTTCTCGACATTGTTTTTCTCACGTGTGAACATAGATAAAGTAGTCAGTAAGAATCTCAGAACATGGAGGTCTGTCATTTTTGCCAGACCTCAAATCTTAAAAGGAGGAGTGGTGGTTAATCAACTTTAAATAGCTTTTCTACTTCTCGGTTATTATTACCTATTGAAACTTCCTTGGATGCATTCTATAATTACGTAGCAGTCACGTGCTGCCAAACAAGTAAAGTGGAGAAACAAATAAACAAGTAGTTTCCTATCTTTCCCCGCGCCAAAAACATAGCTAAGGGGAACCAATGAACTCCTTCTTCTCCATTTTATGCTGGTTGTAGTAGAAATCCAATACTTACACCTTTCGCCATCACTTTACTGACAGAAGATTCTGAATTGTAAATATAAATACAATAAAGACGGATTCTACATGAAAAAGATTAAATATGATACCAGCACCTCAATTGCGTAACACACTTTCTGTCACAATCCGAAGGAAATTGCTAATCCACTATTTCATACGATTAAAAAAATGTATGTATGTTGAATTGTCTAAATGAAAGGCATTGCCATCGTAAGTGTGTTACGCAATGTTCTCTTCATATAAATGTAATTAATAAATTATTTTAATTATCAGCGTCAAACCTAGCTTCGTCCAGACAACATTTTATGAATCAAACTTTCCTAGAATTTCTTGTAATGCACTTTCCTAGCCTCGCACCTAATGCAAAGTATTAAATGGGTATTTTTTCCTATTATGCAACAGACGATATGAAGTATGAGTAACTGTACCTATTATTATGTTTCTCGGAATAATTGTAACCAATTAATTAATAAACAAGTAGGAGTCAACCGCAAACGATGAAAACAATTTGATATTGAGAGCGTCTTTATTTCATAGCAATAATGGCGGTTTTTGTACTTCAAGTCGGTATAACTTACCTGAAGTTTGGTAGACTGAAAAAAAATAGGTGCCTAAAATAAAATAAAAATCGGTTAATGACTGTTGGTAGTGAAGTTACTTGAAATAACAGTTAAAACCAATATTTTAAAAACATATTTTTTGTGTTAAATGAAATGATGGCAGGATCAAAAAAATTTAAACTAATTTTCTTCAAATAGGTACCTAACAAAATGCTTGACCCCAAAAAAAATAACAATACCTTTTTTCCATTAGATATTGATAGTTCGATACCAATCACGTCTGCAGAGTTTCGCTAGTTAATTTATTTGATCTTGTATATAGACGGTATATATACAGCTATCTTAAAGTGTTATAATAAATATCATGAATTCATAATCTATGTAAGTATATTAATTTACCTACGTCGTGTAAACATAAAAACCGACCACCCTATAAATATATTATTGTTGACCAATTCTTAAAAACTTATGAGTCTGACCTGTGTTACTGAAATAAAAAACGGGTTGGCAATAATCGCACCCACGTTTTTTCCGTTAAAAATTGTCGCAAGTTCCAGCGATGCGATTAAATGTCGTCTTGTTTGAAAGTTCATAAAAATAATGCTCTCACAATGTTTCCTGCCCGTGTATTCTGTATAAATCTCAACGTGAATACTTTGGTCAAGTGAGCCGCCCATAGTCTCAATCCCTAGCATCAGGTGGAGTGACAGCTTACTTCAAACTCTCTTCACCCAATTTTTTAGTGAGAATTTTACAGAATAGACTGGCTGGGCAGCTGCAGTTTTCCTTGAAGTTTTTTGTTGAACATAAAACATTTTCTATTTTTTACGAGAGTTTTGCACGGTGTGCCAGAATTTAGCAACTATTTTATTCATTGTCTAGTTGTAATTGTGTCATTATTTATAATACTAAAAACAAACTCATATTCGCAAAAGTTGTTTACATATTCATAATTTACCTACACAACATGTGAAAATGAATGTAATCTGTGTAAACTTGTACAGTCAATATTTTTTACCATACAAAGTAGATCTTTCTGTGTCCATTCGTATGACCAATGTTAGATAGGTAACGAAAAAAAAAAACACAATAAACCTCTTTTATTTCTAATCCTGCCAGTTACGATGCTCCACTGATGATACATTAAAAAGCAAATAATACAAAAATCAGTAACCATTCGAAATACAAAATTACAGGAGAACAGTTTTCCCGCGCACTACTGTTTGTTTTTCTTTCATTCATACCGTCGTCAGTTCGAACCGGTCCGTCGTGAGGGGAGGTCGCGCGCTTTCCCGAATTTTCATACGGTACTTCGTGAGTTCGAAAAGTGTTTTTCTTGTCAGTTATTCGTGAAATTTGTTGTGTGTTGTGTTGTTTATAATGTTTTTGGTTCAGTTTTAATAGTTTTGGTTGAGTTATGAATATTGCAATGGCGGATACGGACGAAGAAAATATTGAGGGTAAGTTTAACAACATTATTTTACAATAAACTTTTAAATCCCTTTTGAAATTCGAATCTCGAACGGGAAATAATGACAGGGACAGTAATTAATGGCAAAGAAAGTTCGAGTAATTTTTGGCTTTTTTTTCTTTGTCATACATAAGTTACTTGCGTCAGAAAATAGATAGTTTTATAATACCATTGAACATTTAATTACAATGACGTGTGTGTGTAGTATTGACGTTATACTGCATAATCAATATTGATTAATACCTATAGTTTCCCGACCTACTGCAGACAGACAATAATAATGTAGTGTTGTTTTGACCTATACGTAGTGTTTTGTTTTTATGTCAATTGACATGTACATTACGTATTTTTTTTCACAAATACCAGCGCATGAACTTATCGAAGTGATGTAATTTTATAGACGAAACAAAAAGTTTATAATTATGCGATTTTTATGCTAAAGGCAAAACAAAAAAAATGTATAAACTAACTGACCTATTGATACGAACTTTAAATAATACTGAATACTCTTATGTAGTGCAAATAGAACAAAAACTTATTTATTTTCCTTGGCATTAGCAGCATGATAATTTTATTTCTTTTTCTAATAAGTGATTTCTACAGAAATACCCAAAATAAACAAAAAAAAGTTATAACTATTCTGTTACTAGATTTTGCCCGCAGCTTTGCCTGCGTGGCAGTCGGAAATTATCTCACGGGAACGTACTACCGAGAGAAAAAAGCATAGTCCTAGCCCAAATCATGGACTGCTCATGTGCCAAATTTCATTCAAATCTGTTCAGCCGTTTTAGCGTGGAAGATTACGCTTGAGTTTGTTAATATAATAATAAACAATCAAACTCATTCACTTTCACATTTATAATATTACTATGCATATGTCTCGATCCCGTAGGAATATCGGGATAAAAAGTATTCTATGTCCTGATCCAGGTCATGGTCTACCCATCTGCCAAATTTCATACAAATCCGTTCAGCCCTTTTACCATAAAAGTGTAACAAACAAACAAACAACAAAGAAAAAAATTAAAATAATTAACTCACTTTCGCATCTTATTGTTAGTTAGGATTCTGTTGTGTTTATTATCTGTGTATAACACAAAATAACTACTACGTTCGACAAAAAAAAAAAAAACATTCTAGTGAATACCTGTGTGAAGGAACCAACCCCCTTTTAGTGAACTGTATACCTAAACTTAAGGATATTGCCAACTCTGTCTTTTTTTTTGATGAAATGTTGTACAAAAATCCAAAGAAAATCCCGAAAATAAAAAAAATTATTTTAAGATTCCCGAAATTTTAATCACTGTCAGTTCCAAAATCAACCAATCTTTCTCTGATGGAAGTCACTGAGCACCGCCTGCTTTCCAATTCGTTTGAAAAATAAAAAAACGAAGGAATACTTACTTTTAATTAAATTAAAGAAATTTGTTTGATAAAAGTATTTAAAAATATAATTAATAATATATGAAAATGTAATAACTGAATTAATATTTGAGTTTAAGACAAAATCATAAATTCTTCTCTTCTTGTTTTAACACAGTATTGTCTACATTTCTTTTTTATACCAGAATAAACGTTGGTTCATAGGAAATTAAAATTGCATACTTAATAAACAAAAGGTTTATAATAACTCTTAAGCATAATTACAACTGTCAAATTGCTACTTATGCGATGCATCGGGCGCTCGAACTGTCAAAACGCAATTTTGTGATAGCCCTCTTAGCACGACTACAATAAAACGAGTTTTGTCGACGGAAGAATAGACAAAATGACAGATAAACAATCACAATCTGTCATTTTATCTGTTCTTTCGTCTGCATATTCCTCAAGAATTATACAGTGCCTTTTCACTCAATATTTCTATGTCAAATCTCTATTTATTTTACTGTGTGTACAGTATACGTAAATAATAAAATAAAGGCTGTGGCTAGTCGTCCGGTAAACGGACGAATAACATATATAAATTAATCGTCCGGAAAATGGACGAATAACATTATAAATTAATCGTCCGTTTAGCTGACGAATAACATTATAAATTAATCGTCCGTTTACCGGACGAATAACATAATATGTTGTTCGTCCGATAACCGGATGAATTAATATTATTATTCATCCGTTTAGCGGACGACTAGACAATTCGTAAAATAAATAAATAAGATGAAAATCTGATATTACTCGTTAGAAGAAGTCATTTAGTAAGAATTTGTATCCCTTTGCCGCCTAAAAACAGAAAATATTTAATGAAAATTGCAACACCAAAGTACCTTTACAGTCTGAATATTATGTTTCTAACGGGCAATTACTTCGTTGAGGGGCTATAAAAGTAATTATTACTAATTTAGCACCGTAATAACAAGTCTAGTAACTATCTTCACGTTTTTATTCCCCTATGGACCTTTCTTCAGGCACGTGCAGTGCACGCACAGGTAGGTACTGTCAGTAACGTAAGTTCGGAAACATACAAAATATTACGCCCCTTCGCCCTGGAGCTGAATGATGTACACACCCATATATGTACCCATGCACCCATGTATGTGTGTATAATAGGTACACCTCTGCCAAAAGAGGTGTACCTAATACAGTAAACCCATATTTGGCCAGTTCTATGTAATAGGGAGCAAGCCTGTTGTCATCAACTGGGCAAAAATTCAAATACCGTGCTGCTACTGAGGCCCGACTTGGGCATCAAACCCAGGACCTCATGCTCAGTATTAGCGTCTGCGACTAGACCAGCAAGGAAAACATTTACTTAATTAGTTTTTACAGAATTATTGTAACTTTAGCCTTGAAATAACACAAAATATTGAATATAACATGAAAACACCCCACGTTATGTAAAAGTTGACCGTACAAGTATAAAATAACATAACATAACATCACGCCTATTCCTGAAAGGTGAGGCAGACGCATAGGTACTGTACTAATAGTATTTTCAGACTAAATCCTCCTTTCTAGGATCCTATTCTAATATTTTATGATTAAGTAGGTACTGTAAGGTTTTATGGTATTATCAACCTTATGTTGTACTGGCTGTTATGAATATATCAGTTCGAACTATCTGATGTCACTTTCTAATTTAGAATAGGTTCGTAATATTTGTTTTTATATAGAAAATAGCAGAAGGCTAGCTGTCACTTCTTAGACGCGCATTCATGTTGTAATATATTTTAACTTTAAATAAATAATTAAATACATATTATGAATATAACGTATCACTGTGTTATTGAAGAGAATCCACACTACACATTCAGCTACGAATAACATATCTGTCCCACACTAAGAGCGTCTCGACGCACGAACACGAACCCCCTACAGGACCTACATCTTTCATGTTAACGTCTATTGTAGGTTATTGTTATTGTGGATTACCAATCCCAACAGTATAAGTACCTATATGAGGTTTCTTAGTAGAATAGGTAACTAATCAGAGACTCTGATTAGGCTTTCAGAAAAAAAAAGAGGGTTTAATGTAAGTTTACAGCGTGGATTTTTGAGATGTACATGAACAAAGACAACGGTCTTAGGAGACTGCCATTAACTTTTAAAGAAATTTTGATCTGCATTCACAGATTTTGGATAGACGGCCGAAAATATACCAAAAAAATTGACTTACTACCCCGTCTCAAAACTTCACCCTCTAGGTATAGATTGGTAGGTAGTGAAATCACATCGTCTTGCCCGTTAAGGGTCAACGGAGAAACAATCAATTATTTGTAAGTTTTTACGTGATTGATACTATATTGATGCGCAAATTGATAGTCAACCAAATGCAATCGAAGCGAGACAATTTGCAATTGATCGTTTGGAGACCCTGGGCATTTGCCGCATTTGAAAAATGTATGGAGATAGACCATAAAAAACTGTATTATTTTCATGTAAATATTTTATTACCTTCTCATTCTTTTCCTATTTCCCTTATCCGCTTGACCGTTACAGTGGACATTAACAATTAAAATTCAATTGTGTCTCGTTAATGACAGCTGAAGGTCTATAAATATTTCAGCGTCTTTGTCTAAAGACCCAAAATATCAGGACACGCGTTTTCTCCACACTGTCCGACCTAACATCACACGTCAATAATTAACAGTATCGATTGATTCAAGGTCAAGGTCAAATATTTGGGCACCACGGAGCAAGGAAGCGTTAAAATAAAATTGTGTTATTGGAGGGTAGGCGTGAATGAAACACGTGGGTTCGAGGCTAACAATAGAAGTATCTACCCTCTTTTGTGGGTGTCAAAATTTGGTGGATTATTTTTGGATATGAAAGTTGACTGAGGTCAGAAGGTACTCGTCTCGCATATTGAATAAGGGATTATAATAGTAGATGTTTTCAGTAAAATTCTGTGCTTTTAGATTTTCGGTTCAAAGATTACGAATATTTGGTTTGCGGAAACTTATGATTCGGTTAATAAGTACAGTAGGACGACGCGCGGGCTCGCGATAGATCAAACGAGTTGAGGGAGGCCTTTGCACGACGGAGCACAGAGAAGGCTTGTAAAAAAAAAGTTCCGTAGGCCGCACGTTAGTTGTTACAAAACCAGTATAAACTGGCCTCGCATGCTGTTGAAACTACGTACTACATCAGGCCAGGTCAAGGTCAAAGTGTTACTACCGATGTTCGGTCAATTATACCGTCTCGGAAGTTAGATAAATAAATAAATTCATATAATTTTATTGAGGTTTTAGTTAAAAAATAATCAAAGTTCGAAGATTAACGTTTGTTATCTGTTACTACTGTTGCAGGTCGTGATGATATAGGAAAAGAGAGGAAAAGTAAAATAAAATATAATATGGGAAATAGTTTTCTTCATAAGAACTAAACCTCGAGTTTTGTCCCTTTTATTTAAAATATAAACAGTGGTGCTAAAATTTATGGCAATCCACCTAAAACATTTTAATAACTCATTGCACATTCTGCCACGCAAATTGCGCGGAAAAATATACAGCTGCCCGCCATGATGAATTTTAAACGAACCATAGTGTAAAGTTGTGGCCTGCACTAAAATGGAAACTATGTTTGTAAATGGGTCGCTCGTCTTTTTGATGATATTTTTCATAATTTACACTGAAATTGTAATGGAAACGTAAAATTTTCTAGTTCTCTGATTTACACCGTGCTGTTTGGTTGCCTGCGGCATACAAATAGCACGTTAAAGCAACAATAACAAAAATCGTGGGGTGTTGTCGGACAGCCGATTGGCACGAAGTTCCTTTCGTTGTATATTAAACACATAAACATAGATAAACTCACGACTTCTTCCCTTGGGGGTAGGCAGAAACTACAGAACGCCACCTGCTACGATCCTCACTTCTTTTGCCTCGTTTACGTTCATACATGTGGTCATACACGCACGCCGGTTGCGAGTACTACGCACCTGTCCTCCACCTCCACCTGCATCTCTGTCGTTGTATATTTTGTATTAATAACGAGTTATCTAGTATGGTCTCAAGTTTAGGAAGCTAAAAACTGATACTAGATGGCTCTGTATTAAAAAAATAAATTTGACACTTGAAACTGACATTTCGGGTATAACGCTTTTTCGTTACGTGACGATTTCTATCAGTTCACTCCTACCGCAAGCCGCGTTAAAGAACTTCGTTCTGAAAAATTGCTTCAATTTTATTGCACGCCACGGGAAAGTTACTTGCATAATATGTATTCAGTTGAAGTTTTCTACTTCTAGGAAAGTTTCTTAACAGGTTTGTTTAATATCAAAACATCACTCGAAGGTATGAACACAGTGTATGAATGCGCTTACGTATAAAAGGCCACACCGCGAATTTTATTCGCGCGGTTTATATTCAGTGCAGTCGCCAATGCGTTACATACATAAGAAAAAGGTTGTGTTACAGAATAGAGAAAAAAGTCCAGGAAAAGGAGACTGTATTAGGAAAAAGCTGTAAAAAAACATGATTTTATTTCCGGAAAAGACAATGAAAAAACCTTAGCAAAAAAGTGTTTAAGAACAAGAAAAGGTCAGATTCGAGTTTGAAAAAACTGTGTCTACAATTGGCATTCCTTACTAGAACGTACTTTAGCCCTGCAAGCAGGGCTTGTAACCAGTACCATAAGTACAGGTTCTGTATCGGTATTTAGCGGGTCTTGTCATTTCGGTACATGGGTACCTGTTCCAGATGGGTACTAGTTCTAGACGGGTACTGGTACTCCACCTAACAAGTACCGGTACCCTATTCAGGTACCCGCCGCATACCACAATCTCGTATTTATACGAGGAACGTTAATGACAACCTTAAAGTTATTTCTCTAATTCCTATTAAACCTTATCCTTTTTACTTACTATATCTGTTTTCTCACTTTAACTTACGGAAATAATTATTTAGTACTAGTACACTACCGATATTGATTAGAAACGTCTGGTACCAGTATCAGACCAAGGCCAATGGTAACAGTTCTTATAATAAATACTTGAAATATCGGTATTTTATGTCCTGCCTGAAAGCCTGGAAAAGTTGTAAATACTGCCAGTTTTTAACTAGTGTGGAGTGTAGTTGTGATGTAGGCGGAACTCGTGGCTGTCGATACGACTCGTGAGAAGCCCGAAAGTCTGACACCAGTCTTAGCAAGAGGTATCGTATTACCCAGTTCCTGGGTTGTGGAGGTCAGATGGCAGTTGCTCCATGTAAAATACTGGTATCCAGCTGTATCCGGTTAGACTGGAAGCTGACCCCAACATAGTTGGGAAAAGGCTACGCAGATTGATGTAGGTAAACTTACATAATAACTGTACTTACATTTTCTTTGAGAAACTTGTTATTTTCCAAGCAAAAGGGCCTATTTATAGGCCTTATATTTGAAGATGTGTCTTATCAACGTCTTCAAATCTAAGGCTTATTGCCCTGTCAAAATCTTGTTTTGATATGGGTGAAACGTGTAGATATTTGTACGTGTAGATTTTCTAGATTTTGTTACCTACTCTTTTCTAAAGAAATGGGTCCTAATTTTTACCCGACTGCCCCAGAAGGAGGGTAATGTTTTTCGAGAGTATGTATGTATGTATGTATGTATGTCTATTTCTTTGGCACGCTCTGTAGCCTAAACGGCTTGATGGATTTTAACATAGGAGGTGTCGTTAGATTCGTCTTAATCGTAGAAGTGACATAGGCTATATAATATTTATGTATTGCATCTGCAAGTACAAAAAAAGGGAGGGGAAGGTTTTTTTTAAAAATAAATTTCAACAATATTGGTATCAAATAAAAGCTGGTAATGAGTCAATTCCAAATTAAGATATATTAATAAAACTAAAAAAACTTGAAATAAAGAAAATTATTCAAAAAACAAAAACCCGACTGCAAAACACATAACTGAAAAGAGAAAAACAAGCATTATAATCTATAGAATTTTGACAATGACAATAAAAGACAATAATAATATAAAAATAATAACCGGAAATATGGTGTACCTAACTTTTGTTTGTCCCCGCCTGCGATACCAAAATTCTATAGATTATAATGCTTGTTTTTCTCTTTTCAGTTATGTGTTTTTGCAGTCGGGTTTTTTGTATTTTGAATAATTTTCTTTACATTATTTTTAGACTCGAATGCTCCACTTACTTTATGTTAGCTTTTTCTGACAGATTAGATAATTACTGTAGATATAATATGTATGTGTATGTTATGTGTTAAGTATATACTAGTAGTTCTGGGAACAGTAGACCTCGCGAGCACAATTTTATGGCAACAATTAACCGCTTAGCTTACCTTAAAAGTAAAAGAACGACCGCGACGTTCACGCCTCAAGCTTTTAACCGGTCCGGCTACACTGTGTTTTATAAGGACGAATTCCAAATCAGTCAAGCCTCACTGCGGCTTTGAGGACACAGTCCGTTCACGCTGATTCAAACTCTATTTGTACTATGCATAGGGGCTAATATCGTCTATGGTTAATTTTATTCTATGGAATTGGTAATATACTTGTCAAATAAATCGACTAAAACGTCAAAATATGCAGGAACAACTCTAACAAAAAGTAAAAATTGGACATTTTGGCACGACAAAATGGCGTCCACGCATGCGTGCAGCGCGCTGCACTCCGCGTTCTATTTATTTGTTTTCTATTGTTTTTTAGTGTAAATCGACGGGAAATACGCAAAAAATAAACATGATTTTATTTTACGACTTTGTCAGCGTGATTAATATGTGTAGACCCATATCAAATTACAGCTTACTAGTACTAAGATTCTCTGAGATAAGCCGCGGATAGACAGAAAGACAGGCAGACGGACATCGCAAAACTATGTCAGCTCTTGTTGACTACAGAACCCTAAAAACCAGACAAATTATAAGTATAAAATTTGGCCAGCTACAAATATTAACAAATAGGTTTGAATAAATAGCGAGCAATTTACTGCATTTTAGGAGGTATTCTGCTCATCATGCCACAGATCCTCATCAGATCTTCACCAAACTTTTATGAGACCATTCTAAAATTACTACCTTTCAAATGAAAAAAGAACCATTGAAATCGGATCTTATAAGGCAGAGATAATTATCCAGTAGCCCCCTTTTTGCCCCATTTTGGAGGAACTACCCCTCCAAACAAAAATTCCCGACGACAATAAATTTCAAAAATTTGTTATACCTGTATGCCAAGTTTCATCCAGATCGGTTGTAAAATACGACCTGTACAGGAGTACGTACAAACTGACACACGAAAGAAAATTTTGCCAGTTGATACAGAGACGCTTCGCTCGCTACGCTCGCTGGGTCAATAAGAAAGCGGGAAAATTTAATCAACAGAGGCTGGAGTCTCGACTTAAATCAGATAGCGGTCAAAATTGCTTGACAAGCACGAAAAGATCACATGCTTGTTGAGTGTTGCCGCGGTAGCGGCCGGCGAGTGCTACTTCCAAGTTGCTCGCAGTTAGGCTGGCTATTTAGTACTAGCGCGAGGTGCGTTACATCGCAAGCAAGTTTGATACGAATTCACAATTTGTAGGTTTCTCACGGATAGATTATAAGCTATCGAAAAATAATGCGTTAAAACGTTCATAATTAGACGGTGACAATAACACTTCATTTATATTCAGTACCTAATTAACATCTTGTAATATAAATATTTAACGACTATATGCAGGCAAGCCTCTTAATTGATTTCATGATTTTTATGACATTTTCGTGCCTCGCAAATTATGATAACTATACTCCGTTGGCTTAGGTAATTATCTAAAGGTAAACAAAAAAAATGACGTGACGAGAGAGCTGTCAAAGACGTCTGGTTAACCTACTAAACGTGATACCTGTCACTTCAGTTGTCATACTACGTCACAGTTGTACTCTTCAATTTAGCAACGTTATCATTCGTTGACGTTTTGAGAAGCTGTCTTTTTGGGCTGTTCATGACAGATTAAAAAATAATAATAATTATAAATCGAACTATAAAATTGTGCTCAAATAGAGTGAATAATCTACGAAGAGTATAGAATGCATAGCAATGAAGCATTTAATTAATTAATGACATAAAAAAAATCGTCCGCATCGCTGTCAACAGGAAACGTGCCCAAAATGGCTGGCAGTATTGCCTCGTTGTATGACGATGCTGATTCTTTGGCTAAAAGATAGTTTACAAACGAACGTCGTAATAATGTTCCCACTGCTGGGACTCTGGCCTCCTCTCTGTGAGACTTGTGAGATAGTAGGCCATAATCCACCACGCGGGCCCAGTGCGTGTTGGCGGATGTCATCACATGTCTTGTCTCCGATTTTTTGTTACGACATGCCGGTTTCCTCTTGATGTTTTCCTTCACCGTTTGGACAGTAGTGGTGACGAAATAATTTACACAAAGTAAAACGCCTGCTTGGGTTCGAACCCACGACTTTACAATTCGTAACTTTCATTTTTATTTATATAGAATTTATATTTAGAAATTAACTGGACTTTTCTTTTGCAAAAGCAATTATAGTTCAGCTAAAACAATAATGTTGAACGAACTTATCTAACACAATACGCAAGTAGACTACACAATACGATAGCCATCTACATTGAAGGCTAGGAAACGCTGGGATGGCCATCTATGAAAGTGTAACGAAACTATCTGCAAACGCAGCATCCCTTGCAGTAACACCAAATACTGTTTTTCGCTGTACGACCCTCCTGAAATGAATGAATGATAAATTGAAGAACAATGCATGTAAAAATAATGTAAGAAGTTTACTTTTGCGGAGCTTAAAGTCTTAATGATGAAAATACAGCGTTATTTAGGTGTATATGTAAGTTAAACTCCTAGGAAAAATATAGACCTAAATAACGCCAGAAAATAAACAAGTTTACAGTTTGGCAAAAGTTACAACAAAAAGTTCTGACCACTGAACTAATGAGTCCTGTAAACTTGAGCAGAAATAGACCATACCCTTCGAATCAGCGACGTCACGGATCTATAACACAGGGGTTGCGATTGGATATAGAATGCAGAACCTGTCTTCACGAGTATATTGATGTTGCATCAATACGTGGTGCAAACTCGTCATAAATATTGTTACCGCGTGTTTTCAAGTAGATTGTTGAATGCACAGATTACTCCCTCTATCTTTGGTTCTTTGTAACCTATTCCTATTTTTATTAGAAGCGTAATGAGGGCTTAGATAAGACTTTAGTTGTTGTGTCTGAATGAACAAAAAGAACAATATCCAATGATATTGTACAGTACGACACAACTTAGATGTAGCATCGGCAAAATTAGTAAAACTGATCACCATCCGAACTGAGTGCGCCTTCAAAATCACCAATCTTTATTACTGGTTTAGGTGAAAATGATCTTTCGAAAACGCAATAACTTGTAAAGTCTTATAGCCAAATACATTCGTGAAATTGAAATGAATGAATGAAAATTTACAAATCTATGCTACATCTAAGTTGTGTCGTACTGTAACAGTGTATGTTCTTTTTTATTATGGAGAATCTTTGTTTCCCCTTTTACTAATTACGAACATTTTCGTCTCCTATATTCCACGGCATCCTGTAAGACGAAGAGGCTCTCAAAAATCATTGAAAACAATGAAAATGACACCATTATCCAGAAAATCTAAAACCAAACTGTAAAAAATACATCCTGTGAAGGATTTGAACCTCCGACTACTTCATGAATTCATAATGTACGGGCGTTCTTATCACTGAACTAACGAGTCTCCTTAAGGGTGGCTGAAATGGCGTACCGCTTTCGAGTCTATGACGTCGGTAATCGATACTTCATTAAGGGTAGTTTGTTCTAAAGAGTGCCGTACTTATTTATAAGTTCGAAATAAGAAAATCGTTCTCCAAAGACTTCTCCTTTGTAGAACGATCTTCTTCGAGCAATAACTTTGATACCTACTAAGAATAAATTGATTTGAATGTATTTTCATAATTATTGTAATTAATTAACCCATAAAAATGCCTACTTATGAACAGTGCGCAGCCAATGACCGCTATTATACGTCGTCGGCCGCACTTATTTATGAAGCGTTTTTTCGTTCGAATTTGAATACGCACGAAAACGTACGAAAAACTCTGATCTCCCAAGTTCTATGGCAGCTCACACGATGGGTACAAGTGTTATTTTGTGCGTGTACATGTGTTTAGTACCGAAGCCCACGAGGATGTCTTGTTGGTATAATTACGTTGCATTGTCGCGCGTATGCGCGTTTGAAC
Organism: Conistra vaccinii; assembly: GCA_948150665.1. NCBI lineage: Eukaryota > Metazoa > Arthropoda > Insecta > Lepidoptera > Noctuidae > Conistra > Conistra vaccinii. The sequence goes on from OX411332.1 coordinate 21,072,083, forward strand.
TTGATGAGGTACGTAATAAATTGAACCTGTCGGAGCATTTTGCACCGTCATGCTTAGCAGATAGAAACAAATGTCTAGACTACCATTTTGACGAAAACACGCCACCTGGGGGCCAAGTCTACTAATTTACAAACGTCACAATGGTCTCTCGATTGTTAGTTTTTGACAGATTTGCCATACAAAATCTGTCAAAAACTCACCATCGTGAGACCATTGCATTGTGACGTTTGTAAATTAGTAGACTTGGCCCCCTGGTAAGCAGACGGTTAGGTTTTTTTGATAGTGTACTTTTTACCTATGGTTTAGTAATAGTTATGATTAATTTGCCCATTATTTCTAGGTAATAGTCATCACAACGTCTGATATTCTGCTAATAATGAATAACTTCTATGCAACGCATTATCAGCATACGAACTGATAAGTTTGAGATTTGGACTATCTAATCATAAAATATTGATGTATCTGTGCAAGATTTGTGTTTATGTTGTAATCTCTTATCTCAGTAGCCAGTTTCTTTAAAACCAGAAGCTGAGATTCATCTTAAAGATAGTACGTGATGTCGAGATTTCTGCTTTGAATCAATTAATAAAAAGAAAACTAAAGTGAAGTTTTGTCTTATTCTTTGAAGAAGTAGATTTCCACAAAGTTTTTCAAGTAAGGGGTTTCCGGTATTAACTTAAAAGAGTAATGAAAGAAAGAAAAAAATGTTGCACTGCACAAACAAAACGCACATTATAAAAAAAGACATATAATAGGATTGCACGCACTAAGAGAGTTGTATTGTTGATCGTGACTTTGTCGAATTATATTTAACAAAAAAAATAAAAAAAAGACCTGTGGCACTCGGGGACTGCCGCGGTAAAGCTATTGCATAGTTTTTATATTGTAATTTTACTTTTGACTTAGGAAAGAGTAAAACTCGCCGTGCTACTTAAATCACTGGTGTATACCTGTGTTCACAGAAATCAAACGAATTTAATGCTAGAGTTAAATATATTTCAATAAAACATACAATCACTTCTGTGAAAATATGTCGATTGAGATTTATTATTAGCCTGCAATCTTAACTGAAAATAAGGAATAACTGAATAAGCAGTGTTGTAACTGATACACCGCTGACATCTATCCCCATATATTAGCCGAAATTTGTCCGGAATTAAAATTGGGCACTACAGGGTCTTCTGTATAGATACCTCGTACCGTTATATCTCCTTATATGTAGCCACCCATGTTGGTTCGATTTGAAGCATCAGCAAGCATTTCGTCGGTAAATATTGTCGTACTTCAATCGTCGTTCAAATGCATGCGTGCATATTCCAAGCGTGCTGGCTTATGAGCATCAGTCAATTTTGTTTGCGCGTTGTCTTTATTGCAATCCCATTGAGTGTAAGGCGTTTCTTATTACTCTTGGACCAACTTCATATATTTCAGCATAATAATTGGTTGACACAAAATCGTTATCTTCATATTATCGTCTCATGTCAGCTCTTTGTGCAGCACTAAGGAAGGGGCGGCGACCAGAATTATGACGATGATCAATTAGTTCACGTTCTTTATTCACGAAACTATAGGTTTATGGTAACTGAAATAAGAAACAAAAGTTTGAGACTTGATATCTTCTAAATATAACAGATCTATATTTTCTTTCACTATTTTTTCGTGACTTTCTTCATTAATAATAGCTGCTCTTTCTTGAATATTTAAATTTCTCGGCATTGTAAAATATTAACCCGAATACAAGAAATACCAATGGTGACATTGACAGGAACTGCTATTCACATTTATAGTTTTTAAAACTTGACACAACGTAATGGCCGGGAACATCAAACTAATAAAAAGGTTTTAATTTAACTATTAATAGTCAAGGATCATTCGTCTAAGTAAATTTGAACTTTATTGTCAAACAGTTAAACATTATTTTCAATACAACACTCTCGTATCATTCGTTTAAGTAAATTTGAACTTTGTTGTCAAGCAGTTAAACATAATTTTCAATACAAAAAAACACTCTTTCTTAGGTAGTATTTTCGTTACGAAATTTCTGGATTAGGTCTCCACGCTCAAGGCCCGCGATAGAAGCTATGCAATAGCTTAAAAATATGCCAGTTGATTCTTTGCTAAGGTCTCATTTAATACCCTAGAGTTAAGGAATATACAAAAAACTCCTAGTATAGGTTTAAATACTTGTTGAAAGACCTACACTGTCCTCGCATACCTAATAACACTGTTTTTATTATTTTATTTTTTGAAAATATTGTAAAACCCAATTATTTTTAAAACAGTAACCGTGGAGTTTCTTGCCGGCTCTTCTCCATAGGAAACGACCAATTGGAACCGTGCGACTGCGGTTTATGTGAAATAAAATATTTTGAATTTTGAATACTTTACTCGAAAAAACAAAAGGGTTACTTTTTTCGATAGTTTATATTCTGAAAAAAATGATATAGATAGATATAAACTAACGAAGTTCATAATAACAATACGGTGACATAATATACATTGTTTTACAATAGCTTCACCCCAACACACCTCTCCTATTACATCGAGAATTAATTACCTACTAATGTCGACGAGTTTTAGGATTATAAACACACGTTGCGCTTAAAACAACGCACGTTGAGCTTAACAAAAGCTATTGAAACTATACTCTGTTGGTTTAGGTAGGTAAATAAAGGTAAACAAAAAACCACGTGACGAGAGAGCTGTCAGGTTAACCGACAAAACGTAATACCTGTCACTTCAGTTGTCATGCTACGTCACAATTGTAATCTTCAATTTAGCAAAGTTATAATTGGTTTCCGTTTAGAGGACCTGTTTTTTAGGGCTCTTTAAAAAAAATTATATTATTATTATAAACCTAACAGGGGTTTTGGAGGAAAAGGGAGGAGGCATTTACTCGTGTAGAGGTCCTTAATTGACAAATAGTTTTATTTTCAAAGCACATCATACAGTAAATTAGATAATAAATTGATAATATTATATTATATTATGTAAATATTAACTTCAATTATTTTATGTTATTAATGAATTAGTGAATCAAATTATATTAGTGATGAATAGAATAGGTATCTCATATTTATTATCATTTTGAATTATTTTTACTGTTATTGCTGCTTGTGCTAAATGTAATATTACCTATATTGTATGATTGTTATGTTTATTGTAATTAAAGAATAAATAAAGGCTATAATAATAATAAACCTAACAAAACATTGTGCTCAAGCAGTTACATCTACGAAAAGTAGATTAAGAATAAATGATATAGTAACAAACCTTAATATTATAGAGGAAACTACCGTAAAAATCGAAAATAAATTTTATTTGGATATAAAGTATTTGTAAACGAGAAAGTGTCGTCTTTAAAAACCCTTCTTACGATTTGTTTACATTTATTTAACTACCTAAGCCAACGGAGTATAGGATGGTCGCCATGTAAGCTTACACCACTGACTGTGATGTTATAAACTTGTCTATGTTAGAGTTTATATCATAACATCACGCCTTGTTTCCCCAAAGGGTTGGGCAGAGGTGTACCTGTAGCAGGTACACCCAAATTTCGCCAGTTATGTTTAAGTCCCATGTAATCGGGGGCGAGCCTATTGCCATCAACCGGGCACAAATCCAGACTCCGGACTGATACGGAGAGTTTCCTTATAGAAAAACCCAATAACACTTTGCCCGACCCGGGAATCGAAACCAGGACCTCATGCTCGGCAGTAGCGCTTGCGACCACTAGACCAATGAGGCAGTCTTATTACATAACATAACATCACGACTGTGATCCCTGAAGGGTTTGGCAGAACTGTACCTATCTATAGAACAGCGTACATATCACCAGTTATGTTTAAATCCCTTGTAATAGAGGGCAAGCCTATTGCCTTCATCATAATCAGCCTATTAATGTTGCCACTGCTGGGGCACAGGTCTGTTCTCTGTGAGAGGGAGTGGGCTGTAATCTACCACGCGGGCCCAGTGCGGGGTGGTAGATGTCACATGTCTTCGAATTTTCGGTTCTAAGACATGCCCGTTTCCTCACGATGTTTTCCTTCACCGTTTAGAGTGCAGTGGTGATGAAATTATTTACACAAAGTAAAGCGCCTGCCTGGTTTCGAACTCACGACTTACAACTCGTAAGTCGGGGCCGTTACCACTGGGCCAACACTGCTCTTTATTGCCATCAACCGGGCATAAATCCAGACTCCGGGCTGCTACTGGAAAATCCAGATGGATAACACTCACACATTTAAACACACACACAATAATTATTACTACACATAATACTACATAGTAATCTTTTCTTACAATTTGTCCATTCTGTCACCTCTTTACAAACGCTCTCTTAAGTCCATCTTCATACTCTCAGGTTCAAAACAATTTATAACGTGTGAGTCCCTGCCCATTGTTTGACGAATCCAATTTCAAGGAGGACACTTCATTCTCAGGAGAGGACCATTAATTTGTACAAATCCAATTTAGAACACGACGGTATCTGTTTGTCCAATTTATAGAGCGTGGATACCTTAATTGAATGAATTCAATGTTCGTTTGTATAGTCAACCTCATCAATTGCTATACCACTTTTGACAAAAACCCCTAGTCAATTGAAAATTTATTAGGAGCATTATTCTAAAAGTTGGCAACGTCGCAAATAGCTGTCAAAATATTTACTTGTTTAGATTAGTTTGGCAATATTACAGTATGTAAATATGTAATAGGCAGTGTATAGAGTGCCACCAGTGGCACACACCGCCTCGGCCCGGCCAAAGTGCCGCAAGCATTGGATTGTCATTGTCACTAAGTCACGTCACTTGGTATTTTGTTTGATTGTCGAGGTTAAATCGCTGTAAAACACCACATTCCCAAAACATTACATTCTCTTGTGCCTAAAGGGACCCACCCTGGCACTTCGCCAGCCGCTACCGCGGCACCGCTCGCTACGCTCGCTCGGCTCGTGCGTTGTGTGGTCACAGTTCTAACCTAACCTTACCTAAATAACAAGTGACAGTGACAATGCAACGCTCACGGCAACCTAGCCGGGCCGAGGCAGTGACACTAGAGTGCCACAAGAAACTCGCGGCACTCTATATACTTCGTATGAAATATAGCTAACTAGTGAACTGAAATATTGACCAGAAACGAGGTCTACCTCCAACCAAACCGAGCACTGCCTAGCAGAAAAATTTCCTCCACTGGGAACCGAACCCGGGACCTCTGGGACAGAGACAGGTGGTCTTATCACTAGACCACAGAGGCGGTTGCCGATTTTTATAAGGTAGAAGATAGTATTTTATAGATTCATTATTATAAGATCCCTCGTTCTTAATGATGACACAAACAGATTCTAAACTCGCAATATTAATAGTGTACAAAGGATTTGTAAAAAAAGATAAGAACTTTTGTAAACAAGGATACAAATAGCTTGTCAAATTACTGAAATTAATTCCAAGCACGTGTTTATAATTTATTTATGAATATGTCCAACTTTTTCCTTGAACTTTAGTACATAAATATTATGCTAAAATAAATGCGACGGCATGATCTGACAGAAGACATAAAATTAACAATATTTATTTTATTAATGCCGGATTTCTAAAGACTGGTAAGGCTTTAGTTACGTACCGTTAAAAAGGTTGGTATTTAGTATCTTATAAAATTGATAGTGCTATTCACGAAGACTCGCCTTTACAACGGAGTAATGAGTAATTCTAAGTCCAGAGGAAACTATTATTCCACTTCAGTCAACGACGAGAATCCATCACGAGACCTCAAACCGAACATAATAAACAAAACATAATACGGCTTATTGGTAGATTCGCACGAATTTACTCGCAGAGCTGGGCAAAATACATGCTTTGCTTTAATTAAAATACAAATTACAAAATACTATCTCGCACTTATTTAAAATACGATTACAAAATATTTTTAAGTCGTGTATTTGAAATATAAAATACAAAATACAGTATTTTAACTATTTTTATTTAAAATACAAATAACAAAATACAGTCTGGTGTTAGGTTAGGTATATAAATAGAATAGAACTAATCCAGCCCAGCCTAAGGCAAATATTCTTACTATCATATTTTACAAAATGGCGACTGCTAAATATGTCACAACAGTATTCACATGATTTACTCCATCGCCGAATGAAAATTACAATTGACAAGTTAACATAACTTGTCAATTGTAATTTTCATTCGGCGTTGACAATTTGACGTATGTACCTGCAGTACAGACTACAGTACAGTTTAAGTGCAGTGTTACCAACTTTAAAGATTGACATTTTTAGCGGTCGCCATTTTGCTTACGAAAGCTATCGAGCGTAATTTTCTGCATATCGCACCCATTCATAAGATCGCTAAATGTATTTATGTTCAAATGTATTTTGGAGCCATAAGTATTTGAAATACCAATTACAAATACATTCATAAGAAATAATTGAATTACAAATACCAATTACGTATTTGTATATATACAAGTAGTTCAAATACTGCCCAACCCTGCTCGCCTCACTCCGCTCCCCGCCGTACAAAATTACAGCTTACAGTACAGTAATGTATAGCAGTGATAGCCTAGTGGTGTGAACGACGGACTGCCAAGTCATTGATCTGGAGTTCGAACCCAAGGCACGCAACTCTGAATTTTCGAATTCATGTGCGTAGTGTATAATCATCACTTGCTTAAAAAACGGTGAAGGAAAACATCGTGAGGGGTCCGCTAGGGACAATGCCTACCGGGGTTGCGGGTAGTCCTAAGGCCGTGGCCCCTGACAAGGCAAGGGAAGGAACACGGGTGGGTTTTAGTCAGTAAGAGTCTGACACGCCCTTCCGCTCCTCCCAGAGCGGGAGAAGTCATTTGATAATCAGTAACCCAAAAAAAAAAAAAGGAAACCGGTATGACTGAGAGATATTTCTCGACGGCATGTGAGGCCTGTGGACGGCTTTAAAACTCTGACACCAGGTTATATAGTCACTGACCACACGAAAAGAAGAAGTACAGTCATTACGGAGTGGGGCGCATCTTCGTGAATGGCGGCACTATCACAACTAGTATGCAGTTTTTATCACTTTGAAGACATTCGTCGTTCGGATACCGAATCGAGCATTCGCAGGAACGTCATATTGCATGGAAACGCTCGTGAAAATGCTCTAGTGTACTCTCCTCTCTGTAAATAATGCAACAATCACCACGATTGTGTTTTTTGCCTATCATCATAGCAGTTCGAAAGCTATTGGCCTCGAACACAGACCTTGCCAAAATTGACATAATAGGTATATCAGACAAATGCATCCTCCTATTCAGTCCTATCTAGACCCCTGACAACGGGAAGTAATACATCACTCTATTTATAGTTGAAAATATATTCTAAACTGTTCCTAATCTACCGACTTTAAACGCGTAGCAACTAAAACTCAGGTAATTCGTAGCAGAGAAAGGCTACACTAAAAAATCGTAGACAAATCTCGTAGCACTTTCGTAGCAAGAACCAGAAAGAAGTTTCGTAGCAGTCTTTTATCGAAATTGGTAGTCTTTACATGCACTTTGTAACCAAGACCGTAATGTAGTATTATTGTTATTTACTAGACTACATAATTATTTACTGTGTAGTGATTCAGATGTAGGAAGGTAACTGTTATTTTTGAACCCACCACAAGACAGGAAATTATTGACCAAACCTCATTTCAATGGCAATTTACGATGATGTCGCACAATATTTCTACAGTGCAAATAATACCAAACAGAACAGTACAGTCACCGTTATTAGGTCACCATCGTCAAATATAGAGAATTCGTATTTGGAATTTAAATACTAAACAATTTGTTTCAATTATTATGTGAAAGGATGTCTAGCATGTCGTCAGAAATGCACGTGGTCAATTATGTACGCATTTCGCCAGAAAACGCATGTTGACAGAAACGCATCTTGTCAGATTTGCACCACGTCAAAGTCGCAACTCGACAGATACGCAACTCGACAGTCAATTAATAATACATACGCAATTAGTCAGTAATCTACAATTTCGTATTTTATCATTAAAAAACTTAATAGGATTAAGGAAACAATACGCCTAGTAAATACCTGTCCACAGTTAATTTAATTTCATTTATCCATCTTCTTTGTTTTATTCCAATAATAATCTGTAGTTTTTGAAGTTACAAAATACCAAGAAACGCACGCGGTTCACCACTTCCTATTATTTCTTCCGAGTTTTGCGGGAGGTTTCGAAAAACTTGTTATAACATAGATTCACATGTTCGTGCTACGGTTACCAAGACCATGCAACAAATACCCTCGCAGCATGCAAGGCCATATCAACAATTTTTACGACTTGTAACACGAACCGTACCGTAGAATATATCACATAGTATCAAACACATTACTCATCTTCCTACAAATCAGGTAAAACAAAATTAGAACAGTTTTGGCAGCAACTGTGTCAGCAATCCGGCATATCGTGCATACTTATTGTCAAAGTGAAGGATGCATTACATCGGTGTCTTACAACGATCCTACAATTGTCATTCAAGGAGAAAACAGTTAATGTATCACTAACGGTCATTGGCCTTGACTCGACTTTGGCAGTGTACCAAGAACTTCCTGTAGCCAGCAAAACTGATAATATTTCGTATGTTTATAAGCGTAGAGTTGGTTTTTGAATGGGATTGGTTTTATGAATCGAACCATAGTGTGGTCGAGAGTTTATTTGGCTTGTTTATGAGGAACTGGTGGAATAGATTGTGTCTATTAATGTTTTTAATTCACTGACTTTGACCATTCGTGAAACTATGTGAACTGCTGAAATGTTATGTTTTAGTTACATCATCACTTCAGGCTGAACATTTTGACCACTAACGACATTCCATAGTGACAAAATGTGCTACTCAAGGCTCGCGGGCCACCAATTGGCCCGCCAAAATATCAGCTGGCGTTAGTCTTTTGAGAACAGACTACAAACCAGGTCTGAAAAATATTTTGCTTCATGTGAACCTTGTGACCCATTCGCAATTAGCCAACTATGAATTATTTTCAGACTTGATTTTACTATCGACCTCATAGTTGCCAAATATTGATAAGTTGTTAGCAAAAACCTCTTATAAGAGATACTAATATTATAAAGAGTTAAAGTTTGTGAAGTTGTAGGGGGTAATCTCTGGATCTACATAACCGATTTTGAAAATTCTTTTACCAATAGAAAACCACGTTATTTGTGAGTGTCATAGGCTATATATTATTTATGTTTACCGCCCAACGAAGTGGGCA